>CM064066.1:23248219-24467581 GCA_032594955.1 Panicum miliaceum | reverse complement strand
GACTAGAGTTGATTCGATGCGTTTGTTGCGAAAAATTCCGACGCAACTTCGTTTAGCGAACTTGTGCGTTAATGCCACAAGTTCGTCCAGTTTTTCATCGACTTTCCTGCAGTAAAGAAACGGTCCGAAACGCCCCAAAACATGAGTTTTGGGTCGAATGAAGTGGATCAAGTGCGTTTATTGCGAAAAATTCCTACGCAGCTTCGTTTACCGAACTTGTGCGTTAATGGCACCTTTTCGGCCAGCTTTGCATCGACTTTCGTGATGTAACGAAACGGTCCGAAATGCCCCAAATCATGAGTTTTGGGTCCAATGGAGTGGATCAGGGGGGTTCGTTGCGAAAAATTACGACGCAACTTCGTTTAGCAAACTTGTGCAATGGCTCCTATTCGGACAGTTTTGTGTCGACTTTCCTGGAGCAACGAAACGTTCCAAAACGCTCCAAAACTTGAGTTCTGGGTCGAATAGAGTCGATCGGGTGCGTTCGTTGCTAAAATCCTCTCGCAACTTCATTTAGAAAACTTGTGCGTTAATGACACCTGTTTGGCCAGTTTTGCATCGACATTCCAGCAGTGATGAAACAGTCCGAAGCGCCCCAAAACTTGAGTTTTAGGTCGAATGGAGTCCATCGGGTGCGTTCGTTGCGAAAAGTTCCGACGCAACTTCTTTTAGCGAACTTGTGCATTAATGGCACCCGTTCCGCCAGTTATGCATCGACTTTCGTGCAGTAACAAAACGGTCCGAAACGCTCCAAAACATGACTTTTAGATCCAATGGAGTGGATCCGGTGCCATTGTTGCTTAAAATTCCGACACAGCTTCGTTTACCGAACTTGTGCGTGCGTGGCACCTTTTCGGCCAGCTTTGCATCGACTTTCGTGTAGTAACGAAATGGTCCGAAACGCCCCAAAACATGGGTTTTGGGTCCAATGGAGCGGATCAGGTGCGTTCGTTGCGAAAAATTCCGACGCAACTTCGTTTAGCGCACTTTTGCGTTAATGGCACCTGTTCAGCCGGTTTTGCATCGACTTTCGTGCAGTAACGAAACGGTCCGAAATGCCCCAAAACATGACTTTTGGGTCGAATGCAGTGGATCGGGTGCGTTCGTTGCGAAAAATTCCGACGCAACTTCGTTTAGCGAACTTGTGCGTTAATAGCACCTGTTCGGCCAGTTTTGCATCGACTTTCCTACAGTAAGGAAACGGTCCGAAACGCCCCAAAACTTGTGTTTTGGGTCGAATGGAGTTGATCCGGTGCGTTCGTTGCGAAAAATTCCGACGCAACTTCGTTTAGCGAACTTGTGCGTTAATGCCACAAGTTAGGCCAGTTTTGCATCGACTTTCCAGCAGTAAGGAAACGGTCCGAAACGCCCAAAACATGAGTTTTGAATCGAATGGAGTGGATCTGGTGCCGTCGTTGCGAAAAATTCCGACGCAGCTTCGTTTACCGAACTTGTGCGTTAATGGAACCTTTTCGGCAAGCTTTGCATCGACTTTCGTGTAGTAACGAAACGGTCCGAAACGCCCGAAAACTTGAGTTTTGGGTCCAATGGAGTTCATCCGGTGTGTTCGTTGCGAAAAATTCTGACGCAACTTCGCTTAGCGAACTTGTGCGTTAATGCCACAAGTTCGGCCAGTTTTGCATCGACTTTCTGCAGTAACGAACTGGTCCGAAACGCCCCAAAACATGAGTTTTGGGTAGAATGGAGTGGATCCGGTGCGTTCATTGTGAAAAATTCTGATGCAGCTTCGTTTACCAAACATGTGCGTTAATGGCAAATTTCGGCCATCTTTGCATCGACTTTCGTGATGTAACGAAACGTTCCGGAATGCCCAAAAACATGAGGTTTGGGTCCAATGGAGTGGATCGGGTGCGTTCGTTGCGAAAAATTCCAACGCAATTTCGTTTAGCGAACTTGTACGTTAATGGCACCTGTTCGGCTGGTTTTGCATCAACTTTCGTGCAGTAACGAAACAGTTCGAAACGCCCGAAAACTGGAGTTTTGGGTCCAATGGAGTGGATCAGGGGGATTCGTTGCGAAAAATTACGACGCAACTTCATTTAGCAAACTTGTGTAATGGCTCCTGTTCGGACAGTTTTGCGTCGACTTTCCTGGAGCAACGAAACGTTCCGAAACGCCCTAAAACTTGAGTTTTCGGTCGAATGGAGTCGATCGGGTGCGTTAATTGCAAAAAATCCTAACGCAACTTCATTTAGAAAACTTGTGCGTTAACGACACCTGTTCGGCCAGTTTTTCATCGAATTTCCGGCAGTGATGAAACGGTCCGAAGCGCCCCAAAACTTGAGTTTCGGGTCGAACGGAGTCCATCGGGTGCGTTCGTTGCGAAAAGTTGCGACGCAACTTCTTTTAGCGAACTTGTGCATTAATGGCACCAGTTCGGCCAGTTATGCATCGACTTTCATGCAGTAACAAAACGGTTCAAAACGCTCCAAAACATGACTTTTGGATCGAATGGAGTGGATCCGGTGCCATCGTTGCTTAAAATTCCGACACAGCTTCGTTTACCGAACTTGTGCATTAATGGCACCTTTTCGGCTAGCTTTGCATCGACTTTCGTGTAGTAACGAAATGGTCCGAAACGCTCCAAAACATGGTTTTGGGTCCAATGGAGCAGATCAGGTGCGTTCATTACGAAAAATATGGACGCAACTTTGTTTAGCGCACTTGTGCGTTAATGGCACCTGTTCGGCCGGTTTTGCATCGACTTTCGTGCCATAACGAAACGGTCCGAAATGCCCCAAAACTAACATGAGTTTCGGGTCGAATGGAGTGGATCGGGTGCGTTCGTTGCGAAAAATTCCGATGCAACTTCGTTTAGCGAACTTGTGCGTTAATGGCACCTGTTCGGCCAGTTTGCATCGACTTTCCTGCAGTAAGGAAACGGTCCGAAACGCCCCAAAACTTGTGTTTTGGGTCGAATGGAGTTGATCCGGTGCGTTCGTTGTGAAAAATTCCGACGCAACTTCGTTTACCGAACTTGTGCGTTAATGCCACAAGTTCGGCCAGCTTTGCTTCAACTTTCATGCAGTAAAGAAACGGTCCGAAACGCCCCAAAATATGTGTTTTGGGTCCAATGGAGTGGATCGGGGGCGTTCGTTGCGAAAAATTACGACGCAACTTCGTTTAGCAAATTTGTGCAATGGCTCCTGTTCGGACAGTTTTGTGTCGACTTTCCTGGAGCAACAAAACGTTCCAAAACGCTCCAAAACTTGAGTTTTGGGTCGAATGGAGTCGATCGGCTGCGTTCGTTGCTAAAAATCCTCTCGCAACTTCATTTAGAA
This sequence comes from Panicum miliaceum, assembly GCA_032594955.1. Taxonomy (NCBI): domain Eukaryota; kingdom Viridiplantae; phylum Streptophyta; class Magnoliopsida; order Poales; family Poaceae; genus Panicum; species Panicum miliaceum. The sequence continues at coordinate 24,464,279 of CM064066.1, read as the reverse complement.
AACTTGTGCGTTAATAATACCTGTTTGGCCAGTTTTGCATCGACTTTCCAGCAGTGATGAAACGGTCCGAAGCGCCCCAAAACTTGAGTTTTGGGTCGAATGGAGTCCATCGGGTGCGTTCGTTGCGAAAAGTTCCGACGCTACTTCTTTTAGCGAACTTGTGTATTAAGGGCACCAGTTCCGCCAGTTATGCATCGACTTTCGTGCAGTAGCAAAACGGTCCGAAACGCTCCAAAACATGACTTTTAGATCCAATGGAGTGGATCCGGTGCCATCGTTGCTTAAAATTCCGACACAGCTTCGTTTACCGAACTTGTGCGTTAGTGGCACCTTTTCGGCCAGCTTTGCATCGACTTTCGTGTAGTAACGAAACGGTCCGAAATGCCCCAAAACATGGGTTTTGGGTCCAATGGAGTGGATCGGGGCCGTTCGTTGCAAAAAAAATTCTGACGCAACTTCATTTAGCGAACTTGTGCGTTAATGGCACCTGTTCGGCCGGTTTTGCATCGACTTTCGTGCGGTAACAAAACGGTCCGAAATGCCCCAAAACATGAGTTTTGGGTCGAATGGAGTGGATCGCGTGCGTTCGTTGCGAAAAATTCCGACGCAACTTCGTTTAGCGCACTTGTGCGTTAATGGCACCTGTTCGGCCCGGTTTTGCATCGACTTTCGTGCTGTAACGAAACGGTCCGAAATGCCCCAAAACATGACTTTTGGCTCGAATGCAGTGGATCGGGTGTGTTCGTTGCGAAAAATTCCGACGCAACTTCGTTTAGCGAACTTGTGCGTTAATGCCACTAGTTCGGCCAGTTTTGCATCGACTTTCCAGCAGTAATGAAACGGTCCGAAACGCCCCAAAACATGAGTTTTGGATCGAATGGAGTGGATCGGGTGCGTTCGTTGCGAAAAATTCCAACGCAGCTTCGTTTACCGAACTTGTGCGTTAATGGCACCTTTTCGGCCACCTTTGCATCGAATTTCATGATGTAAGGAAACGGTCTGAAATGCCCCAAAACATGAGGTTTGCGTCCAATGGACTGGATCAGGTGCGTTCGTTGCGAAAAATTCCGACGCAACTTCATTTAGCGAACTTGTACGTTAATGGCACCTGTTCGGCCGGTTTTGCATCAACTTTCGTGCAGTTACGAAACGGTCCAAACCGCCCGAAAAGTTGAGTTTTGGGTCCAATGGAGTGGATCGGTGGCGTTCGTTATGAAAAATTATGACGTAACCTTGTTTAGCAAACTTGTGCAATGGCACCTGTTCGGACAGTTTTGTGTCGACTTTCCTGGAGAACCGAAACGTTCCGAAACGACCCAAAACTTGAGTTTTGGGTCGAATGGAGTCGATCGGGTGCGTTCGTTGCGAAAAATCCTCTCGCAACTTCATTTAGAAAACTTGTGCTTTAATGACACCTGTTCGGCCCAGTTTTGCATCGACTTTCCAGCAGTGATGAAACGGTTCGAAGCGCCCCAAAACTTGAGTTTTGGGTCAAATGGAGTCCATCGGGTGCGTTCGTTGCGAAAAGTTCCGACGCAACTTCTTTTAGCGAAATTGTGCATTAATGGCACCAGTTCGGCTAGTTATGCATCGACTTTCATGCAGTAACAAAACGGTCCGAAATGATCCAAAACATGACTTTTAGATCAAATCGAGTGGATCCGGTGCCATCGTTGCTTAAAATTCCGACGCAGCTTCCTTTACCGAACTTGTGCATTACTGGCACCTTTTCGGCCAGCTATGCATCGACTTTCGTGTAGTAACGAAACGGTCCGAAATGCCCCAAAACATGAGTTTTGGGTCCAATGGAGCGGATCAGGTGCGTTCGTTGCGAAAAAATCCGACGCAACTTCGTTTAGCGAACTTGTGCGTTGATGGCACCTGTTCGGCCGGTTTTGCATCGACTGTCGTGCGGTAACGAAACGGTCCGAAATGCCCCAAAACATGAGTTTTGGATCGAATGGAGTGGATGGGGTGCGTTCGTTGCGAAAAATTCCTACGCAACTTCGTTTAGCGAACTTGTGCGTTAGTGGCACCTGTTCGGCCGGTTTTGCATCGACTTTCGTGCAGTAACGAAACGGTCCGAAATGCCCCAAAACTTGGGTTTTGGGTCCAATGGAGTGGATCGGGGCCGTTCGTTGCAAAAAATTCCGACGCAACTTCATTTAGCGAACTTGTGCGTTAATGGCACCTGTTCGGCCGGTTTTGCATCGACTTTCGTGCGGTAACAAAACAGTCCGAAATGCCCCAAAAACATGAGTTTTGGGTCGAATGGAGTGGATCGCGTGCGTTCGTTGCGAAAAATTCCGACGCAACTTCGTTTAGCGCACTTGTGCGTTAATGGCACCTGTTCGGCCCCGGTTTTGCATCGACTTTCGTGCTGAACGAAACGGTCCGAAATGCCCCAAAACATGTGTTTTGGGTTGAATGGAGTTGATCCGGTGCGTTCGTTGTGAAAAATTCTGACGCAACTTCGTTTAGCGAACTTGTGCGTTAATGCCACTAGTTCGGCCAGTTTTGCATCGACTTTCCAGCAGTAACGAAACGGTCGGAAAGACCCCAAAACATGAGTTTTGGGTCGAATGGAGTGGATCAAGTGCGTTCGTTGCGAAAAATTCCAACGCAGCTTCGTTTACCGAACTTGTGCGTTAATGGCACCTTTTCGGCCACCTTTGCATCGACTTTCATGATGTAACGAAACGGTCTGAAATGCCCAAAAACAAGAGGTTTGTGTCCAATGGACTGGATCGGGTGCGTTCGTTGCGAAAAATTCCGACGCAACTTCGTTTAGGCGAACTTGTGCGTTGATGGCACCTATTCGGCCGGTTTTGCATCGACTGTCGTGCGGTAACGAAACGGTCCGAAATGCCCCAAAACTTGAGTTTTGGATCGAATGGAGTGGATCGGGTGCGTTCGTTGCGAAAAATTCCAACGCAACTTCGTTTAGCGAACTTGTGCGCTAGTGGCACCTGTTCGGCCGGTTTTGCATCGACTTTCGTGCGGTAACGAAACGGTCCGAAATGCCCCAAAACATGGGTTTTGGGTCCAATGGAGTGGATCGGGGCCGTTCGTTGCAAAAAATTCCGACGCAACTTCATTTAGCGAACTTGTGCGTTAATAGCACCTGTTCGGCCGGTTTTGCATCGACTTTCGTGCGGTAACAAAACGGTCCGAAATGCCCCAAAACATGAGTTTTGGGTCGAATGGAGTGGATCGCGTGCGTTCGTTGCGAAAAATTCCGACGCAACTTCGTTTAGCGCACTTGTGCGTTAATGGCACCTGTTCGGCCGGTTTTGCATCGACTTTCGTGCTGAACGAAACGGTCCGAAATGCCCCAAAACATGACTTTTGGGTCGAATGCAGTGGATCGGGTGCGTTCGTTGCGAAAAATTCCGACGCAACTTCGTTTAGCGAACTTGTGCGTTAATAGCACCTGTTCGGCCAGTTTTGCATCGACTTTCCTGCAGTAAGGAAACGGTCCGAAACACCCCAAAACTTGTGTTTTGGGTTGAATGGAGTTGATCTGGTGCGTTCGTTGCGAAAAAATTCCGCCGCAAGTTCGTTTAGCGAACTTGTGCATTAATGCCACTAGTTCGGCCAGTTTTCCATCGACTTTCCAGCAGTAATGAAACGGTCCGAAATGCCCCAAAACATGAGTTTTGGGTCGAATGGAGTGGATCAGGTGCGTTCGTTGCGAAAAATTCCAACGCAGCTTCGTTTACCGAACTTGTGCGTTAATGGCACCTTTTCGGCCACCTTTGCATCGACTTTCATGATGTAACGAAACGGTCTGAAATGCCCCAAAACATGAGGTTTGTGTCCAATGGACTGGATCGGGTGCGTTCGTTGCGAAAAATTCCGACGCAACTTCGTTTAGCGAACTTGTACGTTAATGGCACCTGTTCGGCCCGGTTTTGCATCAACTTTCGTGCAGTTACGAAACGGTCCAAAACGCCTGAAAACTTGAGTTTTGGTTCCAATGGAGTGGATCGGTGGCGTTCGTTATGAAAAATTACGATGTAACCTTGTTTAGCAAACTTGTGCAATGGCACCTGTTCGGACAGTTTTGCGTCGACTTTCCTGGAGAACCGAAACGTTCCGAAACGACCCAAAACTGAGTTTTTGGGTCCAATGGAGTCGATCGGGTGCGTTCGTTGCGAAAAATCCTCTCGCAACTTCATTTAGAAAACTTGTGCGTTAATGACACCTGTTCGGCCAGTTTTTGCATCGACTTTTCTGCAGTGATGAAACGGTCCGAAGCACCCCAAAACATGAGTTTTGGGTCGAATGGAGGCCATCGGGTGCATTCGTTGCGAAAAGTTCCGACGCAACTTCGTTTAGCGAACTTGTGCGTTAATGCCACTAGTTCAGCCAGTTTTGCATCGACTTTCCAGCAGTAACGAAACGGTCCGAAACGCCCCAAAACATGAGTTTTGGGTCGAATGGAGTGGATCAAGTGCGTTCATTGCGAAAAATTCCAACGCAGCTTCGTGTACCGAACGTGTGCGTTAATGGCACCTTTTCGGCCAACTTTGCATCGACTTTCATGATGTAACGAAACGGTCCGAAATGCCCCAAAACATGAGGTTTGGGTCCAATGGAGCGGATCAGGTGTGTTTGTTGCGAAAAATTCCGACGCAACTTCGTTTAGCACACTTGTGCGTTAATGGCACATGTTCGGCCGGTTTTGCATCGACTGTCGTGCAGTAACGAAACGGTCCGAAACGCCAGAAAACTTGAGTTTTGGGTCCAATGGAGTGGATCAGGGGCGTTTGTTGCGAAAAATTCCAACGCAACTTCGTTTAGCGAACTTGTGCGTTGATGGCACCTATTCGGCCGGTTTTGCATCGACTGTCGTGCGGTAACGAAACGGTCCGAAATGCCCCAAAACTTGAGTTTTGGATCGAATGGAGTGGATCGGGTGCGTTCGTTGCGAAAAATTCCAACGCAACTTCGTTTAGCGAACTTGTGCGCTAGTGGCACCTGTTCGGCCGGTTTTGCATTGACTTTCGTGCGGTAACGAAACGGTCCGAAATGCCCCAAAACATGGGTTTTGGGTCCAATGGAGTGGATCGGGGCCGTTCGTTGCAAAAAATTCCGACGCAACTTCATTTAGCGAACTTGTGCGTTAATAGCACCTGTTCGGCCGGTTTTGCATCGACTTTCGTGCGGTAACAAAACGGTCCGAAATGCCCCAAAACATGAGTTTTGGGTCGAATGGAGTGGATCGCGTGCGTTCGTTGCGAAAAATTCCGACGCAACTTCGTTTAGCGCACTTGTGCGTTAATGGCACCTGTTCGGCCCGGTTTTGCATCGACTTTCGTGCTGAACGAAACGGTCCGAAATGCCCCAAAACATGACTTTTGGGGGTCGAATGCAGTGGATCGGGTGCGTTCGTTGCGAAAAATTCCGACGCAACTTCGTTTAGCGAACTTGTGCGTTAATAGCACCTGTTCGGCCAGTTTTGCATCGACTTTCCTGCAGTAAGGAAACGGTCTGAAAACACCCCAAAACTTGTGTTTTGGGTTGAATGGAGTTGATCCGGTGCGTTCGTTGCGAAAAATTCCGCCGCAACTTCGTTTAGCGAACTTGTGCGTTAATGCCACTAGTTCGGCCAGTTTTCCATCGACTTTCCAGCAGTAATGAAACGGTCCGAAATGCCCCAAAACATGAGTTTTGGGTCGAATGGAGTGGATCAGGTGCGTTCGTTGCGAAAAATTCCAACGCAGCTTCGTTTACCGAACTTGTGCGTTAATGGCACCTTTTCGGCCACCTTTGCATCGACTTTCATGATGTAACGAAACGGTCTGAAATGCCCCAAAACATGAGGTTTGTGTCCAATGGACTGGATCGGGTGCGTTCGTTGCGAAAAATTCCGACGCAACTTCGTTTAGCGAACTTGTACGTTAATGGCACCTGTTCGGCCGGTTTTGCATCAACTTTCGTGCAGTTACGAAACGGTCCAAAACGCCTGAAAACTTGAGTTTTGGTTCCAATGGAGTGGATCGGTGGCGTTCGTTATGAAAAATTACGATGTAACCTTGTTTAGCAAACTTGTGCAATGGCACCTGTTCGGACAGTTTTGCGTCGACTTTCCTGGAGAACCGAAATGTTCCGAAACGACCCAAAACTTGAGTTTTGGGTCCAATGGAGTCGATCGGGTGCGTTCGTTGCGAAAAATCCTCTCGCAACTTCATTTAGAAAACTTGTGCGTTAATGACACCTGTTCGGCCAGTTTTGCATCGACTTTTCTGCAGTGATGAAACGGTCCGAAGCGCCCCAAAACATGAGTTTTGGGTCGAATGGAGTCCATCGGGTGCATTCGTTGCGAAAAGTTCCGACGCAACTTCGTTTAGCGAACTTGTGCGTTAATGCCACTAGTTCAGCCAGTTTTGCATCGACTTTCCAGCAGTAACGAAACGGTCCGAAACGCCCCAAAACATGAGTTTTGGGTCGAATGGAGTGGATCAAGTGCGTTCATTGCGAAAAATTCCAACGCAGCTTCGTGTACCGAACTTGTGCGTTAATGGCACCTTTTCGGCCAACTTTGCATCGACTTTCATGATGTAACGAAACGGTCTGAAATGCCCCAAAACATGAGGTTTGGGTCCAATGGAGCGGATCAGGTGTGTTTGTTGCGAAAAATTCCGACGCAACTTCGTTTAGCACACTTGTGCGTTAATGGCACATGTTCGGCCGGTTTTGCATCGACTTTCGTGCAGTAACGAAACGGTCCGAAACGCCAGAAAACTTGAGTTTTGGGTCCAATGGAGTGGATCAGGGGCGTTTGTTGCGAAAAATTCCGACGCAACTTTGTTTAGCAAACTTGTGCGTTAATGCCACCTGTTCGGCCAGTTTTTCATCGACTTTCCTGGAGCAACGAAACGTTCCAAAACGCACCAAAACTTGAGTTCTGGGAACAATGGAGTGGATCGGGTGCGTTCGTTGTGACAAATTCCGACGCAACTTTGTTTAGCGAACTTGTGCGTAAATGGAACCTGTTCGGCCGGTTTTGCATCGACTTTCCAGCAATAAGGAAAAGGTCCGAAACGCCCCAAAACTTGTGTTTTGGGTCGAATGGAGTTGATCCGGTGCGTTCATTGCGAAAAATTCCGACGCAACTTCGTTTAGCGAACTTGTGTGTTAATGCCACAAGTTCGGCCAGTTTTGCTTCGACTTTCCTGTAGTAACGAAACGGTCCGAAACGCCCCAAAACAAGAGTTTTGGGTCCAATGGAGTGGATCGGGGGCGTTCGTTGCGAAAAATTACGACGCAACTTCGTTAAGTTAACTTGTACGTTAATGGCACCTGTTCGGCCGGTTTTGCATCAACTTTCGTGCGGTTACGAAACGGTCCAAAACGCCCGAAAACTTAAGTTTTGGGTCGATTGGAGTTGATCGGGTGCGTTCGTTGCGAAAAGTTCCAACGCAACTTCTTTTAGCGAACTTGTGCATTAATGGCACCAGTTCGGCCAGTTATGCATCGACTTTCCTGGAGCAACTAAACGTTCCGAAACGACCCAAAACTCGAATGGAGTCGATCGGGTGCGTTCGTTGCGAAAAATCCTGACGCAACTTCATTTAGCAAACTTGTGCGTTAATGACACCTGTTCGGCCAGTTTATCATCGACTTTCCTGCAGTGATGAAACGGTCCGAAGCGCCCCAAAACATAAGTTTTGGGTCAAATGGAGTGGATCGGGTGCGTTCGTTGCGAAAAGTTTCGACGCAACTTCTTTTAGCAAACTTGTGCATTAATTGCACCAGTTCGGCCAGTTATGCATCGACTTTCGTGCAGTAACAAAATGGTCCGAAACGCTCTAAAACATGACTTTTGTTTCGAATGGAGTGGATCCGGTCCCATCGTTGCTTAAAATTCCGACACAGCTTCGTTTACCGAATTTGTGCGTTAGTGGCACCTTTTCGGCCAGCTTTGCATCGACTTTCGTGTAGTAACGAAACGGTCTGAAACACCCCAAAACATGAGTTTTGGGTCCAATGGAGCGGATCAGGTGCGTTCGTTGCGAAAAATTCCGACGCAACTTCGTTTAGCGAACTTGTGCGTTAATGGCCCCTGTTCGGCCAGTTTTGCATCGACTTTCGTGCAGTAACCAAACGATCCGAAATGCCCCAAAACATGAGTTTTGGGTCGAATGGAGTGGATCGGGTGCGTTCGTTGCGAAAAAATCCGAGGCAACTTCGCTTAGCAAACTTGTGCGTTAATGGCACCTGTTCGGCCGGTTTTGCGTCGACTTTCGTGCAGTAAGGAAACGGTCCGAAACGCCCCAAAACTTGTGTTTTGGGTCGAATGGAGTTGATCCGTGCGTTCGTTGCGAAAAATTCCGACGCAACTTCGTTTAGCGAACTTTCCTGTAGTGACGAAACGGTCCGAAGCGCCCTAAAACTTGAGATTTGTGTCGAATGGAGTCGATTGGGTGCGTTCGTTGTAAAAAGTTCCGATGCAACTTCTTTTAGCGAACTTGTGCGTTAATGGCACCATTTCGGCCAGTTATGCAACAACTTTCGTGTAGTAACGAAACGGTCCGAAACGCCCCAAAACATGAGTTTTGGATCGAATGGAGTGCATCCGGTGCCATCATCGCGAAAAATTCTGACGCAGCTTCGTTTACCGAACTTTTGCATTAATGGCACCTTATCGGCCATCTTTGCATTGACTTTCGTGTCGTAAAAAAACGGTCCAAAACGCCCCAAAACATGAGTTTTGGGGTCCAATGGAGCGGATCCGGTGCGTTCGTTGCGAAAAATTCCGACGCAACTTCGTTTAGCGAACTTCTGCGTTAATGTTGTTCGGCCTATTTTGCATCGACTTTCGTGCAGTAACGAAATGGTTGGAAATGCTCCAAAACATGAGTTTTGGGTCGAATGGAGTCGATTGGGTGCGTTCGTTGTAAAAAGTTGCGATGCAACTTCTTTTAGCGAACTTGTGCGTTAATGGCACCAGTTCGGCCAGTTATGCATCAACTTTCGTGATGTAACGAAACGGTCTTAAATGCCCGAAAACATGAGGTTTGGGTCCAATGGAGTGGATCGGGTGCGTTCGTTGCGAAAAATTCCTACGCAACTTCGTTTAGCAAACTTGTACGTTAATGGCACCTGTTCGGCGGGTTTGGCATCGACTTTCGTGTAGTAACGAAACGCCCGAAATTTGAGTTTTGGGTCCAATGGAGTAGATTGGGGGCGTTCGTTGCGAAAAATTCCGACGCAACTTCGTTTAGCAAACTTGTGCAATGGCACCTATTCGGCCGGTTTTGCGTTGACTTTCGTGCAGCAACAAAATGGTCCGAGATGCTCCAAAATATGACTTCTGGATCGAATGGAGTGGATCCGGTGCCATCATTGCGAAAAATTGCGACGTAGCTTCGTTTACCGAACTTCTGCGTTAATGGCACCTTATCGGCAAGCTTTGCATCGACGTTCGTGTAATAACGAAACGGTCCGAAACGCCCCAAAATATGAGTTTTTGGTCCAATGGAGTGGATCTGATGTGTTCATTGCGAAAAATTCCGACGCAACTTCGTTTAGCGAACTTGTGCGTTAATGGCTCCTGTTCGGCCGGTTTTGCATCGACTTTCGTGCAGTAACGAAACGGTCCGAGATGCTCCAAAACATGAGTTTTGAGTCGCATGGAGTGGATCGGGTGCGTTCGTTGCGAAAAATTCCGACGCAACTTCGTTTAGCGAACTTGAGCGTTAATGGCACCTGTTTGGCCAGTTTTGCATCGACTTTCTTGCGGTAACGAAATGGTCCGAAACACCCCAAAACTTGTGTTTTGGGTCGAATGGAGATGATCCAGTGCGTTCGTTGCAAAAAATTCCGACGCAACTTCGTTTAGCCAAGTTGTGCGTTAATGCCACAAGTTCGGCCAATTTTGCATCGATTTTCCTGCAGTAACAAAACGGTCCGAAACACCCCAAAACATTAGTTTTGGGTCGAATGGAGTGGATCAGGTGCGTTCGTTGCGAAAAATTCCAACGCAGTTTCGTTTACCGAACTTGTGCGTTAGTGGTTCCTTTTCGGCCGACTTTGCATCGACTTTCATGTAGTAACAAAACCGTCCAAAACGCCCCAAAACATGAGTTTGGGTCCAATGGAGTGGATCAGGTGCGTTTGTCTCGAAAAATTCTGACGCAACTTCGTTTAGCGAACTTGTGCGTTAATGGCCCCTGTTCGGCCGGTTTTGCATCGACTTTCGTGCAGTAACGAAACGGTCCGAGATGCTCCAAAACATGAGTTTTGGGTCGAATGGAGTGGATCGGGTGCGTTCGTTGCAAAAAATTCCGACGCAACTTCGTTTAGCGAACTTAAGCGTTAATGGCAGCTGTTCGGCCAGTTTTGCATCAACTTTCCTGCAGTAACGAAACGGTCTGAAACACCCCAAAACTTGTGTTTTGGGTCGAATGGAGATGATCCGGTGCGTTCGTTGCAAAAAATTCCGACGCAACTTCGTTTATCGAACTTGTGCGTTAATGCCAAAAGTTCGGCCAATTTTGCATCGACTTTCCTGCAGTAACGAAACAGTCCGAAACGCCTCAAAACTTGAGTTTTTGGTCGAATGGAGTGGATCAGGTGCGTTCGTTGTGAAAAATTCCGTCGCAACTTCGTTTAGCGAACTTATGCGTTAATGGCACCTGTTTGGCCGGTTTAGCATCGACTTTCGTGCAGTAACGAAACGGTCTGAAACGCCCGAAAACTTGAGTTTTGGGTCCAATGGAGAGGATCGGGAGCGTTCGTTGCAAAAAATTCCGACACAACTTCGTTTAGCAAACTTGTGCAATGGCACCTGTTCTTACAGTTTTGCGTCGACTTTCCTGGAGCAAAGAAACGGTCCAAAACGCCCCAAAACTTGAGTTTTGGGTCGAATGGAGTCAATCGGGTGCGTTCGTTGCGAAAAATTCCGACGCAATTTCGTTAAGCGAACTTGTGCGTTAATGCCACCTGTTCGGCCAGTTTTGTATCGACTTTCCTGCAGTGACGAAACGGTCCGAAGTGCCCCAAAACTTGAGTCTTGGGTCAAATGGAGTCGATCGGGTGCGTTCGTTGCGAAAAGTTCCGACGCAACTTCTTTTAGCGAACTTGTGCGTTAAAGGCACCAGTTCGGCCAGTTTTGCATCGACTTTCATGCAGTAACGAAACGGTCTGAAACGCCCCAAAACATGACTTTTGGATCGAATGTAGTGGATCTGTTGCCATCGTTGCGAAAAATTCCGACGCAGCTTCATTTACCGAACTTGTGCGTTAATGGCACCTGTTCGGCTAGTTTTCCATCGACTTTCTTGTAGTAACGAAACGGTCTGAAACGCCCCAAAACATGAGTTTTGGGTCGAATGGAGATGATCCAGTGCGTTCGTTGCGAGAAATTCTGATACAACTTCGTTTAGCGAACTTGTGCGTTAAAGCCACAAGTTCGGCTAGTTTTGCATCGACTTTCCTGCAGTAACGAAACGGTCCGAAACGCCCCAAAACATGAGTTTTGGGTCCAATGGAGTGGATCGGGTGCGTTCGTTGCGAAAAGTTCTGATGCAACTTCATTTAGCGAACTTGTTCGTTAATGGCACCTATTCGACCAGTTTTCCATCGACTTTCCTGCCGTAACGAAACGGTCCGAAACGCCCCAAAACTTGTTTTGGGTCGAATGGAGATGATCCAGTGCGTTCGTTGCGAGAAATTCCGATGCAACTTCGTTTAACGAACTTGTGCGTTAAAGCCACAATTTCGGCCAGTTTTGCATCGACTTTCCTGCAGTAACGAAACGGTCCGAAACGCCCCAAAACATGAGTTTTTGGTCGAATGGAGTGGATCAGGTGCGTTCGTTGCGAAAATTCTGACGCAACTTCGTTTAGCGAACTTGTACGTTAATGGCACCTGTTCAGCCGGTTTTGCATCAATTTTCGTGCAATAACGAAAGGGTCCAAAACGCCTGAAAACTTGAGTTTTGGGTCCAATGGAGTGGATCGGGGGCGTTCGTTGCGAAAAATTCTGACGCAACTTCGTTTAGTGAACTTGTGCGTTAATGACACCTATTCGTCAGTTTTGCATCAACTTTCCTGCAGTGACGAAACAGTCCGAAGCGCCCCAAAACTTGAGTTTTGGGTCGAATGGAGTCGATCGGGTGCGTTCATCGCGAAAAGTTCCGACTGTACTTTTTTTAGCAAACTTGTGCAATGGCACCTGTTCGGCCAGTTTTGCGTCGACCTTCCTGGAGCAACGAAACGGTCCAAAACGCCCCGAAACTTGAGTTTTGGGTCGAATGGAGTCGACTCTGGGAGTACTCACGTGCGTGTGTTTAGGTCTGCCTTGCAAGGTTAAGAAATTCGATTTGAATCGTCCGTTTCTTGCGGTATTGAGACAGCTTGACCCTTTTACCACATAGAGTAAGAGGAGGAACAATGATGATGATTAATCTTGTTGGATGCAAATTTATTCTTTCACCATGTATTATATGGGATAGTTGCTTACCTAGAATAGTTAAAGAAACTAGAAGTTGGAGCTAAAATTTGAAAGTAAGGACCTACTTGTAGATGCTTTTCGGCGAAACAAACCCTTCAAGCCAAAAGCCTTGCATGTCTAGGAGCCGGCTAAATATATTTTACTAGTCGGGTAAGCCTTGCTGAGTATTAGTATACTCAGCCTTTCTTGTAGCTTGTTTTTAGGTGATACTATTGAGGACATGGTTGCTAGTTTGACTTGGCCGTGTACTCTTCCTCCTGGTTGGTCGGTGGAATGGGATGCGTCCCCGGCCAATGATGATAATGCCGAGTGATGTCTCGTACGGGCATCATCGAGACATCATGTATCATCGAGTAGTTTATTGTTGTTTTTCCGCTGCAATAAACTCTGAAGAACTCGTTTACTTTTAAACTCTGAAGTACTTTGTTCTACGAATTCGAACTTGGTCTGTAATAATAAATTTATGTTGAACCCTGTGATATAAAATTTGTGGAATGTTGTATTCTCTGGGCTCGTCTTCGTGTGAGTACTTTGTATGTGTTGTTTCGATCGGCAAACCCGTGGTTGTTCGGGAGGTTACCCGACAGACCTATGGATTACTCTGTTTGAAGTGCGAGTTAGCCCTGATTGCTCTCGTGGTGATGGTTAGCGCACTTGAGCCGGATTAATTCAGGTGGTTCTGCCACTACTTCATCAGCGAAGTCCTCTCTGAATCTAAGGTTTGTTACCCAACGATTCAGAAAATTCTTTACGGTAGACTCATCACTTCCAGAAAACTTCGCCACTACTTCGACACATACAATATCTTGGTGGTCTCCGACTTCCCATTGGCGGACATTCTCCACAATAGGGACGCTACCGGACGTATCTCCAAGTGGGTGGTGGAGCTGGGAGCCCTTACGCTCGACTTCAAGCCCCGGACAGCCATCAAGTCGTAGGCACTAGTCGATTTCATGGCAGAGTGGCGAGAAAACCAAGTGGAAGCCCCAACTAACCAGCCGGAGCATTGGGTCATGTATTTTGACGGTTCACTCAAGCTCGGTGGCGGTGGTGCCGGAGTACTTTTCATCAGCCCGAGGGGAGAACAGCTCAAGTACGTGTTTCAAATATTGTTCGAGGTCTCCAACAACGAGGCCGATTATGAAGCATTGTTGCACGGGCTACGCCTGGCAATCTCCCTGGGCATCAAGCGACTACTCGTCTATGGCGACTCCTTACTGGTGGTTCAACAAGTCAACAAGGAGTGGGACATCAACAAGGATACCATGGACGCCTACGTCATGGAAATATGCAAGCTCGAGAAAAAGTTCTCAGAGCTGGAAATTCACCATGTGGTCCGCGACAACAATGTGGGCGCGGACATGCTCTCTAAACTGGGTTCTGATCGGGCTAACGTCCCACCGGGAGTTTTTGTTCATGAGTTACATCATCCTTCCATCAGAGCGCCAGACCGAGAGGTCTTGATGATCGAGGTCAACTGGAGGGTGGCCTTCATCGACTACATCTAGGAGCACAAACTACCCCCCGGCATCGATCCAAAAAGCGCCGAAGCCACTCGCATACTACAGCGCAGCAAAGGATATGCTCTAGTCGGGGGCAATCTTTACAAGCAGGGATCCGCATCTGGCATACTCATGAAGTGTGTTAGTACGGAGGAGGGCAAAGAAATACTCCAAGAGATTCACGAAGGCATGTGCGGGAACCACGCGGCTTCTCGCACACTAGTCGGCAAGGCATTTCGATCTGGTTTCTACTGGCCGACTGCTTTGGCAGATGCCGAAGCACTCGTTTGCCGGTGTACCAATTGCCAATTCGTGCCTCATGTGCCAGCTCATAACCTCATCACCATACCACCCTCGTGGTCGTTTGCATGCTGGGGCCTGGACATGATAGGACCTTTCACAACTACGCTAGGAGGTTTTACACACGTGTTGGTGGCCATTGACAAGTTTACAAAGTGGATAGAGTACAAATCAATCGCAACGCTCACGGCAGATCGAGTGGTTACTTTCATCTGTGACATCTTACACTGCTTTGGCTTCCCCAACACCATTATCACAGATTTGGGATCCAATTTCCACTCGCATCAGTTCTGGGATTTCTGTGAGCGCAGCTCCATTGAAGTCAAATATGTTTTCAGTGGCTCATCCGCGGGCCAACGGCTTAATTCTTGATGGATTGAAGAAAAGACTCTATGACGAGAATAGCAAAAAGGGCGGCAAATGGATCAACGAGATTTCATCAGTAGTCTGGGGGCTTCGCACACAACCAAGCAAAGGCACAGGCCAGTCACCTTTCTTTCTCGTGATGTGGAAGTCTCCATGACTAGAGATATTTGAAGAAGGCGAGGCTGACAGTGCAAGATAGCTTCAACTTGACTCAACTGAGGAAGTCCGATTCAATGCACTATTGCACTCGGCCCATTACCATCAAGGAGTTCATCGTTGCCATGATAGGAACATTCATCGACGCTCTTTCAATATTGGAGATATGGTACTTCGATGAATCTAGGATGACACTGGTCTGCACAAGGTTAACTCATGTTGGGAGGGACCATTCATTGTGCACAAGATTACAGGACCCGGATCTTACCGCTTACAATACCCGGATGGCCAGGAGGTACCCAATTCATGGAATATCGAACATCTACGTCGGTTTCATCCTTGATTCAATTGGGGACATCTTCTATTGGTGCCTGGAGGTTGATACTACCAGTACAACTCCGTTTTACCAGTTTCCGACTGGTACTACGCGACGTTTACTGAAGGGGCTTCGCTCCCATGCTTACAGTACCTAATTATTAGTCTCTAACTAGTTTTTTGGGTTCCTGGAGGGCCTTTGCGCCAATACTTCCAGTACAACTCCGTTTTACTGGTTTATGACCGGTATCATGTGCAAGTTTGCTGAAGGGACCTCGCTCCCTTATTTTCCAGTAACGTATTACTTGTTCTCGACTTGTACACTATGTTATTGAAGGGTTTTTCTCCCATGATAAGAATTTCACTTGTTTACGACCGGTTTTTTACCTGTCCGACTACTTCGACTACTTGTCTCGACTACAATCCTAGTCCGGAACAACTCTGACAAGATGCCATTCTTCGACTGCTCGAGCACCATTGGCTATTTGCTCCATGTCTGGACTTGGGGGTTGGTGCCACGAGTCGGATACGACTACTTTATGACTATCATCTGGCCCCTGGCTTGGGGGCTTGATGCGACAAGGCACTGAACTTGCCTCGAGGGACACCTCTCATGCTTAGATGCTCGATGCTGTCCAACAATGCCCGATCCAAGAGGCCTTTTAAAATTATCTTGAGTGGATGTTTGTTAACCATTATTTCAGGGATTTATTCCGAAATAAGGGTTTTGTTTCAATCTATTACCCAGAGGACTTATTTAGTCATTGGCTCAGGGCACAAAGTTTGGTTTGAGAGGTAATTTCGGTGTTTGTTGGGTACGTTATTGGTTTAACCATTTTTTCAGGGAACTCATCTCGAAAAAAGAGGTTTTCAAATTTACTATATCAATTTGCCCATGTTACCATCAAGTTTTATCTATTACACATTGCATGCCACAATTCTTTGGATCCTTTATTCCAAATATTGGGGATTTGGATTCAAGGCTCGGGGGCTGCGGGACACGTGTCATCAGCGACTTATTTTTCAAATCTGCTGGAAGACTAAAACAGAAGACTTAAGTTTAAATTGACCCTCAGGCTGATTCTACGAATCAACCTAAGGCTCGGGGGCTACTCCATATGGAGTGCGAGTTAATCGCAGCCCATATAAAGAAGACTGAACAACTACTCGGGACATGAGCACCTCACAGCCTCGACGCAGCCAGGAAAGTACTCGGAGGACACCTTCAAGATGAAGTTCGCAAAGAACTCGAAGACGCCTTCAGAAGTACTTGGACGCCTGCAAGTACTCGGCTACGAAGAGCTCGGGGGCTTGTCAGACCCGGGTACACGGGACTGTACACGTGGCACACTTTTTCCTAAGATACGGGATGGGACATGGCCCACGCCCTACATCTATTGTAACTACTCGTAATGTAGTAGGATTACTCGTACGGTAGTTAGACTAGTCGGACACGGCAACAGACTACCCAAGAAGTACTCGGATGGGACTCCTTGCCTTGTACTCGACTAGGACTTTCATGTAAACCTATTCTCCCAGACTATATAAGGGCGGACAGGGACCCCCTTGGGGACAATCACGATCATCACCATCAAAGGCAATACAAACCACACAGAACGTAGGGTATTACGCTCACGCGGCCCGAACCTATCTAAACCTTGTGTTCCTTTGCACCTTCGAGTTCCTGATCTCGGCGACACCCTACCTACAAACTCACCACCTCGAGGGTATCCCTCGGTGGGCGTGCGGTAAAACACTGGCACAAGCTATAACTTGGGCTAAGATGAATCTTGTTTTAAATGGCCCATAAATATATCTCTTGATCTAGGACAATACTGTGGATGATTTTTGGATCGAAAACTAGTCTCTGCTTGTTAAAACATGTTTCCACGAGTAGTTTTTGTGGTATCTTGTGTGATGTATTATTTTGCTAGAGTTCTTTGTTCATGCTGTTTTACATATATTTTAGGGTTGAAACTTTTACAGTAGAGTAACCTTGATTTATAAAAGCTATGGACCAAGTTTGGAACCTTTTACTTCTATCTAACTTACTCATATGTTTTTAGTTAAGAAAAAATACATTAAATAAAGTAACTAGTTCTGTTGCTTAGAAAAATAAGAAATTTTAACCAAAGCCTACCTTTGAGTAGTTTATCATGTTGGAAAAGCTTGAGACACACATCCCTTGTGGAACTACCTGTAGAAACAAATCTTGATTAATGTAGATGCATCTTGACTTATTTTCTATGCCCTGTGTCTTGCACAATAAAACCTGAAAAATTTACAGTAGACTCACCATAAGTTTAGATGTACTCAGTAAAATATTGAGCACTAGTTCTTGCATGGTTTGTTCTATATAAATAGATCTTGATCCTAGAAGTAGTTGTTTAATATATTTTTTTATGATTAATATACTGAATGAAAATGGTTAAAACTTTTACAGTAAGTTTGTACCTAAGTAATGCGCTCTGCATAAAAATCTGAACCCCAGAAACTACCTCTGCCAGTAGTTTTGTTTAAATCCATGCTTACTGTTGAAAATGGCCGTTTATGAAATGACAAAACCACTCACCTACTTAATGAAGTTAGTTAATCCAGATAAGTACTCGATAAATGACTGCCGAAGGAAAAGAAAATGAAGTGCTTGACAACTTAACTTGAGTTGTGTTGAATGACTACATTTTAGTGAAATAGTTATTTATCTTGCACCATTAAAACCACTCATACATATGCATTAATATAGAATCGATGACTCTCGCCGACGGAACATACGAGCTGGTGCTAGAGTCCGAGAGTGAGCAGCACAAAGCTCAAGTCAATCTAACTAAAGTTGCTGAAGACCCGAACCAAAGTTCGGAAGTACTCCCGACTAGTTTTTCTCAAGAAGGCATGCCCCGGAGCATAACCCCTACTTTTAAACTTATGCAACTTTATTTATAAATATATGGTATTGTGCATTAAGTTTTGAAGAGTTGATTGGAACCCTAGTTGCATGATCCTAGTACCTATGATTTGAACACTAGTTTGTGTCGGTCGCTAGATTGTCATGCTAATAGGACTCCGGTAAAAGTCGAGTGGTTTCCTGCCACTCGCGAGATATAGGAGTTGCTTGTTTTACTTATGTTGGAATCATAAGGTCGACGGACGGGGCTATGTGACGATATTCATGTTGATGTTTGAGGGCCCGTCTGTTTAGCGAAAATGCTAAGGATATGGTTAAGTTTTTGAACGTACTAACCACATGCTGAGAATATGGTAATCGGTAAGCTTAAGTACCTGATTGAACCGGTGCGTGGACATACCTCCCACCGTCTTGACACCTTCCCATGGTCACATGGTGAGTGCAAGACCAGGAATGGCCCGACTTCGTTCCGTGGTTCGTGAACCTCTGTACTCGAGGATGGTGGCCCTGATCCATGAAACGGGAATAAAGGGGAAACATTGCACGTGTGACTCTGGGAGTATCCACGTGACGTGTGTTTAGGTTTCCCTTGCAAGGTTAAGAAATTCGATTCAAATCGTCCGTTTCTCGCGGCCATTGAGACTGCTTAACCCTTTTACCACATAGAGTAAGAAGAGGAACAATGATGATGAATAATCTGGTTGGATGCTCGGTTAATTATTCTCCACCATGTGTGGTTTAGATAGTTGCTTACCTAGAATGGTTAATAGACTAGAACTTGATGCTAAAACTTGAAAGCAAGGACTCATTCTTAGATGCTTTTTGGCAAAAATTACCCTCAGCCAAAAGCCTTGCATGTTTAGGAGTCGGCTAAGTATATACCACTAGTCGGGTAAGCCTTGCTGAGTATTAGTATACTCTGCCTTGCTTGTGATTTTGTTTTTAGGTGAGACCTTTGAGAACATGATTGCTAGTTTGACTTGGCCGTGTACTCTTCCTCCTGGTTGGTCGGTGGAATGGGATTCGTCCCTGGCCAACGGTGATAATGTTGAATGATGTCATGTACGGGCTTCCTCATGATATCTTGTATAGTCGATTAGAACTATCGTTTATTTTCCGCTGCACTATTGAACTCTGAAAGTACTCGTTTATGCATGAATTCGAACTTGGTTTGTAATAATAATTGATGTTGAACTCTGTGATGTAAAATTATGGATTGTTGTAATCTCTGGGCTCACCTTCGTGCGGGTTGTATGTATGCATTGTTTCGATCGAAGTTCCAGTGGTTGCATCGGGATGTTACCCGACAGACTGTCGTTTTACTCCGTTTTAAGTGCGTGTTAGCCTCGATTGCCTCTATGATGATGGTTAGTGCACTTATACCGGATTAATTCGGGTGGTTCTGCCACAATCCCCCTCAAGTACAGAGGTCCACGAACCACGGAATGAAGCCGGGTTGTGCCTGCTCTTGCACACACCATTTTCTTAGCTTACCAATCCAATCACCGGTCCGATCACGTACTTAAGCTTACTGATTACCATATTCTCAGCATGTGGTTAGTACGTTCAAAAACTTAACCACCACTACCACACACCGCGACCTTAGCATTTTCGCTAAACAGACAAGGCCTCAATCATCAACAAGAATATCGTAACATAGCCCCATCCGTCGACCTTATGATTCCAACATAAGTAAACAAACAACTTTTATATCTCGCGAGTGATAGGAAATCACTCGACTAGTGTTCATATCATAGGTACCTAGGATCATGCATCTAGGGTTTCAATCCACTCCTACAAACTTAATGCACAATACCATATATAAGTAAACGTTGCATAAGTTTAAAAATAGGGGTTTTGCTCCGGGGCTTGCCTTCCTGAGCAAAGCTAGCCTTGGAATCTTCTGAACTTTGGTTCAGGTCTTCAACTACTTCAGTTAGATTAACTTGAGCTTCGCACTGCTCACTCTCGGACTCGGGCATCAACTCGTACGTTCCGTCAGCAAGAGGGGTACCGTCTACATGAGATGCATATGGATGAGTTTATGGTGGAAAGACATAACGTTACTTTCACTGTAAAGTTGTAATCCAGAAAAACTCAAGTTAATTTATAAAGCATTTCATTTACATGTCCTTGAGCAGTTGTTTACCGAGTACTATTTAGATTAACTAATTCCTTAAGTAAGTGGGGGTTTTTCTCATTTCATTTACATGTAGAAATTTTTTATTTTCATATTTAGACACAAGACATCATGTGGGATTCATATTTGAAGTTAGATAAAGTTTCTGATGTTGAAATTTTTATACAGAGTACAAAGTACATTTCCTAGTGACAAACTTACTGTAAAAATTTCAGTCATTTTTATGCAGTAGAAAAGTCATGAAAAAAAAGTAACACCTACTGCTAGAACAAGGATTCATTTATGAAGATCAAACCGTACAAGGAATGGTGCTCAAAATTTTACGCAGAACTTAGCAACCTACAAAGACTCTACTGTGAATTTTTTAGATTTTATTGAGCAACTATTAGAGCACACAAAATAGAACAAAATAGATCTACATTACCAGGATTCATTTTTAATGGCAATTCTACTGAGCATCTGAACATCAAACTTTCCTATATGATTATCTACTCACATATAGTCTCTGGTAAAAGTTTCATATTTTTCCAAGCACAAGAACTATTTATAGTGATTTAATGCATGTATTCATGGACAAAATAAAAAGTGCATGCTAGACAAAAGTAACAAGTTCCAAACTTTTTCTGTAGCATTTATACAGTAAGGTAACAATAATGTAGAAGTTGCGTCATTATCCTGACTCTAGAACATGGTAAATAAATAAATCTACCAAACTAGTGCATGAATCAAGATTTAGTAGCAACTATAGCTAGGGGTCTGTTCTCGTCTTAAACTTTCTACACAAGGCTAGTCATCTAAACACTAAGCCACTCCTCAAAAATTACCATCAGTACTTGCTTAGGTTAAAAGATACATTCATGAGTTAAATAAACTAATATCTATTCTAGAGCAAGACTTATGAAGAATATCAAGATATGCCTATAATGAAAGTGGTAGATCTTGTTACAGGGAACTCAGAACATTTAGTTTATATTTTTCTGATTTTTTTTATGATGTTTAGTGGATTTTACAAGTTGCAGATTCAAGCCACATTACACAGCTTTGTGTCTTACGAACAGGTTCCTGGTTTTATGCGCGGAGAACCCTAAAACAAACTTGGGGGATTGCAATGTAGTCTCTGAGCGCGGCTGCCATGGTTGAGGTGAAAATTCCGGGCAAGGGAGGGCTCGCCGGCGGTGGGAAAATGGTGGGGGAGCACAAGGAGATCAAGATCTATTTGTAGGTGGTCGTGGTGGGGTCGGAGATGGACGGAGGAGGGCTGCCCGCGTGAGCAGAGGCTCGCTGGTGGTGGCGGGCGGGCTCAGCGGTGCTTCGGCGAGGTCGAGAGGGCGCGGCTGGGTCGAGGAGGTTTGGTAGGAGGTGGGGGAGCTCACTGGGGGGTCAATTTGGGCAGAGGGAGGCCGGAGGTAGGGGCTCCACGGCGAGCTCGAGCGGCGGTAGCAATGGCGGCCGGCGGTGGAGCTCGTGCGTGAGAAGGGATGGCCTTGGGTGGCTTTTATAGGCCAGCAGGAGAAGAAGAGGGACTGGGGAGGCTGGCGGAGGGTGAGCGTAGCCATTGGGCGCTGGGGCGGTGCGTAGGGTGCCAGCGTGGCGTGCGGCCGGAGCAGCAGTAGGGTTGGGCAAGAGGGATTCGGCATGGGGGAGAGGAGATGGCGTGATGCGATTGGGCGCCCAACTGCGGTAGCTGGCTTGCCAAGAGGCTTGGCCGGCGGCTGCTGCCCCTCAACAGAACAGGGGAGGGAGAGGAGAGAGAGAGAGAATAGAGAGAGAAAACAGCCGGGTTAAATTCAAATTGTTCTCAAAAATTTCAATTGAAGGTTGAAAAACTTTGAATACAAAAGATGTGTAAAATTTCAAAATCTACAACTTTTCTTTCATGCAAAAGTTTATTTGAGTAATGGTTTAAAAGTTTTTGTAAATTTACTACTACTATGATTTGAATTCCTATTCCTGAATTCTAAAATTCGAATTTGCAATTGGCCTATTAAGTGAACTTGCTAGGCACTAAAAATATGCATGTGTTTATATGCTACATTTGTTGTGTCAAGTTGAGCATGAAAGATTTCAAACACAAAATGGAAAAGTCCCATGTACACACATACATATAGATGCATATGTACATATATGACATGTATTATTTTAATTATTCTTGGTCATTATGCATGATGTTGTGTTTCTGATCCTTGTTTTAGCAATTTCAAACACCTAAGGTGTTACATTAAGATGATGCAATTGGATTACGTAGTAGAAGAGGAGACCACGGAAAAAATCATAAGTCAGGAGGGCTAATCCTCGCTCGACAAAGTATTGAAAGAGAACCATCTCATCAACTCCTTCATATGGCCTTTTATCACCAGTGGCAGGGTGCCACTGGATAACTTCCATGCTCTGAAGAAGACCCTCATCAATGAGGGCCTGGAGATCAGCTTCGGAGCACTTACTTGGTTTCCACCCATCTCCGGTGGTGGTGGCGGCCTTAAACTCTTTTTCTTTCCCCTTGGAGGCACCTCGCTTGTTGCCGGCCATCCTTGTGGTCACGAGATGCTTCACTCTCATGCGCTTGGGGGCTGCAGTGAGAGAGGAGGCGGAGCAAGGTTCTTGGGGAGGATGAAGGATTGTGCGACTTCTTCTCACACTGAGAATGAAGTAGATCTAACTCTGGAAGTGGCGGCGGCTGCGAGACAGAGGAAGACGAAAAGGCTCGAGCAGTAAAAAGCACAAATGAAAGGGTGAGTGAAACCCTGGGTCACCGCGCGGTTAAATAACCAGCGGCGGGCCCAAGTTCTCTGTGCGGAATGCGAAGAGTTTTTTCCAGGATAAGATTTATTTTGAGCAGTAATTTCGGGAATTTTTGGGAAATTTATTTGTTTAAACCCTTTTTTCTTGGATGTTATCCAAGAAAAAAGGGGGGGTTTCGAATTTCCGAACCAATTTACCCATTTAAACCATCAATTCAAGCTCTTACTTTTTACACAACCCATGCCACGACCTTTGGGATCTTTTTTTCCAAAATTGGGAATTTGGATTAAAGGCTCAGGGTTGCGGCACACGTGTCATCGATGGCTTATTTTCAAACTTTTTGGAAGACAAGGACAGAAGATTCAAGACTAATTTAACTCTCAGCCTGATTCTTTGATTCAACCTAAAGCTCAGGGACTACTCCATATGGAGTGCCAGTTCAATCGCACCCCATATAAAAGAAGACTTGAAAACTACTTGGGGCATGAGCACCTCACAACCTCGATGCAGCCAAGGAAGTACTCGGAAGACACCTTCAAGACGAAGTTCAGAAGAACTCGAAGACGCCTTCAGAAGTACTCGGAAGCCTGCAGTACTCGACTACGATGAGCTAGGGGGCTTGTCAGACCCGAGGCCATAGGACTGCGCACATGGCATACATATTCTTGGATAAGCGATGGGATATGGCCCACACCCTACACCAGTTTTAACTACTCGTAAAGTAGTAGAACTAGTCGGAACAGAAGAAAACTACCTGAGTAGTACTCGGGAAGGACTCCTAAGCTCGTATCTGGCTAGGATTTCCATGTAATCCTGTCCCCCTAGACTATATAAGGGTGGGCAGGGACCCCTTCAAAAAACATCAACACCTAAGGCAATACAAACCACCACACAGGATGTAGGGTGTTACGCTCTCCGCGGCCTGAACCTGTCTAAATCTTGAGTTCCTTGCACCTTCGAGTTCCTGATCTCGGCGACACCCCACCTACAATCTACCACCTTGGGGATTTCCCTCGGTGGGCTTGGAGGTTAAACACCGACAGTATTGAAGATTCAAGAAAAGTGGGAGATATCAATTCGAATCGGTAAACGACAATGAGTAAAAGAACTCGCAAGTTCAAGAAAGAAGCCTACTTGGGTGTCTCGTCTTCATCATCACCTGGCGAAGCGCTCGCCCTAGGTTTCCGGCTGGCGACTCTTGGCTTCTTCGAGTGTCTAGGGAGAAGGTCACCACCAGAAGAGCTCATGCCTTCCTGGGAGGTCCTTGTCCTCTTGCCTTTTTATCACCTCTACCAAGTGCGATCATCATTAGTGCCCTCGTAGTCCTCCCCACTCACTGGATCAACAGTGGGTTGAGGGATTTGGGGTGCCCGGAATGCCGATGGCATCAGGTGGCTCGGACGTTCAATATCGACATCGGAGGCATGCTCCTATATACATTTACATTATCCTGCAGCAAGATTTCAAGATCTTTCAATATAAACTCAGATTAAAGAATATCAAAAGTACTCGATAGAAGGACACGGCTACTTACCCTCTACCTGTTTGGGAGGGTTCTTCGCCGAATACAGGATTGGTACATATGGCACGGTCTCAGCATCCATGAGTACTCGGCTTACTCGCAGCATGGCTTCATTTTTCTCAATGCGCTCTGCAGAAAACCGAGACGGATCTAAGAGGCCAAGGCTTGAAGCCAAATCATGTGCGCTTCTGAAGTGGCTAGATCCACCTGCCTAGCCACGAGTACATCATTGACACTCCAGTGACTCCTGCATGTCTGTGAACCTTAATCATGCCAAGCAGATCTTCAATTTCGCTCATATCCCGGCAAGCCATGGTCCACTCGCCGGCAATCCTCAGCGCTCCAGCGGTCCTCTCGGGAAGCGAGGGTTCATGGTTTCCAATATAGAACCATCGCTCCCTCCACCTCGACTGACTAGTTTGGAACTTGTAGGGGATGTACTTCTTTTCCATCCCCTGCTGCAACTGGGGCTGTGGCTTGAGATGAAAAAGGTAGCAGAAGAGACCGAAATGGGGTTCTACCCCTAAGAAAGCATCACAGAAGTGGACAAATATGGCGATGTGAAGAATCGAGTTGGGGTTGAGATGATGGAGCTGGATGCCATAATCGAAAAGAAGACCTCGGAAGAAATCGGAAGTCGGGAGGGCTAACCCATGCTCGACAAAATACTGAAACTGGATTATCTCCTCAGCCTTCTCATATGGTCTTTTATCACCAGTGGTAGGGCGCCACTGGATAATCTCCTTGGGCTGAAGGAGGCACTCATCTACCAGTGTTTTGAGGTCAGCCTCAAAACACTTACTTGTTCTCCACCCATCGCCCGCTATGGCGGCGGGCTTGGAATCCTTCCCCTTCGTCTTGGTGGCGCTCTTCTTACCGGCCATCCATGTTGTCACGAGTCGCTCCACTCGCATGCGCTCGGGGTTGAGGACTGGGGTGATGGAGCAACGCTCTAGAGGAGGACGAAGGTCTCGGCCACTACTCCTAACAGGAGAGGATCAACTGCGGTTAGCCTGGATCTGAATCTCAAGGTGGCGGCGGCTGAGTGACTAAGGAAGACAAAGGGCCAAAGCGGTGAAAGCACAAGCGAAAGGATAAACAAACCCTAACTCACCATGTGGTTAAGTAACCAGTGGTGGCCCCGCAATTACTGTGCGGAATGCGAAGAGTTTTTCCCAGAATAAGATTTGTTTTAAGCGGTAATTTCAGGTTACTTTGGGAAGGTTATTTGCTTAACCACTTTTTCAGGGATACCATCTCGAAAAAATGGGATTTCAAATTAATGAATCAATTTACCCATTATAACCATCAAATCAAATTCTTAACTTTTACACAACCAATGCCATGACTCTTTGGATCCTTTTTTCCCAAACCTTGGGACTTGGATTCAAGGCTCGCGAGCCACGGGACACGTGTCATCGATGGCTTATTTTTAAAAAATATTTGGAAGACAAAAAAGAAGATTCAAGACTAATTTGACCCTCAGCCTGATTCTTCGATTCAACCTAAGGCTCGGAGGCTACTCCATATGGAGTGCGATTTTCATCGCACCCCATATAAAAGAAGACTTAAAACTACTCGGGGCATGAGCACCTCATAGCCTCGAGGCAGCCAAGGAAGTACTCGGAGGATGCCTTCAAGACGTAGTTTTAGAAGAAACCGAAGATGGCTTCAGAAGTACTCGGAAGCCTGCAGTACTTGGCTACGAAGAGCTCGAGGGCTTGTCAGACACGGGGCCATGGACTGCGCACATGGCAGAGAATATTCTAGGATAAGGGATGGTGCATGTCGCATACCTTATGTATATTGTAATGTACTCGGATACGAGTAGGACTAGTCGGTACTGAAGAAAACTACCCGAGTAGTACTCGGGTAGGACTCCTAAGCTAGTATCTGTCTAGGATTCCATGTAAACCTGTCCCCCCAAAGTATGTAAGGGCGAGCAGGACGTAGGGTATTACGCACCTGTCCCCCCAAGAATAACCAATCTAAGGCAATACAAACCACCATACAGGACGTAGGGTATTACGCACATCGCGGCCTGAACCTGTCTAAACATTGTGTTGCTTGCACCTTCATGTTTCTGATCTCGGCGACACCCTACTACAACCTACCACCTCGGGGGTATCCGTCTGTGGGCTTGGCAGTAAAACACCGATAGCTGGCATGCCATGTAGGGGTGTTCATCGAAGATCCCCTAGCGAGCTCGATGACATCGTTCGACCTCATTGTCACACTGGAAGAAGGCGCGGCTTTTGTCTTCGGCTCCTCGGTCTGCATCGCCAATGGTTGTGGTAGCTTCGACATCCACCTCGCCAACCCCAGGGAGCCAGAGGCATCAATGCCAACATCCAGCCACGACATGGACAAACTCGCTGACAATCTCGGCAAAATCCAAGATCTAATCAGAAATCGCTGGGTCCAACTCGGCTCCTACTCGCGATGGGTCTGAGCTCGAGTCTACGTTCGGACTTCACATTACAGCCACCGTTTATCAGGAGGCACTACAGTTCGAGCCCCATCCGCATTAGAAAAGGACTTGGATGATCTATTTCAACTTGGACTCTGACCTCAGCTCGCGCCGCAACATCGACATGCCACTACTACTTCGACTTCGTGAGGACGCTCGGCGACCCGCTGATGACTACTTCGAGTACTCATCTCCACTAGAAAACTAGTCGGGAGCGGGCCTCACACTGTCACTAACAAGTCGGAACAAGTTCCAACTAGTCGGCTTCATCAACAAACCATCGCGGCTCAATCAACAATCGCCACGACATCTTCGAGAGTCATCCACAAATCAAGCTAAGTCACTTATTGTCAGACCCAGGCACACGGGACTGTCCACGTGGCACACTTCTCCTAGGATACGAGATGGGACATGGCCCACGCCCTACATCTGATGTAACTACTCGTAATGCAGTAGAATTACTCGTACAATAGTTAGACTAGTCGAACAAGGTAGGAAACTACCCGAGAAGTACTTGGGTAGGACTCCTGGGCTTGTACCTGACTAGGACTTCTATGTAAACCTGTCCCCCCAGGCTATATAAGGGTGGACAGGTTCCCCCTCGGGGACAATCATCATCAAAGGCAATACAAACCACACAGGACGTAGGGTATTACGCTCTCAGCAGCCCGAACCTGTCTAAAACCTTGCATTCCTTTGCACCTTCGAGTTCCTGATCTCGGCGACACCCTACCTACAAACTCACCACCTCGGGAGTATCCCTCAGTGGGCGTGGAGGTAAAACACCGACAGCTAGCGCGCCAGGTAGGGGAGTTCATCGAGCATCCACCGGAGAATTCGATGGCATCCTTCAACTTCACCAGCGCCGTGCTCGACGAGGGCACGACTTTCATCTTCGGCTCCTGGATTTGCGTCGCCAACGGTTTGGGTGGCTTCAACAGCCACCTAGCCATCTCCAAGGAGCCGGAGGCTTCTTCATCAATTCCAAGCAGCGATCTAGACGACTTCATCGACAACCTTGATGATATGCTGCTTCCCGATCTGGCCCAGCAGATCGAAAAGATGACCGTTTTCAACGAGACTTCCACTTGTGACGCACTAGATCTATTCATGTCGGATTCAAACCGATCTGAAAAGAGCTCACGATCTAAATCCCTCTCTGACTTGGAGGAGGATTTGGATCTGCTGCTCAAGATCAAGGACGTGGGTGCCATCGCTTGCCGGGGGGCCCCCATCTTCGACTCCTACTCGGACTCCAACGAAGAGTACTGCCCGCGCAGTACTACAACTTCAAGCCGGATCCGGAAAGGACTCGGAGACGAGGGAGCCACTGCTTGTCAGGCGGCCCCCACCCTCGAAAACTACTCACAACCCGACAGCCACACCGAAATGTTTTCGGGCAGCCTTCTGGGTTTAACCGTCACATCAACGCCGCAAGGACGTTTCGTGTACTGGAAGGGCTTTGACCCTCCGAACTACTCAATTTCGAGTCCCGCCTTGTGGCCTTCATGCAGGAACTACCCGTCCAGGAGGGTAGACCTCTCTCTCCCATTGTGGAAGAAGGGGAGAGTAGCACAGAGCTACTCGAGTACAACCTTAGGGCTAACCAGTCACCGGAACGTCAAGTCTGCATGGCCTCCCTTCGCAACGCGGAGGAAGACGAGTTGGGCACCCAGTACGAAAACGAACAACTCGCGAACATCTTAGCCGATGGGCCCACAGCTGACACTCCCCAAGATGAAGACGAGGAGCACCGAAGGATCCGGCGGGCAAAGAACGCCAAGCGCGCTCAACGCAGTCACAACGCGCAGAATCACGCCCGCGCACCAAGGGATCTCAACAACGCTTTTGCAGCAGTCGCGGATCGCGAGTACTGTACGCCGATCGGCGCCATCGCAGAAGCAACACTCCTAGCTTAACAAATCCCATTCGATCCTCAGATACAAAGGCTGCAGTACTTGACCCAGCGCACGCTCGTGCAACTCGATGGGCAACATCCAGTATCCTCCACTCGGAATCAGCTCTCGAGGTCTGAGCACCATGGTGATACTGCACTGGTCAGTCGCACCTCTGGAGGAGGCCAAGGGAGTCGGAGGAACGACAACCGCCAGCGCAATGAGGGACACCCGTCCGCACGTGGCAACAATGAACAAGAAGTACAATAACCCACTCGCAACCACCTGGGCGCAAGGCATTAAGGCCAAGATCCACTCGAGGCCAACCTTCACGATGCCCCCACGGTCGACCTCACGCTTGTTATTGAAGCGAGGAGAAGGGATCGTACCGGCAGGCACGACGACGACGACGACAGCGACCGCTTCCCCGCCTTCACCACTAGCATCACTGATAAGTCCTACCCAAAGGACTTCAAACCAGTCGGAATTCCCAAGTACGACGATAAGCAGGACCCATGCTAGTGGATTCGATGCTACTCCGTTGCTATTGAAGTTTCAGGGGGATCTAACTCCACCAAAGCTCTCTACTTCCCGGTGGCTTTGGAGTCTGCACCCCTTACGTGGCTTGAAAGCCTCAAGCCAAACTCCATCAACTTGTGGGAGGACCTCAACGGGCCTTCATCGACAACTTCTAGGGATCCATTATCAGGGCGGGCACTCGCCACAACTTGTCCCAGGTGAAGCAGGAGATGAATGAGACCCTAAGGTCCTACACATGGCATTTCTTTGAGACGTGCGCCACCATCGCCAACATCACCGATGAGGACGTCATCCGTTGCTTCCAAAACGGCCTGTTCTCGAAGAACACGTACCACGACTTCGGGCGCAATCGCCCGACTACTGCCGTGGAGCTGCGTGACATGATGGCATGGTGGGCTGACCAAGAGGATGAGGACAACGACCGCTTCCCCAATGATGAGGACATCAACACCAACGATACATCCACTCCGACACAAGTACCTATTGCTGGTCCTATTACTCGTGTTCGTGCTCGTGCTCGTCAACTTAATCATCAGGTGAGTTCAAATCTAAGCTCATGTACATCATGTTTAGACCATGGAGACCCGTGTACTCTTGTTTTGCTTAGGAACCAAGGAGGCGACCGAAAGGGAAACGGATTCGCGCAGGCTGGGATTCAGACTGCAGAACAGTACCAACTTGTGATAGACACCACGGTCGCATATAAACTCGGATTGGGGTGTTCAAGTACTTCGTGGAAAGCTTATGAAGTCTTCTTTCAAACGGATCCGGCCTCATATCCATATCTATTACGAGTCGGCTGCAATCGCGACAGCTATTGGAGGGGGTGTATCGGTTGCTAAGGCGCAGCTTGGAAGGTTGTAGTCCGGCCGTGAACGTCGCCTCCATCGACCAATCGAGTTATCCACGCCTCTCATCGAAAGATCGGGAATCAAACCCTAGCGGGTCGCCATCATTTGGTATCAGAGCTGGGCCCTTGTTTAAGGGGTGGGAATGATGAGGACATCCTCCACTATTACCCGCTGGCAAAGACGCAACAAGGGGGCCGAGTGGCCCAGTTGTAGTCGGGCGGCGACCGTGTGAGCCTCTGAATAATCCCACCTTGCTTAGCTTGGGAGGAAGAAGCCACCTTAAAAGGGAGAGCCACCCTTCCCCTATCTTCCCCTATTGGACTAGTCTTTTAGGGAGATTGGGCCTTTCCCCGAGTGGGTGTGCCTAAGAACTGTTGGGGTCCGGGCAACCTTAGTTTGTTGGGCCTCGGCCAACCCCACCTGGGCCGGATGCATCACCCAAGCGCAACCACAACAAGCAAGGCAATGGCAACGACCACTTCGACAAAAGCCAACGGAACCACTCGGGGAACACCCTAAAGTGCAAGACAGACCATGAAGTCGCGGCTGTCGAGCGCAATCCGTGGGGCAAGAAGTTTGGGAACAACCACTCAGAATACGAGCAAGTCATGCATAAACAATGCCCGATACACCCGAAGTCGCGGCATACGCTCTTCGAGTGCGTCACCATCCAAAAATCACTCAATGCACCACCCCTCCCCGAAGCTGGAAACCGAAAGGACAAGGAGGATGACAAAGGAGGTGATAAGTCGGGGGCTCAAGACTTCGAGGACCCGAAGAATGTCGTCAACAGCATCTTGGGTGGAGACGGCGGATTCCCTTCCAAGCGCACGCAGAAGCTAACCCTGTGTGAAATACTCTCTGTGGAGCCAGCCACGACAAGGCCTCTGAGATACAGTGAGGTCCCGATCTCTTTTTCCAGGGATGATCAATGGACCAGCTTCTCCGAGCCGGGAAAATTCCCGCTCATCCTAGACCCTGTCGTGGCGGGCTCACAGCTCACCCGAGTACTCATCGACGGCGGAAGCGGCCTCAACCTGCTCTTCGCGAGTACTCTGAAGAAGATGGGACTGGACATCTCCAAGATGCTCACTACCAGCAAAGCTCCCTTCTACGGCATCGTCCCGGGCAACGCGGCTACACCACTCGGGTTAGTGGTCCTGCCAGTCACCTTTGGGACGAAAGACAACTACCGCACCGAGTACATCAAGTTTGAGGTAGCAGATGTCGACTCATCGTACCATGCCATCCTTGGCAGACCGGCACTAGCCAAATTCATGGCTGTGCCCCACTACCTCTACCTGCTACTCAAGATGCCAGGCAAGATAGGCGTACATCACTCATCCTAGAGCCCTCTGTAGAAGTACTCACGACCGCACTGAAGCTGACCAACACAGAGATGGAGATCTCCAACCAGCGGCCCAGCAAGTCGAGGGTTAAACCCAACCCCAGCAACGTCGGCATCAAAGCCATCCAGCTGCAAGAGGGCGACCCGTCCAAGACTTCTCTCATCGGGGGGCGGCTTAGGCAACAAATTGAAAAGTGCGCTCATCAGCTTCCTTAGGGCTAATTGGGACATATTCGCGTGGAAACTAGCAGATATGTCAGGGGTGCCCATGGAGTTGATTGCCTAAAAGTTGACCCTAAAGCCACTCCGAAAAAGCAACGACTACGATG
Source organism: Panicum miliaceum (assembly GCA_032594955.1). Classification (NCBI taxonomy): domain Eukaryota; kingdom Viridiplantae; phylum Streptophyta; class Magnoliopsida; order Poales; family Poaceae; genus Panicum; species Panicum miliaceum. The sequence continues at coordinate 24,432,439 of CM064066.1, read as the reverse complement.
CTTCGCCCTGACAAGAGGGAGGCCATCAAGAAAGAGCTATCAAAACTACTCACGGCTGGTTTTATTAAAGAAGTGTACCACCCCGAGTGGTTAGCTAACCCTGTACTTGTATTGAAAAAGAATAATAACGAATGGAGGATGTGTGTGGATTATACTGATCTCAATAAACACTGCCCAAAGGACCCCTTCGCTCTCCCACGCATCGACCAGGTCATCGACTCTACGGCTGGTTGCGTCTTGCTCTCCTTTCTCGACTGCTACTCGGGCTATCATCAGATAGCTCTCAAGGAGAAAGACCATATCAAAACGGCGTTCATCACCCCCTTTGGAGCATACGCTTACACTACAATGTCATTCGGGTTGAAGAACGCAGAAGCCACCTATCAACGGGCCATCCAACTATGCCTCATGGACCAGCTACACCGCAACGTTGAAGCTTACGTGGATGACGTGGTCATCAAGACCAGATCCCACGATGAGTTCATCTCTAATCTCGAGGAGACCTTCAACAGCTTGCGACGATTTTGTTGGAAGCTCAACCCAACAAAGTGGGTCTTTGGCGTGCCTCAAGGTAAACTACTCGGTTTCATTGTAAGTCACCATGGGATCAAAGCAAATCCGAAGAAGATCAATGCCATCACAGCCATGGATGCTCCAAAGATGATCAAGGACGTCTAGAAGCTCACTGGCTGCATGGCAGCTCTGAACTGATTCATCTCCGGACTTGGAGAAAGGGGACTTCCCTTCTTCAAATTGCTCAAGGTCCACCACAAGTTCAAGTGGAACGAGGAGGGAAACCAGGCGCTGCAAGATCTCAAGCACCACCTGCAGTCGCCACCCATCCTGATGACTCCCCAACCAGGCGAGAACCTGCTACTCTACATAACCGCGACAACTCACGTCGTCAGCATGGCAATCGTGGTGGAACGCCAGGAGGAAGGCCACGCCTTCGGTGTGCAGCGACCAGTTTACTTCATCAGTGAAGTCCTCTCTGAATCTATGGTTCATTACCCAATGATTCAGAAAATATTTTACGGTACACTCATCACTTTTAGGAAGCTTCACCACTACTTCGATGCATACAATATCCTGGTGGTCTCCGACTTCCCATTTGCGGATATCCTCCACAATCGGGAGTTACCAGGCGCATCTCCAAGTGGGCAGTGGAGCTGGGAGCCCTCACACTCGACTTCAAGCCCCGGACAGCCATCAAGTCGCAGGCACTAGTCGATTTCATGGCGGAGTGGCGAGAAAACCAAGTGGAAGCCCCAACCAACTAGCCAGAGCATTGGGTCATGTACTTTGACGGTTCTCTCAAGCTCAGTGGCGGTAGTACGGGAGTACTTTTCATCAGCCCGAGAGGAGAACAGCTCAAGTACGTGTTTCAAATACTATTCGAGGTCTCCAACAATGAGGCCGAGTACGAGGCACTATTGCACGGGCTATGCCTGGCAGTCTCCCTGGGCATCAAGCGACTACTCGTCTATGGTGACTCCTTACTGGTGGTTCAACAAGTCAACAAGGAGTGGGACATCAACAAGGACACCATGGACGCCTACGTTATGGAAATACGCAAGCTCTAGAAAAAGTTCTCGGGGCTGGAAATTCACCATGTGGTTCGCGATAACAATGTGGGAGCAGATGTGCTCTCCAAACTGGGTTCTGATCGAGCTAACGTCCCACCGGGAGTTTTCGTTCACGAGTTGCACCACCCTTCAATTAGGGCACCAGACTCAAGTTCCATCGCTCAGGGTCCTAAGGAACCCAACCGAGAGGTCTTGATGATCGAGGTCGACTGGAGGGTGGCCTTCATCGACTACATCCATGAGCATAAACTACCCCCCGACGTCGATCCAAAAAATGCTGAATCTACTCGCATCCTACGACGTAGCAAAGGGTATGTTCTAGTTAGGGGTAATCTATACAAGCATGGATCAGCATCAGGCATACTTATGAAGTGTGTCAACACGGAGGAGGGCAAAGAAATACTCCAAGAGATTCACGAAGGCGTGTGCGGGAACCACGCCGCTTCTCGCACACTAGTCGGCAAGGTGTTTCGATCTGGTTTCTACTGGCCAACTGCTTTGGTAGATGCTGAAGCACTCGTTCTCCGGTGCACCTAGTGCCAATTCTTTGACAAACAGTCTCATGTTCCGGTTCATAACCTCATCATTATACCACCTTCATGGCCGTTTGCATGCTGGGGCCTGGACATGATAGGGCCCTTCACAACTACGCCAGGAGATTTCACACACGTGTTGGTGGCCATCGACAAGTTTACTAAGTGGATCGAGTACAAGCCAATTGCAACACTCAGTGCAGATTGAGTGGTTACTTTCATCTGCGAAGTCTTACACCGCTTTGGCTTCCCCAACACCATCATCACAGATTTGGGATCCAATTTCCACTCACATCAGTTCTGAGATTTCTGTGAACGCAGCTCCATTGAAGTCAAATATATTTTGGTAGCTCATCCGCGGGCCAATGGCCATGTGGAGCGCGCCAAAAGCTTGATTCTTGATGGACTGAAGAAAAGACTTTATGACGAGAACAGCAAAAAGGGCGGCAAGTGGATCAATGAGATCTCATCAGTAGTCTAGGGGCTTCGCACACAACCAAGCAAAGCCACAGGCCAGTCACCTTTCTTTCTCGTATATGGGTCTGAAGCTATATTACCAGCTGACGTGATGTGGAAGTCTCCACGACTGGAAATGTTTGAAGAAGGCGAGGCTGACACTACAAGACATCTTGAGCTTTACTCAGCTGAGGAAATCTGATGCAGTGCATTGTTGCAGTCGGCCCGCTACTTACAAGGAGTTCGTCGTTACCACGACAGGAACGTTCAACGATGCTCTTTCAACGTTGGAGATATGGTTCTTCGACGAATCCAGGATGATACTGGACTACACAAGCTTAACTCACGATGAGAAGGACCTTTCATTGTGCACAAGGTTACACGCCCTGGATCTTATCGATTACAGTACCCGGATGGCCAGGAGGTACCAAATTCATAGAATATTGAACATCTACGTCAGTTTCATCCTTAATCAACTTGGGACATCTTCTATTGGTGCCTGGAGATTGATATTACCAGTAAAACTCCGTTTTACCGGTTTACAACTGGTACTACGCGCAAGTTTACTGAAGGGGCCTCGCTCCCATACTTCCGGTACCTAATTACTAGTGTACGACTAGTCTCTTGGGTTTCTGAAGGGCTTTTGTGCTAATACTTCTAGTATAACTCCGTTTTACTGGTTTACAGCCGGTATCACATGCAAGTTTGCTGAAGGGGCTTCTCTCCCTTATTTCCAGTAACATATTACTTGTTTTCGACTTGTATACTATGTTTTTGAAGGGGCATTGCTTCCATGTCAAGAAGTCTAAGGTACAGTTACTCGACAATACCCGATCCAAGAGGCTTTTTAAGATTTGTTTTGGGTATATGTTTGTTAACCATTATTTCCGGGATTTTATTCCGAAATAAGGGATTTGTTCAATTTATTACCCAGAGGACTTATTTAGTCATTAGCTCAGGGCACAAATATTGGTTTGAGAGGTAATTTTGGGTGTTCGTTGTGGATGTTATTTACTTCACCATTTCTCAGGGAACTCATCCCGAAAAAAGTGGTTTTCAAATTTACTACACCAATTTGCCCATGTTTACCATCAAATCATTGCCGTCATATATTGCATGCCACGACACTTTGGATCCTTTATTCCAAACCTTGGGGATTTGGATTCAAGGCTCGGGGGTTGCGGGACACATGTCATCAGCGACTTATTTTTCAAAACTGCTGGAAGTAAGGATAGAAGTCTCAAGATTAAATTAACCCTCAGCCTGATTCTACGAGTCAACCTAAGGCTCGGGGGCTACTCCATGTGGAGTGCGAGTTTAATCGCACCCCATATAAAGAAGACTGGATAACTACTCGGGGCATGATCACCTCACAACCTCGACGCAGCCAGGAAAGTACTTAGAGGACACCTTCAAGATGAAGTTTGGGAGAACTCGAAGACGCCTTCAGAAGTACTCGGACGCCTGCAGTACTCGGCTATGAAGAGCTGGGGGGCTTGTCAGACCCAGGCACACGGGACTGTTCACGTGGCACACTTCTTCGAGTTTACGGGATGGGACATGGCCCACGCCGTACATCTGTTGTTACTACTCGTAATTGTGGCATAACCGCCCAAATTAACCCAGCTCAAGTGCACTAACTAGTATCCTTGTAGATGAACTGGCCACCATGCACTTTAAATGGATTAAATCCAACATTCTGTCGGGTATATCCCGATGCAACCACTCAATATTTCGATCGCAACCAAGCATACACATAACTAGCACAAAGGCAAGTTTAGAGGATACAACATTCCACAAGATTTTAAAAGCACAAGTCGGTCATGAATTATTACAAGTCAGCAGTACCACTCGAGTACTTTTGAAATTTACCACAAAACTGTATTCAGAGTTTTTCTGCAGCAGATAAAAGAAACACGATCAACTACTCGTCGGCAGGATCAGTACTAGTCGGGGAAGGCTCCCATTCCACAGTCCAACCAGTCGGCAAGGCACTCGGCCAAGCTAGACCAACAACCAAATCCTCAACAGGCATACCTAAAAACATTGCCACAAGAAGGGCTGAGTATACTACTACTGAGCAAGGCTTACCCGACTGGTTCTATGTACAGACCAACTACTAAGCATGCATGGCTCTAAGGTTCTAGGGTTTTCTTTTTGCTGAAAAGCAACAAAGAGTAAGTCCTTAATTTCATATTTTTAGCTTTCCATATTCTAGTTCATTTAACCCGTCTAGATGAGCATCTAATTCTAATCAAACATGGTAGAAAACAATTACTCATCCAACAAGTTTCATCATAAGCATAGTTCCTCTTGTTACTCTATGTGGCAAGAGTGTTAAGCAGTCTCAATTACCGCGAGAAACGGATGATTCGAATCGAATTTCTTAACCTTGCAAGGGAAACCTAAACACACGTCACGTGGTTACTCCTAGAGTCACACGTGCAAGTTTTCTTCTTTATTCCCGGGTTATGGATCAGGGCCAATGGCCTCAAGTACAAGAAGTCCATGAACCACGGACGTTGTCGGAACATGACCCCTCTTGCACTCACCATTGGCCTATGGGACAGCGTCAAGACGGTGTAGCCTGTCCATGCACCGGTTAAATCGAGTACTTAAGCTTACCGATTACCATATTCTCGGCATGTGGTTAGTACTTTCAAAAGCTTAACCACTGCTACCACAAACTGCGGCCTTAGAATTTTTCCACTACTCAGACGGGGTTTCAACCACGAGCATTTTTACCACAGCCCCGCCTGCTAACCTTATAGTTGCAGTATGCGGTAAATCAATCAACTCCTATAGTTCTCGCGAGTAGCAGGAAACTACTAAACTTTTACCGTACCTATTAGCATAGCATATACTTGATATTCCTGTTCTAGTAGTCATTACAAAGGTACCTAGGATCATGCAGCTAGTGGTTCCACTCAACTCCTATGAACTTTAATGCACAAACAAAAAGGAATAAAAGCTGCATAATTTGAAATCTGGGATCATGCACCGGGGCTTGCGTTCTTGTGAAAAACTAGCCGGGGCCTCCTCCGAACGTTGGTCCGGGTCTTCAGCGACTGCTGTTGGATTACCCTGAGCTTCTTGCGGCTCACTCTCGGACTCGGGTACTAGATTGTAGATCCCGTCGGTGAGAGTAGTCGAGTCTATATGAATGCACAAGTATGAGTGGTTTTACTGGTACAAGATTGCTTTATAAAGTAGTCAAAACTTAAGTTAAGTAGTCGAGTACTTCATTTTCTTTACCCTGGGTAGTCATTTATCGAGTACTCATTTGTATTAACTGACTCCATCAAGTGAGCGGGTGGTTGTGCATGTTGTATGACCATTTTTAACAAGGAGCATTGTTTAACCAAAACTACTCGCAGGGGTAGTTTCTGAATTGCAGAACTACTCCTACAGGTAGCCCTTGAGTTGGGATTTTTATGTAGAGTTTGTTGCTTAAGTATAACCTTACTGTAACAGATTTAGCCATTTTTATTCAGCATGTTACTCATGAAAAGCTTATTAAACAATTATTTTTATGATTAAAATCTACTTGCACAGAACAACCATGCAAGACACATGTGCTCAACTCCTTACTGATCAAACCTACTCGAATGAGTAGTTTACTGCACATTTTTAGATTAAACGGAATCTAGCTGATGACAAAAACACTTGAAACCCCGGTTGTGCTTGGATTTAGAGCATGAAATTTTTATGAGAGACTTCACTCCTAGTTCTGAGGCTACCATCCAAGTTTCATGAGCAGTTCTTACTTGAACCTCTTGGAATAATTAAAAGTCATTTAAACTTGATTTAAATCCACATCTAAAATCATGTGGAAACAGATCCAAAGCCCTGCTACAAAGTTGTAGATCTACACTTAAGGGTTCTAGAACATCTTAGCTTATATTTCTAGGATTTTCATGTGAGTTGTTATACCTCTTCAAAGTTAACAGATTGGTTCTCGAGTTCTTGTTCTAGGTTTACACATGAGTCCTTGATATTTACAGAAAACTTTGCAGAAGATTTAAAACGACGCAGATGGGTCCTTGGTACAGGGAAACAGCTACTGCCGGCCAAAATCCGGCGACTAGGGTGGCCGGTGGTGCGGGGTGAAGGTGGGAGATGCAAAAGAGGGAATAACCGCACCTGTTTGAGGTCTCGGTCGGGTAAGGGGTGGACTGAGGTGGCTTGCCGACGGTGGCACAGAGCCGGCGGCAGGGCGGATGGCGAGGCGACGGTCCGGTGAGGGCAACGACGCTGGAAAATGGCTGTGTAGCCTCGGGGTGAGGCGGAGAAGGTGGAGGAAAGGTTGTGTTGGGCAATGTGGGGGCGAAGGGGTGCGTCCACGCACGGGTGCTGGCTTGCCGGAGTTGGAGGTTGGGGCGACGAACGGAGGTGCCCCGGGGTGGCTTTTATAGGAGCTGGGAAGGGGAAGGCCAGAGGGGCTGGGCGCGACAAAATGGAGGGAGGGGGCGCAACCGGGATAGGGTCGCGGCAAGGGCGCAGCTACGCCGGCGCGTCGTGGCTCACCCGTCGGGCATCGTCGGCCGCGTGGCGCGCACGAGCAGGCCGGGGCGGGATACGGGAAGGGACAAATCGCCTGTTGCAAGCTCGGTCGGGGGCTGGTCGGCCCCGTTTGGGAGTCGCGCCTTGGCGCGGCTCGCCGGCGCAGGTATTCCCTACCGCGTGGCGGCGCCTCCCAGCCGGCGGGGGCAAAAACAGGGGAGGGGAGAGAAGGCAGAGGGAGGAAGAGAGAAAGGACTGGAATTCAAAATGGATTTCCTTAAAATTTCAAACAGGAACCAGAAAAACTCTAAACACGGAAGTTGTAGGAAAAATGAAAATCTTCAACTTTTGTTTGAGCCCAAAGTTCATTTAAGCTATGGTTCAAAAGTTATTTTGAGTTTTCGAAAACAAGCATTTAAAAGACCTGTAATTTTATGTGAATTTTTGCACTGTTTGACTTTGAGTTCAACTAGACTTTTGTTGCTTTCTCTGTGACAAGGGTGCCATTAAAATTACAGGTTCAAATGTGATCAATTTTGAAAGTTACAACAATTTGATTGTACGGTTTCGATTGTTTATGCATGAACACAAATTCATTTGCCTACAAGGTATAACTGACAGGTTGTTTCAGACTTTTCTTGCTCCTATGTGACTAATTTCCTGGTTTGGATCTTCATTTAATTTTTTAGACATCTAGGGTGTCACAGTAATGCAGTAGGATTACTCGTACAGTAGTTAGACTAGTCGGACACGGTAGGAAACTACCCGAGAAGTACTCGGGTAGGACTCCTGGGCTTGTACCCGACCAGGACTTCTATGTAAACCTGTCCCCCAGACTATATAAGGGCGGACAGGTTCCCACTCAGGGACAATCATCATCAAAGGCAATACAAACCACACAGGTTCCCCCTCGGGTATTACGCTCTCAACGGCCCGAACGTGTCTAAAACCTTGCGTTCCTTTGCACCTTCGAGTTCCTAATCTCGGCGATACCCTACCTACAAACTCACCACCTCGGGGGTATCCCTCGGTGGGCGTGGCGGTAAAACACCGACACTTATACTTTCCCCAACTTGTTCTCCACAAGATCGGCTACTTATCTATATACGTCTCTCGACGGGCATGAAACCCTCCAGAGCTGCACTGCGCCAACTACTTATCTGTGTATGTCTCTCGATAGGAATGAAACCCTCCAGAGCTACACTCCACCGCCTACTTTGCCGACTAGTATAGGTTTTCTGACTGCTTTTTTCTATCACAATAGACCTTGGCCAATCGATTCGGAAGCAAATCTGACAAACTCAGAGCAGTTGAAGATGGAGCCCGCCAGTTGCAAGAGAAAGACCGCCAAATTGGGAAACAAATCATGAAAAGTGTCAAGCTTCAGAATGAGCTAAACACACATAAGTAGGAGCAAGTCCTTGGCACTAGAGAAGTTTGTCTCTTGAAGAAAGAAATTGAAGATCCCACCAAATAGAACAAGTCCTTGGCTGTCAAAGCTACCAAAGCCATTGGTGATGTAGACCCGGGAGCTGAAGACGAAAGCCACGCCTTCTTCCAATGCGACAGTGAGGTTGAACGATGCCATCTAGCTCGCCAAGGGATCTTCGATGAACACCCCTACCTGGTGCACCAGCTATCGGTGTTTTACTGCCAAGCCAACCGAGGGATACCCCCGAGGTGATAGGTTGTAGGTAGGGTGTCATCGAGATCAGGAACTCGAAAGTGCAAGCAACACACGATGTGCGTAATACCCTACATCCTATATGGTGGTTTGTATTGCCTTAGGTGTAGATTTGTTTAGAGGGGATTCCTGTCCACCCTTATATAGTCTGGGGGGATAGGGTTACATGGAATCCTAGACCGATACTAGCTTAGGAGTCCTACCCGAGTACTACTCGGGTAATTTCCTTATGTACCGACTAGTCTTACTTGTATCCGAGTACTTTACAACAGGTATAAGGTATAGGACATGCTCCATCCCTTATCCTAGAGTATTCTAAGCCATGTGCACAGTCCCGTAGCCCCGGGTCTGACAGCCCCTTTCTCAAAAACTAACTCCCTCATTCAATACCGCCGGCTCTCTCTCAACTCTCTGAAACTCTTCACGGGTTTTGAAGAATCAACCTAGGGATTTTATTGCTTTTAAGTTCATTGGATGCTCCACTCCTCAGAAGATCCGATCCCCATCATCTTCTCTCTGATTCACGCAAGAAATATTGGAGGTAAATCATTCAAAAATCCCGTCGCACGATCTCTCAATGTAGGAGTTAGATGATTTCGTTTTGGGATAGCTTCTAGATACACCCTAGAACTCATGTCCATGATCTTGTCAAATTTGGTGGGCTAAAACTCTCGATTCATGGATCATTGGGTCGGTTCGGGCTCTGTCGGAAGTTCCGACCCCTGGTCGGAAGTTCCGACAGGCGCCTGGAGTCGCCCAATTTTGATTCATTTGATTCCATCTTTTTATTCCATCCTACTTTTCATCATATATCCTTCGGATGGCTTGTGAAAAGAGAGGAAAATAGAGGGCTGCAACTCCTAAAATTGAATCACCACCCTCATTTGATTCCGAAGCAACTGAGGAAGCATCTCTCATTGTCCAACCAAGGAAGAGAAATGCAATTCCCAAGGTTCCTCAGCGGTCTTGTGGTCATAGGAGGCATATTCCTCAAGATGTTTCTAGTTAAGCACTCATCCTCGCATGAAGCGCTCCGGGTTCTCGTATGGAGGATGCGGGGGAATCACTAGAATGCTCACTTTGCAAGTATTCTTGGTTTCTCTAGTGATGATCTTTAGAGGGAGAAGATACATGAGAGGGAGAATGTGTTAGCGGATGTAGAGCTTCACTTCATGTATGACAGTGCCTATGGGGACACTAAGTCTGGGACCACAAAAGGGTTGACACCATACTACAGGCTTTTCAACCAACTCTTCTGTTACACCCTTTGTAAAGGCGGTGATTCGGACAACATCTCCAACATGTCAAAGAATTTGCTTGCTAGGATGGCTCCCAATCAAAATGAGTTTAGTTATTTTGAATTATTTGGGAGGAGATCATCATTTGCTCAGTTTCACCAAAGAAGAGCCATCACTATGCACCATATATTTTTTTCTATGATCAAAGAAGTGACCCACTTTAATATTTTGACCGACAACGGACATCAAGTTTATAAGCCAAAGAAAGGTCAACTTGAGTGCCTCCTCAAACTTGGATCTCATGCACCTTGTGGCTCGTCTCATGGACCATCTCAAGCTCTCTCATCATCTCATGGCCCTTCTAGCCCTCGTGGTCCTCCTCCTCGTGCCGCAATGTGGAGGAGATGCATGCACATAAGAAGCATGTTGACGAGCTGCTCCTAAAGATTGAGGCTAGGCAAAAAGAGATCATGGCCAAGAATGACATGCCTCATTCCCTCTTTCTGCTCCTATGGGCTTTCCTCCTCCCCTGACATTCTACAACCCTTGGGAGGAGATCGAAGCTCCTCCATGGTCTTTGGCGTTCCCCAAGTGGATGATGATGAAATTGAAGAAAATTTGGGTGGGCGTGAGGAGTAGAAGGATGAAGAAGAGGAAGTGCCCGAGGCCGACACACCCTCAGATGAAGAAGAAGAAGAAGAAGACGAGGATGATGACGATGAGTAGTGGCTATGGAAGGGCCTCTCCTTTTTGGCGCTCGATGCCAAAGGGGGGTGAGCTCACAATAGGCCATATGGTGGAAATGTGGCTTTATCTATCTATCTTAGCATCTAGTAGCTTTGAACATTGAACTCTAAGTGCTCGTGGACATGTGAGACTTTTTATTTGTGTTATGTGTGGTGGTGTGTCAAGTGAGACTTTAATTTGTAAGACCTATTTATGATTTTCTATGCTAGTGTGGTCTTAGAACGTATTGCTTTTGTGATGATCATGACTTGATGTTATGTTTATTTCTACTTTATTGTTGTGATATATCTTGTCGTATGCATCACGATGATATTCATTACACTTTGCACCCCACGAATGCAACGATATAGGGGGAGCTCTTTTAATATGTGCAAATGGCATTTGAGGCCATTTTTAATTTTATCTGGAAAAATGCACATATTAAGGGGGAGTTCAATTATATGATTGGATTCAAAATGATTTAATATATTACTTGTGAGCCTTAATTGTGTTGTCATCAATCACCAAAAAGGGGGAGATTGAAAGTGCATTTGGGCCCCTACGTGGGTTTTAGTGTTGATGACATGCATAATTAAGGAGCTAATGAGTTTATCGAGTTATAATTAATGAGCTAATGAGTTTATCAAGTTATGGTAGGTTAAAATTCAATGAAATGAAAAAGAGCATGAAAAGATGCCAATTTAATTGAAGGACGATGTTGGAGCATAAAAAAGACCTTTTATTATTTTCTATTTTGAATTTGAGTATAGGAAACACTGTACTATTAAGGGGGATGTGAATAGATACCATGAAGATGTCAAAGTGCTAATTGAGATGCTAACCACCTATGAGAGACACAATTCACAAACTTGTACACTTAGTTTTTCTCACCAACTCTGTGTGTGTCAGAAGTTCCGACCCTATCGGAAGTTGCCAGATGTTTCCAATAGGGGGTTCTCGGCCAGCTAAATTTATCTGTGTCAGAAGTTCTGACAAGGGGTCGAAAGTTCCAACAATCACTTATCCTGCACAGCAACGGCTAGTTTTTGGAGCTCGGGTACGGTATTTATACCCCACAGCCCCCTCTTAACTTGTTGCTGACCTAATCTGAGACAAACACCTTCAAGAGCATTCACTATTCCTTCCCACTCCTTCCTTGAGCTAATCTTTGAAATTGATTTGAGCTAGGGCTTGGGTGAGAGCAAGATTGAGGTGTGAAAGCAAGATTTGAGCTAGGGTTTTGAGTGTGATGTCATCCACATTCATCTAAAGAGCACTTGAAACATCTTCATCTGTCGATTTGCGTTTGTTACTCTTGAAGCTTGCTTCTAGACGGATCAGCGTCACTCGGTTGAGTATCCTCTCGTGTGTGTGCGCGCCCCGAGAAGTTTGTATTACCCATCCTTTGTGGATTTCATAGTGAGTGACTCAATCCTCCTTTGTGGTTGATTGAGTGAGGAAAAGGGTTAGGTTAAAAGCCTTCTCTTTGTGAGCTCCTCAACGGAGACATAGCTTCCTTTGTGGAAGTGAACTTTGATGAACAAAGCCCTTGTCTCTTATGCTTATTGCATTTATTTAGTTCTTGTTGACCTAGAGCTTGTTTTGTGTCGATCTATGTTCTCGTGTCGTTGCTCTTGCAAAGATCACATGCACTAGTTTCCAGCCTTCATTGCTGAACTTTTGATTCAAACAAGTTCTACAGTTTCAAGTTTAATTTTGAATTTCGTGTAAGAATATTGCTATTGTCGGAAGTTCCATCCCTATATCAGAAGTTCCTACACAACGTCGAAAGTTCCAACAAATTTAACTGCTGCGAAAAAATTTTAGAAATTTTTCATATACGCCTATTCACCCCCCCCCCCCTCTAGGCATCACAAAGATCCCTTCAACATAACATTTCATGACAAAGTTGCAATCCAACAAAACTCCAAGTCACTACTATGAAACAACTCACTAACATTTCATGGGCAATCATTTACTGAGTAGGAAACTAACTTTACTAACTTCTTTAGGTAAGTGTGGTGTTTTCTAATTTCATTAACATGCAGAAATTTTTATATTCCAAACACAACACAAGGCAAACATGTGGCACTTATAACTAAAGCTAGATATAGGTTCTGTTGTTGAAACTTTTATGGAGTGCACATCACCAAGAAACAAGTTTACTGTAAAAATTTTAGATCTTTTTATACAGCAGATTAATCATGAAAAATAATGCAAGAACCTAGATCCATTTATTCAGAGCTAACCAAGCAATTACTGGTACTCAACTTTTTACGTAACACTTACAAACATACAATGATCCTACTATGAATTTCTCAGATTTTATTGTGCAGCTAACGAGCATAGTAAATAAAACAAAACAAATCTACATCAGCCAAGATTACTTTTTAGTTGAAGTTCTACTTTGAATATTGGCTCCAAAGTTTTCTAGAATAACTATCTTAATATATTTAATCTCATGTGAAATTTGCAGAATTTTTGAAGCACCAGAACCATTTCAAACTTATTTAGTGCATCTAAACCTAGATAAATCATTTGAGCATGTTCAACAGAAGCAAAAAGTCCCATAACTTTATCACAGTACTTATACATCAAGAATACTCTAGTGTAAATGTTTCAAGTCTATCCTAACAGTAGAACACCTAGAACAATTAAATCTATTTAACCAAGGCATACATCAAGATCTAACAGAAAATAGAGTTAACGACTAGATCTATGCTTGATTCTTTTGCACAGAGCTACTCATCTAGAGACTAATCTACTATCCAAAAATCACCTTCAGTATTAGCCTAGAACAAAAGATACATTAAGGAGCTAATTAAACTAATAATTATTCTAGAGCAAGTTTTAGTTGTAAACTGGAAAATGAACCTTTGCAATAAGTCGTAGGGCTCATCAAAATGAACACAAAAAAAAATAGTTTGTATTTTTCTGATTTTTCTACAATTTTATACGGATTTTACAAGTTCACAGATTCAAACCACATCTACCCAGTTTTTCCCTTATGAACAGGTCCTTGGATTTTGCACTAAACACCCTAAAAAAAGCTCGAGGCTTGCAATGTGTCCCCTTTGTGTGGTTGCGGCGGTGGAGACCAAAATCCGGCGAGGGGAGGGGTCACCGGCGGTGGGGAAATAGTGGGGGAGCATGAGGGGGTCACCTGCGACCGCTTTCATGTAGCAGTCATGACCGAAGGTGGTCGGGAGGGGCAGGGGCGGGCCCAAGATTTGGGAGGTGGGTATTCAAAAACTCAAATGGTGCAAAAACAAAATTTGACAGCCCAAAGTACACACTAATAGCACATAATTGAGTATAAAAATATAAATGGTTCACAACTTGAAATTGTTCAACATATAGATAATAGATGTACTAAATTATCAACATATCAAAATGGGCATATCTGAAATAAATAGAGAATAAAATTCTAAAACAACATATGGCATTGATAAGGATGCTTACAAATTACAAGATAACTTTACGATCCTTCATGGCTTGAAAATACTTGATGATGTCCTCATCCTTCACTTGCAAGAAGAATTCCCTTTCAATAAATGTGGTCAAACAATTCTTCAAAAATTTCTGCCCCATCTTGCTTCTTAGCTTGTTTTTGATAGTGTTTGCTGCATAAAAGATTCTCTCAACACCAGCAGTTGCAACAAGAAGAACTAGAACCAATTTGAGAAGTTTGTACACAATGGCTGCCGGTGGTATAGGGGCCTCGGTGATGGTGGCGGGCTCGATTCTAGTGAGGTAGGGGCCGGTGGAGGTCGGGGAAGGCCCGGTGAGGTTCGGTGGGCCAAGAGGGATCCGTTTTGAGGGTCGGTTGGGTGGTCGTGGTGCGGAGGTGGGAGCTGGATGGTGTGGTTGGGCTCACAGCAATGGCCGTCGCATGGAGAAACTCGGGTGCGAGTAGGGAGGGGCGGCGTGGCCTTTATAGGTGAGCAGGGGAGGGGAGATGGGGTGGAGGCATGGCAGAAGGGAGTGAGCAGCCAGGGACAGGCGCGCGGCAAGCTCGGTGCCACTGCCTCGTCGTCGAGCGGCGGCAGGCATCCCTTGCCGCGTGGTGGCCGGCGACTGAGCGAGCTCAATCTTGCGTGGGCGAGGGAGATAGCGTGGCCGGGCTGGTCGGGAGCTGGTCGAGGGGTGCAGCAGCTGCAGCACGGTCATCGGGAATTGTCGGTGATGTGGCGCGCGGCCTGGGGAAGAGAAGAGGGAGACAGAGAGGATAGAGAGAAAAGTGAGAAAGGGACACTCAATAGTAGTTTGACTGCGATTTTCTCAAAAATTCTTGTGGAAACTTGAAAAATGACCAACATGAAAGTTGTTGAGAATTGAAATATCTACAACTTTGGTTTTGGGGCGAAAGTTTGTTTGAACGATGGTTTGAAAGATAATTTGGTTCAAAGCTTTCTAGAATTCAAAAAACTTATCATTTTATGTGCGAATTTTCAAATTTTGAACCCGACTTCTATAGCAACTTTGTAGATCATGTCAAGAGTAATATGTGGGTACATTTTTCTAGACATGCCGAGTCAAGTATGAAAAGTTAAAAAACACCCTATACTTGGCACATCTGCACACATACACATGCACATACATATTAAAAATGCATTTGTTTCAATTATGCTCATGGATGCATGATGTCATGTTCATGATCTCTTGCTTAGCATTTAAACACCTAGGGTGTTACAACAAGATGAAAGGAATCTTGCTTTTTCCGGCAAAGTATTTGAGAACTTTATCTTGAGAAAATTCAAATCAATAACTTAACTCCTCAATGATGTTAAATTTCTACCAAGGTCATAGGAATCTCATTAAAAACCTTATACTTATGCTACTTGTTTTTGCATTGAGCTTCATCAATCTGTTTTGACCTTTGTGAGAAACTTTTCATACTCTCATGGTCAAGATCACGTACACTCCACATCTATATGTTGACTCCTATACTGGGATTTGGCAACTTTTCAACCATCCATCTATTCATCCACTCCACAAAATAAATTCTCCACTATAAATGCTTATCTCTCTCTCTCTCCAGTCATGTTGCAAAACGAGACATGGGCTACCAAGAAAAAAAATGGACACGTGAAGGTCCAGGTATAGAAAAAAAGAGAAGAAAGAAAAAAAGAGTGTTGGACACATGAAGGTCCAAGTATATGAAAAAGAGAAATAGCCACGTTCTAAAAATATTTCAAAAGGAGGAGGTCTTATAAAAAGGAGGTCCTATACATCTACCATCAGGATGCAAGTGGGTTAAAATTGGGTCAACTAGTGATTAACCCAGACAACCCATTAATATTATTTTTGAGTTTTGGGTTCCTCCGGTGCGTTTCAATGTTTACCCAAACAACCTAATGGGTCAACCGAAATACCAGAACTGAATGGATCATCATGCTATGCGGCTGCTAGAAATGACGATTCATCAGGCCCAACAAGTCGATGAGGAGAATCAACCAATAGTTTCTCTCTTCTCTATCCATGATGGGGACTAGGGGGCCCGATCTTCCATCAGCTGAAGGATAACTCTCGTTTTGGTGGAGCGCAACACACCGATCCGGCTTCAAATCAGCAGACTCGAACCCTGCAATCTTAGCACCACGACTCCTCTGGTTATCAACCGTGTCACAATCCGGTTGACCTCGCCAAGAAGGATAATCCCTGCCTATGAAACGAAGAACACAAGCAAGAACTCAAAAGAACGCAGTTCTCAATTGAAAGCGACAAACTGCAGATGAATGATTAAGCACACGAAGTTGGGGTTTCACAAACCGATGAACGGCGACTGTTCGAAGACAGATTAATCTAAAGCAAACACAAAACCTAATATTGGGAAGTGGCTACTGATTTATGGAGTCTAGGGTTGTGCAAAACCCTCTGGACGCAACCCTAATGGGTTCCAACATGATACAAGGCCCAAAGGCCAAAATACGGCGTCGCAGCACCGAATCAGATTCTGGACCTCAATTTCCTTTGACGATTCCCGACGACAACAGACGAATTTGGGCCTGAGACCATAGCCATTGGAACCGTCATCTTCTTAAGTTTCCGTACATATAAAGAACGGTCAAATCCGAGCCCGTATGCAACCGTGAGAGCTGTTTTAGCGCAGACTGCTCCTGGACTCCGAAACGGCCCCGAAGTCGACTTGGTTTGGGCCTCCAACTCGGCTTGGGCTCCCTTGCTGGTTCACCACGCCTCCAAGCCCTTCCTTGAGTATTTACTGGGCCTCCTCTTGGTTCCTAATCATAACATAATCATAATGTAGCGATCTATTCCCGAAACCAAACAAAGAAGTGCTTAGGAACGAGCTCACCTCTAAATTCAATTGTCGCGCGCGAGCTCTTGTAATTGGACCTTGAATGCTCATTGGAGGATTGTTGTGTATATCTAAAGGAGTGATGTCCTCGTCATCCTCCCCTTCTTGAATTGGAGTCGTCCTCGACTCAAGCTCATCATCTTCACCCAAGTAGGGTTTCAAATCTGCAACGTTAAAGGTGGGACTAACCCCAAACTCTGGAGGCAATTCAAGCTTATATGCATTATCATTAATCTTCTCAATAATTTTAAAAGGACTATCAGCTCTAGGTATCAACTTAGACTTTCGTAAATCTGGAAATCTATCCTTTCTTAGGTGCAACCATACTAAGTCACCCGGTTCATGTTTAAGTTCTTGTCTACCTTTACTACCAGCAACCCTATACTTTTCATTCATCTTTTCAATGTTGTGCTTAACGGTCTCATGCATTTGCAAAATAAAATCAGCACGTTCTTTAGCATCATGATTAATTCTCTCACTAGTGGGTAAAGGCAAGATATCAATAGGAGCATGGGGATTGAAACCATACATGACCTGAAAAGGACTCACCTTGGTGGTAGAATGTGTTGCCCGATTGTATGCAAATTCCAAATGAGGCAAACATTCTTCCCACATCTTCAGTTTTTTCTTCAAAATTGCACGCAACATGGTGCCCAAAGTGTGGTTGACCACCTACGTTTGCCCATCCGTTTGTGGATGACATGTTGTAGAGAACAACAATTTTGTACCCAATTTATTCCATAGAGTTCGCCAAAAGTGACTCAAAAATTTTGCATCGCGATCTGAAACAATAGTAGAAGGCATACCATGCAAGCGAACAATATCTTTGAAAAAGAGGTCAGCAATATGAACAGCATCATCACATTTATGGCATGGTATAAAGTGCGCCATCTTAGAAAATCGATCCACCACAACAAAAATGCTATCCCTCCCCTTCTTAGTCCTAGGTAATCCTAAAACAAAATCTATAGAAATATCTGCCCAAGGAATAGAAGGAACAGGAAGAGGCATATACAAACCATGTGGATTCAAGCGTGACTTAACTTTTTGACATGTAGTGCAACGACTCACAAATCTCTCAACATCTCGCCTCATATTTGGCCAAAAGAAATGGGTGGCCAACATATCCTCCATCTTTTTGGCACCAAAGTGCCCCATCAAACCTCCACCATGTGCTTCCTGCAACAATAAAAGGCGAACGGAAACAACTGGAATGCATAGGCGTTTACCTCTAAACAAATATCTCTCATTCAGCACATATTTATTCCAAGCACGCTCCTCTTTGCAATTCAAAAGCTCATCTTTGAAATCAGCATCAAATTCATATTGTCCCTTAATCGATTCAAGTCCAAAGATACGACAATCAAGTTGAGACAACATGGTATACCGATGAGACAAGGCATCAGCAATAACATTATCTTTCCCTTTCTTGTGTTTAATGATGTAGGGAAAATATTCAATAAACTCAACCCACTTAGCATGGTTCAATTTATTTTGCATGCGAAGGTACTTAAGCGATTCATGATCAGAATGAATAATGAATTCTTTAGGCCATAAATAGTGTTGCCATGTCTCTAGTGAACGAACAAGAGCATAAAACTCTTTATCATACGTAGAATAATTCAGAGTAGGCCCATTCAATTTCTCGCTAAAATAAGCAATAGGTTTACCTTCTTGCATCAATAAGCCACCAATGCCAACTCCACTAGCATCACATTCAAGCTCAAAGGTTTTACATAAATTAGGAAGTTGCAGCAAAGGTGCCGAAGTAAGCCTTTCTTTCAAAGCATCAAAAGCCTGGCCTTGTGCTGAACCCCAATGGAATAGAACACCCTTCTTTGTCAACTCATGTAACGGGGCAGCAATGGCGCTGAAATCTCCCACAAAACGCCTATAGAACCCTGCAAGACCAAGAAAACTTCTCACCTCTGTAATAGTCTCAGGGATAGGCCAGCTCCTAATAGCATCAATCTTCGCTCCATCCACTTCAATGCCCTGTGGAGTCACAACATAGCCAAGAAAAGCAACTCGATTGGTGCAAAAGATGCACTTCTCAAGATTAGCATACAAACGTGCCGCTCTCAAAGCGTCAAAAACAACACGTAGATGATCAAGATGTTCCTCATGTGACTTGCTATATATCAAGATATCATCAAAATAAACCACCACAAATTTGCCAATGAAAGCATGTAAGACCTCATTCATCAAGCGCATGAAAGTACTAGGCGCATTAGTCAAGCCAAAAGGCATGACTAATCACTCATATAAGCCAAATTTTATTTTAAAAGCAGTTTTTCATTCATCTCCCAATTTCATTCTAATTTGTTGGTAGCCACTACGCAAGTCAATCTTTGTAACAATTATAGCGCCACTTAACTCATCAAGCATATCATCCAACCTAGGTATAGGGTGACGGTATCTTATAGTTATGTTGTTAATGGCTCTACAATCTACACACGTGCGCCAAGTACCATCTTTCTTAGGAACTAAAAGCATAGGTACAGAACAAGGACTAAGGCTTTCACGTACATACCCGCGGTCAAGAAGTTCTTGGACTTGGCGCTGAATTTCTTTAGTCTCCTCGGGGTTGGCCCTGTATGCTGCTCGGTTGGGCAAAAACGCTCCCAGAATTAAGTCAATTTGATGTTCAATGCCCCTCAAAGGTGGCAGCCCCGGTGGCAGCTCATGTGGAAACACATCCCCATACTCCTGCAAAATGTTAGTGATAGCAGGAGGCAAAGTGCTAGCTGTATCATGAATGGAAAATAAAACAGCCTTACATGTCAAAGCATAGGACACAGTAGAGGCATCAATATCATCAAGATCAGATTTAGTTGCAAACAAAGCAGAATTTTTCAATTTAATTTCCTGTTGGTTTTCAAGTTTGGCATCATCATCTTGTTTAGCAAGTCTCTCTTTATCAGCTTGTACAATTTGAGCAGGGGTCATGGGTTGTAAAGTAATTTTTTGGCCCTTATACATAAGAGTATATGTATTACTCCTACCATGGTGGATAGCATCATTATCAAATTCCCATGGATGACCCAATAAATGAGAGCAAGCTTCCATGGGTACCACATCACAATCTGCAAAATCAAAATATGGACCAAGGGAAAAATGCACCCGGGATGTCTGAGTTACCTTGACCTTACCCGAGTCATTTAGCCACTGTACATGGTACGGATGTTTATGAGGCCGCATGGTCAGGCCAAGCTTCTTGACCAAGTCAGAACTAACCAAGTTGTTGCAGCTTCCTCCATCAATCATGACTCGTGCACAGCAATCTTTAATCACAAATAAAATCTAGAACAAATTATGGCGCTGTATCCTCTCTGTTGTTCCATCTGTGTACTGAGTACGCGGTGTACAATGCAAATGCGCTGTTTGCCGGCATCGTCCGAGCTCAAAGAAAGGGCATCCTTGGCAGCAGGTGTATCATCAATGTTGTCGTCCTCTATATCAGAAGTGCTAATGTAACCTCCATCGTCCGTGAAAATGTATGCCTATTTGCTTGGACATTCTTTTGCCACATGACCAAGTCCTTGACAGCGATGGCACTGTATGGTGGAAGAACGCCCTGTAGGAGCCACCGACGTGGTACTCTTGGTCGGTTCCTGCAAAGGAGTCTTACCAGCCGAAGGCAAAGTCACTGGCGGTGCTGAACGTGTACTCACTGGTGGCGTCGAAGGAGAGGCACCTGGCAACCTGGATGGTGGTGGCGTGAAGGATTTGGACGTGAAAGAGTTGTTGTAGGTGCCCCTGCTCCGTTGTTGTTGTTGTTGCTGCTGCTGTCGTCCCTGCAATTCTTTTTCTGCAAGCATAACAAGCTGGAACAATTGGTTAGTAGTAGTAAATTCTTTATAGTCAACAATATCCTGAATTTCATGCCGCAAACCACCATAAAAGCGACACACTTTGTCCTCTGCATCCTCTACTACCCCGCAACGAACCATGCACCTTTGAAGCTCGGCATAATATTCTTGAACAGACATATCTCCCTGCTCTAAACGTTGTAATTTCTTACGCAAATCATGCTTATAAGAGGCAGGAACAAATCTATCACGCATTGCTTGTTTAAGCCCATCCCACGAATCGGGTTGCATGTTTAAAGTTGCACATTCTTACCACCAGATAATAGCAAAATCTTTAAATTCACTAGTGGCTTGTCTAATCTTATGGCGATCAGGGACAAGGTGGAAAGAAAATTTTTGTTCTACTATCATCTCCCAATCTAGATATTGCTCCGCATCATATCTTCCATGAAAGGATGGTATGGTAAATTTAATTTTGGCATAAGGATCATCATTACCTTGATGGTGGCGATTTTTGTTACCGCCCATACCTGTTTTATTTTTTTCAAGTCTTCTATGCAACTTCTTCTCGCTGGTCTGCTTGTGATCGGGCAAGCCATCAGAACCGTAGGCAACCTCCTCATCGGTCTCCGCATCTTCAGTCTCTTCGGTCTTGGCGGGGCCAGACTCAAGCTTTTCTACCCATCCGGTCAGGGTGGACACTCGCTTGTCCACACTCTCAATCGTAACATTGACATCCCTGATTTCCTTCGTTAACTTTCCCATCTCGTCAATCAAGAAGTCCTTCAGTTCCTGCAACTGACTAGACAAAACAGGCACGTCGTCTGGCATGGTTAATTATCAACAAAGGCCCTATGAGCTAATTGGATTGGTTGGTGGAATCACACCCTCACACACATCTTACCAAGTTCTTACCAATGCAAGCAGTGGAAGGTACAACCGGTGGCTGGTTTGTGATACTTGTGAGGAAGTGGTACCAAGATTGCAAGGTCCTTTGTTGTATTGATCTGAAGAAAACTTATGTGGAGCTTGGGAGGCCAAAAATATATATGTAAGTGGCACACAATGTAGAGATAGATAGAAATGCTGAATAAAAGTCCAAAGGCACTAGTCCTAGTTGCTGGCCTATATAAATTCCCAAGAAGAGGTATGTAGGATAGCACCAAGTATGGAAAGACAACTTCAGCACCAGCAAAACAGCACAAACAACACTACTTCAAGGGTCTCTTCTCAATGTGCACTATATATATATTTTTTTTCTTCTGTTTTTTCTTCTCTTTTATCTTCTATTTTTTTCAATCAGGTGCACAAAGGAAGGAAACACAAAAAGTTTGTGCTCAAAGGGAACCAAGATGTCCACTGGAGAAAATCAGCAAGGTGCGTAGGAAAACTCTTATCAACTTTGTTGGCTCGAAAACACCACCTTCTTGATGGAATTTTGAAAAAATAATTTTGGCTCAATCCTCCAAAGAAGGATGTGTTCCAGATGAAACTTTAAGTCGTTTACCTGCACAAAAAAATTCATCTCAAACGGAGTTCCGAGCGAAAAGTTATGCCTGTTTTCGTGAAGAGCGTCCGGCTTAGGGTTTTGAGTGGATTTGCGGCAGGGAATTGTGGATAGGGAATGGCAACGGTTGGATTGATGAAACAAAAGGGAAACAGGAACAATAGAAACCAGCAACCAAACTCAAACCTAGGACACAAACTCAGAACTGCGGACTACGAATCCAAATTGTGCAAAGGCTAAGCACAAGGTTGTAGGACAAGGAAAAACTATGACTACGTGTTTTGTTTTTGGCTTTTTCATGGACTGTGGGAGGAACGAAATAAACTAAACTAGGGTAAGCCTGACGGTAATACCAGAGTCTCTGATTACCACTTGATGGGGACTAGGGGGCCCGATCATCCGTTAGGTGAAGGATAACTCTCGTTTTGGTGGAGCACGACACACCGATCCGGCTTCAAATCAGCAGACTCGAACCCTGCAATCTTAGCACCACGACTCCTCTGGTTATCAACCGTGTCACAATCCGGTTGACCTCGCCAAGAAGGATTATCCCTGCCTACAAAACGAAGAACACAAGCAAGAACTCGAAAGAACGCAGCTCTCAATTGAAAGTGACAAACTGCAGATGAATGATTAAGCACACGAAGTTGGGGTTTCACAAACCAATGAACGGCGACTCTTCGAAGACAAATTAATCTAAAGCAAAACCCAAAACCTAATCTTGGGCAGAGGATACTGATTTATGGAGTCTAGGGTTGTGCAAAACCCCCTGGACGCAACCCTAATGGGTTCCAACACGATACAAGGCCCAAAGGCCAAATACGACGTCGCATAACCGAATCAGATTCTGGACATCAACTTCCGTTGACGATTCCCGACGACTAAGGACGAATTTGGGCCTGAGACCAGAGCCATTGGAACCGTCGTCTTCTTAAGTTTCTGTACACATAAAGAACGCCCAAATCCGAGCCTGTATGCAACCGTGAGACCAGTTTTATCGCAGACTGCTCCTGGACTCCGAAATGGCCCCGAAGTCGACTTGGTTTGGGCCTCCACCTCGGCTTGGGCTCCCTTGCTGGTCCACCACGCCTCCAAGCCCTTCCTTGAGTATTTCCTGGTCCTCCCCTTGGTTCCTAATCATAATGTAATCATAAGGTAGCAATCTATTCCCAAAACCAAACAAAGAAGTGTTTAGGAACGAGCTCACCTCTACATTCAATTGTCGCGCGCGAGCTCTTGTAATTGGACCTTGAATGCTCATTGGAGGATTGTTGTGTATATCTAAAGGAGTGATGTCCTCATCATCCTCCCCTTCTTGAATTGGAGTCGTCCTCGACTCAAGCTCATCATCTTCACCCAAGTAGGGTTTCAAATCTGCAACGTCAAAGGTGGGACTAACCCCAACGAGCCCATAGCCACACGTGCCGCCGCTCGTGACGGAATCCGCACAGCCGCACCCGCCACAGCTCACCGGAGATGGATGGCTCCGGCTGTCTGTCAGTTTGGTTGCAATCAACTAGAATCAAATCGAGGTAGCTTCCTCTTTCATCCGCTACCTTTCGTTCTGCTCGAATTTCCTGCCACCGTTGGCCACTTGCCCTTCCCAGTGCCCAAGCTGCGCATGCCTCTGCATCTGCCTCCCTGTGAGTCCGCAGATAGATGGGGTCGGAGCTCGGAATTCAAATCTGGAAGAAGACGACTACGAGCGCATGGAGTATACCTACTAACAGCGTTAGGCTGCCTGCGCTGTTGCAGACAGGCAGCACAAGATCGGCGAAGGTAGAAGCACTATCGCTGCCCGCTGTGAAGTTGGGAACTCGCAAGCCGTGAGACAGGCAAAGGAAGAGGTGGCGACTGGGTTACCCGACAACCCACAACGTTAGACACTAATTTGCACCAAAATTGAGTGGGTCAACCTAACGGGTATTTACACCAGGCTGAATATTTTGGGTACTGGGCCACTAGAATCTACATCCTGAATCTACCATCCACTATATCCAAACACGTGCACATCTTGATTTGATTGTATGACTTGCTTTTCTCCTTGGGTCCAGTTTTTAACTTTGTAACATATGCAATATAAGTATGTTTCCTTTTTTTATTCCCTACCCTGAGCTCCACAAAAAGCCTTATTAGAAGTAGGAAGAAAAAGAGGCAACCCAATGCCTTGTTAAGGAACCATACACATTGTGTGATCTGAGAGAATCATTTGAGGAGCAAGACTAAGTTTGTTTTGAAAATTATTTCAAAAACCCAAGTTATCTGAGATGGAGAAGTAAGGAAGACTTGACTCTAATCCATTCCATTCCTCAACTACCCAAGATAGCATGGTAGACATTTCAAAGTTCATAAGTAAGGGTGATGGTCGGAATAAATTATATGCAGGCATCATACCATTTGAGGAGATGTTCCACCTTAGTCCTTAACCTTTACTTGAGGACAAGCAAAGGGATAAGTGTCGGGGTGTTGTTGACGATCATTAGGTACTAAATCTGACCGTCAACTCATGTAAAAGACAATGACAAAACAAACACCAAACTAGAGATAGGAGTTTAATTCTAATCATTTGTGGCAGAACCACCTGAATTAATCCGGCTCAAGTGTATTAACCATCACCATTAAGGCAATCTCGGTTAACCTTACACTTCAAACGGAGTAATCCACTGGTCTGTCGGGTATAACCTCCCGATACAACCACGGTAAGCGGATCGAGCGCCATACATACAAATGCTCACGCGACGATGAGCCCAGAGAATACCACATCCCAGCAAATATTACAACATTATCATAAGTAAATATTACAGACCAAGTTTTGAGTTTAGAAACCAAGTACTTCAGTGATCATAACTAAGAAGTTCTTCAGAGTTTAAGTTGCAGCGGAAAATAAAATAACGAAAGCTACTCGACGATAAGGATGTCTCGATGAAGCCCGTACGAGACATTACTCGACATTATCTCCGTTGGACGGGGGCGTATCCCATTCCACCGACCAACCAGGGGGAAGAGTGCAGGGCCAAGTCAAGCTAGCAATCATGTCTTCGAAGGTCTCACCTGAAAACGAGCCACAAGCAAGGCTGAGTATACTAATACTCAGCAAGACTTACCCGTGTAGTGGAATCTACTCCACCGACTCTAGACATGCAAGGCTTTTTGGCTCAGGGGTTTGTTTTGCCGAAAAGCATCTACGAGTGGGTCCTTACTTTCAACTTTTAGCTCGAGATTCTAGTTTCATTAACCATTCTAGATAAGCAGCTATCTAATAGCATACATGGTGAAGCATTAAATTTTCATCCAACCAGTTCATTCATCCTCATTGTTCCTCTTCTTACTCTGTGGGTAAAAATGGTTAAGCAGTCTCAATAGCCGTGAGAAACGGACGATTCGAATCGAATTTCTTAACCTTGCAAGGGAAACCCAAACACACGTCACGTGGTTACTCCCTAGAGTCACACGTGCAACTTTTCCCCTTTCTTTCTGGGTCGTGGATCGAGGCTACCCTCCGAGAGTACAAGAGCCCCACGCCACGGTTCGGCGCTGGGTCGTGACCACTCTCTGCACTCGCCATATGCACATGGGACCGAAGTTCAAAGGGTAGGTTGCTGCCCACTTGCCGGGCCAATCAGGTACTTAAGCTTACCGATTCCCATAATCTCGGCATGTGTTTAGTACGTTCAAATACTTAACCATCACTACCACACACTGCGGCCTTAGCATTTTTCACTAGACAGACGGGCCTCAATCGTAAACATCGTACCATAGCCCGTCCGTTGTCCTTATGATTGCAGCGTGTAGTAAACATTCAACTCCTATTTTCTCGCGAGTGACAGGAAATCACTCGGCTTTTACCGGAGTCCTATTAGCACAGCCTTCTATCGAACCTTACGTCTAGTTTTCAAGCATGGATTCCTAACATCATGCAACTAAGTTTCCATTCAACTCCTATAAACTTAATGCACAAGCAGAGAGTAATGAGTTGCATAATTTAGGAAAGAGATGGGTTATGCTCCGGGGCTTGCCTTCGCAGTTAGCTTGGGGCTCTTCCGAACTTGGGCTCGGGTCTTCAAGAGCTTCAGTTAGATTCACTTGAGCTTCACGCTGCTCACTCTCGGACGCGGGCACCAGCTCGTAAGTTCCGTCGGCGAGAGTCGTCGATTCTACATGAATGCACAAGTTTAAGTAGTGGTGATGGTAACGACACGATTTAAGTGTAATTACTACAGTGGATAGTTTCTGGTCATGAAACTTTGGGTTTAGGCACATCAGGGAAAGATGTGCTTACAGTAAAATTTTTAGACAATTTCATGTAACAGATTAATTATGAAAAATATATTACATAGTTGCTGTTAGCCCTTTGTTATTTTTGTACAGAACAAATGGTGCAACATCTGAGTCTAATATTTTTACAGAGCTTTTATTTAAGCATGCAGGAGCTACTGTAATTTTTGTAGAATTTATTATGCAGTTTTCAGAGCATAGTAAATGTGACATTACATACCTTGGTTATTCAAGGATTTATTTTTACAGGATCCTACACAGGGTTTTTGTCCATGAGACTTTTTACACCGCAACCTCTACCACTGTGTATCTCCTAGTAAAAATGTGAGAATTTTCCAAGCTAGGATACTATTTTCTTGATTTAAGGTATGTTATTAGCACATAAATCGAATAAATAGGTTCCTGTAAGATATAAAGTCTCCCAATTTTTCTCTGGCCTCTAGGTGCTATTACACCAGCATAGAAAAAGTTGCATTAGGTGATTCATAACCTAACTGCAGGGATAAAAATATTTAGCCACTTATGGTATGACACTAAGTTTAATAAACAGTGTAGCTAGAGATGGAATTTGGGCCTAATCTTTTTACACAGTCCTAATCATCAAGCAACTAGCTTACTGCCCAAAATTTAGGGGCAGCACTGATTTACAACAGTGGATACAAAATAAGTCCATTAAGGCTTCCATTTAATGTGGAGCAAACTATATTGAGAATCTGAGAAACTTTTCGTAACAAAGGTTGTAGAATTTCTTCTAAGGATTCCAGAACAGTTGAGTTTGCATTTTTCTGAATTTTCTACGATTTTATACGAATTTTACAAGTTCACTGAATTTGAATCTAGATTTGAAACTTTCTTTTACAACTGGGTCCTTGAATCTTACGCGCAGACCCTTCTAAAGATTTCAATTATCGCAATTGGGTCCTCGGGCGGCTCGGGTACGGCGGCCGGCCGAAATTCCGGCGAGGGGCTCGCCGGCGGCGAGGGGTGAGGGTCGGGGAAGGTTCAGGGGTGCGAGGGCTACCTCGTGGGGTTCTTGTTCGGGTGGGGGACGGCCGGGAAGGGCTCGCCGGCGTTGGAGCAGAGGCGGCGACGGCGCGGCACGCGTCGACGGCGGTGCTCCGGCGGGCTTGGGGCGGCCTGGTCCGGTCTGCGAGCTTCAGTGGCGCGTGGGGAAGCTGCTCAGGGGCTTGGCTTGGGCGGAGAAGGTCGGGGTCGAGCTGTCCACGGCGAGCAGGGGCGGCGGCGGCGGCGGCAGCGCGGGCGGCGGCGCTCCGGTGGTTCTGGGCGGCGTTGGGCGGGTCGGCGAGCTTCAGGGGGATGATGTAGTGGTGGCTGGAGGTTCAATTTGGGCAGGGGGCTGCTGTGGAGGGCTGTCCACAAGCGGGCGGCGCTCGGCGGCGGCAATGGCGGGGGCGACGGCGTTCTGGCTGCGGTGGCTTGCGCGGGCGGCCGGGGCGCGGCTTTTATAGGGGCAGGAGGGAGTGGAGGGGCCTGGGCGATGCGCGGGGCGGAGGCACGGCACGGCGTGCACTGGCCACGGCGGGCGGCAGCAGGGCGCCGGCGCGGCGTGCGGCGAGCCGGCGCGGGCGACTGGGCGGCCGGGATTTGGCGTGGCAGAGAGGGGATAGCGTGGCGCGCGGATTGGAGAAGGAGCTGCTGCAGCGGCTTGGGCGGAGGGCAGACGCAGCGACGGGCGGGGCGCGGGAGCCGGGGTGGCACGGCGGGGTGCGGCGGTTGGGCGCGGTGGGCGGCAAGGCTGGGCGCGGCAGCGGCGTGCGCACGCGCGGGCGCGCACTGGGCAGCGCGGCGTGGGGAGGGGGCAAAGCCGGGCGTGGGGGAGTGGCGCGGTGGCCACTGGCCTGGCGCCTCGTGCCGGTCAGGCGTCGCCGGCCACCTGGCTCGCGGTCGGGCGGGGAGGAGAGAGGGGGGGGGGGGGGGCGAGGGGCCTGATTGCAAGAATTTGAAAAACTTCAGGGGGCTGGGTGCAAACAGGGCGTTTTCTCCTCTTTCTAATTTGAATTTCAAAAACTTTTTAACATGAAAGTTGTTCAGAATAAAAAGTTCTACAAGTTTGGTTTCAGGCAACATCTCATTTGGCTTATGGTTTGAAAGTTAATTTAAAAATTCAAAAGTATCCAAATGTGCCCAATTCAATTTGAATTTCAACTTAACTCGTTCTAATTCTTTTCACCCTTTTATTAGTTGGTTAAGCATAGGGTTAGGCTACTGACCTTGATTTTAGAAATGAAATTTTGCCAGGGTTGTCACAGCCTTCCCCCCTTAACAAGAATCTCGCCCCGAGATTCGGTAATTCTTAGTGTGGGCGTGGGTGCACATACAATTGGTTGAGATAAGAAACCCAGGGAAATTTTGGTTTAGGTAGCTCTCGGTTTCCCAGATGGCTTCTTCTTCCGTGTGGTGATTCCATTGTACTTTATACATTCTAATCACTTTCCTCCTGGTCTCTCTTTCTTTTTGATCCAGAATTTTAACTGGGTGTTCGACATACGAGAGGTCGGGTTCCAACGATATTTCTTGTTGTTCCACAATCTCGGTAGGGACTCGAATACACTTCTTGAGTTGAGATACGTGGAAGACATCATGGGTGGCCGTGAGCTGAGGGGGCAGTCGTAATTTGTAGGCTATGGGTCCGCAGCTCTCAATGATTTCGTAGGGACCAACATAACGGGGAGCTAGTTTGCCTTTGATTCCGAATCTTTGCACTCCCTTGGTTGGCGAAACTCGAAGATAGACATGATCGCCGACTTCGAACTTTAGGGGCTTTCTCCTTTTGTCAGAATAGCTCTTTTGTCGGGCTTGTGCGGCTTTAAGATTGGCTTGTATTACTTTTACTTTCTCCTCTGCCTCGATTACCAGGTCGGGTCCAATTATTTTACGTTCTCCGGTTTGTGACCAGCTCAAAGGAGTTCGACACCTTCGTCCGTACAGGGCCTCAAACGGTGCCATTTTCAAACTCGTTTGATAGCTGTTGTTGTACGAGAACTCTGCTAGGGGTAGGCATTTGTCCCAATTCTTGTCATAGTGAATGACGCAAGGTCTCAGCATGTCTTCAAGAATTTGGTTTACTCTTTCCGTTTGTCCGTCAGTCTGAGGATGGTATGCTGAGTTGCGAATCAGTTTAGTGCCAAGAGACGTTTGCAGTTGTTCCCAAAAGCGTGCTACAAACTGAGGACCACGATCGGAAATAATTATCTTAGGTATTCCATGTAGGCAAACAATACGATCGAGGTAAATCTCGGCATATTTCTTGGTAGAATAGGTGG
Organism: Panicum miliaceum; assembly: GCA_032594955.1. Lineage (NCBI taxonomy): Eukaryota > Viridiplantae > Streptophyta > Magnoliopsida > Poales > Poaceae > Panicum > Panicum miliaceum. The sequence continues at coordinate 24,402,516 of CM064066.1, read as the reverse complement.
TGTGTACCAGAAGAAAATGTGCCGTCTTTGTGAGTCTATCAACGATAACCCATATGGAATCATGTTTCTGGGAAGTGTTTGGTAGTCCAACGATGAAGTCCATACTTATGTCTTCCCATTTCCAGGATGGTATAGGTAACGGCTGTAGTGTACCGGCTACCTTCAAGTGGCTAGCTTTTACTCTCTGGCACGTGTCACATTCCGAGACATACGTAGCAATTTCTCTTTTCATTCTAGTCCACCAGAAGTTTTGCCTTAGGTCTTGATACATTTTGCTACTGCCGGGGTGGATAGAGAATTTGGAAAGGTGTGCCTCATCAAGAATTTGCTTGCGGAGTTCATGATTCTTCGGAACGACTATACGACTTTCGAACCATAGAACTCCCTTATGGTCCTGGCAGAAATATTTATACTTCTCCTCACCTAGAGAGAGTTTTTGTTTGATGATCTTAATCCCTTCATCATGTAGTTGTGCCATGACGATTTGGTCGTGAAGAGTGGGCTCAACTGAGATGTGATCTAGAGTGCCTTGGGAAACCATTTCCATGTTAAGCTTCCTCATTTCTGCACACAACGTCTCATGGTAGGACTCCATGGATAAGCAATGGCAATGGGACTTGCGGCTTAGTGCAAACGCGACTACATTAGCCTTGCCGGGGTGATAGTGTACTTCAAGGTCATAATCCTTGATTAATTCTAGCCATCTTCATTTTCTCATATTCAGATCGGCTTGTGTGAAGATATACTTGAGGCTCTTATGATCCATGTAGATATTGCACTGTGTACCCATGAGATAGTGCCTCCATATTTTCAGAGCGTGAATGACCGCTGCAAGCTCAAGATCATGAGTGGGATAATTCTGCTCGTGGGGCCGAAGGGCTCGTGAGGCATATGCAATCACTCGATTCTCTTGCATAAGCACACATCCTAGACCAGTACCCGATGCGTCACAATACACCTCGAATGACTTGGTATTATCGGGTTGAGCTAACACAGGTGCAGTAGTCAGATGCTCTCTGAGAGTGTGGAAAGCTTCCTCACATTTCTCATTCCATACAAACTTTACTTCCTTCTTTAGCAGTTCCGTCATGGGCTTAGCAATTCGAGAGAAATCTGGGATGAAGCGTTGGTAGTAACCGGCTAAGCCGAGAAAACTGCGAATCTGATGAACAGAGGTAGGGGGTTTCCAATCCATCACCTCTTGTACCTTGCCGGGGTCAACAGCTATGCCTTCGCTGGAGATCGTGTGACCCAAGAACTTTACAGTATCCAACCAGAATTCACACTTCGAAAACTTAGCATAGAGCTGATGGTCTCTTAGACGCTGAAGAACAATGCGCAGGTGCTTAGCATGCTCTTCCTCATCCTTGGAATAGATAAGGATGTCGTCGATGAACACTACGACGAATTTGTCCAGTTCGGGCATGAATACCGAATTCATGAGATACATGAAATAGGCAGGGGCGTTTGTGAGTCCAAAGGACATGACCAAGAATTCATACAGTCCATATCGTGTGGAGAAGGCAGTCTTAGGAATATCGCACGGGCGAATCTTGATCTGATGATATCCCGAACGAAGATCAACCTTTGAGAAGACTCTGGCTCCAGCTAATTGATCGAAGAGTACATCGATATGGGGAAGTGGGTATTTATTTTTAACAGTTACCGCATTGAGAGGACGGTAGTCCACACATAATCTTAAATTGTCATCCTTCTTCTTTACGAATAGGGCTGGACATCCCCAAGGTGACGCGCTAGGGCGAATGAAACCTTTGTCCAGTAGTTCTTGGAGTTGAATTTTCAGTTCGGCCAATTCTTTAGGGGGCATCCTATATGGTCTTTTGGATATAGGTGCAGTGCCTGGTTGTAGTTCAATGATGAACTCAATGTCCCTATCTGGTGGCATTCCTGGTAAGTCATCCGGAAAAACATCAGCATACTCGTTGACCACAGGAATTTCTTCTAGCTTAAGTCCTTCCATCTTGTAAGCACAGGAATTCGTGCAATCTAGGAATGGTAGGTAAAGGGTAGTGGCTCCGTGACTAGGTGAATCTATTTTCACAACTCGGGACGAGGGGTCCAGTGTGACTTTGTGCAAAACCATCCAATTCATACCCAAAATAAGATCTATGCCGTCCAGGGGTAAAAGAATCAAGTTTGTGTTGATGGTTTTACTACCCAACTTGACTGGTACTTGTCTGATCATTTGATTCGAAGCAATTTTACCACCCGGTGTTGATATCATATATGACCCTTTTGTGTGACAAACATCCAAGCCTACTTTTGCACCGAATTTTGCACTTATGAAACTATGCGATGCACCAGAATCAAACAATATAACTGCAGGCTTGTTATGGATAGAGAATGTACCCGACATCACTGGGGCTCCTTCAGGAAGCTCTGCAAGCGTGGTGAAGTTAATCCGTCCTTGCTTGACTTGCAGGGTCTGTCTCTTGCCCCTGTTCTTGGTGTTCAGGTTGGATCCCTGACCTTGGTTGGGCGGTCCAGACTGAGGGCATTCCCGTGCGAAGTGGTTAGAACTCCCGCATTTGAAACATCGGTTCGCGGGGCTAGGTCGAAGAGATTGTTGCGGAGTGGGCCTCGGACCGTTCTGTGGAGGCATTGGGGGTCGTACCATGCCTGGCTGTTGTGGGGGTCTGGCAATCCATCTCCCTGGCTGGGGGGGCCCTTGGTGGAGCTGTGGGGGTGGCAGTTTGCACAATGCGATACCTGGGTGGCTGAGCACTTGAAGGTCCAGCGGGTGCCTTTCTCTTCTTCTCTGCCCGGTGTGCCATGATACAGTCTTCCTGGGTAATGGCCATATTGACCAATTCGATGTAGGTGTCAGCCCTGGCTAGGTTCAGACGTTCCTTGAGCTTGGTATTCAGACCTCGGCGGAAACGATCACGCTTCTTGGCATCCGTATCAGCGTGATGGCCCGCATACTGGCATAAGTTGTTGAACGCCTGGGCGTACTGCAGCACGTTGCGGGTACCCTGGGTAAGTGCCAGGAACTCGTTCAACTTCCTCTCCATGAGACCCTCGGGAATATGATGTGCCCGGAATGCGGTCTTGAATTCATCCCAGGTGACAATGTGATCAGCGGGGAGCATAGCAAAATAGTGGTCCCACCACAGACGAGCGATACCGCGAAGCTGTTGCACGGCAAAACGAGCTTTGTTGGCTTCTGAGCATGGGGCCACAAGTAGCATGAACTTGGATTCGATGGTGCGAATCCATGCATCTGCGTCCAGGGGTTCCTCGGTCTTATGGAACAAGGGCGGCTGGGTCCCTAGGAAATCCGTGTACCCTGCAGCTTGGGGTTAGTGAGCATTGTGCGCACCCCTCTGCTGGTGCTGTCCTTGCACGATCTGACGCAGCAGCTCGGTTTGAGCGGCCATTACTTCCACCAAACTGGGCGGGGGTGGTGGCGACTGTCGCGATCTGCTGCCACCGGCACCAAAACCCTCGGGGTTGCCACGTGTTGATCCAACCATCTGAAACGTGAAAGGTTACCATTAGCAACGCGATCCATATTACTTCCCTGATTCATAAATGATTGGTGTAGTCATAGACTTCTGAAATCACAGCTAGAAGTATGGATAGAATCTCTGTTGGCTACGAGAAAAATCATAGCTTGCTGTGGGTCCATCCAAAATATCTCATATTTTGGCCGTAGTCAGAGAATTTAGGAATGCACCACTTTGGTTTTTAACTTCGGCGCTAGAACTATAGCTAAGGTGGTCGAAAGGCTCGTCCTTTGCCTTACTGTCTTAGCTGTTTTTCAGCAGATTGATCGGTACTGTTTCGCCTATAACTTAAACTAGCGAGGTCCAATGATGCTGAATTTTTGTGAGAACCACGATCACAAAATTTAGCACAAGTTTGGTATTCAACACTCAGCCAAGAAATGCAAGGAGACATGGATAAAAATTCCGACAAGTCTCAGCGATTGTGGATTTCATCGTTTACCAACTTACAACGAAATCACCCAAGTTTATCGCCGTTCCTTACAAGTTGAGGGTATCCACATGGTTCAGGTGTACCCATCACAAAAGACTTACTCAACTCCTAGTTAGCCTATTACAACACTTGCCAAAAGTTAGGCTACCCTATCGAGGAGTATGTGCAAAAGTCCTCCTAGGTCGTCATCTAGAAGTCATCCAAGTCGTTGACGGACGACTCGCTATGAGTAGGTGAGTGAGCTCCCATCTGAGGTGCCTGTGGTACCTCACCCTCGAAATCCATACCGGAAATACCATCAATCTCCTGTGGCTCCTCCTCATCTTCCTCCATGTCCTCCTCATGGGGATGGTCATTCTGATCATGGTGCCACTGAATGTGCTCATTAGCATCCTCCAACTCAAGGCTCAGATCATGGAGCTGCTCCTCCAACTGTGCTATCGTGGCATCTCTCTCACCCATGAGAGTGTCCTGCTCCTGAATTTGGCCTTCAAGTTGGCCAATCTGAGCATCTCTGTCCTCAAGATCCTTACTGAGCTCCTTAATCTGCTCATCCCTGGTATCTGCCATCATGTGGTAGGCCTGAGCAAGATCAGTGAGCTGCTCAAGCGCCTGACTCTGGAGAGTCTGAAGTCGGTAGAGTGCATTCATGCACCGCACGGAGGTATGGATAGTTTCCTGGGCATGAAAGTCTACCAAGTACTGTGCGTGCTGCACCCTGTTGAGCCAAAAGGGGTCGTTGTCCTGGGCAGCAGGAAACAAACCAATGGGAGTGAGTGTGACAACCTCGGGACGCTGCGCACAAAAAGTGGTGAGCGCCCTCATGGCTGCAAGCTCCCAAGTATCGGCCAAACGGCGACCAACAGCCTCAAGCTCCAAGGCGGGCCACTCCGGGTGTAGCGGGTGTGGAGAGACAGTTACGTTGACACGGCACTGGGTAACTCCATTCTCTGCAAACTCCAGTCCGGCGTAACGTGGGGGAATTAGATAGCCCGCGGTACGCAGAACATCCCACAAAATAGAGGGAAAGCCCTCCCAGTGGAGACACTGTGAGTGTACGCGTCCATCCTCATCCACCATCATAGCAACAGACTCGGCCATCTGAACAAAAGATCAAATGGAGTGAGATAGGGAAAAACTGTGAACAGCACAGGGACAGATTCTGTATAGTGTGCAAAAATAACCATAACTTCCACAGTTCTAATCCAAAAATTCTCAAATTTCACCAGATCACTCCTAAGGTATTTGTGAACAACTTTGCTAGTCAACTCCAGAGCTAGATAGGTCTCTAAGAGGGTCTTTCTTTTCAGGTTTTACCTTTCTGTCTACCCACAATTTTCAGTGAACAGAGGGCTAGAGTTCCGTGCATCAGGGAAAATCTACCCAGCCAAAATTTACCAAATTTTAACAGCAGCTACCTGGGTAAATTTGGAACAAGTTTTGTGTCGTATTGTTTTGCAGAAAACCGCAGGAAGGGGGCCTAAAAATTTAAGGGGGCAGAAGTGCTTATTCTGGACAGAAATCTGACATACCATGGTTTCTGTTATTTCTTACTATCCATAAGTTCAGAATTTTTGATTTTTGAACAGGGGATAGAACACGAAATTTGGAACAATTCTTTCAACATGAACTTCACCAGAAAAGTTCATTTTCTTGGGTCAATAAATCGCTCTTTTCGGTCATGGCAGATTTGTGACAGATTCGCTAGATAGTCCTTATGCAAACCACGCTTATTTACGCAAGAACCTTACCACTCTCATACAACGCATTTTCAATTTCAGATATATGTGGTCATGATGCATGCACGTCCTATTCGTCCTCACAAAATAAAATAACTGCCAAATACTTTTGGTCTTACGAAGATAGTTTCGGTGGCATACATGATACGGCTCTCACTATAATAGCTAGTCGAGTTTTTCTAACCGTTCTTTAACTTATCATAATCGCGGTTAGTGTACCTGCAGAAGATTGACAAAGCATATATATTTCATGAACCTTTCATGCCAGCACTCATGAAAGCGTCCGTATTCATTACCGTTTACTTATAGAAACGATATCTGTACAATTTCCGCCGTACAGACGACGTTAACATACGCTATCGAGATAGCGTATTCACGGGGGTACCGTCATGAGACGGGGGTATGAACAGCGATCGCCATACCCTGCGCCAAACCTTCTACTCCCAATATGTTCAACTAACAGTTGGCATATTGGCAGCACCTCAAGTAAGCCTTGAGGGCAGCGTTCGGTTCGCATCACCGACAGGAAGGCCAAGCTCCCTCAGTTGGCTGAGGATCCTTAGCTTCTTACCTCAGCGATGAGTGCGTCGTTACAGAAATTAAGGTCGGTTGTGCATGAAAGTAAGTTTTGACAGAAAGTAATGTGCTGGAAGTCAGTCGATAATATTTCATAAGTTAGATAGCCACCTAGTAACTATTCCAATAATCCCTTAGGGCTTTACGAACTAGGCACCATCCTTAACGTACCAACGTATTTCGCAACACATCCTTCTAGTCAAATTTTATGAAAATAAGTTTTTAAGGCTTGTCGCATTCTCTGGCGTATGTATTTTGGCTTTGGCGCCAGCTGTTGCCAGCTATGGCACCAGCTACAGCTCTGATACCAGCTGTGGCAGAACCACCTGAATTAATCCGGCTCAAGTGTATTAACCATCACCATTAAGGCAATCTCGGTTAACCTTACACTTCAAACGGAGTAATCCACTGGTCTGTCGGGTATAACCTCCCGATACAACCACGGTAAGCGGATCGAGCGCCATACATACAAATGCTCACGCGACGATGAGCCCAGAGAATACCACATCCCAGCAAATATTACAACATTATCATAAGTAAATATTACAGACCAAGTTTTGAGTTTAGAAACCAAGTACTTCAGTGATCATAACTAAGAAGTTCTTCAGAGTTTAAGTTGCAGCGGAAAATAAAATAATGAAAGCTACTCGACGATAAGGATGTCTCGATGAAGCCCGTACGAGACATTACTCGACATTATCTCCGTTGGACGGGGGCGTATCCCATTCCACCGACCAACCAGGGGGAAGAGTGCAGGGCCAAGTCAAGCTAGCAATCATGTCTTCGAAGGTCTCACCTGAAAACGAGCCACAAGCAAGGCTGAGTATACTAATACTCAGCAAGACTTACCCGTGTAGTGGAATCTACTCCACCGACTCTAGACATGCAAGGCTTTTTGGCTCAGGGGTTTGTTTTGCCGAAAAGCATCTACGAGTGGGTCCTTACTTTCAACTTTTAGCTCGAGATTCTAGTTTCATTAACCATTCTAGATAAGCAGCTATCTAATAGCATACATGGTGAAGCATTAAATTTTCATCCAACCAGTTCATTCATCCTCATTGTTCCTCTTCTTACTCTGTGGGTAAAAATGGTTAAGCAGTCTCAATAGCCGTGAGAAACGGACGATTCGAATCGAATTTCTTAACCTTGCAAGGGAAACCCAAACACACGTCACGTGGTTACTCCCTAGAGTCACACGTGCAACTTTTCCCCTTTCTTTCCGGGTCGTGGATCGAGGCTACCCTCCGAGAGTACAAGAGCCCCACGCCACGGTTCGGCGCTGGGTCGTGACCACTCTCTGCACTCGCCATATGCACATGGGACCGAAGTTCAAAGGGTAGGTTGCTGCCCACTTGCCGGGCCAATCAGGTACTTAAGCTTACCGATTCCCATAATCTCGGCATGTGTTTAGTACGTTCAAATACTTAACCATCACTACCACACACTGCGGCCTTAGCATTTTTCACTAGACAGACGGGCCTCAATCGTAAACATCGTACCATAGCCCGTCCGTTGTCCTTATGATTGCAGCGTGTAGTAAACATTCAACTCCTATTTTCTCGCGAGTGACAGGAAATCACTTGGCTTTTACCGGAGTCCTATTAGCACAGCCTTCTATCGAACCTTACGTCTAGTTTTCAAGCATGGATTCCTAACATCATGCAACTAAGTTTCCATTCAACTCCTATAAACTTAATGCACAAGCAGAGAATAATGAGTTGCATAATTTAGGAAAGAGATGGGTTATGCTCCGGGGCTTGCCTTCGCAGTTAGCTTGGGGCTCTTCCGAACTTGGGCTCGGGTCTTCAAGAGCTTCAGTTAGATTCACTTGAGCTTCACGCTGCTCACTCTCAGACGCGGGAACCAACTCGTAAGTTCCGTCGGCGAGAGTCGTCGATTCTACATGAATGCACAAGTTTAAGTAGTGGTGATGGTAACGACACGATTTAAGTGTAATTACTACAGTGGATAGTTTCTGGTCATGAAACTTTGGGTTTAGGCACATCAGGGAAAGATGTGCTTACAGTAAAATTTTTAGACAATTTCATGTAACAGATTAATTATGAAAAATATATTACATAGTTGCTGTTAGCCCTTTGTTATTTTTGTACAGAACAAATGGTGCAACATCTGTGTCTAAGATTTTTACAGAGCTTTCATTTACGCATGCAGGAGCTACTATAATTTTTGTAGAATTTATTATGCAGTTTTCAGAGCATAGTAAATGTGACATTACACACCTTGGTTATTCAAGGATTTATTTTTACAGGACCCTACACAGAGTTTTTGTCCATGAAACTTTTTACACAGCAACCTCTACCACTGAGTATCTCCTAGTAAAACGTTGAGAATTTTCCAAACTAGGATACTATTTTCTTGATTTAAGGTATGTTATTAGCAAATAAATCGAATAAATAGGTTCCTGTGAGATATAAAGTCTCCCAATTTTTCTCTGGCCTCTAGGTGCTATTACACCAGCATAGAAAAAGTTTCACTAGGCGATTCATAACCTAACTGCAGGGATAAAAATATTTAGCCACTTATGGTATGACACTAAGTTTAATAAACAGTGTAGCTAGAGATGGAATTTGGGCCTGATCTTTTTACACAGTCCCAACCATCAAGCAACTAGCTTACTGCCCAAAATTTAGGGGCAGCACTAATTTACAACAGTGGGTACAAAATAAGTCCATTAAAGCTTCCATTTAATGTGGAGCAAAATATATTGAGAATCTGAGAAACTTTTAGTAACAAAAGTTGTAGAGTTTCGTCTAAGGATTCCAGAACAGTTGAGTTTGCATTTTTCTGAATTTGCTACGATTTTATACGAATTTTACAATTTCACTGAATTTGAATCTAGATTTGAAACTTTCTTTTACAACTGGGTCCTTGAATCTTACGCGCAGACCCTTCTAAAGATTTAAATTCTTGCAATTGGGTCCTCGGGCGGCTCGGGTACGGTGGCCGGCTGAAATTCCGGCGAGGGGCTCGCCGGCGGCGAGGGGTGAGGGTCGGGGAAGGTTCAGGGGTGCGAGGGCTACCTCGTGGGGGTCTTGTTCGGGTGGGGGACGGCCGGGAAGGGCTCGCCGGCGTTGGAGCAGAGGCGGCGGCGGCGCGGCACGCGTCGACGGCGGTGCTCCGGCGGGCTTGGGGCGGCCTGGTCCGGTCTGCGAGCTTCAGTGGCGCGTGGGGAAGCTGCTCAGGGGCTTGGCTTGGGCGGAGAAGGTCGGGGTCGAGCTGTCCACGGCGAGCAGGGGCGGCGGCGGCGGTGGCAGCGCGGGCGGCGGCGCTCCGGTGGTTCTGGGCGGCGTTGGGCGGGTCGGCGAGCTTCAGGGGGATGATGTAGTGGTGGCTGGAGGTTTAATTTGGGCAGGGGGCTGCTGTGGAGGGCTGTCCACGAACGGGCGGCGCTCGGCGGCGGCAATGGCGGTGGCGACGGCGTTCTGGCTGCGGTGGCTCGCGCGGGCGGCCGGGGCGCGGCTTTTATAGGGGCAGGAGGGAGTGGAGGGGCCTGGGCGATGCGCGGGGCGGAGGCACGGCACGGCGTGCACTGGCCACGGCGGGCGGCAGCAGCGCGCTGGCGCGGCGTGCGGCGAGCGGGCGCGGGCGACTGGGCGGCCGGGATTTGGCATGGCAGAGAGGGGATAGCGTGGCGCGCGGATTGGAGAAGAAGCTGCTGCAGCGGCTTGGGCGGAGGGCAGATGCAGCGACGGGCGGGGCGCGGGAGCCGGGGTGGCACGGCGGGGTGCGGCGGTTGGGCGCGGTGGGCGGCGAGGCTGGGCGCGGCAGCGGCGTGCGCACGCGCGGGCGCGCACTGGGCAGCGCGGCGTGGGGAGGGGGCAAAGCCGGGTGTGGGGGAGTGGCGCGGCGGCCACTGGCCTGGCGCCTCGCGCCGGTCAGGCGTTGCCGGCCACCTAGCGCGCGGTCGGGCGGGGAGGAGAGAGAGAAGGGGGGGGGGGGGGCGAGGGGCCTGATTGCAAGAATTTGAAAAACTTCAGGGGGCTGGGTGCAAACAGGGCGTTTTCTCCTCTTTCTAATTTGAATTTCAAAAACTTTTGAACATGAAAGTTGTTCAGAATAAAAAGTTCTACAAGTTTGGTTTCAGGCAACATCTCATTTGGCTTATGGTTTGAAAGTTAATTTAAAAATTCAAAAGTATCCAAATGTGCCCAATTCAATTTGAATTTCAACTTAACTCGTTCTAATTCTTTTCACCCTTTTATTAGTTGGTTAAGCATAGGGTTAGGCTACTGACCTTGATTTTAGAAATGAAATTTTACCAGGGTTGTCACATCATTTCCATGAGTTTTAGTGAATCACTGTTTATAGGAGACTTTGTTTGCATACGGGGGAAAACATGCATAAAACGCACAAGAAATGCACAGAAGATCACATCTTGCGTCACATAAAGATAGAAGGGCCCACCTGGCAAAGCAAACCGACCTAACCCAGCGCGAATCATCGAGGATCGGGATAAGGGCCCACCTGCCAGCCACCCAAAGGAAGGTGGTGCCGGGGAGGCACTGCTTGGGGTCCTCCTCCGCTCTCCCAAAGGCGGTGGCCAATGTTTCCATACCAAGAGATGCCGGGAACCGTCCTATCCCACCTATATAAGGAGGAGGAGAGACTGTAACACCCTAGGTGTTTAGAACCCTAAGCAAGAAAATCTAAACATAGCATCATGCATAATAAACCAGAATCATTGAAACAATGCATCTAACTATGTGTGTGCATATGCATGTGTCTGACTGTGTATGTTCATGTGTATGTATGTGTGTAGGTGAGAGCTGTTCTTTTGTGTTTATAACCTTTTCATGCTCCACATTTCATGACAAATTTAGTATAAAAACACACTCATATTTTAGTACCTTACAAAGTGTACTGCAAACCCCATTTGCAAATTCAAAATTTAACACAAGAAATGACTAGTAATTCCCATTCTAGTAGTCTTGAATTTAAAATAACTTTTAAACCGTGGCTCAAATGAACTTTGGGCTAAAACAAAAGTTGTAGATTTTCAAACTCCCTACAACTTTCGTGTTTAGAGTTTTTCCAGTTCCTGTTTGAAATTTTGAGAAAATTTAACTTGAATTCTGGCCCTTCTCTCCCTCCCTCTCTCTTCTCTCCCCTCCCCTGTTCTGTCCCGTCGAGGGGCAGCGGCCGCCGGCCACCTGGCCAACGATGTCTGCCCCGGCAAGCCACGCTAAGGCGTGACCCCCAACGGGCCCCCACCAGCGACCGACCGGGCCTGCTGCCGGCGATTTGCCCCGCCCCGTATCCCACCCCTGCCAGTTCGTGCGCGCCAATCGGCCGTCGATTCCCAACGGCCGAGCCATGATGCGTTGGCAACGCCGCGCCCTTGCCGTGACCTTGTCCCAGCTGGGCCTCCCTCCGTTGTGTCACGCCCAGGACCACCTCCCCTTCCCTGTGCACCTATAAAAGGGCTGCACCGAGCCCCTGCTCACACGCACCTGAGCACCACCACCGCCCCGCCATTAGTGCCGCTACTCGACCTCGCCGTCGAGCCCCACTTTCCGCTCCTCCTCCGCCCAAACCGAGGCTCTAAACGGGTCGCCCTCGACCTGCTGGTTCTCCCCGACTTCCCCACACCGCCCTCCCTCGCCAAACCGCCGCCGCCCATCGCCCGCACCTCGGCGGAGCTCCTGCTCACCGCCGGCAGTCCAACTCTGGCCACCCCAGCCCCAACCGAGCACACCTACAGGTTTCCCTTGACCTCCTCGTGGTCCCCCTCCCCTTCCCCCTCGCCGCTGACTAGTTTCCTCGCCGGGATTTGACCGCCAACCATGGCAGCCCCGCCCAGGGACTACATTGCACTCGCAAAGTTCTTTTTAGGGTCCTTTCTGCTAGATCCTGGGACCTATCTACGAGAACCTGAGTACTTTTTGTTTCAAGAGGCTGTCAATTGTAAAATCAATCTAAAATCCTAGAAAAATCAGAAAAATACAAACTAAAATTTGTTCTGACCCTCTTGATGAACCCGACTACTTTTGCAAAGATGAATGACTAGTTACAAACTATAACCTGGGCTAAGATGAATCTTGTTTTAAATGGCCCATAAATGTATCTCTTGATTTAGGATAGTATTGTGAATGATTTTTGTACTGTAAGCTAGTCTCTGCTTGTTAAGACTTGTGTAAAAATTTCAAGGCCAGAACATGTCTCTACGAGTAGTTTTTGTGGGATCTTGTTTGATGTGCTATTTTGCTAGAGTTATTTGTTCATGCTGTTCTACAGATATTTTAAGGTTTAAAATTTTACAGTAGAGTAACTTTGATGCATAAAATCTATGAACAAAGTTTGGAACCTTTTACTTGCTCATATGTTTTTAGTTAAGAAAAACTACATTAAATCAAAGTAACTAGTTCTGGTGCTTAGAAAAATAAGAGATTTTAGCCAGAGACTACCTTTGAGTAGTTTATCATGTTGGAAAAGTTTGAGATAGAAACTTTGTGGAACTACCTGTAGAAACAAATCTTGATTAATGTTGATGTATCTTGACTTATTTTCTATGCTCTGAATCTTGCACATTAAAACCTGAAAAATTTACAAGAGACTCACCATAAGTTTAGGAGTACTCATAAAAATGTTGAGCACTAGTTCTTGCATGGTTTGTTCTGTATAAATAGATCTTGATCCTAGCAGTAGCTGTTTACTGTATTTTTTATGATTAATCTGCTAAATGAAAATGGCTGCAGTGAGTTTGTACTTAAGTAATGTGCTCGGCATAAAAATCTCAACCCCAGAAACTGTCTCTACGAGTAGTTTTGTTTTAATCCATGCTTACTTTTGAAAAATGGCCGTTTATGGAAGGACAAAACCACTCACTTCCTTAATGAAGTTAGTTAATCTATATAAGTACTCGATAAATGGCTGCCCAAGGAAAAGGAAATGAAGTTCTTTACAACTTAACTTGAGTTTTGTTGAATTACAACTTTATAGTGAAATAGTTATTTATCTTGTACCATTAAAACCACTCATACATATGCATTCATATAGAATCAACGACTCTTGCCGACGGAACCTACGAGCTGGTGCCCGAGTCCGAGAGTGAGCAGCGCGAAGCTCAAGTTTATCTAACTGAAGTTGCTGAAGACCCGAACCAAAGTTCGGAAGTACTCCCGACTAGTTTTTCTCAAGAAGGCAAGCCCCAGAGCATTACCCTTACTTTTAAACTTATGCAACTTTTATTTATATATGGTATAGTGCATTAAGTTTGTAGGATTTGATTGAAACCCTAGTTGCATGATCCTAGTACCTATGCTATGAACACTAGTCTGTGTCGATTGCTAGATTACCATGCTAATAGGACTTGGGTAGAAGTCGAGTGATTTCCTGTCACTCGCGAGATATATGAGTTGCTTCTTTTACCTATGTTGGAATCATAAGGTCGACGGACGGGGCTATGTTATGATGTTCTTGTTGATGATTGAGGCCCTGTCTGTTTAGCGAAAATGCTAAGGTCGCGGTGTGTGGTAGTGGTGGTTAAGTTTTTGAACATACTAATCGGTAAGCTTAAGTACCTGATCGGACCGGCGAGTGGATAATATCCTCACCCTCTTGACGTTGTTCCCATGGGCACATGGTGAGTGCAAGATCAGCCACGGCCCGGCGCCGTACCGTGGTTCGTGGACCTCTATACTCGAGGGAGGTGGCCCTGATTCACAACTCGAGAAGAAAGGGGAAAAGTTGCACGTGTGACTCTGTGAGTAACCACGTGACGTGTGTTTAGGTTTCCCTTGCAAGGTTAAGAAATTCGATTCGAATCGCCCGTTTCTTGCAGCCATTGAGACTGCTTAACCCTTTTACCACATAGAGTAAGAAGAGGAACAATGATGATGATTAATCTGGTTGGATCCTCAGTTAATTATTTTCCACCATGTGTGATTTGGATAGTTGCTTACCTAGAATGGTTAATCGACTAAAACTTGATGCTAAAACTTGAAAGCAAGGACTCACTCTTAGATACTTTTTTGGCAAAAACTACCCTCAGCCAAAAACCTGCATGTTTAGGAGTCGGCTAAGTATATACCACTAGTCGGGTAAGCCTTGCTGAGTATTAGTATACTCAGCCTTGCTTGTGGCTTTGTTTTCAGGTGAGACCCTTGAGGACATAGTTGCTAGTTTGACTTGGCCATGTACTCTTCCTGCTGGTTGGTCGGTGGAATGGGATACGTCCCTGGCCAACAATGATAATGTTGAATCATGTCATGTACGGGCTTCATCATGATATCTTGTATCATCGTTAGAACTATCGTCTATTTTCTGTTGCACTATTAAACTCTGAAAGTACTTGTTTATGCATGAATTTGAACTTGGTTTGTAATAATAATTCATGTGAACTCTATGATGTAAAATTTGTGGATTGTTGTAATATCTGGGCTCACCTTCGTGTGGGTTGTATGTATGCATTGTTTCGATCGAAATTCCAGTGGTTACATCGGGATGTTACCTGACAGACTGTTGTCTTACTCCGTTTTAAGTGCGTGTTAACCTGGAATGCCTCTATGGTGATGGTTAGTGCAATTAAGCCGGATTAATTCGGGCGGTTCTGCCACAGAGACCCTCTCAAACACACCACAGAAGAGAAGAAGAAGAGAAAGGGACTCCACCTTTTAGAGCTACTTTAGTAGAGTAGGATAGGGAGTGTGTTGAGGAGAATCTCAAGAGGAGAGCTAGAGTTGTTGGCCTCCCTCTACTTGTACCTCGATGGATATGAACCTCCTTTTGAGTAAGTATCCGGGTTTCATCTACGGTGGTGAGTTCTTATTGAAGTTAAGCCTTTGTTATCATTCGCTTGCGGGATCATCGACCGTTCTTGTAATGGGTGTTCTAGCTTAAGGACTTGAGTCTTTAAATGGAGTCTGGCCAGAGATCCTTCGTATTCCTCCACGTGCGGGTGCGGCGTAGAGCTAATAGCCAGAGATGCGTGGCAGACTAGGTGTAAGCCGGTGCCCGAAGTAA
Organism: Panicum miliaceum; assembly: GCA_032594955.1. Lineage (NCBI taxonomy): Eukaryota > Viridiplantae > Streptophyta > Magnoliopsida > Poales > Poaceae > Panicum > Panicum miliaceum. The sequence goes on along the minus strand of CM064066.1, from coordinate 24,387,256 downwards.
GGGAGTAATAGCTAAGCTTATACTTCCTAAGAATTTCTACCCCTAGATAACCACACTACCCAAGGCCAACATACCTTCTTTCTTTTCCGTTGGGTAAACTAGCTAGAAGATCGTTACACCTCTGTTCCCTGAGAAATTTACAATACCCTAAATACTCTCTGGGTGGAGTGCTACATCGGTATATCCGTGCACTTGCGAATTTATTCATAAACATCTAGAAATACGAACAGGTACTCATCAAACATTGTTCTTGCGGTCTGGTTCTTCCTTTCCAAATACCATTTTGTTATGCAGTGTAGGGAGTGGAGAACTCGTGCTTAATTTCTTCTTAATCAGGGAATTCTTCAATACTGGTGTTCCTAAACTCTATGCCATTGTCACTTCTCATCATCTTAATCTTCAACTCAAATTCATTTTGGGCTTTTCTAATGAAGTTCTTGATTATTAATTGCGCTTCACTTTTATATCATGCAAAAACAACACCCAAGTGAAACGAGAATAGTCATCAACAATAACAAGACCATATTTGTTACCACCAATGCTTACATAAGCGATGGGTCCGAATAAATCCATGTGGAGTAGCTTCAACGGCCCTGAGGATGTCATGATGTTCTTGACGGGATGTGGACCACCAACTTGTTTTCCGGCTTGACATGCACTACACAACCTATCTCTCTCAAACACCAACATTCGTTAGTCCCAGGATGTGTCCACCTTTTTTAAGTTTGGCCACGTTCCTCATCCCAACATGGGCTATTCGGTGATGCCAAAGCCAACCGAAATTGACTTTAGCCACTAAACAAGTCTCGGGCTTTACCTTATCTGTTGTGAAATCAACAAGATAAAGTTTGCCTTTCAAGCGACCCGTAAAAGCAATAGAGGAATCATCCCTTCTAAAGACGGTCCCACCCTCATTTGTAAAGAGACAATTGTAGCCTTTCTCACATAGTTGTGAGACCGACAACAAATTGTATCCCAACGATTCAACAAAAAATACATTAGAAATTGAATGATCATTTGAGATGGCAATCTTACCTAAACCCATCACCTCCCCTTACTATTATACCCAAATATAATGCTTTCTCTAGGTTTTTGATTTGGTTCAAAGGAGGTGAACATGTTGATCTCCCCAGTCATATGATTGGTGCATCCACTATGAAGCACCCATCCCATTCCACTGGTGGAGTAGACCCACAAAACAATTTAGGCTCGAGTTTTAGGTACCTAGATAGATTTGGGTCCTCTGAGGTTAGCGGTAAACATCCTTTGAACCCACACATTCCTCATGATGGACTTCTTGGTGTAAGCTCCAACATACTTCACCACCATTTTCCGATGGTGGTCCATTGTGACCATGTAGTCGGCGGTGTAGCTTGGTGAAGGCTCATGGAAGACTTTCTTGATCTTGGTTGACGCTTCTTTCTTGATTAGTTGACTTCATTTGAACAATATTTCTCTTTGCACCATATGCCACGTCCATTAACCCACCAAGGTTTGTTGCTCTCTTGAACTTGGGTGATTCCTATCCCCTCACCACTTTCTTACCGTTTACCTTTTCACCCATCATGTGTCCAAGCCCATCCTTAAAGTGAGGATGCCTTGGGGGCTTAAACTTGATCTTTGGTTTGGGCTTGGCATCTCCTTCATAGCCAAGTCTCACTAGCATGTTCATTCTATGAATTTGATTGTCCTTAGCATTGATTGTGTCCTCTAGCTTGGTAAGGTTATATTATACTTACCCTTGTTTGTACAACCGAATATTCAATCAAGAATTAATCATCAACTTATCTATTCTATAACCTCCACCTTGCCTGCGGAAATATAAATACGACACCCAAGATTATTCACGGTTAAAATGCTACAACGGTATTCTGTGCGGTTGCGGATTTATCCATCACCGTAACAAATACCAACAGTGATGAACATAGTACTGATGAAGAAGTCATCTTGATGATGAGAAAAAACTTCAAGAAGTTCATGAAGAAGAAAGCCTTCAAGAAAGGTGACAAGGACAAAAGAAAGAGTAAGAAGGGAGCACACTATGAGTGTGGTGAAGTAGGGCATTTCATTGCCGATTGTCCTAAGAAGAAGAGTGTTGATGCTCATTAAATACCAAATTCGACCATCCATTCGATTAGAAAATCATGAAAGCTAGCATTTGTTGCACGCATATTTACTCAGAATAATGCCAAGAATGGGGTTCAAGTGACGATGAAGGTGTGGTGGATAGAGGTAGTGTGACATACAAGTTAACTCAAGCTCAAACTCATGAATAGGCAAAGGCAGAGAGAAAGGAAGAAGAGAACTACTCGGGACTTATGTACATCTAATCTAAACATACAACTTGTATTATACACATACACACATACACATAATTAAGCCTCAACTCTAGGCTCCCAGGCACTATTGGGAGAACGGCACATGAGTGGCAGAGGAGCCGCCAGCCAACTCGGTTACATTATGGACCTCCTACCCCTCTATCCGAACGTGGATGATTACGGAGGACGGATAGGGCTATCATCACCTACCGCCTACCTCTACATACTGTGGGATAAAACAACATCCAGCAATACATGATTAACCCAAGCACCATGCCTACATTAATAAGTGATACTCTAGTACCCCATGCGGAGCCCTGAGCCTCTGGATCGACAGACATCATACTAGAGCAAACATTCGAATACTGTAACCGGTGCCGTGGCACTAGATTTACTCGTCTAATCATGCAAGGTATATGACGTGAATATTGTCGGTGTTTTACCACCACGCCCACCGAGGGAAACCCCCGAGGTGGTGAGTTTGTAGGTAGGGTGTCGCCGAGATCAGGAACTCGAAAGTGCAAGGAACACAAAGCTTAGACAAGTTCGGGCCACCGAGAGCGTAATACCCTACGTCTTGTGTGGTTTGTATTGCCTTAGGTTGGTGATCGGGTGATCTCCTATTTGGAGGGGGTCCATGTCCACCCTTATATAGTCTGGGGGAACAGGGTTACATGGAAGTCCTAGTCGGATACGAGTCTAGGAGTCCTACCCAAGTGCTTTTCAGGTAGTTTCCTACTGTCTCCGACTAGTTTTACTACTATATGAGTAGTTCAACTACGCTACGAGTAGTTACAACAGATGTAGGGCGTGGGCCATATCCCATCCCTTATCCTAGGAAATGTACGCTATGTGCACAGTCCCGTAGGCCCGAGCCTGACAAGCCCCCGAGCTCTTCGTAGTCGAGTACTCCAGGCGTCCGAGTATTTCTGAAGGCGTCTTCGAGTTCTCCCGAACTCCATCTTGAAGGTGTCTTCTGAGTACTTCCTTGGCTGCATCGAGGTTGTGAGGTGCTCATGCCCCGAGTAGTTGTCAAGTCTTCTTTTATATGGGGTGCGATTGAACTCGCACTCCATATGGAGTAGCCTCCGAGCCTTAGGTTGACTCGTAAAATTAGGCTGAGGGTCCGTGTAGTCTTGAGTCTTTTGTCCTTATCTTCCAAAAGATTTGAAAAATAAGTCACTGATGACACGTGTCCCTGCAGCCCCCGAGCCTTGAATCCAAATCCTCAAGGATTTGAATAAAGGATCCAAAGAATCATGGCATGCAATATATGACAGTGAAAATTTGATGGTTAAGATGGAAAAATTGGTTCAGGGATTCTAAAACCGCTCTTTTCGGGATGAATTTCTTGGAAAAATGGTTGAACAAAGAACTTCACCAAAAAAGCGCCCAAAATTACCGCTCAAATCAAACCGTGGTCACTGAGAGCCGTGTCATATCTAGCCCCCGAGCCTGGGAGCTAGATGAGTCGCATAGTATATGCCTAGTAGTCGGTGGTGCTAGCACCCGAGCCTAGGCATTGGCCAAGTTGCCGCTGGATCTTGAACTGTCGATGAAGCCGCTAGTCGGAGTCAAATCCGACTAGAATTTTAGGTGAGACGAGTAGTCGATGTAGTCGAACACACGTAAAACTAGTCGGAAACTAGTAAACACCTTGTCCTAGGAGCGAGGCCCCTTCAATAACATAGAGTACTAGTCGAGAACTAGTAATCCGACTGTTACTGGAAGCATGAGAGCGAAGCCCCTTCAGTAACATAAAATACTAGTTAGGAACTAGTAATCTGAGCGTTACTAGAACTATGGGAGCGAGGCCCCTTCGGTAAACTTACACGGATACCAGTCGTGAACCAGTAAACGGAGTTGTACTGAAAGTATGGGAGCGAAGCCCCCTCAGTAACATAGAATACTAGTCGGAAACTAGTAACCTGAGCGTTACTGGAAACATGGGAGCGAAACCCCTGCAGTAAACTCCACGTAGTACTAGTCGTAAACCAGTAAACGGAGTAGTATGGGGACGATGCCCGTGCAGTAAACTCCACGTAGTACCAGTCATGAACCAGTAGACGGAGTAGTGCTAGGAATATGGGAGCAAGGCCCATGCAGTAAACACGACATAGTACGAGTTGTGAACCAGTAGACAGAGTTGTACTGGCAGTATGGGAACAAGGCCCATGCAGTAAACTCAACATAGTACTAGTCGGAAACAAGTAGATAGAGTTGTACTAACAGTATGGGAACAAGGCCCATGCAGTAAACTCGACGTAGTACCAGTCGGAAACCAGTAGACGGAGTAGTACTGGGAGTATGATAGCAATGCCGCTCCCATAGAGCATGCTACACCGCAGCTGACAACTTGGTACACAAGTCAGCTAAGGGTGAAAACGCCGTAGGTGCTTGATAGTCCAGGAATTTGAAACCTCCTGGCCATCAGGGTACTATAAGCAATACAACCCTGGTCTTGTAACCTTATGCACGAGGAAGGGTCCCTCCCATCGAGAATTAAGCTTGTCCAGCCCGGTTTCATCCCGGATGCGACAAAGGACCATTCTCCAACGTTGAAAGGATGTTGTTGAACGTTCCATTCGTGGTAACGACAGACTCCTTGTAAGTAGCAGGCTGACTGGAGCAAGACATTGCATCTAATTTCCTCTACCGAGTCGAGTTCGAGTTGTCTTGCGCTATCAGCCTCGCCTTCTTCATACATCTCCAGTCGAGGAGACATCCACATGACGTCAGCCGATTGTATAGCTTCGGACCCGTATACGAGGAAGAAAGGTGACAGTCCTGTGGCTTTGCTTGGTTGTGTGGGAAGCCCTAGATTACTGACGAGATCTCATTGATCCACTTGCCGCCCTTTTTACTATTCTCGTTGTAGAGTCTTTTCTTCAAGCCATCAAGAATCAAGTCGTTGGCACGCTCAACCTGGCCGTTGGCCCGCGGGTGAGCCACTGAAACGTACTTGACCTTAATGGCACTGCGTTCACAGAAGTCCTAGAACTGATGCGAGTGGAAATTGGATCCCAGGTACTATGATGATGGTGCTGGGGAAGCTGAAACGGTGCAAGATGTCGCAGATGAAGCTAACCAATCGATCTGCAGAGAGCGTTGTGATTGGCTTCTACTTGATCCACTTTGTAAACTTGTCGATGGCCACCAACACATGAGTAAAACCTCCTAGCGCAGTTGTTAAAGGCCCTATCATGTCCAGGCCCCAGCATGCAAACAACCATGAAGGTGGTATGTTGATAAGGTTGTGACCCGGAACATGGGGTTGTTTGCTGAAGAACTGGCAGTTTGTGCACCGGCAAATGAGTGCTTCGGCATTTGCCAAAGCAGTCGGCCAGTAGAAACCAGATCTAAAAGCCTTGCCGACAAGTGTACGAGAAGCAGCATGGTTCCCGCACATGCCTTCGTAATCTCCTGGTGTATTTCCCTGCCTTCCTCCGTGCGGACACACTTCATGAGTGTGCCTGATGCAGATCCACGCTTGTACAAGTTGTCCCCAACTAGAATGTACCCTTTGCTGCGCCTTAGAATGCGTATAGCCTCAGCGCCTTTTGGGTCGATGCCGGGGGGGGGGGGGGGGGGGGGGTAGTTTGTGCTCCTAAATGTAGTCGATGAACGTTACCCGCTAGTTGGCCATGATCATCAAGACCTCTCGGTCGGGTCCCATTGGACCTGAGCGATGGTACTTGGATCTGGTGTCTTGATGGATGGGTGATGCAACTCGTGAATGAAAACTCCCGGTGGGACGTTTGCTCGATCGGAACCCAGTTTCAAAAACAAATTCGCTCCCACATTGTTGTCGCGAATGACATGATGGATTTCCAGCCCCAAGAACTTGTTCTCAAGCTTGCATATTTCCGCAACGTACGCGTCCATGGTGTCCTAGTGTACGTCCCACTCCTTGTTGACTTGTTGGACCACTAGCAAGGACTCACCGTAGACATGCAATCGCTTGATGCCTAGAGAGACTGTTAGGCGTAGCCCGTGCAATAGTGACTCGTACTCGGCTTTGTTGTTGGAGATGTCAAATAGTATTTGGAACATGTACTTGAGTTGTTCTCCTTTTGGGCTGATGAAGAGTACTCCCGCGCCACTGCCCCCGAGCTTGAGTGATCCGTCGAAGTACATGACCCAATGCTCTAGCTGGTTGGCCGGGGCTTTCACTTGGTTTTCTCGCCACTCCACCATGAAATCGACCAGTGTGTGCGACTTGATGGCCGTTCAGGGCTTGAAGTCGAGGGTGAGAGCCCTCAGTTCCACTACCCACTTGAAGATGCGCCTGGTGGCATGCCGATTGTGGAGGATATCCGCCAATGGGAAATCAGTGACCATCGAGATGTTGTATGCGTTGAAATAATGGCGAAGCTTCCTGGAAGTGATGAGTATACCGTAGAGTAGCTTATGAATTGTCGGGTAACAAACCATGGATTTAGAAAGGACTTCGCTGATGAAGGGCCACTGCGCACCGAAAGCATGGCCTTCCTCTTGGCGCTCCACCATGATTGCCGTGCTGACGATGTGAGTAGTTGCGGCGATATAGAGTGGCAGGTTCTCGCTTGGTTGGGGGGTCGTTAGGATGGGGGGCGACTGCAAATGATGCTTGAGATCTTGCAGCGCCTGCTTCGCCTCTTCTGTCCACTGGAACTTGTCGTGGTGCTTGAGAAATTTAAAGAAGGGTAGCCCCCGTTCCCCAAGTCGCGAGATAAATCTGTTCAAGGCCACCATGTAGCCTATGAGCTTCTGGACATCCTTGATCATCCGTGAAGCACCTATGGCTGTGATGGCAGTGATCTTCTCTGGTTTTCTTCAATTCCTCGGTGACTAACAATGAAACCAAGTAGTTTTCCTTATGGCACGCCAAAGACGCACTTGGTTGGGTTAAGCTTCCATTGAAACTTGCGTGGGCTGTTGAAGGTTTCCTCGAGATCAGGAATAAACTCGTCGTGGGATCTGATCTTGATAACCATGTCATCCATGTAGGCTTCAATGTTGCGATGTAGCTGATTATCAAGGCATAATTGGATAGCCCGCTGATAGGTGGCTCCTGCGTTCTTCAACCCGAAGGACATGGTTGTGTAGGCATATGCTCCGAAGGGGGTGATGAACGCTCTCTTGATCTGGTCTTCTTTCTTGAGAGTGATCTGGTGATAACCCGAGGAGCAGTCGAGGAAAGAGAGCAGGGTGCAGCAAGCCATAGAGTCGATGACTTGGTCCATGCGTGGGAGCGCGAAGGGATCCTTCGGGCAGTGTTTGTTGAGATTAGTGTAATCCACACACATCCTCCATTCATTATTATTCTTTTTCAAGACTAGTATAGGATTGGCTAACCACTCGGGGTGGTACACTTCTTTAATAAAATCAGCCGCGAGTAGTTTTGTCGACTCCTTCTTGATGGCCTCCCTCTTGTCGGGAGCGAAGCGTCATAGTCGTTGCTTCTTCGGAGTGGCTTTTGGATCAACTTTTAGGCAATGCTCGATCAACTCCTTGGGCACCCCTAGCATATCCGCTGGTTTCCACATGAATATGTCTCAGTTAGCCTTAAGGAAGCTGACGAGCACACTTTTCTATTTGTCACTCAAGCCGCCTGCGATCAAAGCAGTCTTGGACGAGTCGCCTTCTTGCAGCTGGATGGCCTTAATGCCGACGTTGCTGGGGTTGGGTTTAACCCTCGACTGGCTAGGCCTCTGGCTGGAGATCTCCATCTCTGAGTCAGTGAGCTTTTGCGCGGCCGCGAGTACTTCTGCAGAGGGTTCTGGCACGCGTGATGTCGCGATGTACTAGATCACCTCCTGGTCGCAGTCGTACGACTTCTTCAAATCACCGCGGAACGTGAGTACGCCTGTATTTCCTGGCATCTTGAGTAGCAAGTAGACGTAGTGGGGCACGGCCATGGTAAGACGACTCGAAGTCAGCCACCTCAAACTTGATGTACTCCGGGCGGTAGTTGTCCTTCATCCTAAAGGTAACTAGCAGGACCAATGAACCAAGTGGTGTAGCCGCATTTCCCAGGACGATGTTGTAGAACGGAGCTCTGCTAGGGTTGAGAGCAGGTCGAGGCTGCTCCCACCGTCGATGAGTACTCGGGTCAGCTGTGAGCCCGCCATGACAGGATCTAGGACGAGCGGGAATTTTCCCAACTCGGAGAAGCTGGTCCATTGATTATCCCTGGAGAAGGAGATCGGGACCTCGCTAAATCTCAGAGGCATCTGTGTGAGAGGCTCTACAGAGAGGATTTCGCGCAGGGTCAACTTCTGCGCACGCTTGGAGGGGAAACTACCGTCTCCACCAAAGATGACGTTGATGACATTCTTCGGGTCCTAGAAATCTTGAGCCCATGACTTGTCACCCTCGTAGTCGTCCTCCTAATACTTCCGCTTTTCACCTTGAGGGAGGAGTGGAGCATTGATTGACTTGAGGAGGCTAACGCACTCGAAGAGCGTGTGCTGGGCCTTCATGTGCATCGGGCAACGTTTGTGCAGGACTTTTTCAAACTGAGCTTGATTTCTCCCCGGCTTCTTTCCTCGCGGATTGCACTCAACAGCCGCGACTTTTTGGTCTAGCTTGCGCTTTCGGGGGTTCCCTGAGTGGTTCCGCTAGCCCTTGTCGAAGTGGTTGTTGCCGTTGTCCTGCTTATCGTTGTTGTGCTTGCGGAAGCGGTCGTTCTCCTTGTCCTCTTGATCAACCCACCTTGCCATCATGTCGAGCAGTTCCACGGCAGTAGTTGGGCGGTTGCACCCGAAGTCGTGGTACGTATGCTTTGAGAAGAGGCCATTCTGGAAGCAGCGGATGACGTCCTCGTCGGTGATGTTAGCGATGGTGGCTCGCATCTCGAAGAAACGCCGAGTGTAGGATCTCAAGGTCTCGTTCATCTCCTGCTTGACATTGAACAGATCGTGGCGAGTGCCTGCTCTAATCATGGATCCCTGGAAGTTGTTGATGAAGGCCCGCTTGAGGTCCTCCCAGGAGTTGATGGAGTTTGGTTTGAGGCTTTCAAGCCAAGTGAGGGGTGCGGATTCCAAGGCTACCGGGAAGTAGAGTGACTTGGTGGAGTTGGATCCCCCTAAGACCTTGATGGCAACGGAGTAGCAACGAATCCATTAGCGTGAGTCCTGCTTGCCGTCATACTTGGGGATTCTGACTGATTAGTCCTTGGGATAAGATTTTTCAGTGATGTTGGAGGTGAAGGCAGGGAAGCGGTCATTATCGTCCTCATCGTAGTACGTGTCGGGACACTCCCGTCTCCTTGCCTCAATGATGCGCCGTGCGTCGCGGCCATCATTGATCTTCTACATAAGATCGATCGTGGGAGCATCATGAAGGCTGGCCTCGGGTGGAGCTTTGCCTTGAGGCCTTGCGTCGCGCTGGTTGCGAGGTTGGCGAGTGGATTGTTGTACCTCTTGCTCGACGTTGCCACGCGCGGACTGCTGGCCCTAGTTGCGCTGGCGATTGTCGTTCCTCCGGTACCCGGGGCTTCCTCTGGGGGTGCGACTGATTTGCGCAGTGTCACCATGGTGCCCAGACCTCGAGGGCATGTTCCGAGTGGAAGACACTAGATGTTGCCCATCGAGTTGCACGAGCGTGCACTGGGTTAGATACTGTAGCCTTTGTATCTGGGGTTGGGTGGTAGTTGTTCAGCTAGGAGCGCTGCTTCTGCAATGGCGCCAATCGGTGTACGATACTCTGTGGCAGAATCGCCCGAATTAACCCGGCTCAAGTGCACTAACCATCATCCTTGTAGATGAACTGGCCACCATGCACTTCAAACGGATTAATCGGACAGTCTATCGGGTAGATCCCAATGCAACCACTCATTATTTCGATCGAAACCAAGCATACACACAACTCACACGAAGGCAAGTCCAGAGATTACAACGTTCCACAAATTTAATAAGCACCAGCCGGACATGAATTATTACAAGTCGAAAATACCACTCGAGTACTTTTAAAGGTCAACACAAAACTTTATTCAGAGTTTTTAACTACAGCGGAAAGAACACACGATCAACTAGCGTCGGTAGAGTCATTGCTATTCGAGGAAGGATCCCACTCCACTGTCCAACCAGTCGGCAAAGCACTCGGACAAACCAAAACAGCTACCATATCTTAAACAGACATACCTGAAAATATTGCCACAAGCAAGGCTGAGTATACTAATACTCAGGAAGGCTTACCCGACTAGTGGTATGTAAATACCGACTGCTAAGCATGCACAACTCTAAGGTTCTAGGATTTTCTTTTTTTGCTGAAAAGCAACAAAGAGTAGGTCCTTAATTTCATATTTTAGCGTTCAATATTCTAGTTCATTTAACCAGTCTAGATGAGCATCTATCTCTAAGCAAACATGGTGGAAAACATTTAATCATCCAACAAGATTCATCATATCCATAGTTCCTCTTGTTACTCTATGTGGCAGAAGTATTAAGCAGTCTCAATCACCGCGAGAAACGGACGATTCGAATCGAATTTCTTAACCTTGCAAGGGAAACCTAAACACACATCACGTGGTTACTCCAAGAGTCACATGTGCAACTTTTCCCCTTTATCCCCGTTTTATTGATCAGGACCACCGACCTCGAGTACAAAAGGTCCATGAACCACGGACGATGCCGGAAAATGACCCCATTTGCACTCACCATTGGGCCCATGGGACAGCGTCAAGACGGTGGAACCTGTCCACGCACCGGTTCAATCAAGTACTTAAGCTTACTGATTACCATATTCTCGGCATGTGATTAGTACTTTCAAAAGCTTAACCACCACTACCACACATTGCGACCTTAGCATTTTTCACTACTCAGACGGGGCTTCAACCACGAGTACTTTACGACAGCCCCGCCTGCCAACCTTATAGTTGCAGTATGCGGTAAACATTCAACTCCTATAATTCTCGCGAGTAGCAGGAAACTACTCGACTTTTACCGTACCTATTAGCATAGCATCTACTCGATCTTCCTGTTCTAGTGGTCATTACAAAGGTACCTAGGATCATGCAGCTAGGGTTCCAATCAACTCCTATGAACTTTAATGCACAGGCAAAAGGAACAACAATTACATAATTTTAAAACTGGGATCATGCACCGGGGCTTGCCTTCTTGTGTAAAACTAGTCGGAGCTTCCTCTGAACGTTGGTCCGGGTCTTCAGCGACTTCTGTTAGATTAACCTGAGCTTCTTGCTGCTCACTGTCGGACTCGGGTACCAATTTGTAGATCCCGTCCGTGAGAGTAGTCGAGTCTATATGAATGCAAGAGTATGAGTGGTTTTACTGGTACAAGATTGCATTATAAAGTAGTCAAAACTTAGGTTTAGTAGTCGAGTACTTTATTTTCTTTTCCCTGGGCATTCATTTATCGAGTATTTATCTAGATTATCTGACTTCATTAAGTGAGCGGGTGGTTGTGCATGTTGTACGGTCATTTTTTACAGGGAGCACTGGTTAACCGAAACTACTCGCGGGGGTAGTTTCTGGGTTGAAAAACCACTCGTAAAGGTAGCTCCTGAGTTGAGATTTTTATGTAGAGCTTGTTACTTAATTACCACCTTACTGTAAAAGTTTTAGTTATTTTTATTCAGTAAGTTAACATGAAAAGCTTATTAAACAACTATTTTTATGATTAAGATCTACTTGCACAGAATAACCCATGCAAGAAACTGGTGCTCAACTTTTTACTGATCAAACCTACTCGCATGACTAGTTTACTTCACATTTTTGTAGAGTTTTCTTGTGAAGGAAACAGAGGTTAACATTTAGTTTTAAAAGGGATCTAGCTTATAACAAAAGCACTCGAAACCACTGGTTGTGCTTGGATTTAGAGCATGAAATTTTTATGAAAGATTTTACCCTTAGCACTAAAGTTACCATCCGAGTTTCATGAGCAGATCTTTCCTGAAACTCTTGGAACAAATAAAAGCCATTTAAACTTGATTTAAATCCACATCTAAAGTCATGTGGAAACAGATCCAAGGTCCTGCTACAAAGCTATAGATCTCAACTTAAGGATTCCAGAACATCATAGCTTGTATTTTTAGGATTTTTCTGTGAGTTGTTATGCATCTTCAAAGTTAATAGATTGGTTTTCATGTTTTGTTCCAGGTTTACAGATGAGTCCCTAAGATTTACAGAAAACTTCTCAGAAAAATTGAAATCGATGCAGATGGGTCCTTGGTACAGGGGAACGGCTACTACCGGCCAAAATCCGGCGACTAGAGTGGCCGATGGTTAGGGGTGAAGGTGGGAGAGGCAAGAGAGGAACAAACCGCACCTATTAGAGGTCTTGGGTGGGGAAGGGATGGACCGAGGCGGCCTACCAACGGTGGCACAGACCGGCGGTGGGGGCGGATGGTGGGGGCGACGGTCTGGTGAGGAAAATATGCCGGGAACGGTTGTGCAGCTTCAGGATTAGGTGAAGAAGGTGGGGGAAGGGTTGTTTTGGGCAATGCGGGGGCGGAGTGGTGCGTCCACGCATGGGGAAACCGCTCGCCGGAGTTGGAGGTTGGGGGCGACGAACTCAGGGGCCTCGGGTCGGCTTTTATAGGCACTGGAGGGGGAATGGTGGCCTGGGCTCGAGCCTCAAGGGAAGGCGAGACAGGGGGCAAAACCGGGGGTGCCGGGCCTAGCTGGCGCCAGCTGGGGCTCGCCGTGGTGCCAGCAGCGCCTGCGGCAGAGGAAGGGCGCCGCGTGGAGGCTTCCTGAGGGGGTAGCGCAAGATTGTGTGGGGCTTCGGAAGATTTCCAATGCGCTGGCAAGACCACATGACCGGCGGGCTCGGTTGCGTCAGTTCGCACCGGCCAGCTGGCGTGCCGGCGATGGGACAGGGTAGGGGAGGAGAGAGGAGGGAGAAGATGATGGGACTGATGTGTGAAAAACAAAACAGTCGGGGTCTGGGTGGAAAAGGAAGCTAAAACTCACTCTTCCCAGGGTCAAATCAAAAATATTTGAACACCAATTTTGTTCAACTTTAAAAGATATACATTTTCTCTTTTATGACCATGTTCATTTGAGCAAGGTATAAAAACTTATTTTGAAATTCCAAAAATAAGTATTTAAATGGCACGTCATTTCATGTGAATTTTTGCACTGTTAGCCTTTGAGTTCAACTAGATTTTTGTTGCTCCTGTTATGACAGAGGTGCCATTAAAATTACAGGTTCAAATGTGGTCAATTTTGAAAGTTACAAGAGTTTTCTTGTACGGGTCCAATTGTTTTATGCATACATATATATACACATATTTATTTGGTTGAAAGGTATAATTGATAAGTTGTTTCAAAATTTTCTTGCTCTTTTGTGACTGATTTCATGGTTTGGATCTTTGTTTAGTCTTTTAGACACCTAGGTGTCACATACTCCTGATCCATAGCTGCTCCAAAAGCGTTGTTGAAGTTCCTTTGGTACATTGGATTGCGAGCGCCCTCTTCAACCTCCGGATTCTTTTATGCACCTCATTCTCATCCTGGGGAGCGTCCGCCGTACGCTCGTCGGCAGACACGTCCGCAAGTATTTCGTCGTCGTACTCGGGACCTGGCTCGTCTTCATCCGCGTTGCGAAGAGAAGCCATGTAGACTTGACAAATCGGCGAGTTGTCAGCCGTATGGCTGTACTCAAGTAGCTCTGTGCTACCCTCTCCCTCTTCCGAGATGGGAGAGAGAAGTTTGCCCTCCTAGAAGGGCAGTTCCTTCGTGAAGGCCACAAGGCCCTCCTGGAACAACCACAAGGGCAGTTCGGAGGGCTCTAAGCCCTTCCAGTACACGAAACGACCTTGCGGCATAGATGTTATGGTTAAACCTATATTATTGCCCGAAAATGATTCGGGGTCGTCATCGGGTTGCGAGTGGTTGTCGAGAGCGGGGGGGGGGGGGGGGGGGGGCGACAAGCGGTGCCTCCCTCATCTCCGAGTCCTCCTCGGCTCTGGCTTGAAGGTGTAGTACTAATAGATGAGTACTCTTCGTTGGTGTCCGAGTAGTTGTCGAAAATGGGGGGGCCCCGACAAGGCGGTGGCTCCCGCATCCTTGAGCTTGAGCAAAAGATCTAAGTCCTCCTCCAAGTCGGAGAGGGACTCAGATTGTGTGGTCCCCTCAGATCAGTTTGAGTCCGATCTGACTAGTTCTGGTGCAGCACGAGTGGAAGTCGCGTCGAAAATGGACATCTTTTGAATCTGCGGGACTTGATCGGGGAGCAGCAACTCATCAAGGTTGTCGATGAACTCGTCGAGGTCGCTGTGTCGAGTTGGTGTAGAGGTCTCCGGCTTCCTGGAGTCGACTAGGTGGCTATTGAAGCCACCCAAGCCGTTGGCGACGTAGATCCAGGAGCCGAAGATGAAAGTTGTGCCCTTGTCGAACACGGTGCTAGTGAAGCTGAGCGATGCCATCGAGTTCTCCGGTGGATGCTCGATGAACACGCCTACCTTGCACGCCAGCTGTCGGTGTTTTACCGCCACGCCCACCGAGGGATACCCCCGAGGTGGTGACTTTGTAAGTAGGGTGTCGCTGAAATCAGGAACTCGAAGGTGCAAGGAACACAAAGTTTAGATAGGTTCAAGCCGCCGAGAGCGTAATACCCTACATCTTGTGTGGTTTGTATTGCCTTAGGTGGTGATCGGGTGATCTCCTGTTTGGAGGGGGTCCCTGTCCGCCCTTATATAGTCTGGGGGGACAGGGTTACATGGAAGTCCTAGTCAGATACGAGTCTAGGAGTCCTACCCGAGTATTTTTCGGGTAGTTTCCTACTGTCTCCGTCTAGTTTTACTACTATATGAGTAGTTTAACTATGCTATGAGTAGTTATAATAGATGTAGGGCGTGGGCCATATCCCATCCCTTATCCTAGGATATGTACGCTATGTGCACAGTCCCATGAGCCTGGGTCTGACAAATATAAACTAATCATAGAACATACATCTGACACAACAGAATATGAACCATACAAATATGTAAATCTAGAAGATAACTTTATTAAGAATATCTAAGAATTACAAAGGAAGGTTAGAGCTAAAACCAAACCGAAGAATCCTAGCAACCCTGGGAACCCGAAGAAGAGCTACTCCGGCCTAAACTCCACTAGCCTATGGACTAAAAAAAGAGAGAAACTTGAGAATGAGCAACTTGAGGGTGTGTCTCTATTTGGAGCCCCTCCCCTCATATTTATAGCCCTGGCAAGGTCACTCCCCAAAGTTGGAGGTGAGGCGGTGCAAGGTTGGTTCGGCCGAACCAATGTAACCGCCATTGGACACCGCCTTTGGCAGGGTGGCAGGCAGGTGGGCCCTCTGGTCCATGGTCGGTGCCCCGAGCAGTTTTATATCAGTTTGGGGTAGTTGTGGGCCCTTTGATCCATGGGAGGTTGAGGTGGCATGAGCTGATTTGTCGGTGTTTTACTCCATGCCTCCTAAGGTGTGTTTCACCTTTGTTTCTGCTCAAATCCCTACATAGCACTATTTTTGATGGGACATGTGGAATTGGCATTATTTTGAATAAATATACATGCAAGAAATGCTAACTCTCATGATTTTCTAATCGAATTGACGGTCGAATTTGGTATTTAACGAGAATCAACAATTATTTGATTCTTTTTTTTCCTTTGACTTGGATGGCTTCTTGCTTGATTCGGCTTCATGACTTGTGTTGACATTGAGAGCAATCCCATTTTTGGCTTGTTGTCCAAGTGACTTGGCAATATAAGATCTTGATGCACAATCTCCCCAAGCAATTGAGTGGGAGTCATGTTCTTGAAGTTTTTGTCTCTTCTAATCATGGTTGCAAGAGTCATATTTCTTGGTGAGAAAGCTCTTAGCATCTTCTTTGTCACTTTGGAGTCATCCCAATCCGTACTACCAAGAGCTTTAATGTCACCAACTATGAGCATGAGTCGATCAAACATTTGTTGACTGATTTCTTCCTAGTGCATGAAAAAACCCTCAAGTTCACCATGAAGCAAGTCAATCTTTCCATCTTTAACCTTCTTAGATCCTTCAAGTGACTCCTTGATGATATCTCAAATCACCTTGGCCACTCCAATTTGACGGACTTTGCTGAATTCATGTGCGCACAACGAACCCGTGATGACTCTTATTGCTTGAGCATTGCGGTAGAGGTCTTATGCAAGCTCGGGGGTCATCCTGCCATCCTCGGGTATTTTCACACATATCATCACAATCTCCCAAAGCAAAGGTTTAAGACCAAAGAGATGCATTTTTATATCATGTGCCCACATGGAGTAGTCCATGCCGTCAAAGTACAGAGCTTTACCCAAGTTGACCGATTGAAAAAGCGAAGGAGAATATGTATAAATGCTATCATAATTGAGAGGGACTTGATGCAACCCATTGTTGTTGCTTTTCTCCTTCTCTTCTTTGATCTCCTTCTTCATCATCTTTTTGGCCATCTTATTGGCCTTCTTCTTCAACTTCTCCTTTCTCCTTTTCTTCTTGGCCTTTTCTTTTTCACCATGGGAGTCGTCACTAGAGCTTGAGCTTGGTCTTTCCTTCACAGATTGGAAGTCTTCGGAAATTTCCCAATGTGCCTTGCAGAATGACCGCACAAGTGGTGGAGTCGAGGTGGAATGCACAGCTCGCGATGGAGTAGCGAAGGACGCAGTGGGATCCCCCATGACGGTCGGCGGCGGCGTCATCATCGGCGGACATCTTTGTTTCTCCAAGCGGTTAACCTTGATTCGGAGAACCAATGCTCTGATACCAATTGAAAGGTCCCTTGATGTCGCCTAGAGGGGGGATGGATAGGCTAATCTGAAAATTAATAAAAAAACAAAGCAGATAAAAGTAACCAGTGAAATCTGCACAACCTTGGTGGACTAGGTTTTGAAACCTGGTCGACCAAACCTGGATGCGATTTTCTAGGTCAGTGTCTACTTTCGAGTTTAACTCAACAGTTAGCCAATGAAACTTGAATCTATGAGTTACCACAGTTTTGAGATGATGTATACTTGCAAATCTGTAGAACACTTGTGCCTAAAACACTCACAAGAAGTAGATCAGGCTAGATTTTGAAATAGGTCAAACCAAGACCTAGCAAGAACGTGAAGAACACAAGAACAGAAGGAGACAAAAGATTTAGATCCGAAGTTCACTCCCACAAAGAAAGATATGTCTCCATTGAGGTGCCTACAAAGAGCTTCCTCTCCCAACCAACCACAAAGATTGAGGTTGAGACACTTACTATAAAATCCGCCGCGAGGATGGGTATTACGAACTTACCGGGGCAATCCACACGAGTTGAATGCTTACCAGTCACCACTAGCCGTCTAGGAGCAAGGCTCCAAGAGTAACAAATCCAAATTGTGATGCTTGATGAAGTTCCCCAAAATGGATTAAGAGATGGGAATGAAGCTCACTCAAGGCTCTGACAAAGAACTCTCTGAATCCTCTCCACAAATCCAAATCTTTGCCAGAGTATCTCAAGAGTGGAGCAAGGAAGGAGGAATGAATGCTAGGAGTGACACCACAACAAAAATGGGTGGTATCCGCGCTTTTATCGCTATGCAGTTGAAAGCGTATCTACATTTTGTGTGGTTGTGTTACTAGACATGGTTGTTGACACGTTTGAATAAAGCGCTTCAAGACTTACAACCTAGATACGTTTTTAGATCAGTGTTGACACATTTACTAAACCGCTCTACCTAGATACGTTATTGGATGGCATTGACACGTTATATGATAGCGCATCAAAAGCTAGCTACTGATGCCCACGTCAATTTTCATATAGATATGCTTTTTGAACATCTCAACAAATTAGAGTGTCGTTATACAAAAATATAAAAAATAAAGACACTGTTGCTTGGACTTCGAACCAACAACCTCTATAGTATTGCAATTTGCAAGCATCTGGCATACCAGCTGAGCTACATCATTGTTTTGCTTTTCTTTATTTCTTTTGTAAAATATATGCTGTGTACAACAAGATAACAATAGAATCTAATCATCCGAGTCTTTCTCCTTTATGGGATCTATTCCTCGCTGACGTTCTTCTCCCCTCGTGAGCGCGGAGGGCCATCCCTATATCGACTCCTCACATGAGGTCGTGGCCGTGGCGGCGCACTAGATGTGAAATCGCACTCGTCACTGGGCACGCTGAAGGTGAGCAGGTCCTGCCGGCTGCCGGCACGAAGTGCTAGCCTGCTGGACGGTTGCAAGCTTGCAAGTGCAGTGCGCTATCGTGTCCTCTGCATTGGCCTTGCATGGATCAGGGTGATTTTTTATTCTTCAATTATTCAATTCAATTCTAATTAGTGTGGCTTTGCGCTGTAGGGGAGCTTGGGCGATTGGGCAGGGCTGCTGGACACGGAAGGTGATCAGCTGAAAGGGACCACCAGGACACTAGGCAATTGATCGGTGAGGATTAACTGACCAACCTTGTTCTAGTCTGTAGCATGGTTGGTATTATTTTTAGTTAATTGATGTGTATGTCATCCCTGAATATCATAGCTAATTATTGTGTATATCATTTCTGATTTGTAGCGTGATAGTTGACAAATGGGTTAAACTTGCTCAATTAATTTCTTAAGTTCAGAGACGAACCATCTTACTTGTTCCTTCTCAATTCACTCTAGTGATACTATAAATGATTTTGTACTTTTGGATTGGACTTTTTTACTTGGAATATGGGAATTTCCCAACTCTAATACTCTATAATTCTTGCTCCACCATTGTGGCCCCATTGTGCATTTGTTTATGGATTGTGGATTTTTGAGTTCGTTAAAATATTTCTTGTAGCTAGCAACTAGCAAGTAGGTTGTTTTACTTGGTTTTATGCCAAATTTTGTAGAATGTAGCAAGCTATTTTATCCTGATCCGATGCCAATTATACAAGGAAGTCAACCATTCTGTTTCTATAGTGCTATCTGTAGTAGAAGAACCAGAAATTTAAAATTGCCTGAGATTTATAATGCTAACTTGTGCCACTATGATGTCTTGTGCCTTAGATATGTTCATTTCAATTATATTTATTTTTCGCATATAATGAAAGTGTTGGCGCTAAAATCGGCCAGGAATCGGCCGATGGTCTTCAGCGTCGGACACACGACCCGGGAGAATCTGCTTAGCTCCTGTTCGGGTTATCGCCCTGGTGCGGTTCGCGCGGTGTGCCAGTCAATCTGACCTGTTGATTGACAAGGAAAATAGGAGTATTAAATTCCGGGCGTCACGATCGGCTGGGGTTCCGATCTGTCCCTAGGAGCGCGTCGGCGAATCGGCTGATTTGCTATGAAGAGGACCGGCTATGGATTAGCCGATAATCACGCAATAATTGCAAAGAAAACTGTTAAAGCGACTTAAACAATTATTGCAGATGCAACACTTGAAATAGATCTAATCGGCTATATGATGATGAACAAGGAAGAGCGATGATGAAGCCGATAGTTCCAATCTCAAGCTGGATAACTGGTGATAGTACTAGAACAACAGGAAAAACCTATAATTCTAGTAAATATCGATAACTGGTGAATAAATCCAAATGAAACCACAGCGATGCGCCCGAGGTTAAAGCTCAGATGTTATTCGATAAGCGGAACCTACCAATTGGCCGGAGATTAAGTTGATGCAGCCCTGCCAATCCGTACGAACTCGTGAAAGAAGAAAAAGTATTGGCGAAGTCGCCGACTTGAAAGTAAAGTACTAGGAAAAGGTAGATGTGTTTGGTTGATTGATTATTTTTTTTTCACGAAGCCCTGACGACTCCTATTTATACCCTAAAACCAGGACTCCTGGTCGATTACGACTTGTTACAATCTTACTAAAAACTTCTATATCTATAATATTCTTATAAAGGAAACGGACGCCCGCAGAATCTTCTGCCGCCGTCTCTTAATCCAATCAGGACTCTTTTCTTTTGCCTCTTGACCGAATCAGCATTATTCCGTTGACCAACATTAGGCCACTTTTAACCGGGATCCTCTGTTGTGGTCCCAATCTTGTTGGCGCAAGTTGCATCGCCAATCGGCCGATTCCCAACTGTAACCTCAATCGGCCGATTCTTTACTGTAGCCTTTACATCTGCTGCATCGGTCAATCTCTTCTCCTGACACCGATTCAACACGTGTCAAAATCTGGCGTCAACACATGCCCCCCAGTTTCGGAGTAAAACATAATTTTTACTTCAAAACTCTTTTCTTTAATCTTTTTCTCCGAAATGGGCGCAGTAAAAATCTCCTTCCATTTCACGGTCTTCTGCATAATGATTGCAATTTCCTCGGACCGGGCGCTCGAGACAACTGTTCCCCTGGAATTCGTGTAGACGGCGCGGCAAAAATCCCGCCTTTACCCTTTCTCTCTCGGATTATCCTTAAGAACTGGCATTCTCCGCCCACTTTTCTTCACGAGCCTAGTATTTTCCTCCAGCGAACCACTGTTCATCTTCTTCCCGAGCCCTCTCGATCTCCAACCGCTCCCTCCGGCGATCTCACTTGCGACCTGCTCCAACCTCCCAATGGCGGCACCATCAGCAACCTCTCCAACCATGGAGGCTCTGTCGGCAACCCCCTCAGCGACGGCGGCCCCATCGGCGGCTCAACTGGCGGCTCCATCGGCGACGATGAGCTTCATCCCGGAGGTAATCATCCGAAATTTTCCCCTTTTGCTCTTCTATTGTTCAAGTATTTTCTAGACCCATTCTCAGTTTTCCCCTTTTTCCTTCTTTTTAGGCATTTAGGCACCAGATTACTATTCCTCTTTCCGAATCCTCCAAACTCATCTGCTTAGGCCCCATGGGGAATCCCGATCCAACTGACTTTAGGTCATGGATTTAGGTCAGTGGGCAGGTGCCTTTAGGTCTTAGCCGAATGAGACCCCTGGCTGGAGAGAATGGTACCATAGAGTAGCCAGGTCTAGGAGAGTTCAGTGGGATGAACTGAAAATCGGCCAGTGCATTGACCTCTCTCTGTCCCAGATGGAGAAAAACGAGCCCTTAGTAATAGCGGCTTCTTACTTCTGGTCCGACGCACTCAATGCGTTCCTTTTTGGACATGGACCCATGACTCCAACCTTGGCCGATGTCCTGTTGTTGACCGGCCTTGATATCTCCTCTTCTGACACCCCCTTTGATTATCTGATCAAAACATCTCATCGGCTAGAAGCCAAAGGAATCGGCAGATGGAAGGGGTATATCAGCAAGAATATGAGGACTGGGACAGTTTCAGAGAGAGAACATACGACGTTCCTGATGATGTGGCTGGAGAAACACTTTTTCTGTGGCAAAGCAGTTGGCCCTTCTTCTAATACCCAAGCCCTGGCAGAAGCTCTGTCACTAGGATCGGCCGTCCCCCTTGGGAAGCATCTGTTGGGATCGGCCTATCACATGATGCACCAAATCGGCACCAGACTATCAAAAGGGGAGCCGATCGGCAATCCTGGTGGTCCCTGGTGGTTTATCACACTCTGGCTCAATCTATATATGAGCAAGGTCTCCCAGCAACAAATAGAGACCAAGACTTTTCCCAACATTGAGTCAGAGGAAAACCCCACCATCAGACGATGCTGTACATCTTTCGGAGAAGCGGCAACGGCCTTCCCTGGCTGTCAATTCACTACCACTCGAACGGCCGAATACTTCAGATGCTTCTACAACGGCTTCAGTGAAGAGACTGTCAGTTGGTATCCATATCAGACAGTAGGGCCAATTTTTGAGCTTCCTGTCTGCTACGACTCGTCCACTCACACTTTTGATAGTGAACTTATGGATACCCTGATCAAGCCAGGGATTTTACCGGCCAATTTCTTCTCTGGAAAGGATTCTCCCACATATGAGTTCTATAATCCATCGGCCGCAGCAAGGCAACTGGGCTTTGGTCAACTGCCGATTCAGGTTTACTTTGCCAGGAAAGCAAAATTCCGAGATGAACTGACCAAGAGCCTTGACTACAATCGGCTATGCAACTTAGTGCCAGACTCCAGTACTATCAATCTGAACAACTGGACGGTGGCCCCTTTTGCCGTTCAACAATTCAAACTGTGGTGGGCAGAGTGGAAGCAACACCTCTTCTGTATATCCCCATCAGCATATTGCAACAGTCTGGACCCAGAAAACATTGATCCAAGTGCAACGATATGATCTTTCTTCTAACCGATTTCAATATTACCTCTTTCCATGCTACCATCTCACCGCTAACTTGTGTTTATCTGTGGCAGAACCACCTGAATTCATCCGGCTCGAGTGTATTAACCATCATCATTAGGGCAATCTCGGTTAACCTTACACTTCAAACAGAGTAATCCACTGGTCTGTCGGGTATAACCTCCCGATACAACCACGGTAAAGCGGATCGAGTGCCATACATACAAATGCTCACGCGACGATGAGCCCAGAGAATACCACATTCCAGCAAATATTACAACATTATCATAAGTGAATATTACAGACCAAGTTTGAGTTTAGAAACCAAGTACTTCAGTGATCATAACTAATAAGTTCTTCAGAGTTTAAGTTGCAGCGGAAAATAAAACAACGAAAGCTACTCGACGATACTGGATGTCTCGGTGAAGCCCGTACGAGACATCACTCGGCATCATCACCGTTGGCCGGGGGCGCATCCCATTCCACCGACCAACCAGGAGGGAGGGTACAAGGCCAAGTCAAACTAGCAATCATATCTTCGAAGGTCTCACCTGAAAACGAGCCACAAGCAAGGCTGAGTATACTAATACTCAGCAAGACTTACCCGAGTAGTGGAATCTAATCCACCGACTCTAGACATGCAAGGCTTTTTGGCTCAGGGGTTTGTTTTGCCGGAAAGCATCTACAAGTGGGTCCTTACTTTCAACTTTTAGCTCAAGATTCTAGTTTCATTAACCATTCTAGATAAGCAGCTATCCAATAGCATACATGGTGAAGCATTAAATTCCATCCAACAAGTTTATTCATCATCATTGTTCCTCTTCTTACTCTGTGGGTAAAGGGGGTTAAGCAGTCTCAATAGCCGTGAGAAACGGACGATTCGAAGCGAATTTCTTAACCTTGCAAGGGAAACCTAAACACACGTCACGTGGTTACTCACAGAGTCACACGTGCAACTTTTCCTCTTTCTTTCCGGGTCGTGGATCGGGGCTACCCTCCGAGAGTACAAGAGTCCCACGCCACGGTTCGCCGCCGGGTCGTGACCACTCTCTGCACTCGCCATATGCACATGGGACCGAAGTTCAAAGGGTAGGATGCCGTCCACTTGCCGGGCCAATCAGGTACTTAAGCTTACCGATTCCCATAATCTCGGCATGTGTTTAGTACGTTAAAAGACTTAACCATCACTACCACACACTGCGGCCTTAGCATTTTTCACTAGACAGACGGGCCTCAATCGTAAACATCGTACCATAGCCCGTCCGTTGTCCTTATGATTGCAGCGTGTAGTAAACATTCAACTCCTATTTTCTCGCGAGTGACAGGAAATCACTCGGCTTTTACCGGAGTCCTATTAGCACAGCATTCTATCGAACCTTACATCTAGTTTTCAAGCATGGGTTCCTAACATCATGCAACTAAGTTTTCATTCAACTCCTATAAACTTAATGCACAAGCAAAAGAGTAGTGAGTCGCATAATTTAGGAAAAGAAATGGTTTATGATCCGGGGCTTGCCTTCTTGTGAGCAGTTAGCTTGGGGCTCTTCCGAACTTGGGCTCGGGTCTTCAAGAGTTTCAGTTAGATTTACTTGAGCTTCACGCTGCTCACTCTCAGACGCGGGCACCAGCTCGTAAGTTCCGTCGGCGAGAGTCGTCGATTCTACATGAATGCACAAGTTTAAGTAGTGGTGATGGTAAACGACACGATTTAAGTGTAATTACTACAGTGGATAGTTTCTGGTCATGAAACTTTGGATTTAGGCACATCATGGAAAGATATGCTTACTGTACAATTTTCAGACGATTTCATGCAGCAGATTAATTATGAAAAATATATTACATAGTTGCTGTTAGACCCTTGTTCTTTTTGTACAGAACAAATGGTGCAAAAACTGAGTCTAAGATTTGTACAGGGCTTTCATATAATCATGCAGGAGCTACTGTAATTTTTATAGGATTTATTATGCAGTTTTCAGAGCATAGTAAATGTGACATTATACACCTAGGTTAGTCAAGGATTTAGTTTTACAGGACCCTACACAGGGTCTTTGCCCATGAAACTTTTTACACAGCAACTCCTACCACTACGTATCTCCTAGTAAAAATTTGAGAATTTTCCAAGCTAAGATACTATTTTCTTGATTTAATGCATGTTATTAGCACATAAATCAAATAGATAGGTTCCTGTGAGATAAAAAGTCTCTAAATTTTCCTCTGGCATTTAGGTGCTATTACACCAGCATAGAAATAGTTTCATTAGGTGATTCATAACCCAACTGCAGAGATAAAAATATTTATCCACTTATGGTATGAAACTAAGTTTAATAAACAGTGTAGATGGAGATGGAATTTGGGCCTGAACTTTTTACACAGTCCTAAACATCAAGCAGCTAGCTTACTGCCCAAAATTTAGGGTCAGTATTGATTTACAACGGTGGGTACAAAAGAAGTCCATTAAAGCTTCCATTTAATGTAGAGCAAAATATGTTGAGAATCTGAGAAACATTTCGTAACAAAAGTTGTAGAGTTTCTTCTAAGGATTCCAGAACAGTTTAGTTTGCATATTTCTGAATTTTCTACGATTTTACACGAATTTTATAAGTTCACTGAATTTGAATCTAGATTTGAAACTTTCTTTTACAACTGGGTCCTTGAATCTTACGTGCAGACCCTTCTAAAGATTTCAATTATCGCAATTGGGTCCTCGGGCGGCTCAGGTACGGCGGCCGGCCGAAATTCCGGCGAGGGGCTCGCCGGCGGCGAGGGGTGAGGGTCGGGGAAGGATCCGGGGTGCGAGGGCTACCTCGTGGGGGTCTTGTTCGGGTGGGGGACGGCCGGGAATAGCTCGCCGGCGTTGGAGCAGAGGCGACGGCGGCGGCAGCACGCGTCGACGGCGGTGCTCCGGCGGGCTTGGGGCGGTCTGGTCTGGTCGGCGAGCTTCAGTGGTGCGTGGGGAAGCTGCTCAGGGGCTTGGCTTGGGCGGAGGAGGTCGGAGTCGAGCTGCCCGCGGTGAGCAGGGGCGGCGGCGGCGGGTGACAGCGTGGGCGGCGGCGCTCCGGCGGTCCTGGGCGGTGTTGGGCGGGTCAGCGAGCTTCAGGGGGATGATGTAGTGGTGGCTGACGCTTCAATTTGGGCAGGGGGCGGCTGTGGGAGGCTGTCCACGAGCGGGCGGAGCTCGGCGGTGGTAATGGCGGTGGCGAGGTGCTCTGGCTACTGTGGCTCGCGCGGGCGGCCGGGGGCGCGGCTTTTATAGGGGCAGGAGGGGGTGGGGGTGCCTGGGCGACGCGCGGGGCGGAGGCACGGCAAAGGCGTGCCACTGGCCACGGCGGGCGGCAGCAGGACGCCGGCGCGGCGTGCGGCGGGCGGAGGCGAGCGACTGGCGGCCGGGGATTTGGCGTGGGAGCGAGGAGATAGCGCGGCGCGTGGATTGGGGAAGCAGCTGCAGCAGCGGCTCAGGCGAGAGGCAGGCACAGCGATGGGCGGGGCGCGGGGGTCGGGACGGCACGGCGCGACGCGGCGGTTGGGCGCGGCGGGCGGCGAGCCGGGGCACGGCACGGCGTGCGCACGCGCGGGCGCGGACTGGGCAGCGCGGCGGTGGGGGGGGGGGGCAAAGCCGTGCGTGGGGGCGAGGCGCGGCGGCCACTGGCCTGGCGGTTCGCGCCGGTCAGGCGTCGCCGGCCACCTGGCGGCGCTGTCGGGCGGGGAGGGGAGAGAGAGGGAGGAGCGAGGGGCCTAAACGCGAGAATTTGAAAAGTTTCAGGGGGCTGGGTGCAAACAGGGCGTTTTCTCCTCTTTCTAATTTGAATTTCAAAAACTTTTGAACATTAAAGTTGTTCAGAATAAAAAGTTCTACAAGTTTGGTTTCAGGCAACATCTCATTTGGCTTATGGTTTGAAAGGTAATTTAAAAATTCAAAAGTATCCAAATGTGCCCAATTCAATTTGAATTTCAACTTAATTTGTTCTAATTCTTTTCACCCTTTTATTAGTTGGTTAAGCATAGGGTTAGGCTAATGACCTTGATTTAGAAATGTAAATTATCAGGGTTCTCACAGGCTTCCCCCCTTAACAAGAATCTCGCCCCGAGATTCGGTAAATCTTAGTGTGGACAGGGGTGCACGTACCAGTGGTTGAGATAAGAAAACCAGGGAAATTTTGGTTCAGGTAGCTCTCGGTTTCCCAGGTGGCTTCTTCTTCAGTGTGATGATTCCATTGAACTTTATACATTTTAATCACCTTCCTCCTGGTCTCTCTTTCTTTTTGATCCAAAATTTTAACTGGGTGTTCGACATACGAGAGGTCGGGTTCTAACAATATTTCTTGTTGTTCCACAATCTCGCTAGGGACTCGAATACACTTCTTGAGTTGAGATACGTGGAAGACATCATGGGTGGCCGTGAGCTGAGGGGGCAGTCGTAATTTGTAGGCTACGGGTCCGCAACTCTCAATGATTTCGTAAGGACCAACGTAACGGGGGGCTAGTTTGCCTTTGATTCCGAATCTTTGTACTCCCTTGGTTGGTGAAACTCGAAGATAGACATGATCGCCAACTTCGAATTTTAGGGGCTTTCTCCTTTTGTCAGAATAGCTCTTTTGTTGGGCTTGTGCGGCTTTAAGATTTGCTTGTATTACTTTCACTTTCTCCTCTGCCTCGATTACCAGGTCGGGTCCAATTATTTTACGTTCTCCGGTTTGTGACCAGCTCAAAGGGGTTCGACACCTTCGTCCGTACAGGGCCTCAAATGGTGCCATTTTCAAACTCGTTTGATAGCTATTGTTGTACGAGAACTCTGCTAAGGGTAGGCATTTGTCCCAGTTCTTGTCATAGTGAATGACGCAAGCTCTCAGCATGTCTTCAAGAATTTGGTTTACTCTTTCTGTTTGTCCGTCAGTCTGAGGATGGTATGCTGAGCTGCGAATCAGTTTAGTACCAAGAGACGTTTGCAGTTGTTCCCAAAAGCGTGCTACAAACTGAGGACCACGATCAGAAATAATTGTCTTAGGTATTCCATGTAGACAAACAATACGATCAAGGTAAATCTCGGCATATTTCTTGGTAGAATAGGTGGTGTGTACCGGAAGAAAATGTGCCGTCTTTGTGAGTCTATCCACGATAACCCATATGGAATCATGTTTCTGGGAAGTGTTTGGTAGTCCAACGATGAAGTCCATACTTATGTCTTCCCATTTCCAGGATGGTATAGGTAACGGTTGAAGTGTACCGGCTACTTTCAAGTGGCTAGCTTTTACTCTCTGGCACGTGTCACATTCTGAGACATACGTAGCAATTTCTCTTTTCATTCTAGTCCACCAGAAGTTTTGCCTTAGGTCTTGATACATTTTGCTACTGCCGGGGTGGATAGAGAATTTGGAAAGGTGTGCCTCATCAAGAATTTGCTTGCGGAGTTCATGATTCTTCAGAACGACTATACGAATTTCGAACCATAAAACTCCCTTATGGTCCTAGCGGAAACATTTGTATTTCTCTTCTCCTAGAGAGAGTTTTTGTTTGATGATCTTAATTCCTTCATCATGTAGTTGTGCCATGACGATTTGGTCGTGAAGAGTGGGCTCAACTGAGATGTGATTTAGAGTGCCTTGGGAAACCATTTCCATATTAAGCTTCCTCATTTCTGCACACAATGTCTCATGGTAGGACTCCATGGATAAGCAATGGCAATGGGACTTGCGGCTCAGTGCATCCGCGACTACATTAGCCTTGCCGGGGTGATAGTGCACTTCAAGGTCATAATCCTTGATTAATTCTAGCCATCTTCGTTGTCTCATATTCAGATCGGCTTGTGTGAAGATATACTTGAGACTCTTATGATCCGTGTAGATATTGCACTGTGTACCCATGAGATAGTGCCTCCATATTTTCAGAGCGTGAAAGACAGCTGCAAGCTCAAGATCATGAGTGGGATAATTCTGCTCGTGGGGCTGAAGGGCGCGTGAGGCATATGCAATCACTCGATTCTCTTGCATAAGCACACATCCTAGACCAGTACCCGATGCGTCACAATACACATCGAATGACTTGGTATTATCGGGTTGAGCTAACACAGGTGCAGTAGTCAGATGCTCTCTGAGAGTGTTGAAAGCTTCTTCACATTTCTCATTCCATGCAAACTTTACTTCCTTCTTTAACAGTTCAGTCATGGGCTTAGCAATTCGAGAGAAATCCGGGATGAAGCGACGGTAGTAACCGGCTAAGCCGAGAAAACTGCGAATCTGATGAACAGAGGTAGGGGGTTTCCAATCCATCACCTCTTGTACCTTGCTGGGGTCAACAGCTATGCCTTCGCTGGAGATCGTGTGACCCAAGAACTTTACAGTATCCAACCAGAATTCACACTTAGAAAACTTAGCATAGAGCTGATGGTCTCTGAGTCGCTGAAGAACAATGCGAAGGTGCTTAGCATGCTCTTCCTCATCCTTGGAATAGATAAGGATGTCGTCGATGAACACTATGACGAATTTGTCAAGTTCGGGCATGAATACCGAATTCATGAGATACATGAAGTAGGAAGGGGCATTGGTGAGTCCAAAGGACATGACCAAGAATTCATATAGTCCATAGCGTGTGGAGAAGGCAGTCTTAGGAATATCGCACGGGCGAATCTTGATCTGATGATATCCCGAACGAAGATCAATTTTTGAGAAGACTCTGGCTCCAGCTAATTGATCGAAGAGTACATCGATACGAGGAAGTGGGTATTTATTTTTAACAGTTACCGCATTGAGAGGTCGGTAGTCAACGCATAACCTCAAACTGTCATCCTTCTTCTTTACGAATAGGGCTGGACATCCCCAAGGTGACGCGCTAGGGCGAATGAAACCTTTGTCCAGCAGTTCTTGGAGTTGAATTTTCAGCTCTGCCAACTCTTTAGGGGGCATCCTATATGGTCTTTTGGATATAGGTGCAGTGCCTGGTTGTAGTTCAATAACGAACTCAATGTCCCTATCTGGTGGCATTCCTGGTAAGTCATCCGGAAAAACGTCGGCATACTCGTTGACCACAGGAATATCCTCTAGCTTAAGTCCTTCCATCTTGTAAGCACAGGAATTCGTGCAATCTAGGAATGGTAGGTAAAGGGTGGTGGCTCCGTGACTAGGTGAATTTATTTCCACAACTCGGGGCGAGGGGTCTAGTGTGACTTTGTGCAAAACCATCCAATTCATGCCCAAAATAAGATCCATGCCGTCAAGGGGTAAAAGAATCAAGTTTGTGTTGATGGTTTTACTACCCAACTTGACTGGTACTTGCCTGATCATTTGATTCGAAGCAATTTTACCACCCGGTGTGGATATGATATATGACCCTTTTGTGTGACAAACATCCAAGCCTACTTTTGCACCGAATTTTGCACTTATGAAACTATGCGATGCACCAGAATCAAACAATATAACTGCAGGCTTGTTGTTAAATAGAGGATGTGCGTGTCATTAAGGGTGCACCTTTAGGGAGCGCTTCAAGCTGATCAATCTGTCCTTTGCTCTTGTTCCTCTGTCTTTTGCGCTTGTTCTGATGGGTTTGGCTAGAACCTTGGCCCTGCTTTGGCTGCCTAGGCTGAGGGCATTCTCGAGCAAAATGGTTAGCACTGCTACAATTGAAGCAACGGTTTTTGTCACTTGGACGACCGGGTTGTTTGTTATCTGAAGATATTGCTACTGGCATACCTAATGAACCTCCCTTGGGTGTGGTGCATTTGGCAGGGTCTATCTTTTCCGGAACTGGTGAGCGAGTTTGTGTTCGAAGGTCTGTGCCGGCGTCAGTAGTTTTGCTAACTTGACGTCGGCCCCGTGGGATGAATTCTGTGCAGGTAATTTCCCATCCAGTCAAGTCTATGCCGCATGGGTCAGGCTTGAGAGTCCGACACTTTACTTGGTGATCCTTAAGTTTCATCGGAAGTTGTGATGGGGGCAATAAGGAGTCTGAGTAAACGTCTCTTGTGTCCATCATCTTGTTATTGAGCTCTGGATAGCTAGCAACCTGAGGATGGTGGACATTGCACCCATCCCCTTGATGGTGTTGTTGCTGCAGGCATTGAAAAATCGCTTCCTGCCCCTTGACAAGCTGACGAAGCAACTCGGTTTGAGCGGCCATTACTTCAACCAAACTGGGTGGTGGTGGCGGCTGTGGTTGTGATCCACTTGCGCTAGCACCAAAACCATCCGGGTTACCACGGGTTGCTCCAACCATCTGAAAAGGCGACTGTTCTTCATTAGTGTTGACGCCAGATTTTGACACGTATTGAATCGGCGACAGGAGGAGAAGATTGGCCGATGAAGCAGATCTGAAAGCTACAGTAAGGAATCGGCCGATAGAGGTAACAGTTGAAAATCGACCGATTGGTGGCGCAGCCTATGCCAACAGGATAGGAATATTCCAGAAGATCCTGGTCAAAAGCTGGTCAACAAGGCATGCTAAGTCGGCCGGGAAGCAATTGAAGAGGTCCTGATTGGATTAGGAAACGGCGGCGGAAGATTCTGCGGGAGTCCGTTTCCTTTTTAAAAGTTCTTATAGATATAGTAGTTTTCCTATTTTAAATAAGCTTGTAACAAGTCGTAATCGACCAGGAGTCCTAGTTTCAGGGTATAAATAGGAGTCGCTAGGGCTTTGCGAAATATCAACACATCAATCAACAAAATACTTCTACTTTTTACCAGTACTTTACTTTCATGTCGGCGACTTTGCCAATATTTTCTTCTTCCACGAGTTCGTACGGTTTGGTAGGGCTGCATCAACCTGATCTCCGGCCAATTGGTAGGTTCCGCTTATCGAGTAATATCCGAGCTTTAACTACGGGCGCATCGCTGTGGTTTCGTTTGGATTTATTCACAAGTTATCGATATTTACTAGAATTGCAAGTTTTACCTGTTATTCTAGTATTATCACCAGTTATCCAGCTTGAGATCAGGGTAATCGGCTTCGTCATTGTTCTCCTTCGATTCATCGCCATACAGCCGATTAGATCTGTCTCAAGTGTTGCTTCTATAGTAATTGTTTAGATTGCTCTAGCAGTTCTCTTTACAATTACTATACGATCATCGGCTGACCCATAGCCGATCATCTCTACAGCAAATCGGCCGATTTGCCGCCGACGCGCTCCTCAGGACAGATCGGAAATCCAGCCGATCGACGCGCCTGGAATTTAATACTCTATTTCCTTGTCAATCAACAGGTCAGATTGACTGGCACGCCGCGCGAACCGCACCAGGGCGATAACCCGAACAGGAGCTAAGCAGATTCTCCCAGGTCGTGTGTCCGACGCTGAAGACCCATCGGCCGATTCCTATCTGGCCGATTTTAGCGCCAACACACTTCTGGCACGCCCGGTGGGACCATCCAAGATCTGATATGTCGAACAACGCGGAAATCTCTGACAGCAACATCATTGGGGTCACAGAAGCTGATCTCAAGGACGACCAGAGGGAGGAATTGGCCAAACATCTGGAAGATTACAAGAAGATGTACCTCCAGTCGTTCAGTCATACCAGAAGCGGGGAAGCAGTCAAGAAGGCTCCTATCCCAGCGCCTCGCCACATCACCATTGCTGAAGACTCGGGCAAGATGTCAGAGATGATTCAACAGTCCGTGTATCAAGCATTCATTGACCAATCCTCGGTGATGAGCAACACGGTGTACAACGCCGTCGTCAACTCTCTGGCCAGCGGAGCCGTTAAAAGGTTATCAGGGACCAGCATATGCCCCTCCAACTACTCTGCCGGCCAGAAGCTTACCGTACACATCCCAATCGGCTTCTCAGCCGATGTTGACGCAGCGCGAGGGATACAGCTCTCCACCACTTCCGGCGTCTCCAAGATACAGCGGTGCACCATGTCTCCCATCGCGAGCGCCGCTTCAACCCGTTCAGATGGCTTCTGTGCAGACACTACCTACAAGCTCAGCGCCTTGGGGGACGTCAGCCACGGCATATTTCCCCGAGCCAGCGAACGGACATGGCACTTATCGGTTTCAGGGGCCATACCAATCGGCCGCCCGGCCGACGGTCTCCCAGTACCAGCCGATTTTACCAGAAATCGGCAGGGGGGCAAGCACTGTGGAAGTATTCAGAGGCACGGCGCCAGCAGTGACGTGCGAAGGGGGTGCAGACTCGTTTCGCCATCAACCATCGGCCGCTCAGCAAAGTTCACCGATTCATCACCCGGCCATACCAGCCCTTCAGCATATGCCCGCGCCTCGAACAACTGTTCATCAGCAGCAGGTGGACTGGATGGCAAAGATAGCAGAAGTAATCCAAGATCAGTTTGGGCTGAAGCCGAAAGTTCAAACTTATACTTACAAGACGCCGTATCCATCGGCCTATGACTCGTTGCCGTTCCCACACCGCTACAAAGTTCCTGATTTCACCAAGTTCTCAGGGACGGACAACACATCCACTGTGGAGCACATTAACAGATTCATCATCCAGTGCGGAGAAGCTGCCACGCAAGATGCTCTGAGGGTGCGGTTATTTTCATCATCTTTATCCGGATCGGCCTTCCAGTGGTTCACCACTTTACCGCCAAATTCTATCATCACGTGGGCCGATCTGGAGAAACAATTCCACAAGTATTTCTACGCCGGGGTACACGAGATGAAGATCTCAGATTTGACCAGCCTCAGACAAAGGAGCGATGAACCAGTGACAGGGTATATACAGAGGTTCAGAGAAATCAAGAACAAGTGCTACAGTCTGGCTCTGACCGATGCACAGTTGGCCGATATCGCTTTCTAGGGCCTCTTACCGCAAATCAGAGAGAGATATGCTGCCCAAGAGTTTGAGAGCCTGAGTCAAATCGTCCACCGATTGTGAGGGCAGGAGGTCCGACCGTTTGAACAGCGGAGGAGCTTCCAGAAGAAGGTGGCATACTTGGAGGGATCTGAATCCGACGCGGAGGAAGAAATCGGCCTGGCGGAATGGGTAAAAGGGAAAAAACCAATATCCTGCCCCTTTGGCAAGAAGGAGCCAGAGACATTTGGCTTTGACATGTCGAAGGCCGATAAAATTTTTGATCTACTGCTTCAGGAGGGACAGATTAAGCTGTCACAACATCACACCATCCCTACGGCCGATCAACTTAAGAAGATGAAATACTGCAAGTGGCACAACGCTACTTCTCATGACACCAATGAATGTAAAGTCTTCCGCCAGCAGATACAATCGGCCATCGAACAGGGGCGGCTCAAGTTTGAAACTCCAACCAAATCAGCAATGCCGATGAAGATAGATCAGCATTCCTTCCCGGCCAACACGGTCAACACTGGAGAAGACTCAAGTCAAGCCAAGGTGCTGACGTCAAAATCGGCGAGAAGAGGCGGCGTTGTCGACCTCAGGAGGCAGATCACAACGGAAGAAATCAGAAGGAACAGGCGAGGGCCAGAACGACCACACAGGCCTGTCACCTCCCGATTTCTACTCAGTAAATATCGGCGGCAGCAAGAACAAGCACAACACCAGGAAGAGATGATACACCGGCGTGAAGATCACTGGCAGTGTCCCTTCTTCATCCACTGCTGGGAGAACGATATCAGGTTGCCATCTGCCGATAACTGTCCGGAGTGTAACGGATCAAACCACAACGATCGCCCGAGGCTACACTCTAGGGACAAAGGATCAGAGCCGATCAACAGAAATCGGCGCGAAGAACGGCGCGTTTCGGTGCATGATCGGCTGGGGGGCAGAGTTGACCAGTGCAACAGGTCAAAAAGCAAGATCGACCAGCAAGATGGACTGGGGGGCAGGATCAGCGCACACGATCGGCTGGAAGAAATGGCCGATAATAGGGTGTCAGACGAAGATCCCCTAGGTAGGGAACCAAATTGGGAACACGCCAGATCATCGGCCAAGCCAGTGAATCCCAGGTGGTGTCCTGATGGCCTATCCAGATCCCAAAAGCGAAGGATCCAACGCCTACGCCAATTTGAGCATCAAGAAGAAGAACAAAGACACGTGCCAGAAAGAAGGAATGTTAAATCTCGAGTTTGGCGCCCAAAGAAAAGCAATCAAGAAAAGGATAACCAAGAACCGGCAGCCGAGATTGATATGGTTTTCATATTGCCGATGGAGTTCATGGCGCCAAGCGATCGGGACAAAGTGACAAGAACAGAGGAAGAGCAAATGGCACAACTGGTGTTAGAGCCGATGATGGCTACGTTTGAGAAACCAGAAGAGGAAAAACGACAGCATCTCAAGGCGCTGTTTCTCAAAGGGTATGTCAACGGAAGACCCGTCACCAGACTACTGGTAGATGGAGGCGCGGCAGTCAACATCATGCCGTATGCCATGTTCCGCAAGCTGGGCAAGGGCGACGACGACCTCACCAAGACGGACATGATGCTGAAGGATTTCGAAGGCAACGTGTCACCCGCCCACGGGGCATTCTGCGTCGACCTCACCATCGGCAGTAAGACCCTCCCTACTACTTTCTTCGTCATTAATGGCAAAGGGTCCTATAATATGCTGCTTGGTCGCGACTGGATACATGCAAACTGCTGTGTCCCATCTACTATGCATCAATGCCTTGTGCAATGGGTCGGCGACAGTACAGAGATAGTTGCTGCCGATTCCGTCTACAGTGTTGCAGCGGCCGACACACAACAGTGGAGCTGCGAGCACGTCAAATGTATATCTGGCAGGACTTGGGACACTGACTTTCTGAAAGTGTCCGATTTCGGTCTACAGCCGATCCAAGCAGTCGGCTCTGAAGATTCAGAATAAATGGATCAGCTCGTCCGAGAAGATGGGAAGCTGGGGTATGGGTTCACGTCGGCTGATTCATTAGAGATGGTAGATTTGGGAGATAACAGCAAATCAAGGCCGACGTACATTAGTGCCAATTTGGATTCTGAGTACAAATGCAAATTGATAAGATTATTGAAAGAGTTCAGGGATTGCTTTGCTTGGGAATACCACGAGATGCCAGGACTAGACCGGTCTATTGTTGAGCACCGGTTACCTATAAAATCAGGATATCGGCCGTATCAGCAACCTGCACGGCGGTGTAACCCCAAGATTCTACCTGACATAAAGGCCGAGATTACAAAGTTGATTGAGGCAGGATTTATTCGGCAGTGCCGCTACGCCGAATGGATTTCTAACATTGTGCCTGTATACAAGAAGAATGAAAAATTGCGTGTGTGCATCGATTTCAGGAACTTAAATCAGGCTACGCCAATGGATGGTTATCCGATGCCAACGGCCGATATCTTGGTGGATGCTGCCGCAGGCCACAAAGTCATAAGCTTCATGGATGGGAATGCCGGATACAATCAGATATTAATGGCCGAGGAAGATATTTCGAAAACGGCTTTTAGGTGCCCAGGCCAGCTTGGTTTATTTGAATGGGTGGTTATGACTTTTGGCTTGAAAAACGCCGGCGCTTCATATCAACGGGCCATGAACTACATCTTCCACAAACTCATTGGTTCATCAGTGGAAATTTATATAGATGACGTCGTGGTCAAGTCAAAAGGTCACCAGGATCATCTGGCCGATTTACAGGAAGTGCTGGAGTGCACAAGGAAACATGGGCTGAAGATGAACCCAAACAAGTGTGCGTTTGGTGTATCGGCCGGACAATTCTTGGGATTTATGGTCCATGAGCGTGGGATAGAAGTCAGCCGCAAGACTATAGACGCCATCAACAAAGTAGTGGCCCCACAAAGTAAAACTGAACTGCAGTCCCTCATCGGCAAGGTCAATTTCATCAGAAGATTCATATCCAATCTATCGGGACGTATTTAGGCTTTTACCCCTCTGTTGAAATTAAAGCCCGACCAAGAGTTCACATGGGGAGAAGAACAACGCAAGGCACTGGAGAATATCAAGCAGTATCTGGTTTCACCTCCGGTGTTAGCCCCGCCACAGCCTGGTAAGCCGTTCAAGTTATATTTATCGGCTGACGAGCAGGCTATTGGATCGGCGTTGGTACAGGAGTTTGAAGGGAAAGAACGAGTGGTATACTACGTCAGTAGAAGACTTTTAGACGCCGAAACAAGATATTCTTCGGTGGAGCGATTATGCTTGTGCTTGTACTTTTCATGTACTAAGCTCATGCACTATTTGCTATCGGCAGAATGCATAGTCGTGTGCAAAGACGATGTGGTGAAGTATATGCTATCGTTGCTGATTTTGAAGGGGCGGATTGGAAAATGGATCCTGGCTTTGTTAGAATTCGATCTAAGGTACGAATCGGCCAAAGCCGTCAAAGGTCAAGTGATGGCCGATTTCGTAGTTCAGCATTGTAGACCAGAAATTGCTGCCGTTGAACCAGTTCCATGGACTCTATATTTTGATGGTTCTTCGTGTGGGGTCGGATCAGGAATCGGCGTCGTTCTTGTGTCGCCTCGGGGGGCAACTTATGATTTCTCTCTGCCGATAGAAGCTTCTGCAACCAATAACCAGGCGGAATATCGAGCTGTTCTGAAAGGCATCCAATTATTAAGGGAAGTCAGAGCTGATGCAGTCGAGATCTTTGGGGACTCCATGCTCATTGTGGATCAGTTAACAGGACGATCTGAGTGCAAGGACGACATCTTGAGGATTTATTATGAGGATTGTCTTCAACTTTTGAAAGGATTCAAATCTGCAATAATTGAGCACATCCCCAGAGATTATAATGAAGAAGCCAACAGACTGGCTCAACATGCTTCTGGGTATCGGCCGATTCAGGGAGCGATGACGCTAGAGCTCGCGGCCGATGATTGGCGGAAGGAGATCCCCGATTAGTTGAAAAATCCATCCCAAAAGGTGCATCAGCGAACACGTTTTCAGGCTACAAAGTATGTGTTGCTTGAGAATGACTTATTTTTTCGGACGATTGATGGAGTTCTTCTCAAATGCCTAGGAACAGAAGAGGCAAAGGTTCTGATGGGAGAGATCCATGAAGGCGTATGTGGGGCTCATCAATCGGCTCACAAAATGAAATGGATGATCAGGAACAATGGATATTACTGGCCGACCATCCTTGAAGATTCTTTCAAATATTACAAAGGATGCCAAGACTGCCAAAGGTTTGGCAATGTGCAGCGCGTACCAGCATCGGCTATGAATCCAATAATTAAGCCGTGGCCGTTCAGAGGTTGGGGAATAGATCTCATCGAGCAGATTCATCCTCCATCTAGCAAAGGGCATAAGTTCATATTGGTGGCTACAGATTATTTTACCAAGTGGGTGGAGGCAGTTCCTTTGAGGAACGTGACATCAGCCGATATGATTGAGTTTGTTAAAAGCCATATTATATATCGATTTGGTATTCCTCAAACCATCACAACTGATCAAGGGACAATGTTCACTTCTGGAGAATTCGGAGAGTTCGCCGCCGGTATGGGAATGAAGTTATTAAACTCTTCTCCATACTATGCTCAAGCCAATGGCCAAGCAGAATCGTCTAAGAAGGGGATAATCAAGCTAATCAAGAGGAAGGTAGAAGAGCAACCCAAGAAGTGGCATATGTCTTTGGCTGAATCTTTATGGGCGTACAGGATGGCTTGTCATGGGGCCACTAAAATATCCCCTTATCATTTGGTTTATGGCCATGAAACGGTCTTACCATGGGAGATAAGGACAGGGTCAAGACGCATATCGCTACAGGATCAGTTAACGGCCGATGACTATTCCTTTCTCATGAAAGATGAACTTGACGATTCGGCGGGTTTGCGGTTAAGAGCTCTGATTAGCATAGAAGAGAACAAGAAAAGGGTGGCCAGATGGTATGACAAGAAGGTCAAAGTTAAACAGTTCTCTCAGGGAGATCTGGTATGGAAGCTGGTGCTGCCGATAGGATCTAAGGATCCCAAATTCGTAAATGGTCACCCACTTGGGAAGGGCCGTATAGAATCGGCCGATGTGCTCCTGGAAATGCATACATTCTGGAGACAATAGAAGGGGAGGAATTCCCAAGAGCTCTAAATGGACGGTATCTGAAGAGGTACTATCCAAGCATTTGGGTAGATGCGTAACTTACAGCAGGATATATCAAGGTAACATGGCCGATTCCTCGTCAGTTTTCTGGTTACACATCTGGTGAAAGGAACATTGGGATTCATTATCGAATGGAAATCACAGATTACATGGCCGACATGGTATAAGTCGCCCTTAGAATAAAAATACTACTGGTTACGCCTACGTTGGATTTCTCTTTCAACGCGACCTAGTCTTATCATGAGGGCGGGCCTTCTCCTCTCCCAAATCTTTCATGGCGGCTTCAGTCTTAGCTTCAGCAAGTCAGTGTGAAGATGAAGAACTCACGTCAGAGGTTGGCATTTGTTCAAAGCAGACGAGATCCATATAATCCAAGATTGGTCGGATATTGGCAGGAGCATGATCTTTGAGTTCTTCAGAATGAGCTTTTATCAGATCTATATCAGCTTGCGATAATGGTTTGTCTGAATGCACGATTTCGATCGCTCTTTCCAAACCAGGGTTAAGATGGTTCGGCTGAAAGAAAGAATAGACAAACATGTTGCAACCAAGTAAGATATCTCAGGAAGGGATGGAGAGAAAGTTGATACCTGGTTAACGGAAGAGGAGGATCGAGAAGAGATTTTAATGTTTGACCAAAGACGGCGAGGGTCGGGATTCAGAAGGAAAAGAAGACGAGCAAGATGAGCATTTTTGGAAATAGTACGAAGAGTCGTATTTATAGAAAGGAAGAGACAAAGGGTTGGCAAGATGTGTACCGTCGGAGTAAAGGCATCAGTAAATGTAAAGCTGCCAGGGGAGATGGTCAAAGTCTGAGTCTACACGCCAACATGATGTTTATCCTGTTACCGGATTCCATGTCATAGAGCCGATTCTAGAGAAAGGATCAGATGCAGAGGAAAAGGTAACGCAATTGATTCTGAGGTTTACTCCTGTCACAATGGGGAAGCTAGAGAGAAGGATTAAAGAAAGAGTTTCGAAGAAAAAGTTATATTTTACTCCAAAACTGGGGGGGCATGTGTTGACGCCAGATTTTGACACGTATTGAATCGGCGACAGGAGGAGAAGATTGGCCGATGAAGCAGATCTGAAAGCTATAGTAAGGAATCGGCCGATAGAGGTAACAGTTGAAAATCGACCGATTGGTGGCGCAGCCTATGCCAACAGGATAGGAATATTCCAGAAGATCCTGGTCAAAAGCTGGTCAACAAGGCATGCTAAGTCGGCCGGGAAGCAATTGAAGAGGTCCTGATTGGATTAGGAAACGGCGGCGGAAGATTCTGCGGGAGTCCGTTTCCTTTTTAAAAGTTCTTATAGATATAGTAGTTTTCCTGTTTTAAATAAGCTTGTAACAAGTCGTAATCGACCAGGAGTCCTAGTTTCAGGGTATAAATAGGAGTCGCTAGGGCTTTGCGAAATATCAACACATCAATCAACAAAATACTTCTACTTTTTACCAGTACTTTACTTTCCAGTCGGCGACTTCGCCAATATTTTCTTCTTCCACGAGTTCGTACGGATTGGCAGGGCTGCATCAACCTGATCTCCAGCCAATTGGTAGGTTCCGCTTATCGAGTAATATCCGAGCTTTAACTACGGGCGCATCGCTGTGGTTTCGTTTGGATTTATTCACAAGTTATCGATATTTACTAGAATTGCAAGTTTTACCTGTTATTCTAGTATTATCACCAGTTATCCAGCTTGAGATCAGGGTAATCGGCTTCGTCATTGTTCTCCTTCGATTCATCGCCATACAGCCGATTAGATCTGTCTCAAGTGTTGCTTCTATAGTAATTGTTTAGATTGCTCTAGCAGTTCTCTTTACAATTACTATACGATCATCGGCTGACCCATAGCCGATCATCTCTACAGCAAATCGGCCGATTTGCCGCCGACGCGCTCCTCAGGACAGATCGGAAATCCAGCCGATCGACGCGCCTGGAATTTAATACTCTATTTCCTTGTCAATCAACAGGTCAGATTGACTGGCACACCGCGCGAACCGCACCAGGGCGATAACCCGAACAGGAGTGAAGCAGATTCTCCCGGGTTGTGTGTCCGACGCTGAAGACCCATCGGCCGATTCCTATCCGGCCGATTTTAGCGCCAACAATTAGCAACGTGATCCATATTGCTTCCATGACTCAAAAAGATCTAACGCGGAATAGTAGACTTCCAAAAGGTCATGAATGGGATCGTGGGCATAAAAACTGTCTGCCATAAGTATTTTATAACTCCTGGTAGGTTCATCCAAAGTTCCTCATATTTTGGCAGTGGATAGGGAATTTAGGGATGTACAACTTTGATATTCAGCCAAGATGCTAAATCGATGGCTAAGATGGTCAAACGATTCACTCTTTGCTTCGCTGGTTGGCTGTTTTTCAGCAGAACGAGTTATAGTATCTGGCCTATAACTCAAACTGGCAAGATCCAATAGGGTTGAAATTTTGTGAGAACCTAGATCACAGAATTTAGGACAAGTTTGGTATTCAACACTTTGGCTGGATTAGGCTCTAAGATGGCTGTTCCCTTAAGGTATCACTTCTCTGTCTACCCAGAATTTTCAGTGAATAGTGGGCCAATATTTCGTGCACCAGGGAAAATCTACCCAGCCAAAATTTACCAAATTTTAACAGCAGCTACCTGGGTAAATTTGGAACAAGTTTTGTGTTGTACTCTTTTGCAGAAAACGGCAGGAAGGGGGCCTAAAAATTTAAGGGGCAGAAGTGCTTATTCTGGACAGAAATCTGACATTCCATGGTTTCTGTTATTTCTTATTATCCATAAGTTCAGAATTTTTCATTTTTGAACAGGAGATAGAACACAAAATTTGGAACAATTCTTTCAACATGAACTTTACCAGAAAAGGTCATTTTCTTTAATCAATAAATCTCTCTTTTCGGTCATGGCAGATTTATGACAGATTCGCTAGATAGTCCTTATGCAAAATCACGCTTAGATACGCAAGAACCTTACCACTCTCATTCAACGCATTTTCAATTTCAGATATACGTGGTCATGATGCATGCACGTCCTATTCGTCCTCACAAAAATAAAATAATTGCCAAATACTTTTGGCCTTACGAAGATAGTTTCGGTGGCATACATGATACGGCTCTCACTATAATAGCTAGTCAAGTTTTTCTAACCGTTCCTTAACTTATCGTAATCACGGTTAGTGTACCTGCAGAAGATTGATAGAGCACATATATTTCATGAACCTTTCATGCCAGCACTTCATGAAAGCGTCCGTATTCATTACCGTTTACTTATAGAAACGATATCTGTACAATTTCCGCCGTACAGACGACATTAACATACGCTATCGAGATAGCGTATTCACGGGGGTACCGTCATGAGACGGGGGTATGAACAGCGATCGCCATACCCTGCGCCAAACCTTCTACTCCCAATATGTTCAACTAACAGTTGGCATATTGGCAGCACCTCAAGTAAGCCACTGCTTGAGGGCAGCGTTCGGTTCGCATCACCGACAGGAAGGCCAAGCTCTCTCAGTTGGCTGAGGATTCTTACCTTCTTACCTTAGCGATGAGTGCGTCGTTACGGAATTTAAGGTCGGTTGTGCATGAAAGTAAGTTTTGACAGAAAGTAATGTGCTGGAAGTCAGTTGATAGTATTTCATAAGTTAGATAGCCACCTAGTAACTT
Source organism: Panicum miliaceum (assembly GCA_032594955.1). NCBI lineage: Eukaryota > Viridiplantae > Streptophyta > Magnoliopsida > Poales > Poaceae > Panicum > Panicum miliaceum. Next base: position 24,345,283 of record CM064066.1, on the reverse strand, counting down.
TCCCATAATCCCTTAGGGCTTTACGAACTAGGCACCATCCTTAACGCACCAACGTATTTCGCAACACATCCTTCTAGTCAAGTTTTAGTAAAATAAGTTTTTAAGGCTTGTCGCATTCTCTGGCGTATGCATTTCGGCTCTGGTGCCAGCTGTTACCAGCTGTGGCACCAGCTACAGCTCTGATACCAGCTGTGGCAGAACCACCTGAATTCATCCGGCTCGAGTGTATTAACCATCACCATTAGGGCAATCTCGGTTAACCTTACACTTCAAACGGAGTAATCCACTGGTCTGTCGGGTATAACCTCCCAATACAACCACGGTAAAGCGGATCGAGTGCCATACATACAAATGCTCACGCGACGATGAGCCCAGAGAATACCACATTCCAGCAAATATTAGAACATTATCATAAGTGAATATTACAGACCAAGTTTGAGTTTAGAAACCAAGTACTTCAGTGATCATAACTAATAAGTTCTTCAGAGTTTAAGTTGCAGCGGAAAATAAAACAACGAAAGCTACTCGACGATACAGGATGTCTCGGTGAAGCCCGTACGAGACATCACTCGGCATCATCACCGTTGGCCGGGGGCGCATCCCATTCCACCGAACAACCACGAGGGAGGGTACAAGGCCAAGTCAAACTAGCAATCATATCTTCGAAGGTCTCACCTGAAAACGAGCCACAAGCAAGGCTGAGTATACTAATACTCAGCAAGACTTACCCGAGTAGTGGAATCTAATCCACCGACTCTAGACATGCAAGGCTTTTTGGCTCAGGGGTTTGTTTTGCCGGAAAGCATCTACAAGTGGGTCCTTACTTTCAACTTTTAGCTCAAGATTCTAGTTTCATTAACCATTCTAGATAAGCAGCTATCCAATAGCATACATGGTGAAGCATTAAATTCCATCCAACAAGTTTATTCATCATCATTGTTCCTCTTCTAACTCTGTGGGTAAAGGGGGTTAAGCAGTCTCAATAGCCGTGAGAAACGGACGATTCAAATCGAATTTCTTAACCTTGCAAGGGAAACCTAAACACATGTCACGTGGTTACTCACAGAGTCACACGTGCAACTTTTCCCCTTTCTTTCCGGGTCGTGGATCGGGGCTACCCTCCGAGAGTACAAGAGTCCCATGCCACGGTTCGCCGCTGGGTCGTGACCACTCTCTGCACTCGCCATATGCACATGGGACCGAAGTTCAAAGGGTAGGATGCCGTCCACTTGCCGGGCCAATCAGGTACTTAAGCTTACCGATTCCCATAATCTCGGCATGTGTTTAGTCGGCCTTAGCATTTTTCACTAGACAGACGGGCCTCAATCGTAAACATCGTACCATAGCCCGTCCGTTGTCCTTATGATTACAGCGTGTAGTAAACATTCAACTCCTATTTTCTCGCGAGTGACAGGAAATCACTAGGCTTTTACCGGAGTCCTATTAGCACAGCATTCTATGGAACCTTACATCTAGTTTTCAAGCATGGGTTCCTAACATCATGCAACTAAGTTTTCATTCAACTCCTATAAACTTAATGCACAAGCAAAAGAGTAGTGAGTCGCATAATTTAGGAAAAGAAATGGTTTATGCTCCGGGGCTTGCCTTCTTGTGAGCAGTTAGCTTGGGGCTCTTCCGAACTTGGGCTCGGGTCTTCAAGAGTTTCAGTTAGATTTACTTGAGCTTCACGCTGCTCACTCTTGGACGCGGGCACCAGCTCGTAAGTTCCGTCGGCGAGAGTCGTCGATTCTACATGAATGCACAAGTTTAAGTAGTGGTGATGGTAAACGACACGTTTTAAGTGTAATTACTACAGTGGATAGGTTCTGGTCATGAAACTTTGGATTTAGGCACATCAGGGAAAGATATGCTTACTGTAAAATTTTCAGACGATTTCATGCAGCAGATTAATTATGAAAAATATATTACATAGTTGCTGTTAGAACCTTGTTCTTTTTGTACAGAACAAATGGTGCAAAAACTGAGTCTAAGATTTTTACAGGGCTTTCATATAATCGTGCAGGAGCTACTGTAATTTTTATAGGATTTATTATGCAGTTTTCAGAGCATAGTAAATGTGACATTATACACCTAGGTTAGTCAAGGATTTATTTTTACAGGACCCTACACAGGGTCTTTGCCCATGAAACTTTTTACACAGCAACCTCTACCACTGTGTATTTACTAGAAAAATTTGAGAATTTTCCAAGCTAAGATACTATTTTCTTGATTTAATGCATGTTATTAGCACATAAATCAAATAGATAGGTTCCTGTGAGATAAAAAGTCTCTAAATTTTCCTCTGGCATCTAGGTGCTATTACACCAGCATAGAAAAAGTTTCATTAGGTGATTCATAACCCAACTGCAAGGATAAAAATATTTAGCCACTTATGGTATGAAACTAAGTTTAATAAACAGTGTAGATGGAGATGGAATTTGGGCCTGAACTTTTTACACAGTCCTAAACATCAAGCAGCTAGCTTACTGCCCAAAATTTAGGGTCAGTATTGATTTACAGCGGTGGGTACAAAAGAAGTCCATTAAAGCTTCCATTTAATGTAGAGCGAAATATGTTGAGAATCTGAGAAACTTTTCGTAACAAAAGTTTTAGAGTTTCTTCTAAGGATTCCAGAACAGTTTAGTTTGCATTTTTCTGAATTTTCTACGATTTTACACAAATTTTACAAGTTCACTGAATTTGAATCTAGATTTGAAACTTTCTTTTACAACTGGGTCCTTGAATCTTACGTGCAGACCCTTCTAAAGATTTCAATTATCGCAATTGGGTCCTCAGGCGGCTCGGGTACGGCGGCCGGCCGAAATTCCGGCGAGGGCTACCTCGTGGAAGGATCCGGGGTGCGAGGGCTACCTCGTGGGGGTCTTGTTCGGGTGGAGGACGGCCAGGAATAGCTCGTCGGCGTTGGAGCAGAGGCGGCGGCGGCGGCGGCGGCACGCGTCGACGGCGGTGCTCCGGCGGGCTTGGGGTGGTCCGGTCTGGTCGGCGAGCTTCAGTGGCGCGTGGGGAAGCTGCTCAGGGGCTTGGCTTGGGCGGAGGAGGTCGGAGTCGAGCTGTCCGCGGTGAGCAGGGGCGGCGGCGGAGGTGACAGCGCGGGCGGCGGCGCTCCGGCGGTCCTGGGCGGTGTTGGGCAGGTCGGCGAGCCTCAGGGGGATGATGTAGTGGTGGCTGACGCTTCAATTTGGGCAGGGGGCGGCTATGGGAGGCTGTCCACGAGCGGGCGGAGCTCGGCGGCGGTAATGGCGGCGGCGAGGTGCTCTGGCTGCTGTGGCTCGCGCGGGCGGCCGGGGGCGCGGCTTTTATAGGGGCAGGAGGGGGTGGGGGTGCCTGGGCAACGCGCGGGGCGGAGGCACGGCAAAGGCGTGCCACTGGCCACGGCGGGCGGCAGCAGGACGCCGGCGCGGCGTGCGGCGGGCGGAGGCGAGCGACTGGCGGCCGGGGATTTGGCGTGGGAGCGAGGAGATAGCGCGGCGTGTGGATTGGGGAAGCAGCTGCAGCAGCGGCTCAGGCGGGAGGCAGGCACAGCGATGGGCGGGGCGCGGGGTTTGGGACGGCACGGCGCGACGCGGCGGTTGGGCGCGGCGGGCGGCGAGCCGGGGCACGGCACGGCGTGCGCACGCGCGGGCGCGGACTGGGCAGCGCGGCGGTGGGGGGGGGGGGGGGGCAAAGCCGTGCGTGGGGGCGAGGCGCGGCGGCCACTGGCCTGGCGGCTCACGCCGATCAGGCGTCGCCGGCCACCTGGCGGCGCTGTCGGGCGGGGAGGGGAGAGAGAGGGAGGAGCGAGGGGCCTAAACGCGAGAATTTGAAAAGTTTCAGGGGGCTGGGTGCAAACAGGGCGTTTTCTCCTCTTTCTAATTTGAATTTCAAAAACTTTTGAACATGAAAGTTGTTCAATATAAAAAGTTCTACAAGTTTGGTTTCAGGAAACATCTCATTTGGCTTATGGTTTGAAAGTTAATTTAAAAATTCAAAAGTATCCAAATGTGCCCAATTCAATTTGAATTTCAACTTAATTTGTTCTAATTCTTTTCACCCTTTTATTAGTTGGTTAAGCATAGGGTTAGGCTAACGACCTTGATTTAGAAATGTAAATTATCAGGGTTGTCACATTATCTCTTCAGTCTGAAAGCCAAGTTCCTCCAATGCGGAGCCGAAGCGGTAGGCTGATAGAGAGCGATCGTCCATATACATCATATCCACTCATCGGCTATCATGCTCCGAGCATCAAGGACATCACTAGCGGCCGATGGAAACAAGCATCGAGAAAGCCAACATTGAAGAAAACAAGCCGTCGAGTGCGAGCCCGCATAGGACCAACTGACCAATCGGCGGTAGTATCGGCTGAAACTCCAACTCCCCCAGCCTTGCCGACTACCGAGATGGCCAATCCCCAAATCGCCGCAGAAGTCGGAGCGGCTGCGGCATCACTTCTAGTGGAAGCTGTTCAGGTAATCTTGCACACTTCACATATCTTTATGTGCTCTACCAATATTAACTTTTTCCTTCTGCTAGGCTGCACAACCCGCTCCAGTGCAATCTCCACAACAATCGGCCACATCCCAAGCGGAAGCCGAAGCACCAGCGACCCTCCTCATCGAGGTAGATAATCTCTTAACTCAATTTTTCAACTTTCAGAAAACTAACTGACTCTGATGCAGACCGATCTGGGTATGCCGACTGTACTCCCTCAACGAACATCGGCCGAAAGACCAACAGAAGTATGGCAAATATCTCATATCATCCTATTCAATTATCGTACTATACTCATAGAATCTATTTGTCATACCTTTCCAGGAAGCTGGCCCAAGCAGAGCATTAATAGTGGTCGAATCCTCTTCTTCTGACGAGCCGATCGTACCAGTTACTGAGACGAGGGAGGCACTCCCATCGGCGCCAGCAAGAGAGATCCGCTTCAAGGAGGTAATAAACTTAACACTGGAATCGGCCGATTCCCTTTTATTGCTTGCTAATCCTTGTCTTTATTCTTCCGCAGGAACAAGACACTCCCAACAATAGCCTTTTCTCCTTTGCGGTCTCCTTGCCTGACGATGAAGAAGTCGCTTCACGCCAAATTCCATCGGGCTCGATTTCTGATGATGTCTGCGCCAAGCTCGAGAGCATGCGGACCCTCCTCCAAGATGATATCGGCCGATTAGTGGGAGATGCCTCACCGATTCGACGGCTTCTCAATGACATCAGAGGCCGAATTCTGGAGGAAACAACAGAAACTTTGGAACCTGCTGCATATATAGAATCGATACAGACCTCAGTTTTCAGGGCCCTGCGTCATATGGCCGATCGTGCCCAGCTAGCAAAGACCCGGGAGGAAGCCGATTCCTACAAGCACCGAGCCCAAGAGGTACACCAACGGATCAACTTCCTCGAGAGCTCTCACCCGGATATCATCGGCACGATAGATCGCCTTAAACGGAGGAGAGCAGAGCTAGCCAAAGAGATGGAACAAGTAACAAAAGACATAGCTGCTGAAGAAAAGAAGCTTCAAGAGCTCCCATCTGTCATCGCCGGGCTGAAACAAGAAAGACAGAACCTGGCCTGTGAAGTGATAAGACTTCGTCGCCATATGCCAGAAATTCCCGGATCGGCTGACGACGACCAAAGAGTATAGACTCGGCCGATCAGATTAGGCAACGAGCTATCGCGGCCATAGATGCCCTCCTTGGGTTGTAAAGAATGTTGTAAACATTTAATGCTCCTTTAATGTTAATGTGCCGATTTGGTCTTGGACCACTTCTTATGACAGCTTTGCATTTATGAATGCTTTTACTCTGATAGGACGTGTCCCACCATCAATTTACCTCCTTCTCTCTATAAGTATGAGATCCCACACCTTTTCCAGAGGTATATGCATTACCCATCTTCTCCTCCTCCAATAACTGAATCTTCATCTTCCCAAGCTGGACATCAAGATATCTTCTTCTTCTTCCTCCTCCTCTATCAACCAGGTATGAACCTTCCTCTGTTTCTCCCCTTTGACTCTGATGCTGGGTAGCTTTTCATCTTTCTTTAGCCAAAACGTCTCAGTCCCAGCCTAGATCGAGCGATTGAGGTTATGCATTCAGACGAACCACTATCGCAGGCAGACATAGATCTGATAAGAGCTCACTCTGAAGAACTTAAAGGTCATGTTCCTGCTGATGTCCAGAAGTATTGGGACCGTATAAACGCTCACTGCTCCAAGCGATTACCAACTGAAAAGAGTACTCCACTCCCTCATCAAGTTGAGACTGAAGCCACCATGGAGAATCTGAAGGAGAAGAAGACCCGCCTTCTGATAGAACTGGGCCATCAAGTTGAGACTGAAGCCACCACGGAGAATCTGAAGGAGAAGAAGACCCGCCTTCTGATAGAACTGGGCCGGATCGAGAGAGAAATCAAGAGCAAGCGTAATCAATAGATATATTGTTATTTTTTATTCTAAGGGCGACTTGTACCATGTCGGCCATGTACTCTGTTGTTTTCATTGAATAATGAATTGGTCAGACCAAACGGAAAATATTTTCCTCCTCAAGACGATGTCATTTCTACATCGGCTATGTAGACAAAAGCCGATAGGAGTCGGCCATGTTTTCTTGATGTATCTTACTGCAAGTTATGCATCTACCCAAATGCTTGGATAGTACCTTTTCAGATATCGTCCATTTAAAGCTCTTGGGAATTCTTCCCCTTCGATAGTTTCTAGAATATATGCATTTCCCGGAGCACATTGGCCGATTCTATACGGCCCTTCCCAAGTGGGCGACCATTTACCGAATTTGGGATCCTTAGACCCTATCGGCAGCACTAACTTCCATACCAAATCCCCTTGGGAGAATTGTTTAACTTTGACCTTTTCATCATACCATCTGGCCACCCTTTTCTTGTTTTCCTCGATGCTAATCAAGGCCCTCAACCGCTGACCCACCAAGTCATCGAGCTCATCCTTCATGAGGAAGGAATAGTCATCGGCCGTCAACTGATCTTGAAGCAATATACGCCTTGATCCCGTCCTTAATTCCCAAGGCAAGACTGCCTCGTGACCATATTGTTGGCGCTAAAATCGGCCGGATAGGAATCGGCCGATGGGTCTTCAGCGTCGGACACACGACCCGGGAGAATCTGCTTAGCTCCTGTTCGGGTTATCACCCTGGTGCGGTTCGCGCGGCGTGCCAGTCAATCTGACCTGTTGATTGACAAGGAAATAGAGTATTAAATTCCAGGCGCGTCGATCGGCTGGATTTCCGATCTGTCCTGAGGAGCGCGTCGGCGGCAAATCGGCCGATTTTCTGTAGAGATGATCGGCTATGGGTCAGCCGATGATCGTATAGTAATTGTAAAGAGAACTGCTAGAGCAATCTAAACAATTACTATAGAAGCAACACTTGAAACAGATCTAATCGGCTGTATGGCGATGAATCGAAGGAGAACAATGACGAAGCCGATTACCCTGATCTCAAGCTGGATAACTGGTGATAATACTAGAATAACAGGTAAAACTTGCAATTCTAGTAAATATCGATAACTTGTGAATAAATCCAAACGAAACCACAGCGATGCGCCCGTAGTTAAAGCTCGGATATTACTCGATAAGCGGAACCTACCAATTGGCTGGAGATCAGGTTGATGCAGCCCTGCCAATCCGTACGAACTCGTGGAAGAAGAAAATATTGGCGAAGTCGCCGACTGGAAAGTAAAGTACTGGTAAAAAGTAGAAGTATTTTGTTGATTGATGTGTTGATATTTCGCAAAGCCCTAGCGACTCCTATTTATACCCTGAAACTAGGACTCCTGGTCGATTACGACTTGTTACAAGCTTATTTAAAACAGGAAAACTACTATATCTATAAGAACTTTTAAAAAGGAAACGAACTCCCGCAGAATCTTCCGCCGCCGTTTCCTAATCCAATCAGGACCTCTTCAATTGCTTTCCGGCCGACTTAGCATGCCTTGTTGACCAGCTTTTGACCAGGATCTTCTGGAATAATCCTATCCTGTTGGCATAGGCTGCGCCACAAATCGGCCGATTTTCAACTGTTACCTCTATCGGCCGATTCCTTACTGTAGCTTTCAGATCCGCTTCATCGGCCGATCTTCTCCTCCTGACGCCGATTCAATACGTGTCAAAATCTGGCGTCAACACATGCCCCCCAGTTTCGGAGTAAAATATAACTTTTTCTTCGAAACTCTTTCTTTAATCCTTCTCTCTAAGCTTCCCCATTGTGACAGGAGTAAACCTCAGAATCAATTGCGTTACCTTTTCCTCCGCATCTGATTCTTTCTCTAGAATTAGCTCCATGACATGGAATCCGGTAACAGGATAAACATTATGTTGGCATGTAGACTCAGACTTTGACCATCTCCCCTGGCAGCTTTACATTTACTGATGCCTTTACTCCGACGGTACACATCTTGCCAACCCTTTGTCTCTTCCTTTCTATAAATACGACTCTTCGTACTATTTCCAAAAATGCTCATCTTGCTCGTCTTCTTTTCCTTCTGAATCCCGACCCTCGCCGTCTTTGGTCAAACATTAAAATGTCTTCTCGATCCTCCTCTTCCGTTAACCAGGTATCAACTTTCTCTCCATCCCTTCCTGAGATATCTTACTTGGTTCCAACATGTTTGTCTATTCCTTCTTTCAACCGAACCATCTTAACCCTGGTTTGAAAAGAGCGATCGAAATCGTGCATTCAGACAAACCATTGTCGCAAGCTGATATAGATCTGATAAAAGCTCATTCTGAAGAACTCAAAGATCATGCTCCTGCCAATATCCGACCAATCTTGGATTATATGGATCTCGTCTGCTTTGAACAAATGCCAACCTCTGACGAGAGTTCTTCATCTTCACACTGACTTGCTGAAGCTAAGACTGAAGTCGCCATGAAAGATTTGGAAGAGGAGAAGGCCCGGCTGCTGAAAGAACTCTGCAACCAAGCTGAAACTGGAGCCACTGCAAAGGACTTGAAAGATGAAAGGCTCACCCTCATGATAAGACTAGGTCGCATCGAAAGAGAAATCCAACGCAGGCGTAACCAGTAGTATTTTTATTCTAAGGGCGACTTATACCATGTCGGCCATGTAATCTGTGATTTCCATTCGATAATGAATCCCAATGTTCCCTTCACCAGATGTGTAACCAGAAAACCGACGAGGAATCGGCCATGTTACCTTGATATATCCTGTTGTAAGTTATGCATCTACCCAAATGCTTGGATAGTACCTCTTCAGATATCGTCCATTTAGAGCTCTTGGGAATTCCTCCCCTTCTATTGTCTCCAGAATATATGCATTTCCAGGAGCACATCGGCCGATTCTATACGGCCCTTCCCAAGTGGGTGACCATTTACCGAATTTGGGATCCTTAGATCCTATCGGCAGCACCAGCTTCCATACCAGATCTTCCTGAGAGAACTGTTTGACTTTGACCTTCTTGTCATACCATCTGGCCACCCTTTTCTTGTTCTCTTCTATGCTAATCAGAGCTCTTAACCGCAAACCCGCCGAATCGTCAAGTTCATCTTTCATGAGAAAGGAATAGTCATCGGCCGTTAACTGATCCTGTAGCGATATGCGTCTTGACCCTGTCCTTATCTCCCATGGTAAGACCGCTTCATGGCCATAAACCAAATGATAAGGGGATATTTTAGTGGCCCCATGACAAGCCATCCTGTACGCCCATAAAGATTCAGCCAAAGACATATGCCACTTCTTGGGTTGCTCTTCTACCTTCCTCTTGATTAGTTTGATTATCCCCTTGTTAGACGACTCTGCTTGGCCATTGGCTTGAGCATAGTATGGAGAAGAGTTTAATAACTTAATTCCCATATCGGCGGCGAACACTCCGAATTCTCCAGAAGTGAACATTGTCCCTTGATCAGTTGTGATAGTTTGAGAAATACCAAATCGATATATAATATGGCTTTTAACAAACTCAATCATATCGGCTGATGTCACGTTCCTCAAAGGAACTGTCTCCACCCACTTGGTAAAATAATCTGTAGCCACCAATATGAACTTATGCCCTTTGCTAGATGGAGGATGAATCTGCCCGATGAGATCTATTCCCCAACCTCTGAACGGCCACGGCTTAATTATTGGATTCATAGCCGATGCTGGTGCGCGCTGCACATTGCCAAACCTTTGGCAGTCTTGGCATCCTTTGTAATATTTGAAACAATCTTCAAGGATGGTCGGCTAGTAATATCCATTGTTTTTGATCATCCATTTCATTTTGTGAGCCGATTGATGAGCCCCACATACGCCTTCATGGATCTCTCCCATCAGAACCTTTGCCTCTTCTGTTCCTAGGCATTTGAGAAGAACTCCATCAATCGTCCGAAAAAATAAGTCATCCTCAAGCAACACATACTTTGTAGCCTGAAAACGTGTTCGCCGATCCACCTTTTGGGATGGATTTTTCAAGTAATCGGTGATCTCCTTCCGCCAGTCATCGGCCGCGAGCTCTAGCGTCATCGCTCCCTGAATCGGCCGATACCCAGAAGCATGTTGAGCCAGTCTGTTGGCTTCTTCATTATAATCTCTGGGGATGTGCTCAATTATTGCAGATTTGAATCCTTTCAAAAGTTGAAGACAATCCTCATAATAAATCCTCAAGATATCGTCCTTGCACTCAGATCGTCCTGTTAACTGATCCACAATGAGCATGGAGTCCCCAAAGATCTCGACTGCATCAGCTCTGACTTCCCTTAATAATTGGATGCCTTTCAGAACAGCTCGATATTCCGCCTGGTTATTGGTTGCAGAAGCTTCTATCGGCAGAGAGAAATCATAAGTTGCCCCCCGAAGCGACACAAGAATGACGCCGATTCCTGATCCGACCCCACACGAAGAACCATACAAATATAGAGTCCATGGAACTGGTTCAACGGTGGCAATTTCTGGTCCACAATGCTGAACCACGAAATCGGCCATCACTTGACCTTTGACGGCTTTGGCCGATTCGTACCTTAGATCGAATTCTGACAAAGCCAGGATCCATTTTGCAATCCGCCCCTTCAAAATCGGCAACGATAGCATATACTTCACCACATCGTCTTTGCACACGACTATGCATTCTGCCGATAGCAAATAGTGCCTGAGCTTAGTACATGAAAAGTACAAGCACAAGCATAATCGCTCCACCGAAGAATATCTTGTTTCAGCGTCTAAAAGTCTTCTGCTGACGTAGTATACCACTCGTTCTTTCCCTTCAAACTCCTGTACCAACGCCGATCCAATAGCCTGCTCGTCAGCCGATAAATATAACTTGAACGGCTTACCAGGCTGTGGCGGGGCTAACACCGGAGGTGAAACCAGATACTGCTTGATATTCTCCAGTGCCTTGCGTTGTTCTTCTCCCCATGTGAACTCTTGGTCGGGCTTTAATTTCAACAGAGGGGTAAAAGCCTGAATACGTCCCGATAGATTGGATATGAATCTTCTGATGAAATTGACCTTGCCGATGAGGGACTGCAGTTCAGTTTTATTTTGTGGGGCCACTACTTTGTTGATGGCGTCTATAGTCTTGCGGCTGACTTCTATCCCACGCTCATGGACCATAAATCCCAAGAATTGTCCGGCCGATACACCAAACGCACACTTGTTTGGGTTCATCTTCAGCCCATGTTTCCTTGTGCACTCCAGCACTTCCTGTAAATCGGCCAGATGATCCTGGTGACCTTTTGACTTGACCACGACGTCATCTATATAAATTTCCACTGATGAACCAATGAGTTTGTGGAAGATGTAGTTCATGGCCTGTTGATATGTAGCGCCGGCGTTTTTCAAGCCAAAAGTCATAACCACCCATTCAAATAAACCAAGATGGCCTGGGCACCTAAAAGCCGTTTTCGAAATATCTTCTTCGGCCATTAATATCTGATTGTATCCGGCATTCCCATCCATGAAGCTTATGACTTTGTGGCCTGCGGCAGCATCCACCAAGATATCGGCCGTTGGCATCGGATAACCATCCATTGGCATAGCCTGATTTAAGTTTCTGAAATCGATGCACACACGCAATTTTCCATTCTTCTTGTATACAGGCACAATGTTAGAAATCCATTCGGCGTAGCGGCACTGCCGAATAAATCCTGCCTCAATCAACTTTGTAATCTCGGCCTTTATGTCAGGTAGAATCTTGGGATTACACCGCCGTGCAGGTTGCTGATACGGCCGATATCCTGATTTTATAGGTGACCGGTGCTCAACAATAGACCGGTCTAGTCCTGGCATCTCGTGGTATTCCCAAGCAAAGCAATCCCTGAACTCTTTCAATAATCTTATCAATTTGCATTTGTACCCAGAATCTAAATTGGCACTAATGTACGTCGGCCTTGATTTGCTGTTATCCCCCAAATCTACCATCTCTAATAAATCGGCCGACGTGAACCCGTGCCCCAGCCTCCCATCTTCTCGGACGAGCTGATCCATTTATTCTGAATCTTCAGAGCCGACTGCTTGGATCGGCTGTAGACCGAAATCGGACACTTTCAGGAAGTCAGTGTCCCAAGTCCTGCCAGATATACACTTGACGTGCTCGCAGCTCCACTGTTGTGTGTCGGCCGCTGCAACGCTGTAGACGGAATCGGCAGCGACTATCTCTGTACTGTCGCCGACCCATTGCACAAGGCATTGATGCATAGTAGATGGGACACAGCAGTTTGCATGTATCCAGTCGCGACCAAGCAGCATATTATAGGACCCTTTGCCATTAATGACGAAGAAAGTGGTAGGGAGGGTCTTACTGCCGATGGTGAGGTCGACGCAGAGTGCCCCACGGGCAGGTGACACGTTGCCTTCGAAATCCTTCAGCATCATGTCCGTCTTGGTGAGGTCGTCATCGCCCTTGCCCAGCTTGCGGAACATGGCATACGGCATGATGTTGACTGCCGCGCCTCCATCTACCAGTAATCTGGTGACGGGTCTTCCGTTGACATATCCTTTGAGAAACAGCGCCTTGAGATGTTGTCATTTTTCCTCTTCTGGTTTCTCAAACGTAGCCGTCATCGGCTCTAATACCAGTTGTGCCATTTGCTCTTCCTCTGTTCTTGTCACTTTGTCCCGATCGCTTGGCGCCATGAACTCCATCGGCAATATGAAAACCATATCAATCTCGGCTGCCGATTCTTGGTTATCCTTTTCTTGATTGCTTTTCTTTGGGCGCCAAACTCGAGATTTAACATTCCTTCTTTCTGGCATGTGTCCTTGTTCTTCTTCTTGATGCTCAAACTGGCGTAGGCGTGGGATCCTTCGCTTTTGGGATCTGGATAGGCCATCAGGACACCACCTGGGATTCACTGGTTTGGCCGATGATCTGGCGTGTTCCCAATCTGGTTCCCTACCTAGGGGATCTTCGTCTGACACCCTATCATCGGCCATTTCTTCCAGCCGATCGTATGCGCTGATCCTGCCCCCCAGTCCATCTTGCTGGCCGATCTTGCTTTTTGACCTGTTGCACTGGTCAACTCTGCCCCCCAGCCGATCATGCACCGAAACGCGCCGCTCTTCGCGCCGATTTCTGTTGATCGGCTCTGATCCTTTGTCCCTAGAGTGTAGCCTCGGGCGATCGTTGTGGTTTGATCCGTTACACTCCGGACAGTTATCGGCAGATGGCAACCTGATATCATTCTCCCAGCAGTGGATGAAGAAGGGACACTGCCAGTGATCTTCACGCCGGCGTATCATCTCTTCCTGGTGTTGTGCTTGTTCTTGCTGCCGCCGATATTTACTGAGTAGAAATCGGGAGGTGACAGGCCTGTGTGGTCGTTCTGGCCCTCGCCTGTTCCTTCTGATTTCTTCCGTTGTGATCTGCCTCCTGAGGTCGACAACGCCGCCTCTTCTCGCCGATTTTGACATCAGCACCTTGGCTTGACTTGAGTCTTCTCCAGTGTTGACCGTGTTGTCCGGGAAGGAATGCTGATCTATCTTCATCGGCATTGCCGATTTGGTTGGAGTTTCAAACTTGAGCCGCCCCTGTTCGATGGCCAATTGTATCTGCTGGCGGAAGACTTTACATTCATTGGTGTCATGAGAAGTAGCGTTGTGCCACTTGCAGTATTTCATCTTCTTAAGTTGATCGGCCGTAGGGATGGTGTGATGTTGTGACAGCTTAATCTGTCCCTCCTGAAGCAGTAGATCAAAAATTTTATCGGCCTTCGACGTGTCAAAGCCAAATGTCTCTGGCTCCTTCTTGCCAAAGGGGCAGGATATTGGTTTTTTCCCTTTTACCCATTCCGCCAGGCCGATTTCTTCCTCCACGTCGGATTCAGATCCCTCCAAGTATGCCACCTTCTTCAGGAAGCTCCTCCGCTGTTCAAACGGTCGGACCTCCTGCCCTGACAATCGGTGGACGATTTGACTCAGGCTCTCAAACTCTTGAGCAGCATATCTCTCTCTGATTTGCGGCAAGAGACCTTGGAAAGCGATATCGGCCAACTGTGCATCGGTCAGAGCCAGACTGTAGCACTTGTTCTTGATTTCTCTGAACCTCTGTATATACCCTATCACTGGTTCATCGCTCCTCTGTCTGAGGCTGGTCAAATCTGAGATCTTCATCTCGTGTACCCCGGCGTAGAAGTACTTGTGGAATTGTTTCTCCAGATCGGCCCAAGTGACGATAGAATTTGGTGGTAAAGTGGTGAACCACTGGAAGGCCGATCCGGACAGAGATGATGAAAATAAACGCACCCTCAGAGCATCTTGCGTGGCAGCTTCTCCGCACTGGATGATGAATCTGTTGATGTGCTCCACTGTGGATGTGTCGTCCGTCCCTGAGAACTTGGTGAAATCAGGAACTTTGTAGCGGTGTGGGAACGGCAACGAGTCATAGGCCGATGGATATGGCGTCTTGTAAGTATAAGTTTGAACTTTCGGCTTCAGCCCAAACTGATCTTGGATTACTTCTGCTATCTTTGCCGCCCAGTCCACCTGCTGCTGATGAACAGTTGTTCGCGGCGCGGGCATGTGTTGAAGGGCTGGTTCGGCCAGGTGATGAATCGGCGAAGTTTGCTGAGCGGCCGATAACTGCTGGCGAAACGAGTCCGCACCCCCTTCGTACGTCGTTGCTGGCACCGTGCCTCTGAATGCTTCCACAGTGCTTGCCCCCCTGCCGATTTCTGGTAAAATTGGCTGATACTGGGAGACCGTCGGCCGGGCGGCCGATTGGTATGGCATCTGAAACGGATAAGTGCCATGCCCGTTCGCTGGCTCGGGAAAATACACTGTGGCTGACGTCCTCCAAGGCGCTGAGCTTGTAGGTAGCGTCTGCACAGAAGCCATCTGAACGGGTTGAAGCGGCGCTCGTGATGGGAGACATGGTGCACCGCTGTATCTTGGAGACGCCGGAAGTGGTGGAGAGCTGTATCCCTCGCGCTGCATCAATATCGGCTGAGAAGCCGATTGGGATGTGTACGGTAAGCTTCTGGCCGGCAGAGTAGTTGGAGGGGCATATGCCGGTCCCTGATAACCTAGAACGGCTCCGCGGGCCAGAGAGTTGACGACGGCGTTGTACACCGTGTTGCTCATCACCGAGGATTGGTCAATGAATGCTTGATACACGGACTGCTGAATCATCTCTGACATCTTGCCCGAGTCTTCAGCAATGGTGATGTGGCGAGGCGCTAGGATAGGAGCCTTCTTGACTGCTTCCCCGCTTCTGGTACGACTGAACGACTGGAGGTACATCTTCTTGTAATCTTCCAGATGTTAGGCCAATTCCTCCCTCTGGTCGTCCTTGAGATCAGCTTCTGTGACCCCAATGATGTTGCTGTCAGAGATTTCCACGTTGTTCGACATATCAGATCTTGGATGGTCCCACCGGGCGTGCCAAAAGTGTGTTGGCGCTAAAATCGGCCGGATAGGAATCGGCCGATGGGTCTTCAGCGTCGGACACACGACCCGGGAGAATCTGCTTAGCTCCTGTTCGGGTTATCGCCCTGGCGCGGTTCGCGCGGCGTGCCAGTCAATCTGACCTGTTGATTGACAAGGAAATAGAGTATTAAATTCCAGGCGCGTCGATCGGCTGGATTTCCGATCTGTCCTGAGGAGCGCATCGGCGGCAAATCGGCCGATTTGCTGTAGAGATGATCGGCTATGGGTCAGCCGATGATCGTATAGTAATTGTAAAGAGAACTGCTAGAGCAATCTAAACAATTACTATAGAAGCAACACTTGAGACAGATCTAATCGGCTGTATGGCGATGAATCGAAGGAGAACAATGACGAAGCCGATTACCCTGATCTCAAGCTGGATAACTGGTGATAATACTAGAATAACAGGTAAAACTTGCAATTCTAGTAAATATCGATAACTTGTGAATAAATCCAAACGAAACCACAGCGATGCGCCCGTAGTTAAAGCTCGGATATTACTCAATAAGCGAAACCTACCAATTGGCCGGAGATCAAGTTGATGCAGCCCTGCCAATCCGTACGAACTCGTGGAAGAAGAAAATATTGGCGAAGTCGCCGACTGGAAAGTAAAGTACTGGTAAAAAGTAGAAGTATTTTGTTGATTGATGTGTTGATATTTTGCAAAGCCCTAGCGACTCCTATTTATACCCTGAAACTAGGACTCCTGGTCGATTACGACTTGTTACAAGCTTATTTAAAACAGGAAAACTACTATATCTATAAGAACTTTTAAAAAGGAAACGGACTCCCGCAGAATCTTCCGCCGCCGTTTCCTAATCCAATCAGGACCTCTTCAATTGCTTTCCGGCCGACTTAGCATGCCTTGTTGACCAGCTTTTGACCAGGATCTTCTGGAATAATCCTATCCTGTTGGCATAGGCTGCGCCACCAATCGGCCGATTTTCAACTGTTACCTCTATCGGCCGATTCCTTACTGTAGCTTTCAGATCCGCTTCATCGGCCGATCTTCTCCTCCTGACGCCGATTCAATACCTTTCAAAATCTGGCGTCAACACATATACCAGCTGATAAGGAGATATCTTAGTGGCTCCGTGGCAAGCCATCCTATAAGCCCATAGAGATTCAGCCAAAGACATGTGCCACTTTTTGGGTTGTTCCTCTATCTTCCTCTTGATCAACTTGATTATCCCCTTATTGGACGATTCGGCCTGGCCATTGGCTTGAGCATAGTACGGAGAAGAATTTAATAATTTAATCCCCATATCGGCGGCGAATTCTCCAAATTCTCCAGAAGTGAACATCGTTCCTTGATCAGTTGTGATAGTCTGAGGAATACCGAATCGATAAACAATATGGTTCTTAACGAACTCGATCATATCGGCCGATGTCACGTTCCTTAAAGTAACTACCTCCACCCACTTAGTAAAATAATCGGTGGCCACCAATATAAACTTATGCCCTTTACTCGATGGAGGGTGAATCTGTCCAATGAGATCTATTCCCCAACCTCTGAATGGCCACGGCTTGATTACTGGATTCATAGCCGAAGCTGGCGCGCTCTGCACATTGCCAAACTTCTGACAGTCTTGGCATCCTTTATAATATTTGAAACAATCCTCAAGAATCGTTGGCTAGTAATACCCATTGTTTCTGATCATCCACTTCATCTTGTGAGCCGATTGATGGGCTCCACATACGCCTTCATGGATTTCCCCCATCAGGACTTTTGCTTCTTCTGTTCCCAGGCATTTGAGAAGAACCCCATCAATCGTCCGGTAAAATAAATCATCTTCAAGTAACACATATTTCGTGGCCTGGAAACGCACTCGCCGATCCACTTTCTGGGACGGGTCCTTCAAGTAATCGGCAATCTCCTTTCGCCAATCATCGGCCGCGAGCTCCAAAATCATAGCTCCTTGAATCGGCCGATATCCGGATGCATGCTGGGCCACCCTGTTAGCCTCCTCATTATAATTTCTGGGGATGTGCTCAATTATTGCAGACTTGAATTCCTTTAACAACTGGAGGCAATCTTCATAATAAATCCTCAAGATAACATCTTTGCATTTAGATTTCCCCGTTAACTGATCTACGATGAGCATGGAATCTCCAAAAATTTCGACTGCATCAGCTTTGACTTCCCTTAATAATTGGATACCTTTTAGGACGGCTCGATATTCCGCCTGGTTATTGGTTGCGGATGCTTTTATCGGCAGAGAGAAATCATAACATGCCCCCCGAGGCGATACAAGAACGATGCCGATTCCTGATCCGGCCCCACATGAAGAACCATCGAAGTACAGAGTCCATGGAACCGGTTCAACGACAGCAACTTCCGGTCCATAATGTTGGGCTACGAAATCGGCCATGACTTGACCCTTGACAGCTTTGGTCGATTCGTACCTTAAGTCAAATTCTGATAGAGCCAGGATCCATTTTCCAACCCGTCTTTTCAAAATCGGCAGTGACAGCATATATCTCACCACATCATCTTTGCATACCACTATGCACTCTGCCGATAACAAATAGTGCCTGAGCTTGGTACACGAGAAGTATAAACACAGGCACAGCCGTTCCACCGGGGAATATCTTGTTTCGGCGTCCAGGAGACTTCTGCTGACATAATATACCACGTGTTCTTTCCCTTCGAACTCCTGTACCAACGCCGATCCAATAGCTTGCTCATCAGCCGATAAGTATAATTTGAACGGCTTACCAGGCTGTGGCGGGACTAACTCCGGAGGTGAAATCAAATATTGCTTGACATCTTCTAACGCTCTGCGTTCTTCTTCTCCCCACACGAATTCCTGGTTGGGCTTCAATTTCAACAAAGGAGTAAAAGCTCGAATACGCCCGGACAGGTTGGATATGAATCTTCTAATAAAATTGACCTTGCCGATGAGGGATTGTAGTTCAGTTTTATTCTGTGGGGCCACAACTTTGTTGATGGCATCTATGGTCTTCCGGTTAACCTCTATCCCGCGCTCATGGACCATGAATTCTAAAAATTGCCCGGCCGATACGCCAAATGCACACTTGTTCGGGTTCATTTTCAACCCATGCTTCCTTGTGCACTCCAGTACTTCTTGTAAATCGGCCAGATGTTCCTGATGACCTTTTGACTTGACCACAACATCATCTATGTAAATTTCCACCGATGTACCAATGAGCTTGTGAAAGATATAGTTCATGGCCCGCTGATACGTAGCACTGGCGTTCTTTAACCCAAAGGTCATTACAACCCTCTCGAATAGACCAAGGTGACTTGGACACCTGAAAGCTGTTTTCGAGATATCTTCTTCGGCTATTAATATCTGATTGTACCCGGCATTACCATCCATGAAACTAATGACTTTGTGTCCTGCGGCAGCATCTGTCAAGACATTGGCCGTCGGCATTGGATATCCGTCCATTGGTGTAGCCTGATTCAGGTTCCTGAAGTCGATGCATACGCGTAGTTTTCCATTTTTCTTATACACGGGCACAATATTAGAAATCCATTCGGCGTAGCGGCACTGCCGAATAAATCCTGCTTCAATCAACTTTGTGATCTCGGCCTTTATATCAGGTAGAATTTTGGGGTTGCACCGTCGTGCGGGTTGCTAATATGGCCGATATCCTGATTTTATAGGTAACCGGTGTTCGACGAAGGACCGGTCTAGACTAGACATCTCATGGTATTCCCAAGCAAAGCAATCCTTGAATTTTTTTAATAAATTTATCAATTTACACTTATATCCAGGATCCAAGTTAGCACTAATATACGTCGACCTTGGTTTGCTGC
The DNA here is from genome assembly GCA_032594955.1 of Panicum miliaceum. Classification (NCBI taxonomy): domain Eukaryota; kingdom Viridiplantae; phylum Streptophyta; class Magnoliopsida; order Poales; family Poaceae; genus Panicum; species Panicum miliaceum. The sequence goes on along the minus strand of CM064066.1, from coordinate 24,325,609 downwards.
CATCTCCCAAATCTCTAACGAATCGGCCGACGTAAACCCATTCCCAAGCTCTCCGTCTTCTCGGACGAGCTGATCCATCTATTCTGAATCTTAAGAGCCGACTGCTTGGATCGGCTGTAGACCGAAATCGGACACCTTCAGGAAATCAGTGTCCCAAGTTCTGCCAGATATACACCTGATGTGCTCACAGCTCCACTGCTGCGTGTCGGCCGCTGCGACGCTGTAGGCGAAATCGGCGATGACTATCTCTGTACTATCGCCGACCCATTGCACGAGGCACTGGTGCATTGTAGAAGGGACACAGCAATTCGCATGTATCCAGTTGCGACCGAGCAACATGTTGTAGGACCCCTTACCATTAATAACGAAAAAGGTAGTAGGAAGGGTCTTACTGCCGATGGTGAGGTCAACGCAGAGCGCTCCACGGGCGGGAGACACGTTGCCCTCGAAGTCCTTGAGCATGATGTCCGTCTTGGTCAGGTCTTCATCGCTTTTGCCTAACTTGCGGAACGTGGCATACGACATGATGTTGACTGCGGCGCCTCCATCCACTAGTAGCCTGGTAACGGATCGTCCGTTAACGTACCCTTTGAGAAATAATGCCTTGAGATGTTGCCGTTTATCGTCTTCTGGTTTCTCAAAGGTGGCCGTCATCGGCTCTAATACCAATTGCGCCATCTGCTCTTCCGCCCTTGTCGCTTTGTCTCAATCGGCAGACGCCATGAACTCCATCGGCAATATGAACACCTTGTTGACATCAGTTGCCGATTCTTGAATGTCCGCTTCCTTGCTGTTATTTTTCTTGGGGCGCCAGACCCGAGACTTGACATTTCTCTTTTCCAGCGGCTGCCTCTGCTCTTCTTCTTGTTGCTCCCATTGGCGCAGGCGTTGGATTCTCCGCTTCTGAGATTTAGATAATCCATCAGGGCACCATCTGGGGTTCACTGGTCTGGCCGACGATTTGGCGTGCTCCCAATCTGGTTCCCTTCCTAAGGGGTTTTCGTCCGACACCCTGTCATCAGCCATCTCTTCCAGCCGATCGTGTACGCTGGTCCTACCCCCCAGTCGCTCCTGCTGGTTGATCCTGCCTTTCGACCGGTGATATCGGTCAACTCTGCCCCCCAGCCGATAATGCACTGAAAGGCGCCGTCCTTCTTGTTCGCGCCGATTTCTGCTGATCAGCTCTGATTCTCTGTCTCTAGAGCGTGATCTTTTGGACGGGCGATCGTTGCAGCTTAATCTGTTGCACTCAGGACAGTTATCGGCAGAGGGCAATCGGAGGTCGTTTTCCCAGCAGTGGATGAAGAACAGACATTGCCAATGGTCCTCGTGGTATCTTGACTGTTCCTGCTGTCGCCGATATTTGCTGAGCAAGAATTGGGAAGTGATGGGTCTATGGGATCGTCCCGATCCTTTGCCCTTGTCTTCAGCCCGCCTTTTCCCTTTGACTTCATCCACCATGACCTGCTTCCTGGGATCTACGGCGCCACTTCTTCTTGCCGATTCCGACGTCAGCACCTTGGTTTGAGTTGAGTTTCTTCCCGTGTCAACCATGTTGGCTGGGAAAGGATGCTGGTCAATCTTCATCGGCTTCGCCGGCTTTGCCGGAGTTTCAAACTTGAGTCTTCCCTGCTCGATGGCCGACTGTATCTGCTGACGAAAGATCTTGCATTCATTCGTGTCATGAGACGTGGCGTTGTGCCACTTGCACTATTTCATCTTCTTGAGCTGATCGGCCGAAGGAATGGTATGGTATGGTGATAACTTGATCTGCCCTTCCTGAAGTAGTAAGTCAAAAATCTTATCGGCCTTTGTGGTATCAAAGCCGAATGTCTCTGGTTCCTTCTTTCCGAAAGGGCATGATATTGGCTTTTTGCCTTTTACCCATTCTGCTAGGCCGATTTCTTCCTCTCCCTCCGATTCAGATCCTTCCAGATACGCCACCTTCTTCTGGAAATTCCTCCGCTGCTCAAACGGACGGACTTCCTGACCTGTCAATCGGTGAACGATTTGGCTTAGGCTTTCAAATTACTGTGAGGCATACCTTTCCTTGATTTGTGGCAAGAGGCCTTGGAAAGCGATATCGGCCAACTGGGCGTCGGTCAGAGCGAGGCTGTAGCATTTGTTTCTGATTTCTCTGAACCTCTATTTGTATCCAGTTACTGGTTCATCGCTCCTCTGCCTGAGGCTGGTCAAATCTGAGAGCTTCATCTCATGTACTCCTGCGTAGAAGTACTTATAGAACTGCTTTTCTAGATCGGCCCAAGTAACAATGGAGTTATGTGGTAAAGTGGTGAACCACTGGAAGGCCGATCCATACAGAGACGATGAAAACAGACGCACCCTCAGAGCATCTTGCGTGGCGGCTCCCCCGCACTGGATGATGAATCTGTTAATGTGCTCCACGGTAGATGTGTCGTCCAGCCCTGAAAACTTGGTAAAATCGGGAACCTTGTATCGGTGGGGAAACAGCAGCAGGTCATAGATCTAATCGACTATATGACGATGAACAAGGAAGAGCGATGATGAAGCCGATAGTTCCAATCTCAAGCTGGATAACTGGTGATAGTACTAGAACAACAGGAAAAACCTATAATTCTAGTAAATATCGATAACTGGTGAATAAATCCAAACGAAACCACAACGATGCGCCCGAGGTTAAAGCTCAGATGTTATTCGATAAGAGGAACCTACCAATTGGCCGGAGATCAAGTTGATACAGCCCTGCCAATCCGTACGAACTCGTGAAAGAAGAAAATGTATTGGCGAAGTCGCCGACTTAAAAGTAAAGTACTAGGAAAAAGTAGATGTGTTTGGTTGATTGATTGTTTTTTTTCACGAAGCCCTGACTACTTCTATTGATACCCTAAAACCAGGACTCCTGGTCGATTATGACTTGTTACAAACTTATTAAAATCTGCTATATCTATAATATTCTTATAAAGGAAATGGACTCCCGCAGAATCTTCTGCCGCCGTCTCTTAAACCAATCAGGACTCTTTTATTTTGCCTCTTGACCGAATCAGCATTATTCCGTTGACCAACATTAGGCCACTTTCAACCGGGATCCTTTGTTGTGGTCCCAAACTTGTTGGTGCAAGTTGCATCGCCAATCGGCCGATTCCCAACTGTAACCTCAATCGGCCGATTCTTTACTATAGCCTTTAGATCTGCTGCATCGGCCAATCTCTTCTCCTGACGCCGATTCAACACGTGTCAAAATCTGGCGTCAACAGAATGTAAATACCGTAACAAATTTCTTGACTATTTTAATTTCATCAGTACAGATTGTCATAGGACATGTATCGAAGCAGGATGACTAAACCATGAAGAGAACCTGCTTACAAAGATGGAGTGGACCAGTTCCTGTTATTTGCTTTCCGTGACCTTCCACATGATAGCAAGATAGCATGCCCTTGCATCAATTGTGAAAACAAAGTAACTCAAAATCGTGATGAAGTTGAGACACACCTAAAATGTCATGGTATTCTTCAGGGTTAAACAATATGGAATCATCATGGAGAGGAGTATGACCCACCATCATTTGCATTTGCTCATGTGCCAGATAACGATGGGAGTATGCCTACTTTGGGTGTCCCAGTAGAAAATAGCCATGGAAGATTGGATGACATGCAAGGACTGCTACAAGCTGTATTTCTTCCACCAGCAAGTTATGAATCACTATCAAGTATGTCTGGAGCCGAATTAGATGATATTCAGTCTAATTTTACAAATATGGAACATAATATAGCTGAGGATGTGATGAGTCCTGCAGAAGATAATACTACAAAGACAGAACATGATAAGTATGCAAGCTTCTCGAAGGATGCACACACAAGGTTGTACCCTGTTTGTGAGACATTCACAAAGTTGTCATTTTTAGTCCACTTATATCACCAAAAGTGCTTACATGGTTGGACACAAGAATCCTTTACATCCCTGCTTGGTCTAATATCTACTGCACTTCCACCCGAGGCAAATCTACCTAAGACATATTATGAAGCAAAAAAAATTGTCCGTGCTTTTGGTCTTGACTATGTGAAAATCCATGCTTGTCCGAAAGATTGTATGCTTTTTTGAGGAGATAGAGCTAAGCAAGAGACTTGTCATGTATGTGAAAGCTCTCGATGGAAAGATGATAAGAAGAATGGATCTCAAGGTCAACCGAAAAGGAAAGAGAAGCCAGCAAAAGTGTTACGTTATTTTCCTTTGATACCAAGAATCCAAAGATTATTTGCAACTAACAAAACTTCGGATGATATGCGATGGCATGATGAAGGCCATACAAAAGATGGCAAACTACGACATCCAGCGGATGCCGAAGCTTGGATGGATTTTGACCGAAGATATCCTGATTTTGAAAAAGATTCTTGAAATGTACGCCTTGGTCTTGCAAGTGATGGATTTAACCCATTTAGAAATTTGAGTTCGAAGCATAGTACTTGGCCAGTGATGCTCATTCCTTACAACCTACCACCTTGGATTTGCATGAAGCAAACATCTTTAATTTTGTCCATGGTCATTCCAGGACCAGATTTTCCAGGAATGATATTGATGTATACTTGCAACCATTGATCGATGAGCTCTTAGGGTTGTGGGGGGGAGTGGAAACAACTGATGCCTCTTCCGGGAAGAAATGTTGTCTCCGAGGTGCATTGTTATGGACTTTAAATGATTTTCCGGCATTAGCTTACCTCTATGGATGGAGCACAGGTGGTACATAATCATGTCCTTCACGTGGTGCATCAACAAAATCTTTTCACCTGAATAATAGTAAAAAGACATGATATATAGGTCATCATCGATGGTTGCCACCAGATCACAAATATCGAAGGCAAAAGGGGCAGTTTGATGGGACCCAAGAGACTGAAGAAGCACCTAAAATGATGAGTGGCACTTCTGTTCTGACAATGTTACAAGGCAAAGAGTTTGTGCTAGGGAAGAAGGTTTGCACTAATAAGAAGAAAGGTAAAAAGAAAGGCAAAAAAAGCAAGAAGCATGACGGTTTAGAGTTTGTGTTGGGGAGGAAGGTCCGCTGTCCAAAGAAAGGCAAAAACACCAAAAAAACATGACGGGAACAATCAGCAGGGCAAGCGTAAAAGAGGAGAAAGCGAGAACAAATTAAATGGGAACCATGATAAGAAAGAAAAGAAGCCAGAAGATTGGTTGAAGAAGAGGTCAATATTTTTCATGCTACCATACTAGGAGCACAACAAACTAAGACACAATCTAGATGTAATGCACATAGAGAGAAATGTGTTTGAAAATTTGATTGCAACTTTGTTGGATATTCATTCTAGAACAAAGGATGGCCTTCATGCACGACTAGATTTGGTGGAACTTGGAATTCGGCAAGAACTTCATCCTGTGGTAGATGACCAAGGAAAGCAAACAGTACCTGATGCACTGTTACTATGTCTAGAGAGAAAAACGAGATGCTTTGTTCAGTAATACAGAATCTTAGAACACCTGATGGCTATGCCTCAAATATTTCTATGTGTGTCAGCATGAAAGACAGCAAATTGAGTGGACCAAAGAGTCACAACAATCATGTTTTGCTACATGACATTCTTCCAGTAGCACTTCGATCATGTTATCCCAGCATAGATGTCATGAGAATTGTCATCGAATTAGCTTATTTCTTCCAGAAATTATGCTCCAAGGTGTTAGATGTGCATGAGCTCGACAAACTTCAAGAAAGTATCGTTGTGACACTTTGTAATATGGAGAAAACTTTTGTTCCATCATTTTTCACTGTAATGGTACATCTAATGGTGCACTTGGTCGAAGAAGTAAAACTTGGCGGCCCTATGCACTATCGATGGATGTACCCACTCGAGACGTATTTCTCTATCTTTTGCTTTGACATCTTCAATAATCCTCAGAATTAACATATTAGCTTAATTGCGTTTAGATTCTTTGTTCGTCTAAAGGCACCTGTGAAGAATAGAGCTCACCCAGAAGGTTCAATTGCTGAAGGATATAAAACTGAAGAATGCATGACTTTTTGTTCGAGGGTCATACAAGGAACTACACGTTTTACAAGACCGTGTAGAAACCCTGAACCTTCGGATATGATAAAAGACATGTACCTATTCAGTAGCACTGTTGCCCAATTTGACAATCAGCTTCTTGTTCAGGCGCATAGATATGTCTTGCGACACTGTGATGAACTTCAAAGTTTTCGCACGTAAGTTGTATAGCATTCTCTTTTCTATTAGGTTCACATAAATTGATGACATGCTAGTATATAATTATTGTTGACGCCAGATTTTGACACGTGTTGAATCGGCGTCAGGAGAAGAAGATTGGCCGATGCGGCAGATCTGAAGGCTACAGTAAGGAATCGGCCAATGGAGGTAACAGTTGGAAATCGGCCAATTGGTAATACAGCTCGCGCCAGCGGATTGGAGCCACAACAGAGGGTCCCGGTCAAAAGTGGCTTGATGTTGGTCAACGGAGCGATGCTGATTCGGTCAAGAAGCAATTGGAAAAGTCCTGATTGGATTAGGAGACGGCGGCGGAAGATTCTGCGGGAGTCTGTTTCCTTTTTAAAGATATTATAGATATAGTAGTTTTCCTGTTTTAAATAAGGTTGTAACGAGTCGCAATCGACCAGGAGTCCTAGTTTTAGGATATAAATAGGAGTCGTCAGGGCTTTGCAAAGGATCAACACATCAATCAACAAAATACTTCTACTTTTTCCAGCAATTTACTTTCAAGTCGGTGACTTCACCAATACTTTTTCTTCTTTCACGAGTTCGTACGGATTAGCAGGGCTGCATCAACTTGATCTCCGGCCAATTGGTAGGTTCCGCTTACCGAGTAATATCCGAGCTTTAACTACAGGCGCATCGCTGTGGTTTCGTTTGGATTTATTCACCAGTTATCGATATTTACTAGAATTGCAAGTTTTACCTGTTGTTCTAGTATTATCACCAGTTATCCAGCTTGAGATTGGAACTATCGGCTTCGTCATTGTTCTTCTTCGATTTATCATTTTACAGCCGATTAGATCTATCTCAAGTGTTGCATCTGTAATAATTGTTTAAGCTGCTCCAGCAATTTCTTTGCAATTATTACGTGATTATCGCCTGATCCATAGCCGATCATCTTCATGGCAAATCGGCTGATTCGCCGACGCGCTCTTCAGGACAGATCGGAACTCCAGCCGATCGAAGCGCCTGAAATTTAATACTTTTATTTCCTTGTCAATCAACAAGTCAAATTGACTGGCACGCCGCGCGAACCGTACCAGGGCGATAACCCGAACAGGAGCTAAGCAGATTCTCCCGGGTCGTGTGTCCGACGCTGAAGACCATCGGTCGATTCCTGTCTGGCCGATTTTAGCGCCAACAATTATTATCTTATTTTAGAGAATTTTTGGATGAGGAGAAAGTCAAACATTGCCCCTCAACAAGTTTAATACCTTCTACCATAGAAAAGTTGATTAATGAACGCTTTCCTGACTGGTTGGAACAAAAGGTAAATCTTAAATGATGTTAATATCCTGAGTTTAGTAGGAGAATCAATGTGATTATTTCATTATGTATAGGTTATACTTGATGCTGGTTCAGGGATCACCGAAAAGATTAGAGCATTGGCTTGAAAACCGAGCAAATGTGGTGTGCGATACAATGGTTATGTTGTTGATGGTTTCAGGTTCCACAAAATAACTGGCACGCCGCTCGAACCGTACCAGGGCGATAACCCGAACAGGAGCTAAGCAGATTCTCCCGGGTCGTGTGTCCGACGCTGAAGACCATCGGCTGATTCCTGTCTGGCCGATTTTAGCGCCAACACACTTTTGGCACGCCCAGTGGGACTACTTCAAGATCTAATATGTCGAAGAACGCAGAAATTTCCGACAGCAACATCATTGAGGTCACAGAAGCGGATCTCAAGGACGACCAGAGGGAAGAGTTAGCTAAACATCTAGAAGATTACAAGAAGATGCATCTGCAGTCATTCAGTCGTACCAGAAGCGGGGAAGCTTTCAAGAAAGCTCATATTCCAGTTCCTCGCCATATCACCATTGCTGAGGACTCGGGCAAGATGTCCGATATGATCCAACAGTCCGTCTACCAGGCATTCATCGACCAGTCCTCGGTGATGACCAACACGGTGTACAACACCGTCATCAGCTCTCTGGCCAGCGGAGCAGTTCAAGGCTATCAGGGGCTAGCGTATGCCCCGCCGATTGCACTTCCAGCCAGAAGCTTACCAGGCACGTCCCAATCAGCTCTCGGGCCAATGTTGACGCAACGCGAGGGATACAACACTAAATTGCCTCCAGCGTCTCCAAGATATAGCGGTGCACCATGTTTCCCATCACAGGCACCGCTTCAACCCGTCAAGATTGCTTCCGTGCAATCGCTACCCACGAGCTCAGTACCCTGGGGGGCATCAGTAACGACGGCTTTCCCCCATCCATCAACCGGGCAGGGAAGCTATCCAATCCAGGCGCCGTTCCAATCGGCCGTCCGGCCGACAGTCCCTCAGTATCATCCAGTCTCATCAGAGATCGGCCAGGGGGCAGGCGCTGCAGAGGCACTCAGAAGCACGGCGCCGATGATGACATACGACGGGGCGACGGATTCAGTTCGCCATCAACTGTCAGCTGCTCAGCAAAATTCGTCGCATGCTTCGATTCATCACCCAACCGTACCACCACCAGTCCTTCAGCATATGCCGGCACCTCGAATGGCCGTTCATCAGCAGCAGGTGGACTGGACAGCAAGAATAGCAGTGGTAATTCAGGACCAGTTTGGGTTGAAGCCAAAAGTGCAAACTTACACATACAAGACGCCATACCCATCGGCCTATGACTTGTTGCCGTTTCCACACCGCTACAAGGTGCCCGATTTCACCAAGTTTTCAGGGTTGGACGATACATCCACCGTGGAGCACATCAACAGATTTATCATCCAGTGCGGGGAGGCCGCCATGCAAGATGCTTTGAGGGTACGTCTATTTTTATTGTCCCTGTTTGGATCGGCCTTCCAATGGTTCACCACTTTACCGCCAAATTCTATTGTTACTTGGGCCGATCTGGAGAAGCAGTTCCACAAGTACTTCTACGCGGGAGTACATGAGATGAAGCTCTCAGATTTGACCAGCCTCAGGCAGAGGAGCGATGAACCAGTAACGGGATATATACAGAGGTTCAGAGAAGTCAGGAATAAATCCTACAGTCTGGCTCTGACCGATGCACAGTTGGCCGATATCACTTTCCAAGGCCTCCTGCCACAAATCAAGGAAAGGTATGCTTCGCAAGAATTTGAAAGCCTAAGCCAGATCGTTCACTGATTGGTAGGACAGGAAGTCCGTCCATTTGAGCAGCGGAGGAATTTCCAAAAGAAGGTAGCATACCTAGAAGGGTCTGAATCTGATGGGAAGGAGGAAATCGACCTAGCAGAGTGGGTGAAAGGCAAAAAACCAATATCATGCCCTTTCGGAAAGAAAGAGCCAGAGACATTCGACTTTGACACGTCAAAAGCTGATAAGATTTTCGACTTATTACTACAGGAAGGGCAGATCAAGCTATCTCAGTATCATACCATCCCTTCGGCCGATCAGCTCAAGAAGATGAAGTACTGCAAGTGGCACAACGCCACGTCTCATGATACAAATGAATGCAAAATCTTTCGTCAGCAGATACAATCGGCCATCGAACAGGGAAGGCTCCAGTTCGAAGTCCCGGCTAAATCGGCAAAGCCGATGAAGATAGACCAGCATCCTTTCCCGGCTAACATGGTTGACACGGGGAGAAATTCACTTCAAACCAAGGTGCTGACGTCAAAATCGGCACGAAGGAGCGGCGCCGTTGATCCCAGGAGGCAGGTCACAGCGGATGAGGTCAAAGGGAAAAGGCGGGCTGAAGACAAGAGCAAAGTATCAGAATCATCGCGCAGACCCGCCACATCCCGATTCTTGCTCAGCAAATATCAGCGGCAGCAGGAACGGTCAAGATATCACGACGAAATGATGCGCCGGCACGAGGATCACTAGCAATGTCCGTTCTTCATCCACTGCTGGGAGAACGACATCCGATTGCCGTCAGCCGATAACTGTTCTGAGTGCAACGGATTAAGTTGCAACGATCGCCCGTTTAAAAGATCACGCTCTAGGGACAGAGGATCAAAGCCGATCAGCAGAAATCGGCACGAACAAGAGGGACAGCGCATTTCAGTGCATGATCGGCTGGGGGGCAGAGTTGACCAGTATCACCGGTCAAAGGAAGGATCAACCAACAGGATGGACTGGGGGGCAGAATCAGCGTGCACGATCGGTTGGAAGAGATGGCTGATGACAGGGTCTCAGATGAAAACCCCATAGGAAGAGAACCAGATTGGAAACACGCCAGATCATCGGCCAAACCAGTAAACCCCATGTGGTGTCCTGGTGGTCTATCCAGATCCCAGAAATGGAGGATCCAACGCCTGCGCCAGTGGGAGCAACAAGAAGAAGAGAAGAAGCAGGTGTCGGAGAAAAGGAACGTTAAGTCTCGGGTTTGGCGCCCCAAGAAAAACAACAGCCAAGGAGCAGACAATCAAGAATCGGCAGCCGACATCAGCATGGTGTTCATATTGCCAATGGAATTCATGGCGCCTGACGATCGAGACAAAGCGACGAGAATGGAAGAGCAAATGGCACAACTGGTGTTAGAGCCGATGACGGCTACTTTTGAGAAACCAGAAGAAGAAAAACGGCAACATCTTAAGGCATTGTTTCTCAAAGGCTACGTTAACGGGCGACCCGTCACCAGACTACTAGTAGATGGAGGCACCGCAGTCAACATCATGCCGTATGCCATGTTCCACAAGCTAGGCAAGAGCAATGAAGATCTCACCAAGACGAACATGATGCTTAAGGATTTCGAAGGCAACGTGTCTCCCGCCCGTGGAGCGCTCTGTGTCGACCTCACCATCGGCAGTAAGACCCTTCCTACTACCTTTTTCGTTATTAATGGTAAGGGATCCTACAACATGCTGCTCGGTTGCGACTGGATACATGCAAACTATTGTGTCCCATCTACAATGCATCAATGCCTCATGCAATGGGTCGGCGACAGTACGGAGATAGTCACCGCCGATTCTGCCTACAGCGTCGTGGCGGCCGATACGCAACAATGGAGCTGCGAACACGTCAGGTGTATATCTGGCAGGACTTGGGACACTGACTTCCTGAAGGTGTCCGATTTCGGTCTACAGCCGATCCAAGCAGTCGGCTCTGAAGATTCAAAATAGATGGATCAGCTCGTCCGAGAAGACGGGAAGCTTGGGCATGGGTTTACGTCGGTCGATTCATTGGAAATGGTGGATTTGGGAGATAGTAGCAAATCAAGGCCGACGTATATTAGTGCTAATTTGGATCCTGAGTATAAGTGTAAATTGATAAGCTTGTTAAAAGAGTTCAAGGATTGCTTTGCTTGGGAATATCATGAGATGCCAGGTCTAGACCGGTCCATTGTTGAACACCGGTTACCTACAAAATCAGGATATCGGCCATATCAGCAACCCGCACGACGGTGCAACCCGAAGATTCTACCTGATATAAAGGCCGAGATCACAAAGTTAATTGAAGCAGGATTTATTCGGCAGTGCCGCTACACCGAATGGATTTCTAATATTGTGCCCGTGTATAAAAAGAATGGAAAGTTGCGTGTGTGCATCGATTTCAGGAACTTAAATCAGGCCACACCAATCGATGGATATCCGATGCTAATGGCCGATATCTTGATAGATGCTGCCGCAGGACACAAAGTCATCAGTTTCATGGATGGTAATGCCGGGTACAATCAAATATTAATGGCCGAAGAAGATATCTCGAAAACGGCTTTCAGGTGTCCAGGTCATCTTGGTTTATTTGAATGGGTTGTAATGACCTTTGGTTTAAAGAACGCCGGTGCTACATATCAGCGGGCCATGAACTATATCTTCCACAAGCTTATTGGTACATCAGTGGAAATTTATATAGATGACGTTGTAGTCACGTCAAAAGGTCACCAAGAACATCTAGCCGATTTACAAGAAGTACTGGAGTGGACAAGGAAGCATGGGTTGAAGATGAACCCAAACAAGTGTGCATTTGGTGTATCGGCCGGGCAATTCTTAGGGTTCATGGTTCATGAGCACGGGATAGAGGTCAATCGGAAGACCATAGACGCCATCAACAAAGTTGTGGCCCCACAGAATAAAACTGAGCTACAATCCCTCATCGGCAAGGTCAATTTTATCAGAAGATTCATATCCAACCTGTCAGGGCGTATTCGAGCTTTTACTCCTTTGTTGAAATTAAAACCCGATCAGGAATTAGTATGGGGAGAAGAACAACGCAGAGCGTTGGAAGATATCAAGCAGTATCTGATTTCACCCCCGGTGTTAGTCCCACCACAGCCTGGTAAGCCGTTCAAATTATATTTATCGGCTGATGAACAGGCCATTGGATCGGCATTGGTACATGAGTTCGAAGGGAAAGAATGGGTGGTATATTATGTCAGCAGAAGACTCCTGGATGCCGAAACAAGATATTCCCCGGTGAAGCAGCTGTGCTTGTGTTTATACTTCTCGTGTACCAAGCTCAGGCACTATTTGTTATCGGCAGAATGCATAGTTATATGCAAAGATGATGTGGTGAAATATATGCTATCATTGCCGAATTCGAAAGGGCGGATTGGAAAATGGATCCTGGCTCTGTCAGAATTCGACTTAAGGTACGAATCGGCCAAAGCTGTCAAGGGTTAAGTCATGTCCGATTTCGTAGCTCAGCATTGTGGGCCAGAAATTGCTATCGTCGAGCCGGTTCCATGGACTCTATACTTCGATGGTTCTTCGTGTGGGGCCAGATCAAGAATCGGCATCGTTCTTGTATCGCCTCGGGGGGCAAGTTATGATTTCTCTCTGCCGATAGAAGCATCCGCAACCAATAATCAGGCGGAATATCGAGCTGTGTTAAAAGGTATCCAATTACTAAGGGAAGTCAAAGCTGATGCAGTCGAAATTTTTGGAGATTCCATGCTCATTGTGGATCAGTTAATGGGGCGATCTGAGTGCAAAGATGATATCTTGAGGAGTTATTATGAAGGTTGCCTTCAGCTTTTAAAGGAATTCAAGTCTGCAATAATTGAGCATATTCCCAGAAATTATAATGAAGAGGCCAACAGGCTGGCCCAACATGCGTCCGGATATCGGCCGATTCAGGGAACTATGATTTTAGAGCTCGCGGTCGATGACTGGCGAAAGGAAATCGCCGATTACTTGAAGGGCCCCTTCCGGAAAGTGGATCGGCGAGTACGTTTTCAAGCTATAAAATATGTGTTACATGAAGATGATTTATTTTACCGGACGATTGATGGAGTTCTTCTCAAGTGCCTGGGAACAGAAGAAGCAAAGGTCCTGATGGGAGAAATCCATGAAGGTGTATGTGGAGCCCATCAATCGGCTCACAAAATGAAATGGATGATCAGAAACAATGGGTATTACTGCCCAACGATTCTTGAGGATTGTTTCAAATATTATAAAGGATGCCAAGACTGTCAGAGATTTGGCAATATACAGCGCGCGCCAGCATCGGCTATGAATCCAGTGATCAAGCCGTGGCCGTTCAGAGGTTGGGGAATAGATCTCATCGGACAGATTCACCCTCCATCGAGCAAAGGGCATAAGTTCATATTAGTAGCCACAGATTATTTTACTAAGTGGGTGGAGGCAGTTCCTTTAAGGAACGTGACATCGGCCGATATGATTGAGTTCGTTAAGAACCATATTATTTATCGATTCGGTATTCCTCAGACTATCACAACTGATCAGGGAACAATGTTCACCTCTGGAGAATTCGGAGAATTCACCGCCGATATGGGGATTAAATTATTAAATTCTTCTCCATATTATGCTCAAGCCAATGGCCAGGCAGAATCGTCCAATAAGGGGATAATCAAGTTGATCAAGAGAAAGATAGAAGAACAACCCGAAAAGTGGCATATGTCTTTGGCTGAATCTTTATGGGCTTATAGGATGGCTTGTCACGGAGCCACTAAGATATCTCCTTATCAGCTGGTTTATGGTCATGAGGCAGTCCTGCCTTGGGAATTAAGGACAGGGTCAAGGCGTATATCGCTTCAAGATCAGTTGACGGCCGATGACTATTCCTTCCTCATGAAGGACGAGCTCGATGACTCGGCAGGTCTGCGGTTGAGGGCCCTGATCAGTATAGAAGAAAATAAGAAAAGGGTGGCCAGATGGTATGACAAAAAGGTCAAAGTTCAACAATTCTCTCATGGAGATTTGGTATGGAAGTTGGTGCTGCCGATAGGGTCTAAGGATCCCAAATTCGGTAAATGGTCACCCACTTGGGAAGGGCCGTACAGAATCGGCCGATTTGCCCTTTAAATGCATATATTCTGGAAACTATTGAAGGGGAAGAATTCCCCAGAGCTTTAAATGGACGATATTTGAAGAGGTACTATCCAAGCATTTGGGTAGATGCATAACTTGCAGAAAGATATATCAAGACAACATGGCTGACTTCTATCGGCTTTCGTCTGCATAGCCGATGCAGAAATGACATCGCCTAAAGAAAGAGACATTGTGATTCGTTTTGACCAGTTCATTATTGGATGAAAACGACAGAGTACATGGCCGACATGGTACAAGTCGCCCTTAGGAAAAAAATACTGATATATCTATTGATTACGCTTGTTCTGGATTTCTCTCTCGACACGACCCGGTTCTATCAGAAGGCGGGTCCTATTCTCCTTCGGATTCTCTACGGTGGCTCCAGTCTCAGCTTGATCGCAAAGTTCTATCAGGAGGCGGGTCTTCTTCTCCTCCAGACTCTCCAATGCAGCTTTAGTCTTGACTTGATGAGGGAGTGGAGGACTCTTCTCAGAGGGTGGTCGCTTACGGACCAAGCAGTGAGCATCTATAAGGTCCCAATACTCCTGGGCAACAGCGGGAACATGATCTTTTAGTTCCTCAGCATGAGCTCTTATCAGATCTTTGTCTGCCTGCGACAGTGGTTCGTCTGAATGCATGATTTCGATCGCTCGTTCCAGACCGGGGCTGAGACGTTTTGACTAAACAGAGATGAAAAGCTACCCAGCATCAGAGCGATTGAGATGTCTAGGGGAGAGGCAGAGGAGAGTTCATACCTGATTGACAGGGGAAGAAGACGGAGAAGACGAACAAGACATCTTGCTGATCCGGTTTGGGAGGATAAAGATCCAGTTGTTGGAGGGAGAAAAGACGGTGAAGGATATACTTATAAAGGAAAGGGAGGTAGATAGATGGTGAGACACGTCCCACCAGAGTAAAAGCATTCATAAATGCAAAGCTGGCAAAAGAAGTGGTCCAAGATCAAGTCAGCGCAGTAACATTAAAGGAGCAAATTAGCGCAGTAATATTAAAGGAGCATTAAATGTTTATAGCATTCTTTACAACCCGAGTAAAGCATCTATGGCCGCGATAGCTCGTTGCCTGATCTGATCGGCCGAATCTAGTACTCTTAGGTCGTCGTCGGCCGATCCAGGAACTTCTGATATATGGCGATGAAGCCTTATCGCTTCACAGGCCAAGTTCTGCCTTTCTTGCTTCAGCCCAGAGATGACGGATGGGAGCTCTTGAAGCTTCTTTTCTTCGGCAGCTATATCTTTGGTTATTTGCTCCATCTCCTTGGCTAGCTCTGCTCGCCTCCGTTTGAGCCGATCTATTGTGCCGATGATATCCGGGCGACAGCTTTCGAGGAAATTGATCCGTTGATGTACCTCTTGGGCCCGATGCTTGTACGAGTCAGCCTCTTCCCGGGTCTTTGCTAGCTGGGCGCGATCGGCCATGTGGCGCAGGGCCCTGGAGACCGGGGTTTGCATATGTTCTATATATGCAGCAGGCTCCAAACTTTCTGTTGTTTCTTCCGGGATTCGACCCTTGATGTCACTGAAAAGTAGTCGAATCGGCGAAGCATCTTCTACCAATCGGCCGATATCGTCTTGGAGGAGAATCCGCATGCTCTCGAGCTTGGTGCGGACATCATCAGAAACAGAGCTCGATGGAATTGGGCGTGAAGCGATTTCCTCATCATCAGGCAAAGAGACGGCGAAGGAGAAAATGCTGTTGTTCGGGGTGTCTTGCTCCTGTGGGGAAATAAAGAAAAAGGTTAGCAAGCAGTAAAGGGGAATCGGCCGATTCCCGTGATAAGTTTATTACCTCCTTGAAGCGGATCTCTCTTGCTTGTGCCGATGGGAGCGCCTCCCACGTCTCGGGGACTGGTACAATCGGCTCGTCAGAGGAAGAGGACTCAACAACTATTAATGCTCTGCTTGGACCAGCTTCCTGAAAAGGTATGAAAAACGGATCCTGTGAGTATACTATGTGTAATTGAAATAAGATGATATGAGATATTTGCCATGCCTCTGTTGATCTTCCGGCCGATGTTTGTTGTGGGGCTACAGTCAGCATACCCAAATCGGCCTGCATCAGGATCAGTTAAGTCCTCTGAATATCGAGAAATTGAGGTAAGAGATTATCTACCTCGACGGGAAGAGTTGCTGGAGCTTCGGCTTCTACTTTGGAAGTGGCCGATTGCTGTGGGGACTGCACTGGAACGGCTTGTGCAGCCTAGCAGAAAGGAAAAGTTAGTGTTAGTGGAGCACTTAGAGATATATGAAATAAGCAAGATTACCTGAACAGCTTCTACTAGCAGCGATGCCGCAGCTGCTCCGACTTCGGCGGTGACTTGAGGATCGTCCATCTCAGTAGTTGGCAAGGGTAGAGGAATCGGAGTTTCGGCCCATACTACCACCGATTGGACAGTCGATCCGATGCGGGCATGCACTCGACGGCTTGTTGTCTTCAAGGTTGGCCTTTTTGGTGTTCGTTTCGATCGGCCAGTGGCAATGTCCTTGTTAGTTGGAGCGTGGAAGCCGATGAGTGGATATGGCGTATACGGATGATTGTTCTCTATCGGCCTGCCGCTTCGGCTCCGCATCGGAGGGACTTGGCTTTCAGACTAAGAAGATGAATGTAAGTTAACGGTAAGATGATAGTATGGAAAGAGATAGCATTAAAATCGGCTGGGAGAAAGGACATACCGCTGCATTTGGGTCAATGTTCTCTGGGTCCAGAATGTTGCAATATGTTGATGGAGATTTGCAGAAGAGGTGTTGCTTCCATTCTGCCCACCATAATTTAAATTGCTGAACGGCAAAAGGGGCCACTGACCAATTGTTCAGGTCAATGGTGCTAGAATCTGGCACTAAGTCGCACAGCCGATTGTAATCAAGACTCTTGGTCAGTTCAACTCTGAATTTTGCTTGACCGGCAAAGTAAACCCGAATCGGCAGTTGGCCAAAGCCCAGTTGTCTTGCTGCAGCCGATGGATTATAGAACTCATATGTGGGAGAGTCCTTTCCAGAGAAGAAGTTAGCCGGCAAAATCCCTGGCTTAATCAGGGTATCCATAAGTTCCCTGTCAAAAGTATGAGTAGAAAAGTCGTAGCAGATGGGAAGTTCCAAAATCGGCTCTACTGCCTGATAGGGATGCCAACTGACAGTCTCTTCACTGAAGCCATTGTAGAAGAATCTGAAGTATTCAGCCGTGCGGGCAGCAGTGAATTGACAGCCACGGAAGGCCGATGCCGCCTCTCCAAAAGATCTGCAGCGTCGTCGGACGGTTGGATTTTCCTCTGACTCAATATTGGGGAAAGTTTTGGTCTCTATTCGTTGCTGAGAGACCTTGCTCATATATAAGTTGAGCCAGAGAGTGATGAACCACCAGGGACCGCCAGGGTTCCCAATCGGCTCCCCCTTTGACAGCTTAGTGCCGATTTGGTGCATCATGTGGTAGGCCGATCCCAACAGATGTTTTCCAAGGGGGACGGCCGATCCTAGTGACAGAGCTTCTGCTAAGGCTCGGGTGTTAGAAGAAGGTCCAACTGCTCTGCCACAGAAAAAGTGTTTCTCCAGCCACATCATCAGGAACGCAGTATGCTCTCTCTCTGAAACTGTCCCAGTCTTCATATTTTTACTGATGTACCCCTTCCATCCACCGATTCCTTTAGTTTCTAGCTGATGTGATGGCTTAATCAGATAGTTAAAGGGGATATCAGAGGAGGAGATGTCAAGGCCGGTCAACAACAGGACATCGGCCAAAGTTGGAGTCATGGGTCCATGTCCAAAAAGGAACGCATTGAGTGTGTCGGACCAGAAGTAAGAAGCTGCTATGACCAAGGGTTCATTTTTCTCCATCTGGGACAGAGAGAGGTCTATGCATTGGCCGATTTTTATTTCATCCCACTGAACTCTCCTAGACCTGGCTATTCTTTGGTACCATTCTCTCCAGCCGGGGGTCTCATTCGGCCAGGACCTAAACGCACCTACCCACTGATCTAGGTCCATGGGTGATTGCTTGAACAGGACTCTGTGAGTCTCTAGATTGATCAGGTCAGTTGGATCGGGATTTCCCATGGGGCCTAAGCAGATAAGATCGGGGGATTCTGAAAGAGGGCTGGTGATCTGGTGCCTAAATGCCTAAAAAAGGAGGAAAAGGGAGAAAAACTGAGAAGGGATCCGGAAAATACTGAAGCAGTAGAAAATCAAAAGAGGGAAATTTCGGATAATTACCTCCGGAATGAAGCTCATCGTCGCCGATGGAGCCGTCAGTTGAGCTGCCGATTGGGCTGCCGCCGCTGAAGGGGTTGCCAACAGAGCCTCCGTGGTTGGAGAGGTTGCTGATGGTGACGCCATTGGGAAAGTTGAAGCAGATCGCAAGCGAGATTGCCGGAGGGAGCGGTTGGAGATCGAGAGGGCTCGGGAGGAAGATGAATAGTGGTTCGCTGGAAGAAGATGCTAGGTTCGTGGGGAAAAGTAGGCGGAGAATGCCAATACTTAAGGATAATCCGGGAGAGCAAGGGTAAAGGCGGTATTTTTGCCGCGCCGTCTACACGAATTCCAGGGGAGCGGTCGTTTCGCGCGCTCGGTCCGAGGAAATTGCAATCATTATGCAGAAGACCGCGGAACGGAAGGAGATTTTTATTGCGCCCGTTTCGGAGAAAAAGATTAAAGAAAGAGTTTCGAAGGAAAAGTTATGTTTTACTCCGAAACTGGGGGGCATGTGTTGACGCCAGATTTTGACACGTGTTGAATCGGCATCAGGAGAAGAAGATTGGCCGATGCGGCGGATCTGAAGGCTACAGTAAGGAATCGGCCGATGGAGGTAACAGTTGGAAATCGGCCGGGTGATACAGCTCGCGCCAGCGGATTGGAGCCACAACAGAGAGTCCCGGTCAAAAGTGGCTTGATGTTGGTCAACGGAGCGGTGCTGATTCGGTCAAGAAGCAATTGGAAAAGTCCTGATTGGATTAGGAGACGGCGGCGGAAGATTCTGCGGGAGTCCGTTTCCTTTTTAAAGATATTATAGATATAGTAGTTTTCCTGTTTTAAATAAGGTTGTAACGAGTCGTAATCGACCAGGAGTCCTAGTTTTAGGATGTAAATAGGAGTCGTCAGGGCTTTGCAAAGGATCAACACATCAATCAACAAAATACTTCTACTTTTTCTAGCAATTTACTTTCAAGTTGGCGACTTCGCCAATACTTTTTCTTCTTTCACGAGTTCGTACGGATTGGCAGGGCTGCATCAACTTGATCTCCGGCCAATTGGTAGGTTCCGCTTACCGAGTAATATCCGAGCTTTAACTACGGGCGCATCGCTGTGGTTTCGTTTGGATTTATTCACCAGTTATCGATATTTACTAGAATTGCAAGTTTTACCTGTTGTTCTAGTATTATCACCAGTTATCCAGCTTGAGATTGGAACTATCGGCTTCGTCATTGTTCTTCTTCGATTTATCATCTTACAGCCGATTAGATCTATCTCAAGTGTTGCATCTGTAATAATTGTAAAAGGAGTGATAAATCAGATGGAACACATGTGTGATAAGGTGAACCGCATAGGTGCATTCTTGAAACGAAAGTTTCCTGGAGAGGTTCTGATAACTGAAATGGTGGCATCAAAAAATGATACGGTAAGCACATGTGCCATGTCTTTCCTTTTGGCATAGATGACTGGAACATAATGATGCACTATGTGCCATGTTTCATGTGTTCTGTTTTTTCTTTTTCTTTCGAAGCGATATGTTCTGTTTTTCAGGGTGAAAGAGTGGATGACAATGATATCCATCGTGATTCAAATGACAGTGAAGAGCATGCTTCTGATGACAACCTTGAAGAATCCAGTGCTAATGCTCAGCCTCCCAAAACTACTGTGCATGTGATATGGTGTTTATTTCATTTAGTATTTTCTCAGCACGTATCAAATGTAAGATCTTGTTAATGTTTTGAAACTATAGTTAATTAAAAGATGCAACCATCATGTTTGCAGAGTAATACTAAAGCCACTAAAACTAACAAGGGTTATGCTAATTCATCTTCACCACATGAGAGCATGGCTGCAAGGGTATGTTAGAAAATATTCTGCCATGGTACAGACCATGCCAATAATTTTGTTACAATATTTGGTTTAAACGAATGCAACTGATCTGAACTTTGATTGCAGCAGGTGCATATTGAGAATCGTAGTAAGGGGGACAAAGGCTATGCAGGTTTAGCTTTACCTCGTGAGTACCTAACAAAATTAATACAGGTATGTCCAAGGCATGACTTGAAGTTACTTGGCAATGCAGCTTCATATAGACAACAAAATTACTTGTTGATGATTAA
Source organism: Panicum miliaceum (assembly GCA_032594955.1). Lineage (NCBI taxonomy): Eukaryota > Viridiplantae > Streptophyta > Magnoliopsida > Poales > Poaceae > Panicum > Panicum miliaceum. Next base: position 24,304,897 of record CM064066.1, on the reverse strand, counting down.
AATCATTTATATTCCAGGGATCTCAAAACAAAAAAGTAGCGTATCCGTATGTTTCTGTTTGCATTATTATTATTTTAAACAAATGTGGTTACTGGTTCAGATAAATAATAGAATGCATCGTCTTCCAATGGTAGGATCAAAAGCAAGTCTATTTGATGTCACGAAGGCATGAAAACAAAGCTGTGGCCAAAGGAAACTTAGTGGCTACCGATAGCACACATGTGGTCGGCGGAAACATGCTTGGATATGAATATGTCGCTGTTGCTGTTCACGTTGTTAGTGACATTGGGGATGAGAATTTGCCTAGACCATTCGAAAATATTCGCACAGTAAGAGATGCCATAGGCTATGTTATTGCTTGGCCTCGATCAAGTGTAAGCTTATTTCCATATTGATCAAGTACATTCCAGTTGTTGTAATTTTTATAAATCTTGTTACTGATTTAAATGGTTCCAACTTTTTTAGGTGAAAAGGCCTAAGAGTTCAGCTCCAAGACGTGCATGACAGCTTGGTGATTTACATTCTTCAATTGTCCCACAAAACCTGTAATGCTTGATTCTTTTTTACTTTACAATGCCATCATCTCCTCTCCTTTTTCTCTTACTTTGCAGACAAAAGTTCTCAGGGGCTGAAGATACTTAGATGGATCAGCTAATCTACTGCTTTCTATGTAGAGAAAACTCATGCATACTTATTAGGGATAGCTTCTAGATAGATTTATGCGGCTTGACAAACCATGCAAGCCTGTATTGACTGTATATATACTTTATTCCGATGGATGTTTGATTGTATTAAATGCACTTGCCCGTAATACAAGTTTGTCGCTTCTAGTGAGTGTAATGGCCTTATGTTTTGTCCACCCGTACAGAATATTTATTATTTATTGAAAATCTCCATGTTTGTCAAAATTTGTGTATGAGGGTATATTCATTTTTAATACGAGCACAATATGCCAATGAATCTAAAAAATGTTATACGTATTTCTAAAATAAAAATACTCAAGTACGTCTCCACATAAGTAGACACGGATCTAAATGCAGTCCTAAAAGCATATCTATGTTTCTTACCACGCAATAAAACGTCACTACATAATGTGTCTACATTGGTAGATGCGTTATGTAAATGTATCTACTAAGGTGTGTTTATATGCGACACGCATCTAATGTATCTGCAAAGCGTCTCATCTTTCCTAGACACGTTCAAAGCGTCTCATCTTTCCTAGACACGTTTAAAAAATCGCATCTCCAAATGTTGACACGGTCCATGTGGAGACGCTCCAGATACGCTTTGCTAAAACGTATCTACACTCCCCTAGAGATGAAATAAAGCGTAGCTATCATAAAATTAAAGCGTATCTATAGGGGTTTTTTCTAGTAGTGTGAGTTTGTCTCAAGGTTGGTGAAGTAGAGCCTAGAGAGTTGCGAGGAAGGGGATGAAGGGTATATATACCCGTAGCCCCCAAAATGTGACTATTACTGTGCTGAAGCCTAGGTCTGGTCGACTAGGTCCCAAAACCTGGTCAAGGAATTCTAGGCGAAATCCAAACAAAGAGCTTCACATGGTCTGTCGATGTTTAACCTCCAACCCACCGAGGCATACCCCCGATGTGATAGATTGTAGGTAGGGTGTCATCGAGATCAGGAACTCGAAGGTGCAAGAAACACGAAACTTTAGACAGGTTCGGGCCACAATATGCGTAATACCCTACGTTCTATGTGGTGGTTTGTATTGCCTTAGGGTTGGATGTGTTTCGAGGGGTCCCTGTCCGCCCTTATGTAGTCTGGGGGGAAAGGGTCATGGAAATCCTAGCACAATAATAGCTTAGAAGTCCTACCCGAGTACTACTCGTATAGTTTCCTTCTGTTCCGACTAGTTCTACTCGTGTCCGAGTAGTTACAACATGGGTATGGTATGGGACATTACCCCATCCCGTATTCTAGAAAGTCTATGCCAAGTGCGCAGTCCCGTAGTCCCAGGTCTCACAAGCCCCCAAGCTCTTCGTAGTCGAGTACTACAAGCTTCCAAGTACTTCTGAAGGCGGCTTCGAGTTTTGCCGAACTTCATCTTGAAGGTGTCTTCCAAGTACTTCCTTGGCTGCATCGAGGCTGTGAGGTGCTCATGCCCCTGACTAGTTTTCAAGTCTTCTTTTATATGGGGTGCGATTAAACTCGCACTCCATATGGAAGAGCCCCCGAGCATTAGGTTGGGAATCGAAGAATCAGGCTGAGGGTTAAATTAGTCTTGAATCTTCTTTCCTTATCTTCCAAAAATTTAAAAAATAAGCCATTGATGACATGTGTCCCGCAGCCCCCGAGCCTTGAGTCCAAATCCCAAGGGTTGGAAAAAGGATCCAAAGAATCATGGCATGGGTTGTGTAAAATATTAAGAATTTGAATTGATGGTTAAAGTGGGTTAATTGGTTCAGAAATTTGAAAACCCCTTTTTCCGGGGCGGTATCCCTAAAAAAATGGTATAAGCGAATAACTTTCCCAAAAAATTCCCAAAATTACCGCTCAAAACAAATCTTATCTTTGGAAAAAAAAACTCTTCGCATTCCGCATAGTAAATGTAGGTCCGCCGCTGGTTATTTAACCGAGCAGTTACCTAGGGTTTCACTTAACCTTTTTACTCTCGCCATTTACTGCTTTGTCTCATGGTCTTCCTCTGTCTCTCAGCCGCCTCCGCTTACAGAGTTAGATCTAGGTCATTCTCGGTACAAGAAGTAGTCGCCCAGTTCTTCCTCCTCCTCAAGAGCACCACTTTGCCGCCTCTCTCTCCGCAGCCCTCGAGCGCATGCGAGTGAAACGTCTCGTGACCACAAGGATGGCCGGCAACAAGCGAGGTGCCTCCAAGGGTAAGGGGAAGGAGACTAAGGCCGCCACCACCGCCAGAGATGGGTGGAAACTATCAGACCCGGGCCCACGGGACTGTGCACATAACGTACATTTCCTAGGATAAGGGATGAGACATGTCCCACGTCCTACATCTGTTGTAACTACTCGTAGCGTAGTGGGACTACCCATACAGTAGTAAAACTAGTCAGAGACGATAGGAAACTACCTGAAAAGTACTCGGGTAGGACTCCTGGGCTTGTATCCGACTAGGCCTTCCATGTAACCCTGTCCCCCCAGACTATATAAGGGCGGACAGGGACCCCCTCCAAATAGGAGATCACCCGATCACCACCTAAGGCAATACAAACCACACAGGACGTAGGGTATTACGCTCTCGGCAGCCCGAACCTGTCTAAACTTTGTGTTCCTTGCACCTTCGAGTTCCTGATCTCGGCGACACCCTACCTACAAACTCACTGATGAGGACATCACCACCAACGATACATCCACACCTACACCAGCATTTACTTCACCAACACCACTTGGTCCTATTACTCGCGCTCGTGCTCATCGGCTTACCCATCAAGTAAGTTCACTCTTAATCTCAGGTTCATCATATTTAGACAATGGAGACACGTGCACTCTTTGTTTTACTCAGGAACAATGGATTGGATCAAAAGGGAAGAGGCATCGCGCAGGCTGGATTCGGACTGCAGGACAGACACGACTTGTGACGGCCGCCACAACTTCATCCGGATTCTGTTTTTAGAGTTCAAGTACTTCCTAGAAAGCTTATCAAATCTACTTTCCAACGGATCTGGAATCACCTCCATATCTGTTTGGAGTCAACCACAATCATCGATTTACTACAGAGTCCTTTTCAGCCCACGGTGCTGCGTCACTCTATTTTGGCCCAATGGGCCGTGTATCAAGTTGAGTCCAATTCGGACGCGTTCTAGGGTTGGGATACGACCCCAGCACCCTTGTGGTCATTCTTCCACTTCCTTGTAACCCTTAGCTGCCTCCAAGAACACTCGGGTTTTGTTAGATGCATGTTTAGCTTTTGCTACTTCCTTGTAGCGCGCGTGCTGATCCAACCGCACGTCCACTTGTTTTCGGAACCCCACCATTTTGAGATTAAGTTTGAGACCTTCAATTACATCTCGTATTTTCAGTACTCGTTCTACTTGTTCTTGCTAGTTCTTCGATTGCTTGCAGGACGAGTGCTCTAGTGGCCGGGGTGTCGCGCTCTACAAGATCGCGGCAACCATAGGAGGTGGTGTATTGGTTGCTAAGGCACAACGTCCTTGGAAGGCTGTAGTCGGGCCGTGAACGTCATCTCCTCCATCAATCGAGTTATCCCACGCCTCTCATCGAAAGATCAGGAACAAACCCTAGCGGGTTCACATCACTCACCACCTCGGGGGTATCCCTCGGTGGGCGTGGCGGTAAAACACCGACAGCTGGCGCGCCAAGTAGGGGTGTTCATCGAGCATCCACCGAAGAACTCGATGGCGACCTTCAACTTCACCAGCGTCGTGCTCGACGAGGGCACAACTTTTGTCTTCGGCTCCTGGATCTGCATCGCCAACGGCTTAGGTGGCTTCAATAGCCACCTAGTCGACTCCGGGAAGCCGGAGGCCTCTGCATCAACTCAGCACAGCAACATCAACGAGTTCATTGACAACCTTGACGAGTTGCTGCTCCTCGATCTGGTCCTGCAGATCGAAAAGATGTCCGTTTTCGACGTGACTTCCACTTGTGCTGCACCAGAACTAGTCGGATCAGACTCAAACCGATCTGAGCGAACCACATAATCTATGTCCCTCTCCGACTTGGAGGAGCACTTAGATTTAGTGCTCAAGCTCAAGGACGTGGGAGCCACCGCTTGTCGGGGGGCCCCCATTTTCGACAACTACTCGTACTCCGACAAAGAGTACTCGTCGTTCAGTACTATACCTTCAAGTCAGAGACGAGGAGGACTCGGAGATGAGGGAGCCACCACACGTCGAGGGGCCCCGCTCTTAACAACCATTCGCAACCCGATGACTACCCCGAATCATCTTCGGGCAATCATCTGGGCTTAAGCATAACATCCATGCCGCAAGGCCATTTCGTGTACTGGAAGGGCTTAGAGCCCTCTGAACTACTTGATTACGACTCCCGCCTTGTGGCTTTCACGCAGGAACTGCCCTTCCAGGAGGGCAAACCTCTCTCTCCCATCGCGGAAGAGGGAGACGACAGCAAAGAGCTACACGAGTACAGCCTTACGGCTGACAATTCGTCGGATCGTCAAGTCTATATGGCCTCCATTCGCAACGCGGATGACGACGAGCCGGGTCCCGAGTACGACGACGAACAACTCGCGTACGTGTCTGCCGACGAGCCTATGGCAGATGCCCCCCAGGACAAGAACAAGGAGCACCGAAGGATCCGGCAGTTGAAGAACGCTAAGCGCGCCAGTGCAGGCGGAACGTGGAAAATCACGCTCGTAATCCAATGTACCAAAGGAACCTCAATAATGCTTTCACAGAAGCCGCGGATCGGGAGTACCGTACACCGATTGGCGCCATTGCAGAAGCAGCACTAATAGCCCAACAACTACCACTCAACCCTCAAATACAAAGGTTGCAGTATCTAACCCAGCGTGCGCTCGTGCAACTCGATGGGCAACATCCAGTGTCTTCCACTCAGAATCTGCCCTCGAGGTCTAAGCACCATGGTGAAACTGTGCTGATCAGTCGCACCCCCGCAGGAGGCCCCGAGAACAAGAGGAACAGCAGTCGCCAGCACGACGAGGGCCACCATTCCGCGTGTTTCAACGCCGAAAAAGAAGTACAACAATCTACTCGCCAACCTCGCAACTAGCATGGCGCAAGGCCCCAAGGCCAAGCTCCACCTGAGGCTAGCCTTCATGAGGCTCCTACGATCGACCTCAGGCAGAAGATCAATGATGACCGCGACACACGGCGCATCATTGAGACAAGGAGAAGGGACCACCTCGATAGGTACCACGACGACGACGACAACGACCGCTTTCCCACCTTCACCTCAAACATCACTGAAAAATCCTATCCCAAGGAGTTTAAACCAGTCGGAATCCCCAAGTACGACGGCAGGCAGGACCCGCGCTAGTGCATCCGATGCTACTCCGTTGCCATCGAGGTCTCAGGGGGATCCAACTCCACCAAGGCACTCAACTTCCCAGTAGCCTTGGAATCCGCGCCTCTCACTTGGCTTGAAAGCCTCAAGCCAAACTCCATCGACTCCTGGGAAGACCTCAAGCGGGCTTTCATCAACAACTTCCAGGGATCCATGATTAGAGCAGGCACTCGCCACGATCTGTCCCAGGTCAAGTAAGAGATGAACGAAACCCTAAGGTCCTACACCCGGCGTTTCTTCGAGATGCGTGCCACCATCTCCAACATCATCGATGAGGACTTCATCCACTACTTCCAGAATGGACTCTTCTCGAATCACACGTACCACGACTTCGGACGTAAAAGCCCGACTACCACCGTGGAGCTACGTGACATGATGGCACGGTGGGCTGACCAGGAGGATGAGGAGAATGACCGCTTCCCCAAGCGAAACAGCGACAAGCAGGGCAACGGCAACAGCCACATAGACAAGGGCCAGTGGAACCACTCGGGGAACCCCTGAAAGCGCAAGCCAGACCAAGAAGTCGCGGTTGTTGAGCGCAATCCGCGTGGCAAGAAGTCAGGGGACAATGACGCATAGTTTGAGAAAGTCTTGCACAAACAATGCCCGATGCACCCGAAGTCACGACACATGCTCTTCGAGTGCGTCAGCCTCCGCAAGTCACTCAACGCTCCACCCCTTCCCCAAGTAGGAAAGCGAAATGACCAAGAGGACGACGACGAGGGTGACAAGTCAGGGGCGCAAGATTTCCAAGATCGAAGAACATCGTCAATGTCATCTTTGGCGGAGACGGCGGATTCCTCTCCAAGCGCGCGCAGAAGTTGACCCGGCGCGAAATCCTCTCTGTAGAGCCTGCCACGCAAAAGCCTCTAAGATACAGCGAGGTCCCGATCTCCTTCTCCAGGGATGTTTAATGGACCAGCTTCTCCGAGCCAGGAAAGTTCCCGCTTGTCCTAGATCCTATCGTGGCGGGCTCGCAGCTGACCCGAGTACTCATCGATGGCGGGAGCGGCCTCAACCTGCTTTTCACGAGTACTCTAAAGAAGATGGGTCTGGACATCTCCAAGATGCTCACCCCTAGCAGAGCTCCGTTCTATGGCATCGTCCCAGGAAACACGGCTACACCACTCGGCTCAGTGGTCCTGCCAGTTACCTTTGGGACGAAGGAAAACTATGGCACCGAGTACGTCAAGTTCGAGGTGGCTGACTTTGAGTCATCATACCATGCCATTCTCGGCACACCAGCACTAACCAAGTTCATGGCCGTGCCCCACTAAGTCTACCTGCTACTCAAGATGCCAGGAAAAACAGGTGTACTCACGTTCCATGGCGAGCTGAAGAAGTCGTACGACTGCGACCAGGAGGCGATCGAGCACGCCATGACATCACGCGTGCTAGAGCCTTCGGGGGAAGTTGTCATGGCTGCGCAAAAGCTCACCGACTCAAAGATGGAGATCTCCAGCCAAAGGCCTATCCAGTCGAGGGTTAAACCCAACCCCAGCGACGTCGGCATCAAGACCATCCAGCTGCAAGAAGGTGACCCATCCCAGACTGCTTTGATCGTAGGCGGCTTGGGTGACAGATAAGAAAACGCACTCGTCAGCATCCTTAGGGCTAACCGAGACATATTCGCATGGAAACCATCGGATATGCCAGGGGTGCCCAAGGAGTTGATCGAGCATTGCCTAAAACTTGACCCTAAAGCCACTCCGAAGAAGCAACGACTACGACGCTTCGCCCCCGACAAGAGGGAGGCCATCAAGAAGGAGCTAGCAAAACTACTAGCGGTTGGTTTTATTAAAGAAGTATACCACCCCGAGTGGTTAGCTAAACCTGTACTAGTCTTGAAAAAGAATAATAGTGAATGCAGGATGCGTGTGGATTATACTGATCAACAAACATTACCCAAAGGATCCCTTCGCACTCCCTCGCATCGACCAGGTCATCGACTCTACGGCTGGCTACGTCCTACTCTCCTTCCTCAACTGCTACTCGGGTTAGCACCAGATCGCCCTCAAGGAAGAAGATCAGATCAAAACAGCGTTCATCACCCCCTTTGGAGCATATGCATACACAACAATGTCCTTCGGGTTGAAGAATGCAGGAGCCACCTATCAGCGGGCCATCAAACTATGCCTCACCGATCAGCTACATCGCAACGTTGAAGACTATGTGGACGACGTGGTCATCAAGATCAGATCCCACGACGAGTTCATCTCTGATATTGAGGAAACCTTCAATAGCTTACGTAAGTTTTGATGGAAGCTTAACCCAACCAAGTGCGCCTTCGGCGTGCCACAAGGAAAACTACTTGGTTTCATCGTCAATCACCTAGGAATTGAAACAAACCCGGAGAAGATCACCGCCATTACAGCCATGGATGCTCCACAAACGGTCAAGGATGTCCAAAAGCTCACAGGTTGCATGGCAGCCTTGGACAGATTTATCTCCCGACTTGGAGAATGGGGATTATCCTTCTTCAAACTACTCGAGCGCCACGACAAGTTCCAGTGGACCGAGAAGACAACACAGGCGCTGCAATCGCCACCCATCCTGATGGCTCCCCAACCAGGTCAGAACCTATTACTCTACATCGACGCGACTACTCACATCGTTAGTATGACAATTGTAGTGGAGCGCCAGGAGGACGGCCATGATTTCGGCGTGCAGCAGCCATTCTACTTCATCAGTGAAGGCCTTTCTGAATCCAAGGTTCGTTACCCGACAATTCAGAAACTACTCTACAGTATACTCATCACCTCTAGGAAGCTTCGCCATTATTTCGATGCATACAACATCTTGGCGGTTACTGATTTCCCATTGGCGGATATCCTCCACAACCGAGACGCCACCGGGCGCATCTCCAAGTGGGCAGTGGAACTGGGGGCCCTCACCCTCGACTTCAAGCCCCAGACGGTCATAAAGTCGCAGGCACTAGTCAAGTTCATGGCGGAGTGGCGAGAAAACCAAGTGGATGCCCCAGCCAACCGGCCAAAGCATTGGGTCCTGTACTTTGATGGCTCACTCAAGCTCGGTGGCGGTGGCGTAGGAGTACTTTTCATCAGCCCGAGAGGAGAACAACTCAAGTACGTGTTCCAATTACTATTTGAGGTTTCTAACTACGAAGCCGAGTACGAGGCACTACTGCATGGGCTACGCCTGACAGTCTCTTTGGGCATCAAGCAACTACTTGTCTACGGCGACTCCATGTTGGTGGTCCAACAAGTCAACAAAGAGTGGGACATCAACAAGGACGCATACGTTGTGGAGATACGCAAGCTCGAGAACAAGTTCTCGGGGCTGGAAATCCATCATGTGATTCGCGACAACAATGTGGGAGCGGATGTGCTCTCAAAACTGGGTTTTGATCGAGCTAACGTCCCACCGGGAGTTTTCGTTCACGAGTTGCATCACCCTTCCATCGAGGTACCAGACTCAAGTTCCATCGCTCAGGGTCCAAAGGAACCCGACCGAGAGGTCTTGATGATCGAGGTCGACTGGCGGGTGACCTTGATCGACTACATCCAGTAGCACAAACTACCCCCCGGCGTCGACCCAAAAAGCGCTGAGGCTACACACATCTTAAGGCGTAGTAAAGGGTACGTTTTAGTCGGGGACAACTTGTACAAGCGTGGATCACGTCAGGCATACTCAAGAAGTGTGTCCGCACGGAGGAGGTAGAGAAATACTCCAAGAGATTCACGAAGGCATGTGCGGGAACCACGCCGCTTCTTGCACACTAGTCAGCAAGGCTTTTAGATCAGGTTTTTACAGGTCGACTACTTTAGCATACGCCGAAGCACTCATTCGCCGGTGCACAAACTGCTCGTTCTTTAGCAAACACCCCCATGTCCCGGCTCACAACCTCATCACCATACCACCTTCATGGTTGTTTGCATGTTGGGGCCTCGACGTGATAGGGCCCTTAACAACTGCGCCAGGAGGTTTTACTCACGTGTTGGTGGCCATCGACAAGTTTACCAAGTGGATTGAGTACAAGCCAATCACAACGCTTTCTGCAGATCGAGTGGTTAGCTTAATTTGCGACATCTTGCACCGTTTTGGCTTCCCCAACACCATCATCACGGACCTAGGATCCAATTTCCACTCACATCAGTTCTGGGATTTCAGTGAACGCAGTTCCACTAAATACAAGTATGTTTCAGTGGCTCACCCGCGGGCCAACGGCCAGGTTGAGCGCGCCAACGGCTTGATTTTTGATGGCTTGAATAAAAGACTCTACGACGAGAACAGCAAAAAGGGTGGCAATTGGATTGACGAGATCTCGTCAGTAATATGGGAGCTTCGCACACAACCAAGCAAAGCCACAGGAGAGTCATCTTTCTTCCTCGTATACGGGTCTGAAGCTATATTACAGGATGACGTCATGTGGTAGTCTCCTCGACTGGAGATGTTTGAAGTGGACGAGGCTGACACCGCAAGACATCTCGAGCTTAACTCAGTGAGGAAATCAAATGCAACGTCTTCCTCCAGTCGGCCCGCTACTTACAAGGAGTCCATCGTTACCATGACTGAAACGTCCAACGACGCTCTTTCAACGTTGGAGATATGGTTCTTCGACGAATCCAGGATGAAACCGGGCTGCACAAGCTTAATTCACGATGGGAGGGGCCTCTCATCGTGTACAGGGTTACAGGACAAAGGTCGTATCGCTTACAGTATCCTGACGGCCAGGAGGTTCCTAATTCCTGGAATATTGAGCATCTACGTCGTTTTCATCCTTAACCAACCAAGCCATCTTCTATCGGCGCCTGGAGATCAAACTTCCAGTATAACTCCGTTTTACTGGTTTACGACTGGTATTATGTGCAAGTTTGCTGAAGGGGCCTCGCTCCAAATTTTGGGGATTTGGATTCAAGGTTCGGGGGCTGCGGGACACGTGTCATCAGCGACTTATTTTTCAAATCTTTTGGAAGATAAAGACAGAAGACTCATGATTAAATTGACCCTTAGCCTGATTCTACGAGTCAAACTAAGGCTCGGGGGCTACTCCATATGGAGTGCGAGTTTAATCGCACCCCATATAAAAGAAGACTTGATAACTACTCGGGGCATGAGCACCTCGCAGCCTTGATGCAGCCAAGAAAGTACTCAGAGGACACCATCAAGATGGAGTACTCGAAGACGCCTTCAGAAGTACTCGGATTACTGCAGTACTCGACTACGAAGAGCTCGGGGGCTTGTCAGACCCGGGCCCACGGGACTATGCACATAGCGTACATTTCCTAGGATAAGGGATGGGACATGGCCCACGCCCTACATCTGTTGTAACTACTCGTAGCGTAGTGGGACTACTCATACAGTAGTAAAACCAGTCGGAGATGATAGGAAACTACCTGAAAAGTACTCGGGTAGGACTCCTAGGTTTGTATCCGACTAGGCCTTCCATGTAACACTGTCCCCCTAGACTATATAAGGGCGGACAGGAAACCCCTCCAAACAGGAGATCACCCGATCACCACCTAAGGCAATACAAACCACACAGGACGTAGGGTATTACGCTCTCGGCGGCCCGAACCTGTCTAAACTTTGTGTTCCTTGCACCTTCGAGTTCCTGATCTCGGCGACACCCTACCTACAAACTCACCACCTCGGGGGTATCCCTCGGTGGGCGTGGCGGTAAAACACCGACAGAGACCAAATAAGTGCTCTGAAGCCGATCTTCAAGCGCTTGTTGATGAGGGTCTTCTCCAGAGCAAAACCATCATCCAGTGGCGCACTGCCACTGGGGATAGGAGGCCGTATGAGGGGTCGATGAATTGGATCTTTTCCAATACTTTGTCGAGCGAGGGTTGGCCTTACTGACCTCTAATTTTTTCCATGGTCTTCTTTTCTACTCCGGAATGCAACTCCATCATCGGAACCCTAATTCCATTCTCCACGTTGCTATCTTTGTACAATTATGTGAAGTCTTCTTAGGAATATAGCCACATTTCGATCTCTTTTGCTATCTTTTCCACCTTAGAGCCCAGCCCAGTGAGAAAGACCTTTATGAAGTTGGAGGTGCTGGACTCCAGCTGAGGCAGGGGATGGAAAAGAAATACATCCCCTACAAGTTCCAAACTAGCTTGTTAGGATGGAGGGAGAGGTGGTTCTACATCGGAAACCATGAACCTTCCCTGCCTGAAAGCACCGCCGGGGCGCTTCAGATCACAACCGAGTGGAGCAAGCCCTGCCAGGATGAAAGCCAGATCCTAGAGCTGCTCAGCATGATCAAGAAGCAGAGGGATGCAGGAATCACTGGTGTGACGGTGATGTACTCCTGGATTGGTAGGCAGATCCAGCCACTACAGAAGCAATCGAGGTTTGGCTTCGAGTACCTTTGAGTCTTAGACCCTTCTCGAATTTCTGCAGACCCCATTCAAAAATATGATGCCATTCTGAGAGTAAGCCGAGTACGCATGGGCGCTGAAACCGTGCCATATGTTCCAAAGATGTACTCTGCCAAGGAGCCTCCAAAACATGTATGGACAAGTATCTGTATTCTTCTATTGAAGCTTTAAATTGAATAGTACTAACATGTCTTTTAATCTTATCACAGTAGGATGTGAATGTGTATAGGAGTATGTCACCAATGTCGGACATTGAACGTCCGCGCCATCTTCTGTCGTTGGTGTTCGAGAAGCCGATCTCTCGCGCTGACATTAATCCAATCAGCATGGAAGAGGACCAAGATAGCGATGATAGTCGCCCACTGGCCAAGGTGATGAAAGGCAAGGGAAAGAAAACTGCCCAGGAGAGTGCAGACTCTCCTGGTGGCGATCTTTTGCCTAGCCACCCTCGGGAACCAAGAGCCACCGCCCAGAAGTGCAAGGCCAGCGTCTCACCAGGTGGAGGTGATATCGGGACATCCAGGTGATTGCTTCCCATTGCTTTCCGAGTACTTTTGACTGTTGTCCGTTGAAATATCCCCTTCTTCCTTATTCCTATTTATCAGCTCCCTGAACCCCAAGCACACTAAGGGTACAGTTGAGGAGGAGGTTGGGGATGACACTGTGAGGGGACGGAGCATGCCCACCATCGCAGTTGACCCATCAAGTGGTACTGCTGAGGCCGCGGCAGAACAATCTCCACCACCGGCTGGCTTGAGTTCGATGGTAACCGTCGTGGTTGCCCCACCGGGGCAGACTCCACCCTCGACTGGCAAACTGGTGTCAGCGAGTGCTTTGGATACAGCCAAAAGTACTTAACAAGAAAAAACCGGCTATAAACAAATCTGCACTGTAAGTATCCTAGTGCTTTTTCCTTGTGGATTGTAGGTTCATATTTGTTTGGCAAAAACTCGTAATGTTGTTTTTGTATGCAGACTGTCCTCTGCTATGGGCTTGGAGCAGCCTGGCAATGCCGCGAATGCCCCAGCCCCCGAGCTAGAGAAGGTAGTTGATGTGACGCCAACAACCATGAAGGTTGTTCAGCCATTGGTACAACGTGAGATTCATGTCCCCTCGCCCATTGGAACCGAAGATGCCGGTGTGAGGGACGTGCCGATCACTGAAGCAGAGAAGGAAAACGCGGAACGGGTTCCGGAATATCCCATGGGTAAGTTAAGTTGATCACCCTTTCACACGAGTTCTTCGTTGCTTGCATGCTTGCTTATGAAGTAACGATGTGGCAGGGAGCCCGCAACAGCAGCATGCTTCTGACGAGCAAGGCGCCGCAGGTGGTTAAACAGTTGGAGCCCTGATGTAGCCATCGAGTTGGGAAAGCGACATCCCACAGGAGCTAATTGATGACCCGATGCTGATATCAGAGCGCATGCGGGAGTTCCAATATTCTTTCAAGGACTTGTATCGATTCTCCACGGTTACTACCTTGAACTTTCCATATCTGCTTTTGTTGAGCAGTCTTCTTTCTCAAACTTCTTCACAATGTCAAGCAGACCATGGCCAACCGGTCACGCATCAAGTCGGACAAGTTGTGGGTCGTGGAGAATAAGCTCCAGCAGTTGCAGGCCAGGGAGCAAGAGGTTGAAGCGCAAGCAGCAGAGAATGCTAAGGTAAGGTATGAACTCGATACCTTGAAGCTGGAGCACACACAGGAGGTCTGGCTGCTGACGAAGGAGATTGAAAATCTCAAAGACAAGAACAGACTTCAGACCAAGTCTCACCAAGGTGATACTCTGTCGACTGCTTTATCTTGGTTTGTTGTATGTGGAAAGTAGTATCTGAACTAATACGAGTACTTCTTCATCTCCTTTGCTTGCAGAACTTAACAAAATCATAAAAAATAAGGATGACGAGATCACTGACTTGAAGAATCTTGTGTACCGTCATTCAGATGATGCGGAGAAGTTGATTAAGGATCTCCAAGATGCAGATTTACAACTCATCCATTGCATGACGCAAATCAGGGATACGGCCGTTGAGGAGGAGCTAAAAAAGAAAGAACTAGAAGAGCTCAAGAATGTTGCCCAAGTAGTGGTCGACATGGTGGATCCGCCGGAAGAAGGGGTGGTGAGCGACAAGACGTTGTTGGAGCAACTTCGCAAAACCCCCCAAAAGATTACCAGCTACGTCTCGAAAACCACCAAACCTACGTGGAGCATGTTCTTGGACTCGTAAAGTCCTACTGGTCCAAGGCCAACCTAGAGCCACTGGCAAGTGGAATGTCTGCTGACTGCACAGAAGATAAGTTCAAAGAACTTGTTGAAGAAGTGAAGCCGGTGGCCCAAAAGCTAGTCGATAGCCTAGATCAGGAGTAGATTCAGATGTAGAAACATTGAACACACTGTCTTGGCTATGCATATCTGTAAATATGGTATTAGTTGTTTGCCGGTTGATGTGTTCGTGGTGCTGACTCGTAGAGTAGGACCAAAAATCGTAGGACTTAGAACAAAGTATTGGAAACGCCCATGTAGAGCTACCCAGAAGGTAACGTTTCTGGAGGTAGTTGATGGTTGTGCGCTCAACAGTTAGACCCAATCAGGGATGTAAAAAGTAGGGTGAAACTGCATTGTGCGATATCCTAGATTTTTTGTAGGCATAGAAGCCTCTTCGACTGTATCATAGTGACTTGGGCCGTTAGTTCTGGCGAACTGTGTAGGCTAGTACACGAGGTAGTCAGGTTGTTCGCAAATACTCATTGCGTTGTGACCTGTGGAGTAGCCCCCGAGTATATTTGAAGACTTAGCGTAGTTAGCGTATTGTTAGTACTCGAGGCCACAGCCCCCGAGTTCTTGCAATGTAGCTAAAGGAAAAGTAGTCGTTTGGAGACCAGATCAACTCTTTATTGATAACAGATGTTGTGCTGCAGCTGACAACTTTGGATACAACTTATCTAAGGGTAGAAATGGTGTAGGTGCTTGATATTCTAGGAGTATGGAACTTCCTGGCCATCGTGACTTTGGATACGATGAAGGGCCCCTCCCATCACAAGTTGAGCTTGCGCAGCCCAGTTTCATCCTGGATGTGGCGAAGGACCAAATCTCCAACACTGAAATATCTTATTTGAACGTTCCTATCGTGATAACGACGAACGCCTTGTAAGTAGCGGGCCGATTGGAGCAAAGTGTTGCATTTGACTTCTTCTACTGAGTCAAGCTCCAGATGTCTTGCATCATCAGCCTCGCCTTCCTGATACATCTCCAGTCGTGGGGATCGCCACATGATGTCAGCTGGTAGGATGGCTTCTGACTCGTAGACGAGGAAGAAAGGTGACTGCCTGTGGCTTTGCTTGGTTGTGTGCGAAGCCCCCAAACTACTGATGAGATCTCATGGATCCATTTGCCACCCTTTTTGTTGTTCTCGTCGTAGAGTCTTTTCTTCAATCCATCAAGGATCATGTCATTGGCGCGCTCAACCTAGCCGTTGGCCCACGGATGAGCCACTGAGACATACTTGATCTCGATGGCGCTGCGCTCACAAAATTCCCAGAACTCATGCGAGTGGAAATTGGATCCCAGATCTGTGATGATGGTATTGGGGAAGCCGAATGATGTGGACATCACCAGAATGGATACACCCACATGTAATAAACACACATGGAAGGTATGGAGGACCAAAGAAGTTGATTGGGGACCAAGCCTAAGTCTTCCCAATGTTCTCCATCAGGCCACCACGTCACTTTTGGTGCAAGGAAAGAAAGAGTCCATGTCCAACACGTTTTGGAGGCTGGATTCGGACTGCAGAACAGCACCAACTTGTGACGGACACCACGGTCGCATACGGACTCGGATAGGGACATTCAAGTACTTCGTGGAAAGCTTATGAAGTCTAGTTTCATATGGATCCGGACTCAAGTCCATATCTCTCCTGATTCGTCCGCAATGACCAAAATACTACCGACTGGTTTTCTGTCTAAAGGTGCTGCGACATCTTAATTTGGCCCGATGGGCTTTGTATCAAGTCGGGTCCATTAGGGACGCGTCCTAGGGTTGGAGTGCGACTCAAACACCCTCTTGGTCGTCCTCCTAGGTATTAATAAGGGTTAGAGCCGCCATGAACAGATTGGGGGTTTTTGTTTTGTTGAAAGTTTAGCCATTGCTACTTCCTTGTAGACGCGTGTGTCGACTAGACCATCCATTCTACTCGATTCGGAACCCCACCTTGTTGATTCCAGATTGGTTATTATCTCCATATTTGCAATTGAGTTGCTTGTTCTACTTGTTCTTGCTGGTTCTTCGATTGCTTGCAGGACAGGTGCCCTAGTGGCCGGGTGTCGCGCTCCACAAGATCGCGGCAGCCATTGGAGGTGGTGTATCGGTTGCTAAGGCGCAGCGTCCTTGGAAGGCTGTAGTCGGGCCGTGAACGTCGCCTCCATCTCAAATCGAGTTATCCCCCGCCTCTCATCGAAAGATCGGGAACAAACCCTAGCGGGTTCGCCATCAGTTGGTATCAGAGCTGGGCCCTTGTTTAAGGGGGTGGGAATGATGAGGACATTCTCCACTATTACCCGCTGGCAAAGACGCAACAAAGGGGGCCAAGTGGTCCAGTTGTAGTCGGGCGGCGACCGTGTGAGCCTCTGAATAATCCCACCTTGCTTAGCTTGGGAGGAGGAAGCTACCTTAAAAGGGAAAGCCACCCTTCCCCTATTGGACTAGTCTTTTAGGGAGACTGGGCCTTTCCCCGAGTAGGTGTGCCTAAGAACTGTTGGGGTCCGGGCAACCTTAATTTATTGGGCCTCGGCCAATCCCACCTGGGCCGGATGCATCATTTGGTATCAGAGCCAGGTTTATCGGTGAGAGACTTCTAATTCTTTGCTGTTTTATTTTTCCTATAGTCCAGAAAAGCCAAAAAAAATAGTAGATTAGTTTTCCTTCAATCCTATAAACTCGTTTGAGCCTTTGCTAGCACTGCTTAGTTAGGGCTTGTTGAATTTTTGATTGCATCGGTTGCGTCGTGTTGCTGGTCTTAGTTTAGTCCTTTAGAGTTTCGAGTTCTTGTCACCTCTTTTTGTCTCGGAGTTTCAATTCATCAGTGGAAGAAAACTTTCATTGTTTCTGTGTCCGGTCTCCGATTTGCGAGTTTTCGTACAATCTGGAAAGCGTAACTCGTGATCTTTCCAACGGATCTGACCTGGGTCACAAATTCCATCTAAGTGCTCCAGAATCGACTTGGAGATTTGTGCGTCTGGCTGCGTGAAACAAGTTTCGTCAATCTGAGTTGGTAGCAGCTATATGCAGTAATCCTGTTGCGTTGTTTGTCAAACAAAGGATTTTAGTCCTCTACAAAAAAAAAGAAGAAGAAAAAAAGAAAACAAAGTGAAAAAAAACAGAAAAGAAAAGAAAAGAAACGAAAAAGAAGAAAGGGGCTGATCCATCTTTTGTGTTCCTGCTGTTTCGGTTGGTGCTTTGTGACTTCATTTGTGTCCAGGCTCGCGCCTCTAGTACGGTCTATGCTAGGACCAGCACAGTACCACCGTTGAACAATTATTCAGCTTGCTTTTCTGACTAACGTGGTGCTAGTATTTTCCCTTGATCAGCCCACCTACAGCTCCACATACTCGACTATAGCTTGACAGTTTTCTGTTGCTAAGGCACCGATACACTTCTTTCAAGGTGCTTGACTTGTTGGTTGCCGACTCATCCTGTTTTGCTTGGTAAGAACTGGTAAGAGCTCGTATTAAACAAGTTGAGTTTGAGAGAATTACAACCGACACATTCTAGTAGTTGACAGGAGGATACATATTATTTTTGTGTTCTTGTTTTCTACTGATCATGGCAGGTGATACTGTGATTTTTGAGCGGAGCAAACAACAACAAAATATTCTGGACATTATTCAATGCTTGCCTTTATATCCTGGTGAGTTTGATCCTAAAGCTTACATTGATTGGGAGCTAAAAGTAGATAATGAATTTGATGAGCATGACCTGTCGGAGAAACAAATGATTTATATTGCCTCTAATATTTTAACAGAAAATGCTTTGCTAGAATGGAAATATATTTGTAGGCATAACATTATTCCGCAAACTTGGAAAGAATTCAAAATACATTTTAGAGATGCCTATATTCCTGCATATTATGTTGATCATTTGCTTACCAAACTAGAGAAATTAAAACAGGGTAGTAGGACTGTGAAACAATACTACCATGATTTTAAAATTTGTATCATGTTTGGTGGATTGGATGAATGCATGGAAGATGTTATGAATAGGTTCATGAGAGGGCTCAATTCTGAAATTCGAAACTTGTTAATTGGCAAGTCCTATTGCTATATCGGTCAATTGTTTTGTCTTGCTCTCCATGCTGAAAAAGAAATTCTTTCATTTGTGAATACTTGCAAGAATGATGTGACTCATAGTGTCCAAACTTTGTCCACTCTACATGCTAACAAAGAGCAACGAATAGTGGAACCTGCTGCTGATTCAACTTTTTCACAAGATGAATTACTTGTTGTTTCTTATGATAAAGAGGACTTGTGTGCTAATACTTCTTTTACTCATATACCAGAATTAATGAATAAGTGTGATATTTTTGGTTTGGAACCATACGAATGTGCTGTAGATAATCCTTCTCATCCTATTACTTGTGTACAAGATGAACTGAAATTGTTGTCTTCTTTAAATACTTTGGGTTATATTGAATTTAATATTCTGTGTAATCTAAATTGTCTAAAAGAGAAGGTTCAATTAGATTCTAATTTGCCAAGTTTAAATCATTGTTCGCTTCATGCAATTGGAAAAAATGACATCAAAGGAGAATATTTGGTGCATAAAGTGTATATCTGTTCTAATCAGAAATATCCTTTTGGGCTACAATACCATGAGCAAATAGGGGGCTGCATTAACACTAATAATATCTTGCAAAGTTTTTCTAGTTTTTCTCTTATGCAACAGGATCAGCCTGAAGAACGGGAGCATTGTTTGTTGTGCCCATGCAGCATAGTCGTCGCTCCATGTTCCAACAACAAAGCAAGCACCTTTGAATGCCGTTGGAGCAAGTCGAGGACGACTTGCAGCCAAGAAGGGGAGAATGATGTGGACATCACCAGAATGGATACACCCACATGTAATAAACACACATGGAAGGTATGGAGGACCAAAGAAGTTGATTGGGGACCAAGCCTAAGTCTTCCCAATGTTCTCCATCAGGCCACCACGTCACTTTTGGTGCAAGGAAAGAAAGAGTCCATGTCCAACACGTTTTGGAGGCTGGATTCGGACTGCAGAACAGCACCAACTTGTGACGGACACCACGGTCGCATACGGACTCGGATAGGGACATTCAAGTACTTCGTGGAAAGCTTATGAAGTCTAGTTTCATATGGATCCGGACTCAAGTCCATATCTCTCCTGATTCGTCCGCAATGACCAAAATACTACCGACTGGTTTTCTGTCTAAAGGTGCTGCGACATCTTAATTTGGCCCGATGGGCTTTGTATCAAGTCGGGTCCATTAGGGACGCGTCCTAGGGTTGGAGTGCGACTCAAACACCCTCTTGGTCGTCCTCCTAGGTATTAATAAGGGTTAGAGCCGCCATGAACAGATTGGGGGTTTTTGTTTTGTTGAAAGTTTAGCCATTGCTACTTCCTTGTAGACGCGTGTGTCGACTAGACCATCCGTTCTACTCGATTCGGAACCCCACCTTGTTGATTCCAGATTGGTTATTATCTCCATATTTGCAATTGAGTTGCTTGTTCTACTTGTTCTTGCTGGTTCTTCGATTGCTTGCAGGACAGGTGCCCTAGTGGCCGGGTGTCGCGCTCCACAAGATCGCGGCAGCCATTGGAGGTGGTGTATCGGTTGCTAAGGCGCAGCGTCCTTGGAAGGCTGTAGTCGGGCCGTGAACGTCGCCTCCATCTCAAATCGAGTTATCCCCCGCCTCTCATCGAAAGATCGGGAACAAACCCTAGCGGGTTCGCCATCAGTTCGGTGCAAGATGTCGCAGATGAAGCTCACTCGATCTGAGAGCTTTGTAATCGGCTTGTATTCGATGCACTTCGCAGACTTGTCGATGACCACCAACACGTATAGGATGTGTGCAGCCTCGATGCTCTCTTCGTAGACGCCGGAGGGTAGTTTATGCTCTTTGATGAAGTCGATGAAGGTCACCCGCCAGTCGACCTCGATCATCAGGACCTCTCGGTCGGGTTCCGTTGGACCCTGAGCGATGGTGCTTTGATCTGGTATCTTGATGGACGGGTGATGCAGCTCGTGGACAAAAACTCCTGGTGGGACATTTGCTCGATCGGAGCCCAGCTTCGAGAGCACATCAACCCCAACGTTGTTGTCGCGAATCACATGAGGAATCTCCAAGCCCGAGAACTTGTTCTCGAGCTTGCGTATCTCTACGACGTACGCGTCCATGGTGTCCTTGTTTGATATCCCACTCCTTGTTGACTTGTTGGATCACTAGCAAGGAGTCATCGTAGACGAGTAGTCGCTTGATGCTAAGAGAGACTGCCAGCCGTAGCCCATGCAAGAATGCCTCATACTCGGCTTCGTTGTTAGAGACCTTAAATAGTATCTGGAATACGTATTTAAGTTCTTCTCCTGTTGGACTGATGGAGAGTACTCCAGCGTCGTCG
Organism: Panicum miliaceum; assembly: GCA_032594955.1. NCBI lineage: Eukaryota > Viridiplantae > Streptophyta > Magnoliopsida > Poales > Poaceae > Panicum > Panicum miliaceum. Next base: position 24,283,915 of record CM064066.1, on the reverse strand, counting down.
CCTCCAAGCTTGAGTGAACCGTCGAAGTACATAACCCAAAATGCTCTGACATGTTGGCCGGAGCTGCAACTTGATTTTCTCGCCACTCTACCATGAAGTCGATTGGTGCTTGTGACTTGATGGCGGTGCAAGGCTTGAAATCGATGCTGAGAGCTCCCAGTTCCACTGCCCACTTGGATATCTGTCCAATGGCATCCCGATTGTGAAGTATATCCACCAATGGGAAATCAGCAACAACAGAGATCATGCATTCACCGAAGTAGTGGCGAAGCTTCCTGGAAATGATGAGTATAGTGTAGAGAAGTTTCTGAATTGACGGGTAACGAACCTTAGATTCAGAGAGAACTTCGCTGACGAAATACACCGGTCGCTGCACTCCAAATGCATGGCCTTCCTCCGAGCGCTCCACCACGATGGTTGTGCTGATGACGTGAGTAGTCGCGGTGATGTAGAGCAGCAGGTTCTCACATAGCAATGGAGCGGTGAGGATAGGGGCGACTGGAAATGATGCTTGAGATCTTCCAGATCATACGCTCCTCTATCCACTGGAACTTGTCTTGCCGCTTCAGGAGCTTGAAGAAAGGTAATTCTCTTTCCCCAAGTCGAGAGATGAATCTGTTAAGGGCTGCCATGCACTGTGAGCTTCTAGACATCCTTGATCGTCTGTGGGGCCCCCATGTTGGTGATGGCGGTGATCTTCTCTGGGTTAGCTTCAATTTCCCGGTGGCTGACGATGAACCCAAGTAGTTTCCCTTGTGGTACGCCGAAGACGCACTTGGTTGGGTTGAGCTTCCACCGGAACTTGCACAAGCTGTTCAAGGTTTCCTCAAGGTCGGAGATGAACTCGTCGTGGTCTCTGGTTTTGACGACCATGTCATCCATGTAAGCTTCAACATTGCAATGTAGCTGATCAGCGAGGCAAAGCTGGATGGCTCGCTGGTATGTAGCCCCTGGGTTCTTCAGCCCGAAGGACATAGTTTTGTAGGCGTATGCTCCAAATGGCGTCATAAACGTTGTCTTGATCCGGTCTTCTTTCTTGAGGGCAGTCTGATGGTAGCCCGAGCAGCAGTCAAGGAAAGAAAGCAGAAAGCAGCCAGCCGTTGAGTCAATGACTTGGTCCATGCATGGGAGCGTGAAAGGATCTTTCGGGCAGTGTCCGTTGAGATCAGTATAATCCACACACATCCTCCATTCATTATTATTCTTTTTAAAAACAAGTGCAGGATTAGCTAGACACTCTGGGTGGTAGATTTCTTTAATGAAACCAGTCGTGAGTAGTTTTGCTAACTCCTTTTTGATGGCCTCCCTCTTGTCGGAGGAGAACCGGCGCAATTGTTGCTTCATGGGGGTGGCTTTCGGATCAACTTTTAGGCAATGCTCAATCAACTCCTTGGGCACCCCTGGCATATCTGCTGGTTTCCATGCAAATATGTCTCAATTAGCCCTAAGGAAGTCGATGAGTGCGAGTTCCTATTTATCGTCCAGCCCAGCATTGATGAGCGTTGTCTTAGATGAGTCGCCCTCCTGCAGTTGGATGGTCTTCATGCCGACGTTGTTGGTGTTGGGTTTCACCATCGACTGGCCCAACTTCTTCTATGGAGGTATAGCTGGAATCACCATCTCCGACTGGGAGAGTTCTTGTGCGGCCGCGAACACTTCGGATGAAGGTTCTAGCACGCGTGTAGCCGAGGCGTACTCGATTACCTCTTGATCGCAGGCGTAGGGCTTCTTCAAGTCGCCGCGAAAGGTGAGGACCCTGTCTTGCCCGGCATCTTGAGGAGTAGGTAGACGTAATTGGGTACGGCCATGAATTTGTCCAAAGCAGGTCTGCCGAGGATGGCATGGTATGAGAACTCGAAGTTTGCCACCTTGAACTTGATGTACTCCGTACGGTAGTTTTCTTTTGTCCCAAAGGTAACTGGTAGTGTTACTGAACCAATCGGTGTAGCTGCGTTTCCTGGAACGATGCCGTAGAATGGAGCCTTGCTTGGGGTGGGCATCTTGGAGATGTCCAGCCCCATCTTCTTCAAAGTACTCGCGAAGAGCAAGTTGAGGCCGCTCCCGCCGTCAATGAGTACTCCGGTGAGCTGTGAGCTGGCCACTACAGGATCCAGAACAAGCAGGAATTTTCCTGGCACGGAGAAGATAGTCCATTGATCCTCTTGAGAGAAAGAAATCGGAACCTCGTTCTATCTCAAGGGTCGTTGTATTGCAGGCTTGACAGATAAGATCTCACACAGAGTAAGCTTCTGCACGCGCTTGGTTGGGAAGCCGCTGTCGCCGCTGAAGATAACGTTGACGACGTTCTTGGGATCTTGATATCCCTGGGCCCCCGACTTGTCTCCCTCCTTGTCGTCCTTGACTTTCCCCTTTTTGTCCTGATTAGGGAGAGGTGCATTGAGAGACTTGCGGAGGTTGATGCACTGGAAGAGTACGTGCTTGGACTTCGGCTGCATCGGGCATTACTTATGCAAGATCTTCTCAAACTGATTCTGCCGGTTCCCCAACTTCTTGCCACGCGAGTTGCGCTCTACAGCCATGACTTCATGGTCTGGTTTGCGCTTTCTAGAGGGTTCCGAGTCGTCCCCTGGCTTTTGTCGGAGCGGTTGCTGTTGTTGCGCTTGTCGTTGTTGCGCTTGGGGAAGCGCTCATTCTCCTCGTCCTCCTGGTCGGTCCATCGCTGCATCATGTCACGGAGCTCCATGACAGTCTTGGGGCGGTTACAGCCGAAGTCGTGGTAGATGTTCTTCGAGCTGAGGCCGTTTTGGAAGCAGTGGATGATGTCCTTGTCGGTGATGTTGGCGATGGTGGCGCGCATCTCGAAGAAGCACCTGGTGTAGGACCTCAGGGTCGCGTTCTACTCCCGCTTGACCTGTGACAAGTCATGGCGAGTACCTGCACGGAGCATGGAGCCCTGGAAGTTGTCGATGAAAGTTTTCTTCAAGTCCTCCCAGGAGTCGATGGAGTATGGCTTGAAGCTTTCGAGCCAAGTGAGCGGTGCAAATTCCGGCGCCATCGGGAAGTAGATAACCTTGGTCGTGTTGGAGCCGCCCGACACTTCAATGGCGGTGGAGTAGCAGCGAATCCACTGCCGTGGGTCTTGTTTGCCATCGTACTTGGTGATGCCGACTGGCTTGAACTCCCTTGGCCAATTGCAGGAGGTGATGTTGCGAGTGAAAGCTAGGAAGCGATCACTGTCGTCGACGTCGCGTGGATCACCGCGACGCTCGTGGCATCTCGAGTCGATGATATCTCAAGCATCACAGCCTTCGTTGATCTTCTACCTTAGGTCAATTGTAGGCAAGTCACGGAGGTTTCCACGGTGGTCGTGGCAGAGTGAACGCCGGCTTGGGGCCTTGCGACCTGGTGATTGCCCAACTGTAGTGGATGTCGTTGGACTTCTTGGTCAGCGTGGCCGTCGCGGATTGCTGGGCGTGCTAGTGTCTGTGGCCACCCCAATTGTCTTGGTCGTGGTGGCAGTTGTCGTTCCCTCGAGGATTGGGTCCACCCCCTGGGGTACGACTAACCTAGGGGGATGGAGCTCGGGTGACGCTTTGATCTTGAGCGGTTTGTGGCAGAACCACCTGAATTAATCTGGCTCAAGCGTGCTAACCATCACCACAAGGGCAATCAGGGCTAACTCGCACTTCAAACGGAGTAATCCATTGGTCTGTCGGGTAACCTCCCGATACAACCACGGTTTTGCCGATCGAAACCACACATACAAGGTACTCACACGAAGGTGAGCCCAGAGGATACAACATTCCACAAATTTTACATCACAGGGTTCATCATAAATTATTATTACAACTGAGTTCGAATTCGTAAAACAAGGTACTTCAGAGTTCAAAGTAATTGAGTTCTTCAGAGTTCAATGCAGCGGAAAATCAACGATAAACTACTCGACAATACAAGATATCTCGATGAAGCCCGTACGAGACATCACTCGGCATTATCATCATTGGCCGGGGACGCATCCCATTCCACCAACCAACCAGGAGGAAGAGTACACGGCCAAGTCAAACTAGCGATCATGTCCTCAAAGGTCTGAAAATAAGCCACAAGCAAGGCTGAGTATACTAATAATCAGCAAGGCTTACCCGACTACTGGAATATACTTAGCCGACTCCTAGACATGCAAGGCTTTTGGCTTGAGGGGATTGTTTTGCAGAAAAGCATATACAAGTAGGTCCTTACTTTCAAATTTTAGCTCCAGATTCTAGTTTTCTTTAACCATTCTAAGTAAGCAACTATCCAATATCATACATGGTGAAAGAATTAATTTTCATCCAACAAGATTAATCACCATCATTGTTCCATTTCTTACTCTATGTGGTAAAAGGGTCAAGCAGTCTCAATACCGTGAGAAACAGACGATTCGAATCGAATTTCTTAACCTTGCAAGGGAAACCTAAACACATGTCACGTGGTTCCTCCCAGAGTCACACGTGCAACATTTCCCCTTTCTTCCCGAGTTGTGGATCAGGGCCACCATCCGAGACTACAGAGCCCGGCTCTATACCCACCATGTGCGCGCATGGAACCGAAGTTGAGAGGGTGGGATGTTGTCCACTTGCCGGTCTGATTAGGTACTTAAGCTTACCGATTACCATATTCTCGGCATGTGGTTAGTACGTTCAAAGACTTAACCACCACTACCACACACTGCGGCCTTAGCATTTTTCACTAAACAGACAGGACATCAACCATCAACTTCAACATCGCACCATAGCCCCTCCGTCGACCTTATGATTGCAGCATGTAGTAAACATTCAACTCCTATATTCTCGCGAGTGACAGAAAATCACTCGACTTTTACCGAGTCCTATTAGCATAGCATTCTATCGAACCTTACATCTAGTATTCAGAGCATGGGTACCCAGGATCATGCAACTAAGTTTTCATCCAACTCCTATAAACTTAATGCACAAGTAGAATAGAGTATTAAGTTGCATAATTTAGAAAAACAGGGTTCATGCTCCGGGGCTTGCCTTCTTGGGTAAAGTTAGCCCGGGGCTCATCCGAACTTTGGTTCGGGTCTTCAAAAACCTCAGTTAGATTCACTTGAGCTTCACGCTGCTCACTCTCGGACGCGGGCACCAGCTCGTACGTTCCGTCGGCGAGAGTAGTCGATTCTATATGAATGCACAAGTGTAAGTTGTACTGATGATATATGATGATTATTTTCCTTCACGATAAAGTTGCAGTCCACAAAACATAGTTGTGAAGTTACTTAGTTACGATTTTCTTGGGCAATCGTTAATATAGTACATCTTAAACTATTTAACTTCATTAAAAAAGAAGGGGTTGTGTTATATTGGAAACTTAATTTTCTAAGCACAAGCATGGATTAAGCATAAACACTGGTCTGGGCAACTTCTAGTGATGACATTTTTATTTAGAGCACATTATGAAGAGACAAAAGCACTGCAAAAATTTCAGGCATTTTTATGCAGCAGAATAAGCATGAAAAATATAATACACAGCCACTGCTAGATCCTAGTTATTTTTATACAGAACAACCCATGCAAGTATTGATGCTAAAACTTTTACAGCGTGTTAATCTATCCATATATGTGTTACTGTAAATTTGTCAGATTTTATTGTGCACAATACAGAGCATAATAAAAAGGACAAGATACACCTATTTTAATAAAGATTAATTTCTACAGGATGTTTTACAGGTTTTCTGAGTATGAAACTTTTTATAAAGCATGTTCTAACCCAAAGTATCCTATAGTAAAAAGATGAATATTTTCTCAGCACAGAAACTAATTACTTTGATTTAATGTATTTCTCCACTACAAAAATTATATCAGTGGTTACAGAACGGTAAACAGTCTCTAAATTGTTCTATTGCATTTAGGTATCAATACAATAGCACAGAAAAAGATTCACCACCTAAATCACACTATAACAGCAGAAACAATTAAATCTATCCCTTCATGGCATAAAATGAAGTCTAATAAAAAGTTTAGCTAGAGATAGGTTCTGGTCCTGAACTTTTTAAATTGGCCTATCCATCAAGAAACTAACCTACTGTCCAAAATTCAAGTTCAATCTTTGTATACAACAGTGGGTACAATTAAAGTCTATTAAATCTTCCATTTAATTTAGATCAAGATTTAGGAAGCAACTAAAGAAAAGTATATAACAAAAGTTGTAGATTTTCTTCTAAAGATTACAGAACAGTTCAGTTTGTATTTTTCTAATTTTTCTATGATTTTATATGAATTTTACAAGTTCACTGATTTTTAATCTAGGGTTAAAACTTTCTTTTACAGAGGGGTCCCTGGAATCTTGTGTGCAGACCCCTGGGAAGATTGCAATCAAAGTAATGTGGTCCCCAGCGGCCGGCCTGCAAGCTTGAGCTCGATTCCGGCGAGGGGAGGGGCCGGTGGTGAGGGGAACGAGGGGGAGGAGCAAGTGGAAGGCATGGGCTACCTTGGGGAGGCCTCGGTTGGGGCGGAGATGGCCTAAGCTGGGCCGCCCACGGCGAGCGGTGACCGGCGGCGGCGGTGTGCCGCGGCGATGGTGCTCCGGCAAGGGAGGAGAGGCACGGCCAGGCCAGTGAGCTACGGTGGGGAGGGAGGAACTCGTTCTGGGGCTGGGCTCGGGCGGATGAGAACCGGAGGGCGGGGCGCGGCTTGGAGGTCCTGGCGGCGGCAATGGAGGTGCGGCGTGGTCTGGGCGCATGCGGGGCAGGGGCTCAGCTTGGCTTTTAAAGGGGCACAGCGAGGGAGAGGAGGGAGTGGGGTGCCGGCAGGGCTGGGGCGCGCCATTGGGCGCAGCCGGCGGTGGCTAGAGCCGTGCACGGCTGGGGCAAGCCATTGGGCGGTGGGGCGGCGACCAGAGCCGCACTTGGCGCCATGCGTGTGGCGTGCGTGTGCTGGGCGAGCAGGGCGGTGCACCGGGGCGCGACGTAGCGTGCGAACGACGCGGGCGGGCGATTGGGCGAGCTGGGGCGGCGTGGGCGGCAGGAATCGCCGGCCAGGTGGCCGGCGGCCACTGCTGGGCGGCGAGTGAAACAGGGGAGGGTGAGGCTAGGGGCTGATGTGCAAGAATACAAGAAAAGTGAGGGGCTGGAAAGAAAAACTATATTTTTCTTGAATTTTTGTGTTGAAGCTCAAATTTCTCTGAACATGAAAGTTGTTCAAAATGAAAAGTTCTACAAGTTTTGTTTCAGGCCAAAGTTCATTTGAGTTCTAGTTCAAAAGTTATTTTAAAAACTCAAAAAGCTCAATTCGGATGGCATGTTATTTTATTGGCAAAACTTCATATTCTCCCCTAGGCCTCAACTAGACTTTTGTTCATTATGTCCTTAATGATGTGCCTATTCAACTTCATAGTCATATTTGCATCTATGTGAAAGTTATTTAATTTGTTCGATTAAAGTACATGTACTTAAGCACATATACACATACATTCAAAATAAGTGCAAAATCAAAATATAATACATTTCTTTTAAACTTTTCTTAGTTATTTAGGCATATTATTATGCTAATGAGATTTTTTTAGCAATTTAAACACCTGAGGTGTTACACAGTTGCGCTATAGCGACAGCATGGGGTCCCGCTGGTCCATTTGAACAATGGCGCACTCCATCAAATGCAGCAGCCTCTCGGTCTCCAGGTTTTTGGGTAACCGCTGAATTAACAAAGCTGCTTCAACGATGTTCCGGATTAGCGTGTTGTACTGGCGATCGTCGGCTGCACCGAAGGCACCGTTGAGGTTTCTGCAGTGAGGTGGGTTCCGTGCGTGGGCTTCTGCGTTCTACCTACGCTTGGCAGGTTTGGCGTTCTTGATCCTCCGAATTCTTCTATGCTCCTCGTCTTCATCTTGAGGAGCGTCCGTCGTGCGCTCGTCGGCGGAGACGTCTGTGAGTAGTTCGCCGTCGTACTCTCTTTCTGGTTCGTCATCATCATCATGCTCGTGGAGGGAGGCCATGTAAACGTGACATTACAAAGAAAACTCTCCCCTGGAGCTGTAGTTGACAAGTACTGTCCTGCCCTCTCCCTCCTCGATGATGGGAGAGGGGGCTTACCTTCCTGAAAAGGCAGTTCTTGTGTGGAGGCCACAAGGCGGGAGTCGAATTAGAGTAGTTCAGAGGGCTCCATGCCCTTCCAGTACATGAAACGGCCTTGTGGCATTGTGGTTATAGTCAGGCCTAGATGACAACCCGGAAAGGTTTCGGAGTCATCATCTGAGTCCGAGTACTTGTTGAAAATGGTGGCCTCCCGACAGGCGGTGGCTACTGCGTCCCCGAGCTTGAGCAGATTATCCAAGTCCTCTTCCAATACGAAGAGGAACTCAGAATGAGTGAGCTCCTAGTAGACAAAAGCCGCATTGCATAGCCCGAATAGGAGTCGGATACGCTCTTCCTCGGATCGGATTGAATCCGACCCGAGAAGTCCTGGTGCAGCACGAGTCGAAGTTGCGTCGACAGCGGACTCCTCCTCGATCTCTCTAGCAATGTCGGGGAGCAGCGTCTCATCGAGGTTGTCATTGAACCCATCGAGATCACTGTGTTGAGCTGCAGCAGATGCCTCCGGCTTCATGTCGTCGACGAGGTGCCAATGAAAGTTGTTCGCGCCGTCAACGACGTAGACCCATAAGTTGAAGATGAATGTTGTGCCTCGTCGAGCATGGCCCTGGTGAAGTTGCAAGATGCCATCAAGTTCACCAGTGGATGCTCGATGAATGCCCCTACCTGGTATGCAAGATGTCGGTGTTTAACCTCCAAGCCCACCGAGGGATACCCCCCCGAGGTGGTAGGTTGTAGGTGGGGTGTCGCCGAGATCAGGAACTCAAAGGTGCAAGGAACACGAAACTTTAGACAGGTCCAGACCGTAGTATGCGTAATACCCTACATCCTGTGTGATGGTTTGTATTGCCTTAGGTTTTGATGTGTTTCAAGGGGATCCCTGCCCGCCCTTATATAGTCTGGGGGGACATGGTTACAAATCCTAGCCCGATACTAGCTTGGGAGTCCTACCCGAGTACTACTCGGGTAGTTTCCTTCTCTTCCGACTAGTTCTACTCGTGTCCGAGTAGTTACAATATGGGTACGGTATGGGACATGCCTCATCCCGTATTCTAGAAAGTCTATGCCAAGTGCGCAGTTCCGTAGCCCCTGGTCTAACATGGTCGACGAGGACAAATTCTTGGTCGACCAGGCTAGTTACAGCGCACAGAATCTAATTATTTCAATTTGTGTGGATGTTTGGTTGGTGTTTCGGTAATCTTTAGAGCTTTGAGATACTTCCAAGACATTAAACATGGATCCCCCATGATAGTACGGCTTTCCTAAACTCAATTTCCAAAATATAATGAATTTAAACATTCGTCTTGATTTCGAATGCCGTCATTTTTTCCACTTAGGGGGGGAGGGGGGGTTCGTCAATGATCATATTATTTTTCTTTCATGTACAAGTTGTTCTCATTATAAAATAAACTCATTACAACTTGATAACACTTCAACTAAATTGTCATTAATTCACCAAAACTCCCTGAATACACTTTCAGATGTGTTCGTTGCGAAAAATTCCGACGTAACTTCATGGCACAAACTTGTGCATTAATGACACTAGTTCGGCCCGTTTTGCACCGACTTGCATGCAGTACTGCAACGGTCCAAAATGCCCCAAAACATAATTTTTTGGTCCAATGGGGTGGATCGGGTGCATTCGTTGCCAAAAGATCTAACGCAACTTCGTGGCACGAAGTTGTGCTTTAATGGCACCAATTCGACCCGTTTTGCACCAACTTTTGTGCAGTAACAAAACAGTCCAAAACGTCCCAAATCACGTGTTTTGGGTCCAATAGAGTGGGTTGGGTGCCTTCGTTGTGAAAAATTCCTATGCAACTTCATGGCACGAACTTATGCATTAATAGCACCAATTCCGCCCATTTTGCACCGAGTTTTGTGCAGTGATGAAACAGCATGAAACGTCGCAAAATTTGAGTTTTGGGTCCAATGAAGTGGACCAGGTGCATTGATTGCAAAAAAATCTTATGCAACTTCATGGACGAACTTGCGCATTAATGGCACCAGTTCGGCCCGTTTTGCACCGACTTTCGTGCGGTAATGAAACGGTCCGAAACACCCCAAAACATGAGTTTTGGGTACAATGGAGTGGATCGAGTGCGTTTATAGTGAAAAAATCGAATGCAACTTCATGGCACGATCTTGTGCATTAATGGCATTAGTTCGGCTTGTTTTGCACCGACTTTAGTGCAGTAACGAAACAGTCCAAAATACCCCAAAACATGAGTTTTGGGTCTAATGGAGTGGATCGGGTGCGTTCGTTGCGAAAAATTACGATGCAACTTCGTTGCACGAACTTGTGCACTAAAGGCACCAGTTCGGCCCGTTTTGCACCGAAATGTCTTGAAATGTCCAAAACATGAGTTTTGGGTCCAATGGAGTGGATCGGGTGCGTTGCGAAAAATTCCGATGCAACTTCATAGTATGAACTTGTTCATTAATGGCACCAATTTGGCATATTTTGCACAGACTTTCGTGCAGTAACGAAACAGTCCAAAACTCCCCAAAACATGTGTTTTGGGTCCAATTGAGTGGATCGGATGCGTTCGTTGCAAAAAACTACGATGCAATTTTGTGGCATGAAATTGTGCATTAAAGGCACCAGTTTGGACAATTTTGCACCGACTTTTCTACAGTGATGGAACGGTCCGAAAAGCCCCCAAACATGAGTTTTGGGTCAAATGGAGTAGATCGGGAGCGTTCATTGCGAAAAAATCCGACGCAACTTCATGGCACGAACTTGTGTATTTATGGCACCAGTTTCGTCCATTTTACAACAACTTTCGTGCAGTAATAAAACGGTCCGAAATGCCCCAAAATAGGAGTTTTGGGTCCAATGGAGTGGATCGGGTGTGTTTCTCGCGAAAAAATGCAACACAACTACTTAGAACGAACTTGTGCATTAACGGCACCAATTCGGCCCATTTTGCACAGACTTTCATGCAGTAATGAAACAGACTGAAACGTCCCAAAATATAAGTTTTGGGTCCAATGGAGCTGATCGGGTGTGTTCATTGCGAAATTTACGGGGCAACTTCGTGGCACGAACTTGTGCATTAAAGGCACCAGTTCGGCATGTTTTGCACCGACTTTCATCCAGTAAAGAAATGTTCTAAAACACCCCAAAACATGCGTTTTGGGTCCAATTGAGTGGATCGGCTGCATTTGTTGCAAAAAATTCCGACACAACTTTGTGGCACGAACTTGTTCATTGATGGCACCAATTTGGCCCATTTTGCACCAACTTTCGTGCAATAACGAAACAGTCAGAAACTCCCCAAAATATGAGTTTTGGATCCAATAAAGTGGATCGAGTCCGTACATTGCAAAAAATTCCGACACAACTTCGGCCATGAATAGGTGCGTACAGTTCAGCCTATTTTGCACCGACTTTCGTGCAATGATAAAATGGTCCGAAATGCCCCAAAATAGGAGTTTTGGGTTCAATTGAGTGGATCGGGAGCGCTCGTTGTGAAAAATTTCAACGAATCTTGGACTTGATGAACCCTAGTTACTTCATTGTTGGTTGCAAGACTTTATGTTTAGAGTTTATAGTTTTGTTGTAGTTTTCTTATTAGATAACTCAAGGACTTTCATTAATAAGTAAACAATTTTGTCATTCAGACTAGTCCACTTAACAAACCTTTCGTACCCTTCATTTTTATCTTTATATCGGTTATTCGGGTTAGTCTTGCTGAGTACCTTCATACTCAATGTTTTTGCATGTGTGTGTTTAGCAGCGCCAGCCGAGGAGCCTTAGGAGTGAAGCCAAAAGGCCCAGAGGGTATGTTGAGTCCATACGCCTCTAGATGTTTAATAAACTCAGTGTAATAAAGACAGTGTGGGAAGCAAACTCTAATATTGTAGGGTTTTCAAGTTGAACTCTGTAGTACTGAACCTGCACTAGGTTTTATTTGATAAGTTGTAATAACTCTACACTTCCGCTTTGTGTTAAATTCAACTTCTATGTGTAAAATTTTGAAGCTCTGTGCAAAGTGATCCTATATGCATATCTACAAAATGGTTGTAAGGTGGATGTTTCGCGTGAAACCTGAGAACGTCCGGATTTACTTTGTTTTAGGAGCGTCGGTTGGATTGTCTATGTTGGAGATGATCGGACGCTCTTAAGTTGGATTAAATTGGACGGTTCCGCCACACTAGCCGTTGTCCAGTTAAGTTCCAGAGACTCCAGATAGAATCTCCGAAGACTCCAGAACACCCTTCTCTGGAAGATTCCGCGCATGTCTAGAGACTCCGGACATTTTCAGAGTTCGGACCAAATTTCGCACTAGGGCCGGAGTTCCGGAGACTCCACACAAAAATGCAATAACACCATCCCAAGTGTTGTGCAAGTGCAAAGGTGTCTCTCATGGGTTTGTTAGGTCATCTTGAGCACCTTATTCTACCGCAAAGCAAATAAACTCCATGTCCCTCTTGATAGTGCGGCATTCTTATACTTAATTTCAAATGTAAATAATTTTATCGTGGCGGAAACAGAACAAAAGGGAATAAATCCTCAAAACCGGCCGCTTTCTCAATTTCAATTCATTTTTTGTGGTCATCTCTTTACTTTATCCTTTTGTCATCTGTAATACATGTTCATCATTCTTAACAATATCATTAGTTCCACATGTACACATCATTAATCGACAAAAACCCACTAATGGTGCCTAGATGTTCTTTCAGTAGCTTATGCAAATCTAGCTGCAAACCCCTTTTCTCCCATCATCCTATTTTCCCTCAAGTGTGCTCGACCCGCCCGAACGCCTTGCCGCCAAATTTCGTCATTTCCAAGCCGCCTATGCGCCGCCTCATGCGTAGTAACTCCGTCTAGGTTCAGCCACATTTTATGTAGAGCCTAAACAATGCACTGCGGTCCAATTAGCACTTAAACACAAATAGACATACACATTTTTGAACCTTGTACATGATATGATACATGTGGTAGACTCTACCATACAAAACCTTGATTTCTTAACCTCCCATCCCGCACATATCTCTCCATTTCTCATGCTCATTTCCAAAAATTAAGGAAATGTGACATGAAATGGATGGAGTTCTCTTCTGCCAGTTTCTATATTGATGTGAAAACCCCGTATTTGTAAGATACTGGAAAGGCACAATAGTTACCCATCCACTCTCGTCAGTTCTTCAATGCTAAGTGGCCCACCCCATGGCCTAGCACCATGAAAGATCAAACATTAGTCATACCCCTCTATTTTTATTTACATATCGTATTAGTTTGTCCTAAGTCAAATTTGACCAGCTTTGACCAAATTTATAGAAAAATAATAACATTTATAATACCAAATTTATTTTATTAAATCCACCATGAAGTATACGTTGATAGTGCATATGTTGGATAGTATAATTGTTGCTATATTTTTCTATAGACTTATCAAAGTTAGCAAACTTTGACTTAGAACAAACCTAATATGACATGTAAATAAAAATGGAGGGAGTATTTCTCAACAACAGCTTAGATATTATGTGTGTAGTGTCGTATCCATATGCGATGAACAGTCATTGAACAAGAGTGTACCCCGATTAAGTATTCGGTCCCTACCTGTTTTCCGTACAAATGTATATCCCGGTCACATTACTGTACCTGACTATCCCATTCCCGCTCCTATTTCTGGCGACAAAAGTGCGGATACAGAAATAAGTAAAGGATTTTCCCTATTTCCATCCATTTTCACCCCTATCCTTCAGGTCGTCACACTCACATGTTGTGACCGAAAGGGCATCGGGAGCATCTAGGGGTGGATAACGAGCTATGCCGAGCCAGCTCATTATCCTAACAAGCTAGAAGTCCAGCTTGGCTTGGCTGGTTTGCCAACTCGATCTGGCTCGTTTAGCTCATGAGCCATGGTAAAGGCATAACTCACCATCTAAAATAGCTACGAATTGAAGTCAATCACTGGGTAGAATATAGCAACGATGCAAGAAAGATCCATTCTTGATGCTATTGGTACAACAAGTCAGCAACTCGTTCCAAAAATTAAAAAACACGAAAACAAATGACAGAAAATTCTTCGTGTGGCCAAACTTGGAAAGAGATTTACTCACATCCGTTTGCTCCTGACACATGAAGCTACCAAGATCTGCAGATTGACCTTTCAAAAAAAAGATCTGCAGATTGAGCTAGTTTCGAAGTGGGCGCAAACACGTACTAATTAACGGAGAATCCGGAAAAGAAAAAACAAATCCAGCAGCATGGTAGCTAACTCATCGGCGGGATGAAGTATTCTGCTTTGCAAGAAGATTGCGGAAGAGAATGGGGCAGCACGGATGGAGGCCGCGGCCCGCAAGGGATGCAGATGGAGCTGCATCCTCGCAAAGGAGACAGAGAAGCTGCAGCCCACAATGGGGTCATTCACTGGTTGAGGCTCGAGGGTTTAATTAGGGCTTCCCTTGGATTGCTTTCTACTGGGCTGTCGGCCTGCTATTTAGCTTGGCTCATTTAGCTAAGCTCGAGCTGGCTCGTTATCTCTAACAAGCAAAAATATCAACTCGGCTCGTTAGGAAAACACAACGAGCCAAGCCACACTAGACACGAGCCGAGCAAGCTAACAAGCTGATAGCTTTTGGTCCAGCCCTAGAGGCATCCACATCAAACCCCCCACGAGCTCTAGAAATAGACAAAACACACTTCTTTCGCACCATCAAACTTTCAAATGGATAACAATTATTAATACTCAAACATACTAGATGATAACCAATAAACATCACTTATACAACCCAATCAAAAAACTAACATGCTACAAATCATATCTATTTATCATTGCTACTATTTAAACATTGCATCACTATACACATTAGTATCTCCAATTTTTACTTAGACATGTATATATAGAGCATAATAAAAAACTAGATTGCTTCACAAATTTTAGAACTTAGAAAGTTTCCACACCTAACGGACAAATTGAATTGCATTAAAAAGTACCAAGGAACATTTCAACTACTTCATCATGCATTACGTACATAACTAATCAAATTCATCAAACCCTAACTATAACACAACCACCTCAACGATGAAATTGGCCAAAAGTTATTGGATATACTGGAGAAGCTACCTTGGGAGACCGATTCCCCTTTCAATTTAGTTGGAGAAACAACCGGATCTAGAGGAGGGGTGAGACGCCACATGAGAGCTTGGGTTTGAGTGAGAGGGAAAAAGGGTTAAAAAAAAGATGGAGGGAGGAGTCAGGGTAGCCCCTCCTTGTATAAGGCCATGTTATACCATCATACTTGTACGTGGCGCAATCTCGCTAGCGCTGCACCGATTGTGCTAGCATGAGAGGTGTCATTATAAAAAAATAGTTTTAAAAGGGTTCAAATAAAAGAAATCGTGGAGACCTAAGCGCGAGGTGAGTAGGAAAGGATATGCTGAAAAGAAATCAAGAAAAGCCCAAAAATTTTAGTTGTCGTGCGTTCGTCGGTAGCGATGGTAGCGATCCCCCTATATTTGTCCACCTCTTAGACCGCCTCCAACAGCCGACGTCGGCTGATCTGAACGCGAGAAACAATAAAAAAGAAAAAAGCTATAGCATGAGCTTCTCGATGTTTATACTTCCTCTCTCAGCTCTTCGGCAATTGTGCTACCAGCTAGCGATGAAACGAGCGCAGCACAAGAAATTTTTACAGTTTCTCTCTGCCACGCCAGATTAGGCCAGCGACGTTGTCGGCCGTTGGAGGCGGCCTTAGTCTACCTTCATGATTCCACTTTCCCTTTTTGGTCCACGTGTCGTGTTGCTGTCTGTGCCTCTTTGGGTTTCGTATTCTTTCCCCGCTCAGCGTTGGTTACCGATACCGAACCCAAATCCCCCACCGCCCCCGCAAAAAACTATTCAAAATCCTGAACGCAATTTTCATTTCCCCCGTTATTTCCGCTAGGCCCAAATTTCGGCCACGACAATATTGTCACCGCACCGTCATCCTCGCCGGGCGGAGATTCATCCTCGCTGGGAGTGAGGGCCCCGACCCGTGCGTCAATCTCGTCGCCTAGTGATTCATCCTCGCAGAGGGGAAGGCGCGCCGGGAGCGAGGGACCCAACCCGTGCTTCGATCTCGTCGCCGGCGATTTATCCTCGCCGAGGGGAAGGCACGCTGGAGCGAGGGTCGCCCCTTCCATCGATCTCACTGCCGCGCGGTGGTACCTACACTCGAGGGGCGGGCCTAAGGTGGATCCAGTCTCGTATGTCCCTCCTGCATCGGCAACGAGGCGGAAGGGACTGAAGCTCGTCTCCTTCATGCGTTCACGTCTTCGGCGAAGAGGTTGAAGCGAACCCCCACCCCCCCCCCCCCCCCCCCCCCCCCCTCCCAGGTGGCTCGTCTTCCTCTACGCTTGCATCGGCGCCGACTTCGACGACGAGGCGGAAGGGCCAACGCTCACAACGGAACGGGAGGGTGCAGAACTCCTCGCGCTCAGCGTCCTCGTCAATTGATTGGGTTTGTGTCGTCTAGAATCTTCAATTTGTTGCAGATAGACTATTCGCATCAAATCTGAGGTTGTAGACAGACAACCTGTTCGTGCCTGCTTTACATGTTCTTCAATTCCAGCGGCTTTTTGTTTCCAGGTTCTTCGCTGAGGAAGTTCCGGGAGCTACGGTGATACAGGAATTGAGGTGCAGCTAGTTGCTAAACCTGTGCAGTGTTTTGGGAGCATCAGCAAATTCAGTGTTGAGGTTAGGTTTAAATGTCCTGCCCCGTGCACATTTTTTTTGGTGCTGCAGCCTGCATGAGTAACATATCTTAAAATTTTGTTCACTAATATCAGCCTAACAATGCTTGAATTGTGGTCTTGGAATATTTTTTTGTCAGTGTTCATCTATTTTGGTACTACTGCTAGTCATGTGGATAGATACATCTGGTCATGAGGTGGATGCTAGATATTTCATTTTAGATTGATTTATGCCCAAGATCCTATTATAGTATTAGTATTGCTGATATCTCCATAAGCAAGTTATGTGTGAGATTCTGCTATGATAGTAGTTTTTGCATGTGTTTGACATCTCTATTTACTGCATCATGGGTCAATTGGATCAGCAGCCCTCATCGTCTTATGCATGCTGTTAGGACTAGCTAGATGTACGTTTCAGACATGAACACACTACTGGGATTTCAACAAAAAACAAACAAAAGGCTCCAAATAATGATTTGAAGGTTTAAGAGGGTATATATAGAGTTTGTATATTCCATTTTAAAGCTTAAGGGGCCATTCAAAAAAGGCCCAGTAATGATTTGAATGTTTATAGTCATTACATATAAAGTTTTGTATATGCCATTTAAAAGTTAAGGGGCATACAGAGTTTTTTTCCATAACTGCTAGAAAGTTTGTAACCAACA
Organism: Panicum miliaceum; assembly: GCA_032594955.1. Classification (NCBI taxonomy): domain Eukaryota; kingdom Viridiplantae; phylum Streptophyta; class Magnoliopsida; order Poales; family Poaceae; genus Panicum; species Panicum miliaceum. The sequence goes on along the minus strand of CM064066.1, from coordinate 24,266,520 downwards.
TATATAGAAAGATTTTTTGGATCTGCTATGTTGTAGCTTCTTTATTGCTGGAATTGTGCAGTTTGATGCTTCCTCATGCAGATTTCGACCTTTCTCCTTTTGTTGCCATGTGCATAGCACCATCAATTCCCAATCCCCTTCCCTTCTCTTTCAGTAAACATTTCAAAAATTATGTACCATAAGCAACTAGCCTGTTGTATGTGCTCAGATAGAGATTAGCAACTAGCTGTCAGTGATTGTGATCTTAAAACTTTACCCCATATTTCCTGCTATCATGCACAATGCGAACTCTGTGGGAGTATATAGTCACTTGAATGGGTTTTGAAATTTCTAGGGTACGTAGGTCTTTTTTTGAATATGTGAACTATTTAAAAGACTGGAGAATGTTAAAATATTGAATATGTTAGTATAGATTTCTAGATAAATATTTTATAATTTGTTATTTTTGCAAAGTTTGAGACGTAGAAAGCTTTGATTTTTTATGCATCATTTTTCAAAGCCAAAGACGTACAAAGTTTTGATTATTTGGTATCAAAGTTTTCCGGTACTGAGTATAAAGTCTTATATTTACGACTCATAAGTTTTCAGTGTTGTTGATTGCTTATAATTGTTTTTCTAGTTTGTACTGAAGATAGGGAGGTAATTCGGGATGAGGATCCTCCTGAGCTTTAAATGGGTTTATGTAACATTATTGACAAGGATAATCTGCCAGTCGTTCCTTCAGAAAAGTTTGACAAGATCTACAACCAAATTGGTGTGATCAAACAAAATGGTAAGCCTAGAGACAAAGAAGACATATGGCTACTGTTTCATTGAGTATAATACCCCTCGAGTAGTTTATGTGTTGTTAGTGGCATCTCTTCTTGTCTGCACAATCACTCTCTAAGTTTGGGTGATGCTTAATGATGACCGTTTTATCCAAACACACTAGTGGACACTTTTCGTATTGGTATATAATTTATTCAATAAATGCCTTCCTGAGTTTCAGATCTTGCATCAATGCTAATTTGTAAGTAGACTGTACAAAGTGGTTTTGAAGTTTTTGGAATTTGGACATATAATTTTAAAATATATGAATTAAAAGTTAGGGATCTACAAAGTTTTGTATACGTGGTCTGTGAGTATTTGAAAGTCAATTGTGAAATTTTCAGTATGTGAATTGAAAGAGAGAATGTAGAAGAAATCGTCTACATGATTCAAAAGTTTTTGAAATCCGAGTATGAAGTTTTAAATATGTAAATAAAAAATTATGGATGTAGAAATTTAGTATTCGTGATTTGTAAGTTTTTGATATTCGTGTTTGAAGTTTTGGATATGTGAGTTGAAAGTTAGGGACACAGAAAGTTTTGGATATGTGAGGCAAAAGTTTTCCCTGATTCCCTCATGAGTTTTGTATATGTAATTTACATGTTGGGAGGAATATAGAGAGTTCTACTTCCACATAGGGATTTTATCATTTGAAAGTTTTGTATTTTCTGCTTAGAAAACAAAAAAATGTGTTTGTACTAATATCTCTTTTCTTTGTAAATATTGACACTAATTATGTTCTTTTTTGTCGGCGATTTACAATGGAAGTATCTACTCTGTTACCATTTTCAAATGTTGGAGGTAATTTACTAGGTTCCAAAGTTTCTTTAATAAAAAAGCTGAGAATGCAGAAACTTTTTTCAGTGTACGATTGGAAAGTTTTTTAATACATTGTACAAAGTTTTTAATAAGTGACTTAAGATCTGGAGATGTAAGAAGGTTTGATATGGGATAAAAGTTTTTCAGTTCAATAATAAAGTATTTTGAAAATGCAACTCATAGACTTTTTACTCCTATATTTCTATATATTCTGAACTACGAATAGAATGTTGTCATCTGTATAGAAAATTTATGCACACATGGTTTGAAAGTTTCTATAATTCGAATGTGAAGTTCTGAATGTATGAAATCAAAGTTAGGTATAAAGAATAGTATTGTGTACACGGTTCTAAAGTTTTTAAATTTTGTGTATGGACCTTTGTACAGGTGACTTGAAATCTAGGGTGTAGAAAGTTTTGGTCATGTGTGACAAAAGCTTTTCATATTCAATATTGAAGTTTTGTATTTGTAGCTTGAAAGTTGAGAATATAGAGAGATCTACATGTACTTCTGAACTATAATTTAGAAAGTTCTTAAATACGTATTTGAAAGTAGAGGATATATAAAACCTGTTTTAGGTGCGATTTGGAGTTTTTTTAGGGGAGAGCAGTCAGTCCCCACCAAGGTGAGTATAAGGGCTTTTTGTTGGGGGGGGGGGGGGGGGGGGGGGGATAAAACGTTGTACAAAGTTTAGGGGATGAGGTTCTAAACTTTTATAAAATCTAAGTTCAGATTTTGAATACGTCAGATTAAATGTGTAAACAATGAAAAGGAGCTATAAACTATCGCCCACAAATGAACAAATCTTTTCCATGTTGCCAACATGGATATGTGCATGCTGCCTGATCCTAAGAATTATGTTACTTTTGGGGTGATTTGTGATGTAAAACATTGCCCTGAAAAATTCTCAGTTGAGATTAACAAATAATGTACATGAGGCACCATTTTAGATAGACACAATGACTTCCTCCCACCCCCCACCATGTACTACATGAATGAGCAGACAATGAACTTCTTGGCTCCACATACCTGCTGCATCGCTCTATATTCAAAACATGCAAAAGGATTTTTGCAAGATGCATGGTATCGCTAAGCAGAAAAGCTTGATTCCTACTTATGTGCTCACTTTATTTTCATTGTTGATTTTTTTAGTCTACGAGCTGACCAAGCAACGCCAAAATTTCGCAGAAATATTTAAGGAAAGCAAATGAAAGGTGATCCAGTGCCAAGTCAAAGGCGACGTGGACTCGGTCAAGGGAGCGGATGGAAGGAGTTCGAATCAAACTAGGAGATGATGTCAGCATAAGAGTATACAGGAGTCCGATTTCCTTTTGAAGAGTCTTATAGATATAGTAGTTTTTCTTTTTAAGTCGAGTTAGTAACAGATCGTGATCGATCAGAAGTCTATAGTTTTATAGTTTTAGAGTATAAATAGTTTTAGAGTATAAATAGTAGCAGTCAGGGTTTGTACGGATAATCATCAATCAATACAACTTTTCTCGGCACTTCGCTAAAATCCTAGCAGTAAGAGTAGCGTACTTTTTCTCGGTGAAATCTTCAGTAAGTAGGGTTGTATCGGATTGATCTCCGGCTTGTTGGTAAGTTTGTATTTATCGGATTTTATAGGCTTTAATTACCGGCATATCGCTGTCGTTTTGTCTAATTCATCTACCAATTATCGATTTCTCTCAAAGTTCTTGTAAGGCTGCATCGTTTAATCTTTTGTCAGTTTATAATAGATTTCACAATTTATCCAGTGAGAATCGTAGATTTATCGGCTTCCACCTAACCTTTTATGCAGTAATCCGGTAGCCGATTGTTTATCGATCTTCACTAAAACTATCAAGTTATCTTTAGTCTTGGATCTCGTTGTGAGTAATCCTATCGGCTAATTCGTCTTGCTCTAATTTAGTTATCTCAAGTTGTCTCGGTTGGGTCCTGTTCTTGAATAATAATGTTAGATCAAGTCATATAGGCTGGATTCGCTTATCCATAACGATAATATGATCGCGATAGCTTGATAGCATTGATCGGCTCTTTTAACCGATTTTGTACTTCATGATAAGTATATAATTAGATGCATTGGATAATTATACTCGATTAGTCATTTTGCTGTTAGCGTTGTCTCGGTTAACTTCGATCCGACTAATGGGGATGTAAATTTAGTTTAATTAAATGTATCTATTAAAATATGACGATTTTATCTTAATATTACGCCATCACGAATCGGCTTTGCAGCTGATGAGTGAATATACGTATCAGAGGAACTCTTCGGAATTCCATTCGATGCATTCCTCGTTATTTACTGATTAAATTTTTTTTCCTTGTCAATTGCAGGTCAAATTGACTAGCACGCGCTGAACCTGATTTGCAGAACCAGCACTGGAGATAAGCAGAGCTCCCAGGCCTTAGCGTGCCGTGCTCATCAAGATTCACCATCCGATTTTTGCGGCAACAAGTTGTAATCTGCTGCCTTGATTCTCAAGAGGCGTTATGTTATTAGCTTATGAAAAGCAATATTTTTATTCAAACCAGTGAGTATATAGTGACTTTTTGTGTGCCATCTCAACTAGATAGCTTTTTTCCATTTGATTACTAATTTATTTTGTACTCTAATATTTTTCCGTGCTTTATAAGGAGACGCAAAATCATTATGTGAATGTTTGACATGATTCAGCTGGGAGTCACATGATTCCTAACGATAAAGATTTGTTTATTTGCAATGTGCTATACATGTCCTTGTCTTCTTCTGATCACAAATTAGAATAAACTTTTTGATGTTGAACCTGCTAGGGTTTATTCCTGATCTTTCGGTGAGAGGGGATGGATAACTCGATTGATGGATGGAACGACGTTCACGGCCCAACTACAACCTTCCAAGGACGTTGCGCCTTAGCAACCGATACACCACCTCCAATGACTGCCGCAATCTTGTGGAGCGCAACACCCGGCCACTAGAGCACTCGGCCTGCAAGCAATCGAAGAACAAGTAGAACAAGCAACTCAATTGCAAATATGGAGATAAAAACCAATCTGAACTCAAAAAGATAGGATTATGAATCGAGTAGAAAAGATGGTCTAGCCGATACACGTGTCTACAAGCAAGTAGCAATGGCTAATACTTTCAACAAAACAAAACCCCCTCTATTTTTGGCGGCTATGGAGGTATATGAGAGGGTAGGGGACGACCAGGATGTGGTGGAGGTCATCCCTAAACCCTAGAACGCGCCCCTATTGGGCCCCACTTGATACACGGCCCATCGAGCCAAAATCAGGTGACTTAGTACTGTGGATAGAAAACGTCTCTGCATTAAATTGATGATTACGGCCGTCTCGTAGTGGATATGGATATAAATCTAGATCCATATGAAAGTAGACTTGATAAGGTTTCCATTAAGTACCTGAACGCCTGAAACGGAGTCCGGATGAAGTCGTGGCGGCCATCAGAAGTTAACGCTTTCTTGCAGTCCGAATCCAGCCCTTCCAAAACGTGTTAGATTCAGTCTCTTTCTTTCTTTGGGCCAAAGTGTCATGGTGGCCTGAAGAAGGACGTTGGGATTACATGGAATTGGTCTCCAATCAACTTCTTGGTCCTCCATGCCTTCCATGTATGTTTAATACTCTTTTTATCCATTAATGTATTTTTGAAAATGACAATGAATACACATCATGGTGCAACATCAATTCATTAAATGTATCAAGTACAATAATGACAAAGAGATGTTTCACATTTGAATCAAAAGTTTCTAATATGGTTATATCCAAGCAGGTGATGTCCTCATCATTCTCCCCTTCTTGGCTGCAAACCGTTCTCGATTTGGCGTTATGATTGTTGTTCAGCAATGGAGTTTTTTTCAAGTTCTTTCAAATATAATCCCAAAACTCCCAATAAAATACAAGGCAACAAAATTTGCTCCCTTTCTTGAAAATTGGCCTGCAACAGGTTCAATGCAATTCATTTATTGATCGCTTTGAGATACTCTTAAATGAGGTTTCAAATCTGAATGAATATACACCCTACGCACCATGTACTTCCCACAAGTGTTATATTTTCCAATTCCATAGAATGAACAATGATCAAAACATGGCGAAATGGAATTCTGAAATAATTTCTTCTCTAAACAATTTAGATTGCAAAGAATATCAAACTCAATGTAACCCAAAGTATTCAAAGATGAGATGAGTTTCAGCTCTTCGTTCTCATTATTATCGCAACGAACATGTGGAAAAACAACATGTTCATCATTCAAATCAGATTGCACATGTCCATGTACTAGTTGTGTTGTAGATATGAGTTAAGTATGATCACACAAATCTTATTTATCACAAGGATCAACACGCAAATCACCATGTAACGAAGGTAAATCAGCAATATTTCCACTATTTGTTGCTCTCTAGTAGCATGATAAGTAGACAATTGCATTTGATCTTGATGGCACTCACCTTGAGTGTCTAAAGCACTACATACGTTACCTATGTGAGCCTCCTTAGGGAATGAAGGCAGAAGAAGCTTGTCTTCTTGGTTATCCATCGATGCACATGGCAGCTCATCTCCCGTGTTGGAGATGGGCCCAATTTTCTGCAAATTGTTAAAACCATATACAGGAACAAAAAGAATCTCCTCTGCTGAAAGCACTTCTTCATTGCAAGTATGCAAGGATGACAAAATCTCATTTTCAGCAGTGCAAGCTAGTTTTAACAATTGAGGCATGGAAGTATATGTTTCATGAATAAAAATATCATAGATTTCTTTGTTCAGCCATCTGAAAAATATGTTTTCAGTAGCTTCTTCGCATTCTATCAAACCACATCGCAACATAAGAATCTGGAGCTCTAGGTAGTATGTTTCAATGGTGTTACTACCTTGTTTCAAACTTTGCAGCTTAGCAAGCAAATGATCAGCATAATATTCAGGAACAAAGTACTCTCTCAAAACAGTTTTCAATGCATTCCATGTTTTAGGTACCTTATCATGTCTACACAAGCGTTTCCAAACAGCCAAAGCATAATCGATAAGAACTCCAGCAGCAGCTAGAATTTTTTGCTCTTCAGACAAATTATGTTTGCAAAATTCTAAATATACTGCTAGTTCCCATTTAACATATCCTTTAGGATCAAACTCACCAGGATAAAAAGGCAAGTGTTGAATAATGTCCAGAATATGCGGTTGTTGTTTGGTCCGCTCAAAAATCTACGTATCATCTTCCATGATTAGTAGAAAACAAGGTGCACACACAACAATAAGCCAATAAGTATTCTCCTATCAACTATTAGAATGTGATTGTTGTAGATCTCTCAATCTCAATCTGTTCAAACAAGCTCTTACTGGTTTTGACCAAGCAAAACAGGACGGGTCGGCAACCAACAAGTCAAGCACCTGGAAAGAAGTGTATTGGTGCTGCATAACAAAATCTGTCAAGCTGTAGTCGTATATGTGGAGCTATAGGTGGGCTGAAAACAAGGAGGAACTAGCACCACGTTAGTTACAAAAGCAAGCTGAATAATCGTTAAACGGTGGCACTGTGCTGGTCATAGCCTAGACCGTGCTAGAGATGCAAGCCTGGACACAAAGGAAGTCATAACGCACCCACCGAAAACAAAACAGAAACACAAAGAACAACCCCTTTCTTTTTTCCTTTTCACTTCTTTTTTTCCTTCTTTTCTTTTTATTTTTTCCTTTTCTTTTTTTCTCCTTTTTTCAGGGGACAAAAATCTTTTATTTGGTGCTAGGATAACCAACACAAAAAAAGAAATTACTGTGTACAACCTTTACCAACTCAGATTGTTCCCAATTTGTATAGCCAGATGCGCAAATCTCTAAGTCGATTGTGGAGCGCTGAGATAGAGTTCGTGATCAAGATCAGATCCGTTGGAAAGACCACAGTTAAGCTTTTCAGATTGTATTAAAACGTCCAAATCGGAGACCAGACATAGAAACTACATCAGTTCTCTTCCCGTACTAAATTGAAACTCTGAAACAAATGGATGTGACAAGAACTCAAAACTCTAAAGGACTAAACTAAGACCATCAACTTGATACAACCGATGCAAGCGAAAACTCAACAAGCCCTAACTAAGCAGTACTAATAAAGGCTCAAAGGGTCTATGGGATTGCGGGTAAACTAATCTACTCAATATTTTTATTGGCTTTTTCTAGACAATAGAAAATTTAAAAAAACAGCAAAGGATTGGAAGTCTCCCACCGAACAACCTTGCTCTGATTACCAACTAATGTTGAACCCGCTAGGGTTTGTTCCCGATCTTTCGGTGAGAGGGGATCGATAACTCGATTGGTGGATGGAGACGACGTTCACGGTCCGACTACAGCCTTCCAAGGACGCTGCGCCTTAGCAACCGATACACCACCTCCAACGACTGCCGCGATCTTGTGGAGCGCAACACCCGGCTACTAGGGTACTCGTCCTGCAAACAATCGAAGAACAAGCAAGAACGAGCAGAACAAGCAACTCAATTGCAAATATGGAGATAAAAACAAATCTGAACACAAAAAGATGGGGTTCTGAATCGAGTAGAATGGTTGGTCTAGCCGACACACGCGTCTACAAGGAGGTAGCAATGGCTAATACTTTCAACAAAACAAAACCCCATCTGTTTGTGGCAGCTATGGAGGTATATAAGAGGGTAGGGGACGACCAAGATGTGGTGGAGGTCGTCCCTAAACCCTAGGATGCGCACCTATTGGGCCCTACTTGATTCACGGCCCATCGGGCCAAAATCAGGTGACTCAGCACCGTGGATAGAAAAGGTCTCCGTATTAAATTGGTGACTGTGGCCGCCTCAGATCATATATGTATATGAGTCTGGATCCATATGAAAGTAGACTTGATAAGGTTTTCATCAAGTACTTGAACGCCTAAAATGGAGTCCGGATGAAGTCGTGGCGGCCGTCAGAAGTTAACACTTTCCTACAGTCTTAATCCAGCCCTTCCAAAACGTGTTAGATTCAATCTCTTTCTTTCTTTGGGCCAAAGTGTCGTGGTGGTCTGAAGGAGGACGTTGGGAATACATGGAATTGGTCCCCAATCAACTTATTTGGTCCTCTATGTCTTCCATGTGTGTTTAATACTCTTTTTGATCCATGTATGTATTTCTGAAAATGACAATGAACACACGTCATGGTGTAGCATCAATTCATCAAACGTATCAAATATAATCATGACAAAGAGTTCTTTCACCTTTGAATCAAAAGTTTCTAACATGGTTGTATCCAAGCAGGTGGTGTCCTTATCACTTTTCTTTATACGAACATTTTTCATTCATCATTATGTATGCAGATGGCTGATGATTTTTTCCAAAGTGTTTTGTATTCTGACGTAAAATAATTTTACAGATCATGCACTAAGCTACAATTTTCTTATCCATTGGATTTTTATTTAATTATATTGATGAAAAGGATATTCTCTTTATGTTGATTTTGCCTTCATATGGATGTCAAAACAAACTCCCCGCCCGTGTACTCTGCCCTCCTCACCCGCTATCCCGAAACAAGAAAAAAAATATGCGCGCTGAAATCATTTTTGTGATAAGTTCAACTAGCGTCTGATGGATCGGACACTCCGTTGCAACATCAAAACAAAATATCTAAAACATAAAAATATAAGATTGCGACATTGAAAAAAATACGAAAAAAATAGTTCAATGTAAACATCGTATTCCGAGGAAAAAAAATTCCCGCCGCAACATCGAACGCATGTTTCATCCAACATTCCCAAACAAAAATCACCATATGATAGGTTGAGATTGAGCACAGTGAAATATTAAAACACAAACACTGCAACATCAAAGATTAATAGATGAAACACCAAAAATGAACTATTACAACATTCGCACATATCTACAACACTAGCAACATCCAAAAATCTCTACTGCAACACCATGAGGTACCCATTGCAACATCCCAAAATCTCTACTGCAATATCATGAGATACCTATTGCAACATGACCACCCCGGTACTTCCCTGCCACACCTTCGCTCCTCCTCTGCAACCTCCCGGAGCTGCCCGCCATGGTTGCCGCCCAGAGCTCCTCCGGCGGCCGGCGCGGCTCGCCTCTAACGGGGGAGCGGTGACCGGGGCAGGGGAAGGCGCGGGGAGTGGCGTCCCAACCCCCTGTAGCGTGCGCTCCGCTTACTGCCCGCCATGGCCGCCGACCGGAGCTCCTTCGGCGGCCGGCGTGGCTCACCCTCACTGCGGTGGGAGCGGTGACCGGCGTGGGGCCCGAGGTCATCACGCCACCGGAGTTCAGACGCGAGGTTATGTTGAGACGCATGTGCGCGAGCGTCTGCGTGCCAGAGAGAGAGACGACGCTGGGGAGCTCGTGTGGTTCAAGGAAAAAGGTGGACGAGAGGATAAGGAGGAGCGGACAGCATATGTCACTGACCGCGGCGTCCGATTTTTCTAATTGCATCGAACGTCCTTTATGAAGCATTACCGTAAGTTCAAAATATCGTTAGGCAATTAATCTAAAGAAGCTAGACAGGGGAAAGAGGAAGCGGAAACACGCGCGCTGCTAGCTAATATGTACGCAAGTGTGTTGCTAACTGTTTTCAACTTTCGTTCGCCAGTAAGAGCATCTCCAGCAATAGCTCCTATTTGAAGCCCCAACACCACCGCTCCGTTGTCCCGGCAAGAATGACGCCGTCTGCTCGGTTCCTTGTCGTGGATGGCCTGGCGGCGGTTCCCTCTCACTGATCCAGATGCGGAGAGGCCAGATTCGGCGGGGAGGTGCCATGCTCGGGCGCTTGGAGGCGACGGAGGAGGCGGCGACGCGAGGAGTTCGAGCGGAGGCGAGCGGCGCAGGAGAAGGGAGGCAGGCGCGTGTAGAGGAAAAACCGAAAATGGCTGAGTAGGGGCCTCCCCAAGGACCTTTGGGAGATAGGGCTGGGAGAGGGATTTGGGTGCCTGTCCAGGGACCCGAGTATGGACCTGCTTAGAGTTAGATTTTTTGACACCGGTCTCTATTTTTTAATTAGAGGTCTGAGTAGGGATCTTGCTGGAATTGCTGTAATATATTGCCGCGATCGCTCGTCCAATAATAGCACCCAGGAAAGCTCCATCAGTCCAGCAGTATATGCCACAACTAAAAATAAACCGGACCTTGTTTCTCAAAAAGAAAAAAAACCGGACCTCCGGGCTCCGGGAAGGGGAGCAGCGGAGCAGGGACAGGAGCTTCCTCCGGCGGGAAACGGCAAATTTTTTGCGCGAGGGCCTCAAATATTTCCTCCCCAAATTCCCCAAAACCCCATCGCCATCGGCACTGCTCGCCGAACCCTAGAGATAGAAAGGGCGGAAACCCTAGCCATGGTGATCGCCGTGGAGGGCAACGGGTTCGTGCACGGCGAGGAGGAGGAAGCGGAGGACAACGACCGCCCCATCCGCTACCTCCCCCTTGGCCACGTTTACTCCTCCTCCGCCCCCGCCCCGCGCTCCCCGGCCCCGAAGAAGCCTCGCGTCGACGACGGCAAGCCCCCCTTGAAAGTGTACTACCGCCGCCACCGCAAGAAGCCGCGGGTCGAGGAGCCACCGCCGCCGCCCTCGATGGCCCCACCCGCGCCGCGGGTGCAGGATGAGGACGCTGGGTCCTCGCGGCGGAAGGGCTCCCTCAAGCTCGAACTGCTCAGCCTGGGGTCCGCCCATCCTGCATTGGACGGGGACGGGGACGGGGAGGGAGGGGAGCCCTCGCGGCGCCGAGGGCGAATGAGACGCGGCGGAGGGGCGGAGGCTATGGTTTGCTTCTCCGAGCATGAGAGGCAGGGGCCGGGGAGGCCCAAGGGCTCGGTCGGGAGGAGATGGGTAGAGTGAGTTGGATATTCATACCTGACGGTTTCGCTGAAATAAATCTGTCTTTAATAAAAAATCCAGCTACTATTGATGCTAGTTCTGTCACAGGTTGGATATTCAGAGTGCGGATCCTAACGCTTTTGTCGGATTAGTGTGCAAGGTGTAACTCTTGGCAATTTTGTCTTCTTCGCATGGAATTTCTGGGATGTTAGGACCTGAATTCTGATTGATTGCAGGTTTTCTGGCCGCTGGATGATGATTGGTACAAGGGCTCCATCACGGTGTACAATGAAGCAACCAAGAAGCATTCGGTATGTTCTCTGTTCCTGCTGGTGTAAATAATTTTTGTTTCATTTCTTATTTTTGAATTACTCTGTTGGTTTTGAGGAATCCTCCTATGTTTGCTGGGTTATTTGGATAAAGCTTGCTTATGCGTTTTTCCCTTCTGTACTTCAATTCTTTGCCACTCAATTTCCCATCCATTGTCTGAAACAAAAATGAGCAACACCTAGTGGTTGATAACTGTATTCTCATGAACTGCAGGTAAAGTATGTTGACGGTGAAGAAGAGGACCTTAGCCTGGCAGATGAAAGGATAAAATTTTCTATCTCATCTGAAGAAATGAAGTCCATGAATCTAAGTATTGGAATTTCCAATCAGGATAAGAAGGGCCATGATGAGTTGCTTGCACTTGCTGTTAGCTTTCATGACTACCAGGGTCTTGACCCAGGTGACCTTGTGTGGGCTAAAATTACAGGTAGTCTGCACACTTGAGTTCTCTACCTCTGAACATTTATGTTGTCATCTTATCAACTTGAATTGAATGGTGATACTTTTTTAGTTCCTTCTGTATCATGGCATCAGAAGTTTAATTGATAATTTGCTATTCAAATATACCAGCATATGGTGTGTTGTGCTTTATTGCTTCATATATCTAGTGTTGGGTGAAATTTTGCTTTATTTTCGCAACACAGTTTGTCTTCTGAGCTGTCACATGTGCTAGTGGAGAATATTTCCAATTAATGCATCCTGCATGCCCTTTGTAGCTTTACTTTTATGTTATTTTTGTATGGTTTTCTGAAATTTTATTGTTTTGGTCACTTTCTACTGGAAATTTGAGTTTTATTTTTTGATTGCCACTTTATTAGCTCCTAGTTTCCCCTCTCTTCCTAGACTATATAAACTCAGGTGCATGGACTTACCATCATTTCTAGGGCTTACATTCAAGATCCGATTGATTTAATTTGTTTGTTTTATGGTCCTTTCCAGCTTTGTTTGTTTGAAAGTGGTAAGCCACCTTTCTCAGTCACCCAAAATCATCAGTCTTCTCTAATGGGTATGATGTGCTTGAACAGGTCATGCAATGTGGCCGGCGGTTGTGGTGGATGAGTCAGATGTACCTGCAAACAGGGCTTTGAAGCCAGTTCGATTGGACCAATCAATACTTGTTCAATTCTTTGGTACTCATGACTTTGCAAGGTTGGTCCTGTAGAAACAATTCTGACACCCATTGACTTTACCAGGAACTACAAATTTTGTTTCTCCTCAGGGTTAAGTTGAAGCAAGCTGTGCCGTTCCTCAATGGACTTCTTTCATCTTTGCATCTCAAATGCAAGCAAGCAAGTTTCAGTCGGAGCTTAGAAGAAGCCAAGGAGTATGTGTCCCTAACCTAGTCTACAGTAGTAAATCATCATTCAAATGTTAAGAGAAGCAGAGCGCATAGATAGACCACCCAGTTGTCCTTTTATCTTCTATGGTACTGCTTTTGTCATGACCATTGGGCCTTTTTATTCTGTAGATTTCTGCGCACACATCAGCTTCCAGAAATTATGTTGCAGCTAAGGAAATCCGTACAACACGATGGTTCTGATGTTAATTCCTGCGAGGACAGGGTAGACTCTTGTGGTAATTTATCAGAAGATAGATCAGTGCAAAATGGAGAGGATTATGCTGAAATGACTCAAATAGAACTAGGAAACCTTCGTGTGAGCAATTTAGGTATGTGTTAGCATCTTTTCTATTTTTGTTCCTTTGTACATCCATCGATTTTTTTAAAACATAGTACACTGTCAATTGATGTTCCAGGTAGAGATAGTTTTATATTGACATCGGCAATAGAGAAGATAGAAATAGTACAAGTGCTGGGCTATATGCTTACATCAAATGAAATATTAAGTCATGAAAAGGTGATAGAATGAATTGAAATGTCTTTTGCTCTTCTTTACCTTTTTTCTTCTTTTTGGAAGGTCTTATTATTACTTTACTTGGGCCATTCACTTTCTACTCCACTTTTACTATACCCGATGCGAAAAAGTCGAAATGTATGGAAATGTCGAACTGCAGCTCAGTTGTTTTTAATGCCAAAAGATAGTCAGATGGGTATCATCACTCTAAGCTTTACTTATGTAACAAAGACACTTGGCAGGCTAAGAGCATATTTGGAGATATTATTTGTCTACATAGCCTTTTCATGTTAACATTGTTTGTCCCAATGTATTCATTTGCTCCCCTTCCTCTGCTGTGTGACCAACTTCTATTCTGTGATTTCCTTTCCAGGTAGGATAGTATCTGATTCAGATCATTTCCATAGTAAAAAGCATATATGGCCTGAAGGATATACTGCTTTCAGAAAGTTCATGTCAATAATAGGTAATTATCCTTCAAACTTGTCTAAAACTGTTTCCAACATTAATTATTCCATTTTGAAATTTGTTATACTCATTAGGTTGTGCATTGTTTATCTGGTCTATAAAAATCTTGTTGCAGACCCAAATTCAGTAACATCTTACAAAATGGAAGTACTAAGGAATTCAGATGCAAAAGCCCGCCCATTGTTTAGGGTGATCTCAGAAGATGGAGTGCAGGTAAGCTGTCAGCAAATTGCTGATTTTGTCTTATAGTTGTTGTCCTCGCTAATAATTTTGAAAGAAAGAATATGCTGGCTCTGAGAGTTTTCAGAGGCTAGTGTGTTGTGAGATATGGTGTTGCATAGACATGTAAGTACTGGCATCATCTAGACTCGGGAGTTAATCTCTATAGCAATCTAATTGTCTTGTTTCACTAGCTACAGCTTCTTGGGTCTTAAGAGATGATTAAGAATAATGGTTAATAATCTATATGTAACTTTTGCCATTATTGTCTAGCTGCTCCTTAACCATGTCACTGTTGTTGTCCTGTTATCGGTTATCCTGGTGGCATCATCTTCTATTGAGTTTGTCCGTGTGCCATATTGTAATGCTTTCATGTTAGTGGTATGTCAAATTGGATTCTTAAAGTCCTTCTAAGGATAATGTAGGCTCTGGATTGCTTAACGTGATACCTGTCCAATGTTAACTGATTGGATGCACTTAAGGCATTTTACTTGAATGTTGCTTTGTCATGATAATTCTTGTCTCTATTTCTTGCCAAAATGGCCTAGTGTTCTTGTTGGAATGTAAAATAGAAAATAGAAAGCTAAAGCATAGCTAAGATCCAGGTTTTATGTTCTACTCCACTCAATGCATCCGTTTTCAGTTATACATGTATAGGAATTATGCAAATTCATGAATCATCTTGCTGCATGGGGTACACATACAACTTGACAGTGCCTAACAATTTTCTAACTTCCCTCTAAACACAAAATTAAACTTTAGAGAAAAGCCTTAGATTTAAGGTATTGCTATTTTTGGGATGAAAAGCCTATTTCTGCCATTACAAGTTATGATACATGTCATCCGTTACCCATGTCAATTCACTGATACATACTGGTTCCTGTCAGTTGTTTCCTTGTAGTTTATAGAAAAGAGAGCGTTTTGAGGATTATCACCAAATTCATTTTGTATGCCGTGGATATATCATCATGACAAATTTAGCAGTCCAAATCTGTAGATTTCCCTGATGTTGAGCCTTTGTGATGTTCAGATTGATGGATCTACCCCTAATGCATGTTGGAAAGAGATATACTGCAGAATAAAGGAAAAACAGTGCAGTGCTGCCACTGAATTGGAAAGAAATGTATGCCAAAGATCTGGTTCCTACATGTTTGGCTTTTCAAATCCGCAGATAAGGCAGCTTATTCAGGTTCGGAATGAAATACTGGTTTGATATTTTCTTCTATTTATCAATTTTAATTAATTTTATCAAGTACTGCATTGGGGCTTGGGCTAGACAATTAATTGATCTTTGTTCCATGTATTTGTTTTGTACCCTTAGCTTCCTCTTCATAGTTCATCCCTATGTCTCCTCTATCTATCTTTTGTGATTGGTATTCCAGGCCATTATATATGCCAGCTATGTTACTTCAATTTATTTGTGCTGACTAAAATCTCATGTCTTAGTACTTGAGTTCTTTACTGTGGATGGGCCTACACTTTCTACCATCAGACTGTTATTTCAAATTGGTTTCAGGATGGCTTTTGTAACAATAAGCTTCAACCCACTTTGTTCTTCTTAGCTTGGTGATGCTTGGTATTATTTAGAATATAATGCACCCTACAGTAGACAAGGAGCCATGAGCCATTTTCTGCAAATCCATTTTTTCTTATTTGACCTGTTGTGTTGGCAAGAAATAGCAAACAAGTTGTTGCATGCCTCGGTTATCTGCATAGAGAACAACAAAAAACAATAATTGACCTGAGATGGAGTTGATTAATGAAACCAAAATTATTTATACATGTTTTACTTACATATAATCTTAGTACTTGGACATTTTCTCACTGGCTTATACAGGTGGCTGTTTATCTTTTAAGATTGTCCAGATGATTAACTTAGTTGATGTCATAAATTTGCTGTTCTGTGCTCATTATGCAGTCATTTATGCAAAAAGTTTGCTATTAACCGCTACAGAATGCTGTCACTGTGCATGGTTTAAAGCCCTTTTCTTGTCTGTAGAAGTTCTTTTATTTTCATTAACTACGGCAATCTTTGAACCCATGCATTTGTAGAATTCTTTATCACAGCTTTTGTTCTTCCCCTTATTTTTTTCATACCAGCAGAATTTTGATGGATGGTGGATTTCATCCTTAAATTCCAAGTTCAATTATGTATTTTTCTTTCAGGAATTGCCCAATGCGAGGTCATGTCTGAAATATTTTGAGAACAGTGGGGACACTATCCTTGGTTATAGAGCTGTTCATGTTAATTGGAAGGATCTGGACTTTTGCAATGTTTGTGATATGGATGAGGTAAACAATCCTATTCCTGTTCTCATATAGGATATTCAATAGGTATAACTGAAAACAACCTATGGATAAGGTAATCAATCTAAAAGTTACTGATCTTTGTTTTGCGTTCCAGGAGTATGAAGACAACTTATTTTTACAATGCGACAAGTGCCGTATGATGGTATGCAAGATTTTGTTGCTTGACTCTCATAAGGTTATCAAATGTGGAAGTGTTTACAAATGCCTTGCAACATGATCCAGGTTCATGCTAGATGTTACGGCGAACTAAAACAATTGGATGGAGGACTTTGGCTTTGCAACTTGTGCCGACCTGGTGCACCTCGCATGTCTCCAAAATGCTGCCTATGTCCAGTCACAGGTACAGACTTGCATCCCAGTTCATTGCGAAATGAATTATATACTTATGCCATATAAAACATTCTTTAGGTGGTGCAATGAAACCTACAACTGATGGCCGTTGGGCTCATCTTGCTTGTGCTATATGGATCCCTGGTATAATCACATCATTGGTCCTTATATCTTTGTGATGTTGTGGCATGACATGCTTTTAGTTCTCTCAATCTCGATTCTCTTGCAGAAACATGCTTAAAAGATGTAAAGAGGATGGAGCCGATTGATGGATTGAGCAGGATCAACAAGGTCTCCCCCTCTCTTTGCTTTTGGTGTGAATTTCCTATTTCAATCTTTTAGTGTTCTGTAGAAATATCATTGATGGATTGA
The DNA here is from genome assembly GCA_032594955.1 of Panicum miliaceum. NCBI lineage: Eukaryota > Viridiplantae > Streptophyta > Magnoliopsida > Poales > Poaceae > Panicum > Panicum miliaceum. Next base: position 24,249,212 of record CM064066.1, on the reverse strand, counting down.
TGGAGTGAATTGTCAATCCAGGACCGTTGGAAACTTGTATGCAGCATTTGCGGAGTTTCATATGGAGTTTGTATACAGGTAAATTACAGTTGGTTGAAGCTATTGTTAGAATGATCAAAACATGTTATAACTCTTTCTTGTATAAACATAGTGTTCTCATCCTACCTGTCGTGTTGCATATCACCCTCTTTGTGCACGTGCTGCTGATCTTTGTGTTGAGGTACAGTACTAATCCTTTTTTTTCTGTTGGGTATTTCCTTCCTGACAACTAATTTTTTTTATGCTTCCACCAACTTGTATTTCCATTATGTGCAACTATTATGTTAATTTTAGCTTGAAGATGATGACAAAATCCACCACATGTTACTCGATGAAGATGAGGATCCTTGTATTCGATTACTCTCGTACTGCAAAAAGCACAGACAACCATCTGCTGAACGTCCATCTCTAGAAAGTGACCCTGCTGAGCCCTCTCAGTTGGTTCAGACGGATATGGCTTCATCATCCGGTTGTGCAAGGACTGGTAAGAGAACAAGCACTATTCATTTGACAAGGAGTTTCTTAATGTTTCTGTTTGCTAAATTTGATTGTTCATTAAAAGAAGGTGAAATAGTCAAGCTTTTATTTGGGCCCAATTTCATCTCTGGTGTGATGTGGCATGCCTACGTGGCATTCTGTGTCCTCCAAGAGTGCGGATAAGGTTCTTAGCATGCCACCAAGTCGGACACCAATATCAACTGGAGTGCTACACTGGACCAGAATTCACTAGCATAGCGAAAATGAGTTATCGGTGATCTTATGTCTATGAATAAAAGGTTTACACTTTTATTTATTTGTGCATTATCCTTGACCATTGAGCTATAATTTTTACATTAACACAAGGAAGAAATCAGAGAAGAAAGAGTTTATTTATGTCTATTGACTCATTTTAGGGCACCCATCGGTAGGGGTGGTAAAGGGCCTAAAATTTTAGCGTAGAAATTTTAAGGGCTGGGCTCAAAAAGGGCCGGGCTTATATTTTATATATTTTTGAGCTAAAAATGGTTGAGTGTTGAGTTGGATTGTGAAGGGGACATTAGAGCCATGATCCGTTAGCACCCCTACCCATCACTGACTAGGCATGCAAACGTTGCATGCCACGGAGGACTAGGGTGAAATTTAGCCCAGATATGAAGTTTGAGGACTAGATTGGCCAATTTGATTGTTGAGGGATGACTTTGAGCCTAAGACAAAAGTTCAGGGACCAAATCGATTATTCCGCGTTAAAAGAACACCTTAACTATAATATTAATTTTGGATTTTTTTACTCCCTTGTAATAATATTTTACTTGAGGGTTTAACATTATGATATTTTTTATGCTACTTAAATTGGTGGTTAATATCCTTGGCTCCTTGCAGTGTCATCTGGATTGAAGCGCATAAGTATTTGCTATGAATTTAATAATTTTTTATTTTATTAAGCATTACCCTATTAGTTCGATTAACTATGTTGTTCATTGATACAGTTTTATATCCGAATGCCTTGTTTTCTTTCCAGAACCCTATAATTTTCACAGGAGAAGGGGCCAAAAGCAACCACAAGTCATGGCTACTGCTTCCATGAAACGTTTATATGTGGAGAATAGACCTTATATTGTCAGTGGCTACTGCCAAAATAGAGTAGGCAATCATACTTGCAGTGAATCACTTCAACCGGTTGGCTTGTCAGATGTTGTGCAGCAAGAAGCTTTCAGCAATGTTTCTTCTATGGTTGAAAAATATACAAGCATGAGGGCTACATTTAGGAAGAGACTAACTTTTGGTGAGTTCTTTTCATTTCTTTATCCTTTTGTATTTCCATAGCATAATCTTCTGGATATGATCAAATCTTCGTATCATTTTCCAATAAATACAGTTTGAGCCAATTATAAGATAATATTTCTTTGTGGAGTCACTTGTGTTTTTCCTCCATCTGCTACCTCTTTTAATCAGAGAAGCACTTCTTTTTCCTAAACATCTTGTGTTCTTTTTTTATGAGAGGAAGCTTCATGTCCTATTTCACATATTGCTTGTTCTACACCATTTATCAATATCTATCCTTCATCATTTTGTGGTGTTGTGCTAACTCTGATGTCAGTGCTTACGTATTCTCTATAGTAATATAGTAGCAGTGGAGTCTAGCAAGAAACGGAGAATATATTGATACAAATCCGCCACACTTTTGTAGCTTAAAATTTGGTATTAAGTTGGGATGATAGTGTTGCGTTGGATTAGGATTTAACTGCTACCAATTGTGAGGATGTGATCTGTATTACCTCTGTAGGGATATTGTAACTATGGTATTCTAAGTTTTGTTGAAATGTTGGATTCAAATGAAATACTTTGGCGATGTTATGATAGTCATTTATTCTTGTGTCAATTGTTATTTATATGCTGATTGTACTGTCTTTTGACAGGAAAATCAAGAATTCATGGCTTTGGTGTCTTTGCCAAGGTTGCACACAAGGCAGGAGATATGGTATGTTCTTCAGCTTCCCCTTTAGATAAAGGTTCCAAATGCGTAAGGAGTTAGTTACTGTGAATGGAAAAACTGGTATCTGGTTTCGCAAAGAAGCAAATACAGATAAAAAGGAAATAACACTACCAAGTCACCTGGAACACGGGTAAATGACATGATGTCTGTCCCTGCTCATCGTCCCAAAATGTGCTGTACGGACAATGTTGGTTGTTACTGAGATGGTGACCAGGACAGCCTGGGTCACAGGAGCATGGTGGTGGGAGCTTGTGCTGCACGTGTGAAATAGTGCTCAGCAGGATAGCGTGGGCTGTGTGAATGGAGTCTGATTGACATACCTGGTGGCATCAGTGCTCTCCAAGGAACAAGATGAGGGCATGGCTGCTAGGGTTAGAGAATGAGATGAGGGTTTTGATGATTATGTGGTTCTGTGGGCTGTCAACCCATCTAACTAGAGCCTTTTCCCTTTTCTTTGTTTTACCTTTTCTTTTTCTGCTATTCTGATAATAAATTATTACATATTTAACTTACATAGTAAATAGTTGGGTCATTGTCCCGTGTCACCACCCTGAATTTGTTTGGTTCACGTTCTAGGTACCAAACTTGTCACACCCCTCAACTGGGTTCCTCAATGCCCAGGAACCTGGTGAGTTAGTAACACGGCAATCCATGCCAATCACGGGGCAAACAGCAAAAGGGGGTAAAGTGACATTAATGTTAGTTCTTCCCTTAGTTTGTGTATTTATTAAGATACAAAAAGACCCTCCTGGTAATGTGGAAATGACAAGACAACCAGTTGTGGGTAACAGTGGCTACTATCTACTAAACAGAGCGGTTGGGTTGGGCCTTGGGATGGTCCAGCGGCTCAGCGGCCATGCATACGGCAAGGTGGCAGCATGCACATAGTAGTTTTCTTGTGTACCAATTAGTTTGCTAGCATGTTCAGTTGGTTGGTTAGCTACCTACCTATTCGTCAATTAGGTTTATCTTGTAGCTGTTAGTTTATTAGGTGCGATGGTTAGTGTGTGGCTATTATATGATGACAAGTATCATGTAATCGGGAAGCAAGAAGAACCCTAAAAGCAGTCAGAGCCTCCAGAAAGAGGGCAACTAGCTGGTTCTTCCTGCTATCCCTACTGCTATCTTCTCCTAAAGGGCTGAAGGCAATGCTATTTATCATTGTTTTTTCCTTCTTGTTGTGTCACTTGAGTCAAGGACAATTGTTGTGTTTTTTTTTTTGACTTTTGCACGTTTGTGTTGCTTCTGAGCCAAATTTCCCTTTGTTGCATGTAGTCCGTATGCTTGAATACATAGGCTTGCTTATTATTTCATCAATACCAGACTGTAGAAATTGGATAGACAACGACAATATATTTCACTGAGCATAGGAATGGTTGTGTCTTTGAGGGGGCCTCTCCTAGTTTCAATGCCATCATGGAGGACTTAGGGATGAGGCCAGATTATGGTGTATGGCGGGGGCCAAAGGCCTCAGAATTATTTGGCCATTGATGTTTCTTATATATAGGTAGCTGGTTGTATTTCCTTTTATTCTTTGGCTGGTGCTCATGTGTTAAACCATGCCCTAATGGGCTCGTACGAGTCTTCTTAGACTCTTTACTTCTTAATATAATGATGCTCTCCTGCGCAGTTGAGGTAGAAAATGGCTACATGTTCGACTGCGTCGTCTGACTTTGGTATGACCATAACGTGAACTTGTGGCAGAATCTGGGGCAAACTCAGTTTTTTGTGTGCAGTCGAGAGTAGGACGAGCTGTCATGTTACCGGTTCTCGTTTGCATGTATTTCTACTAATTTTCCTGAATTTGGACTTACTTTTACAGATGATTGAATACATAGGGGAGATTGTTAGACCACCGATATCAGACATCAGAGAGCGGCGAATATACAATTCACTAGTGGTAAGTTTCTTTTTAGCATTTAGTTCATTTTTTACCATTGCAGATAATTTTTGATATATAAATGTGGATAACTAGATTGGAGATTTAAATAAGGTTGCTTTATCAGGCTCCTCTGGTCATGGGAAGACACTATTTCAGTGATAATTAGTTTGCCGTAAAAGGAGTAGATTGGTCAGCTGAACTTATTTTTGCTTGCAAAATTATTTTTCACTAGTACCTATCTTGCTGGTCAAACCTAAATATAATTTAATTTGTTGGCAATAATGGTGTAACCTTTGGAGCACTAAATAACTCTCCAACGCATACAGCTGCCAAATAAATATAACTGTTCAAATAATGTAAGCATGGTCCAACTGGTCACTCCTGGCTCCGTGACTCCAGCTGGGTTGTGATAACACTGAAAGCAAACACATAACTATTTTTGTACTTCTATGTCGTTTGCACAGAAGTCATAACACTCATGCATGCAGGGTGCTGGGACATATATGTTCAGGATAGATGATGAGCGTGTTATAGATGCTACTCGGGCAGGAAGTGTAGCTCATCTTATCAATCACTCATGTGAGGTAAGGAATTATGTGTTTGTTCTTCAAGGGCTTTCCATTTTTTGTTGGAAGTTCAGATCACCTCATCTCTTATATGCTGATGATTGCACATTTTTTTTTACTTATTTGCACATATGGATAGCTGAAATGAAAAAAAAATTTCATCAGACTCATGACCAAAATTGTGCATATTCTTTTCATGTTTTACCCTTCCTTCTCAAATACGTAAAACATAATGCAATATGAACACTTGAGTGATGTGTGCGGGCCTTAGTAGGCTGCATGGTTTGCTCTTAAATTTTGGAGGTAAAACATAATGCAATATGAACACTTGAGTGATGTGTGTGGGCCTTAGTAGGCTGCATGGTTTGCTCTTAAATTTTGGAGGTATTGCTATTGACAGAAACATAACTGCATACTGCATTACTATAAAAGCTACCAATAGAAACCACATATTGTACTGTGTTATGATGCTCAGGGAAATAGTAGCTGTCACCCGCTGAGTATTCTTTGCCATTTTTACTATGCTTAGCAATATCATGATGTTTAGAACTTACAGTTAGGAGAATAACAAAGAAATCAGTATCTTGTTTTTAAAACCTTTTGCATGGTGTTTTTCATAACAATACCTGTTTACCGTCGCAGCCTAATTGTTATTCACGTGCTATAACTGTTCTTGGGGATGAACACATCATCATTTTTGCAAAGCGGGACATAGATCCATGGGAAGAGTTGACGTATGATTATAGGTCAGGAATGGATAATCAAGCCTTTAATCCCTTTAACTTTATAACTTTTTACATAATCATGTTGATGCTTTCTTCAGGTTTTTTTCGAGTGATCAACGACTTCCCTGTTATTGTGGATTCCCCAAATGCCGAGGAGTTGTTAATGATGTTGAGGCAGAAGAACAGGCAGCTAAAATAAGGTTAAAGAGAAGTGAATTATTTCAAAAAGGAGATAACTAAAGGTCAGTGTACAAAGACCTGCCTGTCTGTGCCAACATGAAATTGCTGCTGCTGAGTACCAACGAAGTAGGTATCTCATTTTCTTTTTTTTATACGGCCTCTAAAGAAATGAACATGATAAACATGAAGTCAAGGTGTTGACCGGGGCAATTTGGCAAAACAAGATTGAGTGATAGACAAACCCATTATTTCTACTACTCGGACTTGTTCATTTTTATAAACTATGATGTTTGGTTTCTTTTATTTCTGCCTAGTTTCTGCCTGTTTACTTAAGTGTTTGTGCTCAGATTTTTTTAAGAAAACTGATTTTCCTCTGTATTTTCCCCACTAATATCATTATATTTTTGGCAGGTAGAGTATTTATCGGTTGGGAGATGACGCAGGCTTGGCTAATATCATTATACTTGCCTGTGCCTACTGTCAAATTAATTTGCTGAGTTCATTCTAGGAACTCTGATAATTCTTGTCATTCATTTAGAATGGAATGCCAATGTAATTGTATAGGTAGCCAATAGGTTAGGCAGGCAATCCAATTTGGGAACGGCAGTTGAGTCGATTGTGTAGAGTACCATTGAAATATTGGGTGTTTACATGTAATTTGGCCACTAATCATGCCACCTATAAACCTCTGGAATTGCGACTGGCGTGATCCGATTAAATAATCTGAGATGGCATGCCAAGTGAAACCAAAATACATGGTTGGAATTTGGGCGATGCCCTTCCATGCTACCATAACAAATTGTAGCGACAATGGTTGGATTTCTATAGCTTTACGGGAGGAGAAACATCGACTTCGACTGAATGCATGTCTCTGTTACAAATTTTTATTGGTATCCGTGTGGTGCGCATTCCAGTGTGAAGGTAGCAGTATATTTTTCTTATGTTGCATTACCATCCTAATTTGGACTACTTTCTTTGAAGGCGACCTTGCCTGGGTGGGTTCTCCGTTTTTGTTTGTCGGATCAATCTTACCTTGATTTTATTTTTCCAGTCAGATTGTGTTGCGTTTTGCAGCTGGGTGAGTGTTCTTAAATTTTATAGCTCTGACGATTAAACTTTACCGTTGCATTAACGAAGTTTACATGAATTGGCTTGATGCCACATAAGGTATGGGTTCATAGGTGTGAAAATTATTCGTGCTACTTGGAGTTGTATGTGTTGAGAAACACATGGTTAACGGTGGGGCCCTCTAATGGTCCTCACGACAAGAACGGGATTATCAGAATCTTTCATGGCTCTTACAACAAAGATCTACACAATCTTGTACACTGTTGTGTTACTATTAATCAAGTTGATTTCTTCTAGGTGATACAACAAAAGTTTCCAAATCTAAATATGATCAAATATATGTTCCCTCTTGTAATGACATCATTTTGATCTTCATGTGTTCAAAATGCATTAGTCACGTTCTTCATAAATATGCACAAGTGCTGGTAGTCCATTCCCACAATACTTTGTCGTTCAAAGACTTGTAATTCTTCTAGATTATGATTAGGAGCAATGCGTCAAGCTTTAATAATATGAGGATAATGAGTTGCATGTTTACATAGCTTATAGGTCTTGCATCTCAAGTCTCAATATTTGAGGGTGAATTCTAACAACTCTATCTTAGTGAATTCTAAGTTATATCAAGATCTTCCAGGATTTAGCTTGTTCCACTACAGATAATCAACATTTAAGGGGATAATTTAGTTTGCCACTCACCCCAGCCACAAGTTCCCCTACGGCTACCTTGTTACAACTTTACCATAGTCGAAGACCCCATCGTTGTATGTCGTTCTTTCCCAACGAATATAGAAAGGGGCGGAGGACCAACCTTAGTTGACTCATAATGACAAAGGCTTGTTAAACAAGGTGTATATCATCTATGGTATTCGACGATTCTCGCTACTCACAGCTAGCTAGCTACATATGCATTCAAAGATGCTTGCATGGCATATACAGGGCCGTGTGGTTCATTTGTTCTTAACTCAATCGCTCGAGTCTGTACGAGTTTGTACTCATATCTTCAGGAATATAGGTGTTCATATAGAAATTTCCGATGAGTCATTCTTTGACTATTTCCTTTAAGGGTTTTCTAATTCTTCAAGAATAATATTTCTTCAAACATATGTGGGAAGGAAATTCTCCCATGCAGGGGAGAAAATATTTACACTATTCATTAACTTGAGCTCTTCAGTGAACTCTTTATTTAGAGAGTGCTATTTATAGTAAACACTTTTTTTGGAGCATGCCATTGAAATCGTCTAGCCTAGGTGATTTATCTGGAGGAATGATCTTGATGATTCTATCAATTTCTTCCTTAGTGAAAGATACTACTAGGAAATCCAGATTAACATCCAAGTGTATGAGAGATGCTAAATCAAAAGGCATATGGGGCCGAGTGGTTACTCCATTCTATTCTTGAAAGAGTTCTAGAATAGTGCCGCTTTCGGTTCATGGTCATGGATGGTATGATCATTTTCGTTCCTGAGCTGAGCTGAGATTGTGGCCGTAGCTTGGAAAAAAAATATGTACACTTATATCCAAATTTGATTATGTAAATAGTGTATCTCTTTTGCTAATATTATCGGTGTTTTAGCCATCAACCTACCAAGGGATACCCCGAGGTAATAGATTTGTAGGATTAGAAATTGTAACATTCAATCATTGATCTTCGAATAAAATCTTCTTTTGTATGGGATGCGATGAAAATCGCACTCCATATGAAGTAAACCCCGAGCCTTAGTTTGAATCGAAGAATCAGGATGAGGGTCAAAACTATCCTTTCGTATTCTGAAAGTTTGAAAAATATTTTGCAGATGGACATGTGTCACAACACCCCGAGCCTTGAACCAAACTCCCCGTTTAGAAAGAAGGGTCCAAAACATTGTGGCTGTTCATGGAGAATAGAAAAAACCCTGATTTAATGGCTAATTTAGATCTCAAACTAAAATTTGAAAACCCCCTTATTTCGGGTAAAATCCCTAAAATAATGGTTAAACAAATAACTTTCCGATAATAACTGAAAAAGCCTCTTAAATCGGATACTTATTCAAAAAAAGCCGCACAGTGGCCGCTAGCTATTTAACCCCGCGGTAACTTAGGGTTACGCTTTCACTTGCCCCTTCGGCTTTTCACCTTCCACTTTCACATGCCTTGGTAAAAAAACCTTAGTGCCACCGCCACTGTCCGTGCGCCGCTGTCATCCCCATCCAAGGTCCTTGCTCCGCTATCTTTCTCAAGCATCCAGCTCGCGCCACCTGTCGGATCAGCATCCATAGGACTGCCGACGTGTCATGGATATATAATAGAGTAGGGATAGGTTACCTCCTGTACCCTGCCATAAAGCTGTTGTAAACTACTTGGACATGAGTAAGCCTAGTCAGAATAGAAGGAAACTACTCGGATAAGCCTGAGTAGGACTCCTTAGGTCGTATCTGGGTAGGATTACCATAACCACGACCTGTAACCCTGCTTCTAGGACTATATAAGGCTGGGCAGGGACCCCCTCCAAGATATCTCAATCTCATGCAATACAAACCACCAAACAGGACATCGGGTATTACGCTATTCAGCGGCCTGAACTTGTCTAAACCTTGTGCTGCATGCACCTTTGAGTTCCTGATCTCGGCGACACTCCACCTACAAATCTACTACCTTGGTGTATCCCTCGGTAGGTTGGCGGATAAAACACCGACAGCTGGCGCGCCAGGTAGGGGTGTTGTGGTAGAACCACCTGAATTAATCCGGCTCAAGCGCGCTAACCATCACCCGAGGGCAATCAGGGCTAACTCGCACTTCAAATGGAATAATCCATTGGTCTGTCGGGAACCTCCTGATACAACCACGGTTTTTGCCGATCGAAACCACACATACAAGTACTCACACGAAGGTGAGCCCAGAGGATACAACATTTCACAAATTTTACATCATCAAGTTTAACATAAATTTGTTATTACAGACCAAGTTCAAATTTGTAAAAAGAAACGGCGTACTTCAGAGTTCAAAAATAACGAGTTCTTCAGAGTTCATTGCCGCGGAAAAAAGAAAACAACGATAACTACTCGACGATACATGGTGTCTCGATGAAGCCCGTACGAGACATCACTCGGCATTATCATCGTTGGCCGGGGGCGCATCCCATTCCACCGACCAACCAGGAGAAAGAGTACACGTCCAAGTCATTAGCGATCATATCCTCGAAAGTCTCACCTGAAAATAAGCCACAAGCAAGGCTGAGTATACTAATACTCAGCAAGGCTTACCCGACTAGTGGGATATACTTAGCCGACTCCTAGACATGCAAGGCTTTTGGCTTGAAGGGTTTGTTTTGCCGAAAAGCATATACAAGTAGGTCCTTACTTTCAAATTTTAGCTCCAAGTTCTAGTTTTCTTTAACCATTCTAGGTAAACAACTATCCAATATCATACATGGTGAAAGAATTAATTTGCATCCAACAAGATTAATCATCATCATTGTTCCATTTCTTACTCTATGTGGTAAAAGGGTCAAGCAGTCTCAATAACCGTGAGAAACAGACGATTCGAATCGAATTTCTTAACCTTGCAAGGCAGACCTAAACACACGTCACGTGGTTACTCCCGGAGTCACACGTGCAACTTTTCCCTTCAATTCCCGCTTCACGGAACTGGCCCACCACCCTCGACTACACGTCCCCATGGAGCACGGACCCGGCCGGGCCATGGCGGCACATGCACCCGCCATTAGCTAAATGTGAACGAATTCAAGATGGTGGGGAGTATATTCCGGCCTCGGTTCAATTCAGTACTTAAGCTTACCGATTACCATATTCTCGGCATGTGGTTAGTACGTTCAAAGACTTAACCACCACTACCACACACTGCGGCCTTAGCATTTTTCACTAAACAGACGGGGCCTCAATCATCAACACAAACATCATACCATAGCCCCGTCCGTTGACCTTATGATTGCAGCATGTAGTAAATATTCAACTCCTATATTCTCGCGAGTGACAGGAAATCACTCGACTTTTACCGGAGTCCTATTAGTATAGCATTCTATCGAACCTTACATCTAGTGTTCAGAGCATGGGTACCTAGGATCAAGCAACTAAGTAGTCATTCAACTCCTATAAACTCAATGCACAAGTAAAATAGAGTAACAAGTTGCATAATTTGAAAAATAGGGTTCATGCTCCGGGGCTTGCCTTCTTGAGCTAAGCTAGCCTTGGGCTCTTCCGAACTCGGGTTCGGGTCTTCAAAAACTTCAGTTAGATTCACTTGACCTTCACGCTGCTCACTCTCGAACTCGAGCACCGGCTCGTACGTTCCGTCAGCGAGAGTAGTCGATTCTATATGAATGCATAAGTATGAGTTGTAGTGTTGGTATATGACATTTAATTTCTTCACGATAAAGTTGCAGTACATAAAACATAGATTTGGTTGTAAAGTTACTTAGTTAAGATTTATTTGGGCAATCTTTAAGAGAGTACATCTTAAACTACTTGACTTCATTAAACAAGAAGGGGTTGTGTTATATCGGAAACTTAATTTTCTAAGCACAACATGGACTAAACACAATTACTGAACTAGGTAACTTCTGGTGATGAAATTTTTATTTAGAGTATATTATGTAGAGCCAACAACACTGTAAAAATTTCAGAAATTTCTGTTTAGCAGATTAATTTTAAAAAATGTAATACACAACCACTGCTAGAACCTAGTTATTTTTATACAGGACAAACCATGCAAGTATTGATGCTAAACATTTTACAGAGTGTTAACCTATCCATATATGTGTTACTGTAAATTTTTCATATTTTATTATGCATGATACAGAGCATAATCAATAGGACAAGATACACCTATTTTAATAAAGATTAACTTCTACAAGATGTTTTACAGGGTTTCTGAGTATGAAACTTTTTATAAAGCATGTTCTAACCCAATGTATCCTATAGTTAAAAGATGATCATTTTTCAAGCACAAAAACTAATTACTTTTGATTTAATGCATTTTTCCACCACAAATCATAGAAGTGGCTACAGACAGGTAAAAAGTCTCTAATTATTTTTGTGGGATCTAGATGTCCATACAACAGCACATAAAGAGTTTCACCACATAAATCACACTATAACAGCAGGAATAATTTGATTTATCTCTCTATGGCATAAAACAAGTTTAACCAAAAGTTTAGCTAGAGATGGGTTCTGGTCCTAATATTTTTACACAGGCCTACACATCAAGTAGTCAATCTACTATCCAAAAATCAGATTCAGAACTGGTCTACAACAGGGGGCATAAATAAAAGCTATTAAACATTCCATTTAGTTTAGAGGAAAATATATTGATAAATTGAGAAAGTGCATGTAACAACAGTTGTATATTTTCTTCTAACAATTCCAGAATAGTTGAGTTTGTATTTTTCCGATTTTTCTACGATTTTACATGAATTTTACAATTTCACTATTTTTGAATTCAAAGTTTAAACACAGGTTTACAGATATGCCCCTGGAAACTTGCGTGCAGACCCTGTTAAAGATTTCAATCGTTGCAATGTGGTCCCTGGGAGGCGCTGGCACGGCGGCCGGCCAAATTCCAGCGAGGGGGCTCGTCGGCGGCAAGGCGAAAAGGGTCGGGGAGATCCAGGGAGGCAAGAGCTACCTTGTGGGGCCTTGTTCGGGGTTGGGGGTGGTCGGAGGTGGCTCATTGGCGCAGAGCAGGGGGCGGCGGCGGTGCGGCTCGTTGGCGACGGTGCTCCGGCGGGGTTGGGGCAGCGTTGGCGGGTCGGGAAGCTCCGGTGGGGTGATGTAGTCCCGTTCTGAGCCTTGGTTCGGGCGGAGGAGGGCCGGAGGTGGGGTGTCCACGACGGTCAGGGGCGGCGGCGGTGGAGGCAGCGCTGGCAACGGTGCTCCGGCAGTTCTGGGCGACGATGGGCGGGGCAGTGAGCGTCAGTGGGATGCTTTGGTGGTGGTTGGGGGCTCAGCTTGGGCGGTGGATGACCGGAAGGGTGAGCTCCACGGTGAGCTGGGCACGACGGCGGTAATGGTGGCGGCGGGGAGCTTTTGGGGTGTGGGGGGCGCGCGTGAGCGGCTTCGTGCTACCTTTTATAGGCCGCAGGAGGGAGGGAGAGGGCCGGGCGACGCTGGGAAGGGGCGGCACGACGGGGGTGCGTTACTGGGTGCGGCGGGCGGCGAGCAGTGCCGGCGCGGCGTGCGGCGGGCGCGAGCAGGGGATTGGGCGCCGAGGATTTGGCATGGGGGAGGGGGAGATCACGCGGGCGCGATTGGGCAAGCAGCTGTAGCAGCGGCTTGTCAGGGCGGCGAGCGCGGCGACTGGCGGGGCGCGGTGGAGGCTTGGGCACGGCACGGGCAGGTCATTGGGCGCGGCGGGCGGCGAGCAGAGGCGCGCCTCGCCGGCGTGTGCGTGGCACGCGCGGACTGGGCAGGGTCACGACGTGGGGGAGGAGCGCGTGCGAGCAGGGCGCGGCCAGGCATTGGCTTGGCGCCTAGCATCGGTCAGGCATCGCCGGCCAAGTGGCCAGCGGCGACTGCGCGGCGGGCGGAGGGTCGGACGAAGCGGAGAAGGGAGGGTCTGAAGTGAAAATAGAAGAAAAGGCAGGGGCTGGTTTGCAAAGTCAAGTGTTACTCAAATATTTGTGTTGCAACTCAAAAATCTCTGAACATGAAAGTTGTTCAAAATGAAAAGTTACACAAATTTTGCTTCAGGCCAAAGTTCATTTGAGTTATAGTTTGAAAGTTAGTTTGAAAACCCAAAAAGCTTAATTCGGGGGACCCGTTATTTTATGGGCAAAATTTCGTATTCTCTCCTCGGCTTCAACTAGACTTTTGTTTATCCTGTCATCAATGATGTGCCTATTAAATTTTGTAGCCCTATCTGCATTGATATGAAAGTTATTCAATTTGTTTGATTAAAGCACATATATTGATGCATATATACACAGAAATTCAAAATCAAATGCAAAACCAAAGTATAATTCGTTTCTTTTAAAATTTTCTTAGTTAGTTAAGCATATTGTTACGCTAATGAGACTTGTTTAGCAATTTAAACACATGAGGTGTTACATGTGTTCATCGAAGATCCCCTGGAGAACTCGATGACATCATTCAAGTTGACCGTCGCATTTGAAGAAGGCGCGACGTCTGTCTTCGGCTCCTGGGTCTGCATCACTGACGGTGCAGGCAACTTTCATCATCACCTCATGGACACCAAGAAGCTGGAGACTCCTGCACCAGCTCCTCATTGCATCATTCACGAATTCGTTGATGATCTCGATGAGATTTAGCTTCCTGATCCGATCACGAACCATGAGAACGAGTTCGGGTTCCACCCGACATCTACTCGTGCTCAGTTTGGACTATAATTTCCGTTCGGACTACGCAACTCGACCACTGTTTATCGGGAAACAATGCAGTTCGAGTCCCTATCCGCACTAGAGAAGGACTTGGATCATCTACTTCAACTCGAAGAGGAATAATAAGCCACCGTATACCAGTAGGTCACTATTTTCCACGACCACCACTCACACCCTAATGGTGGGATGCCTTTATAAGGTGCTCAACAGGGTCTAATGATCACATCAACTCCACAAGGTAGATTTGTGTACTGGAAGTGCATGAAACCCTCTGAACTCGCCAACAACGAGTCTCGCTTTGTCGCCTGTCTCGGTGAACTCCCGTCCTAAGAAGGCAGGCTCCACTCCACCATCAAAGAAGAAGGAGGTTCAACTGTACTAGTCACCTCAAGCACCGGAGACTACACGCTAGAATGTGAAGTTTTCATGGAAAGTGGAGCAGAAGGCCAATATGACAATGAACTACCCGGAGATATCTCTGCTGATGAGCACTGCGCCGATTACCCTCAAGAAGATGAGCAGCAGAAGGCACAATGGACGGCTAAGTACGCCGAACGCGCACAATGCAGGCAGCGAGCGGTGGAGAGAGTAGCGATGCACCAACGCACAACTCGAGACTTGGGCGATGAGTTCACAGCAGTCGATGGACGCCAGTTCAATACCCTGTTGGCCAGCATTGCAGAAGCGACTTTCCTCCTGCGTGGCCTACCACCATGCCTAGAAAATGCAGAAGCTCTCAAGCTCACCCAACGGGCATATGTGCTACTCAATGAGCAGAACCCGATTCGGTCAGTGCACCACACCAACTCAAGGAACGACCAGCAAGCTAGTAGCAGGTCTCGCTCGAACCAGCCTCCCCATTCGGATCAATATCAAGGTAGTCGTACTGGAGGTGGAAGACCTAGGGGCAACCCCACGGGAGGCCAAGGCCACCAAGGAGCACCACCCAACCCTCCTCCACGAGACCTCCGGCAGCACATCAATGCCCATCGTGACGCCCTGAGGATCATCATGGCTAGGTAGCAAGAGTGGGCAGTGGAGGCATATCGCGCCCTGGACGATGATGACTTTTTCCCTATGTTCACATGCGGGATCAGGCTAAATGAGTACCGTGATCACTTCAAACTAGTCAGCATCAACAAGTACAACGGCAAGCAAGCTCCGCAGCAATGGCTTTGGAGCCTCGCGCCGGACTCGATCGACTCGTGGGACGACCTGAAGAGGGCGTTCATTGACAACTTCCAAGGCTCCATCCAAAGGGTAGGTACTCGCCATGACCTGGCCTAGTGAAAGCAGGAGATGAACGAGAGTCTATGATCCTACACCCGCTGCTTCTTCGAGACAAGAGCCACGATCGTGAACATCTCTGACCGTGATGTGATCGACTACTTCCACAATGGCCTCTATGAGAGAGTCGTCTACAGGGATTTTGGGAAAAATCATCCCAAAACTGGTGCAGACCTCCGAGACATGACGCAGAGCTGGGCACACTAGGAGGACTAGGAGTGCGAACGTTACTCGAGGCACGGCGACGACAACCAGAACAAGCGGAACAACGACCACCGCAACGATAACCAAGGCCAGCGGGACTACTCGGGTTCATCCTGAAAGCTCAAGCCAGACAATGTTATTGCGGCTATGGAACGCGCCCCTCGAGGCAAGAAGGCTACCAACACCAAATAGTGATTTGACGAGCTCCTCCATAAGCAATGCCCGTGGCACCCAAAATCCAAGCACTCCGCATGGGAGTGCTACAACCTCCGCAGGGCGTTCGGAGTTGAGCCCCTCAATAAGGATGACAAGAAGAAGGGGAAGGAGAAGGAGGATGAAGACAACTCGGATTGTGACAAATACCAGGATGTATCCAAGGTGGTCAACGTCATATTCAACAGCAATTCTAGCTGCCCCCCAAAAGATCCTAGAAGCTCACCCTCCGGGAGATCATGGCAATCGAACCAGCCGCACCACGGTTCCTGAGGTGGTCTGAACTCCCGATCTCTTTCTCTAGAGAGGATCAGTGGACCAGCTTCTCCGAGCCGGGTAGATTCCCGCTTGTATTGGATCCAGTGGTGGCAGGCTCCAAGCTCACCAAAGCACTCATCGATGAAGGCAGTGGACTCAATGTGCTGTTCACAAGTACTCTGAAGAAGATGGGTCTAGATATCTCTGATATGCTCACTCTGAGTAAAGCGCCCTACTACGGAATCGTCCCAGGGAACTCGACCTTACCCCTTGGTCAGGTAGTTTTGCTAGTTACCTTTGGGACACGGGCCAATTACAGGATGTTGGGCATTTTAACGACTGCGAATAAATCGGCAAGCGCATGCATATTGTCGTAGCTTTCACCCGAGAGTATTCATGGGTATCAAATCCACAGGGAATGTGTGTGTACTAACTTCTACTTTAGTCGGCCTAAGGACACACCAAGATAAGCAGCGAGGATGGAGAGGATTTCTGAGGTAGTACTAGAGATGAGTTAAGGTCGATCTCTCAAGCAGAAATACTCGCTTCGGGCACCGGCTTACCCCTGAAATAGTCAGGAAACTCCGGCCAATGGCTCTACGCTATATCCAAATGTGGAGGATTACGAAGGACCAACGGGGCTGTCACCACCTGCGGCCTACCTCACATACCGTAGGATATAAGGCAAACGAAGGTAACCCTTAGCCTAGACACCACGTCTATGTTACTGATTACTACCGCAGTCTAACTATGACTGATATCCCGTAGCAAACTACGACACTCTATATAAATACAGAGCGACAAACCCGTGAGTAAGAGAACTAATCTCACTCAAATATAAGTACTACGCAAGATAGGAATCACAAATACTCACTTACTTTACTTAGAATGAAGCAAGTATTCATAGAGGTACAAGCTTGGATAAGAGCACCGATAGGCCCGACGCTTCCTCGAACTACTCCTCGCAATCCTCCTACTCTAAGCACTAGCTAGGCAGTGCTTCGCCTTTGCAATGAGGCACTAATTCTACTCTTGGATGGTGTGTTGAATGGGGGGCTCTCCTCCTCCTTAAATAGGTTGGATAGGTCAGTTCCCGCCACCTCTTGGTATGGAAACCTTAACAACCTCCCTTGGGAGAGCGTGATGGATCTTCCCACCAAGGTTGATCCTGCCAGGAAGGTGTCTAGGTTCGGCCAACCCCAAGTGGCAGCCTCCCAAGTAGAACCGGCTTCAGGAAGTCGGTGGGAGATTCCACGAGAAAGATGGGCCTGAATGGGCTCAGTAAGGGTTTGGCCAAACCCTTTTTGACACCGTTTGGGCCCATCTTTGGTCAGTATACTCCTTGTGGGCTCCTTATGTGGATCTTGAGGCGCTTGGCTGAAGTTAAGTTGGTTTAGCATGTCATGTGGGCCCCCAATCTTTGTGTAGAGCAGGATGTGATCTTCTGTGTTTGTGCACGTTTTCTCCCTTATGTAGACTTGTGCTCCTGAAATCAATGATTCACCAACACTTGTGGAATTCGTTAGTAATAACTCCTACCACTACCGCTGATGTCCATTCTTTATATGATTATCTAGGAGTTTATGTCATAGATTTTGTACTTAAGGGCCGTCAACAACACCCCACACTTAGCCTTTGCTCGTTTTCAAGTGAAGGAGAAAGGACTAAGGTGAAACATAACTTCCAAAGGCATGAAGCGAGCATAAGAGATGTTCCAAACCTGATCTTGCACTTGTGAACTTTGAAGTGTCTATCATGCCATCTTGGGTAGTTGAGGAATGGAATGGTCCTGAATCAAATCACCTCAACTCCTTATGTCAAGTAGCTTGGGATTTTGTTTTATGAGTTTTCAGAACAAACCTTGCTTAGCTCCTCATTGGATTCTCTCAGATCGCTTAATGTGTATATGTCCTCACTAAGGCATTTGACTTGCCTTTTCTTCATCCTTCTTCTAATGGTGGCTATATGTGGAGCTTAAGGTAGGTATGAAGGATAAGGCATACTTGTATCACATATATTGCAAAGTCAAAAACCGGTTCCAAGGAGGAAAACAAGTCATACAGTCAGATCAAGATGTGCACATGTATGGATATAGTGGATGGTAAATGGTGGATGAAAACTCCTTTTGTATGATCTCTCTCCCTGATGAGGACATCCTCCACTATTACCCGCTGGTAAAGACGCAACAAAGGGGGCCGAGTGGCCCAGTTGTAGTCGGGCGGTGACCGTGTGAGCCTCTGAATAATTCCACCTTGCTTAGCTTGGGAGGAGGAAGCCACCTTTAAAGGGAGAGCCACCCTTCCCCTATTGGACTAGTCTTTTAGGGAGACTGGGCCTTTCCCCGAGTGGGTGTGCCTGAGAACTGTTGGGGTCCGGGCAACCTTAATTTATTGGGCCTCGGCCAACCCCACCTGGGCCGGATGCATCACTCCCTTTGTAAATTCTTTTGAGAACATGGCTATCTTTCTTTTTTTTCTTTCTCTTTTTTTACTTGGACCTTCATGTGTCCAATTTCCCTTTTTTTAATGCTTGGACCTTCATGTGTCCATGTATTTTTTTCTCGATAGCCTATGTCTCTTTTGTAACACTAGATGGAGAGAGAGAGAGAGAGACAGAGAGAGAGAGAGACCAACACATATCTTGGAGCTTTTATTTTGTGGAATAAAATGGATGGTACAAAACTTCTCATAGAAGCATAGCAAGGTGGTTATATGGTGTGCACATGAATCTTGATCATGAAAGCATGAAAAGAATTCTTCCAAGGGTCACCAAAATTTGAAAAAGCTCAATGCAAAGACAAGCAACATATGCATAAGGTCTTCAAGGTAACTCATCATATGGCTTTGGTAGGACTTTGGCAAATCAAAGACGAGTTTGCAAAGGCTTGTTTTTTTTATGTTTTTCAAATAATTTTTCCCAAGAACTTATGCATCAAGAGCAAAGATCAGATCATCGAACCATATCACACACATCAACTACTTAGATGAGCATGCTGTCCTAAAGATATTTGTTCACAAGCATCAAGATGATAAGCATGGAATATGACTTATGCAAGCCAACCATAGAAGGTAAGTAGAGCAGGTGGAGCTAGTTGATTTATTTTATTTTGAGCTTGATTTAAAGGATTGTATTTTTAAAACTCATTCAGACTCATGAATCTAGGGGAGTGAGGAACGGGGTTGCTGTGTGTAGGTGATTGTAGGTGTTCTAGGAAGATTTTCAAACGATGACCGTTTACCTTGAAGGTTCTTCCTCCGTCATCTTGGAGTGTGATTGCTCCATGTGGCGCGAC
The DNA here is from genome assembly GCA_032594955.1 of Panicum miliaceum. Taxonomy (NCBI): domain Eukaryota; kingdom Viridiplantae; phylum Streptophyta; class Magnoliopsida; order Poales; family Poaceae; genus Panicum; species Panicum miliaceum. The sequence goes on along the minus strand of CM064066.1, from coordinate 24,229,695 downwards.
ATTGACAACGGTGTATGGTCCTTCCTATTTGCTCCGAAGCTTCCCATGTCCGAATAACTTAACCCTGGAATTAAAGAGCAATACCTTATCTCCTGGCTTGAATTCTTTTTGCTTGATCCTTTTATCATGCCACTTCTTGGTCTTCTCTTTATAGATCTTGGCACTGTGGTATGCTTTGTTCCTCCATTCTTCTAGCTCTGATAGCTGTTGCTTCCTGTGTATTCTGGCTTTCTTAAAGTCCATGTTGAATTTCTGGATTGACCAATGTGGTATTCTAGCTCGATAGCCAAGTTGCATGTTTTCCCATACACTAGCTGGTAGGGTGACATGCCCAATAGTGTTTTGTAGGCAGTCCGATATGCCCAAAGTGCATCAGGTAGCTTTGGCTTCCATAATCTCCCCATCTCTTGTACTGTCTTCTGCAGAATGTTCTTGATTTGTTTATTTGATGTTTCTGCATGGTCATTTGTTTGGGATGATATGGAGTTTCAATGTTGTGCTGTGCTCCAAGATCTTTTAGGAAGTTTCAGAAGGTCTTATCAATGAAGTGAGATCCTCTGTCACTTATCAACATCCTTGGTGTCCCAAAATGAGGAAAGATGACCTCATGGAACATCCTTCGAGCATGCTTGGAGTCGGCAGCACGACATTGAATTGCCTCTACCCACTTGGACACATAATCAACCGCCACCAGGATGTATTCACTGTCATAGGACTTTGGGAAAGGTCCCATGAAGTCAATGCCCCATACATCAAATAGTTCTATCTGGAGGTTGTTCTGTAGGGGCATTGCATCTCGTGCAGTGATTCCTCCATGCTGCTGGCATCTTCGGCATTTTCGAATGAAGTCTTTGGTGTCTTCATACATGGTTGGCCAAAAGAATCCGCTTTCCAAATCTTTTCTTGAGTATGAAATACACCATAGTGTCCCCCATATGGTGCTGCATGACATTTCTCAATGATCCTTATTCCTTCGGCTGTGGGTACACATCTTCTCAGCAAGCCATCAGAACAAACTCTATAGAGGTACGGATCATCCCACAAGTGGTGTCCTCTTTTGCAGAGCAACTTATTCTTGTTTTCTCCTGGTGGTACATATCCTGCAACCATAAAGTTCACAATATTTGCATACCACGGGGTGGAGTCCATTAACTTCAATAGCATGTCACCCCGAAGGAAGTCAATTATCGGTAGCTCCTGCATGTTAGTAAAATGCATACGTGACAAATGATCTGCAACAGAGTTTTCTACTCCTTTTTTATCTTTTATTTTGAGGTCAAATTCTTTCTTAGTAGAAGGATCCATCGTATCAAGCGGGGTTTAGCATCTTTCTTAGTGAGCAAATATTTCAAGGCAGCATGATGAGTTAAACAACGATCTTGGCTCCTACTAAGATCTAAACTTGTCCACAGCAAAGACAACGGCAAGGAGCTCTTTTTCAGTTGTAGCATATTTTAGTTGAGCTCCTGACAAGTCTTTCTAGCATAAGCGATCGCGTGATGCTTCTTATCCTTAGTTTGGCCGAGAACGGCCCCTATGACATAGTCACTAGCATCACACATGATGTCGAATGGGAGCGTCCAATCTGGGGGTTGGATGATTGGAGCTGAGGTGAGTGCCTTTTTGAGGGTATGGAAGGCAGTGAGGCACTCATCGGTGAAGTCAAAGGGTGCATCCTTAGGTAAAAGGCTTGTGAGGGGTCTAGCGATTTGAGAAAAATCTTTGATGAAACGGCGATAAAACCCAGGGTGGCCTAGGAAGCTACGGATTCCCTTGACATTAATAGGAGGTGGAAGTTCTTCTATAACTTTAATCTTGGCTTAGTCCACGTCTATCCCTCGTTCAGAAACAATGTGCCCTAAGACAATGCCCTCACGGACCATGAAATGACACTTCTCCCAATTAAGCACCAAATCCTTTTCGCGGCATTGTTGCAAGACCTTTTCTAAATAGTCAAGGCAATGATCAAATGTTTTGCACTAGATGGAGAAATCGTCCATGAAAACTTCCATGATCTCCTCAATCATATCTGAGAAAATAGACATCATGCACCTTTGAAACGAAGCGGGTGCATTACACAACCCGAACGACATCCTACGATATACGTACGTTCCATAAGGGTATGTGAATGTGGTCTTACTTTGATCATCAGGATGGATGGGGATTTGATGATAACCGGAATACCCATCAAGGAAACAGAAGAAGGAGTGGTTTGCAAGCCGTTCCAACATTTCATCAATGAAGGGCAACGGGAAATGATCCTTCTTTGTAGCCTTATTGAGTTTCCTATAGTCAATGCACATCCTCCACCCAATGGGGAGACGTTGAGCGATCAACTCATTCTTATCGTTAGGAACGACCGTCAACCATCCCTTCTTAGGCACTACCTGAACGGGACTAACCCACTCACTATACGACACGGGGTAGATAACCCCGGCGTGTAGGAGTTTCGGGACCTCCTTCTTAACAATATCCCTCATTGCATTGTTCAACCTCCTTTGAGGTTCCTAGAGGGTGTGATAGAGGAATCCAAGGGGATGCGATGGGTACAAAGAGTTGGGCTAATTCCCTTGCGATCTTGGAGGGAATATCCCAGAACGGTTCAATTTTTCTCTTGGACAGCGATGAGTCTCATGGATTCTTCTTCTGAGAGTTTTTCACTAATGATTACAGGAGACTCGATATCACCATGGAGGAAGGCATAATGGAGGCCTGCGGGTAAAGGTTTTTAACTCGAGGGAGTTTCAAACTTGGATATATCTATGGGTTCGGCGGGATCATCCTCCTCCTCGATGAACTTTTCAGTGTCTTTTTTAAGGAGGGATTCCGGTGAGTCAACAGGGAGAATTCCCGCCACCTCTATGATCTGTTTAGAATCAAGGGGACGTTCTGCCATGGAGTTTATGGCTCTAGCGATTGGGATAGAAAAGGTTTCCTTCCCTATCGAGCTTACTTTGAGTCTCCATGAGCAATTTCTTGATGGGGTGCCTGATCATGACATCAAAGTCTTGAACATTGAAGACATGAAAATCAAGGATTGCTTCGATGTCTTCATGTCTAACGGTCACATTCTGCAAAATCCTAATTCCTTCTAGGAATTTTCTAGAGGAAGTCTGGAAGGTTTTATCAGTTTGAACCAACACCTCATGTTCCAAGAGGTGGAACGCACATTCGCTGGAGATGGTGTTGGCTCCGACAGTGGGACTATAGAGGATGTCTACCGGGGTTACTCTTATGGCACAAGGAATGGTTGAAGGAGAGGAGATAATCCGAAGAACATCTAATGATAGCTCCAGCTCTCTCGACCACTCACTGGTCATAATGGCCGTCAGCTTCTTAACGTTTTCCCTAAGGAAGGTGGCTTCTATAGGATCTGTGGAAGGGACGGGAACCAGTGGTTTCCTCATGCAGAGATAATTCAAGGTGTTTCCAAAATCTTCAAAAAGATCATCCTCGAATTCAAAAGGGAGCTCTGAAGGTTGAGTTTCTTTTTCCTCCTGAACTCGTGGTTTGGGAGATGGCTCTAGGGCTGAATCTAAGGATGTGGAAAGTGAAAGATTGGATTCTACTGCTAGAATGTCCTCATGGTTTGACGATCGCTCTTCTCAGGAGGGTTTGGACTTGGCTACGAAGGAGGTGTTTTCAGTGATACGATCTAGGGTTTTCCTACCTTCAGACGGAGTTTTGTGGGCGAACGACCCTCCAGCGGTAACATCAAGGTGAATGGCGGATTCCGTGTCAAGCCCCATGTAAAAATGTTGGAGCAACACAAGATCGGGTATCGACAGGATAGGGCTGGAATTTATTGAAAGTGAAAATCTAGCCCAAGCCGCACCTATGGGTTCCTTCTTATTCTGCTAAAAGCAGAGGATATCCCTTTGTAGAGCGACGACATGGGACTGGGGGAAGAACGAGAGACAAAACTTGTCTCTAAGTTCATCCTAGCTTCCGTTCACACTCCTTACGGTATACGTGTACCATTGTCTCGCCTTCTCTATAAGAGAAAAGGGAAACAACTTCCACTTGAGGGTATCATGTGACATGCTCGCGATGGCATGATATGAACACACTTGCTCCAACTCTCGCATATGATGGTATGGGTTTTCGCTAACCCGGAGAAGGAAGATTCTCAAACCAAAGTGATAAGTTCGTGACTGAATTCATAGCCGGATGTAAGAATTGGGTGTTCGGATGGTGGTGGCTAAAAGAACTCGCCCTTAGGAGCAGAGAAGCTTTGGATAGAGGGTTGCTCCATGATAATGGGGGTGAAGGTGGGAATCTCGAGGGCTGGCTCCGCCACCCTGGGATCCTTCTCTGTGCCTTGTCTTGCACCCACCTCACCTTCTTCGACTTCAGTGGCGGAGGGTGCAGGAGACTCCATGGGCACTGACGACACGACCTCTGTCGTGCTCACCGGCTCCATCTGCAACGCTGCAGCATCGGACAACTTCTCTGGCTCGGGGGCTGGAGTAGCCGATGTGTCACTAGGCTGCTCTGAGCCCAGAGCAGGAGATTTCAGATACAAAACAGAGCATCTATCAATGTTATTTCAACATCTACGAACCTACTACTCGAGAAGACTCGAATACCTACAGCATGGACTATTTCACCATCAATTTCCTCAGTTTGAGCACCTTAAGCGTCGAGGTAGCACCCGAAGTAATCACTAGCAACGGGACACCAGCTGAGGGCGATGCCTGCTCCGGCATGCTCCAGAACTAGTCTGCAATGGGTCCACCGTGACTGAGGGAACATCTTGCCCTGTCATGGCATCATCCCCGACTACTTCAGTCTTAACCCCTTGCTTTGAGAGCTTGGGTTTCACATCAGCAGCGCTAAAGAAAAGGGAGAAAGAGTGGGTACTCGAAGAATCAGCAAATGACAAGACCAATAACAGTAATTGTGGATTCGTGAACTACTCATACCTCTGCTGCTGGTTGTCATCTTCATCATCCGAAGGGATGACGACCTTGCGTTTTTGCGCAGCCATCATAGGCTTCTTGAAAGGACTAGGAAAAGATCGACCACCAGGAGAACTTGTGCCTTCCTGAGACATATGTGTCCCTCTTTTCCTTTTCAAGTCAGCAGGGTGCGGTCATCATCGGATTCTTCTTCTTCGTCAGCCACCTCCTCGACGTTGGTGATAGGGGGACGGGACAATGCGCCCTTGGCCACAGGTGGCTGGAGCGATCAATATCAGGCATAGAAGGCATGCTCCTATACACTTTCACATCAAACTGCAAAGAAAAATAAGTCAACATCAGCACCACTACAACAAACGAAGCAGAAAAGTACTCGGCGGAACAAAATAGGCAACTTACTTTTACCTGCTTGGGAGTATTGGACGCGTTGAACAACTTTGGAACATAGGGTGTGGTATTGACATCTAACAGTACTCGCTGCACCCTCCTCAAGGATTCTCCCTATGTCAGCCTATCTGCAACCAGCCGAGACGGATCTTCAGTACCGAGGTACTCGAATCCAAAATGATCTCGCTTTTTTAGAGGTTGGATGCGTCTGGCGATCCACGAGTACTTTTATTTCTTTCCATATTAGCCCGGGAAGGTTTCTCTTTCCATTCAGGTACTATCTTGGGCCCTTCATTGGTCCTTTCAGGCAGAGCTGGCTTATGATTACCAATATAGAACTAGCGCTCCTTCCAACAAGACAAACTACTCGGGAGCTTGTACTCAATGTAGTTTTGGTCCATCTTTTACCTTAATTGGAATCCAGCCCCTCTAACAACACTAATGTCTTTCTCATTGGGTTGAGGCTTTAAGCGGCAAAGGTAGCAGAAGAGATTGAAATGAGGCTCGAAGCCAAGAAATACTTCACAAAGGTGGATAAAGATTGCGACATGTAGAATGGAATTCGGGTTTAGGTGATGGATCTGAATACCATAGTTGTATAGGAGGCCCCCGAGGAAATCAGAAGCCGGAAGAGTGAAACCCCGTTCAATGAAATGCTGGTATAGTACAATCTCGTCGGTATGTTCATAAGAGGCTGGATACTTCCCGGCCGGGTGCCACAATATTACATCCCTACTCTGATGAAGACCCTCATCTACTAGCGACTGCAAATCGGCTTCAGTGCACTTACTCCTTTTCAAGGCGTCGTTATACGGGGCGGCAACCTTGGTCTCCTTCTTGCCCCCCTTGTTAGTGCCCTTCTTGCCACCCATCCTTAATGTCACTTGCCTTTTTACTCGCATGCGCTCGGGGGCTTGAAGAGAGGGGAGGTGGAGGTGCATGCTGGAGAATGAAGATGTCGGCGACTACTCTTGGCTGGCGGGCGGAGGAGGCGGAGGCGGCACAGATCAAAATCTGGAAATTGCGGCGGCTCTGGAGTAGAGGAAGGTGAAAGGGCTAAAGCTGTGAAACTGAAAGTGTGGATTTACCCTAAGTCACTGCGCGGTTAAATAGCCAGCAACAGGCCCAGGGTTACCTCACAGAAGCTGAAGAATTTTTTCTTGGAATAAGATTTGTTTTGAGCGGTAATTTATGGTTCGTTTGGAGAAGTTATTTGTTTAACCATTTCTTCAGGGATAACATTCCCAAAAAAGGGATTTTCGAATTTCTAAACCAGTCAACCTATTGTAATCATCAAATAAATTACTTAAAAATATTTTACAACGCATGCCACGTTCTTTTGGATCATTTTCCCAAATATTTGGAATTGGGTTCAAGGATCGAGGGCTGCGGGACACATGTCATCAGTGACTTATTTTTCAAATATTTTGGAAGATAAAGATCACAAGATTCAAGACTAATTTGACCCTAATTCTTCAATTCAACCTAAGGCTGGGGGCTACTCCATACGAGTGCGATTTTTATCGCATCGCATAAAGAAGATTATTTTTGAAGACTTAAAGTTATTTGGGGGCAAAGAGCACCTCATAGCCTCGAAGCATCCTAAAAGGTACTTGGGAAGACATATTCAAGACAAAGTTTTGAATAACTCGAAGATGACATCAGAAGTACTTGGAAGCCTGCAGTACTCGACTACGAAGAGCTTGGGGGCTTGTAAGTCCCAGGACCACAGGACTGCTTATGTGGCATAGATAATTCTAGAATTGGGGATATAGCATGTTCCATACCCTACATCTGATGTAATGTATTCGGATACGAGTAGGACTAGTCGGTACAGAAGGAAACTACCGAGTAGTACTCGGGTAAGACTCCTATGCTCGTATTAGGCTAGAATATATGTAACCTTGTCCCCCTAGAGTATATAAGGGCGGGCAGGGACCCTCTTCAAATAATAAACAATCCAACAATGCAAACCACCATACAGGACGTAGTGTATTACGCAACATGCGGCCCGAACATATCTAAACCTTGTGTTGTTTGCACCTTCGAGTTTCTGATCTTGGCGACACCCTGCCTACAATCCTACTATCTTAGGGTATCCCTAGGTAGGCTTTGCGGTAAAACACCAACACCACGCAAGTCAGGTGTGTTCTCAATGGTTGAGGCTTGTTCGAAACAGTCGACAAGTACCCCCTTAACCAATTGGACCGGATGGGTGAGCCACATGATCCATGTGTCGTGTGGGTAAAGAAGCACAACCTTGCAAGGTTAATAAAACAATCCGAATTGCCGCGCTCTCGGTTATAAGCAAGCTCAATTCCCATGAATTCTTCATAGAGGTTTCAGTGCATGTTTAACTATGGTTACTTGATATACTTATGCTCCAGATACTTGCTACTCATAATCAGCTAAAATTTATTGTGGGTTGGGCAAGATTAATTAATTTGTTAGAGAGCTATTACTTGGATTAGAGAGCTTATGCTTATGAAAAACTACTTAACCCTAAAGCTTTAACCTTGATGTACCCTCATTGCATGATTCTTTTGTACTCATGTTACTTTTTACTCTTAGTTGTAGGTGAGCCAGAGCTTGTGTTTGATCACTTTTACCTCACTAATCCCGACTCGGGTGAGGAGTAGACCTTTGTGGCCACAATGGCGTACGTGGGTAAAGATGCTATTGTTTATCATGCTTTTGTTATCGTATCTGCTGTGTTGATGGGCTCTTGAAATCTTAAAACCTTAATTCATGTTACTCTTAATGTCCTTTGTGAGTCCAAGGCTTGTAATGTGGAGCTTAGACCCCTTTAATTTCAGATTTGAACCTTTTATATCATGAACTTGTACTCTTAATTGTTGAAGCTTGTAATGTTTAAAATTGCTCTGTATGGTTCTTTTGGCAATATGTGATTTGTATACTGCGCATATGGTTATCTTTTGGACATGTGGCAAGCACGTACCGGGACTACTAGGTTTAATTCTATTTTAGTTCTATTTTAAATGAATTGTTTATCGTTCATATATCTTTAGATGTGGGTTAGCAAGTGGCACGCTCTCGGGCAATATATGTACTGTGCTAGCTCTTATCTTAATGAATATGATAGGTAGTTTGGTTAAGCCGAGAATAAATTAGGTGGTTCTAACAATCGGAGTCGGAGATGAGTACTTTCAAGGTGGCTTCACGATGCGCCTCAGAGTATCTCACGTACAGCACTCATGCAGTCATGTGTAAGCATCTTGGGTTAGACATCGCCTGAAATACTAAAGGATGGTTTATAAACCATGCTTCGGGCAAAAAGAAGATGCTTTGTTTTAGGAAAAGGAAAAAAAGATGCTTTTTGTAGTGTGGCCCCTATCATCGCCCCCGGTGCAGGCGGATCGGTCTTTGCCGGCATTGGCGATTGGGCAAAGGACGCCTATAACAAATTGCACAGCAGTTTAGCATAATCTACACTGCACGCGCATGACACGTCACAATCAGAAGCCGCGTGCGTCTCATGATTTGTGACGAGAAAGTCATGAACAGCAGCCGTCCACTAAGACGAGAAGCCTAGCAGGCGACAGCCATCCATCGGTCCCACTTTGCAGTGAAAAACCCGTGAGATATCGAAAAGCAAACGGTGAAGCTTCTAAGAAGCCCCAATCAACATGCGACATGCTGCCTTACTGCTGGAACAATAAAGCAGACCACTACTGGTGGCAGTGCGCACTCCACTAACTCGATCATTCATTCAGTCACAGGCTCACAGGAGGAGCACCACTCTTAGAAGCACCACATGAAAGCAAAGCATTGCTTTTGCAAGAGATAATGTTTTTAGCGAAAAGAGGCTGAAAAACCAGCTCATAAGCACAAACAATCTGGAATAGATTACAAGCAAGCACATCACCCCATCTGATCAGAATATTTTTGAACGAACCCCATCTGATCAGAATAGCATCATTCAAATAAGGAATCCAGCAGTACTTCTGAATTCACCGCCGCTCGGGAGAACAAGGAGCGAAGGGTATGATTGGTTACTCAGCACTAAACTATAGCACCATCATATCGGACACCAATTAGAAGTATTAAGGGTATGTTTGGATCCGTCGGATTAAAATTTAGTCCCTTCACATCGGATATTTGAACACAAATTAGGAGTATTAAATATAAGCTAATTACAAAACCAATTGTATAAATGGAGGCTAATTCACGAGATGAATCTATTAAGCCTAATTAATCAATCATCAGTACATATTTACTGTAGAACAATATCGTCAAATTATGGACTAATTAGACTTAATGAATTCGTCTCGTGAATTAGCTTCTACTTATGCAATTGATTTTATAATTAAACTGTATTTAATACTTCTAATCAGTGTCCAAACATCCGATATGACGGGGACTAAAGTTTAATCCTCATAGTCGAAACAGACCCTAAATATAGTCTAATTACATCCATATAGTCTAATTACATCCATTGCATAAATGGAGGCTAATTCGCGAGACGAATCCATTAAACATAATTAGTCCATAATTTGACTATGTTGAGCTCCATTAAACATATGCTAATAATGAATTAATTAGACTTAATAGATTCATCTTGTGAATTAGCATCATTGTAAATTAGCGCCAGCTTATGCAATTAGTTTTAAAATTAGTTCAGATTTAATCCCTCTATTTGGCATCTAAACATCCAATATTATACGAATTAAAAATTACATCTAAATATCCAATGTGACACCGGACTAAATTTTAAAATTAAGTATTGAATCCGGAGGCACCGAAACCGGTCGCATGCAGAAGAATATTCCTCAGTATAAACACAAGTCCAATGTCTAACATACGTACGTACTGCCCCTCTGCCAAACAGTCCAAGTGAAAAAAAAACCCAAAAAATCATCAGTAATTAAAAATTACAGCAATTCAGGTCTCCAATTAGATTAGATCCACTACGGTCTCCAAGAAGATGTCTGCTCTGATCCCGTTCCAGGATCCTATCTTGGCATCAGGAATCTAATTGAAATGAGCCCAAGATGGAGTCTTTGTTGCAAACCAAGATGATAAGTCCAACCTTTCAAAAAAAGATGATAAGTCCATCTGGTTCAGTTCAATTGCAAGGCATCCCCAAGTCCAAACTTGCAACCTTTGATGGATTCAGTACTCCGGCATGAGCTGGGAAATCTTGCCCTCCTCCCCGGGGGTGGTGGCAGTGCGGTCCGTTGCGCGGAGCCACAGGCAGACGGCGGAGAAGCTGAGCACGAGGCTGAGCAGCCCGCTTCCAAGGCCGATGCCGACGATGGCGAGCACGGAGAGGCCCCGCGTCCGCAGCGGCGGCAGCGGGTACCCGTACAGGTCCTTGTTCCCCGCGAACGAGCTGGCATTGAACCTCGCCGTCCCGACGGCCGCCGTGCCGCCACCGGTGCGGTTGGCAAGGAGCACAGGGATGGGGCCCGAGAGGCGGTTGTAGGAGACGTCGAAGGTGGAGAGCCGGACGAGGAGGCCGAGCTCGTCAGGGATGGGGCCGGACAGCTGGTTGCCGTGGAGATCTATGACGTTGAGGTAGGCGCAGCTGGCGAGTTCCCGCGGGATGGCGCCGGAAAGCGCGTTGGAGGAGAGATTGAGCACGGCGAGGTTCAGTAGCGCGGAGAGCTCCGGCGGGATGGCGCCGGACAGCGTGTTGGCGGAGAGGTCCAGCGACTGGAGGTTGGTGCAGTTGGAGAGCTCAGGCGGGATGGTGCCGCCGAGGGAGAGCCCCGGGAGGGCAAGTTTGTACACGCGCCCGTTGTTGCAGGTCACGCCCTGAAGGTGCGAGTAGAAGCCCTCGCACGGCGCCGAGAACGCCGCCTTGGTCCAGTTGCGGAGTCCACCGGAGGGGTCGGAGAGGGACTGGTGGAGGTGAGACAGGCACCGCTCGTCGTCGGGGTCGGCTGCGCAAGGCGGCGGCGAGAGGAGGAACAGCACTGCGGCGGCGGCGGCGGCGGCGAGGTGGTGTCGGGACATTTGGGGGGAACGGTGGAGGGGAGCGAACTCACTCCGGGAGTCGAGATTTTGGTGGAGCGTGTCACTAGCATTAAAATGTTAAAATGGAGTCTTTTACATGTGTGCCATAAGTACCATCAAAATTTTAGAAAGATCCTTCTACGCTTGTTTGAAGTTTATTTTAGCTGCGTGCCACTTCCGTCAATTTTACTCAGCAGTTAACGTGCAGCGGAAAAGATGATTTTGCCCTCGGTCGGAGAATCCAGCAAATTTTTTATTCTTACTCTAGTGCCACTGTACAATTTTCTTCACTCTAGTGCCACCGTACATTCTCACAGGCTGTATATGTGCACATAAAAGTTCTGCCCTCAGCACAACATAAAAATATAATATTGCAAGATAGCTAAAAAATTCAACAATTGAGACAACCATAATTGGTAATTAAATAGAATCAGATATAAAAGAGGTCCAAATATATCATCGACGTGCATAGTTAGCTTGATCACAAAGTCAAGTTTGCATACAAAAGATGATCACATTGACCTCATTACTATTCTAAACAAGGTTTGGTCATGCAGATCTCAAGTACTACAAAAGCGTGCCATACAGATGCAAACTCATCAAAGATCAAGTCTTTTCTTGCTTCTAGTTCCCATGGCCGGACTAGAAGGGGAACTAGAGACCTTGCTGCAGGTTGACATGGCTGGACTAGCCTTGTTTGAAGTAAGTTTTTTTTAATGGCCCTTTTCTTCTTGTCTTGCTGCTGACGTGTGCTCTTGTCAGCCATGTGCTGCTCACTTGATCTAGAAGGATATGTAATCGCCAAAGGATCTAGCTGATTTGAACCTGTTGCAGACCCTCCGGTAAAGAAGACATTAGTAAACCTATTAAAGTGGTAAAAAGACAATTTTAGAATATTAGCTTACCTCACAGCGGGGTCACTAGCCTCAGCAGTTGAAGTATCAGAAGTACTCTTTTGTTTCTTCGCACTAGTTGATGAGGATGATTTGTTCTTCCTTTTCTTTGATAGATCCGCAACAGTAGGTAGAACTGGAAAGACCATCCCTTGTGCAGGTGCTGCAAGCACAATACTGGTCTCAGTAGTAGCTGGTGCTACCTTCTTTTCTTCTTTTTAGGTGGACCTGTGCACGACAAATATGTTAGCAACTAGTAATGCAGCAAACATGTAAAAATAATTACAAACTTTAGCTTCCATGTTACCATTCAGCAAGCATTGCCGCTATGTCGTTTGGGTCACCATCCTTACAAGTGTACCAATGATGTGCATACTGGTGACAGATTGGACACTCATGCCTACCCTTGGCTCCTTTGCTGCCACCCTCTACTGCTCCCTTGTATCTATTTTGCCTTCTCCTACCAGCTGTTGACTTCAACAATGGAGGATGCATGAAGAAACCATGTTCTGCTTTGGGCCACATGGACTTGTCTGGTATAAGCAGAGATTGTACCATCATAGGCAGCCCTGAGCATCTGTACTGAGTAGCAGTTGTCCACATGATCTTCTATCTTCTCTCCAGGTATAGAGGTGATAAAGGCAATTGCATGCTTACATGGTAATCCAGAAACTTCCCATGCTCTGCATGAACATGTCCTTTCTTGTAGGTTCACAATAAACCTATAACTAGAACCTTCCCTTGTTGTAACCTCTGCAATCCCATCAGGTGAGCTAGTGACAACATCAATGTTAAGGTTCCTGCTTTGCTTCTTCAACTTAGTTATGACGTGTGGCAAAATTTTACCTTCCATCTTGATAGCATGTGTTGCAAGAGCCAACTTAAATTCAGACATGTTTGGATAGATGCTCCCTACTTCCATAGGAGGGTCATCTTTGTTGTATGCAACTTCAGGTATGTGAGATGGCAATCTATCCTTAACAATCTCATCTACCTTAGCATCCATATCGGAGTCAGACATAGAATCAAATTCAGAGTCCGAACTATCGGTGTTTCCGCCAAGCCCACCGAGGGATACCCCTGAGGTGGTGAGTTTGTAGGTAGGGTGTCGCCGAGATCAGGAACTCGAAGGTGTAAGGAACACAAGGTTTAGACAGGTTTGGGCCGCCGAGAGTGTAATACCCTACGTCCTGTATGGTTTGTATTGCCTTTGATGGTGATCGGGTGATCTCCTGGGTTATTCCCTTTGGAGGGGGTCCCTGTCCGCCCTTATATAGTCTAGGGGGACAGGTTTACATGGAAGTCCTAGTCGGTAACAAGCCCAGGAATCCTACCTGAGTACTTCTCGGGTAGTTTCCTACCGTGTCCGACTAGTTTCATTACTGTATGAGTAGTCCTACTGCACAACGAGTAGTTACAACAGATGTAGGGCGTGGGCCATGTCCCATCCCATATCCTAGGAGAAGTACGCCACGTGGACAATCCTGTGTACCCGGATCTGACAAGCCCCCGAGCTCTTCGTAGCCGAGTACTGCAGGCATCCGAGTACTTCTGAAGGCGTCTTCGAGTTCTCCCGAACTTCATCTTGAAGGTGTCTTCCGAGTACTTTCTTGGCTGCGTCGAGGCTGTGACGTGCTCATGCCCTGAGTAGTTGTCAAGTCTTCTATCCCTATCTTCCAGCAGATTTGAAAAATAAGCCGCTGATGACACGTGCCCCGCAGCCCTGAGCCTTGAATCCAAATCCCTAAGGTTTGGAATAAAGGATTCAAAGAATCGTGGCATGCAATAAATGACATTAAAGATTTGATGGTGAACATGGGCAAATCGGTTTAGTAAATTTGAAAACCTCTTTTACCGGGATGAATTCCCTAAAAAAATAGTTAAACAAATAACATCCCCAACAAAAACCCTAAATTACCTCTCAAATCAATCTTTGCACCCTAAGCTAATGACTAAATAAGACCTCTGGGTAATAATCTGAACAAACCCCTTATTTTGGAATAAAATCCCTGAAATAATGGTTAACAAACATCCACCCAAGATAAATTTTAAAAAGCCTCTTGGATTGGGTATCGTCGAGTAGTTGTACAACATCATGTAAGCATGAGAGTTGTCCCTTGAGGCACGCTGAGTGCCTTGCCCCATCAAGCCCCCGAGCCAAGGAGCTAGATGATAAGCATAGAGTAGACATAGTAAACGGTGGCGCTAGCCCCCGAGCCCAGGCATTGGGCAAGTAGCTGCTGAGGCTTGAATAATTGATGAAGCCATCTAGTCGGAGTCAATCCCGACTAGGATTGTAGTCAAGATGAGTAGTTGAAGTAGTCGAACAGGTATAGAACTAGTCGTAAACTAGTAAACCTCTTGCTGTGGGAGCGAGGCCCCTTCAATAACATAGTGTACTAGTTGAAAACAAGTAATATGTTACTAGAAATAAGGGAGCGAGGTCCCTTCAGTAAACTTGCGCGTAGTACTAGTCGTAAACTAGTGAAACGACGTTGTACTGGAAGTATGAGTGCAAGGCCCCTTCCGTAACCCAAGACACTAGTCGGAAACTAGTAATTAGTTACTGGAAGTATGGGAGCGAGGCCCCATCAGTAAACTTGCGTGTAATACCAGTTGGAAACCAGTAAAACAGAGTTGTACTGGAAGTATTAATCTCCAGGCACCAATAGAAGATGTCCCAATTGATCAAGGATAAAAACGGCGTAAATGCTCGATATTTCAAGAATTAGGAACCTCCTGGCCATCAGGGTACTATAGGCGATAAGATCCAGGGCCTGTAACCTTGTGCACAATGACAGGCTCTTCCCATCGCGAGTTGAGCTTTTGTAGCCCAGTATCATCCTGGATTCGTCGAAGAACCATATCTCCAACATTAAAAGAGCGTCGTTGAACGTTCCTATTGTGGTAGCGACGAACTCCTTGTAAGTAGCGGGCCAACTAGAACAATACATTGCATCTGATTTCCTCAGCTGAGTCAAGCTCGAGATGTCTTGCAGTTTCAGCCTCGCCTTCTTCAAACATCTCCAGTCGTGGAGACTTCCACATCACGTCAGTTGGTAATATAGCTTCAGACCCGTACACGAGAGAGAAAGGTGACTGTCCTATGACTTTGCTTGGTTGTGTGCGGAGCCCCCTGACTACTGATGAGATCTCATCGATCCACTTGCCGCCCTTTTTGTTGTTCTCGTCATAGAGTATTTTCTTCAATCCATCAAGAATCAAGCCGTTGGCATGCTCAACCTGGCCGTTGGCCCGCAGGTGAGCCACTGAAACATATTTAACTTTAATGGAACTGCGTTCACAAAAATCCCAGAACTGATGGCAGTGGTAATTGGATCCCAGATCTGTAATGATAGTGTTGTGGAAGCCAAAACGATGTAAGATTTCACAGATGAAAGTAACCACTCGATCCGCAGAAGGCTTGCGATTGGCTTGTACTCGATCCACTTGGTAAAGTGTGAGGGCTCCCAGCTCCACGGCCCACTTGGAGATGCGCCCGGTAGCGTCCTGATTATGGAGGATATTAGCCAATGGGAAGTCGAAGACCACCAGGATATTGTATGCGTTGAAATAATGGCGAAGCTTCCTGGAAGTGATGAGTATACCGTAAAGTAGTTTTTGAATCATCGGGTAACGAACCTTGGATTCAGAGAGGACTTTGCTGATGAAGTAGACTGGTCGCTGCACCCCGAAGGCGTGACGTTCTTCCTGTTGTTCCACCACGATTGCCATGCTGAAGACGTGAGTAGTTGCGGCGATGTAGAGTAGCAGATTCTCGCCTGGTTGGGGAGCCGTCCGGACGGGTGGCGACTGCAAATGGTGCTTGAGATCTTGCAGCCCCTGGTTTGCCTCCTCGGTCCATTGGAACTTGTCGCGACGCTTGAGTAACTTGAAGAAGGGTAGTCCCCTTTCTCCAAGTCGGGAGATGAATCGATTCAAAGCTGCCATGCAACCTGTGAGCTTCTGGACGTCCTTGATCGTCCTTCGAGCATCCATGGCAGTGATGGCGTTGATCTTCTCTGGGTTGGCTTAATTCCTCAGTGGCTGACAATGAACCCGAGTAGTTTTCCTTGAGGCACGCCAAAGACACACTTTGTCAGGTTAAGCTTCCATCAAAACTTCCACAAGCTGTTGAACGTTTCCTCGAGATCGGTGATGAACTCATCGTGGGATCTGGTGTTGGTGACCACGTCATCCACGTAAGCTTCAATGTTGCTGTGTAGCTGGTCCGCAAGGCACAGTTGGATGGCCCGTTGATAGGTGGCTCCTATGTCAGACCTGGGTACACGGGACTGTCCATGTGGCACACATCTCCTAGAATATGGGATGGGACATGGCCCACGCCCTACATCTGTTGTAACTACTCATAATGCAGTAGGATTGCTCGTATAGTAGTGAAACTAGTCGGACATGGTAGGAAACTACCCAAGAAGTACTCGAATAGGACTCCTGCGCTTGTACCCGACTAGGACTTCCATGTAAGCCTATCCCCCAGACTATATAAGGGCGGACAGGGACCCCCTAGGGGACAATGATCATCAAAGGCAATACAAACCACATAGGACGTAGGGTATTACGCTCTCAGCGGCCCGAACCTGTCCAAAACCTTGCGTTCCTTTGCACCTTCGAGTTCCTGATCTCGGCGACACCCTACCTACAAACTCACCACCTCGGGGGTATCCCTCGGTGGGCCTGGTGGTAAAACACCGACAGCTGGCATGCCAGGTAGGGGTGTTCATCGAGCATCCACCGGAGAATTTGATGGCGTTCTTCAACTTCACCAGCTCTGTGCTTGATGAGGGCATGACTTTCATCTTCGGCTCCTGGATCTGCGTCACCAACGGTTTGGGTGGCTTTAACAGCCACCTAGCCAACTCCAAGGAGCTGGAGGCGACTTCATCAACTGCAAGCAGCGATCTCGACGACTTCATCGACAACCTCGACGATATGGTGCTTCCCGATCTGGCCCAGCAGATGGAAAAGATGTTCGTTTTCAACGCGACTTCCACTCGTGACGCACCAGATCTATTCGGGTCAGATTCAAACCGATTTGAAAAGACCTCACGATCTAAATCCCTCTCCGACTTGGAGGAGAATTTGGATCTGCTGCTCAAGATCAAGGACGTGGGCGCCACCGGTTGTCGGGGGCCCCCCGTTTTTGACACCTACTCGAACTCCAACGAAGAGTACTCCCTGCGCAGTACCACACCTTCAAGCCAGTTCCGAAAAGGACTCAGAGATGAGGGAGTCACCGCTTGTCGGGCGGCCAACGCCCTTGAAAACCACTCGCAACCCGACGGCCACACCGAAATGTTTTCGGCCAGCCTTCTGGATTTAACCATCACATCAACGCCGCAAGGATGTTTCGTGTACTAGAAGGGCTTTGAGCCTTCCGAACTACTCAATTACGAATCCCGCCTTGTGGCCTTCATGCAGGAACTACCCTTCCAGGAGGGTAGACCCCTCTCTCCCATTGCGGAAGAAGGGGAAAGTGGCACAGAGCTACTCGAGTACAGCCTTAGGGCTAACCACTCGCCGGATCGTGAAGTCTGCATGGCCTCCCTTCGCAACACAGAGGATGACGAGTTGGACCCCCAGTATGACAAAGAACAACTCGCGGACGTCTCAGCCGATGAGCCCACAGTTGATGCTCCCCAAGATGAAGATGAGGAGCACCGAAGGATCCGGCTGGTAAAGAACGCCAAGCGCGCTCCAAATAGGCGCAACGTGCAGAATCGTGCCTGCGAACCAAGGGATCTTAACAACGCTTTTGCAGCAGTTGCGGATCGCGAGTACCGTACGCCGATTGGCACCATTGCAGAAGCAGCACTCTTAGGTCAACAACTTCCACCCAATCCTAGATACAAAGGCTGCAGTACTTAACCTAGTGCGCGCTCGTGCAACTTGATGGGCAACATCCAGTATCTTCCACTCAAAATCAGCCCTTGAGGTCTGAGCGCCATGGTGATACCGCGCTGGTCAGTCGCACCCCTGAAGGAGGCCCCGGGAGCCGGAGGAACGACAACCGCCAGCGCAACGAGGGCCACCTGTCCACACGTGGCAACAATGAACAAGAAGTACAACAACCCACTCGCAACCAGCATGGGCAAGGCATCACGACCAAGATCCACTCGAGGCCAACCTTCACGACGCCCCCACGATCGACCTCAGGCAGAAGATCAATGAAGGCGAAGTGAGGAGAAGGGACCGTACCGGCAGGCGCCACGATGACGATGACAGCGACTGCTTCCCCGCCTTCACCACCAGCATCACCGACAAGTCCTCTCCAAAGGACTTCAAATCAGTCGGAATCCCTAAGTACGACGGTAAGCAGGACCCGCGCCAGTGGATTCGATGCTACTACGTTGCTATCGAAGTTTCTTGTGGATCCAACTCCACCAAAGCTCTCTACTTCCCGCTGGCTCTGGAGTCTGTCTGCACCCCTCACGTGGCTTGAAAGCCTCAAGCCAAACTCCATCGACTCGTGGGAGGACCTCAAGCGGGCCTTCATCAACAACTTTCCAGGGATCCATGATCAGGGCGGGCACTCGCCATGACCTGTCCCAGGTGAAGCAAGAGATGAACGAGACCCTGAGGTCCTACACACGGTGTTTCTTCGAGACGCGCGCCACCATTGCCAACATCACCGATGAGGACGTCATTCGTTGCTTCCAAAATGGCCTCTTCTCAAAGAACACGTACCATGACTTTGGGCGCAACGGCCGGACTATTGCCGTGGAGCTGCGTGACATGATGGCACGGTGGGCTGACCAGAAGGACGAGGAAAACGACCGCTTCCCCAGGAGCAGCCACGACAAGCAAGGCAATAGCAACGACCACTTCGACAAAAGCCAGAGGAACCACTCGGGGAATACCCGAAAGCGCAAGCCAGACCATGAAGTCATGGCTGTTGAGCGCAACCCGCGTGGGAAGAAGTTGGGGAACAACGACTCGGAATATGAGAAAGTCATGCACAAACAATGCCGGATACACCCGAAGTCGCGGCACACGCTCTTCGAGTGCGTCACCATCCGAAAATCACTCAATGCACCACCCCTCCCTCAAGTAGGAAAGCGAAAGGACAAGGAGGATGATGAAGGAGGTGACAAGTCGGGGGCTCAGGACTTCCAAGACCCGAAGAACGTCGTTAATGTCATCTTCGGCGGAGATGGCAGATTCCCCTCCAAGCGCGCAGAAGCTAACCCTGCGCGAAATACTCTCTGTGGAGCCGGCCAAGGCAAGGCCTCTGAGATACAACAAGGTCCCGATCTCCTTCTCGAGGGATGATCAATGGACCAGCTTCTCCGAGCCGGGGAAATTCCTGCTCGTCCTAGACCCTGTCGTGGCGGGCTGACAGCTCACCTGAGTACTCAACAACGGCGGGAGCAGCCTCAACCTGCTTTTTGCGAGTACTCTCAAGAAGATGGGACTGGACATCTCCAAGATGCTCACTCCCAGCAAAGCTCGTTTCTATGGCATCTTCCCGGGTAATGCGGCTACTCCACTCAGGTCAGTGGTCCTGCCAGTCACCTTTGGGATGAAAGACAACTACCGTACCGAGTACATCAAGTTCGAGGTGGCGGACTTCAACTCGTCATATCACGCTATCCTTGGCAGACCGGCACTAGCCAAATTCATGGTTGTGCCCCTCTACGCCTACCTGCTACTCAAAATGCCAGGCAAGACAGGCGTGTTCACACTCCGTGGCGATTTGAAGAAGTCGTACGACTGCGACCATGATGCGATCGAGTACGCCACGACATGGTGCGTGCCAGAGCCCTCTGCAGATGTACTCACGGCTGCACTAAAGCTGACCAACTCAGAGATGGAGATCTCCAACCAGCGGCCTAGCCAGTTGAGGGTTAAACCCAACCCCAGCGACGTCGGCATCAAGGCCATCCAGCTGCAAGAAGGCGACCCGTCCAAGACTGCTTTGATCAGGGGAGGCTTAGGAGACAAATAGGAAGGCGCGCTCGTCAGTTTCCTTAGGGCCAACAGTGACATATTCGCGTGGAAACCAGCGGATATGCCAGGGGTGCCCAAGGAGTTGATCGAGCACTGCCTAAATGTCGACCCTAAAGCCACTCCGAAGAAGCAACGACTACGACGATTCGCCCCCGATAAGAGGGAGGCCATCAAGAAAGAACTAGCAAAACTACTCGCGGCTTGTTTTATTAAAGAAGTGTACCACCCCGAGTGGTTAGCTAACCCTGTACTTGTATTGAAAAAGAATAATAATGAATGGAGGATGTGTGTGGATTATACTGATCTAGATAAACACTGCCCGAAGGACCCCTTCGTGCTCCCACGCATCGACCAAGTCATCGACTCTACGGCTGGCTGTGTCTTGCTCTTCTTCCTCGACTGCTACACGGGCTATCATCAGATAGCTCTCTAGGAGGAAGGCCAGATCGAAATGGCGTTCATCACCCCCTTTGGAGCATACGCTTACACTACAATTTCATTTGGGTTGAAGAACGCAGGAGCAATCTATCAGCGGGCCATCCAACTGTGCCTTGCGGACCAGCTACACCCCAACGTTGAAGCTTACATGGATGATGTGGTTATCAAGACCAGATCCCATGATGAGTTCATCACTGATCTTGAGGAGACCTTCAACAGCTTGCGATGGTTTCGATGGAAGCTTAACTCGACAAAATGCGTCTTTGGCGCGCCTCAAGGCAAACTACTCGGGTTCATTGTCAGCCACCGCGGGATTGAAGCAAATCCGGAGAAGATCAATGCCATCACAGCCATGGACGCTCCCAGAACGATCAAGGACGTCCAAAAGCTCACAGGCTGCATGGCAGCTTTGAATCGATTCATCTCTTGACTCGGAGAAAGGGGACTACCCTTCTTCAAATTGCTCAAGCTCCACGATAAGTTCAAGTGGACCGAGGAGGCAAACCAGGCGCTGCAAGATCTCAAGCACCATTTGCAGTCACCACCCATCCTGACAGCTCCCCAACTAGGCGAGATTCTGCTACTCTACATCACCGCGACTACTCACGTCGTCAGCACGGCAATCGTGGTGGAACGCTAGGAGGAAGGCCACGCCTTCGGGGTGCACCGACCAGTTTACTTCATCAGTGAAGTCCTCTCTAAATCTAAGGTTCATTACCCAATGATTCCAAAAATACTTTACGGTATACTCATCACTTATAGGAAGCTTCGCCACTACTTCGATGCGTACAATATCCTGGTAGTCTCTGACTTCCCATTGGCGGATATCCTCCACAATCGGGATGCTACCGGGCGCATCTCCAAGTGGGCAGTGGAGCTGGCAGCCCTCACACTCGACTTCAAGCCCCGGATAGCCATTAAGTCGCAGTGTGTTGGCGCTAAAATCGGCCGGGTAGGAATCGGCCGATGGGTCTTCAGCGTCGGACACACGACCCGGGAGAATCTGCTTAGCTCCTGTTCGGGTTATCGCCCTGGTGCGGTTCGCGCGGCGTGCCAGTCAATCTGACCTGTTGATTGACAAGGAAATAGAGTATTAAATTCCAGGCGCGTCGATCGGCTGGATTTCCGATCTGTCCTGAGGAGCGCGTCGGCGGCAAATCGGCCGATTTTCTGTAGAGATGATCGGCTATGAGTCAGCCGATGATCGTATAGTAATTGTAAAGAGAACTGCTGGAGCAATCTAAACAATTACTATAGAAGCAACACTTGAAACAGATCTAATCGGCTGTATGGCGATGAATCGGAGGAGAACGATGACGAAGCCGATTACCCTGATCTCAAGCTGGATAACTGGTGATAATACTAGAATAACAGGTAAAGCTTGCAATTCTAGTAAATATCGATAACTTGTGAATAAATCCAAACGAAACCACAGCGATGCACCCGTAGTTAAAGCTCGGATATTACTCGATAAGCGGAACCTACCAATTGGCCGGAGATCAGGTTGATGCAGCCCTGCCAATCCGTACGAACTCGTGAAAGAAGAAGATATTGGCGAAGTCACCGACTTGAAAAGTAAAGTACTGGTAAAAAGTAGAAGTATTTTGTTGATTGATGTTGGTTGTTTTGCAAAACCCTAGCGACTCCTATTTATACCCTGAAACTAGGACTCCTGGTCGATTACGATTTGTTACAACCTTATTTAAAACAGGAAAACTACTATATCTATAATAACTTTAAAAAGGAAATGGACTGCCGCAGAATCTTCCGCCGCCGTTTCCTAATCCAGTCAGGGCCTCTTCAATTGCTTTCCGGCCGACTTAGCATGCCGTGTTGACCAGCTTTTGACTAGGATCTTCTGGATTAATCCTATCCTGTTGGCATAGGCTGCGCCACCAATCGGCCGATTTTCAACTGTTACCCCGATTGGCCGATTCCTTACTGTAGCTTTCAGATCCGCTTCATCGGCCAACCTTCTCCTCCTGACGCCGATTCAATACGTGTCAAAATCTGGCGTCAACACATGCCCCCCAGTTTCGGAGTAAAATATAACTTTTTCTTCGAAACTCTTTCTTCAACCCTTCTTTCTAAGCTTCCCTATTGTGACAGGAGTAAACCTCGGAATCAGTTGCGTTACCTTTTCCTCTGCATCTGATCCTTTCTCTAGAATCAGCTCTATGATATAGAATCCGGTAACAGGATAAACATTATGTTGGCGTGTAGACTCAGACTTTGACCATCTCCCCTGGCAGCTTTTCATTTACTGATGCCTTTACTCCGACGACACACGTCTTGCCAACCCTTTGTCTCTTCCTTTCTATAAATACGACTCTTCGTATTATTTCCAAAAATGCTCATCTGGCTCGTCTTCTTTTCCTTCTGAAACCCGCCGCTCGCCATCTTTGGTCAAGCATTAAAATGTCTTCTCGATCCTCCTCTTCCGTCAACCAGGTATCAATTTTCTCTCCATCCCTTCCTGGGATATCTTACTTTGTTCCAACATATTTATCTATTCCTTCTTTCAGCCGAACCGTCTCAGCCCCGGTTTGGAAAGAGCGATCGAAATCATGCATTCAGGCAAGCCATTGTCGCAAGCTGATATAGATCTGATAAAAGCTCATTCTGAAGAACTCAAAGATCATGTTCCTGCCAATGTCCGATCAATCTTGGACCATATGGATCTCATCTGCTTTGAATAAATGCCATCTTCTGACGAGAGTTCTTCATCTTCTCACCGACTTGCCGAAGCTAAGACTGAAGCCACCATGAAAGATTTGGAAGAGGAGAAGGCCCGCCTGCTGAAAGAACTCTGCGACCAAGCTGAAGCTGGAGCCACTGCAAAGGACTTGAAAGATGAAAGGCTCTCCCTCATGATAAGATTAGGTCGCGTCGAAAGAGAAATCCAACGCAGGCGTAACAAGTATTGTTTTTATTCTAAGGGCGACTTATACCATGTCGGCCATGTAGTCTATGATTTCCATCCGATAATGAATCCCAATGTTCTCTTCACCAGATGTATAACCAGTAAACCGATGAGAAGTCGGTCATGTTAACTCGACATATTTTCTTTTTGTGCTCAGAATCCCCATCGGTACCAACGTACGTCGGCCTTGATCTGATGCTATCTCTTAAATCTCCGATCTCTAATGAATTGGCCGACGTGAACCCATGCCTCAGCTTCTCATCCTTTCGAACGAGCTGAATCCTCGGAGCCGACTGCTTGGATCGGCTGTAGACCGAAATCGGACACTTTCAGGAAGTCAGTGTCCCAAGTCCTGCCAGATATACACTTGACGTGCTCGCAACTCCACTGTTGTGTGTCGGCCGCTGCAACGCTGTAGACAGAATCGGCTGCGACTATCTCTGTACTGTCGCCGACCCATTGCACAAGGCATTGATGCATTGTAGAGGGGACACAGCAATTTGCATGTATCCAGTCGCAACCAAGCAGCATATTATAGGACCCTTTGCCATTAATGACGAAGAAAGTAGTGGGGAGGGTCTTACTGCCGATGGTAAGGTCGACGCAGAATGCCCCGCGGGCAGGCGACACGCTGCCTTCGAAATCCTTCAGCATCATGTCCGTCTTGGTGAGGTCGTCATCGCCCTTGCCCAGCTTGCGGAACATGGCATACGGCATGATGTTGACTGCTGCGCCTCCATCTACCAGTAATTTGGTGACGGGTCTTCCGTTGACATACCCTTTGAGAAACAGCGCCTTAAGATGCTGTCGTTTTTCCTCTTCTGGTTTCTCAAACATAGCCGTCATCGGCTCTAATACCAGTTGTGCCATTTGCTCTTCCTCTATTTTTGTCACTTTATCCCGATCGCTTGGCGCCATGAACTCCATTGGTAGTATGACAACCATACCAATCTCGGCTGCCGATTCTTGGTTATCCGTTTCTTGATCGCTTTTCTTTGGGCGCCAAATTCGAGATTTCACGTTCCTTCTTTCTGGCACATGTCTTTGCTCTCCTTCTTGCTGTTCTAACTGGCGTAGGCGTTGTATTCTCCGCTTTTGGGATCTGGATAGGCCGTCGGGACACCACCTAGGATTCGCTGGTTTGGCCGATGATCTGGCGTGTTCCCAGTCTGGTTCCCTACCTAGGGGGTCTTCGTCTAACACCCTATCATCGGCCATCTCTTCCAGCCGATTGTGTACTCTGATCCTGCCCCCCAGTCCATCTTGCTGGCCGATCTTGGTTTTTGACCTGCCGTACTGGTCAACTCTGCCCCCCAGCCGATCATGCACCGAAACGCGCCGTTCTTCGCGCCGATTTCTGTTGATCGGCTCTGATCCTCTGTCCCTAGAGTGTGGCTTCGGGCGATCGTTGCGGTTTGATCCGTTGCACTTCGGACAGTTATCGACAGAGGGCAGTCTGATATCGTTCTCCCAGCAGTGGATGAAGAAGGGACACTGCCAGTGATCTTCACGCCGGCGTATCATCTCTTCTTGGTGTTGTGCTTGTTCTT
Source organism: Panicum miliaceum (assembly GCA_032594955.1). Classification (NCBI taxonomy): domain Eukaryota; kingdom Viridiplantae; phylum Streptophyta; class Magnoliopsida; order Poales; family Poaceae; genus Panicum; species Panicum miliaceum. The sequence continues at coordinate 24,204,635 of CM064066.1, read as the reverse complement.
GCCGACGCCGATATTTACTTAGTAGAAATCGGGAGGTGACAGGCCTGTGCGGTCGTTCTGGTCCTCGCATGTTCCTTCCGATTTCTTCCGTCGTGATCTGCCTCCGGTGATCTACAACGCCGTCTTTTCTCGCCGATTCTGACGTCAGCACCCTGGTTTGACTTGATTCTTCTCCAGCGTTGACTGTGTTGGCCGGGAAGGGGTGCTGGTCTATCTTCATCGGTATTGCCGATTTGGTTGGAGTCTCAAATCTGAGCCGCCCCTGTTCAATGGCCGATTGTATCTGCTGACGGAAGACTTTACATTCACTGGTGTCATGAGAAGTAGCGTTGTGCCACTTGCAGTATTTCATCTTCTTCAGCTGATCGGCCGTAGGGATGGTGTGATGTTGCGACAGCTTAATCTGTCCCTCCTGAAGCAGTAGATCAAAAATTTTATCGGCCTTGGACGTGTCAAAGCCGAATATCTCTGGCTCCTTCTTGCCAAAGGGGCAGGATATTGGTTTTTTCCCTTTTACCCATTCCGCCAGACCGATTTCTTCCTCCGCGTCAGATTCAGATCCCTCCAAGTACGCCACCATCTTCTGAAAGCTCCTCCGCTGTTCAAGCGGTCGGACCTCCTGCCCTGACAATCGGTGGACGATTTGACTCAGGCTCTCAAACTCTTGGGCGGCATATCTCTCTCTGATTTGCGGTAAGAGGCCCTGGAAAGCGATATCGGCCAACTGTGCATCGGTCAGAGCCAGACTGTAGCACTTATTCTTGATTTCTCTGAACCTCTGTATATACCCTGTCACCGGCTCATCGCTCCTCTGCCTGAGGCTGGTTAGATCCGAAATCTTCATCTCGTGTACCCCTGCATAGAAGTACTTGTGGAATTGTTTCTCCAGATCGGCCCACGTGACGATAGAATTTGGCGGTAAAGTGGTGAACCACTGGAAGGCCGATCCGGATAGAGATGATGAAAATAACCGTACCCTCAGTGCGTCTTGTGTGGCAGCTTCTCCGCACTGGATGATGAATCTGTTGATGTGCTCCACAGTGGATGTGTCATCCGTCCCTGAGAACTTGGTGAAATCAGGAACCTTGTAGCGGTGCGGGAACGGCAACGAGTCATAGGCCGATGGATACGGCGTCTTGTAAGTATAAGTTTGAACTTTCGGCTTCAGCCCCAACTGATCTTGGATTACTTCTGCTATTCTTGCCGTCCAGTCCACCTGCTGCTGATGAACAGTTGTTCGCGGCGCGGGCACGTGTTGAAGGGCTGGTTCGGCCAGGTGATGAATCGGCGAAGTTTGCTGGGCGGCCGATAACTGCTGGCGAAACGGGTCCGCACCCCCTTCGTACGTTGTTGCTGGCACCATGCCTCTGAATGCCTCCACAGTGCTTGACCCCCTGCCGATTTCTGGTAAAATCGGCTGGTACTGGGAGACCGTCGGCCGGGCGGCCGATTGGTACGGCACCTGGGAGACCGTCGGCCGGGCGGCCGATTGGTACGGCACCTGAAACGGATAAGTGCCATGCCCGTTCGCTGGCTCGGGGAAATACGTCGTGGCTGATGCCCCCCAAGGCACTGAGCTTGTAGGCAGTGTTTGCACAGAAGCCATTTGAACGGGTTGAAGCGGCGCTCGCGATGGGAGACATGGTGCACTGCTGTATCTTGGAGACGCCGGAAGTGGTGGAGAGCTGTATCCTTCGCGCTGCGTCAATATCGGCTGAGAAGCCGATTGGGATGTGTACGGTAAGCTTCTGGCCGGCAAGGTAGTTGGAGGGCATATGCCGGTCCCTGATAACCTTGAGCGGCTCCGCTGGCCAGAGAGTTGACGACGGCGTTGTACACCGTGTTGCTCATCACCGAGGATTGGTCAATGAACGCTTGATACACGGACTGTTGAATCATCTCTGACATCTTGCCCGAGTCTTCAGCAATGGTGATGTGGCGAGGTGCTGGAATAGGAGCTTTCTTAACTGCTTCCCCGCTTCTGGTACGACTGAACGATTGGAGGTACATCTTCTTATAATCTTCCAGACATTTGGCCAATTCCTCCCTCTGGTCGTCCTTGAGATCAGCTTCTTTCACCCCGATGATGTCGCTGTTAGAGATTTCTGCGTTGTTCGACATATCAGGTCTTGGATGGTCCCACCGGGCGTGCCAAAAGCGTGTTGGCGCTAAAATCGGCCGGGTAGGAATCGGCCGATGGGTCTTCAGCGTCGGACACACGACCCGGGAGAATCTGCTTAGCTCCTGTTCGGGTTATCGCCCTGGTGCGGTTCGCGCGGCGTGCCAGTCAATCTGACCTGTTGATTGACAAGGAAATAGAGTATTAAATTCCAGGCGCGTCGATCGGCTGGATTTCCAATCTGTCCTGAGGAGCGCGTCGGCGGCAAATCGGCCGATTTGCTGTAGAGATGATCGGCTATGAGTCAGCCGATGATCGTATAGTAATTGTAAAGAGAACTGCTGGAGCAATCTAAACAATTACTATAGAAGCAGCATTTGAAACAGATCTAATCGGCTGTATGGCGATGAATCGGAGGAGAACGATGACGAAGCCGATTACCCTGATCTCAAGCTGGATAACTGGTGATAATACTAGAATAACAGGTAAAGCTTGCAATTCTCGTAAATATCGATAACTTGTGAATAAATCCAAACGAAACCACAGCGATGCGCCCGTAGTTAAAGCTCGGATATTACTCGATAAGCGGAACCTACCAATTGGCCGGAGATCAGGTTGATGCAGCCCTGCCAATCCGTACGAACTCGTGAAAGAAGAAGATATTGGCGAAGTCGCCGACTTGAAAAGTAAAGTACTGGTAAAAAGTAGAAGTATTTTGTTGATTGATGTTGGTTGTTTTGCAAAACCCTAGCGACTCCTATTTATACCCTGAAACTAGGACTCCTGGTCGATTACGACTTGTTACAACCTTATTTAAAACAGGAAAACTACTATATCTATAATAACTTTAAAAAGGAAACGGACTCCCGCAGAATCTTCCGCCGCCGTTTCCTAATCCAGTCAGGGCCTCTTCAATTGCTTTCCGGCCGACTTAGCATGCCGTGTTGACCAGCTTTTGACTAGGATCTTCTGGATTAATCCTATCCTGTTGGCATAGGCTGCGCCACCAATCGGCCGATTTTCAACTGTTACCCCGATCGGCCGATTCCTTACTGTAGCCTTCAGATCCGCTTCATCGGCCAACCTTCTCCTCCTGACGCCGATTCAATACGTGTCAAAATCTGGCGTCAACACAGGCACTAGTCTATTTCATGGCGGAGTGGCGAGAAAACCTAGTGGAAGCCCCAACCAACCAGCCAGAGCATTGGGTCATGTACTTTGACGGCTCACTCAAGCTCGGTGGTGGTGGTGTGGGTGTACTTTTCATCAGCCCGAGAGGAGAACAGCTCAAGTACGTGTTTCAAATACTATTCGAGGTCTCCAACAACAAAGCGGAGTATGAGGCACAATTGCACTGGCTACGCCTGGCAATCTCCCTGGGCATCAAGCGACTACTCGTCTATGGTGACTCTTTACTTGTGGTTCAACAAGTCAACAAGGAGTGGGACATCAACAAAGACACCATGGACGCCTACGTTATGGAAATACGCAAGCTCGAGAAAAGTTCTCGGGGCTGGAAATTCACCATGTGGTTCACGACAACAATGTGGGCGCGGATGTGCTCTCCAAACTGGGTTTTGATCGAGCTAACGTCCTACCAGAAGTTTTCATTCACAAGTTGCATCACCCTTCCATCAGGGCACCAAACTCAAGTTCCATCGCTCAGGGTCCCAAGGAACCCGACCGAGAGGTCTTGATGATCGAGGTCGACTGGAGGGTGGCCTTCATCGACTACATCCAGGAGCACAAACTACCCCCCGTCGTCGATCCAAAAAGCGTTCGAGCTACTCGCATCCTAAGGCGCAACAAAGGGTATGTTCTAGTTGGGGGTAACCTGTACAAGCGTGGATCAGCATCAGGCATACTCATGAAGTGTGTCAGCACGTAAGAGGGCAAAGAGATACTCCATGAGATTCACGAAGGCGTGTGCGGGAACCACGCGGCTTCTCATACACTAGTCGGCAATGCGTTTCGATCTGGTTTCTACTGGCCGACTGCTTTGGCAGATGACGAAGCACTCGTTCGCCGGTGCACCAACTGCCAATTCTTTCGCAAACAGCCCCATGTTCTGGCTCATAACCTCATCACCATACTACCCTCATGGCCGTTTGCATGTTGGGGCCTGGACATGATAGGGCCCTTAACAACTACGCCAGGAGGTTTCACACACGTGTTAGTGGCCATCGACAAGTTTACCAAGTGGATCGAGTACAAGCCAATCGCAACGCCTTCTGCGGATCGAGTGGTTACTTTCATCTGCGACATCTTACATCGTTTTGGCTTCAACAACACTATCATTACAGATCTGGGATCCAATTACCACTGCCATCAGTTCTGGGATTTTTGTGAACGCAGTTCCATTGAAGCTAAATATGTTTCAGTGGCTCACCTGCGGGCCAACGGCTAGGTTGAGCATGCCAACGGCTTGATTCTTGATGGATTGAAGAAAATACTCTATGACGAGAACAACAAAAAGGGCGGCAAGTGGATCGATGAGATCTCATCAGTAGTCAGGGGGCTCCGCACACAACCAAGCAAAGTCATAGGACAGTCACCTTTCTCTCTCGTGTACGGTCTGAAGCTATATTACCAACTGACGTGATGTGGAAGTCTCCACGACTGGAGATGTTTGATGAAGGTGAGGCTGATACTGCAAGACATCTCGAGCTTGACTCAATAGAGGAAATTTGATGCAACGTATTGTTCCAGTCGGCCCGCTACTTACAAGGAGTTCGTTGGTACCACGACAGGAACGTTCAACAACGCTCTTTCAACATTGGAGATATGGTTCTTCGACGAATCCAGGATGATACTGGGCTACACAAGCTTAACTCATGATGGGAAGGACCTTTCATTGTGCACAAGGTTACAGGCCCTTGATCTTATCGCTTACAACACCCTGATGGCCAGGAGGTACCAAATTCTTGGAATATTGAGCATCTACGTCGTTTTCATCCTTGATCAACTGGGGACATTTTTTATTGATGCCTGAAGACGGATACTTCCAGTACAACTCCGTTTTACCAGTTCACGACTGGTATTACGCGCAAGTTTGCTGAAGGGGCCTCACTCCCATATTTTCAGTACCTAATTACAAGTTTCCGGCTAGTCTCTTGGGTTTCTGAAGGGCCTTTGTGCTCATACTTCCAGTACAACTCCGTTTTACTGGATTACGACTGGTACTACCTGCAAGTTTGCTGAAGGGGCCTCGCTTCCTTATTTCCAGTAACATATTACTTGTTTTCTACTTGTACACTATGTTATTGAAGGGGCCTCTCTCCCATGACAAGACATTTACTAGTTTACGACTAGCTCTGCACATGTTCGACTACTTGTCTTGACTACAATTCTAGTCGGGATCGACTCTGACTAGATGCCTTCATCGACTGTTCAAGCACCAGTGGCTACTTTCTCAATGTCTGGACTCGGGGGCTAGCGCCACCGTTCTGCGATGACTACTTTATGCATAACATCTGGCTCCTAGCTCGGGGGCTTGATGGCACAAGGCACTCAGCACGCCTCAAGGGATAGCTCTCACGCTTACATGCTGGACGGAGGCTTTTTAAAATTTGTCTTGGGTAGATGTTTGATAACCATTATTTTAGGGATTTTATTCCGAAATAAGGGGTTTGTTCAAATTATTACCCAGAGGTCTTATTTAGTCATTGGCTCAGGATATAAAGATTGATTTGAGAGGTAATTTTGGGTGTTTGTTGGGGATGTTATTTGTTTCACCATTTTTTCAGGGACTTCATCCCGAAAAAAGAGGTTTTCAAATTTCCTACACCACTTTGCCCACGTTCACCATCAAATCTTTGCGGTCATATATTGCATGCCACGATTCTTTGGATCCTTTATTCCAAAACTTGGTGATTTGGATTCAAGGCTCGGGGGCTGCGGGACACGTGTCATTAGCGACTTATTTTTCAAATCTGCTGGAAGATAAGGAAACAAGACTCAAGATTAAATTGACCCTCAGCCTGATTCTACGAGTCAACCTAAGGCTCGGGGGCTACTCCGTATGGAGTGCAAGTTTAATTGCACCCCATATAAAGAAGACTGGACAACTACTCGGGGCATAAGTACCTCACAACCTCGAAGCGGCCAAGTAAGTACTCGGAGGACACCTTCATGATGAAGTTCGGGAGAACTCAAAGACGCCTTTAGAAGTACTCGGATGCCTGCAGTACTCGGCTACGAAGAGCTCGGGGACTTGTCAGACCCGGGCACACGGGACTGTCCACGTGGCACACTTCTCCTAGGATACGGGATGGGACATGGCCCATGCCCTACATCTATTGTAACTACTCATAATGCAGTAGGATTACTCGTACAGTTGTGAAACTAGTCGGACACGGTAGGAAATTACCCGAGAAGTACTCGGGTAGGACTCCCGGGCTTGTACACGACTAGGACTTCCATGTAAACCTTTCCCCGCAGACTATATAAGGGCGGACAGGGACCCCCTCGAGGACAATCATCATCAAAGGGAATACAAACCACACAGGATGTAGGGTATTACGCTCTCAACGGCCCGAACCTGTCCAAAACCTTGTGTTCCTTTACACCTTCGAGTTTCTGATCTCGGCGAGACCCTACCTACAAACTCACCACCTCGGGGGTATCCCTCGGTGGGCGTGGCGGTAAAACACCGACATCCTGTGTTTTTCAACCCAAATGACATTGTAGTGTATGCGTATGCTCTAAAGGGGGTGATGAACGCCGTTTTAGTCTCATCTTCTTCCTTGAGAGCTATCTGATGGCAGCCCGAGTAGTAGTCAAGGAAGGAGAGCAGGACGCAACCAGCCGTAGAGTCGATGACTTGATCGATGCGTGGGAGCGCGAAGGGGTCCTTCGGGCAATGTTTATTGAGATCAGTATAATCCACACACATCCTCCATTCATTGTTATTGTTTTTCAAGACGAGTACAGGGTTAGCTAACCACTCGGGGTGGTACACTTTAATAAAATAAGCCGTGAGTAGTTTTTCTAGCTCTTTCTTGATGGCCTCGCTACTCCTTTGACTACATCTCCTACTCCTTTGACTACATCTCCGTCTGCTTCGTCTACATTTCTAACTGCTTCAACTTTACCTCCAACTACTGCGACTACAATTTTGGCTATACTGCATCTTTAACAACCTCGTCTGCGTGTCCGACTGCTTCAACTACTTCTCTGACTACTACGACTACATCTCCGACGGCTACGGCTACATCATCGACTACTTCGACTACATCTCCGACTACATCAACAACTATACGGCTTCTTTGACTACATCACCGACTGATTCACAACATCTACGACTCCTTCGACTACATCTCCCACTGCTTCGACAACATCTCCGTCTGCTTCAACTCTATCACCGTCTACTACGACTACAGTGTCGACAACACTGAATGTTTGACTACTTCGGCTGCATCTCCAACTGCTTTATCTACATCTCTGACTACTACGACTACATCTTCAACACTTCAACTACATTTCCTATTGCTTTAACTACACCTCCGACTACTACGACTACATCTTCGACCACTTCGTCCAAATCTCCGACTGCTACGACTACAGTTTCGACAACACTGAATCTTTGACTACTTCGACTGCATCTCCGACTGCTTTATCTACATCTCTGACTACTACGACTACATCTTCGACCACTTCTTTGTTTTGACGGATTTTCAGCAGACCGAGCTATAGTCTTTTGCCTATAACTCTGACTACAAAAGTCCAATGATGCTAAAAATTTATAACCACCTAGATCAGGAAAGTTATGACAACTTTGGTATTCATCACACATCCCAGAAATGTAGGTAAACATGGATTAAAATTCAGACACGTTTTTGCAACAGCAGATCCAGCATTTACAACTAATCCACCAAGTCCTTAACCATGGCCTACAGTGTTAGGGTGTTCATTCGATCGAGCTGCACTCATTATAAAAGAGGCACTCAACTCTAAGTTAGCCTAGTACAACACTTGCCAAAATTTAGGCTACACTATCGAGGAGTATGTGTTGGTGCTTTACCGCCACGCCCACCAAGGGATACCCCCGAGGTGGTGAGTTTGTAGGTAGGGTGTCGCCGAGATCAGGAACTCGAAGGTGCAAGGAACACAGGGTTTAGACAGGTTCGGGCCACCGAGAGCGTAATACCTTACGTCCTGTATGGTTTGTATTGCCTTTGATGGTGATCGGGTGATCTTCTGGGTGATTCCCTAGAAGATCGTCCCTGAGGGGGTCCTGTCCGCCCTTATATAGTCTGGGGGGACAGGTTTACATGGAAGTCCTAGTCGGATACATGACCTAGAGTCCTACCTGAGTACTTTTCTAGTAGTTCCCTACTATATCCGACTAGTTTGACTAATGTAGGAGTAGTTCTACTAGGCTACGAGTAGTTACAACAGATGTAGGGCGTGGGCTATGTCCCAACCCTTATCCTAGGAAAAGTATGCCACGTGTACAGTCCCGTGTACCCGGGTCTCACAAGCCCCCAAGCTCTTCGTAGCCGAGTATTGCAGGCGTCCGAGTACTTCTGAAGGCGTCTTCGAGTTCTCCCGAACTTCATCTTGAAGATGTCCTCCGAGTACTTCCTTGACTGCATCGAGGCTATGAGGTGCTCAAGCCCCGAGTAGTTGTCTTCTTTTATATGGGTTGCGATTAAACTCGCACTCCATATGGAGTAGCCCTCGAGCTTTAGGTTGACTCGTACAATCATGCTGAGGGTCAATTCAATCTTGAGTCTTCTGTCTTTATCTTCCAGCAGATTTGAAAAATAAGTCACTGATGACACGTGTCCCGCAGCCCCCAAGCCTTGAATCCAAATCCCTAAGTTTTGGAAGAAAGAGTCCAAAGAATCGTGGCATGCAATCTTCATTGCTGAGAGCCGTGTCGTATCCAGCCCCCGAGCCTGAGAGCTAGTGAGTCACATAGGATATGCCTAGGAGTCAGTGGCATCAGCACCCGAGCTAGGTATTGGCCAAGTCGCCACTGAATCTTGAACTGTCGATGGAGCAGGCTGGTCGGAGTCGATTCCGACTAGTTTTGAAGCAGTCGCCAGCGTATCACCGAGCAGAGTCAATTCCCACTAGCTTGTAGGAAAAACGAGTAGTCGAAGTAGTCGCCAGCGTGTCGTCTTTCATTCTTCAAGAAGTCCAGTAGTTAACGACGGTTGTTGATGAACCCAACTAGTCGGAGTCGAATCCGACGAGTAGTCGTTGTAGTCAGCAACGTGTAGGCGAGCGTTCTTGCGAAATTGGAGTAGTCATTGGCGAATGTTGATGAAACCAACTGATCGGAGTTGAATCCGACTCGCCCAACAGCACGGTCCAGATCAGGTCCCCTGGAAGGTAAACATAAAAGTATGCTGTAACTGATAGACATGAAACCGTGTTGGGAGCATTGCCCTTGCAATAAACTCCATGTATAACTAGTCGAAAACTAGTAAACGGAGAAATATCGAAAGTATGGGAGCGAGGCCCCGTCAGTAACATAGAGCACTAGTCGGAGACTAGTAGTCTGAATGTTACTGGAAGTATGGGAAAAACCCCTTCAGTAACATAGAATACTAGTCGGTAACTAGTAATCAGGGCATTACTGGAAGTATGGGAAAAACCCCTTCAGTAACATAGAATACTAGTCGGTAACTAATAATCAGAGCATTACTGGAAGTATGGGAGCGAGGCCCCTTCAGTAAAGTACGCGTAGTACTGTCGAAAACTAGTAAAACGGAGTTATACTGGAAATATGGGAGTGAGGCCCCTTCAGTACACTACACGTAGTACTAGTCGAGAACTAGTAAAACAAAGTTATACTGGAAATATGGGAGCGAGGCCCCTTCAGTACACTACGCGTAGTACTAGTGGAGAACTAGTAAAACGAAGCATTACTGGAAATATGGGAGCGAGGCCCCTTCAGTACACTACGCGTAGCACTAGTAGAGAACTAGTAAAATAGAGTATTACTGGAATGGGAGCGAGTCCCCTTCAGTAGACTATGCGTAGTACTAGTCGAGAACTAGTAAAACGGAGTTATACTGGAAGTTTGGGAGCGAGTCCCCTTCAGTAGACTACGCGTAGTACTAGTCGAGAACTAGTAAACGGAGTGTTACTGGAAATATGGGAGCGAAGCCCCTTCAGTAAACTACGCGTAGTACTAGTCTGGAACTAGTAAAATATAGTTATACTGGAAGTATGGGAGCGAGGCCCCTTCAGTAAACTACGCGTAGTACTAGTCGGGAACTAGTAAAACGGAGTATTACTGGAGGTATGTGAAGGTGACTGTAAGTCAATTAGCGAGGGAAAGATGAATCTTGCTGGTAGCTTTAGTCCTATCCTTGGGCGAACCATGAGAATTCACATGTGAAAACCTCATGGATGACCCTAAGGGATTGATGATGAGGTCCTTCACCTGGGGCGATGAATTCCTTGGGCGGGCCAAGACAAGTCTTAAGTGCCATGCAAAGATGTCCCTGTTGGCCCGAAGGAAGTGACAACGCAATCCTGTACGTGCGTCATTACAGAAGTAGTCGTTGAGCAATGATGACTTGGCTAGCCCTAAGGAACTCCTTGGGCGGGCCAAGACAAGTCGCAGGGTGCTGAAGTAAGGTTGAACGAGCATGCCCTGTTTTGGGAAAACTCCTTGATCCCCTGACCGAGTGGTTGAACGAATTCTTTGGGAAAAAACCCCTTATGTCGAGATAAAACTCGAGACAATGGTTAAACAAATTCCCTAAAGTTCTCCGTAAAACCTCCTTGAATAGGGTCTCAGTGTTCTCGTGGGTGATTGGCGATCTTGATTCGTTGGTGATTGCCGATGAAGTCGTGTCGCTTGTTGATGAAGCTGTGCCAGTTTGTTGATGATCCTGACTAGTCGGAATCAATTCCAACTAGTCACTGGTGGTGTGAGTCCCGCTCAGGCTGGTCGTGTAGTCGAAGTAATCATCGGCAGGTCGCCGAGTGCTTTGGCGATGGCGAAGTAGTCATCGAGGAGTCGAGGATCCTGCCTTTTTGGAACGGTGCTAGGACCGACAGGTTGTCGGAGTTGATGGCGCAAAAAAAGTGGGCTAAGCCGGGTAGCTTGGAGGACTCGTGCCCTTCCGATACCCGAGCCTGCCCGACTAGGTTGAAAACACAAGAAGGTGGGCTGAGCCGGGTAGCTTAGAGGACTCGTGCCCTTCCGATACCCAGGCCTGCCCGACCAAGTTGTAGTCGAAGAAAGGTGGGCTGAGCTGGGTAGCTTGGAGGACTTGTGCCCTTCCAATGCCCTGGACCGCCCGACCAAGATGGAGGCGCAAAAGGGTGGGCTGAGCCGGGTAGCTTGGAGGACTCGTGCCCTTCCTATGCGCTGGCCCGCCCTACCAAGATTGAGGCGCAACAAGGGTGGGCTGAGCCGGGTAGCTTGGAGGACTCGTGCCCTTCCGATGCCCTGGCCTGCCCAACCAATATGGAGGAGCAAAAAGGTGGGCTGAGCCGGTTAGCTTGGCGGACTCGTGCCCTTCCAATGCCCTGGCCCGCCCTACCAAGATTGAGGCGCAAAAAGGTGGGCTGAGCCGGGTAGCTGGGAGGACTCGTGCCCTTCCAATGCCCTGGCTCGCCATACCAAGATTGAGGCGCAAAAAGGTGGGCTGAGCCGGGTAGCTCAAAGGACTCGTGCCCTTCTGATGCCCTGGCCCGCCCTACCAAGATGGAGGTGCCATCAGACCGTGGTGGCTGTTTGGTAAAGGTATGGCGTTGTTGATGAAGTCCGAGTAGTCGGCGAGGACGGGAGCCCTTCGATAGATGTTGGCTGGTCCTTCTCCGACTTGAAGTAGACGATCCAAATCCTCCTCCGACTTATCATAGATGATCCAAATTCTCCTTCGACTTGTCGTAGACGATCCAAATGCTCCTTCGACTTGTCATAGACGATCCAAATTCTCCTCCGACTTGTCGTAGACAATCCAAATCCTCCTCTGACTTGTAGTAGAGGAGCCCGAGAGGGATTCGGTTCAAGGGGTTCGGAGTCGTCGATTGCGCGGTTGATTTCCATGCGGGTGGTACGGTTGCTTCATGCTGCTTCTAGTCGGGAAAAATTGAATTCCGTCGAAACCTTTGGCAAAGTTGTGCAGGAGCAAGGGCCCTTCAGTAAACTACGCGTAATACTAGTCGGAAACTAGTAAACGGAGTGTTACTGGAAGTTTGGGAGCAAGGCCCCTTCAGTAACAGAGCAAACTAGTCGGGAACTAGTAATCTGTGTGTTACTGGAAGTGTTTGATAGATAATCAGTAGGTGCTTTATTTGGCAGATTAACGGGTTCCACTAGTCACTGCCAAACGAGGCAACCACTCTTGGTAGTCGCATGGTTCTGTTGTGACAGGGTTCCCTGAGTTTAGCGAGGGAGTCGTGATTGACCCGAATAATGAACATAAATAGCGACCCTGGCTAAGTGGTAAAAAAGGGGTGCTTTTAGGCATATGGAACCCCTTGTTTCGAGATATAATCCCAAAACAATGGTTCAAACAAACACCACACCTAAAAGACCCTCAGAAAACTTTCTTGAGCCGGTACTTAATTTATGAGTAAATCATTAGTCGAGTAGTCCTGTCGCCTTTCTTCGTGGACTTGGTGGAGCTCCAAGGGCCCTCCGAAGGGCTTGACATTCAAAAGTAGAATGCTTGCTCTTCGGATGGCACAGGCATTGCCCGTGGAGGGCTTCCTCGAGTCGTTTCTTTGAACTGGGAGTATTTTTCCTGCGGGTGGATTATTCCCCGGCTTCTGGCTTGCGCTACCGAGTAGTCTCCATGATGAGGACATCACCATGCTGGACATGCACGAGCCGGCCTCATCACCAAGCTACAAGTCGCCGCCAACTTGGATTCAGCCGACCACCCAGCACGAAAACGGCGATATCTCCCTCATACGGTGTCCAAATAAGCCTTCTTGGATGCGTTGGAAACCTGACAACGGGACACTTCTTTTGATTCTGGTACTAGCTCCAGAAGCCTCGTGGATCATTCTGTGTGACCGCGACAAGTTGTTGCATCACCAGTTTTGGGCCTTTTCAGGCCTTGTATTGTGTCGGACCTTAAGCCCAAGTTGTGGGTGCCTCTCCTGGTCGCCCCAACCCTAGGACGTCCCTCTTTGCATAAGAACTTAGTAGCCACTGCCGTTTAGGGTTGGGTTTTGTTTAGTTCTAGTTTTTTATCAAGAAACTAAGATTGATCATTGTAATTGTGGCGACAAGTCCTTTTATTGTGATCCAGGGCCCCCTGTTCTTGTTCTCCTCGGCTTTGGCGATTAGTCCTTTCGAATTGAGTGCTTGAACCCCTCTTGTGATTTGCTTCAAATATATTTGCAGTTGTCAGATTGCGTGTTTATACCTTCTTGCTTGTGTCCTTCGATTCGCTTGTAGGAAAAGCCTTCTCGGCGAGGTCTATCAAGTTGTGCTTGGTTGATATCCAATGGAGCAGTGGTGTAGCGGTTGCAGGGTTCAAATCTTGCTGATTTGAAGCCGGATCATCAACGTCGAGTCCTCCACCAATCAAACTTGTCCTACCTCTCGGAAGATCGGGCCTTGTCATCATCACTCCAAGTAGTCGAGAGGGAGTCTATAGCGGGTGGGGCTGTTGGCTACCACTTTTTCACGCTCCTGCTGCCTGGCAATGATTACATTGCGGGCATCCCTGCCCACATTGATGATGGCGTGAAGGTTGCCCGTGGAGGAGTCGTGGAGGGTACCGCTCCTCTGCTGGTTCGTCTTGACGGTGCAGTGCCTGCGTTGGGCACGCTTCGCATTGATGAGCCTACGGCGTTCCTTCTTGATGTTATCTGCGTCTTCCACCTTGATGTTGGATGAGGATTCACTATCCATTGTTACGTCCACGTCTTCGTCGAGTGGATCAAGGAGGTAGTCGTCAAGCTGGACCCGCTCTAGGCCTTCACAGTCCTCGTTGGTGTGAATAATGAGTACTTCTCGATTGAGGGTGAAGCGTTTGGCACTCCGCGCCTCCTGGCCCTTGTCTTCATCGTCAGATGGGGGGAGAGGTCTGCCTTCTTGAAAAGGGAGTTCCCCGGGTATGGCAATGAATCGTGGTGGACTTGATTTGAGGGGCCTGGAGGGTTTCATGCCCTTCCGATGCCCAAACCAGCCCAACCAATCTGATCCCCTTACCGGACCACAGGTCACATGAGTAGATGGATCCGAGTAGTTGTCGGAAACCATAGCCCCCTGACGAGCGGTGGCTTCTCCTTCTCTGAGTGGTGGTAGATGATCAAGATCCTCTTTCAATGCGGAGAGGGTCCTAGGTTGAACCGTCTCAACCCGAGTTTGATCCGTGAGCGATTTGTCGATGGAGCCAACTAGCCGGAGCTGATTCCGACTAGTTATTGATCGTGCGGAGCTAGTCGCCAAGTAGTATGCGGCTCGTTCCCGACTAGTTTCTAGTCGAGATGAGTTGTCGAAATTGTCGTTGGCGCAGCCGATTTGTCGAGGCAGTCGTGACTGCGGCGCGAGTCGAGTAGTCGAGGTTGTCACGGCAGCGTGTCGATGTTGAGTGGAGTAGTCGAAAATTTCCGGCTCCCTAGGGTTGATGCGCCGAAGGTTGGATTGTGCCACAAGGAGGGATTCAAATTCGAGTAACTCAGAGGGCTTAAGACCCTTCCAGTACACGAAACAGCCTTGCGGCGTAGATGTTATGGTCAAACCTGGATGATTACCCGAAAATGACCCGGAGTAATCATCAGGATGCAAGTCGGTGTTGAGAACTGGGGCCTCCCGACGAGCGGTGGCTCCTCCGTCCTCGAGTCCTCCTCGGCCCGGAATTGTGATTGACGGGTACTCTTTGTTTGAGTCAGAGTCGTAGTCGAGAACGCCCTCGTCTCGAATCTTGAAGAGGCGATCCAAGTCCTCCTCCGAGTCGGGGAGGGACTTGGATCGCGAAGCTTCCTCAGATCGGTTTGAATCCGAGTCGAGTCATGGTGCGGCACCAGCTGAAGTCGCGTCGAAAACGGACGTGTTTTCGATCTGCCTGGGCAGATCGGGGAGCAGCAACTCATCGAGATCGTCGACGAAAGGGTCGAGGTTGCTGCGTCGAGTTGCTGCAGAGGCCTCCGGCTTCCTGGATTCGACCAGGTAGCTGCTGAAGCCACCCAAGCCATTGGCGATGCAGATCCAGGAGCCGAAGATGAAGGTTGTGCCCTCATCGAGCTCGTTGTTGGTGAAGCTGAGAGATGACATCGAGTTCTCCAGTGGATGATCGATGAACTCCCCTACCTGGCACGCCAGCTGTCGGTGTTTTACCGCCACGCCCACTGAGGAATACCCCGAGGTGGTGAGTTTATAGGGAGGGTGTCGCGGAGATCAGAAACTCGAAGTTGCAAGGAACACAAGGTTTAGACAGGTTCGGGCCACCGAGAGCGTAATACCCTACGTCCTGTGTGGTTTGTATTGCCTTTGATGGTGATCGGGTGATCTCCTGGGTGATTCCCTGGATGATCGTCCCTGAGTGGGTCCTGTCCGCCCTTATATAGTCTGGGGGACAGGTTTACATGGAAGTCCTAGTCAGATACATGCCCTAGAGTCCTACCCGAGTACTTTTCTGGTAGTTCCCTACTGTATCCGACTGTAGGAGTAGTTCTACTAGGCTACGAGTAGTTACAACAGATGTAGAGTGTGGGCCATGTCCCAACCCTTATCCTAGGAAAAGTATGCCACGTGTACAGTCCCGTGTACCCGGGTCTGACAGTATGTGCAAAAGTCCTCCAAGGTTATCATGTAGAAATTGTCGAGGTCGTTGACTGATGACTCGCTGCGCACGAGGGAGTTAGCTCCCTGTGGTGGTGGCAGCGGGCTCCCAACCTCGTCGTCAATCTCAGAGACACCCTTCATCTCCTGGGGCTCCTCATCACCATCCACATCCATTGCATCCGGTGGGGGCATGCTGGGCTGCCTGCTGTGCATGGTGCATCTCAATGTGCTCATTGGCATCCTCCAACTCGCTGTTGAGATCATGGATTTGCTTCTCCAAGAACTCAATCATGGCATCCCTCTTGCCCAAGACAGTGTCATGCTCCTGGATTTGGCCCCCAAGTTGGCCAATACGAGCATCTCTGTCCTCGAGATCCTCGGAAAGCCCCTAAATCTGCTCATACCTTCTGTCTCCATCATGTAGTAGGCCTGAGCAAGCCCCTGACTCAGAAGAGCCTGGAGACAGTACAGTGCATTCATGCACCGCACAGAAGTCTGCACAGCAGGGAACAAGCCAATGGGAGGCAAGGTGACCTCCACGGGGTGTTGCTCACAAAAGGTGGTGAGCGCCTTCATGGTGGCAGTCTCCCAAGTGTCAGCAAGGTGGCGACCCCTAGCCTCGATCTCCAAGACGGAACACTCCGGGTGTGCTGGGGGTGGAAGGAGAGTCATGTGCACTTGGCATCGAGTATCTCCCATCTCCACGAACTCCTGTCCCACGTAGCGGGGAGGAATGGGGTAGCCCGCGGCGCTCGTAACGTCCCACAAAATGGAGGGAAAACCCTCCCAGTGGAGGCACTCCAAGTGCTTGCGTCCGTCCTCATCCACGACCAGGACAACGGGGTCAGCCATCTGAACAAAAGATCAAAATGGGTGACATATAGGAAAAATTGTGCACAAGATGAATGAACAGATTCTATTCCCAGGATACTAATCAGTCATAAAATAAGAAGTTGATGTCCAAAAACTCCCAAATTTTACCAGAACCTTCCTAAGATATTTGTGCACAACTTTTCTAGTCAACCCTTTGGATAGAACAGGCTCTAAGGGAGTCATACCCTTGAGTTTTTCAGCCGCTGTTTACCAAGATTTTTAGTGGACAGAGAGCTAGTATTTGGATCACCAGGAAAATCTACTCAGCCAAAAATTTCCAAATTTGAAGAGTAGCTGATTGAGTAAGTTTGCAATAAGTTTGATGTTGAACACGTCTACAGAAAACTTCACTAAGAAGATCTAAGAATTTATTTGTAACGGAGTGCTCAAAACAGGCAGAAAACTGAGGTGTGGAAATTTCTAGTGTTGCCCACTGAGTACTAATCCAAAAATTCTCAAAATTTAGCAGCAGAAAGGGGGAAAAAATTTGAAGCAACTTCCCTGTTCAGCTTTTATGCAGATAAGATCATTTCCTAAGCCTAATTAATTCCTCTTTCTAGATATGGCAGAAAAAGATAGATTTCTAGATAGCCCTTAAGTGAGTGCTCAAACGTGCTCTAGTGCAACTTACTCCCTTATAAACCCAGGACAATATTTCTTTCAATTGTCATGTATAATCATGATGCATGCACGTCCTATTCATCCTCACAAAGCAAAATAATTGCCAAATAGCTTTGGTCTTACGTGGTTAATTTCAGTGGCATACATAATACGTCTCTCCTTTTATTAACTAGCCGAATTTTTCTAACTGTTCTTAGCTTAACGTAATCGCAGTTAGCGTACCTGCAGAAGATTGATAGAATATAACTTGAACCTTTCGTGCCAGCACTCACGAAAGCGTCCCCATACAATACCGTTCACTATAGAAACGGCATCCGTACAATTTCCGTCGTGCGGACAACGTTAGCATACGCTACCGAGATAGCGTATTCACGGGGGTACCGTCACTTAGAGACGGGTGTATGAACAACAATCGCCATACCCTGCGCCAAACCTTTACTCCCAATATAATCAACGAGTGGTTGGTATATTGGCAGCACCTCAATTAAGCCACTGCTTGAGGGCAGCGTTCAGTTCGCGTCACCGACGTGAGGGTCAAGCTCTCTCAGTTGACTGAGGATCCTTACTTTCTTACCTTAGCGATGAGTGCGTTGTTACAGAAATTAAAGGTCCGTTGTGCACAAAAGTAACTTTTGACAGAAAGTCAGTTATACATAATATAGTTAAGATAGCCACCTAGTTTTTTCCCATAATCCCCTAGTGCTTTACGAACTAGGCGTCATCCTTAACGAACCAACGCATTTTTTCAAATGTAATTTTTGTTGTCAAGTTTTAAGAAAACGAGTTTTTAAGGCTCATTATACTCTCCGGTGTATGCATTTTGGCTCTGATACCAGCTGTGGCAGAACCGTCCGAACTAATCCAGCTTAAGTGCGCTAACCATCACGATAGAGGCAATCCGGGCTAACACATAATTAAAATGGAGTAAAATGACAGCCTGTCGGGTAACATCTGTGACACCCTAGGTGTTTAAAAGACTAAAAAAAGATCCATAACATGAAATCAGGCATATAAGAGCAAGAAAGATATAAAACAACCTATCAAAATCTACCTTTCAAGCAAATGAATATGTGTATATGTATATAAGCATAATTATGTGAACTCTTGCAAACAAACCTTTGTAACTTTCAAAGTTGATCACAGCTGGCTTTGAAATTTTAATGGCACTTCTGTGATAACAAGAGCAACAAAAGTCTAGTTGAATTCAAGAGCAAACAGTGCAAATATTCACAAGAAATGACGTGTCATTTAAATACTTAATTTTGGAAATTCAAAATAACTTTTTATACTTTGCTCAGCTGAGCATAGTCATAAAAGAGAAAGTGTATATCTTGAAAAGAGGAACAAGTTTGGTATTCAAACGTTTTTGATTTCACCTTGAGAAGAATGAGTTTTAGCTCCGTTTTCCACCCAGACCCCTGCTATTTTTGTTTACTGCACTTAAGTCCCATCACTTTCTCCCTCCTCTCTCCTCCTCGCCCACTGCCTCCCTATCGCATGATCGCGGCACCACCTAGCTGCCGGCGGCAGCAAGACAGCTGTGCCCTCGGTTTTGGCTCCTGGATTCACCTTCCCTGCGGCTTGTGCCCAGGCCGCCATTTCCCCTCCCGCGCCTATAAAAGCCCACAGAAGGACCCTGAGCTCGTCGCCCCCAACACCAACTCCGGTGAGCAGTCACCTGCGCGTGGACGCACCACTCCGCCCGACCGGCCCTTCCCTTCTCCCTTAAGGCAGCGCCAGCTGCCCAGCTCGTTTCTCCTCCCCTCGCCCTGCCTATAAAAGGGGCAGCCGAGCCCCTTCCTGCTCGCACACCTGAAATAGTCGCCATTGCCGCAGGCAAGCTCGAGTTCATCGTGGAGCTCCCACCCTGACCTCCCTCCACCCAAGAGGACCCTCCAGCGAGCTTCCCCACCTTCCACTGGAGGTTCCAAGCCAAGCCACGCCACCCCTGCCCCGTCGGAACAGTGCCAACGCCGCCACCAACTACCGCCGCCTACTGTCCACCGTGAAGGACCCTGCTCCGGCCGTCCCCGAGCCCCACCAATGACACAAATCGGTGCACCCCGACCCCCTCTCCGTTTCCCCCACCTTCCTTCTCCCCGCCGACTAGTTTCCTTGCCAGAATTTGGCCGGCAGTCGCCGTTCCCCTGCACAAAGGACCCAATTGCTTCGATTTTCAATCTTTCCGAGAAGTTTTCTGTAAATCTCAGGGACTCATGTGTAAACCTGAAACTAGAACTTTGAAAATGAATCTGTTAATCTTGATGATGCAAAACAACTCACAGACAAGTCCTAAGAACACAAACTAAGATGTTCTGGAATCCTTAAGTTAAGATCTACAACTTTGTAACAGAACCTTGGAACTATTTCCACATAATTTTAACTGTAGATTTAAATCAAGTTTAAATGAATTTAAATTGTTCCAAAAGTTCCAAGAAAGAACTGCTCATGAATTTTTAGATGATAGCTTCTGTGCTAAGAGTAAAGTCTTTCATAAAATTTTCATGCTCTAAATCCACGCACAGCTAGTTGTTTCGAGTACTTTTATGTTAGGCAAGATCATTTCAAACTAAAATTTTAGCCTTTGTTTCTTGCATAGGAAAAATCTACAAACTTCACAATAAACCACTCATGCAAGTAAGTTTGTTCAGTAAAAAGTTGTTCTATACAAATAGATCTTAATCCTAGCAGTAGTCGTTTAATACATTTTTCAGGAATAACCTGTTGAATGAAAATGGCTAACACTTTTACAGTAAGTTTGTACTAAGTAACAAGCTCTGCGAGTAGCTCAACCCAGAAACTACCTCTACGAGTAGTTTTGCATAAAAAATCTCAACTCAGAAACTACCTCTACGAGTAGTTTTGGTTAACCAAAACTTACTGTTAAAAATGGCCGTTACACAAGACAGAACCACTCGTTCACTTAATGAAGTTAGTTAATCCAGATAAGTACTCGATAAATGGCTGCCCAAGGACAACAAAATAAAGTACTCGACTACTTAACTTAAGTTTTGACTACTTTATAGTGCAATAATTATTATCTTGCACCATTAAAACCACTCATACATGTGCATTCATATAGACTCGACTACTCTCGCGGACGGAGCATACGATTTGGTGCTCGAGTCTGAGAGTGAGCAACACGAAGCCCAAGTTAATCTAACAGAAATCGCTGAAGACCCGAACCAACGTTCAGAGGAACCCCCGACTAGTTTTGCTCAAGAAGGAAAGCCCCAGTGCATGATCCCAGTTTTTAAATTATGCAACTGTTGTTCCTTTTTGCCTGTGCATTTATGTTCATAGGAGTTGATTGGAACCCTAGCTACATGATCCTAGGAACCTTTGTAATGACTACTAGAACAGGAAGTTTGAGTAGTTGCTCTGCTAATAGGTACGGTAAAAGTCGAGTGGTTTGACCAGCAAAGTTGTGCACGACTATGCTCACCTACAAAAGTTATGTTCAGTTTTGTCCACTGTCCAGAATCTGTTTATTGTATTGGCAAGCAGTTGGAAATCAAAGATGTAGTAGTCGAAGTGGTCGAAACTGCAGACATAGTAGTCGAAAGTGTCACTCAAGCAGCTGGAAAAGTAGTCGACATACTTGAAAAAGTAGTCGTACTAGGTGGAGAAAGAGTAAAAGCAGGCCATGGTGTAGTCGTAGTAAACGGAAAGATAACTTAGGCAGTCGGAGAGGTAGTGGAAGTAGTCATGGATACAGTGTAGACGAAGTTGTAGTCATACTAGATAGAGGCGCAACTGAAGTAGCCGGAGGTATAGTCGTAGTAGCCGAAGATAAGGTGGAAGCAGTCGGATATGCAGTTGAGGTAGTCGAAGATACAGTACAGTTGAACTACAGCCGTAGCAGATGATGGAACAGTTCAGTAGTCGGAGATATAGTTGAAGTGGTGGTAGATGTTATCAAAGCAGTCGAAGATGTAGCCGAAGGAGTAGTAGATGTTGTTCAAGCAGTCGGTAATGTAGTCAAAGAAGCCGGATGGTAGTCGATGTAGTCGATAATGGAGCCATAGCAGTCAGAGTTGTGGTCCTGGCATACGGAAATGCAGACGAAGTAGACGGTAATGCAGCCATAGTAGTCGGATTAGCAGTCCTGGTAGTCGGAAAAGTAGTCGGAGATGGATTAGTCGGAGGTGTTTTGAATGCCACAGTTTTAGACCACTAAAATTCCTAATCACCACCAACTTTTGTAAGGGTTCAGATAAACAGAACGTGAGTTATGAAATTTCTCATAACCAGCCGCATATTGCACACCCGTTTGTATCAAGCCTATCCAGTTCTCCTTCTTTCCGTACTATCTTTTTGAACCATGGAAGAATTATGAAGCCTTTGCTGATATTAAACCTCCATGTTTCAGATGGTTGGGGCAACACGTGGCAATCATGAGGGGTTCGGAGCTAGCGACAGCAGGTCGCAGCAGACGCCGCCACCGCCACCGCCACCGGTACTTAGTCTGGTGGAGGTGATGGCTGCTCAAACCGAGTTACTCCAACAGATTGTCCAGGGCAGCAACCCCATCATCAGCAGCGGGGTGTGCATAATGCACCCCAACCCCAAGTTGCTGGTTACTCGGATTTCTTTGGAACGCAGCCCCCTCTGTTTAACAAGATGGAGGAACCATTGGATGCGGACGCCTGGATTCGTACCATTGAATCCAAGTTTGCCTTATTGACACTGCCATGTTCTGAAGCCAACAAAGCTCAATTTGCCGTGCAGCAGCTTCGTGGTACTGCGCGTATATGGTGGGACAACTATTTTGCCATGCTTCCGACGGATCATGTTGTCACTTGGGACGAATTCGAGAAAGCGTTTCGAGCCCACCATATTCCTGAAGGTCTCATGGAGAGGAAGTGGAATGAGTTTCTGGCTCTTACTCAGGGTACCCGCACCGTACTTCAGTACGCTCAGGCATTCAACAACCTTGCTCAGTAAGCGGGTTATCATGCTAACACGGATACCAAGAAACATGATCGTTTCCGCAGAGGTCTTAATACCAAGCTCAAGGAACGTCTAATTCCAATCAGAACTGACACTTACAATGAGCTGGTTAATTTGGCAATCACCCAAGAGGATTGCATTTTGGCCCATCGTGCAGAAAAGAAGAGGAAGGCTCCAGATGGACCCTCGAGTGCTCAGCCACCGAGGTATCGTTTAGTGCAGAATGCAGCACCTAAAGCTCTTCAGAATGGCCCTTAGCCAGGACGTTGGATTATCAGGCCCCCTCAGCACCAGGGTGTGGCAAGACCCCCTGCTCCACAGCCAAATGGTCCAGGGCCGAATACACAACAGCCACCTCACTAGAGTTACACCAACCGATGTTTCAACTGTGGGAGTTCTACTCACTTTGTTCGAGATTGCCCTCAGTCAAGACAACAAGCTCAGGGCTAAGACTCCAATACCAACAATAGAAACCAAGGCAAGAAGCAGACTGTTCAAGTCAAGCGTGGGCGGATCAATTTCACCACCCTTGCAGAGCTTCCTGATGGCGCACCAGTGATGACGGGTACATTTTCTATCCACCGCAAGCCCGCTGTTATATTATTTGACTCTGGTGCATCGCATAGTTTTATTAGTGCAAAATTCGGTGCAAAAGAGGGTTTGGATTTTTGGCACACAAAAGGGTCATACATGATAGCTACACCGGGTGGCAATATTGCTTCAAATCAACTCATAAGAAACGTGCCAATTAAATTGGGTAGCAAAATCATCAAAACCGACTTGATTCTCTTGGCACTTGAAGGCATCGATGTTATTTTGGGAGTAGATTGGATGACTCGGCATGGAGTAACCTTAGATCTTCCCTCCCGAGTCGTTGAAATCAATTCCCCGACCCAAGGAGCTACCACTCTATATTTGCCTTTCCGAGAATGCATAAATTCATGTGCTCTCATTGAGGTCCGCTCCGAAATAGAAGGAATTCCGGTGGTACGCGAGTATGCCGATGTTTTTCCGGATGACTTACCCGGCATGCCACCAGATCGAGATATAGAGTTTGTCATTGAACTGCAGCCAGGCACTGCACCTATCTCTAAACGACCCTATCGAATGCCACCCAAGGAATTAGTAGAATTAAAAATACAGTTGCAAGAACTTCTAGATAAAGGCTATATTTGTCCAAGTGTCTCACCTTGGGGTTGTCCAGCCCTATTTGTGAAGAAGAAAGATAATAGTTTGAGGTTATGTGTAGACTACCGACCTCTCAACGCGGTGACAATCAAAAACAAATATCCACTTCCTCGCATTGATGTTCTTTTCGATCAATTGTCTATAGCAAAAATCTTTTCCAAGATTGATCTTCATTCTGGATATCATCAAATCAAGATTCTACCATGTGATGTTCCAAAGACCACTTTCTCCACTCAATATGGACTATATGAGTACTTAGTCATGTCTTATGGTCTCACAAATGCTCCTGCCTACTTCATGTATCTCATGAATTCGGTTTCTATGCCGGAGATTGACAAGTTTGTCATGGTTTTCATCGATGACATTCTTATTTATTCCAAGGATGAGGAGGAACATGCTAAACATTTGCACATTGTTCTCCAACGCCTCAGAGACCATGAATTATATGCTAAGATCTCCAAATGTGAATTCTGGTTGGATAGTGTGAAATTTTTGGGCCATACTATCTCCAGTAATGGTATCTCAGTTGACCCCAGTAAAGTTCAAGAGGTGATGGATTGAAAACCTCCCACTTCTGTTCATCAGATTCGTAGTTTTCTTGGTTTAGCCGGTTATTATCATCGTTTCATTCCGGATTTCTCCAGAATTGCTAAACCTATGACCGAACTGTTGAAGAAAGGAGTAAAATTTGTGTGGAATGAAGATTGTGAAAAAGCTTTCCACATTCTTCGTGAACATTTGACTACAGCGCCAGTCTTAGCTCAACCAGACAATACCAAACCATTTGACGTTTACTGTGACGCTTCTGGTACGGGTTTGGGTTGTGTACTTATGCAAGACAATCGGGTTACTGCCTATGCTTCACGAGCACTTCGGCCCCATGAAAAGAATTACCCAACCCATGATCTTGAGTTAGCAGCTGTCATTCACACTCTCAAGATTTGGAGGCACTACCTTATGGGCACCCATTGCAATATTTATACCGATCATAAGAGTCTCAAGTATATATTCACACAAGCCGACCTAAATATGAGACAAAGATGATGGTTGGAATTAATCAAAGATTATGATCTTGATGTGCACTACCATCCAGGCAAAGCTAATGTAGTCGCGGATGCACTTAGCCGCAAAGCTCATTGCAATTGCCTATCTGCCGCATCATACAATGAGACGTTATGCTCTGAAATGTGGAAACTTAGATTGAAAATGATTCCTCAAGGAACTTTGAATCACATCTCTATTGAACCCACTCTTCATGACTGTATCATCATGGCACAATTACATGATGAGGGTGTTACGATCATCAAGAAGAAACTATCTCAAGGAGAGGAGAAGTACAAATGTTTTCATCAGGACCACAAGGGAATTTTATGGTTTGGAAGTCGCATTGTTGTTCCGAAAAATCACAAACTCCGAAAGCAAATTCTTGATGAAGCACATCTTTCCAAATTCTCTATTCATCCAGGCAGTAGCAAAATGTATCAGGACCTTAACAAAAAATTTTGTTGGACCAGGATGAAGAGGAAAATTGCCCAATATGTTGCAGAGTGTGACACTTGTCAGCAAGTGAAAGCTAGCCACTTAAAAGTAGCTGGTACACTTTAACCTCTGCCAATACCATCCTAGAAATGGGAAGACATCAGTATGGACTTCATCGTTGGTTTGCCCAATACATCTCAGAAACACGATTCTATATGGGTTATTGTAGATAGGCTTACAAAACCGCTCATTTTATTCCCGTACACACCACTTATAAGGCCAAGAGATACACTGAGATTTATCTGGACCGTATTGTTTGTCTACACGGTGTCCCAAAGATAATCATCTCTGATCGCGACACTTAGTTCGTGGCACGCTTTTGGGAACAATTACAAGAATCCATTGGTACCAAATTAATCTGAAGCTTAGCTTATCATCCTCAGACCGACGATCAAACTGAAAGAGTAAATCAAATTCTCGAAGACATGCTTAGAGCTTGTGTCATTCATTATGACAAGAATTGGGACAAATGTTTACCTTTAGCAGAGTTCTCATATAACAACAACTATCAAGCAAGACTAAAAATGGCATCATTCGAGGCATTGTATGGACGAAGGTGTCGAACTCCGTTGAGCTGGTCACAAACTGGAGAGCGCAAAATCTTTGGACAAGACTTGGTAGTAGAGGCAGAAGAAAAAGTGAAAGTTATCCATAGAAACCTTAAAGAAGCCCAATCTAGGCAAAAGAGCTATTTTGACAAAAGGAGAAAACCCTTGAAATTCGACGTTGGTGATCATGTTTACCTTCGCGTTTCACAAACCAAGGGTGTGCAACGATTTGGAGTAAAAGGAAAGTTAGCCCCTGGTTATGTTGGTCCGTATGAAATCATTGAAGAATGGGGATCCGTGGCCTATAGATTGCCACTTCCTTCGCAGCTTGCAGCCATTTATGACGTCTTTCGTGTCTCTCAACTAAAGAAATGTGTCAGAGTTCCTACCGAAATTGTTGAACAACAGGAAATCATGGTGGAACCAGATCTCTCTTATGTTGAGCAACCCATCAAAATCCTTGACCAGAAGGAAAGAAGTACCCGGAGGGCGGTGATTAAAATGTATAAAATTCAGTGGAACCATCACACTGAAGAAGAAGCCACATGGGAAATTGAAAGTTATCTCAATCAAAAGTTTCCTAGTTTTCTTAGTTCCATCCAAGGTACACAGTTTCTGCAACTAGTTTTTATCCGAATCTCGGGATGAGATTCTTTTTAAGGGGGGTTGGCTGTGACACCCTAGGTGTCTAAAAGGATAAACAAAGATCCATAACATGAAATCAGGCATAAAAGAGCACGAAAGATATAAAACAACCTATCAAAATCTACCTTTCAAGAAAATAAATATGTGTATATGTATATAAGCATAATTATGTGAACTCTTGCAAACAAACCTTTGTAACTTTCAAAGTTGATCACAGCTAGCTCTGAAATTTTAATGGCACTTCTGTCATAACAAGAGCAACAAAAGTCTAGTTGAACTCAAGGGCAAAGAGTCCAAATATTCACATGAAATAACGTGTTATTTAAATATTTATTTTTAGAAATTCAAAATAACTTTTTATACTTTGCTCAACTGAGCATAGTCATAAAAGATAAAATGTATATCTTGAAAAGAGGAACAAGTTTGGTATTCAAACGTTTTTGATTTGACCTTGGGAAGAATGAGTTTTAGCTCCCTTTTCCACCCAGACCCCTACTATTTTTGTTTACTGCACTTAAGTCCCATCACCTTCTCCCTCCTCTCTCCTCTTCAGCCCCCTGCCTCCCTGTCGCACGACCGCGGTGCCACCTGGCTGCCGGCGCCAGTGAGGCAGCTGCGCCCTCGGTTTTGGCTCCTGGTTTCGCCTTCCCTGCAGCTTGTGCCCAGGCCGCCATTCCCCCTCCCACGCCTATAAAAGCCCACCCGAGGTCCCTGATCTCGTCGCCCCCAACACCAACTGCCGCAAGCAGTCACATGCACGTGGACGCACCACTCCGCCCGACCGGCCCTTCCCTTCGCCCTTAAGGCAGCACCAGCTGCCCAGCTCGTTTCTCCTCCCCTCGCCCTGCCTATAAAAGGGGCAGCCGAGCCCCTTCCTACGCACACACCCGAAACAACCGCCATTGATGTCGGTGTTTTACCGCCACGCCCACCGAGGGATACCCTCGAGGTGGTGAGTTTGTATGTAGGGTGTCGCCGAGATCAGGAACTCGGAGGTGCAAAGGAACGCAAGGTTTAGACAGGTTCGGGCCACTAGAGCGTAATACCCTACGTCCTGTGTGGTTTGTATTGCCTTTGATGGTGATGATCATGATTGTCCCCAAGGGGGTCCCTGTCCGCCCTTATATAGTCTGGGAGGACAGGTTTACATGGAAGTCACAAGGCAAGAAGTCCCATCCGAGTACTTCTCGGGGTAGTCTCTATCGATGTTTTACCACCACGCCCACCGAGGGATACCCCCGAGGTAGTGAGTTTGGTTGGTTGGGTGTCGCCGAGATCAAGAACTCGAAGGTGCAAAGCAACACATGGTTTTAGACAGGTTCGGGCCGCTGGGAGCGTAATACTCTACGTCCTGTGTGGTTTGTATTGCCTTTAATGGTGATGATTGTGGTTGTCCCCGAGGGGGTACCTGTCCGCCCTTATATAATCCGGGGGACAGGTTTACATGGGAATCCTAGTCGGGTACAAGCCAAGGAGTCCCACCCGACTACTTCTCGGGTAGTCTCTATCCGACTCTGACTAGTTAAACTACCGTACGAGTAATCCTACTGCATTACGAGTAGTTACAATGGACATGAGGCGTGGGCCATGTCCCACCCCGAATCCTAGGTGAAGTGCGCCACGTGGCCAGTCCCGTGTGCCCGGGTCTGACAAGCCCCCGAGCTCTTCGTAGTCGAGTACTTGCAGGCGTCCGAGTACTTCTGAAGGCGTCTTCGAGGTCTCTGCGAACCTCATCTTGAAGGTGTCTTCCGAGTACTTCCATGGCTGCGTCGAGGCTGTTAGGTGCTCATGCCTCGAGTAGTTGTTCACTCTTCTTTTTATATGGGGTGCGATTAACTCGCACTCCATATGTAGGCTCCCAAGCCTTAGGTTGACTCGTAGAATCAGGGTGAGGGTCAATATAAACTTGAATCTTCTGTCTTAGTCTTCCAACAGATTTGAAAAATAAATCGTTGATGACACGTGTCCCGCAGCCCCCGAGCCTTGAATCCAAATCCCTAGGTTTTGGAATCTAGGATTCAAAGAGTCGTGGCATGCAATATGGAAAAGATTTGATGGTAAACATGGGCAAAGTGGTGTAGTAAATTTGAAAACCTCTCTTTTAAGGATGAGTTCCCTGAAAAGATGGTGAAACAAATAACATTCCCAACAAGCACCCAAAATTACCACTCAAACCAAACTTAGTGCCCAAGCCAATGACCAAATAAATTCTCTAGGTAATAAATGTAATAAAACCTCTTATTTCCGAATAAATTCCCTGAAATAATGGTTAACAAACATACACCCAAGATAAATCTTAAAAAGCCTCTTGGTTCAGATATTTGTCGAATAATCATGCGGTATTCGACATGGAACATGTGTACTGCCTTTGAAAGCAATCTGAGAGCTTTGCCACATCAAGCCCCCGAGGCAGGGGCGGAAAAGTAGTCGATGCAGAAAAGGTGGCATTAGCCCCCGAGAGAGCAAGTTATGAAGAGCCATCTAGTCGGAAGTGATCCCGACTTGGATTGTTGTCAAGACAAGTGGTCGAAGTAGTCGGACTGGTACGGGACCCGTCGTAAACAAGTAAAATTCTTGTCATGGGAACAAGACCCCTTCAATAACATAGTGTATAAGTCGAAAACAAGCAAATATGTTACTAGAAAAATATGGGAGCGAGGCCCCTTCAGCAAACTTGCACATGATACCGGTCCTAAACGAGTAAAATGGAGTTGTACTGGAAGTATAAGCACTCAGGCCCTTCAGAAACCCAAAATACTAGTCATGCAATAGTAATTAGGTATTAGAAGTATGAGAGCAAGGCCCCTTCAGTAAACTTGCGCATAGTACCAGTCGTGAATCGGTAAAACGGAGTTGTACTGGAACAATCAACTTCTTGGCACCAAAATATGATAGCCCTAGTTGAGTTACAGATAAAACCGATGCAAGTGTTCAATATTCCACGAGTTTGGTACCTCCTGGCCATCCGAGTACTGCAGGCGATAAGATCTAGGGCCTGTAACCTTGTGCACAATGAAAGGTCCTTCCCATCGTGAATTGAGCTTGTGCAAGCCAGTATCATCCTGGATCCGGCGAAGTACCATGTCTCCCACATTGAAAGAGCGCGTTGGATGTTCCTGTCATGGTAACGACGAAGTCCTTGCAGGTAATGGGCCGACTGCAATAGTGCATTGCATCCGACTTCCTTGGTTGAATCAAGTTCAAGTTGTCTTGTAGTGTTGGCCTCATCTTCTTCAAACATCTCCAGTCGTGGAGACCTTCACATCACGTCAACTGGCAATATGGCCTCGGACCCATACACGAGATAGAAAGGTGACTGGCCTGTGGCTTTGCTTGGTTGTGTGCGAAGCCCCCAGACTACTGATGAGATCTCGTAGATCCACTTGTCGCTCTTTTTGCTGTTCTCGTCATAAAGTCTTTTCTTCAGTCCATCAAGAATCAAGCCGTTGGCACGCTCAACCTGGCCATTGGCCCGCGGATGAGCCACCGAAACATATCTGACTTCAATGGAGCTGCGTTCACAGAAATCCCAGAACAAATGCGAGTGGAAATTTGACCCCAAATCTGTGATAATTGTGTTGGGGAAACCAAAGTGGTGTAGGATGTCGCAGATGAACGTAACCACTTGATTAGCAGTGAGCGTTGCGATAAGTTTGTACTCAATCCACTTTATAAACTTGTCGATGGCCACCAATACGTGTGTGAAACCTCCTGGCGCAGGTGTAAAGGGCCCAATCATGTCCAAGCCCCAGCATGTGAACAACCATGAAGGTGGTATGGTTATCAAATTATGAGCCGGAACATGATGCTGTTTGCCAAAGAATTGGCAATTGGTACATCGGCGAACGAGTGCTTCGGCGTCTGCCAGAGCAGTCGGCCAGTAGAAACCAGAGCGAAATGCCTTGCCGACTAGTGTGCGAGAAGCAGCATGGTTCCCACACACTCCTTCGTGAATCTCTTGGAGTATTCCTTTGCCTTCCTTCGTGCTGACACACTTCATGAGTATGCCTGATGCTGATCCATGCTTATACAACTTGCCCCCGACTAGAACATACCCTCTGCTACGCCATAGGATGCGAGTAGCCTTGTCACTTTTTGGGTCGACGTCGGGGGGTAGTTTGTGCTCCTGGATGTAGTCGATGAAGGTCACCCTCCAGTCGACCTTGATCATCAGGACCTCTCGGTCGGGTTCCTTGGGACCCTAAATGATGGAACTTGAGTCTGGTGCCCTGATGGAAGGGTGATGCAACTCATGAACGAATACTCCCGATGGGACATTAGCACGATTAGAACCCAGTTTGGAGAGTACGTCTGCGCCCACATTGTTGTCGCGAACCACATGATGAATCTCTAGCCCTGAGAACTTTTTCTCGAGCTTGCGTATTTCCATGACATAGGCATCCACGGTGTCCTTGTTGGTCTCCCACTCCTTATTGACTTGTTGAACCACCAGTAAGGAGTCGTTGTAGACTAGTAATCGCTTGATGCCAAGGGAGATTGCCAAGCGTAAGCCATGCAGCAGTGCCTCGTACTTGGCCTCGTTATTGGATACTTCGAATAGAATTTGAAACACATACTTGAGCTATTCTCCTCTCGGGCTGATGAAAAGTACTCCCGCACCACCGTCACCGAGCTTGAGTGAACCATCAAAGTACATGACCCAATGCTCCGGCTGGTTGGTTGGGGTTTCCACATGGTTTTCTCGCCACTCAGCCATGAATTCGACTAGTGCTTGTGACTTGATGGCTGTTCGGGGCTTGAAGTCGAGTATGAGGGCTCCCAGCTTCACCGCCCACTTTGAGATGCGTCCGGTAGCATTCTGATTGTGGAGGATATACTTTAAAGAATTTTTTGAATCATCGGGTAACGAACCTTGGATGCGGAGAGGACTTCACTGATGAAGTAAACCGGTCGCTGCACCCCGAAGGCGTGGCCTTCTTCTGTCGTTCCACCATGATCGTCGTGCTGACGACGTGAGTAGTCGCGGCGATGTAGAGTAGCAGGTTCTCGCCTGGTTGAGGAGCCATCAGGATGGGTGGCGACTGCAAGTGATGTTTGAGGTCTTCTAGCGCCTTGTTTGCTTCCTTGGTCCACTTAAAGTTGTTGTGATGCTTGAGCAACTTGAAGAAGGGTAGTCCCCTTTCTTCAAGTCGGGAAATGAAGCGATTCAATGCTGCCATGCAGCCGGTTAGCCTCTTGATGTCTTTGACAGTCTTTGGGGGATCCATGGTTGTGATGGCATTGATCTTATCTGGATTGGCTTCAATCCTGCAGTGGCTAACGATGAACCCGAGTAGTTTGCCCTGAGGGATGCCGAAGACGCACTTTATCGGGTTAAGCTTCCATCGAAACCGTCGCAGGCTGTTGAAGGTCTCTTCGAGGTCAGTGATGAACTCGTCATGGGATCTGGTCTTGATGACCACATCATCCACGTAAGCCTCAACGTTGCGGTGAAGTTGATCTGCGAGGCACAGTTGAATGGCCCGTTGATAAGTGGCTCCTGCGTTCTTCAACCCAAAAGACATTGTAGTATAAGTGTATGCTCCGAAGGGGGTGATGAACGCCGTTTTGATCTGGTCTTCCTCCTTGAGATCTATCTGATGATAGCCCGAGTAGCAATCGAGGAAGGAGACCAAAACGCAGCCAGCCGTGGAGTCGATGATTTGATCAATGCGTGGTAGCTCGAAGGGGTCCTTCGGGCAATGTTTATTGAGATCAGTATAATCCACACACATCCTCCATTCATTATTATTCTTTTTGAGTACAAGTACAGGGTTAGCTAGCCACTCTAGGTGGTAAACTTCTTTAATAAAACCAGCCGCGAGTAGTTTTGCTAACTCTTTCTTGATAGCCTCCCTTTTGTCGGGGGCAAAACGACACAGTCGTTGCTTCTTCGGAGTGGCCTTAGGGTCGACTTTTAGGCAATGCTCGATCAACTCCTCACCCATGGCATATCTATTGGTTTCCACGCGAATATGTCCCGGTTGGCCCTAAGGAAGTTGACGAGTGCGCTTTCCTATTTGTCACCTAGGCCGCCTCCAATCAGAGCCGTCTTGGACAAGTCGCCTTCCTACAGTTGGATAGTCTTGATGCCAACGTCGCTGGGGTTAGGCTTAACCCTCGACTGGCTTGGCCGCTCGTGGGAGACCTCCATCTCTGTGTTGGTCAGCTTTAGCGCGGCCGCGAGTACTTCTGCAGATGGCTCTGGCACGCGTGAAGTCGATGCATACTCAATCGCCTCCTGGTCGCAGTCGTACGACTTCTTGAGGTCGCCACAGAGTGTGAGCACGCCTGTCTTGCCCGGCATCTTGAGTAGTAGGTACACGTAGTGGGGCACAACCATGAATTTGGCTAGTGCCAGCCTGTCCAGAATGGCGTGGTACGACGAGTCAAAATCCGCCACCTCGAACTTGATGTACTCAGTGCGGTAGTTGTCTTTGGTCCCGAAGGTGACTGGCAGGACCACTGATCCGTGTGGTGTAGCCGCGTTGCCTGGGACGATCCCGTAGAAGGGAGCCTTGTTGTCCAGTCCCATCTTCTTTAGCGTACTCATGAGGAGTAGATTGAGTCCGCTTCTGCCGTCAATGAGTACTCGGGTAAGCTGCGAGCCCACCACAACAGGATCTAGGACGAGCAAGAACTTTCCCGGCTTGGAGAAGCTGGTCCATTGATCCTCCCTAGAGAAGGAAATCGGGACCTCGCTATATCTCAAGGGACTTGTTGTGGCTGGTTCCACAGAGAGGATTTCGCGCAAGGTTAGTTTCTGCGCGCGCTTGGTGGGGAATCCACCGTCTCCACCAAAGATAACATTGACGACGTTCTTCAGATCCTGGAAATCTTGGGGTCCCGACTTGTCACCTCCTTCTTCATCATCCTCCTTGTCCTTTCGCTTTCCGACTTGATGGAGGGGTGGAGCGTTGAGTGATTTGCGGATGGTGACGCACTCAAAGAGCGTGTGACGCGACTTCGGGTGAATTGGGCATTGCTTGTGCAGGACTTGATCGTATTCCGACTGGTTGTTCCCCGGCTTCATGCCGCGTGGGTTGCGCTCGACAGCCGCGACTTCATCGTCAGGCTTGCGCTTTCGGGGGTTCCCCGAGTGGTTCCGCTGGCTTTTGTCGAAGTGGTCGTTGCCGTTCCCTTGTTTGTCGTGGTTGCGCTTGGGGAAGCGGTCGTTTTCCTCGTCCTCCTGGTCAGCCCATCTTGCCATCATGTCCCGCAGCTCCAGGGCGGTTGTTAGGCGGTTACGCCCAAAGTTGTGGTACGTGTTCTTCGAGAAGATGCCGTGTTAGAAGCAGCGGATGACATCCTAATCGGTGATTTTGGCGATGGTGGCACGTGTCTCAAAGAAATGCCATGTGTACGATCTCAGGGTCTTGTTCATCTCCTGCTTCACCTGGGACAAGTCGTCACGAGTGCCTGCCCTGATCATGGACCCCTGGAAGTTGTTGATGAAGGCCCGCTTGAGGTCCTCCCATGAGTCGATGGAGTTTGGCTTGAGGCTTTCAAGCCACGTGAGGGGTGAAGGTTCTAGGGCCACTGGGATGTAGAGTGCTTTCGTAGAGTTGGAGCCCCCTGAAACTTCAATAGTGACAGAATAGCAATGAAGCCACTAGCGTGGGTCCTACTTACTGTCATATTTGGGGATTCCGACTGGTTTGAAGTCCTTGGGGTAGGACTTGTCGGTAATGGTGGTGGTGAAGGCGGGGAAGCGGTCGCTGTCGTTGTCGTCGTAGTGCCTGCCGGTACATTCCTTCCTCCTCGTGTCAATGACAAGCCGCGCGTCGTGGCCTTCATTGATCTTTTGCCTGAGGTTGATCGTGGGAGCGATCTGGAGGTTGGCTGCGACTGGATCTTCGCCGCGGTGCCTTGCCCCACACTGGTTGCGAGGGGGTTTTTTTACTTCTTGTTCATTGTTGCCACGTGCAGACGAGTGGCCCTCATTGCGCTGGCGGTTGTTGTTCCTCCGACTCCCTTGGCCTGCTCCAGGAGTGCGACTGACCAGCGCGGTATCCCCGTGTTGCTCAGACCTTGAGAGCTGGTTTCGAGTGGATGACACCGGATGTTGCCCGTCGAGTTGCACGAGCGCGCGCTGGGTCAAGTACTGCAACCTTTGGATCTGGGGTTATATGGGAGTTGTTGGGCTAAAAGTGCTGCCTCTGCAATCGTGCCGATCGGCGTACGGTACTCACAATTGCCGCTTGTGGTCGATGAAGTAGCCTCCGGCTGCTTGAAGTTGGCTAGGTGGCTGTTGAAACCACCCAAACCATCGGCGATGCAGATCCAAGAGCCGAAGATGAAAGTCGTGCCCTTGTCGAGTGCCATCGAGTTCTCTGGTGGATCATCGATGAGCTCCCCTACTTGGCGCACCAGTTGTCGGTGTTTTACCGCCATGCCCACCGTGGGATACCCCCAAGGTGGTGAGTTTGGTTGGTTGGGTGACATCGAGATCAGGAACTCGAAGGTGCAAAGGAACACAGGGTTTTAGACAGGTTCGGGCCGCTGGGAGCGTAATACCCTACGTCCTGTGTGGTTTGTATTGCCTTTGATGGTGATGATTGTGATTGTCCCCAAGGGGGTACCTGTCCGCTCTTATATAATCCGGGGGACAGGTTTACATGGGAATCCTAGTCGGGTACAAGCCAAGGAGTCCCACCCGACTACTTCTCGGGTAGTCTCTATCCGACTCCAACTAGTTTAACTACCGTATGAGTAATCCTACTGCATTACGAGTAGTTACAATGGACATGAGGCGTGGGCCATGTCCCACCCCGAATCCTAGGTGAAGTGCGCCACGTGGCCAGTCCCGTGTGCCCGGGTCTGACAGTCTCCTACCGTGTCCGACTAGTCTAACTATCATACGAGTAATCCTACTGAATTACGAGTAGTTACAATAGATGTAAGGCGTGGGCCATGTCCCATCCCGTATCTTAGGAAAAAGTGTGCCACGTGTACAGTCCCGTGTACCCGGGTCTGACAAGCCCCCGAGCTCTTCGTAGCCAAGTACTTGCAGGCGTCCAAGTACTTCTAAAGGCGTCTTCGAGTTCTTTCCGAACTTCATCTTGAAGGTGTCCTCCGAGTACTTTCCTGGCTGCGTCGAGGCTGTGAGGTGCTCATGCCCCTAGTAGTTGTTCAGTCTTCTTTATATGGGGTGCGATTAACTCGCACTCCATATGGAGTAGCCCCGAGCCTTAGGTTGACTCGTAGAATCAGGCTGAGGGTCAATTTAAACTTGAGTCTTCTATTCTAGTCTTCCAGCAGATTTGAAAAATAAGCCGCTGATGACACGTGTCCCGTAGCCCCCGAGCCCTGAATCCAAATCCCTAAGATTTGGAATAAAGGATCCAAAGAATCGTGGCATGCAATGTGTAACAGATAAAATTTGATGGTAACATGTGTAAATTGATATAGTAAATTTGAAAACCTCTTTTTTTGGGATGAGTTCCATGAAAAAATGGTTAAACCAATAACATACCCAACAAACGCCCGAAATTACCTCTCAAACCAAACTTTGTGCCCTGAGCCAATGACTAAATAAGTCCTCTGGGTAATAGATTGAACAAACCCCTTATTTCAGAATAAATCCCTGAAATAATGGTTAGTAAACATCTACCCAAGATAAATCTTAAAAGGCCTCTTGGATCGGACATTGGTGTACAGCATCGAGCATCTAAGCATGAGAGGTGTCCCTCGAGGCACGTTCAGTGCCTTGTCGCATCAAGCCCCCGAGCCAGGGGCCAGATGGTAGTCATAAAGTAGTCGTATCCGACTTGTGGCACCAGCCCCCGAGTCCAGACATGGAGCAAATAGCTAATGGTGCTCGAGATGTCGGAGAATGGCATCTTGTTGGAGTCGTTCCGGACTAGGATTGTAGTCGAGACAAGTAGTCGAAGTAGTCAGATAGGTATAATATCGGTCGTAAACAAGTGAAATTCTTATCATGGGAGCAAAACCCCTTCAATAACATAGTGTACAAGTCGAGAACAAGTAATACATTACTGGAAAATAAGGGAGCGAGGCCCCTTCAGCAAACTTGCACATGATACCGGTCATAAACCAGTAAAATGGAGTTGTACTAGAAGTATTTGCGCAAAGGCCCTTCATGAACCCAAAAGACTAGTCGGAGACTAATAATTAGGTACTGTAAGCATAGGGGCGAAACCCATTCAGTAAATGTCGCATAGTACCAGTCGGAAACTGGTAAAACAGAGTTGTACTGGTAGTATCAACCTCCAGGCACCAATAGAAGATGTCCCCAGTCGAATCAAGGATGAAACCAACGTAGATGTTCGATATTCCATGAATTGGGTACCACCTGGCCATCCGGGTATTGTAAGCGGTAAGACTCAGGTCCTGTAACCTTGTGCACAATGAAAGGTCCCTCCCAATGTGAGTTAAGTTTGTGCAGACCAGTGTCATCCTGGATTCGTTGAAGTACCATATCTCCAACATTGAAAGAGCGCCGTTGAATGTTCCTATTGTGGTAATGACGAACTCCTTGAAGGTAACGGGTCGAGTGCCATAGTGCATTGCATTGGACTTCCTCAGTTGAGTCGAGTTCAAGATGTCTTGCATTGTCAGCCTCGCCTTCTTCAAACATCTCTAGTCGTGGAGACTTCCACATCACGTCAGCTGGCAATATGGCTTTGGACCCGTATACGAGAAAGAAAGGTGACTGGCCTATGGCTTTGCTTGGTTGTGTGCGAAGCCCCCAGACTACTAATGAAATCTCGTTGATCCCTTTGCCGCCATTTTTGCTATTCTTGTTATAGAGTCTTTTCTTCAATCCATCAAGAATCAAGCCGTTGGCGCGCTCAACCTGGCCGTTGGCCCGCGGATGAGCCACCGAAACATATTTGACTTCAATGGAGCTGCGCTCACAGAAATCCCAGAACTGATGCGAGTGGAAATTGGATCCCAAATATGTGATAATGGTGTTGGGGAAGCCAAAGCGGTGTAAGATGTCGCAGATGACAGTAACCACTCGATCTGTCGTGAGCGTTGCGATTGATTTGTACTCTATCCACTTTGTAAACTTGTCGATGGCCACCAACACGTGTGTAAAACCTCCTGGCGCAGTTGTCAAAGGTCCTATCATGTCCATGCCCCAGCATGCAAATGGCCATGAGGGTGGTATGGTGATGAGGTTATGAGCCTGCACGTGAGGCTGTTTGCCAAAGAATTGGCAATTGGTATACCGGCGAACGAGTGCTTCGGCATCTGCCAAAGCAGTCGGCAAGTCAAAACCAGATCGAAATGCCTTGCCGACTAGTGTGCGAGAAGCCGCGTGGTTCCCGCACACGCCTTCGTGAATCTCTTGGAGTATCTCTTTGCCCTCCTCCGTACTAACACACTTCATGAGTATGCCAAATGCAGATCCCCGCTTGTAAAGATTGCCCCCGACTAGAGCATATCCTTTGCTGCACCGTAGTATGCGAGTGGCTTCGACGATTTTTGGATCAACGCTGGGGCGTAGTTTGTGCTCCTGGATGTAGTCGATGAAGGCCACCCTCCAGTCGAACTCGATCATCAAGACCTCTCGGTCGGGCTCCATGGAACCCTGACCGATGGAACATGAGTCTGGTGCTCTGATGGAAGGGTGATGTAACTCGTGAACAAAAACTCCCGGTGGGACGTTAGCCCGATCGGAACCCAGTTTAGAGAGCACGTCCGCGCCCGCATTGTTGTCGCAGACCACATGGTGAATTTCCAGCACCGAGAACTTTTTCTCGAGCTTGCGTATTTCCATGACGTAGGCGTCCATGGTATCCTTGTTGATGTCCCACTCCCTGTTGACTTGTTGAACCACCAGTAAGGAGTCGCCATAGACGAGTAGTCGCTTGATGCCCAGGGAGATTGCTAGGCGTAGCCCGTGCAACAATGCTTCATACTCGGCCTCGTTGTTGGAGACCTCGAACAATATTTGAAACACGTACTTGAGTTGTTCTCCCCTCAGGCTGATGAAAAGAACTCTCGCACCACCGCCACTGAGCTTGAGTGAACCGTCAAAATACATGACCCAATGCTCCGGCTGGTTAGTTGGGGCTTCCACTTGGTTTTCTCGCCACTCGGCCATGAAATCGACTAGTGCCTACGACTTGATGGCTGTATGGGGCTTGAAGTCGAGCGTAAGGGCTCCCAGCTCCACCGCCCACTTGGAGATACATCCGGTAGCGTCCCTATTGTGGAGAATGTCCGCCAATAGGGAAGTCGGAGACCACCAGGATATTGTATGCGTCGAAGTAGTGGCGAAGCTTCCTGGAAGTGATGAGTATACCGTAAAGAATTTTCTGAATCGTTGGGTAAAGAACCATAGATTTAGAAAGGACTTCGTTGATGAAGTAAACTGGTCACTGCACCCTGAAGGCGTGGCCTTCTTCCTGTCGTTCCACCATGATTGCCGTACTGACGATGTGGGTAGTCGCGTTGATGTAGAGCAGCAGGTTTTCGCCTGGTTGGGGAGCCGTGAGGATGGGTGGGGACTACAAGTGATGTTTGAGGTCTTGTAGGGCCTAGTTCCACTTGAACTTGTCGTGGTGCTTGAGCAACTTAAAGAAGGGTAGTCCCCTATCTCCAAGTCAGGAGATGAAGCGGTTCAGAGCTGCCATGCAGCCAGTGAGCTTCTGGACGTCTTTGATTGTCTTTGGGGCATCCATGGCTGTGACGGCGTTAATCTTATCTGGATTTGCTTCGATCCTGCAGTGGCTGACGACTAACCTGAGTAGTTTGCCCTGAGGGATGCCAAAGACGCACTTCATCGGGTTGAGCTTCCAATAAAACCGTCGCAAGCTGTTGAAGGTCTCCTCGAGGTCAGTGATGAACCCGTCGTGGGATCGGGTCTTGATGACCACATCATCCACGTAAGCCTCAATGTTGCGGTGAAGTTGATCTGCAAGGCACAATTGGATGGCCCATTGATAGGTGGCTCCTGCGTTCTTCAACCCGAAAGACATTGTAGTATAAGCATATGCTCCAAAGGGGGTGATGAACGTGGTTTTGATCTGGTCTTCCTCCTGATGATAGCCCAAGTAGCAGTCGAGGAAGGAGAGTAAGATGCAACCAGTCGTGGGGTCAATGACTTGGTCGATGCGTGGGAGCGCGAAGGGGTCCTTCGGGCATTGTTTATTAAGATTAGTATAATCCACACACATGCTCCATTCATTGTTATTCTTTTTTAGTATAAGTACAGGGTTGGCTAGCCACTCGGGGTGGTAAACTTCTTTAATAAAACCAACCGCGAGTAGTTTTGCTAACTCTTTCTTAATGGCCTCCCTCTTGTCGGGGGCAAAATGATGCAGTCGTTGCTTCTTCGGAGTGGCTTTAGGGTCAAATTTTAGGTAGTGCTCGATCAACTCCTTGGGCACCCTGGCATATCGGCTGGTTTCCAGGCGAATATGTCACGGTTAGCCCTAAGGAAGCTGACGAGCGCGCTTTCCTATTTGTCACCTAAGCCACTTCCAATCAGAGTAGTCTTGGACGGGTCGCCTTCTTGCAGCTGGATGGTCTTGATGCCGACGTTGCTGGGGTTAGGTTTAACCCTCGACTGGCTTGGCCGCTGGTTGGAGATCTCCATCTCTGTGTTGGTGAGCTTCAGCGCGACCGCAAGTACTTCTGCAGACGGCTCTAGCATGAGTGAAGTCGTGGCGTACTCGATCTCCTCCTGGTCGCAGTCGTATGACTTCTTTAGGTCGCCATGGAGTGTGCGCACGCCTGTCTTGCCTGGCATCTTGACAAGTAGGTAGACGTAGTGGGGCATGGCCATGAATTTGGCAAGTGCCGGTCTGCCAAGGATGGCATGGTACGACGAGTCAAAATCCTCCACCTCGAACTTGATGTACTCGGTGCTATAGTTGTCTTTTGTCCCGAAGGTGACTGGTAGGACCACTGATCCGAGTGGTGTAGCCTCGCTACCTGGGACGATGCCATAGAAAAGAGCTTTGCTGAGAGTGAGCATCTTGGAGATGTCCACTCCCATCTTCTTCAGAGTACTCGCGAAGAGCAGGTTAAGGCCGCTTCCGCCGTCAATGAGTACTCGGGTGAGCTGTGAGCCCGCCACGACAGGGTTTAAGACAAGCAGGAATTTTCTCGGCTCGGAGAAGCTGGTCCAATGATCCTCTCTGGAGAAGGAGATCGGGACCTCACTATATCTCAAAAGCCTTGTCGTGGCCGGTTCCACAGAGAGTATTTCGCGCAGGGTTAGCTTCTGCTCGCTCTTGGTGGGGAATCCACCGTCTCCACCGAAGATAACGCTGATGACGTTCTTGGGATCCTGGAAATCTTGAGCCCTCGACTTGTCACCTCCTTCGTCGTCATCCTCCTTGTCGTTTCGCTTTCCTGCTTGGTGGAGGGGTGAAGCGTTGAGTGATTTTCGGATGGTGATGCACTCGAAGAGCGTGTGCCGCGACTTCGGGTGTATCGAGCATTGTTTATGCAAGACTTGCTCATAGTTCGAGTGGTTGTTCCACGACTTATTCCCGCGCGGGTTGCGCTCGACAGCCTCAACTTCATTGTCTGGCTTGCGCTTTTGGGTATTCCACGAGTGGTTCCGTTGGCTTTTGTTGAAGTGGCCGTTGCCAGCGCCTTGCTTGTCGTGGTTGCGCCTGGGGAAACGGTCGTTCTCCTTGTCCTCCTGGTCAGCCCACCGTGCCATCATGTCCCGCAGCTCCACGGCAGTAGTCGGGCGGTTGCGCCCGAAGTCGTGGTACGTGCTTTTCAAGAAGAGGCCATTTTGGAAACAACAGATGACGTCCTCATCCGTGATGTTGGCGATGGTAGCGCGCATCTCGAGGAAACGCCATGTGTAGGACCTCAGGGTCTCGTTCATCTCCTGCTTCACCTGGGACAAGTCGTGGCGAGTGCCTGCCTTGATCATGGATCCGTGGAAGTTGTCGATGAAGGCTCGCTTGAGGTCCTCCCACGAGTCGATGGAGTTTGGCTTGAGGCTTTCAAGCCACGTGAGGGGTGCAGGTTCCAGAGCAACCGGAAAGTAGAGAGCTTTTGTAGAGTTGGATCCCCCTAAAACTTCAATAGTGATGGAGTAGCAACGAAGCCACTAGCGTGGGTCCTGCTTACAGTCATACTTGGGGATTCCGACTGGTTTGAAATCCTTGGGGTAGGACTTGTCGATAATGGTCGTGGTGAAGGCGGGGAAGCGGTCGCTGTCGTCGTCGTCGTAGTGCCTGCCGGTACGGTCCTTCCTCCTCGCGTCAATGACAAGCCGCATGTCGTGGCCTTTATTGATCTTCTGCCTGAGGTCGATCGTGGGCGCGTCCTGGAGGTTGGCCGCGACTGGATCTTGGCTGCGGTGCCTTGCCCCACACTGGTTGCGAGGGGTTGTTGTACTTCTTGTTCATTGTTGCCACGCGCGGACGGGTGGCCCTCATTGCGCTGGCGGTTGTCATTCCTCCAACTCCCTTGGCCTCCTCCGGGGGTGCGACTGACCAGCGCGGTATCCTCGTGTTGCTCGGACCTTGAGAGGTGATTCCGAGTGGATGACGCTGGATTTTGCCCATCGAGTTGTACGAGCACGCGCTGGGTCAAGTACTGCATCCTTTGGATCTTGGGGTTAGATGGGAGTTGTTGGGCTAAGAGTGCTGCCTCTACAATCGCGCCAATCTGCGTATAGTACTCGCGATCCGCGACTACCGCGAAGGCGTTGGTGAGATCCCTTGGTCCACGGACGCGGTTCTGCGCGTTGCGCCTGCGTTGAGCCCGTTTGGCATTCTTTGCCCGCCGGATCCTCCGATGCTCTCATCTTCATCTTGAGGAGCGTCTGCTGTGGGCTCATCGGCTGAGATGTCCGCGAGTTATTCGTTGTCGTACTGGGTGCCCAGTTCGTCCTCTTCCGCATTGCGAAGGGAAGCGATGCAGACTTGTCGATCCGGCGAGTGGTTTGCCCTGAGGCTGTACTCGAGTAGCTCTATGCTACTCTCTCCTTCTTCCACGATGGGGGAGAGGGGTCTACCCTCCTGGAAGGGTACCTCCTGCGTGAAGGCCACAAGGCGGGACTCGTAATCGAGTAGTTCGGAGGGCTCAAAGCCCTTCTAGTACACGAAACGTCCTTGCGGCGTTGATGTTATCGTTAAACCCAGATGGCTGCCCAACACGAATTCGGTGTGGCCATCGGGTTGTGACTGGTTTTCAAGGGCGGGGCCGCCCGACAAGCGAGGGCTCCCGCGTCTCTGAACCTTTTCTGATCCGATTTAGAGATGTAATCCCGCAAGTGGAGTACTCTTCATCGGAGTCCGAGTAGATGTCGAAAACGGAGGCCTCTCGGCTAGCGGTGGCACCCACGTCCCCGATTCGGAGTAGTAGATCCAAATCCTCCTCCAAGTCAAAGAGGGACTTGGATCGTGGGGTCTTTGTAGCTCAACTTGAATCCGAGTCAGTAGATCTGTTGCATCTCATGTTGAAGTCATTTTGAAAATGGACGTTGTTTCGATCTGCAGGGCCAGATCAGGAAGCAGCGTGTCGTCGAGGTTGTCGACAAAGTCTTCAAGATCGCTGCTTGTGGTTGATGAAGTAGCCTCCGGCTGCTTGGAGTTGGCTAGGTGGCTGTTGAAGCCACCCAAGCCATCGGCGATGCAGATCCAAGACCCGAAGATGAGAGTCGTGCCCTTGTCGAGCAAGGCGCTGGTGAAGTTGAACGACGCCATCGAGTTCTCCGATGGATCTTCGATGAGCACCCCTACCTGGTGCGCCAGCTGTCGGTGTTTTACCACCATGCCCACCGAAGGATACTCCTGAGGTGGTGAGATTGTAGGTAGGGTGTCGCCGAGATCAGGAACTCGAAGGTGCAAAGGAACGCAAGGTTTAGACAGGTTCAGGCCGTGAGACGG
This sequence comes from Panicum miliaceum, assembly GCA_032594955.1. Taxonomy (NCBI): domain Eukaryota; kingdom Viridiplantae; phylum Streptophyta; class Magnoliopsida; order Poales; family Poaceae; genus Panicum; species Panicum miliaceum. The sequence continues at coordinate 24,161,594 of CM064066.1, read as the reverse complement.
AAAACCAAAGACACTCAGGACTTTCACATAATACCCTATGTCGTGTGTGGTTTGTATTGCCTTTGATGGTGACGATCGTGATTATCCCCAAGGGGGTCCCTGTACGCCCTTATATAGTCTGGGGGGACAGGTTTACATGGAAGTCCTAGTCGAGTACAAGGCAAGGAGTCCCATCCGAGTACTTCTCGGGTAGTCTCCTACCGTGTCCGACTAGTCTAACTACCGTACGAGTAATCCTACTGCATTACGAGTAGTTACAATAGATGTAGGGCGTGGGCCATGTCCCATCCCGTATCTTAGGAAAAAGTGTGCAACGTGTACAGTCCCACCCCGACCTCCCTCCGCCCAAAAGGACCCTCTAGTGAGCTTTCCCACCTCCCACTAGAGTTTCCAACCCTGGCCACGCCACCCCTGCCCTGCCGGAACAGTGCCAGCGCCGCCACCAACTACCGCCGCCTACTATCCACCGTCGAGGACCCTGCTTCGGCTGTCCCCTAGCCCCACCAACGGCACAAATCGGTGCACCCCAGCCCCCTCTCCGTTTCCCCCACCTTCCTCCTCGTTGTCAACTAGTTTCCTCGCCGGAATTTAGCCGGCAGTCGCCGTTCCCCTGCACAAAGGACCCAATTGCTTCAATTTCAATCTTTCCGAGAAGCTTTCGGTAAATCTCAGGGACTCATGTGTAAACCTGAAACTAGAACTTTAAAAATGAATCTGTTAACCTTGAAGATGCAAAACAACTCACATAAAAGTCCAAAGAACACAAACTAAGATGTTCTGGAATCCTTAAGTTAAGATCTACAACTTTGTAACAGGATCTTGGAACTGTTTCCACATAATTTTAACTGTAGATTTAAATCAAGTCTAAATGACTTTTAATTGTTCCAAGAGTTCCAAGAAAGAACTGCTCATGAATTTTTGGATGATAGCTTCTGTGCTAAGAGTAAAGTCTTTCATAAAACTTTCATGCTCTAAATTCAAGCACAGCTAGTTATTTTGAGTACTTTTATGATAGGCTAGATCCTTTTAACCTAAAATGTTAGCCTCCGTTTCTTGCATAGGAAAAATCTACAAACTTCACAATAAACCACTCATGCAAGTAAGTTTGTTCAGTAAAAAGTTGAGCACCAGTTCTGATATGAGTTGTTCTGTACAAATAGATCTTAATCCTAGCAGTAGTCATTTAATACATTTTTCAGGAATAACCTGCTGAATGAAAATGACCAACACTTTTACAGTAAGTTTGTACTTAAGTAACAAGCTCTGTATTAAAATCTCAACCCAGAAACTACCTCTACGAGTAGTTTTGCATAAAAAAATCTCAACTCAGAAACTATCTCTACGAGTAGTTTTGGTTAACCAAAACTTACTGTTAAAAATGGTCGTTACACAAGACAGAACCACTCGTTCACTTAATGAAGTCAGTTAATCCAGATAAGTACTCAATAAATGACTTCCCAAGGACAAGAAAATAAAGTACTCGACTACTTAACTTCAGTTTTGACTACTTTATAGTGCAATAATTATTATCTTGTACCATTAAAACCACTCATACATGTGCATTCATATAGACTCGACTACTCTCGCGGACGGAGTCCAAGAGTGAGCAGCGCGAAGCACAAGTTAATCTAACAGAAGTCGGTGAAGACCCGAACCAACGTTCGGAGGAACCCCCGACTAGTTTTGCTCAAGAAGGCAAGCCCCGGTGCATGATCCCAGTTTTTTAATTACGCAACTGCTGTTCCTTTTTGCCTGTGCATTTAAGTTCATAGAAGTTGATTAGAACCCTAGCTGCATGATCCTAGGAACCTTTGTAATGACTACTAGAATAGGAAGTTTGAGTAGTTGCTCTGCTAATAGGTACGGTAAAAGTCGAGTGGTTTCCTGCCACTCGCGAGAATTATAGGAGTTGAATGTTTTACCGCATTCTGCAACTATAAGGTCGACGGGCGGGGCTGTAGTAAAGTACTCATGGTTGAGGCCCCGTCCGAGTAGAGAAAAATGCTAAGGCCGCAGTGTGTGGTAGCGGTGGTTAAGCGTTTGAACGTGCTAACCACATGTCGATAATATGGTACTCGATAAGCTAAGTACTCGATCGGCCTGGCAAGTGGACTTTACTTTCACCCTACTTGAACAAGTTCAGATGGGTATACACATGCGAGTGCAGAGCGTGGCTCTGTAGTCGGGGAGGGTGACCCTGATCCACAACCCGGAAAGAAAGGGGAAAACTTGCATGTGGTGACCCTTCGGTACTCCAGGCGTGTGTGTTAGGTTTTCCTTGCAAGGTTAAGAAATTCGATTCGAATCATCCGTTTCTCGCGGTAATTGAGACTGCTTAATACCCTTGCCACATAGAGTAACAAGAGGAACTATGGCTATGATGAAACTTGTCGGATGCTTAAATATTTTCCACCATGTTTGCTTAGAGATAGATGCTCACTTAGACTGGTTAAATGAACTAGAATATTGAAAGCTAAAATATGAAATTAAGGACTTACTCTTTGTTGCTTTTCAGCAAAAAGAAAACCCTAGAACCTTAGAGCCTTGCATGCTTAAGTAGTTGGTATTTACATACCACTAGTCGGGTCAGCCTTGCTGCGTATTAGTATACTCAGCCTTGCTTGTGGCAATGTTTTCAGGTGTGTCTTTTGAAGATATGGTAGCTGGTTTGTCTTGGCCGAGTGCTTTGCCGACTGGTTGGACCGTGGAGTGGGATCCGTCCCCGGCCAACAATGACTCTGCCGAGTGATGCCACGTATGGTCTTCATCGTGGTATCCAAATCGACGATAGATGATCGTGTTTTAATTCCGCTGCCGTTAAACTCTGATAAAGTTTCTATGTTTGAACTTAAAAGTACTCATTTGATGATCTCGACTTGTAATAATTGATGTCCGACTTGTGAAGATAAAATCTATGGAATGTTGTAATCTCTGAACTTGCCATCTTGCGAGTTATGTGTATGCCTTGTTTCGATTGAAATCTTAAGTTGTCGCATCGGGATTTACCCGATAGACTGTCGGATTACTCCGTTTGAAGTGCATGGTAGCCGGTTCATCTTTATGGATGATGGTTAGTGCACTTGAGCCGGGTTAATTTGGGCGGTTCTGCCATAACATCCCGATGCAACCACTGGAATTTCGATCGAAACAATGCATACATACAACCCACACGAAGGTGAGCCCAGAGATTACAACAATCCACAATTTTTCACATCAGAGAGTTCAACATGAATTATTATTACAAACCAAGTTCTAATTCATTCATAAACAAGTACTTTCAAAGTTTAATAGTGCAGCAAAAAATAAACAATACTTCTAACGACGATACAATATATCATGATGAAGCCTGTACATGACATCATTCAGCGTTATCATTGTTGGCCAGGGACGTATCCCATTCCACCGACCAGAAAGAAGAGTACACGGCCAAGTCAAACTAGCAACCATGTCCTCAAAGGTCTCACCTGAAAATAAAGCCACAAGCAAGGCCGAGTATACTAATACTCAGCAAAGCTTACCCGACTAGTGGTATATACTTAGCCGACTCCTAGACATGCAAGGCTTTTGACTGAGGGTTGTTTTTGCCAAAAAGCATCTAAGAGTGAGTCCTTGCTTTCAAGTTTTTAGCATCAAGTTCTATTTGATTAACCATTCTAGGTAAGCAACTATCCAAATCACACATGGTGGAAATAATTAATTGAGCATCCAACCAGATTAATCATCATCATTGTTCCTCTTCTTACTCTATGTGATAAAAGGGTTAAGCAGTCTCAATGGCCGCGAGAAATGGACAATTCGAATCGAATTTCTTAACCTTGCAAGGGAAACCTAAACACACGTCACGTGGTTACTCACAGAGTCACACGTGCAACATTTCCCCTTTATTCCCGTTTCATGGATAAGGGCCACCATCCTTGACTACAAAGGTCCACGAACCACAGAACGATGCTGGGCCATGGCTGCTCTTGCACTCACCATGTGCCCATGGGAACGATGTCAAGACGGTGGGAGGTATGTCCATGCACCGTTTCAATCAAGTACTTAAGCTTACCGATTACCATATTCTCGGCATGTGGTTAGTACGTTCAAAACATAACCACCACTACCACACACCACGACCTTAGCATATTCGCTAAACAGATGGGGCCTCAATCATCAACAGGAATATCGTAACATAGCCCCGTCCGTTGACCTTATGATTCCAAGCAACTCCTATATCTCGCGAGTGACAGGAAATCACTCGACTTTTACCGGAGTCCTATTAGCATGGCAATCTAGCGACCGACACAGACTAGTGTTCATATCATAGGTACTAGGATCATGCAACTAGGGTTTCAATCAACTCCTACAAACTTAATGCACAATACCATATATAAATAAAAGTTGCATAAGTTTAAAAGTATGGGTTATGCTCCGGGGGTAGCCTTCCTGAGCAAAGCTAGCCGTGGGCATTTCCGAACTTTGGTTTGGGTCTTCAGCAACTTCAGTTAGATTGAGCTTCGCGCTGCTCACTCTCAGACTCTAGCACCAGCTCGTAGGTTCCGTCAGCGAGAGTCATCAATTCTATATGAATGCATATGTATGAGTTGTTTGAATGATACAAGATAAATAACTATTTCACTATAAAGTTGTAATTCAATAAAACTCAAGTTAAGTTGTAAAGCACTTCATTTCCTTTTTCCTTGGGCAGTCATTTATCGAGTAGTATCTGGATTAACTAACTTCATTAAGTAAGTGAGTGGTTTTGTTATTTCATAAATGGCTATTTTTCAAGAGTAAGCATGGATTAAAACAAAACTACTCGTAGAGGTAGTTTCTGATGTTGAGATTTTTATGCAGAGCACATTACTTAAGTACAAACCCACTGTAAAATTTTTAGCCATTTTCATTCAATTAATCATGAAATATACATTAAACAACTACTGCTAGGATCAAGATCTATTTATACAGAACAAACCGAGCAAGAACTAGTGCTCAACATTTTACTGAGTACTCCTAAACTTATGATGAGTCTACTTTAAATTTTTGAGGTTTTAGTGTGCAAGATACAGAGCATAGAAAATAAGTCAAAATACATCTACATTAATCAAGATTTGTTTCTACAGGTAGTCCCACAAGGTTTCTGTGTCTCAAACTTTTCCAACATGATAATCTACTCAAACGTAGTGTCTGGTTAACATTTCATATTTTTCTAAGCACCAGAACTAGTTACATTGATTTAATGTAGTTTTTCTTAACTAGAAACATATGAGCAAGTTAAACAGAAGTAAAAAGTTCCAAACTTTTTCCATAGCATTTATGCATCATGGTTACTCTACTATAAAAGTTTCAACCCTAAAATATCAGTAGAACAGCATGAACAAATAACTCTAGCAAAATAGCACATCAAACAAGATCCCACAAAAACTACTCATAGAGACATGTTCTAGCCTTCAAATTTTTCCACAAGTCTTAACAAGCAGAGACTAGCTTACAGTCCAAAAATCATTAACAGTACTATCCTAGATAAAGAGATACATTTATGGGCTATTTAAAACAAGATTTATTTTAGATCAAGTTTTAGTTTGTAACTGGTCATCCATCTGTGCAAAAGTAGTCGGATGCATCAAGAGGGTCACAAAAAATTTAGGTTGCATTTTTCTGATTTCTCTATGATTTTAGATTGATTTTACAAGTGACAGCCTCTTGATAGCAAAAGTACTCGAGTTCTCGCAGATAGGTCACTGGATCTAGCAGAAAGGACCCTAAAAAGAACTTGGTGGTCGCAATGTAGTCCCTGGGTGGGGCTGGGCTGTTCCCAGCAAAAATCCGGCGAGGGAACTAGTCGGCGGCGAGGGGAAAGGGGTGAGGGAGCACGAGGAGGTCGAGGGAAACCTGTTGGTGTGCTCGGTTGGGGCTGGGTGGCCGGAGTTGGGCTGCCGGCGGTGAGCAGGAGCTCTGGCGAGGTGCGGGCGATGGGCGACGGTTGTCCGGCAAGGGAGGGCGGCGTGGGGAAGTCAGGGAGAACCAGCAGGTCGAGGGCGACCCGTTTAGTGCCTCGGTTTGGGCGAAGGTAGAGCGGAAAGTGGGGCTCGACGGCGAGGTCGAGGGGCGGCGCTAATGGCGGGGTGGTGGTGGTACTCGGGCGCGTGTGAGCAGGGGCTCGTTGTAGCCTTTTTATAGGCACAAGGAAGGGGAGGTGGAGCTGGGCGCGACACAATGGAGGGAGGCACAGCCGGGACAAGGTCGAGGCAAGAGCTCGGCGTCACCGGTGCGTCGTGGCTCGGCCGTCGGGAATCGACGGCCACGTGGCGCGTGCGAGTTGGCAGGGGCGGGATACGGGGCACGGCAAATTGCTGGTCGGGGCCGGTTGGAGGTCGCGCCTTGGCCTGGCTTGCGTGGCAGGCATCATCGGCCAGGTGGCCGGCGGCCGCTACCCCTTGACGGGACAGAACATGGGAGGGGAGAGAAGAGAGAGGGAGAGAGAGAAGGGCCAGAATTCAAATTAAATTTTCTTAAAATTTCAAACAGAAACTTGAAAAACTTTGAACACAAAAGTTGTAGGGAATTTGAAAATTTACAAATTTTGTTTTAGCCAAAAGTTTATTTGAGCCACGGTTTAAAATATATTTTAAATTCAAGACTACTAGGATTTGAATTACTAGTCATTTCTTGTGTTAAATTTTGAATTTACAAATGGTGTTTGAAGTACACTTTGTAAGGTACTAAAATATCAGTGTGTTTTTATGCTACATTTTTCAAGAAAAGTGGAGCATGAAAGGTTATAAACACAAAAAGGAACAAATCTCACATACACACATACATACACATGCACATACACATTCATACACATGCATATGCACACACATAATTAGATGCATTGTTTCAATGATGCTGGGTTATTATGCATTATGCTATGTTTAGATGTTTTTGCTTAGGGTACCAAACACCTAGGGTGTTACAAAATCCTCAATAAAAATGGAATAAAAGCACGGGCTAACATTAGAATATGGATCGTTATCTAACGGATTCCACAGATATTGGTCTAAAAATGTGTACATGTGATTTTGGGCTAAAAATGCATGAAAACGCAAGCAAGATCCCAACGATGAACTCTCGGCCAATCAGAGATCCAATAAGGGAGAAAACATACTCAAGAGCAAAGAAACACACTCTCAATCAAAGGCAACACCTCTCCGGCGAATCAGGCGCAAGCACGAGGATCCATGGGCCCACAATCAAGGCAAACTACCTCAATTCTGCATGGCTCACCCATAATCGCCATAAGGGTCCACTTACCAGTCTCCCAAGAAAAGTCGGTGGCCAAAGGCGGTGGCCAGGGTTCAGCCGAACCACCAGTTGGGCCGAACTAGCCCTAGCACCCCTCTCCTCCTGCTCCCACGTGGCGGCCCCTGGTGAAGACTAGAAGGCGGTTCTGCATGCCTCGAGCTAATTTACCATCCAGAACCACCATACTCACCCCTATAAATACTAGAGGGGTGTTCCTAAATGAGACACACCATTCACACTCCTCTCTTGTGCTTTCACTCTAGTAGCTGACCTCAAGGCTCATTCTAGAGGCTTATGCTGCCTAGATAGTGCTTAGAAAATAGGGAGAGAGTGAGGGGAAGTTGGGGAAGAGCCGGGTTTCTCGGTGCTCGGCATTCTCCTCTAGCTTGTACCTCGACGGATGATTATCAATCATAGTAAGTGTTCGTGATTTCCTTTGTGCTTTAGTTTCTTAGTTAATATTAGTCTAGTCCCCTAGCTGTTTACTGGGTCAACCGTTCACTAGTTTAGTGGGTGCTCTAGTCTAAGGCTCCTGATAGAGACGGATATCCTTGATCAATTCTAGAGTTAGTAAAAGATGGTGTAGACGTGGTGTCTAGACTAGACTTTACCTGTTGGTTGTGATATATCACATGGTTAGATGAGGTAGTGTCGGTGTTTTACCGCACGCCCACCGAGGGATACCCCCGAGGTGGTGAGTTTGTAGGCAGGGTGTCGCCGAGATCAGGAACTCGAAGGTGCAAAGGAACACAAGGTTTAGACAGGTTCGGGCCGCCGAGAGCATAATACCCTACGTCTTGTGTGGTTTGTATTGCGTTTGATGATGATTGTGCGATGTCCTGGGTGATTCCCTGGATGATCCCGTGGGTTCTCCCCTAGAGGGGGTCCTGTTTGCCCTTATATAGTCTGGGAAGGCAGGTTACATGGAAGTCCTAGTCGGATACATGCTCTAGAGTCCTACCCGAGTACTTTTCTGGTAGTTCCCTACTGTATCCGACTAGTTTGACTATTGTAGGAGCAGTCCTACTAGGCTATGAGTGGTTACACAGATGTAGGGCGTGGGATATGTCCCAGCCCTTATCCTAGGAAAAGTATGCCACGTGTACAGTCCCGTGAACCCGGGTCTGACAGGTAGGTAGCAGGTGGTGACAGCCCTGTTTACTCAGCGTAATCCTCCCGGTTCAGGCATAGCACAGTGCCGTATTACTGGAGCGACCAGGTTTTATCCAGAAAGAAGAAAGTAGCCCAAAGTAAACAATTAAGATAGTTCTATCTTATCTTAGATTCTAGCCTTAGAAATCCTCTCTACCCCTTACCTCTTCCTTAGTGTGGTGTCCTTTGATGAACTTAAACCTTAGATAATATACTCACGTACCTACGTGGATACGATACCCTAGAATACTCCTGGGTGAATGCTACAACAGTATCTGTATGCTTGCAGATTTAATTGTGACCGTAATAAATACGAACAACATGACTGGCGGAGGAGCCACCAGCCCACTCGACTACTTTATAGACCCCCTACCCCTCTATCTGAACATGGAGGATTACAGAGGACAGATAGGGCTATCACCTCCTGCCACCTACCCCTACAAACCGTGGGATAAAGGGACATCTAGCAACACTTGATTAACCGAGGCACCATGCCTGCATTAATAAGTGATACTCTAGCATCCCGCGCGGAGCCCGACCCTCCGATCGACTGACATCATACTAGAGCAAACATTCGAATACTGGAACCGGTGTCGTGGCAGTAGATTTACTCATCTAATCATTAAAGGTATAAGGTATGAATATAAACTAATCATGGAGCATACATCTAACACTGCAAAATATCACTACAACAAATTCTTTAATCCATGACGGATTTTGGGTGATCTTTATAGAAAACGTCATAGATAGGGTAACATCTATGACGATTATAGATTTTCATCACAGATTTGCAAATAACCCATATTGGCTCCAATCTAGGCCTAAATTCTATGACGAACCTCTAATAACCATCATAGATTGAAACTAGAAATCGTCACAAATTTGACACGTCATTATCCATGTTAGCAGCCACGTCATTGTCCATGTCAGTAGCCATGACATATGAATGTATAATCTATGACAATTTTTATGACGTTTATTTTTATCACTAATACTGGGTTGGGCTGGGCCTAAACGGGCTCAAGGCTAATCTATGATGATTACGAATCGTCACAGATTGCGTCATCTATGACGCTCAATACATGACGAAAAAATGTCACATATGCTGTTTTGTGACGATTTTTTAGTGATCTATGACGAAATTTGACCGTCATAGATTAAGGAATTTCTTGTAGCCATGTGAGTATATAAATCTATAAGGTAACTCTAATAAGAATATCTGAGAATTACAAAGGAAATTAGGAGCTAAAGCCATACCGAAGACTCCTAGCAACCTTGGTAACCTAAAGAAGAGCTACTTCAGCCTAAACTCCACTAGCCTATGGACTAAACAAGAGAGAAATGAGAGAATGAGCAACTTGAGGCGTGTCTTCATTTGAAATCCCTCCCCTTATATTTATTGCCTTGGTAAGGTCGGTTGTGGCCAGTAAAATAAGCGGGCGTAGCACTAATCGACTTCAGGGAGTGATGAGGAGCTGCCCCACGTGCAAGCTGGAGAGAAGAGGAGCCAAGATCGGTTTGGCCGAACCCCTGGTTCGACTGACCCCACCTATCCTCCAACCGTCTTCATCTTTCTTTGGATCACTAGCAGGTGGGCCCTCTAGCCGATGGTCGGTGCTCCGACAGTTGTATGTCGATTTGCATGCTCTGGTGGAGCTTTTGATCCATGTGAAGCTGAGGTGGCGCGAGCTGATTTGTTGGTGTTTTCTCCTTGCCTCCTAGGGTATGTTTCTCCTTTATTGCTGCTCAAATCCCTACATAGCATTATTTTCCAGTGAACATGTGGAAATAGCATTATTCTGAATAAATATGCGAGCAAGAAATACTTTATGATTATTTGATCGAATTGACGGTCGAATTTGGTATTTAACGAGCGTCAACGTAGTTACAAAACCACCAAGCAAGTGGTAGCAACCAAAAGTGGTAGCAACTGAAAGCAAACTAAAGCAACAAGAAAGCAAAGGAGCGAAAAACACCCAACCTAACAAACCTAACCTAAAAAACCTAGACTTGAAGAAATGACCAACATCCATACCTGGAGAAAGTACACATCGTGATCATGATTGTCTACGGTGATTACTAAATGACCAAGGTACAACAATAATGGCAAAGCATCCACTCAGACGGCAAAGTATGCGTCCATATCAATTAACATGGCAATTGACTGCCAAGTATCCACTAGAGAAGCGACGACGGCGATAAATCTTCCACCAAGACAACAACGGCGGTACAGGCAACAACAGTGGTAAAGCATCCGCCAGCGGTAAATCTTCCACCAAGAAGACAACGGTGGCAAAGCATCCACCAGAGAAGCATAAGGCAGCGACAAAGCAAACGCTAGAGATGACTGTATGCACCAATAGAGCCCCGGCAGAAATGGATGACAACCTCAAACTGACTGTAGAGACCTCCCATCACCAAACTCACCGAATGGCGGGCAGTGCCGAACAACAGGTCAGCACAGAGGCCGCACCGGGCGAACGGAGGCCGCCAGCTACCCCCGCTGGGCAAACGGGTGGTGGCAAACCAAATCGGTACAGTGGTCGTACCGGGAGAGCCAAACCCGCGCCAACCAGGCCGCGCACCGGGGGAAGCCATGGGAGGCTGCCACATCACCGGCCACCTGTGCCAAAGCGCCAACGACGAGGGCTGTAACCTCAGGCGGGCGATAGCCACGGCGCACCGAGGGGCACGACATCCGGCGAGCGGGCGACCTCGAGCGGGCACCAGGGCGGCGATTCGGACGGGCAGGCGCACCGCGGGCGACGACGGCCGACGGGGCAGCAACAACGACCGCGAACACCGGCCCCAGCGACTCCTGCCGAGGGAGGGGGGCCACGACAAGATCTACCTTAGGGAAGCCCAGATCCGGTGAAGGGGAGGCCGGATCTGGTCCCCGAGTGGCGGCGTAGAGTGGATTTGGTGGGCGCGACCATGGTTTCGAGGTCAGGGGAGAAGAGAGAGAGAGAGATGGGGGAGGGAGGAGACGAGCTTGAGCTAGCTTTGGCTCAGCCGCAGACCACCGCTGGAGGGGGCCTAATGTGGTGAGACGGCGGCGGCGGCACGGAGTCGGCAAGGCACACAGCAAGAAACGGAACTTAAATTAAGATTAGCACGTACATACGCAAAGAAAAGCATATCTCATAAACTACACATTTAAAATAAGTTTTGATGGCATCATTGTATTTCTTGTGATGATATCTTCAAAATAATACCATACTTAAATATATTTGGATGATTTTTAATTAAAACAATTTAATGATCGAGCTAGAACAAATTTCATGTTCCACATAAAATATATAAATTGTTCTAGAACAAATAAAAATGTTTTGTATGCATTTCATAGAAATAGAAATTATGTCAAGAACAAAATAAAATGTTCCAAAACAAGATAAAATTATTTCAGAGATAGAAATTGTTCTAGAAGAAATAAACATATTTTAGAAAAAATATCATCTAAACATACTCAAATGTGGTCTAGTTTTGAAGATCTCGACGTAAGAAACACAATGGTGCAAATGAAATTTAATTTGAATAATTAGTTTGTGATATAAAGCAATTTTGCTTTGAATGCATATATTGCACGAAAACGAGGCACGTGAGCTGCGACGGTAATCTCTTCATGCGTTGTGTCCACGCTGGCTCGGGCGCGATGTATAGAAATCACCTAAGGATACCTGCATCAACAACTCATTTTCTATTACACTGTAACAAATACCAGTAAAGGTGGTAATGGATCATGGCCCTAGTGCCTTCTTCAGAATCCAACTTGGCTCTTATATATTTTTAGCTCAAAATTGTATAAGATTAGAGCCCGTGTCAGACCCGGGCACACGGGACTGTCCACGTGGCACACTTCTCCTGGGATACGGGATGGGACATGGCCCACGCCCCACATCTGTTGTAACTACTCGTAACGCAGTAGGATTACTCGTACAGTAGTTAGACTAGTCGGACACGGTAGGAAACTACCCGAGAAGTACTCGGGTAGGACTCCTGGGCTTGTACCCGACTAGGACTTCCATGTAAACCTGTGCCCCCAGACTATACAAGGGCCGATAGGGACACCCTCGAGAACAATCATCATCTAAGGCAATACAAACCACTCAGGACGTAGGGTATTACGCCCTCAGCGGCCCGAACCTGTCTAAAATCTTGTGTTCCTTTGCACCTTCGAGTTCCTGATCTCGGCGACACCCTACCTACAAACTCACCACCTCGGGGGTATCCCTAGGTGGGCGTGGTGGTAAAACAACGACAGCTGGCGCGCCAGGTAGGGGTGCTCATCGAAGATCCACCGGAGAACTCGATGGCATCTTTCAACTCCACCAGAGTTGTGCTCGACGAGGGCACGACTTTCATCTTCGGCTCCTGGGTCTGCGTCATCGATGGTCTGGGTGGCTTCAATAGCCACCTAGCCAACCCCAAGGAGCCAGAGGCTTCTTCATCAACTTTAAGCAGCATTCTAGACGATTTCATTGACAATCTCGAGGACATGCTGCTTCCTGATCTGGCCCAGCAGATCGAAAAGATGTCCGTTTTCAATATGACTTCCACTCGTGACGCAACAGATCTACTCAACTCGGATTCAAACTGATGTACCTCACGATCTAAGTCCCTCTCCAACTTGGAGGAGGATTTGGATCTGCTGCTCAACTTCAAGGACGTGGGTGCCACCGCTTGCTGGGAGGCCCCCGTTTTTGACATCCACTCGGATTCCGACGGAGGGTATTCCCCGTGCACTACACCTTCGAGCCGGATCCGAAAAGGACTCGGAGACACGGGAGTCACTGCTTGTCGGGCGGCCCCCACCCTTGAAAACCACACGCAACCCGACAGCCACACCGAATCTTTTTCGGGTAGCTTTCTGAGTTTAACCATCACTTCAATGCCGCATGGACATTTCGTGTACTGGAAGGGCTTTGAGCCCTTCGAACTACTCGATTACGAGTCTCGCCTTGTGGCCTTCACGCAGGAACTACCCTTCCAAGAGGATAGACCTCTTTCTCCTATCACTGAAGAAGGATAGAGTAGCACAGAGCTACTTGAGTACAGCCTTAGGGCTAACCACTCGCCGGATCATCAAGTCCGCATGGCTGCCCTTCGCAACGCGGAGGAAGACGAGCTGGGCACCCAGTACGACAATGAACAACTCGCGGACATCTCAACCGATGAGCCCACATCAGACACTCCCCAAGATGAAGACGAAGAGCACCAAAGGATCCGCCGGGCAAAGAACGCCAAGCGCGCTCAACGCAGGCGCAACGCGTAGAACCGTGCCCGCGAACCAAGGGATCTCAACAACGCCTTTGCAGCAGTCGTGGATCGTGAGTACCATACGCCGATTGGCGCCATCGCAGAAGTAGCACTCTTAGCTCAACAACTCCCATCTAATCCTCAGATACAAAGGCTGCAGTACTTGACCTAGCGCGCGCTCGTGCAACTCGATGGATCCAGTGTCTTCCACTCGGAATCAGCTCTCGAGGTCTGAGCAACATGGTGATACCGCGCAGGTCAGTCGCACCCCTGGAGGAGGAAACGGGAGTCGGAGGAACGACAACCACCAGCGCAATGAGGGCCACCCGTCCTCGCTTGGCAACAATGAACAAGAAGTACAACAACCCCCTCGCAACTAGCAGGGGGCAAGGCACCACGGCTAAGATCAGGTCGAGGTCAACCTCCATGATGCTCCCACGGTCGACCTTAGGAAAAAAAAATCAACGAGGGCCGCGACGCGAGGCTTGTTATTGAAGCGAGGAGAAGGGACCATCCCGGCAGGTACCACAACGACGACGACAGCGACCGTTTCCCCGCCTTCACCACCAGTATCACCGACAAGTCCTACCCCAAGGACTTCAAACCAGTTGGACTCCCCAAGTATGACGGTAAGTAGGACCCGCGCCAGTGGCTTCATTGTTACTCCGTCTCCATTGAAGTTTCAGGGGGATCCAACTCTACAAAAGCTCTCTACTTCCTGGTGGCTCTGGAGTCCACATCCCTCAGGTGGCTTGAAAGCCTCAAGCCAAACTCCATCGACTCGTGGGAGGACCTCAAGCGGGCCTTCATCGACAACTTCCAGGGATCCATGATCAGGGCGGGCACTCGCCACGACTTGTCCCAGGTGAAGCAGGAGATGAACGAGACCCTGAGGTCCTACACACAATGTTTCCTCAAGATGCGTGCTACCATCGCTAACATCACGGATGAGGACGTCATCTGTTGTTTCCAAAACGGCCTTTTCTTGAAAAGCACGTACCACGACTTTGGGCGCAACCGCCCGACTACTGCCGTGGAGCTGCGAGACATGATGGCACGGTGGGCTGACTAGGAGGACAAGGAGAATGACCGTTTCCCCAGGCGCAACCACGACAAGCAAGGCGCTGGCAACGGCCACTTCAACAAAAGTCCGGGGCTCAAGACTTCCAGGATCCGAAGAACATCATCAACCTCATCTTCGGCAGAGACGGCGGATTCCCCTCCAAGCGCACGCAGAAGCTAACCCAGCGCGAAATACTCTGGAGCCAGCCACGACAAGGCCTTTGAGATACAGCGAGGTCGCGATCTTCTTTTCTAGGGATGATCAAAGGACCAGCTTCTCCTAGTCAGGAAAATTCCCGCTCGTCCTAGACCCTGTCGTGGCGGGCTCACAACTCACCCGAGTACTCATTGACGGTGGAAGCGGCCTCAATCTGCTCTTCACGAGTACTCTCAAGAAGATGGGACTGGACATCTCCAAGATGCTTACTCCCAGCAAAGCTCCCTTCTACGGCATCGTCCCGGGCACCGCGGCTACACCACTCGAGTCAGTGGTCCTGCCAGTCACCTTCGGGACAAAAGACAACTACCGCACGGAGTACATCAAGTTCGAGGTGGCGGATTTTGACTCATCTTACCATGCCATCCTTGGCAGGTGGGCACTAGCCAAATTCATGGTCGTGCCCCATTATGTCTACCTCCTACTCAAGATGCCAGGCAAGACAGGTGTACTCACACTCCATGGTGACTTGAAGAAGTCGTACGACTGCGACAAGGAGGCGATCGAGTACGCAACGACTTCATGCGTGCCAGAACTGTCTGCAGAAGTACTCGTGGCCGCGCTGAAGCTGACCAACACAGAGATGGAGATCTCCAACCAACAGCCAAGCCAGTCGAGGGTTAAACCTAAACCCAGCGATGTTGGCATCAAGACCATCCAGCTGCAAGAAGGCGTCCTATCCAAGACTGCTCTGATTGGAGGCGGCTTAGGCGACAAATAAGAAAGCGCGCTCGTCAGCTTCTTAGGGCCAACCGTGACATATTTGCGTGGAAACCAGCAGATATGCCAAGGGTGCCCAAGGAGTTGATCGAGCATTGCCTGAAAGTCAATCCTAAAGCCAATCCAAAGAAGCAACGACTGCGGCGTTTCGCCCCCAACAAGAGGGAGGCCATCAAGAAAGAGCTAGCAAAACGAGTCGTGGCTGGTTTTATTAAAGAAGTATACCACCCCGAGTGATTAGCTAATCCTGTACTTGTACTGAAAAAGAATAATAATTAAAGAAGTATACCACCCCAAGTGGTTAGCTAACCCTTTGTGGATTATACGGATCTCAATAAACACTGCCCGAAGAACCCCTTCGCGCTCCCACGCATTGATCAAGTCATCGACTCCACGGCTGGCTGCGTCTTGCTCTCCTTCCTCGACTGGAGCACGGGCTATCAATAGATAGCTCTCAAGGAGGAAGACCAGATCAAAACGATGTTCATCACCCCTGTTGGAGCATATGCTTATACTACAATGTCTTTCGGGTTGAAGAATGCAGGAGCCACCGCAACGTTGAAGCTTACATGGATGATGTGGTCATCAAGACCAGATCCCACGACGAGTTCATCACTGATCTCGAGGAGACTTTCAACAGCTTGCGACGGTTTCAATGGAAGCTCAACCCGACAAAGTGCGTCTTTGGTGTGCCTCAAGGCAAAATACTCAGGTTCATTGTCATCACCACGGGATCAAAGCAAATACAGAGAAGATTAACGCCATCACAACCATGGATGCTCCAAAGACGATCAAAGACGTCCAGAAGCTCACTGGCTGCATGGCAGCTTTGAACCGATTTATCTCCCGACATGGAGAAAGGGGACTACCCTTCTTCAAGTTGCTCAAGCACCACGACAAGTTCAAGGGGACCGAGAAGGCAAACCAGGCGCTACAAGACCTCAAACATCACTTGAAGTCGCCACCCATCCTGACAACTCCCCAACCAGGCGAGAACCTGCTGCTCTACATTGCCGCGACTACTCACGTCGTCAGCACGGCAATCGTGGTGGAACGATAGGAAGAAGGCCATGCCTTTGGGGTGCAGCGACCAGTTTACTTCATCAATGAAGTCCTCTCTGAATCTAAGGTTCGTTACCCGATGATTCAAAAAATAATTTACGGTATACTCATCACTTCCAGGAAGCTTCGCCACTACTTCGATGCATACAATATCCTGGTGGTCTCGGACTTCTCATTGGCGGATATCCTCCACAATCGGGACGCTACCGGGCGCAGCTCCAAGTGGGCGGTGGAGCTGGGAGCCCTTACACTCGACTTCAAGCCCCAGACAGCCATCAAGTCACAAGCACTAGTCGATTTCATGGCGGAGTGGCGAGAAAACCAAGTGGAAGCCCCAACCAACCAGCCGTAGCATTGGGACATGTACTTTGACGGTTCACTCAAGCTCGGTGGTGGTGGTGCGGGCGTACTTTCCATCAACCCGAGAGGAGAACAGCTCAAGTACGTGTTTCAAATACTATTCGAGGTCTCCAACAACGAGGCCGAGTACGAGGCATTGTTGCACGGGCTACGCCTGGCAATCTCCCAGGGCATTAAGCGACTACTCATCTATGGCAACTCCTTACTGGTGGTTCAACAAGTCAATAAGGAGTGGGACATGAACAAGGACACCATGGACGCCTACGTCATGGAAATACGCAAGCTTGAGAAAAAGTTCTCAAGGCTGGAAATTCATCATGTGGTTCGCGACAACAATGTGGGCGTGGACGTGCTCTCCAAGCTAGGTTCCATCGAGCTAACGTCCCGCCAGAAGTTTTCGTCCACGAGTTGCATCATCCTTCCATCAGCTTACCAGACTCAAGTTCCATCGCTCAGGGTCCCAAGGAACCCGACCGAGAGGTCTTGATGATCGAGGTCAACTGGAGGATGGCCTTCATCGAATACATCCAGGAGCACAAACTACCCCCTGGCGTCGATCCAAAAAGTGCTGAAGCTACTCGCATCTTCCGGCGCAGCAAATGGTATGTTCTAGTTGGGGGCAATCTGTACAAGCGCGGATCGGCATCAGGCATACTCATGAAGTGTGTTAGCACGGAGGAGGACAAAGAAATACTCCGAGAGATTCATGAAGGCGTGTGCGGGGAACCACGCTGCTTCTCGCACACTAGTTGGCAAGGCGTTTCGATCTGGTTTCTACTGGCCGACTGCTTTGGCAGATGTTGAAGCACTCGTTCGCTGGTGTACCAACTGCCAATTCTTTGGCAAACAGCCTCATGTTCCAGCTCATAACTTGATAACTATACCACCTTCATGGTCATTTGCATGTTGGGGCTTGGACATGATAGGGCCCTTCACAAGTGGGCCAGAAGGTTTCACACACGTGTTGGTGGCCATTGACAAGTTTACCAAGTGGATCGAGTACAAGCCAATCGCAACGCTCAGTGCAGATCGAGTGGTTACTTTCATGTGTGACATCTTACACCGCTTTGGCTTCCCAACATCATCATCACAGATTTGGGATCCAATTTCCACTCGCATTAGTTCTGGGATTTCTATGAATGCAGCTCCATTGAAGTCAAATATGTTTCGGTGGCTCATCCACGGACCAATGGCCAGGTTGAACGCGCCAACGGCTTGATTCTTGATGGACTGAAGAAAAGACTTTATGACGAGAACAGCAAAAAGGGCGGCAAGTGGATCAACGAGATCTCATCAGGAGTCTGGGGGCTTCGCACACAACCAAGCAAAGCCACAGGCCAGTCACCTTTCTTTCTCGTATACGGGTCTGAAGTTATATTACCAGCTGACGTGATGTGGAAGTCTCCACGACTGGAGATGTTTGAAGAAGGCGAGGCTGACAGTGCAAGATATCTTGAGCTTGACTCAGCTGAGGAAATTCGATGCAATGCATTGATGCAGTCGGCCCGCTACTTACAAGGAGTTCGTCGTTACCATGATAGGAACGTTCAACGACGCTCTTTCAACGTTGGAGATATGGTTCTTCGACGAATCCAGGATGATACTGGGCTACACAAGCTTAACTCACGATGGGAAGGACCTTTCATTGTGCACAAGGTTACAGGCCCTGGATCTTATCGCCTGTAGTACTCGGATGGCCAGGAGGTACCAAATTCATGGAATATTGAACATTTACGTCGGTTTCATCCTTGAAACGACTGGGGACATCTTCTACTGGTGCCTAGTGGTTGATACTACCAGTACAACTCCGTCTTACCGGTTCACGACTGGTACTACACGCAAGTTTACTGAAGGGGCCTTGCTCCCATACTCCCAGTACCTAATTACTAGAGTTTGACTAGTCTTTTGGGTCTCTGAAGGGCCTTTGTGCCAATACTTCCAGTACAAACTCCGTTTTATTGGTTTACGACCGGTATCATGTGCAAGTTTGCTGAAGGGACCTCGATTCCTTATTTTCTAGTAACATATTACTTGTTTTCGACTTGTACATTATCTTATTGAAGGGGCCTTGCTCCCATGACAAGAATTTTACTTGTTTACGACTAGTTCTATACCTGTTCGACTACTTCAACTACTTGTCTTGACTACAATCCTCGTCGGGATCGATTCTGACTAGATGGCTTCATTTGACTGCTTATACACTAGCGGCTAATTGTTCTGCACTCAGGCTCGGGGGCTTGATGTGACAAGGCACTCCGCTCGCCTCAAGGGACAGCTCTCATGCTTACATGCTGGCTATACAATTACTTGACAACACCCGATCCAAGAGGCTTTTTAAGATTTGTCTTGGGTATATGTTTGTTAACCATTATTTCAGGGATTTTATTCCGAAATAAGGGGTTTGTTCAAATTATTACCCAGAGGACTTATTTAGTTATTGGCTCAGGGTACAAATATTGATTTGAGAGGTAATTTTGGGGTGTTTATTGGGAATGTTATTTGTCTCACCATTTTTTCAGGGAACTTATCCCGAGAAAAGGGGTTTTCAAATTTACTACACCAATTTGCCCATGTTCACCATCAAATCTTTGCCGTCATATATTGCATGCCACGATTCTTTTGATCTTTAATTCCAAAACTTGGGGATTTCGATTCAAGGCTCGGGGGCTGCGGGACACGTGTCATCAGCGACTTATTTTTCAAATCTGCTGGAAGATAAGTGCAGAAGACTCAAGATTAAATTGACCCTCAGCCTGATTTTGCGAGTCAACCTAAGGCTCGGGGCTACTCCATATGGAGTGCGAGTTTAATCGCACCCCATATAAAAGAAGACTTGACAACTACTCGAGGCATGAGCACCTCACAGCCTCGACGCAACCAAGAAAGTACTCGGCGGACACCTTCAAGACAAAGTTCAGGAGAACTCGAAGACGCCTTCAAAAGTACTCGGACGCCTGCAGTACTCGGCTACAAAGAGCTCGGGGGCTTGTCAAACCCGGGCACACGGGACAGTCCACGTGGCACACTTCTCCTGGGATACGGGATGGGACATGGCCCACGCCCTACATCTGTTGTAACTACTCGTAATGTAGTAGGATTACTCGTACAGTAGTTAGACTAGTCGGACACGGTAGGAAACTACCCGAGAAGTACTTGGGTAGGACTCCTGAGCTTGTACCCGACTAGGACTTCCAAACCTGTCCCCCTAGGCTATATAAGGGCGGATAGGGACCCCCTCGGGAACAATCATCATCTAAGGCAATACAAACCACACAGGACGTAGGGTATTACGCTCTCAGCGGTCTGAACCTGTCTAAAACCTTGTGTTCCTTTGCACCTTCGAGTTCCTGATCTCGGTGACACCCTACCTACAAACTCACCACTTCGGAGTATCCCTAGGTGGGCGTGGCGGTAAAATAGCGAGAGCCCGATCCTTAGATTATCTAGGCTAAAATTTAAGACCCTTTAGCACCCGGCACTGGTATGTTACCGTTATAGCTTGATTAGCTGAAGCAAACAGCACCAAAGAGTTACGAAAGGTTTGATATTAGGTTTCTAGATTTTAAAGCAGCAATAAAAATATAATAATATCTTTCTTTAGTACCATTTAAGTTGCTCTAAAATTAGGACAGCTTTCTTATCCGAATGAAGGGAGCAACTGAGAGGAATCGACTTGGTGAAACAACCTTAATTTCTCTGGGTCTTAATCCTGAGAGCTGCCACGGCGGCAAACCCCATCCTCTTATGAAGGATAAGAGTCCACAACAAAATTCGTGAAATATTTTGGGGGGGGGGGGGGGGGGGGGGGGTGTGCGGTGGGTGGGGGGTAGGGGCAGCAGAATAACTATTTCCCCACGTGCATGATAGGTACTTGCATGGAAAAGAAAGCGACAGCATGTGCTTGGAACCCAGAAGATCTCGCAATACATCCCTGTTCTTGTTGATTAATATAGTCGAAGTTACCTGGAGAGAATCTTTTCCATCTCAACAGAACAAGATATACAACAGAAAATGCTAACAAGAAACCTATTTCGTAAATAGGGGTAATATATTACATAATCTTGAACCAAATACCCCAACAACAGACGAAGTTCAGAAGCCATTAAAAGCAAATTTAGAACGTAAATGGCAGTGGTTACTAAGCTATTAGAATAAAACTGAAAGGTACTGTAGATGTTAGTATAAATGGATTCCAAAAAGTCGATGACTGACATACACAAAAACAGTTTACACTTTCACCTTGCTACTAGGTTTCTCAACCTTTTCAGTTTCAACCTTCATCCTTTTTATGGAATCCAATAGGGATGGTGATTGCTCTTTGCTGGATGATGATTTTGCAAAAGGGTTAACTGGTCGCTGAGGCTCTGTTCTATTGCAGTCTTCAGTGTTCATCTTTTTTGCCTCATCCATGCCTCCTTTTTTATTCTGATCGACTACAGATGCATTTGATGCTCCATTGCTGTCTTTCTTTGTTTCATTACTTTTGGGTACTTTGGCCAGTGGAGTAAAGGCAGATGAAACTTTAAGGTAGCTTTCGTTAATTCCTCTCACTTGTTCTCCTTCTGGCTTCTTTGGTTCAATCAAACTGCTTTCTTGATTGCCAGGATTCGGTATGGGTAATGAAGATTCCAACGAACTGTTTTCATTTTGCACAAACTTAGTAGTTAGAGTTGCGTGAGTGGTCAACACTGGTGGGTTCCTTGTGATTGTAGCATTGGAGCAAAAACCTACTGTCCCAGCTATTTTTCTATCGTTTAACATCCTCTCCTGAAACATGATATTCACAACCATCAATCGAACTCAACAAGGTGTTATAGACAAGCACACGAATCATGTTTCAAAAAAAAGACTGTTTCGATTAAGTAGAAAATTAAGGTGTGTAGCCTTCACCTCAAGTATGGCGCTGAACTTCTCTTGCAGCATGGGAAGTTTCAAGCGTGTAACAAGTGTTACTGCTCCCTTCATTGACTTCTCTAGTGTCAATAATTTTGCAAGCTCAGTAGCTCGAACGAGCTTATCACCTTTGGGAAAACAAAAACATAAGATTATAAAAGCTAAACTTAGCAGTGATTCATGAATCTTTTTAGTTCAAGTCAGCTACCACTGCAGCAGCTAGATATGAGCCTCAAAATGCACCGGTCAAGTGCTGCCTCCAAGTTGAATTCTTCATCATCATATGCAGTTGTGTCCAGACCCAATGCAGCCATTTCATCCATCTTGTTTCGAATCTGAGATAAACAGCAATTTTAATCACCAGATCACAGAATACAGATAACCCATAGAGTACTGGAAAGGAACAGTAAAAACCTGTGATAGATGTAGCTTCCTCATCATGAACTCATTTTCCAAACTATTAGCACCAAGGTCGGATGAAGCAATGGGAAATGACAGCTCAAGTATGGTTAGCACAGGCTTGGGCATCACCTAAGATCAGGAGCAGCTAAGTGAAAGAGCAAACCAATTTGCAGTGAGCAAACTGACAATTAGTTATTGTCCAAGTTTCCAACAAATATTTAAGCATTACGTTATTCTTTAATTTTCAAGAGGAAAGAGAAAGATAAAAGAGTCTACAATTTTCTTTTTGCAGAATTAGCATGGCTCCTCAAAATAAGCATAACAAAGACATTCAAACTAAACTCTTGCCATTTCATTACTAAGCTAACACCACAAAAACAAAGTTTCAACCTTACAGTTTACATAGCTAAAACCTTTTGCCGCTTGCTGGAACTATCTGTCATTAAAAGTTCCACGAATAAGAAAGTAGCTGAAAAGAAACAAATCATACCTGTGGATAAGACTGAGGGTGTTTGCATAGAATGCAGAATATATTATTAGCATCCAAACCTACCACCCAATGGCTTTCATCTTCAGATTTTCTTGCCTTGACCGAACTAAAATTAAATAAGAGTGATTTTCTGTGCTTTAGCAATAACATGAGTGTTTATCCAGTGCAGGATGAATATTCAATACCTAAATACTGGAAGCCAACTTCCGCCAAACTGACTGGAAAAGACCCTTAGTATTCCCTGGAAATTTTGTTCATTAGAACATCCTGAACATTGATAGCACTAAAGCTATGTTCAACAATAACATACTTGTAGATCATACACACCTTGGAATCATATGAACTAAGTTGGCCATTATCACTGAATCCAAACCAGGATAATTGAGACGATGGAGTCAAAAGAAGGCGGCCGGAAAATGATTGTGCTCTTTCAGATATGTTGAATACCTTAACATCCAGCACCTGTCAATACAAGTAACAAATATTTAGTCATTTACGGCATCATTTCAGTCCTGACCAAAAAGTATTGAATAAAAGTATAGGTCACTACTTAATCCATAAGGCAGCTTTGGCACAACGTATATCAAGATCTCTGTCCTTAGCACTATGGCAAATTAAGATGCTGACAAATACCTGATCTCCTGAGGGCAGACAATCGGAAGCATGAGATACAATAGCTAGCTGATCCCCATGACCGGCTGCTGTAACAACTGGGCCACTAACTGAGAGGATATGCACCTGTGGAAAAACAAATTTGTTTGGTTAGTGTTGTGATGCTGTTTTGTCTTCCATAAGAGATAGGGTCAGATACTCAGATGCATGGTGACTAAAGACTTGACCAGAATGCAGGTTGCATTGCTGGCAATTAGATACATTTAGTGACAATAGAAAATAGAAACAAGGAGTACTGGGGATACCAACTGGAAATATGGAGATGTGTTTGTCCATTGCTTGTGTATATCTTGACCTCTCTTGGTAATGTATATGACTTAACCCTTCTCCTACTACTACATTGAGCTTGCATTCTATCATATCTTATACAACTTTCTTACTCAGACTCTTAAATTGATTCGACTCCTCTTTTGCCCTGCTTAGCCAACTATTGCCCTTCTCTACCTGACATGCACAGCATCTTCAAGACTACAAGACCTCTATACGATCTACAGCAATTGTATTTCCTCATCAGTTTTCAAGTAAAAGAAAACGTTAGATACCAGTCAGACCAACAGTAGTACTCAACTTTGGACTGGTTTGTTTGTTTTCCTTTTCGTTTTGGTTGTGGTCTTCGAGTGAGAATGAAGAGTGGTATAAAACAAATTGTTATTAGCAATTTAATACCTGTCAAAATTTCAGCCTTAGGGAGCTCTAAGCGGTGTGTGTTGTAAGGGTTCTTATCCCTTTTTTCTTCTTAATGTAATGATGTGCAACTCTCCTTGAAGAGAAAGAAAAAAGCTATAGGTCAAAGCTGTGAACATGAAATTAATTTAAGACGGAGGCAGCTTCCTTTCGTAAAAAGATATTTGCTAAATCGCACACAAGAATAAGACTAGATAAATAAAAATATATTTAAAATGTAAATTGCAGGAAACTTAATATAACCTGCAAGCCTCCTTCCGTGAAAATGCGCAAAAAATTTAAGCTTGTGACTGCAGCAACCCACCCAGCACCAAGAGCCACAGCCTTCACTTCTTCTCCCTCAAATCTCATTGACCACTAATTTTAACATAAAAACCACTTTTGTATCAATAATCAATAGACAGCTGTAAAATTTAAGATTGCCATTTGTTGAACTTGTATAACGAGAGTACAACTTGTAAGTAACGTACCTCGCTGTTACCAGCCCAGCTACCGAAAGGGCGGTACATTAGAGTGCTCATATTCTTGTCACCTTTGCATGGATTTGCAAACACACTTCCTGATTCGTTCAGTGCAGCCATTGTGAAACCAAAATAGTCTGTCATGGAAGGAACTCTAGGACCTCTTCCTGTGTCATGAAAGTCAACCTGGAAAATGCACATGCAGTTATTGAACTTAATAAGGAAGAACAGGAATACCATCAGATTCCTTCGCACATGCAAGGTGCAGTCAAGAGAGTGCATACAATTGGCTATGATGCAACAGGTAGCAGCACACCTTACCTCTACATGTGAATGCCCCTCATTTTCAATAGTAGTGATACTACCCAGCATGTTGTAGGTGAGGAAGTTTCGCATGCCATGCTGAGGCGGTGTTGATCCAGGCTGGAAAGAAGCTTGCAGTCTTGCAGTAACCAGCCACTCTGAAGTTGCAGAATCACCTCTTGCCTTCCCAGCATCTTCTTTTATACCTTTATGCTTATGTTTCATTCTTTTGGATGATTCTAATTGATGAATTAAATCCTCATCTTCACTGTCTCCATTAAATGTGGACTTCCTCTTCAGTCTCTCGTGGCTGAAAAGAGTTGAATCACAAAGACTTTCATCAATATCATCCTCCAAGCCACCAGAGGTACACGGATGCTCATAATCATCACCGTCATCGCCATCATCAAACAAAGGAACCTTAGTGGACTTGAGGTCTGGTATACCCTCAGTAGGTGACTTCATAGTCGAAGGTATGACTGATTCCCAAATGCCAAACCTGCCCATGACATCAATCATAAGTAAAGAATTTCCATCTGGTTTCCATGCCAAGCTGCATATCCTCTCATCAAACTTCTGTCTCTCAATGTCCTGCCTTGACTTCACATCCCAGATGAGCACCTGCCTATCCAGGCCAGCACTGGCCAGGTATCTCCCATTTGGAGACCAGCACAGGCTGCACACAGGCTGCTCATGATCTCCTTTCAGTGTGGACACCTCCTCGCCTGTGTCCCTATCATACAGCACCACATTGTTCCTCAACCCGGGAACAGCAAGGGTCTCCCCATCAGGGCTCCAACACAGGACATTCCTGACCGAATTATCACAACGGAATGTGGGAGCGACGCGGGTTAAGATACGGGCCTCACTGCCGATGCAAAGATCCCAATAGATAACAGTGCCGAAGCTGTCAACAGAAGCCAGGTAATCATTCCTGGGGTCGAAAGCCAGCCCGGTGACGGAGCCCTTATGGCCTTTGAGCACCTTGGAGATGGTGTTGTCGATTGTCGCAATCAGCTTGATGCCATCGTCGTCGCCTGCGGCCGCCAGCAGGGTTCCCTTCTTGTTGAAGGAAAGTGACCGGATCGGAAGGGTGAATCGGGCGACATTGCTCTGGAATTCCCCCTCTGCAACGAAAATTCCTCACAGATCTTAAGTTGAAACATAAAATACAAAGACTCGAATGAGATGCTCGCATCACGGCGGTGGGATCCACGAACCTGGGAAGGTGTAGAACTTGACGGAGTGGTCGATGGATCCAGACGCCAGCGAGCCTCCAGGGCCCGGCGCGACTGCGAGCGCAGTGACGCCGTCCTTGTGGAGCCGCATCGTGGCCAACGGCGCCAAACCCGAGACACGGCTGCCGGCGAGCAACGCGGCGGCGTCGTGAATCAGGACGGCGGTGTCGGCGGCGGACGCGGTGACGACATGTTGCCCGCCGGGGGCCCACGCGGCGGAGCAGAGAGCCGGCGAGCCCGACTTGTGCGCCTCACGGAGCTTCACCGCGCGCCTTTTCATGGCGGTCCTTCGCCTCGGAGGATTTCTTGGTCGTGTTGGGGAGAATGGAAATGGATTTGCGAGATTGTGGAAAAGAAGTTTGGGCGTCAGCTTTGGTTTTGTGGGATATGATTCCCGCCACAGGAAAAGAATGGCGGGCGATTGCGCGGGAAAGGTGGTTTCGGCGGGACGAGGGAGGCACAGGGGTCACGGGTGGGGAAATTATCAGATACTCTGTGTTGGGCCTGCAAATTCCGGGGAAGCCGGTTTTGCAACCCAGCCGCGTTGATTTTATCGGATCTTCGATGAATCTCCAACAAATTAAGGTGGTGTTTTCCTCTAAAAAAACTAAGATTGTGTTTGGTTCAATGCTTGCAGAGGTAACGTTAATGTAATAGGAAAGCAGTGCTATCCATAGCGGCATTTGTTTCATTGGACTTCGCAAACAGTTGTGCGAGCGAAAAACGGGTGTAACGACATTACAATGGTAGGCGGTATCGTCGTTCCTAAAGCTTGTATCCGATAGCATGCTGTAAACAGATAACGGAGCAAATGCTCGAACCAAACAAGTTGTAAAGAACCGTTAGGGCAAACACACTGCTCAAAACTAGGTAGACCGGCTAGGCGTGCCTGATGCATATAGGATGAGAGAAGGATATCACAAGGGGTGGAACTTTGAAAAGTAGGGTAAAGAAAAAGGAAAAGGCAAAAAGGATCAATGATATGTGTTTTGATCGATTTCATACTCTGCATTTATATTTATAAGGTAGGGAGGACTTGCCCCGTTAAATCAAAATCCTTACATATTATGATTACACAAATGAAACCGCCCTTGCAGGAAATTAGTCTGACGTGCAACTAGTGTCTACCTGAGATCATAACTCTTTCATCTAAACTCTAAATCTAGCGTTCTGCATAAGGCAGGCACGGTATAAGTACTCAATAATCGAAAACTGGACCGAATTACCCGAAATCGAATTGAATTTTTCAAAACTGTGGAAATTAGTCACTAGTTCGGTCTTAAGTTCTTCTTAACTGAAATAATTCCAACTAATTAAGTCTTATGGTCGGTTAACCGAAAAAGCAAGATACTGAGATATGTACCAAGAGGTCCAAAAGCACATACATCCACGCCAATAATGCAATATATATACAAGGCCTCCTCCAACAATGCCACCTCGGTTCTGTTCGATTTGACCGAATTCCCACCCCTAGTTCTACATCTCCATTTCGATAGTCTTAAGAATCCAATTGACAACTCTCTAACTAAAACCAGAGGCAGCGCGCAGGTCCTCGGCGTCTAGGGCTTCCTAAGCGACTCGGGGTGGGTTTTTGGCGACAAGGGTTTCCGTTCGTTTGATCCTCCGTCTACTCCTGTTCCTGATCTGATCGCTCCCTGCGATCGGTCCTCGAGTCCACATCCCATCCTATGTTTGTGTCCATGTTGAGATTCTCCATTTCAGAGCCCAGCCTAAGATCTGCTAGCCGTCTCTAGTCACCGCCGCCGGTGTTTGTTGCTTCCGTGACTGCACCACCGGCCATGTGGAGGGGATGCTGGAGCGGATGCAGCTATCGGCGGCTGAGAAGAAGGGGATCAAGATCGGCGAGGGGGGTATGGCTAGGGTTGGGCAATCATTCCCATAATCCCTAGGTAAAGTGATGGCGGAAAAGTTGGTGAATGCAGAGGGTTTAGCCCAAGCGCTCGGGAGGATGTGGTGCCCTATCAAGGGCATCAAATGCAAGGATCTCAGTGACAATCGGTTCTTGTTTACATTCCTCCAACTGGCGGGGAAGCGTCGGGCTCTAGAGGATGGTCCTTGGATGTTTGGCAAGGACATGGTGGTGTTGGTGGATTTTGATGAGAATAAAACGCCGGAGGAAGTGGAGTTCGCCTACATCCCGATCTAGGTACGGGCGATGAAAATGCCTTTTGGCATGATGAACAAGGCAACAGGGAAATCAATCGGCAATGAGGTTCGGTAGTTCATGGCTATGGAGTTGGAAGATGATGAAACGGCGATAGGCCAGTTCCTGCATATAAAGGTCAGGCTAGATATTCGAAAGCCACTAATGAGAGGAGCAACTTTGCATGTGGGTGATGATGAGAAGCCGATTTGGTGCCCGTTGGTATATGAGTTTCTTCCTGATTTCTGCTACACATGTTGGAGAATTGGGCATCTGGATAAATGTTGTGAGGTGGTGCTGAAGGATGGTGAAACACAGCAATTCTCTAAGGACCTGCGGTTCATACCGAAGAAGAAGAGGTGGGATGCTGGGAGTTCTGACAGATCTGGAGCTGGAAGGTACATACCGCCACGGAGGAACAATGGGAGGGGGTCGGGTCGTAAGGTTTCTGGTGGCCGATCGGGTAGCGACAGTCTGTCGTGGAAGAAGGATGATCTGCCAAAGGATGGAAAGAAGGGTAGTACAAGTGGAGGTGAGGAGGAAGAGGTGACGAACCCGATAAAAACAATCACATACAAGGAGGGAGATGGCACAGCGAGGAAAGCTCTTTTCCTGGGAGATGGTGGTGAGGAGGGTGTGGGAGAGAGGGAGAAGCTGCCAGCGAACATGAAGGTAAAGGGAAGGCTGATGAAAGTGTCAATCCCTTGCCAAAATCCATCACCATGTCCCAGGCGATGCAGGTGGATGTGGCTGAGGATGGGAGGGGGAGTTCCGTGGATGAGGTGGAGAAGGTGCAAATGCAGGAAGGGCTGAAGGAAAAGAAGAGGGGAACGTATAAAAGGAGACCGCGTGAAGTTCCGGTTGATGCTTCAAACATGGAAGATAGTACAGAAGTAGGGAGGAAGAGAACGTGCCACGATCTAAGTACTGTGGTGGAAGGAGTTGATGGGGACGATGGGATGGAAGTGCTGGTGGCAGAGTTGGCGAAAAAAACAAAATTGGCGGGGCTGGAGAACCATTTCTGCGCTAAGCAATGAAACTAGTTGCTTGGAACTGTCGGTGGTTGGGAAACCGCCTGGCAGTTCGTAGTCTTCTGGAGCTATAGAAGATGGAGAACACAGACATTCTTTTCCTGTCAGAGACGAAATTAGACAGGCGAAGGATTGAGAAGTTTTGGTAGATGTTGGGGTTGACGAACTTAGTGTTCAAGTTGGCGGCTGGAAAAGAGGGGGAGGGGGGATGGCAGTGTTTTAGCGGAGAGGAGTCGATGTTACACTTCGGAATATCCCAAAGTACCACATCGACATGGAGGTGAAGGGGGAGGGTGGTTTCTTGTGGTGCTTCACTGGAGTTTATGGAGAATCACACCACGACCAAAAGCATAAAACGTGGGAGGATCTCCGGGAGCTCAGAGTGACACCGACGAAAGTTCTTATTGCCCACAAGAAGGAGGGGGGGGGGGGGGGGGCAGATGTGTAGCCAAGCGCATATGGATCGGTTCCAAGATGTGCGTGTGGATTGTGAATTGCACAATCTCGGATTTGAAGGTGATATATTAACGTGGTGGAACCACAACCACGATGCTGAAAATTACATCCGAGAGAGACTTGACAGAGCGGTGGCGAATGATTTGTGGAGGAGACACTTTCCCGCTGCACGTGTTATCCATTGGGACCCACATCACTCTGATCATCGTCCCTTGATCATTGTGACGGATCGCCCTCCGGACGTGCAGCGTGGTGGAAGGACGGGGAAGGCATTTCGGTTCGAAGCCAGCTGGCTTGAGGAGGAAAAATGTGTGGATGTGGTGACAGATTCTTGAAGGGGGAACGACCTCTGTTCATGAAGCGATCAAGGCGGTAGCGGGAAGCTTAACAGACTGGACTACAAATGTCCTGAGCTACCTATAAAAAAGAGTGAAGAAGCTAAAGATTGAGTTGGAAAAGTGTTGGAGAAGGAGCATATCAAGTGATCAGGTGGCTTGCGAGCAAATCCTGAAATCCAAATCGGAGAAAGCACAAGAACAAATAGATACGTATTGGCGACAGAGGGCGCATGTGAGGTGGCTAAAGAAAGGGGATCGAAATACTTGTTTTTTTTCATGCGGTGTGCTCGGAGAGAAGAAGGAGCAATAGAATAGGACGGCTGAAAAAGGATGATGGGAGATGGGTGGAGGAGGAGGAGGAGAAGAGGAGGTTTATTGCTAACTATTTCTGGTCTCTTTTCAGGTTAAATGGTTCCATGGATTCGCATGAACTCACAGACATTGTGCAGCCTAGAGTCACTGAGGAGATGAACGACTCGCTTGTAAGGTGAAAGCAGGAAGTGAAAGCAACGATTGATGCGATTGGTGATTTGAAAGCACCGGGTCCAGATGGCATGCCGGTGCTGTTCTATAAGCAATTCTCGGAGGTAATTGGGGATAAGGTGACGCAGGAAGTGCTGAATGTTCTGAACGATGGCCAGATCCCGGAGGGATGGAATGAGACTGTTGACGCAAAAAACCGGCAATCGGCTTCCTACGTGACCCCACACGAGGACCTGGGAGATTTGCTTTCCTCGCATGCTCCAATTAGCTTTGCGTGGGTGCAAGGCGTGCCCATCAATTTGACCTGAAATTGACAAGGAATAAAGCAATGTCAAATTCTAGAACATATCGGCTGGTGTTCTGAATCGTTTCACACGGGATATTGGCTAGAGATCCGATATGAATCAAAAGACAATCGGCTAGGGTCAGCCGATTCAACTGTAGAAGCAGTATTAATTTTACTTAATAATGCCTCGAAAACAACATCTAGATCTAGATCTAGATCTGATCGGCTGTGCTTGGCGTAATAGATTGAAACAACAAAACTGCAGTAAAAGCCGATAAATAACTAAAATCTAAGCTGGATAACCGTGATAAGAGCTGAACTAAACAAGACTAAATAAATTAATCTCGTGAAGAAAAGCTAATATCGATAACTGGTGAATAAATAGATCGAGAAAGAAGCGATGCGCCGTTAATCAAATACCTAATTTACTCAGTAAAATACGGAACTTACTAGCAAGGCGGAGATCAAAGTGATGCAGCCCTGCCAACTAGAAGAACTTGTTGAAGAAAAGAAAACGCTACGAAACTAGGGGTTGGCGAAGTTGCCGACAAAGAAGTAATTGTTGTGTTTGATTGGATGTGTCTCTCATTACAAGCCCGCAGGACAATATTTATAACCTAAGCCAACAAATCTTAGTCGATCACAACATGACATTACTTGACTAAAAAGAAAACAATCTTTCCAAAACAAAACAACTCACGCAAGACTCGGACTCTACATAATATCTTGCTGAAGTAAACCATCAGCGCCAATCCTGCTCCAACGGTTGCGATGCCATATCGGCCAATCTTCGCTACATCAGCTGCTTTCTTTGCCCTTGCTTCGACCAGATACGTGCCAAAAAATGATCAGTCTTTTCAAATTACTTCACAACTCCTTGATTCTTGGAATGAGCCCTACCGCGCGTACCTTACTTTTCCACTTCCCAATCAACAGTAGTAGCGCGACGCTTCGAATTCCTCCGATCGGTACCCAATATGTGTCCCCCCCCCCCCCTTCAGCTATAAATAAGGATCCTAGGCAAGGCGAAAAGAATCAAGCCCCATCCGCTGTTGCACCATCTTCTCCCACTTTTCCAAATTATCCTTAGATCGAGACGATGGCTAGCAACAAGCGACCGACAGAAGGTGATGTAAGCCCGCAAGGGTTTGTTCCAGATCTTTCAATGAGAGGCGTGGGATAACTTGATTGATGGAGGAGACAAAGTTCACGACCCGACTACAGCCTTCCAAGGATGCTGCGCCTTAGCAACCGATACACCACCTCCTATGGTTGCCGCGATCTTATGGAGCGTGACACCCCAGTGTGGCAGAACCACCTGAATTAATCCGGCTCAAGCGCGCTAACCATCACCACGAGGGCAATCAGGGCTAACTCGCACTTCAAACGGAGTAATCCACTGGTCTGTCGGGTAACCTCCCGATACAACCATGGTTTTGCCGATCGAAACCACACATACAAAGTACTCACACGAAGGTGAGCTCAGAGGATACAACATTTCACAAATTTTACATCATAGAGTTCAACATAAATTATTATTACAACTGAGTTCGAATTTGTAAACAAGGTACTTCAGAGTTCAAAGTAATTGAGTTCTTCAGAGTTCAATGCAGAGGAAGAACAACGATAAACTACTCGACCATACATGATGTCTCGATGAAGCCCGTACGAGACATCACTCGGCATTATCATCGTTGGCCGGGGGCGCATCCCATTCCACCGACCAACCAGGAGGAAGAGTACACGGCCAAGTCAAACTAGCGATCATATCCTCAAAAGTATCACCTGAAAATAAGCCACAAGCAAGGCTGAGTATACTAATACTCAGCAAGGCTTACCCGACTAGTGGAATATACTTAGCCGACTCCTAGACATGCAAGGCTCTTGCCTTGAGGGGTTTGTTTTGCCGAAAAGCATATACAAGTAGGTCCTTACTTTCAAATTTTAGTTCCAGATTCTAGTTTTCTTTAACCATTCTAGGTAAGCAACTATCCAATATCATACATGGTGAAAGAATTAATTTTGCATCAAACAAGATTAATCATCATCATTTTTCCATTTCTTACTCTATGTGGTAAAAGGGTCAAGCAGTCTCAATAACCGCGCGAAACAGATGATTCGAATCGAATTTCTTAACCTTGCAAGGGAAACCTAAACACACGTCACGTGGTTACTCCCGGAGTCACACGTGCAACTTTTCCCTTCAATGCCCGCTTCACGGAACATGCCCACCGCCCTCGACTACACGTCCCCATGGACCACGGACCTGGCCGGGCCATGGCGGCACATGCACCCGCCATTGGCTAGATGTGAACGAATTCAAGACAGTGGGGAGTATATTCCGGCCTCGGTTCAATCCAGTACTTAAGCTTACCGATTACCATATTCTCGGCATGTGGTTAGTACGTTCAAACGCTTAACCACCACTACCACACACTGCGGCCTTAGCATTTTTCACTAAACAGACGGGGCCTCAATCATCAACACGATCATCGTACCATAGCCCCGTCCGTTGACCTTATGATTGTAGCATGTAGTAAACATGCAACTCCTATATTCTCGGGAGTGACAGGAAATCACTCGACTTTTACCGGAGTCCTATTAGCATAGTAGTCTATCGAACCTTATATCTAGTGTTCAGATCATAGGAACCTAAGTTCATGCAACTAAGTTTTCATTCAACTCCTATAAACTTAATGCACAAGTAAAATAGAGTAATAAGTTGCATAATTTAGAAAAATAGGGTTCATGCTTCGGGGCTTGCCTTCCTGAGCAAAGGTAGCCTTGGGCTCTTCCGAACTCGGGTTCGGGTCTTCGAAAGCTTCAGTTAGATTCACTTGAGCTCCACGCTGCTCACTCTCGGACTCGGGCACCAGCTCGTACGTTCCGTCAGCGAGAGTAGTCGATTCTATATGTATGCACAAGTATGAGTTGTAGTGATGGTATATGATATTTATTTTCTTCACGATAAAGTTGCAGTACACTAAACATAGATTTGGTTGTGAAGTTTCTTAGTTAAGATTTCTTTAGGCAATCGTTAATAGAGTATAACTTAAACTAATTAACTCTATTAAATAAGAAGAGGGGGGGGGGGGGGCAGGCGTTGTGTTCTTTTGGAAACTAAATTTTGTAAGCACAACATGGATTAAACACAATTTCGGGACTAGGTGACTTCTGGTGATGAAATTTTTATTTAGAGTACATTATGCAGAGACAACAGCACTGTAAAAATTTTAGAAATTTCTGTGTAGCATATTAATTTTGAAAAATGTAATACACACCCACTACTAGAACCTAGTTATTTTTATACAGAACGGACTATATAAGTTTTGATGCCAAATATTTTACAGGGGGTTAACCTATCCACAAATATGTTACTGTAAATTTTTCAGATTTTATTGTGCAAGATATAGAGCATAATAAATAGGACAAAATACACTTATGTTTATAAAGATTACTTTCTACAAGATGTTCTACAGGGTTTCTGTGTATGAAACTTTTTATACATCATAAACTAATCCAAAGTATCCCCTAGTAAAAAGATGAACATTTTTAAATTAAAGAAACTAATTATTTTTATTTAGTGCATTTTTCCCACCACAAAATTATATAAATAGGTTACAGAAAGAAAAAAGGTTCTAAACTTTTTCATTAGTATTTAGCATCACTATTACAACTCTGGAAAAGTTTCACAATATGAATCACCATATAACAGCAGTTACAAATTAGTTTTATTATTTCATAGCATAAACAAAGTTTAACAAAAAGTTTAGCTACATGTGGGTTCTGGTCCTAAACTTTTTCCACTGGACTACATATCAAGTAACTAAACTACTGTCCAAAATTCAAGTTCATCCTTTGTCTACAACAGTGGGTACAATTAAAGTCTATTAAACCTTCCATTTAATTTAGAGCAAGATTTATTGAGAAACTAAGAAATTGCATGTAACAATAGTTGTATATTTTCTTCTAAAGATTACAGAACAGTTCAGTTTGTATTTTTCTTATTTTTCTATGATTTTATATGAATTTTACAACTTCGCTGTTTTTGAATTTAAAGTTTAAACATAGGTTTGCAGATATGCCCCTGGAAACTTGTGTGCAGACCCTTCTAAAGATTTCAATTGTTGCAATTGGGTCCCTAGGTGGCGCTGGCACAGCGGCCGGCCAAATTCCGGCGAGGGGGCTCGTCGGCGATGAGGGGAAAAGGGTTGGGGAGATCCAGGGAGGTGAGAGCTACCTTGTGGGGCCTTGGTCGGGGTTGGGGGTGGCCAGAAAGGTCTCGCCGGCGTGGAGCAGGGGGGCAGCGGCGGTGCGGCGCATCGGCGACGGTGCTACGGCGGGGTTGGGGCAGCGCTGGCGGCTCGGGAAGCTCCGGAGGGGTGATGTAGTCCCGTTCCGAGCCTTGGTTCGGGCGGAGGAGGGCCGGAGGTGGGGTGTCCACGGCAGTCTGGGGCGGCGGCGGTGGAGGCGGCGCTGGCAATGGTGCTCCAGCAGTACTGGGCGACGATGGGTGGGGCTGTGAGTGTTAGTGGGATGCTGTGGTGGTCATTGGGGGCTCAGCTTGGGCGGTGGATGACCGGAGGGGTGAGCTCCACGGTGAGCTAGGCACGACGATGGTAATGGCGACGGTGGCGGCGTCCTGGTGGCTGGGCACGCGAGCAGGGCTTGGGGCGGCTTTTATAGGGGCAGGAGGGATGGAGAGGGCCGGGTGAAGCTGGGGCCGGGACGACACGACAGGGGCGTGCCATTGGGCGTCGGGACGGCGGCCAGAGGCTCGGCGCGGCGAGCGGCGGGCGCGAGCAGGGGATTGGGCGTCGGAGATTTGGCGTGGGGGAGGGGAAGATCTCACGGCGCGAGGTTGGGCGAGTAGCTGCAGCAGCTGGCACGTCGGGCGGCGAGCACGGCGACTGGCGGGGCGCAGCGGAGGCTCGGGAACGGCGCGGCTGGCCATTGGGCGTCGCGGCGGCGAGCAGAGATGGCGACGGCGTCGCGCGTGTGGCACGCATGGGCTGGGCAAGGTCGCGGCGTGGGGAGCAGCGCAGCTGGTCGGGTGGGGCTTGTCAAGCATTGGCTTGTCGCGGCGTGGGCAGCAGGCATCGCCGGCTAGGTGGCCAGCGTCGACTGCGCGGCGGGCGGGCGAAGCAGAGGAGAGGGGAGGGACTGGAAGTGGAAATAGAAGAAAAGGC
This sequence comes from Panicum miliaceum, assembly GCA_032594955.1. Taxonomy (NCBI): domain Eukaryota; kingdom Viridiplantae; phylum Streptophyta; class Magnoliopsida; order Poales; family Poaceae; genus Panicum; species Panicum miliaceum. The sequence goes on along the minus strand of CM064066.1, from coordinate 24,125,406 downwards.
AGGGGCTGGTTTGCAAAGTCAAGTGTTTCTCAAATTTTTGTGTTGCAACTCAAAAATCTCTGAACATGAAAGTTGTTCAAAATAAAAAGTTCTACAAGTTTTGTTTCAGGCCAAAGTTCATTTGAGCTCTAGTTTGAGAGTTAACTTGAAGACTCAAAAATTTATGATTCGGAGGGCACGACATTTATGGGCAAAATTTCGTATTCTCTCCTAGGCTTCTACTAGACTTTTGTTTATCCTGTCAATAATGATGTGCCTATTCAATTTCGTAGCCATAAGTGCTTTGATGTGAAAGTTATTCAATTTGTTCGATTAAGTACATGTATTTGTGCACATATATACCTCTATTTTTAATTTAAAGCAAAACCAATTTATAATTCATTCCTTTTAAACTTTTCTTAGTTATTTATGCATCTTGTTACGCTAATGAGACTCGTTTAGCAATTTAAACACCTGAGGTGTTACACCTAACCACTAGGGCACTCGTCCTGCAAGCAATTGAAGAACTTGCAAGAATAAGTAGAACAAGTGTAACACCCAAAAATATAGGAGTTGAAATTTTTTAAAAGTATTTTCATAAAAATCAAAAATTAAAACTGTGCATGCATCTCTATTTCTTTTCTTCTCCTATTCTTTCTTTCAGCCAGCCCAATTCCTTTTCCTCTTCTTCTTTTCTTTTCCCGTGGCCCACTCAGTGGCCGATTCCCTCACCCGACTCTCTCTTCCACCGACAGCTAGGACCCACCTGTCGGCGCCTTCTCCTTCTTTCTTCTTTCCTTACCCAGAGTCCAGATCGATCCCACGATGCCGCCTTCCTAACTCCCGGCCGATCCACCCCTATAAAATCCCGCCGAAGCACCGCTTTGCAACCAGAGCCAACTTCAATCTCGTTTGCTACTCAACATCGTCGCACGCCACTGGAAGTTGCACACTGGAGGAACGCCGCCATCCCGATACGCCGCCTCTCCGTCGACTCGCCGTTCCGCAGCTTCTCCGCCGTCATCAACTCTCGCTAGAGCTCCGCAAGTTGGTGAGCATCAAGCTGCACCAGATTCCTCTCTCCCTCTTGCTCCGCGGCAAACCAGATTCCTCGCCGGACCCCTGTTTCCGCCCGCCGCCGTGGCCGCCAGTTTACAGCCGCCGCACAGCCATCCCGTGACCACCTTCACCTCCGCCGTACCGCCCGCTCACTTCCCGACATAAACCCAGCTTGAATCAAGCCCCGGAACACCGGATTCGGTGAAGCTCCGGCCGTCCGCCGCCGCACTCGCTTGCCGCCGACGCCCAGTAAAATTCCGCTTCGCCCGACCCTTTTCGTCCCGTCGAGCCGACCCTTCCTCTGCCGCTCGATCTAGATCTAACGGCCAGAATCAATCTTCACTTTACACGGCCGATTTACCCGACCTTTTCCTTACTCAGCCGATTCACCTGACCCACTCTTCGTACCGCCGATTCACCCGACCCTTATCCCGCCGATTCGCCCGACCCGCCGCACGATTCTGATCTAATGGATTAGATTAACCCGACCCCAGCCGTTCCCAAAACTTTTGTAGAAAGACCCCTAGGTTTTCCAGGAATCAACCCGCAGTCCAGATCAGTAGAAAATAATTAGAGTTGAGCCCTTTCTTCTTCTGTTCTGACCCCTGACTTTTCTAGAATTAGTACTCGCCATCCAGAACCTATAGTTTTGCATCCCGACCCTCTGTTTAAGATTTAATTATGTTCTAGCCCCTAATTTCTTCAGATTTAGCCACTGGAAGTTCAAAACTCTCGCAGTTAGACCCCTAGATCACTGTTTTAGCCATATCTTCATCGTTTCAACTCCGATTTCAGCGATTCTTGTGCCTACCTGATCCTTGCATCATGAACTACAACTTTAGCATCTTTTTACTTTCTATTTGTATTGTTTGTTGTGTTGTTTCTTATTTGTTTGCGTATGCTTGTTTGTGTGATCGCGTAGACAACGTGACGTTCGAGCCAAATCAAGAGCAAGCTTACGAGGAAGAGAACCACCAGCTGTTTGAAGAAGGCAAGTGGATTTCCTCCTCTGCATATTCTATTTGATCCCAACAATAGCATGATAATACACTTTACTTTAATGTTGCTTGCATAAACTTGATGGGTCACCTATGCTAAGGACATACCAAGTCTTTTACCCCAAACCTTGAAACACCTGGGTTTACTATTTTTGTTGGGTAGTTACGCTTAGTTGCAAACTTTGGGATTGGTATTGGATTACTCTTTTGGCAATGTTGATCACGTTTCATAATGTGATTTTATCGCGTAATATCAAGATCAACTTTGTTTAATGGGAACATGGAGAACCACCCAAGTGAACAGTGCAACCACAAAGTCATATGGCTCTGACCTTAGCCAATTAATTAGATGTGTAGTTTGCTGGTGGCCTTACCGAAAGGGCAAGGAGGGGGTCGGCGATAGGGGTCATAGCCCGGTCCTCTTGGGGTAGCTGCCTTTGCTAAGGAGCTGACCATTAGGGAGGTTTATGGACCACACTGCTACTGAAACTCTAGCGGGCTGCTTTGCTCTCGACATGTCTTTGTAAAGGCTTAGTAGTGTACCCTCGCCACTCACCTCGGAAGTGTTTAAGGGCCTTGCAAACCCGGGCGACTCAGGGAAACACGATTTGTGGGTAAAGTGTACAACCTCTGCAGAGTGTAAAACTGTTATAACAGCCGTACTTACGGTTAAGAGTGGCTTGGACCCTCACATGATAATGAAACTTGAAGATTAATTAAATTGTGGTTCGTGGTTTATGTCTATGTGGATGGTACCTTTCTGATCTTGTTAAAGTGGGTTGGTATATACTTAAACTTAGTTAATGGGTGCTTGTTAATAAATACTTGACCAACTAAAAGTGATCGCTGCTGCAAACCTAAGCCTATCCTTGATGGCCTTGCATTTTCACCCCACTTGCTGAGTACCAACCATAAGAGTACTCACGCTTGCCCCCTGCTGTTCAGAAGAGAACTTTGAAGAGGAGATCTTTGACGACTTCGAGGAGTTCTAGGTCCTGCGTTCACCAGTCATCGCCTGTGGAAGACGGAGTTGTTGAAGACTTCGTATAGGGTATAACGGTTTATCGTTTAAGACATTTGTGTCTCTTTTATACGGATTGTAATATTGTTAAATAGTTTATGTAGTTACTTTTGAGCATTGTCTTTGATATATTACACTTTTCGTCTACCATATGTGTGTGAACGAGATCCTGGCGCACATATGAGATGCATCTGGTTCTTTCTAGAATCGGGTGTGATAGAAGTGATATCAGAGCTATGTTGACTGTAGGACGCTAGCCTAGATACGAAATCAAGGATTTATCTTCTAGCAAGCCATATCAGCATCAAAAAAAAATTCCTGTTATATTTCCATATAAAAACCTATGTTTACATAAAGCTTCTACCATTTTCCTTTTTAAAGAAAAAAAAATATCCTGAATTTTACTCCCGCTCTGCCAGATGGTCAGAACTTACCAAACTGCTCGCAAGCGCACCGGAGGTCGCCAAGTTCGCATTGCCCCAGCTGAGCCAGTTCCAGCCCCTGTTGAAGAGGAGGAAGCTACGGAAGAAGAACCCGAGGAAGTCTATTATTTCGTGGATGGTGAAGATGGCCGCATCATGGCAATTGATGAAGAAGGAAATCAGTTCACATCACCGTCATCACCAGTCATCGAGACATCGCCACCACCCCCAGTTGTCCCTGCTCCAGCCCCCTCCCTAGCACCGGTCGTCGCTGAAGGTAGCCAGAGTAACTTCGAAGATATTAGAAGAGACGATGACGAGGACAACAACAACGATGAAGATAACGACGATCAGAGTGATGGAACTCCAGGGATGAGGCAACTTTGCTGTGTTCGCACTTCGGACAGAGAACCCGGCCACTTGTCTCTGGTGCTACAAGGTGTTCTTCAAGAGTTGGGCAACCGCGTGAGACCTCACTACCACACGCACCACTACATCGACCCTGCGCTCGGCGACTACTACCTCTCTCGCGTCCACATCAGAATGGAAAGTGCCAGAGGCCTGAGGACTCTCACTGCACATGACTCCGCCACACCCCACACTACATACGACGCCGCCGTCAGTAGTGCCGCCAGGAGAGCTCTGTGGTCCATCTGCCACACCTACCGCCAGGAGCTTCAGAACACGGAGTATCGCCACCTTCCTCGCCGCCTCAGTGGAACTGAAGAGACTATGATTACTCTGGGTGAAGATGAGGAAGACCGCCTCAACACTCTTGCTCGAGTCACCGCCGCTCTCAACACTGAGCTGGAAAGCGTCATCACTGAGCTGGACGATACTCAGGACAAGCTACTGGAGGCCCATGAAAAGATCCGCAAGCTGGAAGCTCGACTTGAGGGAAGATCGCCGCCATCCCCACAGATGGATGAACCCCGCTTCCCCGCATTGTCACCACCCCACAAGAAGCTTCGTCGTGGCGAACCCGGCTCCATAACTCGCCCCGAGGAATAGGCACTTAGGCTCTTAGGCTAGTACCTCTTCAAGTTCTCGTTAGAATCATTTTCACTTGAGAGGACGATGATGTAATGATGATTGCTTGAGAACAAATGTTTGCTTGAGTGCTATAAGAATTGCTTGATATAATCTATACATTAATATAAGTTGGAGTCTTTATAAATCCATATTTTGTTAAGATATTATCTTCTACCTACCTATATCTAGTACACCTGTCTTATCCTGGGTTTATTCCCTAACGGTCAGATGGTGAACACCAGGACAGGTGGAGGACAGAATATCCCTTGCTCTAGGCGTGCCCGCACAGTTAACCAACAGAGTCAGTTGCCACCACCGCTCAATCCAACAATGGAGCAATTCTTAGCAGCACATATGCAGGTGTTGCAGAACCTCACCGCCACCATCCAGAACATACAAGCTCAGCAGAATCAGCAAGCACCACAGCAAAACCCGCCACCAAGAGACAAACACAGAGAATTCATGAGCCACCACCCTCCTACCTTTTCTCACTCTGTGGACCCCTTGGACGCTGATGATTGGTTGAAGGTCATCACTAAGAAGCTGGACATCACACAATGCAGTGACCGTGAAAGGGTCCGGTATGCTGCAGGACGTCTGGAAGGTGCAGCCGCTGATTGGTGGGATGCTTTCGCTGCTGCCCACGCCAACGCCAACACTATCACCTGGGAGGAGTTCAGAACCAACTTCCGCAGCCACCATATCCCAGCAGGACTAATGAAGCTCAAGCAGAAGGAGTTCCTGAACCTGAAGCAAGGCAGCATGACTGTCAGTGAGTACCGGGACAAATTCACTCAGTTGTCTCGTTACGCGCCCCATGAGGTGGATAGTAACGCCAAGAGGCAGGAGCGCTTCTTGGAAGGTTTGATAGGGCCGCTTCAACTATCAGCTGCACAGTCACACTTTTCCAAACTTCCAGACTTTGATAGACAAAACCATTGGTCTGGAGAGCAAGCGCAAGGAGCTTGGGGAATACAAGCAAAAACTTCAGTCCCAGGGACAATCCAGCAGCAGCACCCGTCCCCGCTACAACACACCCCAGGGATATCAGTCGCGCTTTGGAGGACAAGGTGGAGGATATCAGCAGAGTCAACAGAATCAACGAACTCCACAGCAGCCTCAACGTTACAACCAGCAGACTCAGCGCCACTCCAACCCGCAACCATACCATCCAGGCTATGCCACAGGTGCACCCGTGCGGACCAACAATCCAGTCACCCCGGTCCAACCTAACGGATGTTTCAAATGCGGAGAACTGGGTCATTACGCTAACAACTGCCCGAAGCGTAACGTGCAAACTCCTCAGAATCAGAGGAACAGTGGACAAAGGTAGACTCCTCAGCAGCAGCAGCCGCGCAACAGCAACCAGACACCACTGGGCAACAAAGGACAACAGAACTGCGTGCGCGGAAAGGTGAATCATGTGGCTGCAGAAACAGCTGAAGAGGCTCCCGACGTTGTGCTCGGTACGTTCCTTGTTAATTCTGAACCTGCATCAGTTTTATTTGATTCTGGAGCATCACATTCATTCATTACTGAGCAATTCGCTACAAAACATAATTTACCAATGAGCCCTATGAAACAAATATTTCTAGTAAGCTCCCCGGGCAAAGAATTGAAAGCCAGCCACTTATGCCCAAGGGTCAGCATGAATATTATGGGGATAGAATTCCTAGCCAATCTAATAGTCTTAGGGACTAACGACATTGATGTGATCCTCGGAATGGATTGGTTATCAGGATGTGATGGTGTTATTCAGTGTCGTAAGAGGTCAGTGCTCTTAACCAGCCCTCAAGGAGATAAAATAGAGTTTGTGGCATCAGCTCCACCCAGTAAAGTTGGGACAGTGAACCAAATGAAGGGAATGCCTCTAGAAGATATCAGAGTTATCAGTGAGTACCCCGACGTCTTCCCGGAAGATTTACCAGGTATGCCACCAGTTCGTGACATTGAGTTCAATATTGATCTTTTACCTGGTACAACACCTATCTCTAAAAGACCCTATAGAATGGATGTTAAGGATCTAAGTGAACTAAAGAAACAAATAGAAGAAATGTTAGCTAAGGGATTTATCCGTCCTAGCTCATCCCCATGGGGAGCACCCGTGATCTTCGTCGATAAGAAAGATGGCAGCAGAAGGATGTGTGTAGACTACAGGTCGCTGAACGATGTGACAATAAAGAATAAGTATCCACTGCCCCGGATTGAATATTTGTTTGATCAGATGAGAGGTGCCAAGGTTTTCTCCAAGATTGATCTGAGATCAGGATATCATCAGCTAAGGATCCGACCGGAGGATATACCCAAGACAGCCTTCACTACCAGATATGGTCTTTACGAGTTCACTGTGATGTCGTTTGGATTGACCAACGCACCAGCATACTTCATGTACCTGATGAACAAGGTTTTCATGGAATATCTTGACAAGTTTGTGGTTGTGTTCATTGACGACATCTTGGTGTATTCGCAGGACGAGGAAGAACATGAAGAGCACTTGAGGATAGTGTTACAGAAACTCCGAGAGAATCAGTTATATGCCAAGCTGAGTAAATGTGATTTTTGGTTGAGAGAAGTTTCTTTCCTTGGACATGTTATCACAGATGGAGGAATTGCAGTAGACCCAAGTAAAGTTCAGGATGTTCTGAATTGGAATCCACCGAAAACTGTGCCTGAAATCAGAAGTTTCCTTGGACTTGCAGGCTACTACCGCAGATTTATTAAAGGCTTCTCAAAGATCGTGAAACCTATGACTTCTCTGTTGGAAAAAGGGAAAGAATTTAAGTGGGATGCTACATGCCAGAAGTGTTTTGAAGATCTGAAGACAAGATTGACCACTGCCCCTGTGTTGATAATGCCAGATATCCACAAAGGGTTTGATGTGTATTGCGACGCTTCACGGATGGGTCTTGGATGTGTGTTAATGCAAGAAGGCAAAGTTGTGGCCTATGCTTCAAGACAGCTGAGAAAGCATGAGCAGAACTATCCTACCCATGACTTGGAATTGGCTGCCGTCGTGCACGCATTGAAGATTTGGAGGCACTACATGATCGGAAACAAGTGTCAGATCTTCACGGACCATAAGAGTCTGAAGTACATCTTCACGCAACAGGATCATAACCTAAGACAGCGCAGATGGCTAGAACTAATCAAGGACTATGATTTGGATATTCAGTATCATCCTGGCAAGGCTAATGTTGTGGCAGATGCCCTAAGCTGGAAAGGACAAGCTAATATGATGATTGCTCGATTGATGCCTCAGGAATTATGTTGGGAGATGGCACGTTTGAACTTGGAAATTGTCACGCAAGCGGAAGCCATAACCATGGAAATGGAACCTACATTAGAACAGGAGATTAGAAAAGGACAGTTGACAGATGCAAAGATCAAAGAGATCAAGATTCAAATTGGATTAGGCAAGACTAAGGATTTCACCGAAGATGAACAAGGAACTGTTTGGTTCAGGAAAAGGATCTGTGTACCCGAAATTGATCACCTTCGTGAACTTATTTTGAAGGAGGCACATGATTCCGGTTATTCCATTCATCCTGGAAGTACCAAAATGTATCAAGACTTGAAAGAAAGGTACTGGTGGTATGGTTTGAAAAGAGACGTAGCAACTCACGTAGCTTTGTGTGATGTGTGCCAGAGAGTGAAGGCAGAACATCAGAGACCAGCAGGTTTACTCCAGCCATTGAAGGTACCCGAATGGAAATGAGAAGAGATTGGTATGGATTTCATTGTAGGGTTACCCCGTACTCGTGACGGTTATGACTCGATATGGGTTATTGTGGATAGATTGACAAAGGTCGCACATTTCATCCCAGTCAAAACAACTTACACTGGAGCCAAGTTAGCAGAACTGTACATGTCACGGATTGTGTGTCTGCATGGTGTTCCAAAGAAGATAGTGTCTGATCGAGGTACTCAGTTCACGTCGCGTTTCTGGCAGAAATTACATGAATCCATGGATACAAAGCTCAATTTCAGTTCTGCATATCATCCGCAAACAGACGATCAGACTGAGCGAACAAATCAAGTATTAGAGGATATGTTGAGAGCATGTGCCCTCAAGCATGGAGGTAGCTGGGATAAAAGTTTGCCATATGCAGAATTCTCCTACAATAACAGTTATCAGGCAAGTCTCAAGATGGCCCCATTTGAAGCATTGTATGGAAGAAAATGTAGGACACCATTCTATTGGAATCAGACAGGAGAAAGTCAAGTTTTTGGACCAGAAATTCTTCAAGAAGCGGATCGACAAGTCCAGATAATCAGGGATAATCTCAAGACTGCCCAGTCACGACAAAAAAGTTATGCTGATATACGAAGAAGGGAATTGACATTTGAAGTTGGAGATTTTGTGTATTTGAAGGTATCACCCATCAGAGGTTTACGTAGATTCAAAGTGAAAGGAAAGTTATCACCACGTTATATTGGTCCTTTTCAGATCTTGGAAAGGAAAGGTGAAGTGGCATATCAATTGGAGTTACCGACACAATTGTCAGATGTCCATGATGTGTTTCATGTATCACAGTTAAAGAAATGTTTGAGAGTGCCTGAGGACAATTACCGTTGGAGGAACTCAATGTACAAGAAGATTTGACTTATGCAGAGCATCCGGTTAGAATCTTGGAAACATCTCAGAGGGTTACTCGGAACAAGGTGATTAAAATGTGCAGAGTACAGTGGAGTCACCACTCAGAGGATGAGGCTACTTGGGAAAGAGAAGATGAACTGATTGCAGAATTCCCTCAGCTGTTCCCTAGTCCTTCCCAATCTCGAGGACGAGATTCTCTTTAAGGGGGGGTAGGTTTTGTAACACCCAAAAATATAGGAGTTGAAATTTTTTAAAAGTATTTTCATAAAAATCATAAATTAAAACTGTGCATGCATCTCTATTTCTTTTCTTCTCCTATTCTTTCTTTCAGCCAGCCCAATTCCTTTTCCTCTTCTTCTTTTCTTTTCCCGTGGCCTACTCAGTGGCCGATTCCCTCACCCGACTCTCTCTTCCACCGACAGCTAGGACCCACCTGTCGGCGCCTTCTCTCTTCTACCGACAGCTAGGACCCACGTGTCGGCGCCTTCTCCTTCTTTCTTCTTTCCTTACCCAGAGTCCGGATCGATCCCGCGCCGTCGTTCGCGCCCCTTCCTTCTTTCTTCTTACCCCAAGTCCTGATCGATTCCGCGACGCCGCCTTCCTAACTCCCGGCCGATCCACCCCTATAAAATCCTGCCGAAGCACAGCTTTGCAACCAGAGCCAACTTCAATCTCGTTTGCTACTCAACATCGTCGCACGCCGCTGGAAGTTGCACACCGGAGGAACGCCGCCGTCCCGATACGCCGCCTCTCCGTCGACTCGCCGTTCCGCAGCTTCTCCGCCGTCATCAACTCTCGCTAGAGCTCCGCAAGTTGGTGAGCATCAAGCTGCACCAGATTCCTCTCTCCCTCTTGCCCCGCCGCAAACCAGATTCCTCGCCGGACCCCTGTTTCCGCCCGCCGCCGTGGCCGCCAGTTTACAGCCGCCGCACAGCCATCCCGTGACCACCTTCACCTCCGCCGTACTGCCCGCTCACTTCCCGACATAAACCCAGCTTGAATCAAGCCCCGGAACACCGGATTCGGTGAAGCTCCGGCCGTCCGCCGCCGCACTCGCTTGCCGCCGACGCCCAGTAAAACTCCGCTTCGCCCGACCCTTTTCGTCCCGTCGAGCCGACCCTTCCTCTGCCGCTCGATCTAGATCTAACGGCCAGAATCAATCTTCACTTTACACGGCCGATTTACCCGACCTTTTCCTTACTCAGCCGATTCACCTGACCCACTCTTCATACCGCCGATTCACCCGACCCTTATCCCGCCGATTCGCCCGACCCGGCGCACGATTCTGATCTAATGGATTAGATTCACCCGACCCTAGCCTTTCCCAAAACTTTTGCAGAAAGACCCCTAGGTTTTCCAGGAATCAACCCGCAGTCCAGATCAGTAGAAAATAATTAGAGTTGAGCCCTTTCTTCTTCTGTTCCGACCCCTGACTTTTCTAGAATTAGTACCCGCCATCCAGAACCTATAGTTTTGCATCCCGACCCTCTGTTTAAGATTTAATTATGTTCTAGCCCCTAATTTCTTCAGATTTAGCCCCTGGAAGTTCAAAACTCTCGCAGTTAGGCCCCTAGATCACTGTTTTAGCCATATCTTCATCGTTTCAACTCCAATTTCAGCGATTCTTGCGCCTACCTGATCCTTGCATCATGAACTACAACTTTAGCATCTTTTTACTTTTTGTTTGTATTGTTTTTTGTGTTGTTTCTTATTTGTTTGCGTATTCTTGTTTGTGTGATCGCGTAGACAACGTGACGTTCGAGACAAATCAAGAGCAAGCTTACGAGGAAGAGAACCAGCAGCTGTTTGAAGAAGGCAAGTGGATTTCCTCCTCTGCATATTCTATTTGATCCCAACAACAGCATGATAATACACTTTACTTTAATGTTGCTTGCATAAACTTGATGGGTTACCTATGCTAAGGACATACCAAGTCTTTTACCCCAAACCTTGAAACACTTGGGTTTACTATTTTTGTTGGGTAGTTATGCTTAGTTGCAAACTTTGGGATTGGTATTGGATTACTCTTTTGGCAATGTTGATCACGTTTCATAATGTGGTTTTATCGCGTAATATCAAGATCAACTTTGTTTAATGGGAACATGGAGAACCACCCAAGTGAACAGTGCAACCACAAAGTCATATGGCTCTGACCTTAGCCAATTAATTAGATGTGTAGTTTTCTGGTAGCCTTACCGAAAGGGCAAGGAGGGGGTCGGCGATAGGGGTCATAGCCCGGTCCTCTTGGGGTAGCTGCCTTTACTAAGGAGCTGACCATTAGGGAGGTTTATGGACCACACTGCTACTGAAACTCTAGCGGGCTGCTTTGCTCTCGACATGTCTTTGTAAAGGCTTAGTAGTGTACCCTCGCCACTCACCTCGGAAGTGTTTAAGGGCCTTGCAAACCCGGGTGACTCAGGGAAACACGATTTGTGGGTAAAGTGTACAACCTCTGCAGAGTGTAAAACTGTTATAACAGCCGTACTCACGGTTAAGAGTGGCTTGGACCCTCACATGATAATGAAACTTGAAGATTAATTAAATTGTGGTTCGTGGTTTATGTCTATGTGGATGGTACCTTTCTGATCTTGTTAAAGTGGGTTGGTATATACTTAAACTTAGTTAATAGGTGCTTTTTAATAAATACTTGACCAACTAAAAGTGACCGCTGCTGCAAACCTAAGCCTATCCTTGATGGCCTTGCATTTTCACCCCACTTGCTGAGTACCAACCATAAGAGTACTCACCCTTGCCCCCTGCTGTTCAGAAGAGAACTTTGAAGAGGAGATCTTTGACGACTTCGAGGAGTTCTAAGTCCCGCGTTCACCAGTCATCGCCTGTGGAAGACGGAGTTGTTGAAGACTTCGTATAAGGTATAACAGTTTATCGTTTAAGACATTTGTGTCTCTTTTATACGGAGTGTAATATTGTTAAATACTTTATGTAGTTACTTTTGAGCATTGTCTTTGATATATTACACTTTCCGTCTACCATATGTGTGTGAACGAGATCCTGGCGCACATATGAGATGCATCTGGTTCTTTCTAGAATCGGGTGTGACAACAAGTACTGAAAATACGAGATGTAATTGAAGGTCTCAAAAATATGGTGGGGTTCTGAAAACAAGTGGACGGGCAGCTGATCAGCACGCGCGCCTACAAGGAAGTAGCAAAAGCGAAGCTTGTATCTAACAAAACTCGACTGTTCTTGGCGGCGGCTAAGGGTTATAAGGAAGTGGAAGAATGACCACAAGGGTGCAGGGGTTGTATCCCAACCCTAGGACGCGTCCGAATTGGACTCAACATGATACACGACCCATTGGGCCAAAATAGGGTGACGCAGCACTGTGGGCTGAAAAGGACTCTGTAGTAAATTGACGATTGCGGTTGACTCCGAATAGATATGGAGGTGATTCTGGATCCTTTGGGAAGTAGATTTGATAAACTTTTCAGGAAGTACTTGAACGCCTAAAACGGAGTCCAGATGAAGTCGTGGCGGCCGTCACAAATCGTGTCTGTCCTGCAGTCCGAATCCAGCCTGTGCGATGCCTCTTCACTTTTGATCCAATCCATTGTTCCTGAGTAAAACAAGAGTGCACGTGTCTCCATTGTCTAAATATAATGAACCTGAGCTTAAAAGTGAACTTACTTGATGGGTAAGCCGACGAGCACGAGCGCGAGTAATAGGACCAAGTGGTGTTGGCGAAGTAGATGCTGGTGTAGGTGTGGATGTATCGTTGGTGGTGATGTCCTCATCATCCTTCCCTTCTTGCATCTGAGTCGTCCTCGACTCAAGCTCACCATCCTCTCCGAAATATGGCTTCAAATCTGCAATGTTAAATGTGGGACTAACCCCAAAATCCACAGGCAGGTCTACCTTGTATGCATTATCATTAATTCGCTCTAGCACTTTAAACGGTCCATCAGCCTGAGGCATCAATTTAGACTTTCTCAAAGCAGGAAACCTATCTTTTCTCAAGTGCAACCAAACCAATTCACCAGGTTCAAAAATCAATTACTTTCTACCTTTATCACCAGCAAGTTTATACTTAGAATTCATACCCTCTATGTTTTCTTTAGTTGTTTCATGCAGTTTTAACATCAATTTAGCATGTTGCTTAGCATCAAAGTTCAATTTTTCAGAATTGGGCAAAGGCATTAAATCAATAGAAGGACGAGGTAACAAGCCATAAACAATCCCAAAGGGGCACATCTTTGCAGCAGAATGCATGGAACGATTATAAGCAAACTCAACATGAGGCAAACATTCTTCCCACAACTTAATATTCTTCTTTAAAACAGCCCTTAACATGGTAGACAAGGTTCGATTAACAACTTCAGTTTGACCATCAGTTTGGGGATGACAAGTGGTAGAAAATAGAAGCTTAGTTCCCAATCGTGCCCATAAAGTTCTCCGAAAGTGGCTAAGAAATTTGGCATCGCGATCAGAAACAATTGTGTTTGGCACACCATGCAAACGAACAATTTCCTGAAAGAACAAATCAGCAACACGTGTAGCATCATCAGTTTTATGACATGGTATAAAGTGTGCCATCTTAGAAAATCTATCCACAACCACAAAAATGCTATCATGACCCTTCCTAGTTCTAGGCAATCCGAACACGAAATCCATAGAAATATCCTCCCAAGGAGCACTAGGAACTGGTAAAGGCATATACAAACCATGCAGATTTAATCGTGACTTAGCTTTTTGACATGTAGTGCAGGGGGCAACAAATCGCTCTACATCTCTTCTCATTTTTGGCCAAAAGAAATGACCGGCAAGTACATCCTCTGTCTTCTTTGCTCCAAAATGCCCCATCAAGCCACCTCCATGCGCTTTCTATAACAACAACAAACAAACGGAGCTAGCTGGAATCCATAGCTTGTTAGCTCGAAACACAAACCCATTATTGACAATGAATTTGTTCCATGCTTTTCCATCCTTACAATGCAGCAAGACATCCTTAAAATAAGCATCATTCACATATTGTGTTTTAATTGTGTCCAAACCAAAAATCTTGCAATCAAGTTGTGTCAACAAAGTATATCGCCTAGACAAAGCATCAGTAATGACGTTCTCTTTCCCTTTCTTGTGTTTGATGACATAAGGAAAAGATTCAATAAATTCAACCCACTTAACATGTCTACGGTTCAATTTTTCTTGACTACGAATATGCTTCAAAGATTCATGATCAGAATGTATAACAAATAATGCTGCCATGTTTCTAATGTGCGCACAAGAGCATACAATTCCTTATCATAAGTAGAATAATTCAGAACAGGTCCGCTCAATTCTCACTAAAATATGCAACAGGTTTACCATCTTGTAACAAAACACCACCCAAACCAATTCCACTAGCATCACATTCAAGCTCAAAGGTCTTATTAAAATCAGAAAGTTGGAGGAGAGGTGCATGTGTCAACTTATCTTTCAACATGGTGAATGCATTCTCTTGTGTGGTGCCCCAAGAAAAAGGCACCCCCTTCTTCATAAGCGCATTCAATGGTGCTGAAATCCTTCACAAAGCGATGGTAAAACCCAGCAAGTCCTAGAAAACTCCGCACCTGTGTGATGGTCTTTGGTACAGGCCATCCCTGAATAGCTTCCACCTTAGCTTGATCAACTTCAATTCTCTGTGGAGTGACGACATAGCCAAGAAAAGATACTCAATCTGTGCAAAATGTGCACTTCTCAAGGTTACCAAATAAACGTGCATCACGTAAAGCATTAAAAACAGCACGTAAATGATCAAGATGTGCCTCCATGGATTTGCTGTAAATCAATATATCATCAAAGTAGACAACAACATATTTTCCAATAAAGCACACAAAACCTCGTTCATTAATCTCATGAAAGTACTAGGTGCATTAGTTAAGCCAAAAGGCATGACTAGCCACTCATATAACCCGAACTTAGTTTTGAAAGTAGTTTTCCATTCATCTCCCAATTTCATATGAATCTGGTGGTACCCACTACGCAAATCAACTTTGGTAAACACAATAGCACCACTCAATTCATCAAGCATATCATCCAAACGTAGAATAGGATGTCGATATCGAATTGTGATATTATTAATAGCTCTACAATTAACACACATACGCCATGTTCCATATTTCTTGGGCACTAAAATAACCGGAACAGCACAAGGACTAAGGGACTCACGTACATAACCTTTGTCGAGTAGTTCTTGCACTTGTCGCTAAATCTTTTCATTTCTTCCGGATTGGTCCTGTACGGCGCACGGTTGGGCAACGATGTACCTGGAATTAGATCAATTTGGTGCTCAATCCCTCGTATTGGCGGCAGCCCCGCTGGTATTTCACTTGGAAACACATCAGAATACTCCTGCAAAACGTTAGCGACAGCAGGGGCAAAGATGCATATCGTGAATGGAAATCAAAGCATCTTTGCACACCAAAGCTTAGGCAACAGAAGTGGTAGCAATGAATTCATTAATATCAGATTTAGGAGCAAGCAAACAAGTTCCTTTCAATCGTATCTCATCTTTCTTATTAGCAACCGACTTGACAATTTTATTGTTCTCACTTTTAGCTTTGGCAGCTCTAGCAATATCATCACGCACAATAGCTTCAGGAGACATAGGAAGCAACACAATTTTCTTATCATGGTGCAAGAGCGAAAACTGATTTGATCTACCATGATGCACACAATCTGTATCAAATTGCCAAGGTCTACCTAGCAGAATATGATAAGCTTGCATAGGCACAACATCGCATTCAACAACATCATGATATGATCCGATCGCAAAATTAATGCGCACCAGCCTCGTTACCTTAGCCTTACCACTGTTGTTTAGCCATTGAATGTGATACGGATGTGGGTGTGGTTTGGTGCTGAGTGCAAGCTTCTCCATCATATCGCTGCTAGCCAAATTGTTGCAGCTAGCTCCATCAATAATCATACGACATGAACGCTCTTTAATGACACACTTGGTTTGAAACATCGTGTGTTGCTGATTTTGCTCCGCCTTCTCCATTTGTGCACTAAGCACACGCTACACAATGAGACTCTCATAGTGTTCAGTGTCACCTACATCAATATGCTCTTCTGGTGTTCCCTCGTTACCTACATGGTCAGCAGCAAACAAAGCAAGTGTATCTTCATCAAAATCACTAGCGGAGGAATATGCACCATCATCTTTGACCACCAAAACGCGCTTGCTAGGACAGTCATGCTGCACATGCCCAAAGCCCTTGCAACGATGACATTGGACATCTCTTGTTCTATCTATGGATGCAACCGAGGAAGCACTAGCAGCTGACTTCTGGACAGTCTTAGTTGCTGAAGTGGTGGGAGGAGCACGTGGCTTGTCGCTGGATGGAGAAGGTGCTACTGCACGACTCGATGAAGGAGTAGGTACAGATGCACGTCCGCCCATAGAAGTATTCGTGCGTGGCTGCCATGATGTAGATTTACCTGCAGAAACATTAGGTCTGGTACTAGCACGTTGTCCATGCACTTCCCTTTCAGCTTTACAATAAAGATGGAACAAACGGGTTACGTTAATATAATCTTTATAAGCAAGAATGTCCTGAGTTTCTCGATTTAACCCTCCCAAAAATCTAGCCATAGCAGGTTCCTCACCCTCCTCTAAATTACAATGTAGCATACCCATTTGCAATTCCTGATAATATTTTTCTACACTTTTAGTGTCCTGTCCTGTCTCAATTGTTGTAACTTATGTAACAGATCACGTGCATAGTAAGAAGGAACAAATCTAGCCCGCATGACCCGTTTCAAAGAATCCCAAGTTTGTGGTATGTCATCAGTATTTTTCTTGCCATGTTCTATCCACCAAACAGAAGCAAAATCAGTGAACTCACTAGTAGCAGCCCTAACACGTGCATTCTCAGGAAAAATCATGGCATGAAAACTTTTGATCAACGACAATTTCCCAAGTAATGTATGCATCAGGGTCATATGTACCATCAAAAGGAGGTATCTTAATTTTAATCTTGCTGAAAGCATCATCATTGTTGTGTACCTCACGTCGGCGGAAACCACCCATACCTCTACGATTAATACGTAGCCATCAGCGATGGCGAGCGTCTTGTTCATCTTGTTCAGTATCAGCAATATATCCATCCTTCCAATCATCACGCTGCTTGTTGGTCTTCGCATGGAGGTCATCAAAACGCCGCAAAAGAGCAGCGAGACTCTTGTCAATATTGCCGACCATTGTCTCCAGTCCCGTAAGCTTGGTGTTGGTGGCAATCTGCGTGACCTCCAATTGTCCAATATTGTCATTCATCACCTGCATATCATTATCAAGTCCCTCTGTGTGCAGCTTCACTTGCCTTTCAAAATGTTGTATGATGCCCCGGGTACGTGGAGACTGTTGCAAGCTATGATCCTCCTCCTCGGAGCCTGCCATGGTGAGAAAAACAAGGACAACAAGAAAACAAGTGAAGTAGTAGAATCCCTACAGCTAATAGGATGTAGCTACTGCAAGGCGCTCACTCTCAACCCGTTGCACAAGCTCTTACCAATTCTTACCTTGCTGCCAGGAGGGGACGACAACCAACAAGTCCGCAACTGTGGATTGAAGTGTATCGGTGCTGCAGCAACAAGACCTGTATAGCTGTAGTCGAATATGTGGAGCTTAGGTGGGCTGGAACAAGGAAGTACTAGCACCACATTAGTCACAAAAGCAAGCTGAATAATCATTCAACGGTGGTACTGTGCTGGTCCTAGCCTAGACCGTGCTAGAGACGCGAGCCTGGACATAAAGGAAGTCACAAAGCACCACCCAGAAAAGAAGGGAAAAACAACGCAATGAATCAGCCCCTTTCGTTTCTTTCCTTTTTTTTCTTTTTTTTTTCTTTTTTTTGCTTTTGTTCTTTCTTTTTTTTCCTTTTTTTCAGGGGAACCTCAAAAACAGATTCTATGAACAAAGGAATACAAATGAGCAAGTCACCACACACACTTCTCTCTCTCTCTCTCTCTGGAGTAAGCCGAACAGCTAAAAATACATATGAAGTGTTATTGCCTCTATTGCACAGTTCGGACTCAGATTCCACCAGCACCAATTCCAACTCAGACTTGATAACAAAGAGGCACTCAAATTTGGCCAATCGAGAGATGAAAAGACTACCCGAATTCAAGTCGGTCTCGGCCAACACGCGCTTAACCGATTCCAAGTCAAACTTGACAGCCAAAGTGTATTCTGATTCAGCCAAAACAATGATTAAAAAGGTAGTGTACGTGACCAAACGTGACAAGAACTTGAAACTCTAAAGGACTACAACTAAGACCAGCAACTCGACACAACCGATGCAACCGAAAACTCAACAAGCCCTAACTAAGCAGGACTAGTAAAGGCTCACAAAGGTCAGTAGGATTGTGGTGTGTGGGGCGGGGGGGAATCTACTATTTTTGGCTTTTTCTGGACTGTAGAAAAATAAAAATAGTGAAGGATTGGAAGTCTCTCACCGAACAACCTTGCTCTAATACCAACTCATGTGAACCCGCTAGGGTTTGTTCCTGATCTTTCAATGAGAAGTGTGGGATAACTCGATTGATGGAGGAGACAACGTTAATGGCCCGACTACAGCCTTCCAAGGACGCTGCGCCTTAGCAACCGATACACCACCTCCTATGGTTGCCGCGATCTTGTAGAACAAGTACTGAAAACAATCCGACCACTATGGCACTCGTCCTGCAAACAATGGCACTCGTCCTGCAAACAATCGAAGAACTAGAAAGAACAAGTAGAACAAGTACTGAAAATACGAGATGTAATTGAAGGTCTCAAACTGAATCTCAAATATGGTGGGGTTCCAAAAACAAGTGGACGGGCGGTTGGATTAGCACGCGCGCCTACGAGAAAGTAGCAAAAGCTAAACTTGTATCTAACAAAACTCGAGTGTTCTTGGCGGTGGCTAAGGGTTATAAGGAAGTGGAAGAATGACCACAAGGGTGCTGGGGTCGTATCCCAACCCTTGGACGCGTCCGAATTGGACTCAACTTGATACACGACTCATTGGGCCAAAATAGGGTGACGCAGCACCGTGGGCTGAAAAGGACTCTGTAGTAAATCGAAGATTGCGGTTGACTCCGAACAGATGTGGAGGTGATTCTGGATCCTTTGGGAAGTAGATTTGATAAGCTTTCCATGAAAAACTTGAACGCCCAAAACGGAGTCCGGATGAAGTCATGGCGGCCATCACAAGTCATGTCTGTCCTGCAGTCCGAATCCAGCCTGCGCGATGCCTCTTCCCTTTTGATCCAATCCATTGTTCCTAAGTAAAACAAGAGTGCACGTGTCTCCATTGTCTAAATATGATGAATCTGAGCTTAAGAGTGAACTTACTTGATGGGTAAGCCGACAAGCACGAGCGCGAGTAATAGGACCAAGTGGTGTTGGCGAAGTAGATGCTGGTGTAGGTGTGGATGTATCGTTGGTGGTGATGTCCTCATCAGAAGGACCCTCCGGAACCAAGCCACTTCGTGTTCGTCTGCGCCACCAAGGGTAAGAGGACCTTTGTCTTCTCATATCCTCATGTTTATGTCGTTGATGTCCTCAATCATGGTTGGTGAGGTTTCCAGCGCTGCCCACGGTGCATTACCCGCAGCCTCAGCGAATTCCTCCGCTGGATCCGCCGACTCCTACAACAGAGATGACACTCGGTGCTTCGTCCATCAGAGGAACGAAGCCCGCGACCTCTACTCCGAGGCAACTCGTGAGGTCGGGCGCCTAGAGTTCTGCCTGGAAGCGACCCAAATAGCATTGTCGGCCGCTGAAGGCGAAACCTCCGTCGCCCGCGCAATGTTGGCTGATGCCGACGCCAGAGTTGCAAGTAAGGTTCTTTTGAAGAGAATTTCCTCTTCCTTGACAACCTCCATGACTTGATCGCTTTCTTCTTTTATCTGGAAGCTCTAGAAGCTCAACTCCAGGTCCTCCACCAAATGGCGAACCATGTGGCCACTACGATAAATGCCAGGGGCACCCTACTTGCCGACCGCCTGCAAGACATCCCTAACCGCGTCAGGGAGATTGCAGGCCATGGAGTCTGCCAGGGAGCCGCAACTGCTTTGGCCACGATGCACACCCAACTCGGCTATGAGCTTTGGAGTCTGCAGCCTGTCTTTCCTGAGGGAGAAGATCGAGTAGACTTCGAAGAGCTCGTTGACGAGCTTGATGAAGCCGCTCGATCCATCGGTGACGAAATCGACATCGAGGGTGTAATCAATAGGGTCTTCCTCGGCGATTAGATTATATTTGAAAGACAATGAATGTACAAACTTTTGCCTATATGGATGTACTCATCTTCCAGGTTTCTTTTGTGTATGTGTTCTACATCAACTTTTGTTCTTTTCTGGCCATATCGGCTATTAGGACGATCAATAACTCTTTACCTACATTTCTCCATATCCGATACCCAAAACGATACTTTAAACAAATGATTGTGTAATTTTCTGCCCTTAAGGCGACACATATCATGTCAGCTATTTCTCAGTCGATGTCTTCTAACTGACCATCGGCTTTCACGAATTAACCCTCAAATGATCTTTCTTTTGAACAATCGGCCCGTATCTCATGCATCTATCGATATGCTAGGATAGTATTTCAACAAATATTTTCTGTGCGAAGCCCGATGAAATTTTTCTCCTTCAAGTGTTTCCAAAATATAAGCATTACCAAGAACACATTGATTTATCCGATAGGGACCCTCCCAAGTAGGAGACCATTTACCAAACTTTTGATCCCTAGTCCCTATCGGCAGAATATATTTCCAGATCAGTTCCCCTTGGGAAAACTCCTTGATCTTGACCTTCTTTCATACCATCTGGCCACTCTTGCTTTATTTGCTTCAGCATTAACCAAAGCTCTTAGCCGATGACATGCTAGGTCTTCTAATTCACCTCTCATTACACCCGTATAATCATTGGTTGTCAGCTCATCTTGCAAAGTAACACGCCTTGAGCCAGTCTTCGATTCCCAAGGGAGTACGGCCTCATGCCCGTAAACTAACTGATAGG
The DNA here is from genome assembly GCA_032594955.1 of Panicum miliaceum. Taxonomy (NCBI): domain Eukaryota; kingdom Viridiplantae; phylum Streptophyta; class Magnoliopsida; order Poales; family Poaceae; genus Panicum; species Panicum miliaceum. The sequence goes on along the minus strand of CM064066.1, from coordinate 24,104,292 downwards.
GGGACACCTTTGTAGCCCCATGACAAGCCATCCGATACGCCCATAATGCTTCATTCAGGGAAGTATGCCATCACCTTGGCTGCTCATCACCTTTTCTTTTAATCAATTTGATTATCCCCTTATTAGATGCCTCTGCTTGCCCATTGGCTTGATCATAATAAGGAAAAGAATTTAAAAGCTTGATCTCCATACTGGTAGCAAATTCTTCAAACTCACCCGATGTGAACATAGTTCCTTGATCGGTCGTAATAGTCTAAGGAATACCAAACCGATAAATTATATGTTCCTTCACAAAATCAATCGACCCACTTAGTAAAGTAATCAGTTGCCACCAATATGAACTTATGATTCTTGCTTGATGATGGATAAATCTGACCAATTAAATCAATACCCCATCCCCTAAAAGGCCACAGCTTCATCATAGGATTCATAACCGATGCAGGGGCTCTCTGGATACTACCAAAGTTTTGACAATCATGACACTCTTTATAATATTCAAAGCAATCCTCAAGAATTTTTGGCTAAAAATATCCATTTCTTCTTATCATCCACTTCATCTTGAAAGTTGATTGATGTGCTCCACACACTCCTTCGTGTATTGCTCCCATCAAGTTTTTAGATTTCTCTACACCAATGCACTTGAGCAGAACACCATCTATCATTCTATAATATAGATCATCTTCAAGCAGAACAAATTTAGTAGCCTTATACCGCAGTTGCCCGGAGATCTTCTATGAGGGATTTCTCAAATAATCAATGATTTCTTTCCTCCAATCATCAGCCGATAAGTCCAAAGTTAGGGCATCACATATAGGCCGATAACCAGAGGCATTCTGGACAAGCTTGTTGGCCTCCTCATCGCACATTTTGGGAATGTGCTCTATAGAAACCATCTTGAATTCTTTCAGCAACTTGAGGCATTCTTCATGATAGATCCTTAACACTTCAGTGTTGCAATCATATTTTCCAATCAGCTGATTGACAACAAGCATGGAATCCCTAAATATTTCCACAGATTCGGTTTTTATTCCCTCAACAATCTTATCCCCTTGAGCACAGCTTCATATTCTGCCTGATTGTTGGTTGATGTAGCATCAATCGACAATGAGAACTCAAAACTTTCCCCCCGAGGCGATATAAGAATGACGCTGATGCCACAACCCTTTCCACAAGACGATCGATATGTTCAATTGTTGTTACATTGTCTTGTCCAGAGAACTTGGTAAAATCTGGCGCCCTGTACCGGTGAGGCATGACAACTTGATCGTAGACCTCAGGATAGGTCTTGCGATACATGTAAGTTGGCTCCTTAGGCTTTAAGCCAAACTGACTCTTCATCACATCGGCTATCCGGCTGGCCCAATCAATATTTTGGAAGACATTGCCTTGTTGTTGTGCTGCCGGGTGTGGTTGTTGCAGCGGAGGCTGAGGCTGATAAGCAACATGCTGATGAGCCATTGTCTGTGGCTGATAACCCATGTGTTGCATTAGATGATTGTCCATCGGCCGAGGAGCCGATGTGCCCAATTGATAGCCATCAGCCTGCTGCTGATACGGGACCATCGGCTGAGGAGCCGATGTATGCGTCTGGGGGCCACTTGGCTGCTGCTTAAGAGTTAGTGGTTGGGTGTATGGCATTAGTGGCTGCGACCCCTGAGGCATGAATGACATGCCCTGAGCTGATCCCCCTGCACCTGTAGCGTTTTGAGCCTAGATGGGCGCCTGTGTACTAGTAGAGATCATATATTCACGAGGCATTCCTAAAAATGTATTGGGGACGTAACCCGTCGGGGTGCTGAAGAGGCCTCCATGTGCCGATGACACCTTCAACGGTGAGCTAGAATTGAACACTGAGGCTGTCGAGATGGGAGTTACCATCAGTTGATACGCCTGCGACTGGAGCAGATAAGGCGGCATCGAATATCCTCCAGTGCTAGTCTGTGCCGTATTGGGTTGTGGCTGAATGTCGGCGCCTGATACGACAGCGCTTCCAAGTCTAGCTCGTGTTGTAACCGATGACTCTGGTTGAGAGTAGCATGGCCTTTTATAGCCCATCTGCATACTGCCAGCGATTGTCGCTCTAAAAGCATTCTGAACTGAGTTCATTAAGAGGCTTGACTGATTGATCATTGCGTGGTGCATGGCCTAGTCAAACATCTCTTGAAACTTAGCCGAATCTTCAGTGACCGTGATCTCTCTTGGCTTTGGGAAAGGAGTCTTCTGTATAGCCTCTCCTTCCCTGTTAGAGCTGAAAGTCACGAGGCATGCTTGCTGGTAATCATCCATGGCCTTCTGCAACAGTTGTTTCTGGGTATCATTAAGGTCTTCCATGGTGATGTTGACGACGTTTTCTGGGTCCACTTCACTAGGCTTCGGGATGGTCATGTTGAAGTTGTTGTTGTGTCCCACCGGACGTGCCAAAAGTGTGTTGACGCAAAAAAACTAGCAATCGGCTTCCTGCGTGACCCCACACGAGGACCTGGGAGATTTGCTTTCCTCCGGCGCATGCTCCAATTAGCTTCGCGTAGGTGCAAGGCATGCTTGTCAATTTGACTTGAAATTGACAAGGAATAAGGCAATGTCAAATTTTAGAACGTATCGGCTAGTGTTCCGAATCGTTCCACATGGGATATTAGCTAGAGATCTGATATGAATCAAAAAGCAATCAACTAGGGTCAGCCGATTCAACTGTAGAAGCAGTATTAATTTTACTTAATAATGCCTTAAAAACAACACCTAGATCTAGATCTGATCGATTGTGCTTGGCATAATAGATTGAAATAACAGAACTGCAGTAAAAGCCGATAGATAACTAAAATCTAAGCTGGATAACCGTGATAAGAGCTGAACTAAATAAGACTAAATAAATTAATCTCAAAGCTAATATTGATAAATGGTGAATAAATAGATCGAGAAAGAAGCGATGCGCCATCAATCAAAGACTTAATTTACTCAGTAAAACGCGGAACTTACTAGCAAGCTGGAGATCGAAGCGATGCAGCCCTGCCGACTAGAAGAACCCGTTGAAGAAAAGAAAAAGATACGAAACTAGAGTTGGCGAAGTCGCCGACAAAAAAGTAATTATTATGTTTGATTGGATGTGTCTCTCATTACAAGTCTGCATGAAAATATTTATAACCTAGTCAACAAATTCTAGTCGATCACGACATGACATTACTTGACTAAAAAGAAAACAATCTTTCCAAAACAAAACAACTCACGCAAGACTCGGACTCTACATAATATCTTGCTAACGTAAACCATCAGCGTCAATCCTGCTGCATCGGCTGCGATGCCATATCGGCCGGTCTTCGCTCCATCGGCTGCTTTCTTTGCCCTTACTTCGGCCGGACACGTGCTAAAAAATGGTATCAACGGAGACACAATAGTTCTGATCCCAAAGGTAAAAAATCCTGACAAGCTGAAAGATTTGAGGCCGATTAGTCTCTGCAATGTGATGTATAAAATTGTTTCTAAAGCTTTGGCGAATAGGCTTAAGTTAATCCTTCCAGACATAATATCCCCAGCCCAGAGTGCATTTGTCCCGGGACAGCCTATCTCTGATAATATCTTGATTGCTTACGAGTTGACACATTACATGAAGAAAAAGAAGAAAGGAAAGGAGGGTTTCGCTGCGGTCAAGTTGGATATGAGTAAGGCTTATGATAGAGTTGAATGGCACTTTCTGGCGCAGATGATGGAGAAGCTGGGGTTCCATGAGAGCTGGATAAACACAATAATGAAGTGTGTTTCTTCAGTAACATACAGAATTAAGGTGAATGGCGAGCTAACTGATCCCTTTTTGCCTGAGAGGGGCCTGCGACAGGGAGATCCACTGTCACCGTATTGTTTCTCTTGTGTGCGGAGGGTTTTTCAGCGCTCCTGCAGAAGGCTGAGGAGGATGGCAGGATGAAGGGTGTGAAAGTCTGCCCAAGAGCTCCCAGTGTGTCACACTTGTTATTTGCCGACGACTCGCTGATCTTGTTTCGTGCAGATAGAGGTGACGCACAGCAGTTACAGAGTATTTTACATCTATGAGGAGTGCTTGGGTCAGATGATAAACAAAGACAAGTCCGCAATTATGTTCAGCAGTAACGCGGCCGATTGCAAGAAGCAGAAAGTGATGCAGGAGCTGGGAATCATGAAGGAGTCAATGAATGAACGGTATTTGGGCCTACCGATACATGTGGGGAAATCAAAGTCTAATGTGTTTGCCTATTTAAAGGATAGAATTTGGCAAAGAATACAAGGGTGGAAAGAGAAGCTATTTTCGCGAGCAGGCAAAGAAGTTCTCATTCAAGCAGTGGCGCAAGCCATCCCAACGTTCGCCATGGGCTGTTTAGACATAACAAAGGAGATGTGTGAACAGATCAGTACCATGATATGTAGGTATTGGTGGAGCAGTCAAGATAAAGAGAATAAGATGCACTGGATTAAGTGGGAGACACTAACACAACCGAAGAAGGAGGGAGGACTTGGTTTCAGGAATATCCACACCTTTAATCTAGCCATTTTGGCCAAACAAGGGTGGCGGCTGCTACAGAACCCCGATTCCTTATGTGCACAGGTTTTGAGAGCTAAGTACTTCCAAGCTGGAAATGTCCTGGAGGCCAAGAGCTGCAGTGGTGCTTCATATACATGGAGGAGTATACAAAAAGGCTTGCAAGTACTCAGAAATGGCATGATTTGGAGGATAGGGAACGGGAGAAGTGTGAACATTTGGAGGGACCCATGGATCCCAAGGGAGTGGTCAAGAAAACCGATGACACCAAAGGGGAATAATCTGGTCAGTAAAGTCGATGAGCTCATTGATACGGCTACAGGTGTTTGGGACAGCCAACTAGTTCATCAAACTTTCCTACCAGCTGATGCTAAGATCATTTTGGCAATTCCAGTACATATGGACCTGGATGACGTGCCGGCATGGCACTACGATGCTAGAGGACTGTTCTCTGTTCGCTCGGCATACAAAGTGCAAAAGGAGCCATGATCAGAGGAGAAGCAAGAGGGCGTGTCAGTCATCGTCAGGTGGTAGAACCCTGGAGAATGAACACTGGAACAGATTGTGGAAGATGAATTGCCCGGCAAGATCAAGCAGTTCTTTTGGAGATTGGCCCATGATTCACTTGCTCTGAGAATGAATTTGGAAAGGAGGGGAATGGAGCTGGACACACGGTGTGTGTTGTGTAATAGAAGAGGAGAAGAGGGTGGTCACTTGTTCTTCGGCTGCAAATCAGTTCGACCAATTTGGCAGCTGCTGGGACTAGAGCAAAAGCGAGAGGAACTTTGTAAGACTGGTTCAGCAAAAGAGGCGGTTAGATTGATTCTTGAGCTCGATGAGAATGTTAGACTGCTGGTAGTTACGCTGCTGTGGCATTGGTGGTTAGAGAGAAATCGAGTAAGAGATGGGGAGAGGAGGATGGAGCCTACACAGCTGGCCTGTATTGTTCGGAAGAACACTGATGAATTTCCAACAATAGGCAGGCCGAGCTCAGATTCAGGGACCAGGATCAGGAAACGGTGGGAAAGGCGAAGGGCGGATGTTCTGAAGATAAACTGTGACGGGGCTTTCAGAAGTGAAACATCAGCAGGTGGCTGTGGTTTTGTGATCAGAGATGCAGCAGGGCAGGTTATTAGAATAGGGGTCGGGAGTTGTTCACATCTGATGGATGCACTGCATGCTGAATTGCTAGCTTGTTGGCTGGTGTCCGGGCAGCAGGGGATATGGGGATGAGTAATGTGATGATCGAGACTGATTCAATGCTTGCACGTCTGGCCTTGGTTACGACATCGTTCGCCCTGGCGCCGTTAGGGGGAATTGTGTATGAAATTAAGTCCTCGATGAACTTGTTCTTTACGTCGGTAGAAGTGGTGTATTGCCCTAGAGAATGTAATAGGGTGGTGCACGCTGTGGCGGCGCTTAGATGTAAGTGTCCTTCCGGTACCGTACTTTCATGAGAAGGTACGCCGTCAGGCATTGAGGACTTTGTGACCAGTGATTTCACTGAGTCATTGGTTTAATGGAATGAAAATTCCTTAAAAAAAAGAATCCAATTGACAAGGCCTTGACAAGGCTCTGACGCATGCTCCGGTATTTGCTTTGCTGCTGCCAATAAGCTCGTAGATTGAATTAGGTAATATAATGGCTGCTTGTGTAGTTCAATTGGTGCGAATTCAAATGAAATTAGCGTGTATGAAATATCTCTTTTTGTTTTTTAGAAGCAGTGTAAAACTGTACATCCGTCTATGCAGACAAGACTTCCTATCACCTCGACGTAATGGTAATGAAAATGAATAAAACTCCCCATGTGAAAACGGACCACCTCTGTATAAGAAGGTGATGGAATATATGATTCCACGGAAGAAATCTTTCTGCGCCATCATTGATCGAAGTACGCACATGTAAAATTAAGTTCCAACTGTTCTAAATCTGTGAGAAAAAGCTATCTCTTTCAATAAAAAGACAAAGGTTCCAACTGTTCATATTGCACATAATACGAATGTCCTTTTACAGTGCTTTCTAACAATCATAGGCACCCCTATATGTATCAAAAAGGGGAAAAGAAACGGCATAATAACAATTGCGCGCTTCCCTTTCTTCCCTTCATGTCACCGTAACAAGTTAACAACGACAAAAAAATACACACAGATATAGGCCAGTAAGGGGAGTGAGTCCCTCCACGTAGTATTAGTATTACACAAGATTTTGCCGGAGCAGTAGTTGCACCTCAGTGTTCCCGTTCTTTGCCTTCCATAAGTTCTTGAAGAAGCCGTCCTGCTTTATACGCTGCTGCTCTTCCTTGGAAGTCGAAATGGAATCGGCCGAGTCCCCTGATGCCTGTGAAGCCAGCTTCAATGCACTAGATGGTGCATTCTCCAGATGCTGTAGGCATACTTGCACAGCATCATGCACTCGCACGAGAAGCACCACGCAGCACCTATCATGTCAAGGATACCTGATCTTGACAGCAGTAGGTGCACCTGTTGGTTCAGGTTCGCTATGGCAATCTGCAACCAGTAAAAATAAAACTCAGGGTTTGAATACTGCTTACGGCACATATTAGTGCAACAATGAAGTGTGCCCATGAGAAGAACCTGAATATGGCGTGCCTTGTATTCTTGGTGCAAGTCTTTAAGAGCTTGAACATCACTCAAGTCAATATATGTAACAGCTGCATGACCAAAATCTTTTATCATTTTAACAATTGATCCAGAAAGCCCAATAAAAGCTCATAACTTTCTTTCTGAAACCAACACAACCGACAACAATTTGTTGAAGACAGCAATGTTTCACGAGCCTCCTGTAAACAATGCAATAGAAAATAATGTCTTACGGGACATTTCGAGGATCACAAAATAGACCCTTCCAACGTCAAGTCCCCTGTTTGAATTTGGAAGGTTGAGTTCATACTCACGCAACCTGACAAAGGATTACAATTACCAGAAGAACTTACATTATATTGTAACAAAGACCATTTAATGGTACAAACGACAAAAAACAGACCAATTAATTTACCTGTCTTTGATGTAGCTAATGTTGGCGAAGTAGATGGGTGCATCAATTCAAACTACTACTATCCCATTATACGTATAAGCCTCAGGGTACTGCAACGTATTCCTGTACACAGTGGTGCCAGGTAACACAGCTGTACAAGGACCATCAAAACATGTATAAGCAAGGACCGATCAGCCCCAACCAAAAAGTTAAAAATCTTCAACACAGTTACAGAAAGAACAGTGATTCCAATGTATTAAATATTTCCAACTAATATCTGTTCTCCCACATCAGGACTAAGGAGTACCAGTTACTGGAGTGGCCTACTTTAGCAAAATTTGAAATATTGAATATATTTTGTGTTTGCAAGATTTGCAGAAGACATCAGTGAACTGTTAATCAGATTGCCGCTGATATAATTTGTACTAGTAGAGTCTTGTTCTTGAGCCTTAGGGGAAAGGGGAGAGGAAGAGGTGTGCAAATGGACGGACAGATGGAAATAATTGGTGAACAGGAAGGACTCTGTACATAAAAGTAGGGTAGCAGGATAGCAAGAGGCAAGGGTGTTTGCACAATCACACCTCTGCTTCTGTTGTTGCCAGTAGATCATGGTTACTGTTGTATTGCTGTGGCATTGGCCAATGTGATGACGTGATGGTAGTCAATGACGACCTGGAGGCACCAGGAGTGAGGTGGCATGGTTCTAGACCAGAGTAGGGGCTTGGGAAATAATGTAGCTATCATGGGCTGGGCTACATAGCTGCGCATGATTCATGACTCATCTTTTCCTTTATTAATGTTTGCTAGCTTCCTGTATGTGTTAGGTCTAGAGATCTTCTGTGGTCTTTTCGCTTCTTTTACATGGTTTGTTCACTTGTTTATTTATTATACTAGTGATTGACAGGCGCCTTGGCTCGCGAAGGAAACAACAGTCATTGAAGTGCATTATAAACGTGACTGTACATATCTTAGAGTACATGATGGCATACATTAAGATTTATACACAGTGGGGTACAGTAGTAACCTAGCTAGTAGGTATTTATAAAAATTGCGGAGAGGCAGACAACGTAGAGAGATCCTGGCAGCACTCTTTTCTTTTTTTAAAAAAAATGCTGTTGGCGCTAAAATCGGCCAGACAGGAATCGGCCGATAGTCTTCAGCGTCGGACACACGACCCGGGAGAATCTACTTAGCTCCTGTTCGGGTTATCGTCCTGGTACGGTTCGCGCGGCGTGCCAGTCAATCTGACCTGTTGATTGACAAGAAAATAAAGTATTAAATTCCAGGCGCTCCGATCGGCTGGAGTTCCGATCTGTCCTGAGGAGCGCGTCGGCGGCGAATCGGCCGATTTGCTGTAGAGATGATCGGCTATGGATCAGCCGATAATCGTGTAGTAATTGTAAAGAAAACTGCTAGAGTGATCTAAACAATTACTACAGAGGCAACATTTGAAATAGATCTAATCGGTTGTAAGATGATAAATCGAGGAAGAATGATGATGAAGCCGATTACTCTGATCTCAAGCTGGATAACTGGTGATAATACTAGAATAACAGGTAAAACTTGCAATTCTAGTGAATATCGATAACTGGTGAATAAATCCAAACGAAACCACAGCGATGCGCCCGTAGTTAAAGCTCGGATATTACTCGATAAGCGGAACCTACCAATTGGCCGGAGATCAAGTTGATGCAGCCCTGCCAATCCGTACGAACTCGTGAAAGAAGAAAAGTATTGTTGAAAGTAAATTGCTGAAAAAGTAGAAGTATTGTTGTTGATTGATGTGTTGATATTTTTTTTGCAAGACCCTGACGACTCCTATTTATATCCTAAAACTAGGACTCCTGGTCGATCACGACTTGTTACAATCTTATTTAAAAAATAGGAAAACTACTATATCTATAATAACTTTTAAAGGAAACAGACTCCCGCAGAATCTTCCACCGCCGTCCCCTAATCCAATCAGGATTCTTTTCAATTGCTCCTTGACCGACTTAGCGTTGCCCTGTTGACCAACTTTCGACCAGGACCCTCCGAAATAGTCCCATCCTGTTGGCGCAAGCTGTATCACCAATCGGCCTATTTCCAACTGTTACCTCAATCGGCCGATTCCTTACCGTAGCCTTTAGATCTGCCGCATCGGCCAACCTTCTTTTCCCGACGCCGATTTAACACGTGTCAAAATCTATCGGCCGACCTTCTTTTCCCAACGCCGATTTAACACGTGTCAAAATCTGGCGTCAACAAATGCACCGGCATTAGTAAGCATGAAACCGACACCAAAAATATTCTAGCCCTGGCCAAACAGTTTACCTACACTAAAAGGAACTATCATTGTAGGATCCTATAGAACCCCATATTCTTAGTTACGCGACCTAAAAGAAAGAAACAAATAGGCAACAACTTGGTGAGTTCAGATCTGGTCAAGAAGCTTGGCTTGACCACACGACCACATCCACATCCATACTATGTTCAGTGGTTAAATGACTCCGGTAAAGCTAAGGTAGCACAAACTTGCAGAGTTTCTTTTTCCATTGGTGCATATGCTGATTTTGCTGATTGCGATGTGGTACCTATGCAAGCTTGTTCACTTTTGTTGGGTCGTCCATGGGAACATGATAATGATGCTACACACCATGGTAGAAGTAATAATTATACCTTCATGCATAAAGGGAAGAAAATTACTTTGGTTCCTTTGACACCTGCTGAAATTGCACAAGCCGATCAAGAAAGAGCTGCTAGTTTGAGTAATGATAAATCTGAAAATCAGCAAGTTGCTAATTCTATGTTCCCACCTAAAAAGGAGAAACACACTCATAAATCTGAGGCCGAGGGAATTAAATTAGGGGGTCAAGTTATGCTCGCAACAAAATGTGACCTCGCTGAAATTTCTGATGATGATATTTGCTATACCTTGTTTTGCAAACGAACCTTATTTTCACTTCATGATATTGCTAGCTCTTTACCTCCTGTGGTTACTAACATTTTGCAGGAGTACGCGGACGTTTTTCCAGCTGAGATACCTTCGGGGCTGCCACCTTTGAGAGGAATAGAACATCAAATTGATTTGATCCCCGGCGCCGCTCTGCCAAACCGTGCTGCCTATAGAACCAACCCCGAGGAGACTAAAGAAATTCAGCGACAAGTCCAAGACCTTGTGGACCGTGGGTATGTACGCGAGAGCCTTAGTCCTTGTGCTGTTCCTGTGCTTTTGGTTCCTAAGAAAGATGGTTCGTGGCGTATGTGTGTTGATTGTAGAGCCATTAATAATATTACTATTCGATATCGTCATCCTATTCCTAGGTTGGACGACATGCTTGATGAGTTGTGTGGTTCTATAATTTTCACAAAGATTGATTTGCGTAGTGGTTACCACCAAATAAGAATGAAGCTTGGAGATGAATGGAAAACTGCTTTTAAAACTAAATTTGGGTTGTATGAGTGGTTAGTGATGCCTTTTGGTATAACCAATGCACCTAGTACCTTCATGCGCTTGATGAATGAGGTTTTGAGGGTTTTTATTGGTCGATTTGTGGTGGTTTACTTTGATGACATATTGATTTACAGCAAGTCTTTGGATGAACATATGGATCACTTACGTGCTGTTTTTGATGCGTTGAGAGTAGCGCAATTGTTTGCTAACCTTGAGAAGTGCACCTTTTGCACCGATCGAGTTTCTTTCCTTGGCTATGTTGTTACTCCACAGGGCATTGAGGTGGATGAGATGAAAATTGAAGCCATTGAGAGTTGGCCGTTGCCCCAAAATATCACACAGGTGAGGAGTTTTCTTGGTCTTGCAGGTTTCTACCGCCGCTTCGTCAAAGATTTCAGCACCATTGCTGCACCACTGCATGAGTTGACAAGGAAGGGTGTGGTGTTTCGTTGGGGAAAAGCACAAGAGGAGTCATTTGTCACTTTGAAGGACAAGCTTACGCATGCGCCGTTGCTGCAACTTCCGCATTTTGGTATGACTTTCGAACTCGCTTGTGATGCTAGTGGAGTTGGTATTGGTGGTGTTTTGATGCAGGATGGTAAACCTGTTGCATACTTTAGCGAAAAAATAAATGGCCCTGTTCTTGTACGTTCTTTAGAGACATGGCGTCATTATTTGTGGCCTAAAGAATTTGTTATACACTCTGATCATGAAGCGCTTAAGTATCTTCGTTCTCAAAATAATCTGAACCGTAGACATGCTAAATGGGTTGAGTTCATTGAATCTTTTCCTTACATTATTAAGCATAAGAAAGGGAAGGATAATGTGATTGCTGATGCTTTGTCTAGACGATATACCTTACTGTCCCAACTTGATTGCCGGATTTTTGGGCTTCAATCAATTAAAGAACAATATGCGCTTGATCCTTATTTTACAGAAGTGTTGCTTAATTGTAAAGAGGGACGTACATGGAACAAGTTTGTGGTCAATGATGGATTTGTGTTTAGAGCTAACCGCCTGTGCATTCGAGTTGGTTCCGTTCGTCTTTTGTTGATACAGGAAGCACATGGAGGAGGTTTGATGGGACATTTTGGCGCAAAGAAGACGGAGGATGTTTTGACCACACATTTCTTTTGGCCAAAGATGAGGACCGACGTTGAGAGGTTCGTTGCTCGCTGCACTACATGTCAGAAAGCTAAGTCTCGTTTGAATCCACATGGTTTGTACATGCCTCTTCCTGTTCCTTCTATTCCTTGGGCTGATATTTCTATGGACTTTATTTTGGGATTGCCTAGGACTAAGAGGGGGATGGATAGCATTTTTGTTGTGGTGGATCGATTTTCTAAGATGGCTCATTTTATACCATGTCATAAAAGTGATGATGCTGTTCATATTGCTAACCTCTTTTTCTACGAGATGGTACGCTTGCATGGTTAGCCGGCCAGGCTGCCGCGTTTCATAGTTTCTTATACACTGAAATATTTAGGTTGTCCAATTCCAGTTTGCAAATTGAAGAAGAGATGCACCCCTTAACTATGCACCCCTTGACTATTCTTGCTTTTAAAAGGTTGCAAATGTAAGACTAAACCGTGAATCTAACTATCCATAATCCAGGGAATTATGGCACTGTTTAGTTGACTGGAACCAGGTCTCATACCTATATGCAGATTTGCCGACTCATGGATCACAAAGGCCAATGAGAATCCAACCTACAAAGGAAAATGTTGAAGTTAACAAGATGCGGCTTTGATGTAAAGTTTGACAAATCTGTGATCAGTTGAAAATAGATGGCTTTCGAGTTACCCCAACAAGGACGCCAATCTCAATGCCAAAAACTAATGCTGTGATAAATGTGATTGCCCATAAAAAGAAATCCTTCTTATCAATACCCCACAAAAAGATGGCCTCTTCATAATCTACCTGGATATTATCAGTACACCAATATCTATGAGAAATCATATGTGAAAATGTTTAACTCGCAAAACAAGAATTAAAAAAAGTGAGAAAAACACAACACAAACTATCTGTTTCAATCATTGTATGTGCTAAGTATGATATTAAAATGACCTTACCAGGCCAGTAACAGCAGAAATCACAACTGCAGCCAATGCACACTGGGGAAAAAAATTAAGATCAAATTAGCAAATATGTGTACTCTGGTCTACATAATTTATTTACCATAGCACATCCAAATGTAGATTTTTCTCGGACGCACAGGAGAGCTGTGTATGATTGCATGAAGAGAGAAAAAAAAGGCCAAAATAGGCAGGTACAACCTTTTGTAGCAAGAAGTAGAAGTCAAACATAAACTCAAAATTATGAACATTTACACAGCACAGCTGCGAAGTGGGTGCTGTAGTAGTACTATAGTCACAAAATATCTTTTCAGGAGGTATTAGAACCCACTTGTGTGCCCCTATTAGAAAATAGATAAGAACTTTTAGCTTCCTTGTTAGTTGGATTTATGTCCCTATAGATATCATCCAAGATGACAAAGTGTAACACCCAAAAATATAGGAGTTAAAACTTTTAAAAGTATTTTCATAAAAATCATAAATTAAAATTGTGCATGCATCTTTATTTCTTTTCTTCTCCTATTCTTTCTTTCAGCCAGCCCAATTCCTTTTCCTCTTCTTCTTTTCTTTTCCCGCGGCCAACTCAGCGGCCGATTCCCCCACCCGACTCTTTCTTCCACCGACACCTAGGACCCACCTGTCGGCGCCTTCTCCTTCTTTCTTCTTTACTTACCCAGAGTCCGGAACGACTCCGTGTTGTCGTTCGCGCCCCGTTTTCTTTCTTTCTTGTTTCTTCTTACCCCGAGTCCTGATCGATTCTGCGCTGCCGCCTTCCGAACTCCCGGCCGATCCACCCCTATAAAATCCTGCTGAAGCTCCGCTTTGCAGCCAGAGCCAAGCTCAAATCTTTTCCTCTACACAACATCGTCGCACGCCGCTGGAAGTTGCACATCAGAGGAACGCTGCCGTCCCGTGTCGCCGATTCTCCGTCGACTCGCTGTTCCGCATCTTCCCCGCCGTCATCAAACTCTCGCCAAAGCTCCGCGAATTGGTGAGCATCTAGCTGCACCAGATTCCTCTGTCTCTCTTGCTCCGCCGCAAACCCGATTCCTCGCCGGACCCCTTTTTCCGCCCGCCGCCGTGGCCGCCAGTTTACAGCCGCCGCACAGCCAACCCGTGATCACCCCCACCTTCGCCGTATCGCCCACGACCTTCCCGTCATGAACCCAGCTTGAATTGAGCCCCGGAACACCGGATTCGGTGAAGCTCCGGCCGTCCGCCGCCGCACTCGCTCGCCGCCGATGCCCAGTTAAACTCCGCTTCGCCCGACCCCTTTTCGTTCTGTCGAGCCGACCCTTCCTCTGCCACTCGATCTAGATCTAACGGCCAGAAGGGATCTTCACCTTACACTGCCGATTTACCCGACCTTCTCCTTACTCAGCCGATTCACCCGTCCCTTACCCCGCCGATTCGTCCGACCCGCCGCACGATTCTGATCCAACGGACCAGATTCATCCGACCCTAGCCGTCCCCAAAAATTTTGCAGAAAGACCCCTAGGTTTTCCAGGAATCAACCCGCAGTCTAGATCAGTAGAAAATAATTAGAGTTGAGCCCTTTCTTTTTCTGTTTCGACCCCTGACTTTTCTAGAATTAGTACCGCCATCCAGAACCTATAGTTTTGTACCCCGACCCTTTGTATAAAGTTCAATTAGGTTTAGGCCCCTAATTTCTTTAGATTTAGCCCCTGGAAGTTCAAAACTCTCGCAGTTAGGCCCCTAGACCACTGTTTTAGCCATATCTTCATCGTCTCAACTCCGATTTCAGCGATTTTTGAGCCCACATGACCTTTTGCATCATGAACTACAACTTTAGTATCTTCTTACTTTCTGTTTGTATTGTTTGTTGTGTTGTTTCTTATTTGTTTGTGTATGCTTGTTTCTGTGATCGCGTAGACAACGTGACGTTCGAGCAAAATCAAGAGCAAGCTTACGAGGAAGAGAATCAGCAACTGTTTGAAGAAGGCAAGTGGATTTCCTCCCCTGCATATTCTATTTGATCCCAACAACAGCATGATAATACACTTTACTTTAATGTTGCTTGCATAAACTTGATGGGTTACCTATGCTAAGGACATACCTAGTCTTTTACCCCAAACCTTGGAACACCTGGGTTTACTATACATGTTGGGTAGTTACGCTTAGTTGCAAACTTTGGGATTGGTATTGGTTTACTCTTATGGCAATGTTGATCACGTTATATATTGTTGTTATCGCATAAGTTAAAGATCAACTTTGTTTAATGGGAACATGGAGAACCACCCAAGAAAACAGTGCAACCACAAAGTCATATGGCTCTGACCTTAGCCAACTAATTAGATGTGTAGTTTGCTGGTGGCCTTACCGAAAGGGCAAGGAGGGGGTCGGTGGTAGGGGTCATAGCCCGGTCCTCTTGGGGTAGCTGCCTTGGCTAAGGAGCTGACCATTAGGGAGGTTTATGGACCATGCCGCTACTGAAACTCTAGCGGGCAGCCTAGCTCTCGACATGTCTTTGTAAAGGCTTCGTAGTGTACCCTCGCCACTCACCTCGGAAGTGTTTAAGGGCCTTGCAAGCCCGGACGACTCAGGGCAACACGATTTGTGGGTAAAGTGTACAATCTCTGCAGAGTGTAAAACTGTTATAACAGCCGTACTCACGGTTAAGAGTGGCTTGGACCCTCACATGATAATGAAATTTGAAGATTAATTAAATTGTGGTTCGTGGTTTATGTCTATGTGGATGGTACCTTTCTGATCTTGCTAAAGTGGGTTGGTATAAACTTAAACCTAGTTAATAGGTGCTTGTTAATAAATACTTGACCAACTAAAAGCAACCGCTGCTGCAAACCTTAGCCTATCCTTGATGGCCTTGCGTTTTCACCCCACTTGCTGAGTACCAACCATAAGAGTACTCACCCTTGCCCCCTGCTGTTCAGAAGAGAACTTTGAAGAGGAGATCTTCGACGACTTCGAGGAGTTCTAGGTCCTGCGTTCACCAGTCATCGCCTGTGGAAGACGGAGTTGTTGGAGACTTCGTATAGGGTATAACGATTATTCGTTTAAAGACATTTGGTCTCTTTTATACCAAGTGTAATATTGTTAAATACTTTATTTAGTTACTTTTTGAGCATTGTCTTTGATATATTACACTTTCCGTCTACCATATGTGTGTGAAAGAGATCCTGACGCACATATGAGATGCATCTGGTTCTTTCTAGAATCGGGTGTGACAGAAGTGGTATCAGAGCTATGTTGACTGTAGGACGCTAGCCTAGATAGAAATGGTCGAAATTAAGGATTTATCTTCTAGCAAGCCATATCAGCATCAAAAAATTCCTGTTTACTTTATATTTCCGCATAAAAACCTATGTTTACATAAAACTTCTATTATTTTCTTTCTTAAAGAAAAATACCCTGAATTTTACTCCCGCTCTGCCAGATGGCCAGGACTTACCAGACTGCTCGCAAGCGCACCGGAGGTCGCCAAGTTCGCATTGCCCCAGCTGAACCAACTCCTCCTACCCCAGTTCCAGCTCCTGTTGAAGAGGAGGAAGCTACGGAAGAAGAACCCGAGGAAGTCTACTAATTCGTGGATGGTGAAGATGGCCGCATCATGGCAATTGATGAAGAAGGAAATCAGTTCACACCACCGGCATCACTAGTCATTGAGACATCGCCACCACCCCCAATTGTCCCTGCTCCAACTCCCTCCCTAGCACCGGTCGTCGCTGAAGGAAGCCCGAGTAACTTCGAAGATATTAGAAGAGACGATGACGAGGACAACAACAACGATGAAGACAACGACGATCAGAGTGATGAAACTCCAGGGATGAGGCAACTTTGCTGTGTTCGCACTTCGGACAGAGAACCCGACCACTTGTCTCTGGTGTTACAAGGTGTTCTTCAAGAGTTGGGCAACCGCGTGAGACCTCACTACCACACGCACCACTACATTGACCCTGCGCTCGGCGACTACTACCTCTCTCGCGTCCACATCAGGATGGAAAGTGCCAGAGGCCTGAGGACTCTTACTGCACACGACTCCGCCACACCCCACGTGTGACAACCCTGGTAATTACTTTTCCAAAATCAATGTCATTAGCCTAACTCTATGATTAAACCAACTAATGAAGGGGTGGAAAGGATTAAAACGAGTTCAGTTGGAATTCAAATTTAATTTGAGCACATTGGTTACTTTTGAACATTTAAATTTAACTTTCAAAGCATAAGCCAAATGAGATTTTGCCTGAAACCAAAGTTGTATAACTTTTTATTTTGAACAACTTTCGTGTTCAAAAGTTTTTGAAATTCAAATCAGAAAGAGGAGAAAACGCCCTGTTTGCACCCAGCCCCCTGAAATTTTCCAAATTCTTGCATCCAGGCCCCTCGCCCCCCCCCCCCCCTCTCTCTCCTCCGCGCCCGACCGCCGCGCGCCAGGTGGCCGGCGTTGCCTGACCGGCGCGAGGCGCCAGGCCAGTGGCCGCCGCACCACCCCGCCACGGCCGGCTTTGCCCCGCCCCCATGCCGCGCGGCCAGTGAACGCCCGCGTGTGCCCGCGTCCAGCCCCGCCGCCCGGCTGCCCAGTCCCCGCGCTCCGCCGTGCCGCCCCGGCCCCCGCGCCCCACTAGTCGCCGCGCCCGCCCTCCGTCCGAGCCGCTGCCGCTGCTGCTTCACCACTCCGCGCCCGGCATTATCCCACCGCGCTCACGCCATATCTCGGCCGCCCAGTCACCGCGCCCGCGCTGCCGCACATCGCGCCGGCGTTCTGCCGCCGCCCGCCGCGCCCAGTGTGCGCCGTGCCGTGCCTCCGCCCCGCGCGCTAACCAGGCCCCTCCGCACCCCCTCCGGCCCCCATAAAAGCCCCGCCCGGCCACGCGCGCGAGCCACCGCAGCCCAGAGTACCTCGCCGTCGCCATTGCCGCCGCCGAGCACCGCCCGCCCGTGGACAGCCCTCCGCCGCCGCCCACCGCCCAAACTAAAGCTTCAGCCACCACTACATCATCCCCCTGAAGCTCGCCGACCCGCCCAACGCCGCCCAGAGCCACCGGAGCGCCGCCGCCGCCGCCGTCCCTACTCGCCGTGGGCAGCACGACCCCGACCTTCTCCGTCCAAGCCGAGCCCCTGTGCAGCTTCCCCACGCGCTACTGAAGCTCGCCGACCGGACCACACCGCCCCAAGCCCGCCGGAGCACCGCCGCCGCTTCTGCTCCAACGCCGGCGAGCCCTTCCCGGCCGTCCCCCACCTGAACAACACCCCCACAAGGTAGCCCTCGCACCCCTGAACCTTTCCCGACCCTCGCCCCTCGCCGCCGGCGAGCCCCTCGCCGGAATTTCGGCTGGCCGCCGTACCCGAGCCGCCCGAGGACCCAATTGCAAGAATTTAAATCTTTAGAAGGGTCTGCACGTAAGATTCAAGGACCTAGTTGTAAAAGAAAGTTTCAAACCTAGATTCAAATTCAGTGAACTTGCAAAACTCGTATAAAATCGTAGAAAATTCAGAAAAACGCAAACTCAACTGTTCTGGAATCCTCAGAACAAACTCTACCACTTTTGTTACAAAAGGTTTCTCAGAATCTCAACATATTTTGCTCTACATTAAATAGAAGCTTTAATGGACTTATTTTGTACCCACTGTTCTAGAACAATGCTGACCCCCAATTTTGGGCAGTGAGTTAGTTGCTTGATGATTGGGACTGTGTAAAAAGATCAGGCCCAAATTCCATCTCTAGCTTTACTGTTTGTTAAACTTAGTTTTATATCATGTTTAAGTAGAATGTTTTATCCCTGCAGTTAGCTGGTGAATCGCCCAATGAAACTTTTTCTATGCTAATGTATTGGTACCTAGAAGCCAGAGAAAAATTAGGAGACTTTTTATCTCACAGTAACCTATTTATTTGATTTATGTGCTAATAACATACATTAAATCAAGAAAATAGTATCTTAGCTTGGAAAATTCTCAAATTTTTACTAGGAGATACAATGTCATAGAGGTTGCTGTGTAAAAAGTTCCATGGACACAAAACCTGTGTAGGGTCCTATAAAAATGAATCCTTGAATAGCCTAGGTGTAGAATGTCATATTTTCTATGCTCTGAATACTGCATGATAAATCGTACAAAAATTACAGTAGCTTCTGCATGCTTAAGTGAAAGCTCTGTAAAAATCTTAGACTCATTTGTTGCACCAATTGTTCTGTACAAAAAGAACAAGGATCTAACAGCCACTATATAATGTATTTTTCATAATTAATCTGTTACATAAAGTTGGCTGAAAATTTTTGCAGTAAGCGCATCTTTCCCTGATGTGCCTAAATCCAAAATTTCATGACCAGAAACTATCCATTGTAGTAATTACTCTCAAATCGTAATCAAGTGCCATTTCCACGACTTAAACTTGTGCACTCATGTAGAATCGACGACTCTCGCCGACGGAACTTACGAGCTGGTGCCCGCGTCCGAGAGTGAGCAGCGCGAAGCTCAAGCAAATCTAACTGAAGCTTTTGAAGACCCGAGCCCAAGTTCGGAAGAGCCCCAAGCGAACTGCGAAGGCAAGCCCCGGAGCATAACCCATTCTTTCCGAAATTATGCAACTCATTACTCTTGCTTGTGCATTAAGTTTATAGGAGTTGGATGAAAACTTAGTTGCATGATATCAGGAACCCTTGCTTGAAAACTAGACGTAAGGTTCGATAGAATGCTGTGCTAATAGGACTCCGGTAAAAGTCGAGTGATTTCTTGTCACTCGCGAGAAAATAGGAGTTGAATGACTACTACACGCTGCAATCATAAGGACACGGACGGGCTATGGAACGATGGTTACGATTGAGGCCCGTCTGTCTAGTGAAAAATGCTAAGGCCGCAGGGTGTGGTAGTGATGGTTAAGTTTTTGAACGTACTAAACACATGCCGAGATTATGGGAATCGGTAAGCTTAAGTACGTGATTGGCTCGGCAAGGGGACGGCATCCTACCCTTTGAACTTCGGTCCCATGTGCATATGGCGAGTGCAGAGAGTGGTCACGACCCGGCGCCGAACCGTGGCGTGGGGCTCTTGTACTCTCGGAGGGTAGCCCCGATCCACGACCCGGAAAGAAAGGGGAAAAGTTGCACGTGTGACTCTAGGGAGTAGCCACATGACGTGTGTTTGGGTTTCCCTTGCAAGGTTAAGAAATTCGATTCGAATCGTCCGTTTCTCACGGCTATTGAGACTGCTTAACCATTTTTACCCACAGAGTAAGAAGAGGAACAATGATGATGAATGAAACTGGTTGGATGAAAAATTTAATGCTTCACCATGTATGCTTTAGATAGCTGCTTACCTAGACTGGCTAACGAAACTAGAATCTTGAGCTAAAAGTTGAAAGTAAGGACCCACTTGTAGATGCTTTTCGGCAAAACAAACCCCTGAGCCAAAAAGCCTGGCATGTCTAGAGTCGGTGGAGTAGATTCCACTACTCGGGTAAGTCTCGCTGAGTATTAGTATACTCAGTCTTGCTTGTGACTCGTTTTCAGGTGAGACCTTCGAAGATGTGATTGCTAGCTTGACTTGGCCCTGCACTCTTCCCCCTGGTTGGTCGGTGGAATGGGATACGCCCCCGTCCAATGGAGATGACGCCGAGTGATGTCTCGTACGGGCTTCATCGAGACATTCTGTATCGTCGAGTAGTCTCCGTCGTTTATTTCCGCTGCAACTTAAACTCTGAAGAACTTATTTATGATAATTGAAGTACTTGGTTTCTAAACTCAAAACTTGGTCTGTAATATTCACTTATGCTAGTGTTGTAATATTTGCTGGAATGTGGTATTCTCTGGGCTCATCGTCGAATGAGCGTTTGTATGTATGGCGCTCGATCCGTTCACCGTGGTTGTATCGGGAGGTTATACCCGACAGACCAGTGGATTACTCCGTTTGAAGTGTAAGGTTAACCGAGAATGCCTTAATGGTGATGGTTAATACACTTGAGCCGGTTTAATTCAGGTGGTTCTGCCACACCACGCTACATACGACGCAGCCGTCAGCAGTGCCGCCAGGAGAGCTCTGTGGTCCATCTGCCACACCTACCATCAGGAGCTTCAGAACACGGAGTATCACCACCTTCCTCGCCGCCTCAGTGGAACTGAAGAGACTATGATTACTCTGGGTGAAGATGACGAAGACCGCCTCAACACTCTTGCTCAAGTCACCGCCGCTCTCAACACTGAGCTGGAAAGCGTCATCACTGAGCTGGACGATACTCAGGACAAACTACTGGAGGTCCATGAAAAGATCCGCATACTGGAAGCTCGACTTGAGGGAAGAGCGCCGCCACCCCCACAGATGGATGAACCCCGCTTCCCCGCTTTGTCACCACCCCGCAAGAAACTTCGTCGCGGCGAACCCGGCTCCATAACTCGCCCCGAGGAATAGGCACTTAGGCTCTTAGGCTAGTATCTCCTAAAGTTCTCTCGTTAGAAACTTTTCACTTGAGAGGACGACGATGTAATGATGATTGCTTGAGAACAAATGTTTGCTTTGAGTGCTATAAGAATTGCTTGATATAATCTATTCATTAATATCAGTTGGAGTCTTATAAATCCATATTTTGTTAAGATAATATTTCCTATCTACCTATATTTAGTACACCTGTCTTATCCTGGGTTTATTCCCTAACGGTCAGATGGTGAACACCAGGACAGGTGGAGGACAGAATATCCCTAGCTCTAGGCGTGCCCGCACAGTTAACCAACAGAGTCGGTTGCCACCACCGCTCAATCCAACAATGGAGCAATTCTTAGCAGCATAGATGCAGGTGTTGCAGAACCTCACTGCCACCATCCAGAACATACAAGCTCAGCAGAATCAGCAAGCACCACAGCAAAACCCGCCACCAAGAGACAAACACAGAGAATTCATGAGCCACCACCCTCCTATCTTTTCTCACTCTGTGGACCCCTTGGACGCTGATGATTGGTTGAAGGTCATCACTAAGAAGCTGGACATCACACAATGCAGTGACCGTGAAAGGGTCCTGTATGCTGCAGGACGTCTGGAAGGTGCAGCCGCTGATTGGTGGGATGCTTTCGCTGCTGCCCACGCCAACGCCAACACTATCACCTGAATGGAAATGGGAAGAGATTGGTATGGATTTCATTGTAGGGTTACCTCGTACTCGTGATGGTTACGACTCGATATGGGTTATTGTGGACAGATTGATAAAAGTCGCACATTTCATCCCAGTCAAAACCACATACACTGGAGCCAAGTTAGCAGAACTATACATGTCACGAATTGTGTGTTTGCATGGTGTTCCAAAGAAGATAGTGTCTGATCGAGGTACTCAGTTCACGTCGCGTTTCTGGCAGAAATTACATGAATCCATGGATACAAAGCTCAATTTCAGTTCTGCATATCATCCGCAAACAGACGGTCAGACCGAGCGAACGAATCAAGTATTAGAGGATATGTTGAGAGCATGTGCCCTCAAGCATGGAGGTAGTTGGGATAAAAGTTTGCCATATGCAGAATTCTCCTACAATAACAGTTACCAAGCAAGTCTCAAGATGGCCCCATTTGAAGCATTATATGGGAGAAAATGCAGGACACCCTTGTATTGGAATCAGACAGGAGAAAGTCAAGTTTTTGGACCAGAGATTCTTCAAGAAGCGGATAGACAAGTCCAGATAATCCGGGATAATCTCAAGACTGCCCAGTCACGACAGAAAAGTTATGCTGATACACGAAGAAGGGAATTGACATTTGAAGTTGGAGACTTTGTGTATTTGAAGGTATCACCCATCAGAGGTTTACGTAGATTCAAAGTGAAAGGAAAGTTGTCACCATGTTATATTGGTCCTTTTCAGATTCTGGAAAGGAAAGGTGAAGTGGCATATCAATTGGAGCTACCGGCACGATTGTCAGATGTCCATGATGTGTTTCACGTATCACAGTTAAAGAAGTGTTTGAGAGTGCCTGAAGAGCAGTTACTGATGGAGGAACTTGATGTACAAGAAGATTTGACTTATGCAGAGCATCCGGTTAGGATCTTGGAAACATCTCAGAGGGTTACTCGGAATAAGGTGATCAAAATGTGCAGAGTACAGTGGAGTCACCACTCAGAGGATGAGGCTACTTGGGAAAGAGAGGATGAACTGATTGCAGAATTCCCTCAGTTGTTCCCTAATCCTTCCAAATCTCGAGGACGAGATTCTCTTTAAGGGGGGTAGGTTTTGTAACACCCAAAAATATAGGAGTTAAAACTTTTAAAAGTATTTTCATAAAAATCATAATTAAAATTGTGCATGCATCTTTATTTCTTTTCTTCCCCTATTCTTTCTTTCAGCCAGCCCAATTCCTTTTCCTCTTCTTCTTTTCTTTTCCCGCGGCCAACTCAGCGGCCGATTCCCCCACCCGACTCTTTCTTCCACCGACAGCTAGGACCCACCTGTCGGCGCCTTCTCCTTCTTTCTTCTTTACTTACCTAGAGTCCGGAACGACTCCGTGCTGTCGTTCGCGCCCCGTTTTCTTTCTTTCTTGTTTCTTCTTACCCCGAGTCCTGATCGATTCCGCGCTGCCGCCTTCCTAACTCCCCGTCGATCCGCCCCTATAAAATCTTGCTGAAGCCCCGCTTTGCAGCCAAAGCCAAGCTCAAATCTTTTCCTCTACACAACATCGTCGCACGCCGCTGGAAGTTGCACATCAGAGGAACGCCGCCGTCCCGTGTCGCCGATTCTCCGTCGACTCGCTGTTCCGCATCTTCCCCACCGTCATCAAACTCTCGCCAAAGCTCCGCGAATTGGTGAGCATCTAGTTGCACCAGATTCCTCTCTCTCTCTTGCTCCGCCGCAAACCCGATTCCTCGCCGGACCCCTGTTTCCGCCCGCCACCGTGGCCGCCAGTTTACAGCCGCCGCACAGCCAACCCGTGATCACCCCCACCTTCGCCGTATCGCCCACGACCTTCCCGTCATGAACCCAGCTTGAATTGAGCCCGGGAACACCGGATTCGGTGAAGCTCCGGCCGTCCGCCACCGCACTCGCTCGCCGCCGATGCCCAGTTAAACTCCGCTTCGCCCGACCCCTTTTCGTTCTATCGAGCTGACCCTTCCTCTGCCGCTCGATCTAGATCTAACGGCCAGAAGCGATCTTCACCTTACACTGCCGATTTACCCGACCTTCTCCTTACTCAGCCAATTCACCCGACCCTTACCCCGCCGATTCATCCGACCCGCCGCACGATTCTGATCCAACGGACCAGATTCATCCGACCCTAGCCGTCCCCAAAAATTTTGCAGAAAGACCCCTAGGTTTTCCAGGAATCAACCCGCAGTCCAGATCAGTAGAAAATAATTAGAGTTGAGCCCTTTCTTTTTCTGTTCCGACCCCTGACTTTTCTAGAATTAGTACCCGCCGTCCAGAACCTATAGTTTTGTACCCCGACCCTTTGTATAAAGTTCAATTAGGTTTAGGCCCCAAATTTCTTTAGATTTAGCCCCTGGAAGTTCAAAACTCTCGCAGTTAGGCCCCTAGACCACTGTTTTAGCCATATCTTCATCGTCTCAACTCCGATTTCAGCGATTCTTGAGCCCACATGACCTTTGCATCATGAACTACAACTTTAGTATCTTCTTACTTTCTGTTTGTATTGTTTGTTGTGTTGTTTCTTATTTGTTTGTGTATGCTTGTTTCTGTGATCGCGTAGACAACGTGACGTTCGAGCAAAATCAAGAGCAAGCTTACGAGGAAGAGAATCAGCAACTGTTTGAAGAAGGCAAGTGGATTTCCTCCCCTGCATATTCTATTTGATCCCAACAACAGCATGATAATACACTTTACTTTAATGTTGCTTGCATAAACTTGATGGGTTACCTATGCTAAGGACATACCTAGTCTTTTACCCCAAACCTTGGAACACCTGGGTTTACTATACATGTTGGGTAGTTACGCTTAGTTGCAAACTTTGGGATTGGTATTGGTTTACTCTTATGGCAATGTTGATCACGTTATATATTGTTGTTATCGCATAAGTTAAAGATCAACTTTGTTTAATGGGAACATGAAGAACCACCCAAGAAAATAGTGCAACCACAAAGTCATATGGCTCTGACCTTAGCCAACTAATTAGATGTGTAGTTTGCTGGTGGCCTTACCGAAAGGGCAAGGAGGGGGTCGGTGATAGGGGTCATAGCCCGGTCCTCTTGGGGTAGCTGCCTTGGCTAAGGAGCTGACCATTAGGGAGGTTTATGGACCACGCCGCTACTGAAACTCTAGCGGGCAGCCTAGCTCTCGACATGTCTTTGTAAAGGCTTCGTAGTGTACCCTCGCCACTCACCTCGGAAGTGTTTAAGGGCCTTGCAAACCCGGGCGACTCAGGGAAACACGATTTGCGGGTAAAGTGTACAACCTCTGCAGAGTGTAAAACTGTTATAATAGCCGTACTCACGGTTAAGAGTGGCTTGGACCCTCACATGATAATGAAATTTGAAGATTAATTAAATTGTTGTTCGTGGTTTATGTCTATGTGGAGGGTACCTTTCTGATCTTGCTAAAGTGGGTTGGTATAAACTTAAACCTAATTAATAGGTGCTTGTTAATAAATACTTGACCAACTAAACGCAACCGCTGCTGCAAACCTTAGCCTATCCTTGATGGCCTTGCATTTTCACCCCACTTGCTGAGTACCAACCATAAGAGTACTCACCCTTGCCCCCTGCTGTTCAGAAGAGAACTTTGAAGAGGAGATCTTCGACGACTTCGAGGAGTTCTAGGTCCTGTGTTCACCAGTCATCGCCTGTGGAAGACGGAGTTGTTGGAGACTTCGTATAGGGTATAACGGTTATTCGTTTAAAGACATTTGTGTCTCTTTTATACGGAGTGTAATATTGTTAAATACTTTATTTAGTTACTTTTTGAGCATTGTCTTTGATATATTACACTTTCCGTCTACTATATGTGTGTGAACGAGATCCTGGCGCACATATGAGATGCATCTGGTTCTTTCTAGAATCGGGTGTGACACCAAGGACCACTAATAGGTGAAGCAGCAGCAACAGACAATGATCCTCTAGGAGCAGGTGTTGTACCACAATCACAAGCAGCACGGTGTGCACGCACAGCCAGAGAAGTGAGCATTCATCCTTGGCGTTAGTACCGACTGCATTTTGAGCCGGTACTAAAGTACTAATGCCTGCATTTAGTACCGGGCCAAAAAAATAGTGCTCCGGGAAGCCATTTAGTACCAGCTGGATACCTCAGATTCTTCTTCCCTTATAGAACCATCCTGAAAGAAATTAGTGGAAGTGGGTCTGCCCCTACAACTCGTCAAATCTGCCTTCTTTTCTGTTCTGCGCTGTACATATTCTCAAGTTATGAGAAAGAATGGATTTGAATGAAATTTTTCATTAAAAAAATAAATGAATGAAGAATATTTTTACCTCTTATCTGATAAGCAATCAAAGCATTTGAACTGCTCAATGAACAATAAATAAAGAGCTTTGCCAGAACCAAGGGGTCTTTGAAAAAATGATTGGAAAGGCCTCAAATCGTGGATTTATCGACTTTTCTTGATCCCCACTACCTGTTTTTGATGAAATCTATTTTCACAACAGTTAAATGGCCCATCCTTTCCAAATTATCTAATGGCTATCCCCTTGTTGAAGGGTACGGCCCTTTCCCTCTATCCGTAAACGGTATCTAGTGGGCAACCCTGCCAATGAAATGGGGATTTAGCGAAATACAACGTTGATTCGCGTCTAGGGATTCTGGAGACGAAGCATAATCTAGAGACAAAGCAGACACCACAAAACCATCTTCAGGTTCGAACCCAACTACGGATGAATAGAAATCTAATCTTATTTTTTATTAGTGCTTAATAATATCCATTGTTTGAGTAGGTTATTTCAGAGTATTCTTTTTTACTTATTGAATATTGAATTTTCGCAATTCATTAATATTGCAATTTGAATATTGCAATAATTTATATTGAAAAGATGATACCGAGTTTATTGTGTAATTCGAATTAGTATCCTCAACTTGGACTGGAAAGAACTTTCAACTGAGTTTCCCCTGCGTTGTAGATTTCTCTCTTCATGCGACGAACATGAAATCATCAATTGTTGAATTGAGGCTGGGAGCATTTCGGGGTATAGGTCTAACCACCTCAACTCCCCGTTTCTGGCATGCTATAGTTCTTTTAGTCTCTCGACGACGGGAATGGGAGATGACCAGTAAGCCTGTTGTGTTGGCAGTAGATGGGTTTTACTAAATCAAAATTGTGATTCTTTAGTTATTTATTTTTTATTTGAAATTCTAAGTATTTCTTATTGTCGAGCCATAGTAATTGCACCTATTAAAGAAACAAGAAGAATTAGGGAAATGAGAGCATGCCAATGTTTATCCCCTGCTAGCAGGCCCTTTAACGGCAATGTACGTACCAGGCCAATCCATGAGCGTAACAATGACCGGGAAATTGGACGACGACCCACCTTTTACGTGGGGAGGAAATGGAATCATGACAACTGGACAAGCCTAAGTATCTAGCTTTGCTCACCTTGTTGAAACTAGCCCCGTTGCAATAGAGAAATCCTTTCCCGTTGAGAATGAACAGCTTTACCAAGGCATTCCACTGTCTTTGCTGGAACTGCTGTCCTCACTGAACTAACTGCCCATTTCACTTGTCCCGTAGCTGGCTTGGAATAAGATAAGTCTTTTCTTCCTTCCCCGTGAGCTAGAAGGAAGAGAGAAGCTGTGGTTCAGGAATTGGTATATTGATCAAGTGGAATATGATATATGTGAAAATATGTCAACATCACTGGAATCAGCATAAGATTTGGATTCCATCAACTTGAACCTCTCTATCTTTTTCTTCTATTCTTTTAAGCTTCAATAGCTGGAATCTTTCCATTCGCAGTAGTTATGAGCTCTTGCTTAAGGTTCTGGGCTAGCTGGAGCGATGCAACTGACGGGAATCTTAATTGGATTCGCGGACTAGTGAAATGAATGTAATTTTGAGTTGGGCCTTTTTTGGGAGCAGAGCTGAAAAAGATGGGAAATTCCAATGATTCTTCGTTCATTAGAATGTCGATTCCTCACAATCGCTCTTTGTGATGCTGGTAGTCATAAGTCAGATATCCAGTTTGCTTCAAATTATTCCATCTCGAGGGACGGTTGGTTTAGCACTTTAGTAATCGGAAGCGGGAAACCTATCTCATGCAAAAGAAGAGGATCCAAGGCAGAGGCGAGAACAATAAAAGGAACAAGTCCTTTTTGTTTTAGGAGGAATTGTGGGTCTTCTTAATCCTCGTCAATAAGACCAAAGGGATGGATATTAAATGATAGGAAGTGCTAGGAAGTGAAATAGAATGAAATAGAGCCACTTTGGGCTTGACCGAAGGGAAGGGGTCTTTAACTTAATTCGTAAGAGGAAAACGACTGTCTTTTTCCATTGGAAATGGGACCTGGCTGTGACAACCCTGGTAATTGCAAATCCAAAATCAATGACATAAGCGTAACTCCATGTGTTAAACCAACTAATGAGAGGGTGGAAAGAATTTAAAACGGGTTCAGTTGGAATTCAAATTAAATTTGGGCACATTTGGACACAATTGAAACTTTTAAAATAACTTTAAAACCATAAGCCAAATGAAATTTTGCCTGAAACCAAAGTTGTAGAACTTTTTGTTTTGAACAACTTTCGTGTTCAAAAGTTTTTGAAATTCAAATCAGAAAGAGGAGAAAACGCCCTGTTTGCACCCAGCCCCCTGAACTTTTTCGAATTCTTGCATTTTGGTCCCTGGCGTCTCCCCCCTCTGCTGCCGCACCGCGCGCACGCGCCCGCCCGCCGCGCGCCAGGTGGCCGGCGTCGCCTGACCGGCGCGGAGCGCCAGGCCAGTGGCCGCCGCACCACCCCGCCACGGCCGGCTTTCCCCCGCCCCGACGCCGCGCCGCCCAGTCCCCGCCCGCGCGTGCTGCCGCGCCCCGGCCGCCGCCCGCCCGGCCAGTACCCGCGCTCCGCCGTGCCGCCCCGGCCCCCCGCGCCCCACCAGTCGCCGCGCCTGCCCTCCGCCCGAGCCGCTGCCGCTGCTGCTTCCCCACTCCGCGCCCGGCACTATCTCACCGCGCCCACGCCACCATCGCGGCCGCCCAGTCACCGCGCCCGCTCACCGCACGCCGCGCCGGCGTTCTGCCGCCGCCCGCCGCGCCCAGTGCACGCCGCTGCCGTGTCCCGCCCCGCGCGTCACCCAGGCATCTCCACGCCCCCTCCTGTCCCTACAAAAACGCCACCCCGACCGCCCGCGCGAAGCCCCGCCACCAGAACGCCTCGCCGCGCCATCGCCGCCGCCGAGCACCACCCGCCCGTGGGCAGCCCTCCACAGCCGCCCACTGCCCAAACCAAGCACCCAGCCACCACTACATCACCTCACCGCAGCTCGCCGACCCGCCCAACGCCACCCAGAGCCACCGGAGCACCGCCGCCCGCGCTGCCGTCGCCGCCGCCGCCCCTGCTCGCCGTGGACAGCACGACCCCGACCCCCTCCGCCCAAGCCGAGCCCCGGAGTAGCTTCCCCACGCACCAGTGAAGCTCACCGACCGGACCACGCCGCCCCAAGCCCGCCGGAGCACCGCCGTCGACGCGAGCCGCGCCGCCGCCGCCTTTGCTCCAACGCCGGCGAGCCCTTCCCGGCCGTCCCCCACCTGAACAACACCCCCACAAGGTAGCCCTCGCACCCCTGAACCTTCCCCGACCCCCGCCCCTCGCCGCCGGCGAGCCCCCCTCGCCGGAATTTCGGCCGGTCGCCGCACCCGAGCCGCCGAGGACCCAATTGCAAGGATTTAAATCTTTAGAAGGGTCTGAGCGTAAGATTCAAGGACCTAGTTGTAAAAGAAAATTTCAAACCTAGATTCAAATTCAGTGAACTTGTAAAATTCGTATAAAATCGTAGAAAATTCAGAAAAATGCAAACTCAACTGTTCTGGAATCCTAAGAACAAACTCTACCACTTTTGTTACAAAAATTTTCTCAGAATCTCAAAATATTTTGCTCTACATTAAATAGAAGCTTTAATGGACATATTTTATACCCACTGTTCTAGAACAATGCTGACCCTAAATTTTGGGCAGTGAACTAGTTGCTGAATGATTAGGACTGTGTAAAAAGATCAGGCACAAATTTCATCTCTAGATTTACTGTTTGTTAAACTTAGTTTTAATTCATGTGTAAGTAAAATATTTTATCCCTGCAGTTAGGTGGTGAGTCACCCATTGAAATTTTTCCTATGCTAATGTATTGGTACCTAGAAGCCAGAGAAAAATTAGGAGACTTTTTATCTCACAGTAACCTATTTATTTGAATTATGTTCTAATAACATACATTAAGTCAAGAAAATAGTATCTTATCTTGGAAAATCCCCAAATTATTACTGGGAGTTACACTAGGTTAGAGATTGCTGTGTAAAAAGTTTCATGGACAAAAACCCTATGTAGGGTCCTGTAAAAATGAATCTTTAAAAAGCCTAGGTGTAGAATGTCATATTTTCTATGCTCTGAATACTGCATGATAAATCCTACAAAAATTACAGTAGCTTCTACATGCTCAAGTGAGAGCTCTGTAAAAAATCTTAGCCACAATTGTTGCACCAATTGATCTGTACAAAAAGAACAAGTATCTAACAGCAACAATGTAATATATTTTTCAGAATTAATCTGTTACATAAAATTTGCTGAAAATTTTACAGTAAGCACATTTTTCCTTGATGTGCCTAAATCCAAAATTTCATAACCAGAAACTATCCCTTGTAGTAATGACTCTCAAATCGTAACCAAGTGCTATTTCCACGACTTAAACTTGTGCACTCATGTAGAATCGACGACTCTCGCCGACGGAACCTACGAGCTGGTGCCCGCGTCCGAGAGTGAGCAGCGTGAAGCTCAAGCAAATCTAACTGAAGCTTTTGAAGACCCGAGCCCAAGTTCGGAAGATCCCCAAGCAAACTGTGAAGGCAAGCCCCGGAGCTTAACCCATTCTTTCCACAATTATGCAACTCTTTACTCCTTGCTTGTGCATTAAGTTTATAGGAGTTGGATGAAAACTTAGTTGCATGATGTCAGGAACCCTTGCGTGAAAACTAGATGTAAGGTTCGATAGAATGCTGTGCTAATAGGACTTCGGTAAAAGTCGAGTGATTTCCTGTCACTCGCGAGAAAATAGGAGTTGAATGACTACTACACGCTGCAATCATAAGGACACGGACGGGTTATGTAACGATGGTTACGATTGAGGCCCGTCTGTCTAGTGAAAAATGCTAAGGCCGCAGGGTGTGGTAGTGATGGTTAAGTCTTTGAACGTACTAAACACATGCCGAGATTATGGGAATCGGTAAGCTTAAGTACCTGATTGGCCCGGCAAGGGGACGGCATCCTACCCTTTGAACTTCGGTCCCATGTGCACATGGCGAGTGCAGAGAGTGGTCACGACCCGGCGCCGAACCGTGGCGTGGAGCTCTTGTACTCTCGGAGGGTAGCCCCGATCCACGACCCGGAAAGAAAGGGGAAAAGTTGCACGTGTGACTCTAGGGAGTAACCACGTGACGTGTGTTTGGGTTTCCCTTGCAAGGTTAAGAAATTCGATTCGAATCGTCCGTTTCTCACGGCTATTGAGACTGCTTAACCATTTTTACCCACAGAGTAAGAAGAGGAACAATGATGATGAATGAACTGGTTGGACGGAAAGTTTAATGCTTCACCATGTATGCCTTAGATAGCTGCTTACCTAGACTGGCTAACGAAACTAGAACCTTGAGCTAAAAGTTGAAAGTAAGGACCCACTTGTAGATGCTTTTCGGCAAAACAAACCCCTGAGCCAAAAAGCCTTGCATATCTAGAGTCGGTGGAGTAGTTCCCACTACACGGGTAAGTCTTGCTGAGTATTAGTATACTCAGCCTTGCTTGTGACTCGTTTTCAGGTGAGCCCTTTGAAGACATGATTGCTAGCTTGACTTGGCCCTGCACTCTTCCCCCTGGTTGGTCGGTGGAATGGGATGCGCCCCCGTCCAACGGAGATAAGGCCGAGTGATGTCTCGTACGGGCTTCAACGAGACATCCTGTATCGTCGAGTAGTTTCCGTTGTTTATTTCCGCTGCAATTTAACTCTGAAGAACTTATTTATGTTAATTGAAGTACTTGTTTTCTAAACTCAGAACTAGGTCTGTAATATTGACTTATGCAAATGATGTAATACTTGCTGGAATGTGGTATCCTCTGGGCTCATCGTCGCATGAGCATTTGTATGTACGGCGCTCGATCCGTTCACCGTGGTTGTATCGGGAGGTTATACCCGACAGACCAGTGGATTACTCCGTTTGAAGTGTAAGGTTAACCGAGGATGCCTTAATGGTGATGGTTAATACACTTGAGCCGGATTAATTCAGGTGGTTCTGCCACAGCTGGTATCAGAGCCGTAGCTGGTGCCACAGCTGGCAACAGCGGACACCAGAGCCGAAATACATACGCCAGAGAATGCTACAAGCCTTAAAAACTCATTTTACTAAAACTTGACTAGAAGGTTGTGTTGCGAAATGCGTTGGTACGTTAAGGATGGTGCCTAGTTCGTAAAGCCCTAAGGGATTATGGGAAAGTTACTAGGTGGCTATCTAACTTCTATATATATTATCAACTGACTTCCAGCACATTACTTTCTGTCAAAACTTACTTTCATGCACAACCGACCCTAAATTCTGTAACGACGCACTCGTCGCTAAGGTAAGAAGGTAAGGATCCTCAGCCAACTGAGGGAGCTTGGCCTTCCTGTCGGTGATGCGAACCGAACGCTGCCCTCAAGCAGTGGCTTACTTGAGGTGCTGCCAATATGCCAACTGTTAGTTGAACATATTGGGAGTAGAAGGTTCGGCGCAGGGTATGGCGATCGCTGTTCATACCCCCATCTCATGATGGTACCCCCGTGAATACGCTATCTCGATAGCGTATGTTAACGTCGTCTGTACGGCGGAAATTGTACAGATATCGTTTCTATAAGTAAACGGTAATGAATACGGACGCTTTCATGAGTGCTGGCATGAAAGGTTCATGATATATAAATGCTTGTCGATTTTCTGCAGGTACACTAACCGCGATTACGATAAGTTAAGGAACGATTAGAAAGACTCGACTAGCTATTATAGCGAGAGCCGTATTGTGTAAGCCACCGAAACTATCTTCGTAAGACCAAAGCTATTTGGCGATTATTTTTTTTTGTGAGGACGAATAGGACGTGCATACATCCTGAACATGTGTATCGGAAATCAAAAATGCGATATATGAGAGTGGTAGGGTTCTTGCGTATCTAAAGCATGGTTGCATAAGGATTATCTAGAGAAACTGTCCCGAATCTGCCACGACCGAAAAGAGCGAATTATTGACCAAAGAAAATAACCATTCTGATAAAGTTCATGTTGAAGAAATTGTTCCAAATCGTGTGCCCTATCTTCTGTTCAAAAATGAAAAATTCTGAACTTATGGATAATAAGAAATAACAGAAACCTTGGAGCGTCAGATTTCTGTCCGGAATAAGCACTTCTGCCTCTTAAATTTTTAGGCCCCCTTCCTGCGGGTTTCTGCAAAAGAGTACAACACAAAACTTGTTCCAAATTTATCCCAGAAGCTGCTGTTAAAATTTGGTAAATTTTGGCTGGGTAGATTTTCCCTGGGGCACGAAACTCTAGCCTTCTGTTCACTGAAAATTCTGGGTAGACAGTAAGGTAAAACCTGAAAAGAAAGACCATCCTAGAGACCCAATTAGATCTGGAGTTGACTAGAAAAGTTGTTCACAAATACCTTAGGAGTGACCTGGTGAAATTTGAGAATTTTTGGACGAGAACTGTGGGAGTTATGATTATTTTTGCACACTATACAGAATCTGTCCTTGTGCTGCTCACAGTTTTCGCTATCTCACTCCATTTGATCTTTTGTTCAGATGGCCGAGCCTGTTGAGATGATGGTGAATGAGGATGGACGCGTGCACTCGCAGTGTCTCCACTGGGAGGGCTTTCCCTCTATTCTGTGGGATGTTCTGCGTACCGCGGGCTATCTAATTCCCCCACGTTACGCCGGACTGGAGTTTGCAGAAAATGGAGTTACCCAGTGCCGTGTCAACGTGACTATCTTTCCGCACCCGCTACACCCGGAGTGGCCCGCCTTGGAGCTTGAGGCTGTTGGTCGCCGTTTGGCCGATACTTGGGAGCTTGCAGCCATGAGGGCGCTCACCACATTTTGTGCGCAGCGTCCCGAGGTTGTCACACTCACTCCCATTGGATTGTTTCCTGCTGCCCAGGACAACGACCCCTTTTGGCTCAACAGGGTGCAGCACGCACAGTATCTGGTAGACTTCCATGCCCAGGAGACTATCCATACCTCCGTGCGGTGCATGAGTGCACTCTACCGGCTTCAGACTCTCCAGAGTCAGGCACTTGAGCAGCTCACTGATCTTGCTCAGGCCTACCATATGATGGCAGATACCAGGGATGAGCAGATAAAGGAGCTCAGTCAGGATCTTGAGGACAGAGATGCTCAGATTGGCCAACTTGAGGGCCAAATCCAGGAGCAGGACACTCTCATGGGTGAGAGAGATACCACGATAGCACAGTTGGAGGAGCAGCTCCATGATCTGAACCTTGAGTTGGAGGATGCTAATGAGCATATTCAGTGGCATCATGATCAGAATGACCATCCCCATGAGGACAACATGGAGGAGGATGAGGAGGAGCCACAGGAGATTGATGGTATCTCAGGTATGGATTTCGAGGGTGAGGTACCACAGGCACCTCAGATGGGAGCCCACTCTCCGGCTCACAGCGAGTCGTCTGTCAACGACTTGGATGATTTCTAGAGGACGACCTAGGAGGACTTTTGCACATACTCCTCGATAGGGTAGCCTAACTTTTGGCAAGTGTTGTAATAGGCTAACTAGGAGTTGAGTAACTCTTTTGTGTTGGGTATACCTGAACCATGTGGATACCCATAACATGTAAGGAACGGCGATAAACTTGGGTGATTTCGTTGTGATTCGGTAAACGATGAAATCCACAACCGCTGAGACTTGTCGGAATTTTTACCCATGTCTCCTTGCATTTGTTGGCTGAGTGTTGAATACCAGACTTGTGCTAAATTTTGTGATCTGGGTGCTCACAAAAATTCAGCATCGTTGGACCTCACTAGTTTAAGATATAGGCGAAACCGTATCGATCAATCTGCTGAAAAACAGCTAAGACAGCGAGGCAAGGGACGAGCTTTCCAACCACCTCAGCCCTAGTTCTAGCACCGAAGTTAAATGCCACAGTGGTGCATTCCTAAATTCTCTGACTACTGCAAGAGTTTGAATTGTTTTGGATGGACCCACAGCAGGCTATGATTTTTTTTCTCGTAGCAAACAGAGATTCTGTCCATACTTCTAGCTATGACGTCGGAAGTCTATGACTACACCAGTTATTTATGAATCAAGGAAGTAACATGGATCGCATTGCTAATGGTAACCTTTCACGTTTCAGATGGTTGGATCAACACGTGGCAACCCCGAGGGTTTTGGTGCCGGTGGCAGCCGCTCGCGACAATCGCCACCACCCCCGCCCAGTTTGGTGGAAGTAATGGCCGCTCAAACCGAGCTGCTACGTCAGATTGTGCAAGGGCAACACCAGCAGAGGGGTGGGCACCATGCTCACCAACCACAAGCTGCAGGATACACGGATTTCCTAGGGACCCAGCCTCCATTGTTCCATAAGACCGAGGAACCCCTGGACGCAGATGCATGGATTCGCACCATAGAATCCAAATTCACACTACTTGTGGCCCCATGCTCAGAGGCCAACAAGGCTCGTTTTGCCGCGCAACAGCTTCGCGGTACCGCTCGACTGTGGTGGGACCACTATTTTGCGATGCTCCCGGCTGATCATGTGGTCGACTGGAACGAATTCAAGACCGCGTTCCGGGCACATCATATTCCCGAGGGTCTCTTGGAGAGGAAGTTGAATGAGTTTCTGGCACTTACCCAGGGCACCCGCACCGTGTTACAGTACGCCCAGGCGTTCAACAACCTATGCCAGTATGCGGGGTATCACGCTGATACGGATGCCAAGAAGCGTGATCGTTTCCGCCGAGGTCTGAATACCAAGCTCAAGGAACGTCTGAACTTAGCCAGGGCGGACACCTACAACGAGTTGGTCAATATGGCCATTACCCAGGAGGACTGTATCATGGCACACCGGGCAGAGAAGAAGAGAAAGGCACCCGCAGGACCATCAAGTGCCCAACCACCAAGGTATCGCATCGTGCAAAATACCGCACCCACAGCTCCACCAAGGGCCCCGCAGCCAGGAAGATGGATTGCCAGACCCCCACAGCAGCCAGGCATGGTACGACCCCCGATGCCTCCACAGAATGGTCCGAGGCCCATTCTCCAGCAGTCTCTTCGACCTAGCCCCATGAATCGCTGTTTCAAGTGCGGGAGTTCCAGCCACTTCGCGCGAGAATGCCCTCAGCCTGGACAGCCCAACCAAGGTCAAGGATCCAACCCGAACGCCAAAACAGGGGCAAGAGACAGACCCTGCAAGTCAAGCAAGGACGGATTAACTTCACCACGCTTGCAGAGCTTCCAGAAGGAGCCCCAGTGATGTCGGGTACATTCTCTATCCATAACAAGCCTGCCGTTATATTATTTGATTCTGGTGCATCGCATAGTTTCATAAGTGCAAAATTCGGTGCAAAAGTAGGCTTGGATGTTTGTCACACAAAAGGGTCATATATGATATCAACACCGGGTGGTAAAATTGCTTCAAACCAAATGGTCAGACAAGTACCAGTCAAATTGGGTAGTAAAACCATCGACACGGACCTTGTCCTTTTACCCCTTGATGGCATGGACATTATTTTGGGAATGAACTGGATGGCTATGCATGGAGTCACACTGGATCTTTCTTCCCGAGCCGTTGAGATAAATTCACCTAGTCACGGAGCCACTACCCTTTACTTACCATTCATAGATTGCACGAATTCCTGTGCTTATAAGATGGAAGGACTTAAGCTAGATGAGATTCTGGTGGTGAACGAGTATGCCGATGTTTTCCCGGATGACTTACCAGGAATGCCACCGGATAGGGATATTGAGTTCGTTATTGAACTACAACCAGGCACTGCACCTATATCCAAAAGACCGTATAGGATGCCCCCTAAAGAATTGGCAGAGTTGAAAATTCAACTCCAAGAACTACTGGACAAAGGTTTCATTCGCCCTAGCGCGTCACCTTGGGGATGTCCAGCCCTATTCGTAAAGAAGAAGGATGACAGTTTGAGATTATGTGTGGACTACCGACC
The DNA here is from genome assembly GCA_032594955.1 of Panicum miliaceum. NCBI lineage: Eukaryota > Viridiplantae > Streptophyta > Magnoliopsida > Poales > Poaceae > Panicum > Panicum miliaceum. The sequence goes on along the minus strand of CM064066.1, from coordinate 24,066,987 downwards.
TCTCAATGCGGTAACAATTAAAAATAAATACCCACTTCCTCGCATCGATGTGCTCTTCGATCAATTAGCTGGAGCCAGAGTCTTCTCAAAGATTGATCTTCGTTCGGGATATCATCAGATCAAGATTCGCCCGTGCGATATTCCTAAGACTGCCTTCTCCACACGATATGGACTATATGAATTCTTGGTCATGTCCTTTGGACTCACCAATGCCCCTGCCTACTTCATGTATCTCATGAATTCGGTATTCATGCCCGAACTTGACAAATTCGTCGTAGTGTTCATCGACGACATTCTTATCTATTCCAAGGATGAGGAAGAGCATGCCAAGCACCTTCGCATTGTTCTTCAGCGACTCAGAGACCATCAGCTCTACGCTAAGTTTTCTAAGTGTGAATTCTGGTTGGATACTGTAAAGTTCTTAGGTCACACGATCTCCAGCGAAGGCATAGCTGTTGACCCCAGCAAGGTACAAGAGGTGATGGATTGGAAACCCCCTACCTCTGTTCATCAGATTCGCAGTTTTCTCGGCTTAGCCGGTTACTACCGTCGCTTCATCCCGGATTTCTCTCGAATTGCTAAGCCCATGACGGAACTATTGAAGAAGGAAGTAAAGTTTGTATGGAATGAGAAGTGTGAGGAAGCCTTCCACACTCTCAGAGAGCATCTGACTACTGCACCTGTGTTAGCTCAACCCAATAATACCAAGTCATTCGATGTGTATTGTGACGCATCAGGTACTGGTCTAGGATGTGTGCTGATGCAAGAGAATCGAGTGATTGCATATGCCTCACGAGCCCTTCGGCCCCACGAACAGAATTATCCCACGCATGACCTTGAGCTTGCAGCCGTCATTCACGCTCTGAAGATATGGAGGCACTATCTCATGGGTACACAGTGCAATATCTACACGGATCATAAGAGTCTCAAGTACATCTTCACACAAGCCGATCTGAATATGAGACAACGAAGATGGCTAGAATTAATCAAAGATTATGACCTTGAAGTGCACTATCACCCCGGTAAGGCTAATGTAGTCGCGGATGCACTAAGCCGCAAGTCCCATTGCCATTGCTTATCCATGGAGTCCTACCATGAGACATTATGTGCAGACATGAGGAAGCTTAACTTGGAGATGGTTTCCCAAGGCACTCTAAATCACATCTCAGTTGAGCCCACTCTTCACGACCAAATCGTCATGGCACAACTACATGATGAAGGAATCAAGATCATCAAACAAAAACTCTCTCTAGGTGAGGAGAAGTATAAGTGTTTCCGCCAGGGCCCTAAGGGAGTTCTATGGTTCGAAAGTCGTATAGTCGTTCCGAAGAATCGCGAACTCCGCAAGCAAATTCTTGATGAGGCACACCTCTCCAAATTCTCTATCCACCCCGGCAGTAGCAAAATGTATCAGGACCTAAGGCAAAACTTCTGGTGGACTAGAATGAGAAGGGAAATTGCTACGTATGTCTCGGAATGTGACACGTGCCAGAGAGTAAAAGCTAGCCACTTAAAGGTGGCCGGTACACTTCAACCGTTACCTATACCATCATGGAAATGGGAGGACATAAGTATGGACTTCATCGTGGGACTACCAAACACTTCCCAGAAACATGATTCCATATGGGTTATCGTTGATAGACTCACGAAGACGGCACGTTTTCTTCCGGTGCACACCACCTATTCTACCAAGAAATATGCCGAGATTTACCTCGATCGTATTGTTTGCCTGCATGGAATACCTAAGACAATTATTTCCGATCGTGGTCCTCAGTTTGTAGCACGCTTTTGGGAACATCTGCAAACGTCTCTTGGCACTAAGCTGATTCGCAGCTCAGCATACCATCCTCAGACCGATGGACAAACAGAAAGAGTAAACCAAATTCTTGAAGACATGCTGAGAGCTTGTGTCATTCATTATGACAAGAATTGGGACAAATGCCTACCCCTGGCAGAGTTCTCTTACAACAACAGCTACCAAACGAGTTTGAAAATGGCACCATTTGAGGCACTGTACGGACGAAGGTGTCGAACCCCTTTGAGCTGGTCACAAACCGGAGAACGTAAAATAATTGGACCCGACCTGGTAATCGAGGCAGAGGAGAAAGTAAAAGTAATACAAGCAAATCTTAAAGCCGCACAAGCCCGACAAAAGAGCTATTCTGACAAAAGGAGAAAGCCCCTAAAGTTCGAAGTTGGCGATCATGTCTATCTTCGAGTTTCACCAACCAAAGGAGTGCGAAGATTTGGGATCAAAGGCAAACTAGCTCCCCGTTATATTGGTCCTTACGAAATCATGGAGAGCTGCGGACCCGTAGCCTACAAATTACGACTGCCCCCTCAGCTCACGGCCACCCATGATGTCTTCCACGTGTCTCAACTCAAGAAGTGTATTCGAGTCCCTACCGAGGTTGTGGAACAACAAGAAATATCGTTGGAACCCGATCTCTCGTATGTCGAACACCCGGTTAAGGTTTTGGATCAAAAAGAAAGAGAGACCAGGAGGAAAGTGATTAGAATGTATAAAATACAATGGAATCGCCACACGGAAGAAGAAGCCACCTGGGAAACGGAAAGCTACCTGAACCAACATTTCCCTGGGTTTCTTGCCTCAACCACTGGTATGTGCACCCACGCCCACACTAAGAACTACCGAATCTCGGGGCGAGATTCTTGTTAAGGGGGGAAGGCTGTGACAACCCTGGTAATTGCAAATCCAAAATCAATGACATAAGCGTAACTCCATGTGTTAAACCAACTAATGAGAGGGTGGAAAGAATTTAAAACGGGTTCAGTTGGAATTCAAATTAAATTTGGGCACATTTGGACACAATTGAAACTTTTAAAATAACTTTAAAACCATAAGCCAAATGAAATTTTGCCTGAAACCAAAGTTGTAGAACTTTTTGTTTTGAACAACTTTCGTGTTCAAAAGTTTTTGAAATTCAAATCAGAAAGAGGAGAAAACGCCCTGTTTGCACCCAGCCCCCTGAACTTTTTCGAATTCTTGCATTTTGGTCCCTGGCGTCTCCCCCCTCTGCTGCCGCACCGCGCGCACGCGCCCGCCCGCCGCGCGCCAGGTGGCCGGCGTCGCCTGACCGGCGCGGAGCGCCAGGCCAGTGGCCGCCGCACCACCCCGCCACGGCCGGCTTTCCCCCGCCCCGACGCCGCGCCGCCCAGTCCCCGCCCGCGCGTGCTGCCGCGCCCCGGCCGCCGCCCGCCCGGCCAGTACCCGCGCTCCGCCGTGCCGCCCCGGCCCCCCGCGCCCCACCAGTCGCCGCGCCTGCCCTCCGCCCGAGCCGCTGCCGCTGCTGCTTCCCCACTCCGCGCCCGGCACTATCTCACCGCGCCCACGCCACCATCGCGGCCGCCCAGTCACCGCGCCCGCTCACCGCACGCCGCGCCGGCGTTCTGCCGCCGCCCGCCGCGCCCAGTGCACGCCGCTGCCGTGTCCCGCCCCGCGCGTCACCCAGGCATCTCCACGCCCCTCCTGTCCCTACAAAAACGCCACCCCGACCGCCCGCGCGAAGCCCCGCCACCAGAACGCCTCGCCGCGCCATCGCCGCCGCCGAGCACCACCCGCCCGTGGGCAGCCCTCCACAGCCGCCCACTGCCCAAACCAAGCACCCAGCCACCACTACATCACCTCACCGCAGCTCGCCGACCCGCCCAACGCCACCCAGAGCCACCGGAGCACCGCCGCCCGCGCTGCCGTCGCCGCCGCCGCCCCTGCTCGCCGTGGACAGCACGACCCCGACCCCCTCCGCCCAAGCCGAGCCCCGGAGTAGCTTCCCCACGCACCAGTGAAGCTCACCGACCGGACCACGCCGCCCCAAGCCCGCCGGAGCACCGCCGTCGACGCGAGCCGCGCCGCCGCCGCCTCTGCTCCAACGCCGGCGAGCCCTTCCCGGCCGTCCCCCACCTGAACAACACCCCCACAAGGTAGCCCTCGCACCCCTGAACCTTCCCCGACCCCCGCCCCTCGCCGCCGGCGAGCCCCCCTCGCCGGAATTTCGGCCGGTCGCCGCACCCGAGCCGCCGAGGACCCAATTGCAAGGATTTAAATCTTTAGAAGGGTCTGAGCGTAAGATTCAAGGACCTAGTTGTAAAAGAAAATTTCAAACCTAGATTCAAATTCAGTGAACTTGTAAAATTCGTATAAAATCGTAGAAAATTCAGAAAAATGCAAACTCAACTGTTCTGGAATCCTAAGAACAAACTCTACCACTTTTGTTACAAAAATTGTCTCAGAATCTCAAAATATTTTGCTCTACATTAAATAGAAGCTTTAATGGACATATTTTATACCCACTGTTCTAGAACAATGCTGACCCTAAATTTTGGGCAGTGAACTAGTTGCTGAATGATTAGGACTGTGTAAAAAGATCAGGCACAAATTTCATCTCTAGATTTACTGTTTGTTAAACTTAGTTTTAATTCATGTGTAAGTAAAATATTTTATCCCTGCAGTTAGGTGGTGAGTCACCCATTGAAATTTTTCCTATGCTAATGTATTGGTACCTAGAAGCCAGAGAAAAATTAGGAGACTTTTTATCTCACAGTAACCTATTTATTTGAATTATGTTCTAATAACATACATTAAGTCAATAAAATAGTATCTTATCTTGGAAAATCCCCAAATTATTACTGGGAGTTACACTAGGTTAGAGGTTGCTGTGTAAAAAGTTTCATGGACAAAAACCCTATGTAGGGTCCTGTAAAAATGAATCTTTAAAAAGCCTAGGTGTAGAATGTCATATTTTCTATGCTCTGAATACTGCATGATAAATCCTACAAAAATTACAGTAGCTTCTACATGCTCAAGTGAGAGCTCTGTAAAAAATCTTAGCCACAATTGTTGCACCAATTGATCTGTACAAAAAGAACAAGTATCTAACAGCAACAATGTAATATATTTTTCAGAATTAATCTGTTACATAAAATTTGCTGAAAATTTTACAGTAAGCACATTTTTCCTTGATGTGCCTAAATCCAAAATTTCATAACCAGAAACTATCCCTTGTAGTAATGACTCTCAAATCGTAACCAAGTGCTATTTCCACGACTTAAACTTGTGCACTCATGTAGAATCGACGACTCTCGCCGACGGAACCTACGAGCTGGTGCCCGCGTCCGAGAGTGAGCAGCGTGAAGCTCAAGCAAATCTAACTGAAGCTTTTGAAGACCCGAGCCCAAGTTCGGAAGATCCCCAAGCAAACTGCGAAGGCAAGCCCCGGAGCATAACCCATTCTTTCCACAATTATGCAACTCTTTACTCCTTGCTTGTGCATTAAGTTTATAGGAGTTGGATGAAAACTTAGTTGCATGATGTCAGGAACCCTTGCGTGAAAACTAGATGTAAGGTTCGATAGAATGCTGTGCTAATAGGACTTCGGTAAAAGTCGAGTGATTTCCTGTCACTCGCGAGAAAATAGGAGTTGAATGACTACTACACGCTGCAATCATAAGGACACGGACGGGTTATGTAACGATGGTTACGATTGAGGCCCGTCTGTCTAGTGAAAAATGCTAAGGCCGCAGGGTGTGGTAGTGATGGTTAAGTCTTTGAACGTACTAAACACATGCCGAGATTATGGGAATCGGTAAGCTTAAGTACCTGATTGGCCCGGCAAGGGGACGGCATCCTACCCTTTGAACTTCGGTCCCATGTGCACATGGCGAGTGCAGAGAGTGGTCACGACCCGGCGCCGAACCGTGGCGTGGAGCTCTTGTACTCTCGGAGGGTAGCCCCGATCCACGACCCGGAAAGAAAGGGGAAAAGTTGCACGTGTGACTCTAGGGAGTAACCACGTGACGTGTGTTTGGGTTTCCCTTGCAAGGTTAAGAAATTCGATTCGAATCGTCCGTTTCTCACGGCTATTGAGACTGCTTAACCATTTTTACCCACAGAGTAAGAAGAGGAACAATGATGATGAATGAACTGGTTGGACGGAAAGTTTAATGCTTCACCATGTATGCCTTAGATAGCTGCTTACCTAGACTGGCTAACGAAACTAGAACCTTGAGCTAAAAGTTGAAAGTAAGGACCCACTTGTAGATGCTTTTCGGCAAAACAAACCCCTGAGCCAAAAAGCCTTGCATATCTAGAGTCGGTGGAGTAGTTCCCACTACACGGGTAAGTCTTGCTGAGTATTAGTACACTCAGCCTTGCTTGTGACTCGTTTTCAGGTGAGCCCTTTGAAGACATGATTGCTAGCTTGACTTGGCCCTGCACTCTTCCCCCTGGTTGGTCGGTGGAATGGGATGCGCCCCCGTCCAACGGAGATAAGGCCGAGTGATGTCTCGTACGGGCTTCAACGAGACATCCTGTATCGTCGAGTAGTTTCCGTTGTTTATTTCCGCTGCAATTTAACTCTGAAGAACTTATTTATGTTAATTGAAGTACTTGTTTTCTAAACTCAGAACTAGGTCTGTAATATTGACTTATGCAAATGATGTAATACTTGCTGGAATGTGGTATCCTCTGGGCTCATCGTCGCATGAGCATTTGTATGTACGGCGCTCGATCCGTTCACCGTGGTTGTATCGGGAGGTTATACCCGACAGACCAGTGGATTACTCCGTTTGAAGTGTAAGGTTAACCGAGGATGCCTTAATGGTGATGGTTAATACACTTGAGCCGGATTAATTCAGGTGGTTCTGCCACACTGGCACTGCCTAATAAGTAAGTTATCGAACCTGTATATTTCACTTCTGCTGAGGAGAACTGGTTTCTAAGTACTGGCATCCAACCAGTTTGCTTATCAGTTTGTTTTGACTTAGATTCACTTGATGTGTGCCACCGACGTGGGGGCAACGGCTAGTGCCACTTTAGTACCGGCTGGGGGCTCCAGCCAGTACTAAATGGCGCCGAGGATATTTAGTACCGGCTGGAGGTTGGAGCCAGTACTAAATTGAGAGATCTAGTACCAGCTTGAGCCACCAGCCGGTACTAACGTGCCTTCGTCTATATATCAGCACCTTTCTTCCTCCCCGAGCCCTTACCATTCATTTGGAGCTCGGGCTTCTTCTTCCCCATGGCGTTTTAGAGAGGAGGTGCTGCGCATATTTCTCAAGATTGGTGGGGATTTCACGCATCCAAGTGCTCAAAAGATTAGCAACTTCATCCTCTCTTCTTTGATGGTCTTTATGCTTCGTTTCATGCTTTATACTTAGAGAAATTTATGATTATTAGAAAGAATGAAAATGAGCATGATTTTTTTATATTTACACATTCATTTGAGATATATAGCTAGAAGCGATGACTAGAATTTGAATGTGGTTAGTTTGCATGTGGGAAATGTAGAGTAATTTTTTTCAATTAATTTCAAGTGACATGTGTGTATGTATCATTATGATAATATTTGTTTTTAATTAATTTCAAGTGACACGTGTATTTCCAAGGGCGGCCATTATTGTTATGCTTTGAAGCTAGTGAAATGTATAATTAGTGAATGTGAAATATCTAATTTTTTAAAGTGAAAAAATGTATACACTTAGTATTTATTTTGTATTATGAAGGAATTATTTTGACACTCTAATGATGTATTTATTCAGGCTCCCATTGAAACCATCGAGATGTAAAAAAAATCTTTGTTTCAGAACATGTATATGTCGTTAACTTTTACTATGCGGAGATGACACTATCATTTGGGGCCAATATGATATTCATGACACGGTGCGGTATATGGACGTGATGATGGAGTACAGTCTTGGTCCCAATGAAGAAATCCTCACCTTTGAGCGAGGTGAGGATGCCACCATTCGGACCAAGGCTGTACTCCTTCATCACGTCCTTGTACCGCACCGTGTCGCGGATATCAATGTTGGCCCTGAATGGCGGTGTCATCACTGCAGGGTTAACGATAGATACATGTTTCTAAACAAAGATCTATTTTCTTCTCGATGGTTTTTACATAGAGCCTAAATAAATGTTTGGAACCTTGATTGCATCCCATATGCCGTGGGACGATGAGTGTTCGCCTCAAACTGAAGAGAGTCAAAATAATTAGGGTTTAGAAATAATGAATGTGAAATGTCAAGTTGAAAGTGAATGCAAAGATGTAATTTGAATATAGCCAATGAGTATGAGTATATTTTCATTGTAATTTATTTTGTTATTTATATTTATTTGATAAGTGTAGTGAAATTAGTTTTACTTTTGAAAAAACTGTAGTTTAGCGCTTCACCCAATATGATGAGTAATTAATTGATGAGTAATTAATGTTCAACATGATGCATTGGAGCGCCGCGCAATCATTTGAGGCGCACTGGCTATTCTCTTGAGTTCCGCCCTGAAGAGAGTCTTGGACTTGTTAGCGGTCGTATTTGTCGTTGGATTAAGAAAGCATTTGATTGCCTCGCCCTATGTAATGCAAGGTGCAAAGTTGAGCGTGAATTAGATGTCGAGTTGCATGGTATGGATGATGATCGTGAATTGATGGGTCGACGTAATGCAAGGCGCGAAGCATCGGGGATCGCACAAATTGACCGTTCGGTGTCGAGAGTTCGTGAGGCGGTTCATGAGGCATCAGTCAATAGGTCTCATGAGTAGTTTGTATTAGCATGTAGCTTATTCGGAATTTTGGATCTTTTAATTAATCATGTTGTGTAATTGATAATATGTAATGATGATGTAGACCTTTTAATTAGTCATGGTGTGTGATGGTTATTTGGACCTTTTAATACTAGACCTCTTAATTTATTATTCATGTTGTGTGATGGAGATTTCAGACCTTTTAACTTTTAATTAGTCATGGTGTGTGATGGTTATTTGGACCTTTTAATACTAGACCTCTTAATTTATTATTCATGTTGTGTGATGGAGATTTCAGACCTTTTAATTGCTCATGTTATTTTATTAGTTAAAAATATGCATCTTTGATTATAGTTCCTTATTAAAATTTGTGTGACCAGTGCACCATGGCATGGATAATGTGATTGCAGATGGATCGACAATGGATGTACGGCGACCGGTGCACCATGGCGTGGATTAATGGCCTAACGCCTTTTCTCGATGCGGTGGAGGCCCACAGGTCATCGAAAGGTTTCATGTGCTTTCCATGCCGCATTTGCAGAAATAACAAGGAATTCTCTAGAAGAAGCACTCTACACGTCCACCTTATTGAAAGGGGTTTTATGGATAACTATACTCTTTGGACCAAGCACGGTGAACTTGGAGTTCTGGTGGAAGATGATGAAGATGCTGATGATGATAACAACATTTCAGACTTGGCTCACTTGTATGAAGTGGGTGCCTCTGATGATGAACCAATGGATGAGGCCGAAGAAAATGCCGTAGAAGAGCAACCACATGATGAACTAGGTCAGGTGTTGCTAGATGCACAGAAAGATAATGAAACCGTGAAGGAGTCAAAGAAGTTTGAGAAGATGTTGGAGGATCACAAAAGGTTGTTGTACCCAGATTGCAAACAGGATCACACAAAGTGGGGTATCACACTGGAATTGCTGCAGTGGAAGGCAGCAAATGGTATTACCGATAAGGGATTTGAGGAGCTACTGGGAATCGTAAAGAACATGCTTCCCGAGGGTAACGAACTGCCCTCAACAACATACGAAGCAAAAAAGGTTGTTTGCCCTCTTGGATTTGATGTACAGAAGATTCACGCTTGTTGTAACGACTGTATCCTCTATCGCGGTGACGAATATGAGAAACTGGATGTTTGTCCTGTTTGTGGCGCAAAGCAATATAAGATCAGGAAAAATGATATTGGTGATGTCAATGGGGAGCCTGCCAAGAAAAAAATTTGGACGACCCTTCCTGAGGGATGTCAAGGCAAGGATAGATGTCGGGGCTGGAGAGATCTATTTCCCCGTTAGGGTCGACAACATATTCTTCAAGTTTCAATAGAGGAAAGAGCAACGCTTCATGATTCATCAGGGTCACGATGGAAGCGGCATATGGGGCGAACCAGAACCCCAACCCGAAGAACCTCCAACCGTACCGACAAGAAGAAAAAAAGCGAAGAAGGTAAGGCGGAAGGTGAACAACGTGTCTTCATCCACCTCTCCAGGATGAGACGCCAAATGGTAAGTCACGTAGGAGAAAGGTCCCGCTCGTCGAACTCAAAATAACGAGCCCTTGCCGAAGGTAAATCGGTATTTATCTCATATTTGATTTTTTCAAAATTTCTTTTTCACTCCATTTGAAATTTCTCACTGCATATTTGATTTTAAAACCTCTCTTGCATGCTAGAATTTTTTCTAGCCTTTTTCCATTTTTACAAAAATCCTGAAAAATATTTCTGAGCATGAAAATCCTTTGAAAAATATTTTTGAACACCTTCTCGGAACAAGTGTGACGAAAGCACCCAAGGCATGACTCATGGTAGCCGTTGGGAGGCTGTGGGCCAAACTTGTTAGCAGGTGGGCCCAGCAGGAAGTTGGCCGAACCCACTTGACCGTTGGGTGGGCCTAGCTTTTTCAAACGGCTAGTAGCCGTTGTGGCCTGCCCCTTCCCGGCCGTTTCGTGCTCATACTCTTTAAATAGAGCCTGACAGGGGGTGTGTTTCACTCACACTTCAACTCTCCCACTCACTCTCTCTCACACTCTTTACTCTCGGGATTTTATTTGATTTTTGCTCAAGTTTGGATTCAAGAAACCTCTCTCTCTCATTTCTTTGCTGCAAGAATAATCCCACATTTGGAGGCAGAACTGTCGGGTAAGCATTTCCATTCGGTTTCACTAACGTAACCCATTTTGAGTTGTTCTTGTTCGTTCTTGTTCTTAAAGCATGAAAGGCATGGGTCGGAAGATTTCTGGTGCACTGAGGAAGATGCGGTCACGAGCTCGTCCAGTTCTCGAGATGGCTCAAGCACTCACCACACCCCCGAACCAACGTCGAGCCCGAGCATGATGGACTATGAAGAAGAACAAGAGGAACAAGCCGAAGTGCAAGCCGAACCGCAAGCCGAGGACATGGAGATAGGCGACGACGATGCACCCTACCTTGAGAGGCAAGTCTACGCCATCCTTAAGCGTCAGGACTTTGGTCACACCAAAGCCTTCGACGCGGGCCTCCTCGAGAAGACAGGTATGGACGTAGACTTTTCTCACATTTGGCAAGAAATTGGATGGGATGGTTTTGTGCCCGTTGAGGAGAATGGTTCTCGTCTCCTCACCATCCAGTTTCTTTGCACTCTTCGGGAGGTGGATGACGGAATTTCTTTTTGACTTTTTGGAAATGAGTTCTATCTTACTTGGAATATTTAAGTCACCACCTTGGTTTTTGCATGCGCTTGCTGATTTCTCTTGAACAAGCTTGCCACGGTTTTAATCGCCATGAATTTTGGGGTTTGATTTCGGGTCAAGTTGTCCATGGCAAGTTTGCACCTCAGTGCAATGATATTCAAATCCCAACTCTTCGCTTGATTCAAAAATGGTTGGCCATCACCCTCTTCCCAAGGAATGATGCCCGACCTGTGCACAACAATGAGTTGATGATCCTATATGCCATGGTCAACAAGATCAAAATCTTCCCCGTAAAGGCAATGGTTAAGCAATGGCTTACGAATTTCAAGATGACGGGTCCTATTGAGTGCACTTCTTTGATCACTCAAATCGCTCGAGCATGGGGATCTTAGACGGGAATGTCATTCCTTTCATTGAGGACCCCTGTATTCTTATTGACGAGTCTTATTTAATTTATGGTCACACACTCAAGAAAGGCCCGAATGACTCTTTGATCTTCTTCTCCCTGGGCTATGCAAATGAGATTCCATTACCAAATGCGGGGTACCATTTGTGTAACTGACAGTCGCTAACCATCCATCTTGTCCCAGAAGAGGTGGCCCGCAGGCATAGTGTTTCTGGTTTGCCTAGCAGGATGACACGGAACATTGTTAGAAGAGAAGTGGCACCGACTCCACCACCTCCATAGCCTCAGCCATCATATCCGCATGAGGCAGGTGGGTCGTCATGGCATAGCGCAAGCACCGACGAGTGGGCACAGCAAGCCCCAGCGCGCCGGTCCACCAGCTCCAGCGGGGTCTCACACCTCGCACGACACACGGCCTCAAGTCGAGGATTTAGCTCCGTCACTCAGCAGCTTGGCGAGCTTAGGGTCCAGGTCAACAACATCGAGGAGTCGCTGGACCAGCACATCCAGTCCACCCAGATGTGGCAGCAACACACCGGTGAGAGGATCCATGCCATGGAGCAGAGGCAACTGCAGCAGCAGGAGGAGTGGAGGGCTTACTTGTGTTGGAGGGGGTACAACCCCGACCAACCGTAGTAAGCTTGAAACTAGCTTGGGGGAGGACCCCCACGAGAGGTACCTTGTATCTTTTATTTTTTTACTAAACCTTATGCATCAAACAAAATAAAAAATTTGCAAAATCTAAAACAAAATAAAAATTCGCAAAACTAAGAAAAGACTAAAAATATTTACTTGCTTTCTTATGTGTAGTAAGCATGTCTTGTTTAGATGATGAATAGTTGCTCTATTAGTTTTCTTTGTATGCCTAGTTACAACTTAGTGTTCTACCTAGTTTTGAGTTTGTTGGCTAAATATTCAGACCTTGAGCTTAAAACTTGTGGGTAGCAATAGCATGATCCAAATCCAAGTTGTTTTGAGTTAAGATATGGTTGAAGTAGAGTTGCTATGATCTCCTCCTAAGTGATGCTTGATATCTGGAGTATTTAATTCTTGAAAATATAAAAACAAATAAAATTCCTTGATGATATGAAAATTCCTATACAAAGCCATATGTTGACCCAAATTAAAAACCTTCCACATATGCAACTTGTTATCTCATTGAGTTTTGTCAAATTGTTGTGACCCTTTGTGAGATATATTATCACGTACACATTTCCACTACATGCTATTCATTAGAAGATAGCAAGCACTCCATCCATCCACCCACAAAATAAAACTCCATGTTGTTTCATGACCACTCTCTCCAAAGTTATAAGAAAAAGGATATGGGCTATGCAAAAGGAAATAAAAGACATGCTCAAGAAAGCATGAGAAGAAAAATAAAGAATTGGACACAGGAAGGTCCAATAAAAAAGAGAGAGAAAGAAAGAAAGATAGCCCATATCCATTAAAAAAATAAAGGACAGATGGTCCATGAAAAGGGGTTCATACACCATCCACCAAAAATATCCACACACATGCTTATATTGATGAAGGTTTATGACTTGTTTCTCTTTTGGATCCGGTTCTTGACTTAGCAAAATATGAGAAACAAGTGAGGTGGCAACTAACCTGGACGACCTCCTGGAGGCTCATTTTTGGTGGGAAGATCTCACGCGCTCTCCCCAAGGCGGTTCACAAAGTATCCATGTATAACCCCACCAGAAATCGCCCTTGGAGGACTATATAATGAGGAGGAGAGCCCCCCATTCAACACACCACAAGAGAAGAGAAGAGCTCCACTCCAAGGCGAAGCCCTACCTCCATAGTGCTTAGAAAATAGGGAGAGAGCGAGGAGTAGTTCGGGGGAAGTGCCGGCCTGTCGGCACTCTTTCCCGGCCCTGTACCACGACGGATGCTTCCCTTCATAAGTAAGTATTCATGATCTCCTATGGTGATGAGTCTCTTGGTTAAGTAAGCTTTACTCTTTAGTTGCTTGCTGGATCATTGTCCGCTCTTGAGCGGTTGTTTCGAGCTTAAGAACTTGAGTCTTAAGATAGAGTCTAGCCAGGGCTTGAAGCAGTAATCGATAGCATAGACGTGGTGTCTAGGCCCCTGACCGTCCCTTGTAGTCCCCCACGTTTGGGTTGGGCATAGAGCTAATGGCTGGATACACTTGGTAGACCAGGTGTAAGTCCGTGCCCGAAGCAAGCAAGTAGAGGTTGAACCTATCTTTACCAGAACTCTTAAGCCATAGGAATCCTCTCTATCCTTGCCTACTTTACTCTTCTTTGTCCTTGGATGAACCAGTTACAAGTCTAGTACCTCCGTTCCCGTGGAAATACGATACCCTTGAATACTCACGGGTGAAGTGCTATAACGGTATCTCCGTCCGCTTGTGGATTATTTTTATGAACGTTAAGAAATACAAAAAGCGCGTTAAAGCAAGACCTCACCAGATGAACACCACCAACTAACAGACTCCAACCCTATCAATGAACAAAACATGGTTAGAAGAAGCAGCAGACGACGATGGGAGGGAAAGAAGCAGTAACGGTGGCCGAGGAGATGGGGAACCCTACCTTCGCCTAGTGAGGAGACCTAGGAGAGAGAGCTAGCCATAGTTGTTGGGACCGAACCGGACATGGAACTGGTGAGGCTCTCGGTTCACGGTTTGACTGGTCGGATCAGTTAGACCACCGGCTCGAAGCGGTCTAATATAATATATATTTGAACTAAAACACAAGCGAACTTGGGGTTCGTCAGGGGTTCGAATCCCACCAGACACCCTTTTTATTGAATATGAGCAGCGCCAACTCTTTCGAAATGTAATTTGTGCGCGTTGCAGCGCCAACTCTTTCCACATGTAATTTGTGCGCGCTGTCAGCTTGTGTTCTCATCTGCGGCTGTTTCCACCGGTTCCTTTCCTAATTTTTCACCGGACCGGACATAGAGGGTTGCTCCAACACCATGGAGGGTTACAAGCCATAGTGACGGGCTCACTTCTCGTTGACCAGTCCCAGGCCACGCCTGGAACAAGCACCCGTCTGTATAAGGCAACAACTTCATTTGGGCCGCCTCGGCCCACAACCCCGACTGACAACTCGGTCGGGATGACCAAGGCCCATATCCCCGACTGTGGGAACAATAAGAGGCCGGGTCCGTACTAAGGCTCCAACCGGGGACTCCGACAAGGCTCTGCCTTACACGTGCCCACCTCCCCGACCGGTAGGCTGGCCGGGAGGCCAGGCCTGGCTTACTAGCGGGCCCCAGGAGTAGGTACGGAGGATAAGGATCAGCCTGCCACTCACTTCATGGGGGTTACAGTCCTCTCTGTTGTGGCAGCAGGGCGCCACTATTATACCTGCCTGTCCTCGCAAAGGGATGGGGTGAAACATAATCATGATACGGCCGTAACGCCCCTGTCACGACGCAGTGACCGGGAGAGGCGCCAGGGATGGGGCGTGGTAGCCGTACCGTACCTATCGACGCCCCCACGACCACCGACCGATGGAGCATGACGCATAGGGACAAGACAAGACGCTTGCCCCGTGATGCAGGACTTGGATGGTGGTCACCGAAAGACTCCGACTGATGAGATGAAAAGACCCGACTAACGAAGCTGACAACCCGGACCGGCGGGGTCAGGAGTCCTCTCTTTCTATCCTTACACCCTTAGCTCGCATGTAAAAGGAGCCCCCTTGGACTATTAAAGGGAGGGTCATTCGCCTAGGAAAGACATCCTATCCCTGAAGAGATCTGAGCCATAGAATTTCAAATCTCATAGCTTCCGCTCGGAAGCTTGTAACTCCCCAACTCTCACGAGCACCTGGGCTCAAGAAATACATCCTACTGACCCCCGACTGGACGTAGGGCACGATTGCCTGAACCAGTATAAATTTTGAGTTATTGTGTGCTAGGCCACATCCGATCATGACGCGCGATACACACTTCGAGTAGGTTTAGCTGCCAGCCATTTCCGGAACCGACAGTTTGGCGCCGTCCTTGGGGAGGACATCGTGCGTCCACCGTGCCGACGATCGGATGGCCTCCGTCTCTGGCAAGCCTGGGCGGTATGATTTGCTTTGGCTCGCTGGAGTTTCCCGCGGCCCCGCGCATTGGACTATGTGAACCTCCTGTCTTCGTGCCCTTCCAGGCCTTCCGCTTCGGAAGCCTGGACTTTGTTGCCGATCGGCTTGGCACGCTTCGCCTTCGCGAGGAGCCCACTCCTCTGACATCGCTCGAGGGAGACACTCCCTCAAACGGGCCGCTGGCCAACCTCGACACTGAGGCACTGGTGCGGTGCATCGAGCTCATGCTTGGTGCCCACCCCTTAGCGAGAGACATGGACCTGGTCCTTTTCTTGCTGCACAACTTCTTCCGCCAACTCTCCGGGGGGACCCTGCTATCCCCGTCGCGCTCACCGCGCGGCCAGTTCTCGTTCAGCCTCACGATCCAAGCAAAAGAGCTATTTCGACAGAAGGAGAAAGCCACTAAATTCGAAGTTGGTGACCACGTCTACCTTCGAGTTTCACCAACCAAGGGTGTACAACGATTCGGAGTCAAAGGAAAACTATCTCCCCGTTATGTTGGTCCCTATGAAATCATCGAGAGGTGTGGACCCGTAGCCTATAGAATACGACTGCCCCCTCAGCTTGCAGCCATCCATGATGTCTTTCACATGTCTCAGCTCAAGAAGTGTGTTCGAGTCCCTACCGAGGTTATTAAACAACAAGAAGTAGTGGTAGAGCCCGACCTCTCATATGTTGAGTATCCTATCAAAATCATGGATCAAAAAAGAAAGAAGCACTAGAAGGAAAGTGATTAAAATGTACAAAATTCAATGGAATCATCATACTGAGGAAGAAGCCACATGGGAAACTGAAAGCTATCTAAACCAAAATTTCCCGGGTTTTCTCAACTCTACCGAAGGTACACATGCTGCAATCATATGGTCGACGGACGGGGATATGGTGCGATGTTCAAATTGATGATTGATGTCCCGTCTGTTTAGTGAAAAATGCTAAGGCCGCAGTGTGTGGTAGTGGTGGTTAAGCGTTTGAACGTACTAACCACATGCCGAGAATATGGTAATCGGTAAGCTTAAGTACCTAATCGGACCGGCAAGTGGACAGCATCCCACCCTCTCAACTTCGGTTCCATGCGCGCACATGGTGGGTACAGAGCTAGGCTCTGTACTCTCAGAGGGTGGCCCTGATCCACAACCCAGGAAGAAAGGGGAAAAGTTGCACGTGTGACTCTAGGAGTAACCACGTGATGTGTGTTTAGGTTTCCCTTGCAAGGTTAAGAAATTCGATTCGAATCGTCCATTTCTCGCGGTTATTGAGACTGCTTGACCCTTTTACCACATAGAGTCAGCTAAGTATATTGCACTAGTCGGGTAAGCCTTGCTGAGTATTAGTATACTCAGCCTTGCTTGTGGCTTTTTTTCAGGTGATACTTTCGAGGATATGATCGCTAGTTTGACTTGGCCGTGTACCCTTCCTCCTGGTTGGTCGGTGGAATGGGATGCGCCCCCGGCCAATGATGATAATGCCAAGTGATGTCTCGTACGAGCTTCATCGAGACATCGTGTATCGTCGAGTAGTTTATCGTTATTTTTCCGCTGCATTGAACTCTGAAGAACTCAATTACTTTGAACTCTGAAGTACTTTGTTTTACAAATTTCGAACTCAGTTGTAATAATAATTTATGATGAACCCTGTGGTGTATAACTTATGATGAACCCTGTGAGTACAAGTATGTGTGGTTTGGATCGGCAAAAATCGTGGTTGTATCGGGAGGTTACCCGACAGACCAATGGATTATTCCGTTTGAAGTGCGAGTTAGCCCTGATTGCCCTCGTGGTGATGGTTAGCGCGCTTGAGGCAGATTAATTTAGGTGGTTCTGCCATAGCTGGTATCAGAGCCGAAATGCGTACGCCAGAGAATGCAACAAGCCTTAAAAACTTGTTTTCATAAAACTTGACCACAAAAATTGTGTTTGAAAAATGCGTTGGTTCGTTAAGGATGGTACCTAGTTCGTAAAGCCCTAAGGGATTATGGGAAAGTTACTAGGTGGCTATCTAACTTATTAATATTATCACCTGAGTCCCAGCATATTACTTTCTATCAAAACTTACTTTTATGCACAATCGACCCTTAATTTCTGTGACGACGCACTCATCGCTAAGGTAAGAAGGTAAGAATCCTCAGCCAACTGAGAGAGCTTGGCCTTCCTGTCGGTGATGCGAGCCGAACGCTGCCCTCAAGCAGTGGCTAGGTGCTGCCAATATACCAACTATTAGTTGATTATATTGGGAGTAGAAGGTTTGGCGACGGGTATGGCGATCGTTGTTCATACCCCCGTCTCAAGACGGTACCCCCGTGAATACGCTATCTCGATAGCGTATGTTAACGTCGTCTATACGGCGGGAATTGTACGGATGCCGTTTCTATAGTGAACGCCGTTTCTATAGTGAATGGTAATGAATACGGACGCTTTCATGAGTGCTGGCATGAAAGGTTCAATGGACATATATATGCTATATCAATCTTCTGCAGGTACACTAACCGCGATTACGATAAGTTAAAGAACGGTTAGAGAATTTTCGACTAGCTATTATAGTGAGAGACGTATTGTATATGCCACCGAAACTAACTTCGTAAGACCAAAGCTATTTGGCAATTATTTTATTTTGTAAGGACGAATAGGACGTGCATGCATCATGACCATATAAATCTGAAATTGAAAATGCGATGCATGAGAGTGGTAAGGTTCATGCGTGCACAAGATTGTCTTTGCATAAGGATTATCTAGCAAATCTGTCACATTTCTGCCATATCTGAAAAGAAGGATTTATTGAGCTTAGAAAATGATCCTTTCTGGAGAAACTCATGTTGAAAGTTTTGTTCCAAAATTTGTATTCTACCTCCTTTCTAAATTTGAAAAATTCTGAACATATGGATAATGAGAAACAACAAAGACCTTGAGATGTCAGTTTTATGCCCTCTTACTACAGTTTTCTGCAAAAGTGTTCAACACAAAACTTGTTGTAAATTTACTCAGGCAGCTACTATTAATATTTGGTAAATTTTGGCTGGGTAGAGTTTCCCTGGTGCACGAAATCTTGGCCCACTGTTCACTGAAATTTCTGGGTAGACGGTAAAGTAAAACCTTAAGAGAAAGACCATCTTAGAGCCTGATCTAGCTTTGGAGTTGACTAACAAAGTTGTTCTCTAATACCTTAGGAATGTTTTGGTGAAGTTTGATAATTTCTGGATTACTCAAATTGGAGTTATGGAGTTTTAAAGTTGCTTCCAGAAATATTCAACTTCCATCCTCTAGTTCATATCCTATGGCATGGTCTTGTTAAAACTTTTACCCTTTGAAGATGATCCTTCTGAGCAGAAAGTTAAATACCAAAGTTGTCAAGAATTTCATGTCCTGACAGCTCACAAAATTTCAGCACTATTGGACTTTGCTAGATTGAGTTATAGGCAAGATACTATAACTCGTTCTGCTGAAAAACAGCCGAGACAGAGAAGCAAAGAACGAATCTTTTGACCATCTTGGCCATCGATTTAGCGTTTGAGTTGAATACCAAAGTTGTACATCTTTAAAATTCCTACTCACTGCCAAAAATGAGCTGTTTTGGATGAACCTACGGAGAGCTATGAGTTTTCTTGTAGCGAACAGTGTTCTGTCCATGATTCTATCCATGATCTTTCGGAAGTCTACTTTTCCGCGCTAATCCTTTTGAATCATGGAAGCAATATGGATCACGTTGATAATGATAAACCTTCACATTTTAGATGGTTAGAGCAACCCGTGGTGACCCGGAAGGTTTCAGTGCTACTGCTAGTGAATCACAACAGCAGCCACCGCCACCACCCAGTTTAGTGGAAGTAATGGCCGCTCAAACCGAGTTGCTTTGTCAGCTTGTCAAGGGGCAGCAAGCGATTTTTCAATACCTGCAGCAACAACACCATCAAGGGGATGGGTGTAATGTCCACCATCCTTAGGTTGCAGGCTATCCAGAGCTCAATAAAAAGATGATGGACACAAGAGACGTTTACTCAGACTCCTTATTGCCCCCATCACAACTTCCGATGAAACTTAAGGATCGCCAAGTAAAGTGTCGGACTCTCAAGCATGACCCATGCGGCATAGACTTGACTGGATGGGAAATTACCTGCACAGAATTCATCCCACGAGGTCGACGTCAAGTTAGCAGAACTACTGACGCCGGCACAGTCCTACGAACACGAACTCGCTCACCTGTTCAGGAAAAGATAGACCATGCCAAATGCACCACACCCAAGAAAGGTTCATTAGGTATGCCAGTAGCAATATCTTTAGATAACAAACAACCCGGTCGTCCAAGTGACACAAACCGTTGCTTTATTTGTAGAAGTGCTAACCATTTTGCTCGAGAATGCCCTCAGCCTAGGCAGCCAAGTCAGGACCAAGGTTCTAGCCAAACCCATCAGAACAAGCGTAAAAGACAGAGGAACAAGACCAAAAGACAGATTGATCAACTTGAAGCGCTCCCTGAAGGTGCACCAATAATGCCACAGACATTCTCTATTTAACAACAAGCCTATAGTTATATTATTTGATTCTGGTGCATCACAAAGTCTCATTAGTGGAAAGTTTGGTGCAAAAGTAGGCTTGGATGTTTGTCACACAAAGGGTCGTATATGATATCAACACCGGGTGGTAAAATTGCTTCCAACCAAATAATAAGACTGGTACCGATAAAATTTGGTAGTAAAATCATCAACACGGACCTTGTTCTCTTACCCCTTGAAGGCATGAATATTATTTTGGGTATGAATTGGATGACTATGCACGGAGTCATACTGGACCTTTCTTCCCGAGCTGTTGAAATAAATTCACCTAGTCACGGAACCACTATCCGTTACCTACCGTTCCGAGAGTGCACGAATTCTTGTGCTTTCATGATGGAAGGAATCAACCTAGAGGATATTCCAGTGGTATGCGTGTATGCCGATGTTTTTCCGGACGATTTGCCAGGAATGCCACCGGATAGGGATATTGAGTTCGTTATTGAACTGCAACCAGGCCCTGCACCTATCTCCAAAAGACCCTATAGGATGCCACCTAAGGAATTGGCCGAACTGAAAACACACCTCCAAGAACTACTGGACAAATTCTTCATTCGTCCTAGCGCATCACCTTGGGGATGTCCAGCCCTTTTTGTAAAGAAAAAGAATGACAGTTTAAGATTATGTGTGGACTACCGACCTCTCAATGCGGTAACCGTTAAGAATAAATACCCACTTCCCCGCATCGACGTTCTCTTTGACCAATTATCTGGAGCTAGAGTTTTCTCAAAGATTGATCTTTGATCTAGATATCATCACATAAAGATTCGCCCATGCGATATTCCTAAGACCGCCTTTTCCACATGATATGGACTATATGAATTCTTGGTCATGTCCTTTGGTCTCACCAATGCCCCTGCCTACTTCATGTATCTCATGAATTCGGTATTCATGCCCGAGCTCGACAAATTCGTCGTAGTTTTCATTGACGACATCCTTATCTATTCCAAGAATGAGGAAGAGCATGCTAAGCACTTGCACATTGTTCTTCAGCGTCTCAGAGACCATCAGCTCTATGCTATATTTTCTAAGTGCGAATTCTGGTTGGATAGTGTGAAATTCTTGGGTCACACTATTTCCAGCGAAGGCATAGCCGTTGACCCCAGCAAGGTACAAGAAGTGATGGATTGGAAACCTCCTACCTCTGTTCATCAGATTCGCAGTTTTCTTGGTTTAGCCGGTTACTATCACCGTTTCATTCCGGATTTCTCCAGGATTGCTAAGCCTATGACTGAACTATTGAAAAATGGAGTAAAGTTTGTGTGGGATGAGAAGTGTGAAGAAGCTTTCCACACTCTTAGAGAACATTTGACTACAGCCCCTGTGTTAGCTCAACCCGATAACACCAAGCCGTTCGATGTTTACTGTGACGCTTCTGGCACTGGTCTTGGTTGTGTGCTTATGCAAGAAAATCGAGTTATCGCCTATCCTTCACGAGCCCTTCGGCTCCATGAGCAGAATTGTGGCAGAACCACCTGAATTAATCCGGCTCAAGTGTATTAACCATCGCGATTAGGGCGATCTCGGTTAACCTTACACTTCAAACGGAGTAATCCACTGGTCTGTCGGGTATAACCTCCCGATACAACCACGGTAGAGCAGATCGAATGCCATACATACAAATGCTCATGCGATGATGAGCCCAGAGAATACCACATTCCAGCAAATATTACAAAATTACCATAAGTGAATATTACAGACCAAGTTTGAGTTTAGAAACCAAGTACTTCAGTGATCATAACTAATAAGTTCTTCAGAGTTTAAGTTGCAGCGGAAAATAAAACAACGAAAGCTACTTCGACGAAAGGGATGTCTCGATGAAGCCCGTACGAGACATCACTCGGCATTATCTCCGTTGGACGGGGGCGTATCCCATTCCACCGACCAACCAGGGGGAAGAGTGCAGGGCCAAGTCAAGCTAGCAATCATATCTTCGAAGGTCTCACCTGAAAACGAGCCACAAGCAAGGCTGAGTATACTAATACTCAGCAAGACTTACCCGCGTAGTGGAATCTACTCCACCGACTCTAGACATGCAAGGCTTTTTAGCTCAGGGGTTTGTTTTGCCGAAAAAGCATCTATAAGTGGGTCCATACTTTCAACTTTTAGCTCAAGATTCTAGTTTCATTAACCCTTCTAGATAAGCAGCTATCCAATAGCATTCATGGTGAAGCATTTAAATTTCATCCAACAAGTTTATTCATCATCATTGTTCCTCTTCTTACTCCGTGGGTAAAGGGGGTTAAGCAGTCTCAATAGCCGTGAGAAACGGACGATTCGAATCGAATTGCTTAACCTTGCAAGGGAAACCTAAACACACGTCACGTGGTTACTCCCAGAGTCACACGTGCAACTTTTCCCCTTTCTTTCCGGGTCGTGGATCGGGGCTACCCTCCGAGAGTACAAGAGCCCCACGCCACGGTTCGGCGTCGGGTCGTGACCACTCTCTGCACTCGCCATATGCACATGGGACCGAAGTTCAAAGGGTAGGATGCCGTCCCCTTGCCAGGCCAATCAGGTACTTAAGCTTACCGATTACCATATTCTCGGCATGTGTTTAGTACGTTCAAAGACTTAACCATCACTACCACACACTGCGGCCTTAGCAAATTTTTCACTAAACAGACGGGCCTCAATCGTAACCACCGTTCCATAGCCCGTCCATGTCCTTATGATTGCAGCGTGTAGTAAACATTCAACTCCTATTTTCTCGCGAGTGACAGGAAATCACTCGGCTTTTACCGGAGTCCTATTAGCACAGCATTCTATCGAACCTTACGTCTAGTTTTCAAGCATGGGTTCCTAACATCATGCAACTAAGTTTTCATTCAACTCCTATAAACTTAATGCACAAGCAAAAGAGTAGTGAGTTGCATAATTTAGGAAAGGAAATGGGTTATGCTCCGGGGCTTGCCTTCTTGCGAAAAGTTAGTCCGGGGATCGTCTGAACGTTGACCCGGGTCTTCAACTGCTTCAGTTAAATTCACCTGGGCTTCTTGCTGCTCACTCTCGGACGCGGGCACCAGCTCGTACGTTCCGTCGGCGAGAGTAGTCGTTTCTACATGAATGCACAAGTTTAAGTAGTGGTGATGGTAAACGACTTGATTTCCTTCACGATAAAGTTGCAGTTTGTAAAACACGAGTTTGTTGTGAAGTGAGTCACTTTATCATTCGTGGGCAATCGTTAATAGAGTAGATTAGTACAATAAGTGACTTTGTTAAGCAAGGTGGGGTGGGTGTTCATGGGGAACTTATGTTCCTCATGGAAAACATGATTTAAGTGTAACTACTACAGTGGGTAGTTTCTGGTCATGAAATCTTGGATCTAGGCACATCAGAGAAAGATGTGCTTACTGTAAAATTTTCAGACAATTTCAAGCAGCAGATTAATTATGAAAAATATAACACATGGTGGCTGCTAGATCCTTGTTCTTTTTTTACAGAACAAAAGGTGCAAAAACTGAGTCTAAGATTTTTACAGGGCTTTCATTTAATCATGCAAGAGCTACTGTAATTTTTATAGGATTTATTATGCAGTTTTCAGAGCATAGTAAATATGACATTACACACCTAGGTTAATCAAGGATTTATTTTTACAGGACCCTACGCAGGGTTTTTGTCCATGAAACTTTTTACACAGCAACCTCTACCGCTGAGAATCTTCTAGTAAAAATATGTGGATTTTCCAAGCTAGGATACTATTTTCTTAATTTAATGCATGTTATTAGCACATAAATCAATTAAATAGGTTCCTGTGAGATAAAAAGTCTCCCAATTTTTCTCTGGCATGTAGGTACCATTACACCAGTATAGAAAAAGTTTCATTAGGTGATTCATAACCTAACTGCAGGGATAAAAATATTTAGCCACTTATGGTATGAAACTAAGTTTAATAAACAGTGCAGATAGAGATGGAATATGGGCCTGATCTTTTTACACAGTCCTAAACATCAAGCAACTAACTCACTGCCCAAAATTTAGGGTCGGCCTTGATCTACAACAGTGGGTACAAAAGAAGTCCATTAAAACTTCCATTTAATGTGGAGCAAAATATGTTGAGAATCTGAGAAACTTTTTGTAACAAAAGTTGTAGAGTTTCTTCTAAGGATTCCAGAACAGTTTCGTTTGCATTTTTCTGAATTTTCTACGATTTTACACGAATTTTACAAGTTCACTGAATTTGAATCTAGATTTGCAACTTTCGTTTGCATTTTTCTGAATTTTCTACGATTTTACACGAATTTTACAAGTTCACTGAATTTGAATCTAGATTTGCAACTTTCTTTTACAACTGGGTCCTTAAATCTTACGTGCAGACCCTTTTAAAGATTTAAATTCTTGAAATTGGGTCCTCGGGCGGCTCGGGTACGGTGGCAGCCGAAATTTCGGCGAGGGGCTCGCCGGCGGCGAGGGGTGAGGGCTGGGGAAGGATCAGGGGTGCGAGGGCTACCTCGTGGGGGTCTCGTTCGGGTGGGGGACGACCGGGAATAGCTCGCCGGCGTTGGAGCAGAGGCGGCGGCGGCGGCGGCACGAGTCGACAGCGGTGCTCCGGCGGGCTTGGGGCGGCCTGGTCTGGACGGGAAGCTTCAGTGGCGCGTGGGGAAGCTGCTCGGGTGCTTGGCTTGGGCGGAGGAGGTCGGAGTCGAGCTGTCCGCGGTGAGCAGGGGCGGCGGCGGCGGGTGACAGCGCGGGCGGCGGCGCTCCGGCGGTCCTGGGCGGTGTTAGGCGGGTCGGCGAGCTTCAGTGGGATGATGTAGTGGTGGCTGGTACTCCAATTTGGGCAGGGGGCGGCTGTGGAGGGCTGTCCACGAGCGGGCGGAGCTCGGCGGCGGTAATGGCGGCGGCGAGGTGCTCTGGCTGCTGTGGCTCGCGCGGGCGGCCGGGGGCGCGGCTTTTATAGGGGCAGGAGGGGGTGGGGGTGCGTGGGCGACGCGCGGGGCGGAGGCACGGCAAGGGCGTGCCACTGGCCACGGCGGGCGGCAGCAGGACGCCGGCGCGGCGTGCGGCGGGCGGAGGCGAGCGACTGGCGGCCGGGGATTTGGCGTGGGAGCGAGGAGATAGCGCGGCGTGCGGATTGGAGACACAGCTGCAGCAGCGGCTCAGGCGGGAGGCAGGCGCAGCGTTGGGCGGGGCGCAGGGGTCGGGACTGCACGGCGCGACGCGGTGGTTGGGCGCGGCGGGCGGCGAGCCGGGGCACGGCACGGCGTGCGCACGCGCGGGCGCGGACTGGGCAGCGCGGCGGTGGGGGGGGGGGGGGGGGGGGGCAAAGCCGTGCGTGGGGGTGAGGCGCGGCGGCCACTGGCCTGGCAGCTCGCGCCGGTCAGGCGTCGCCGGCCACCTAGCGGCGCTGTCGGGCGGGGAGGGGAGAGAGAGAGAGGAGCGAGGGGCCTAAACGCGAGAATTTGAAAAGTTTCAGGGGGCTGGGTGCAAACAGGGCGTTTTCTCCTCTTTCTAATTTGAATTTCAAAAACTTTTGAACATGAACGTTGTTCAGAATAAAAAGTTCTACAAGTTTGGTTTCAGGCAACATCTCATTTGGCTTATTGTTTGAAAGTTAATTTAAAAATTCAAAAGTATTCACATGTGCCCAAATTCAACTTGAATTTCAACTTAACTTGTTCTAATTCTTTGCACCCTTTAATTAGTTGGTTAAGCATAGGGTTAGGCTAATGACATTGATTTAGAATGTATTTTATCAGGGTTGTCACAAGAATTATCGGACCCATGATCTCGAGTTAGCAGCAGTCATTCATGCTCTAAAAATATGGAGACATTATCTAATGGGCACTCATTGTAATATCTACACCGATCATAAGAGTCTCAAATATATCTTCACCCAAGCCGATCTGAATATGAGACAAAGAAGATGGCTAGAATTAATCAAGGATTATGATCTCGAGGTGCACTATCACCCCGGCAAGGCCAATGTTGTCGCGGATGCACTCAGCCGTAAGGCCCATTGCCATTGCCTATCAGTGGAATTCTATAATGAGACATTATGTTCAGAAATGAGGAAGCTTAGTTTGGAAATAATTTCCCAAGTCACTCTGAATCACATTGTAGTTGAGCCCACTCTTCACGACCAGATCATCATGGCACAAATACATGATGAAGGAGTTAAGATTATCAAACAAAAACTCTCTCTAGGAGAAGAGAAATACAAATGTTTCCGCCAGGACCATAAGGGAATTCTATGGTTCGAAAGTCGCATCGTCGTTCCAAAGAATCATGAGCTCCGTAAGCAAATTCTTGATGAGGCACACCTTTCCAAATTTTCTATTCACCCCGGCAGTAGCAAAATGTATCAAGATCTTAGGCAAAATTTCCGGTGGACTAGAATGAAAAGAGAAATCGCTAAATATGTCTTAGAATGTGACACATGCCAGAGAATAAAAGCCAGCCACTTGAAAGTAGCCGGTACACTTCAACCTTTGCCTATACCCTCATGGAAATGGGAAGACATAAGTATGGATTTCATTGTTGGATTGCCATGTACCGCACAGAGACGTGATTCCATATGGGTTATCGTTGATAGGCTCACAAAGACGGCACATTTTCTTCCGGTACACACCACCTATACTGCCAAGAAATATGCCGAGATTTATCTCGATCGTATCGTTTGCCTACATGGAGTACCAAAGACTATTATTTCCGATCGTGGTACTCAGTTTGTAGCGCGCTTTTGGGAACAATTGCAAGCTTCTCTTGGTACTAAATTGATTCGAAGCTCAGCCTATCATCCTCAAACTGATGGACAAACTGAAAGAGTGAACCAAATTCTTGAAGACATGCTTAGAGCTTGCATCATTCACTATGGCAAGAATTGGGACAAATGCCTATCCCTAGCAGAGTTCTCATATAACAATAGCTATCAAGCGAGTTTGAAAATGGCACCATTTGAGGCCCTATACGGATGAAGGTGTCGAACCCTTTGAGTTGGTCACAGACCGGAGAACGCAAAATATTTGGAACAGACTTGGTAATCGAGGCAGAAGAAAAAGTGAAAGTAATACAAGAAAACCTTAGAGCCGCACAATCCAAGCAAAAGAGCTATTTCGACAGAAGGAGAAAGCCACTAAATTCGAAGTTGGTGACCACGTCTACCTTCGAGTTTCACCAACCAAGGGTGTACAACGATTCGGAGTCAAAGGAAAACTATCTCCCCGTTATGTTGGTCCCTACGAAATCATCGAGAGCTGTGGACCCGTAGCCTATAGAATACGACTGCCCCATCAGCTTGCAGCCATCCATGATGTCTTTCACGTGTTTCAGCTCAAGAAGTGTGTTCGAGTCCCTACCGAGGTTATTAAACAAGAAGAAGTAGTGGCAGAGCCCGACCTCTCATATGTTGAGTATCCTATCAAAATCATGGATCAAAAAGAAAGAAGCACTATAAGGAAAGTGATTAAAATGTACAAAATTCAATGGAATCATCACACTGAGGAAGAAGCCACATGGGAAACTGAAAGCTATCTAAACCAAAATTTCCCGGGTTTTCTCAACTCTACCGAAGGTACACACACTGTCCACACTAAGCCTATTGTCCGAATCTCGGGACGAGATTCTTTTTAAGGGGGGAAGGCTGTAACACCTCGGGTGTTTAAATTACGAAATAAGCCTCATTAGCTTAACACGATGCATAAATAACTAAGAAAAGTTTAAAAGAAACGAATTATAAATTGGTCTTGCTTTGAATTAAAAATAGATGTGTATATGTGCATAAATACAGGTACTTTAATCAAAAAAATTAAATAACTCTGTTGACGCCAGATTTTGACACGTGTTGAATCGGCGTCAGGAGGAGAAGATTGGCCGATGTGGCAGATCTGAAGGCTACAGTAAGGAATCGGCCGTTTGAGGTAACGGTTGAAAATCGGCCGATTGGTGATACAGTTTGCGCCACCAGGATGGAATTATTTCAGAGGGTCCTGGTCAAAAGTTGGTCAACAGGACAACACTAAGTCGGTCAAGGAGCAATTGAAAAGAATCCTGATTGGATTAGGGGACGACGGCGGAAGATTCTGCGGGAGTCCGTTTCCTTTAAAAGTTATTGTAGATATGGTAATTTTCCTGTTTTTTAATAAGATTGTAACAAGTCATGATCGACTAGGAGTCCTAGTTTTAGGGTATAAATAGGAGTCGTTAGGGTCTTGCAAAGGACAACAACACATCAATCAACAACAATACTTCTACTTTTCCAGCAATTTACTTTCAAGCCGGCGACTTCGCCAATATTTTTCTTCTTTCACGAGTTCGTACGGATTGGCAGGGCTGCATCAACCTGATCTCCGGCCAATTGGTAGGTTCCGCTTATCGAGTAATATCCGAGCTTTAACTACGGGCGCATCGCTGTGGTTTCGTTTGGATTTATTCACCAGTTATCGATATTTACTAGAATTGCAAGTTTTACCTGTTATTCTAGTATTATCACCAGTTATCCAGCTTGAGATCAGAGTAATCGGCTTCGTCATTATTCTTCTTCGATTCATCATCTTACAGCCGATTAGATCTACTTCAAGTGTTGTCTCTGTAGTAATCGTTTAGATCACTCCCGCAGTTTTCTTTACAATTACTACACGATTATCGGCTGATCCATAGCCGATCATCTCTACAGCAAATCGGCAGATTCGCCGCCGACGCGCTCCTCAGGACAGATCGGAACTCCAGCCGATCGAGGCGCCTGGAATTTAATACTTTATTTCCTTGTCAATCAACAGGTCAGATTGACTGGCACGCCACGCGAACCGTACCAGGGCGATAACCCGAACAGGAGCTAAGCAGATTCTCCCGGGTCGTGTGTCCGACGCTGAAGACCATCGGCCGATTCCTATCCGGCCGATTTTAGCGCCAACACACTTTTGGCACGCCCGGTGGGACGAATCCAAGATCTGATATGTCGAAGAACGCAGAAATCTCCGACAGCAACATCATTGAGGTCACAGAAGCAGATCTCAAGGACGACCAGAGGGAAGAATTGGCCAAACATCTAGAAGATTACAAGAAGATGTACCTCCAGTCGTTCAGTCGTACCAGAAGTGGGGAGGCTGTCAAGAAGGCTCCTATTCTAGTTCCCCGCCACATCAC
The DNA here is from genome assembly GCA_032594955.1 of Panicum miliaceum. Lineage (NCBI taxonomy): Eukaryota > Viridiplantae > Streptophyta > Magnoliopsida > Poales > Poaceae > Panicum > Panicum miliaceum. Next base: position 24,037,675 of record CM064066.1, on the reverse strand, counting down.
CATTGCTGAGGACTCGGGCAAGATGTCAGAGATGATCCAACAATCCGTTTATCAGGCATTCATTGACCAATCCTCAGTGATGACCAACACGGTGTATAACGCCGTCGTCAGCTCTCTGGCCAGCGGAGCAGTCCAAGGCTATCAGGGACTAGCATATGCCCCGCCAACCACTCTGCCAGCCAGAAGCTTATCATACACGTCCCAATCGGCTCCTCAGCCGATATTGACGCAACGCGAGGGGTACAACTCTCCATTGCCCCCAGCGTCTCCAAGATACAGCGGTGCACCATGTCTCCCATCACAGACACCGCTTCAACCCATCCAGATTGCTTCTGTGCAATCGCTGCCCACAAGCTCAGTACCTTGGGGAACATCGGCGACGACGTATTTTCCCGAGCCAACGAACGGATACGGGAGTTATTCAACCCAGGTGCCACACCAATCGGCCGTCCGGCCGACGGTTCCCCAGTATCAGCCGATCTCATCAGAAATCGGCAGGGGGGCAAACGCTGTAGAAACATTCAGAGGCACGGCGCCAATGATGACATACGATGGGGGGCGGACTCACTTCGCCATCAACTATCGGCCGCTCAGCAAAGTTCGCCGATTCATCACCCAGCCGTGCCAGCTCTTCAGCACATGCCCGCACCGCGAACAGCTGTTCATCAGCAGCAGGTGGACTGGACAGCAAGAATAGCAGAAGTAATCCAGGATCAGTTTGGATTGAAGCCAAAAGTTCAAACTTACACCTACAAGACGCCATATCCATCGACCTATGACTTGCTGCCGTTCCCACACCGCTACAAAGTTCCTGATTTCACCAAGTTCTCAGGGATGGATGATACATCCACTGTGGAGCATATCAACCGATTCATCATCCAGTGCGCGGAGGCTGCCACGCAAGATGCTCTGAGGGTGCGTTTGTTTTCATTGTCTATGTCCGGATCGGCCTTCCAGTGGTTCACCACCTTGCCGCCAAATTCTATTGTTACATGGGCCGATCTGGAGAAACAGTTCCACAAGTACTTCTACGCAGGAGTACACGAGATGAAGCTCTCAGATTTGACCAGCCTCAGGCAGAGGAGCGATGAACCAGTGATGGGATATATACAGAGGTTCAGAGAAGTCAGGAACAAATGCTACAGTCTGGCTCTAACCGATGCACAGTTGGCCGATATCGCTTTCCAGGGCCTCCTGCCACAAATCAAAGAAAGATATGCTGCCCAAGAGTTTGAAAGCCTGAGCCAAATCATCCACCGATTGTCAGGGCAAGAAGTCCGACCGTTTGAACAGCGGAGGAATTTCCAAAAGAAGGTGGCATACTTGGAAGGACCTGAATCCGATGGGAAAGAGGAAATCGGCCTGGCAGAATGGGTCAAAGGGAAAAAACCGATATCATGCCCTTTTGGGAAGAAGGAGCCAGAGACATTCGGCTTTGACACGTCAAAGGCCGATAAAATTTTCGATTTATTGCTTCAGGAAGGACAAATTAAGCTATCTCAGCATCACACCATCCCTTCGGCCGATCAACTTAAGAAGATGAAATACTGCAAGTGGCAGAACGCCACTTCTCATGATACAAATGAATGCAAAGTCTTCCGTCAGCAGATACAATCGGCCATCGAGCAGGGGAGGCTTAAATTTGAAACCCCAGCTAAATCAGCAAAACCGATGAAGATAGATCAGCATCCCTTCCCGGCCAACATGGTTGACACTGGAGGAAATTCACGTCAAACCAAGGTGCTGACGTCAGAATCGGCGAGGAGGGGCGGCGCCGTCGATCCCAGGAGGCAGATCACGACGGAAGAAATCAAAAGGAACAGGCGGGGGCCAGAACGACCACGCAAGCCCGTCACCTCCCAGTTCTTACTCAGTAAGTATCGGCAGCAGTAAGAACAATCAAGATACCGGGAAGAGATGATACGCCGGCATGAAGATCACTGGCAATGTCCGTTCTTCATCCATTGCTGGGAGAACGACATCAGATTGTCGTCTGCCGATAACTGTCCGGAGTGTAACGGATTGAGCTGCAACGATCGCCCAAAGCCACACTCTAGGGACAGAGGATCAGAGCCGATCAGCAGAAATCGGCGCGGACGAGAGGAACAGCGCGTTTCGGTGCATGATCAGCTGGGGGGCAGAGTTGACCAGTACCACCGGTCAAAAAGCAAGATCGACCAACAGGATGGACTGGGGGGCAGGATCAGCGTGCACGATCAGCTGGAAGAGATGGCCGATGACAGGGTGTCGGATGAAAATCCCCTAGGAAGAGAACCAGATTGGGAACACGCCAGATCATCGGCCAAACCAGCAAATCCCAGGTGGTGTCCCGATGGCCTATCCAGATCCCAGAAGCGAAGGATCCAACGCCTACTCCAGTGGGAGCATCAGGAAGAAGAACAGAGGCAGGTGCCAGAGAAAAGAATGTTAAGTCTCGGGTGTGGCGCCCAAAGAAAAACGATCAAGAAGCAAACAACCAAGAATCGGCAGTCGAAATCGATATGGTGTTCATACTGCCGATGGAGTTCATGGCGCCCAACGATCGGGATAAAGTAACAAGAACGGAGGAAGAACAAATGGCACAACTAGTGTTGGAGCCGATGACGGCTACGTTTGAGAAACCAGAAGAGGAAAAACGACAGCATCTTAAAGCGTTGTTTCTCAAAGGCTATGTCAACGGAAGACCCGTCACCAGATTACTAGTAGATGGAGGCGCTGCAGTTAACATCATGCCGTATGCCATGTTCCGCAAGCTAGGCAAGGGCGATGAAGACCTCACCAAGACGGACATGATGCTGAAGGATTTCGAAGGCAACGTGTCTCCCGCCCGCGGAGCGCTCTGCGTCGACCTCACCATCGGCAGTAAGACCCTCCCTACCACTTTTTTCGTTATTAATGGCAAGGGGTCCTACAACATGCTGCTTGGTCGCGACTGGATACACGCAAACTGCTGTGTCCCATCTATAATGCATCAATGCCTTGTGCAATGGGTCGGTGACAGCACAGAGGTAGTCACTGCCGATTCCGTCTACAGCGTTGCAGCGGCCGACACGCAACAGTGGAGCTGCGAGCACGTCAAGTGTATATCTGGCAGGACTTGGGACACTGACTTCCTGAAAGTGTCCGATTTCGGTCTACAGCCGATCCAAGTAGTCGGCTCTGAAGATTCAGAATAAATGGATCAGCTCGTCCGAGAAGATGGGAAGCTTGGGCATGGGTTTACGTCGGCCGATTTATTGGAGATGGTAGATTTGGGAGATAGCAGCAAATCAAGGCCAACGTACATTAGTGCTAATTTGGATCCTGAGTACAAATGTAAATTGATAAGTTTATTAAAAGAGTTCAAAGATTGCTTTGCTTGGTAATATCATGAGATGCCAGGACTAGACCGGTCTATTGTTGAACACCGGTTACCTATAAAATCAGGATATCGGCCATATCAGCAACCTGCACGACGGTGTAACCCCAAGATTCTACCTGATATAAAGGCCGAAATTACAAAGTTGATTGAAGCAGGATTTATTCGGCAGTGCCGCTACGCCGAATGGATTTCTAATATTGTGCCCGTATACAAAAAGAATGGAAAGTTACGTGTGTGCATCGATTTCAGGAACTTAAATCAGGCTACGCCAATGGATGGATATCCGATGCCAACGGCTGATATCTTGGTAGATGCTGCCGCAGGACACAAAGTCATAAGTTTCATGGATGGGAATGCAGGGTACAATCAGATATTAATGGCCGAAGAAGATATCTCGAAAACGGCTTTCAGGTGCCCAGGTCATCTTGGTTTATTTGAATGGGTTGTTATGACTTTTGGGTTGAAGAACGCCGGCGCTACGTATCAACGGGCCATGAATTACATCTTCCACAAGCTCATTGGTTCATCGGTGGAAATTTATATAGATGACGTCGTGGTGTCAAAAGGTCACCAAGATCATCTGGCCGATTTACAACAAGTACTGGAGTGCACAAGGAAGCATTTGGTGTATCGGCTGGGCAATTCTTAGGATTCATGGTCCATGAGTGCGGGATAGAAGTCAACCGCAAGACCATAGACGCCATCAACAAAGTGGTGGCCCCACAAAATAAAACTGAGCTACAATCCCTCATCGGCAAGGTCAATTTTATCAGAAGATTCATATCCAACCTGTCAGGACGTATTCAGGCTTTTACCCCTCTGTTGAAATTAAAGCCCAACCAGGAATTCATATGGGGAGAAGGACAGTGCAAGGCACTGGAGAATATCAAGCAGTATCTGGTTTCACCTCCGGTATTGGTCCCACCACAGCCTGGTAAGCCGTTCAAGTTATATTTATCGGCTGATGAACGAGCTATTGGATCGGCATTGGTACAGGAGTTTGAGGGGAAAGAACGAGTGGTATACTACGTCAGCAGATGACTCTTGGACGCCGAAACAAGATATTCCTCGGTGGAGCGACTATGCTTGTGTTTATACTTCTCATGTACCAAGCTCAGGCACTATTTGTTATCGGCAGAATGCATAGTCGTATGCAAGGATGATGTGGTGAAGTATATGCTATCATTGCCGATCTTGAAAGGACGGATTGGAAAATGGATCCTGGCTTTGTCAGAATTCGACTTAAGGTACGAATCGGCCAAAGCCGTCAAAGGTCAAGTGATGGCCGATTTCGTAGTTCAGCACTGTGGACCAGAAATCGCCACTGTTGAACCAGTTCCATGGACTCTATATTTTGATGGTTCTTCGTGTGGGGTCGGATCAGGAATCGGCATTGTTCTTGTGTCGCCTCGGGGGGCAAGTTATAATTTCTCTCTGCCGATAGAAGCCTCCGCAACTAATAACCAGGCGGAATATCGAGCCGTTCTGAAAGGCATCCAATTATTAAGGGAAGTCAGAGTTGATGCAGTCGAAATTTATGGAGATTCCATGCTCATTGTGGATCAGTTGACGGGGCGATCTGAGTGCAAGGATGATATCTTGAGGATTTATTATGAGGATTGCCTTCAGCATTTAAAGGAGTTCAAGTCTGCAATAATTGAGCATATCCCCAGGAATTATAATGAAGAGGCCAACAGACTGGCCCAACATGCTTCCGGGTATCGGCCGATTCAGGGAGCGATGACGCTAGAGCTCGCGGCCGATGACTGGCGAAAGGAAATCGCCGATTACTTGAAAAATCCATCCCAAAAAGTGGATCGGCGAGTACGTTTTCAAGCTACAAAATATGTGTTGCTTGAGGATGATTTATTTTATCGGATGATTGATGGAGTTCTTCTCAAATGCCTGGGAACAGAAGAGGCAAAGGTTCTGATGGGAGAAATCTATGAGGGCGTGTGTGGAGCTCATCAATCGGCTCACAAAATGAAATGGATGATCCGAAACAATGGGTATTATTGGCCAACTATTCTTGAAGATTGTTTCAAGTATTACAAAGGATGCCAAGACTGTCAGAAGTTTGGTAATGTACAGCGTGCGCCAGCATCGGCTATGAATCCGATAATTAAGCCGTGGCCGTTCAGAGGTTGGGGAATAGATCTCATCGGAAAGATTCACCCTCCATCGAGCAAAGGGCATAAGTTCATATTGGTGGCTACAGATTATTTTACTAAGTGGGTGGAGGCAATTCCTTTAAGGAATGTGACATCGGCCGATATGATTGAATTTGTTAAAAGCCATATTATTTATCGATTTGGTATTCCTCAAACCATCACAACTGATCAAGGGACAATGTTTACTTCTGGAGGATTCGGATGGTTCGCCGCCGATATGGGGATTAAATTATTAAACTCTTCTCCATACTATGCTCAAGCCAATGGCCAAGCAGAATCGTCTAATAAAGGGATAATCAAACTAATCAAGAGAAAGATAGAAGAGCAACCCAAGAAGTGGCATATGTCTTTGGCTGAATCTTTATGGGCATATAGGATGGCTTGTCATGGAGCCACTAAAATATCCCCTTATCAGTTGGTTTATGGTCATGAGGCGGTCTTGCCATGGGAGATAAGGACAGGGTCAAGGCGTATATCGTTACAAGATCAGTTAACGGCCGATGACTATTCCTTTCTCATGAAAGATGAACTTGACGATTCGGCGGGTTTACGGTTGAGAACCCTGATTAGTATAGAAGAAAACAAGAAAAGGGTGGCCAGATGGTATGACAAAAAGGTCAAAGTTAAACAGTTCTCTCACGGAGATTTGGTATGGAAGTTGGTGCTGCCGATAGGATCCAAAGATCCCAAATTCGGTAAATGGTCACCCACTTGGGAAGGGCCGTATAGAATCGGCCGATGTGCCCCTGGGAATGCATATATTCTGGAGACAGTCGAAGGGGAGGAGTTCCCAAGAGCTTTAAACGGACGATATCTGAAGAGGTACTATCCAAGCATTTGGGTAGATGCATAACTTGCAGCAAAATATATCAAGGTAACATGGCCGATTTCTCATCGGTTTTTGTCTACACATCTGGTGAAGGAAACATTGGGATTCATTATTGGATGAAAATGGCAGAGTACATGGCCGACATGGTGCAAGTCGCCCTTAGAATAAAAATACCGATATATCTACTGATTACGCCTACGCTGGATTTCTCTCTCGATGCGACCCAGTTCTACCATAAGGGTGAGCCTTTTCTCCTTCGAGTCCTCTGCAGTGGCTCCAGTTTCAGCTTGGTTGCAAAGTTTTATCAGCAGGTGGGTCTTCTTCTCCTCCAGATCTTCCATGGCAACTTCGGTTTTAGCTTTACAAGGAAGTGGAGGACTTTTTTCAGAAGATGGTCGCTTGCGGATCAAAAAGTGAGCATCTATAAGGTCCGAGTATTCCTGGACAGCAGCGGGGACATGATCTCTGAGTTCCTCAGCATGAGCTCTTATCAGATCTCTGTCTGCCCATGATAGTGGCTCTTCTGAATGCATGATTTTAATCGCTTGTTCTACACCAGGGCTGAGACGTTTTGGCTAAACAGAGATAAAAGGGGTTACCCAACATCAGTGCGATTAAGATGCTTGGGAGAAAGGTAGAAGAGAAGTTCATACCTGGTTGACAGAGGAAGAAGATGAAGAGGACGAAGAAGACATCTTGCCGTTCAGTTTGGGACAGTAAAAGACGGAGAGAAGATAAGTGATGTGTATGCCTCTGGAGATGGTGAATGGTCTACTTATAAATGAAGGGGACGTAGATGGATGGTGAGACACGTCCTATCGGAGTAAATACATACATAAATGCAAAGCTAACTGAAGAAGCAGTTCAAAACCAAATTGGCGCAGTGACATTGAAGGAGCAATAAATGTTTGACATATTCTTTACAACCCAAGGAAAGCGTCTATGGCTACAATAGCTTGTCGTCTAATTTGATCGGCTGAGTCTAGTACTCTCTGATCATCATCGGCCAATCCTGGTACTTCTAACACACGGCGACGAAGCCTTATCGTTTCGCGGGCCAGATGCTGTCTTTCTTGCTTCAGCTCGCTGATGATGGATGGGAGTTCTTGGAGCTTCTTTTCTTCAGCGGCTATCTCTTTGGTTATCTATTCCATCTCCTTGGCCAGCTCTGCTCTCCTCCGTTTCAGCCGATCTATCGCGCCGACGATGTCCGGACGACAGTTTTCGAGGAAGTTGATCCTGTGGTGTACTTCCTGAGTCTGGTGCTTGTATGAATCGACCTCCTCCTGAGTTTTTGCCATCTGAGCACGATCGGCCATATGGCGCAGCGCCCTGGAAACCGGAATCTGCATGTGCTCTATATAGGCAGCATACGCTAAATTTTCTGATACTTCTTCCGGGATTCGACCTTTGATCTCGTTGAAAAGTCGTCGAATCGGCGACACATCTTCTACCAATCGGCCGATGTCGTCTTGAAGGAGAGTGCGTATGCTTTCGAGCTTGGCACGGACATCGTCGGAGGTGGAGCTCGATGGGATTGGGTGTGAAGCAATTTCTTCGTCATCGGGCAAGGAGACGGCAAAGGAGAAGATGCTGTTATTAGTGGTGTCCTGCTCCTGTGAGGAAATAAAGTATTAAGGTAGGAAAGCAGTAAAGGGAAATCGGCCGATTCTAATGGTAAGTTTGTTACCTCCTTAAAGCGAATTTCTCTTGCCTGCGCCGGTGGAAGCGTTTCCCTTGTCTCAGAGGCTGGTGCAGTTGGCTCGTCGGAGGAGGAAGATTCAACGACTATCTATCGGCCTGCCGCTTCGGCTCCGCATCGGAGGGACATGGTTTTCAGACTAAGGAAATAAACATGAGTTAATAACGAGATGATAATGTGGAAACAAATAACATTGGAATCGGCTGAGGAAAAAGGACATACCGCTGCGTTTGGATCGATGTTCTCTGGGTCCAGGAGGTTGCAGTAAGACGATGAAGATTTACAGAAAAGATGTTGCTTCCATTCTGCCCACCATAATTTGAATTGCTGGGTGGCAAAAGAGGTAACTGACCAATTATTCAGGTCAATTGTACTGGAATCGGGTACTAAATCGCACAGCCGACTGTAATCAAGACTTGAGGTCAGTCCATCTCTGAATTTTGCCTGACCGGCGAAGTAGACCCGAATCGGCAGTTGGCCAAAACCCAGTTGCCTTGCCGCAGCCGATGGATTGTAGAACTCGTAGGTGGGAGAATCCTTTCCTGAGAAGAAATTGGCCGGCAGAATCCCCGGCTTGATCAAGACATCCATAAGCTCTCTGTCAAAAGTGTGGGTGGAGAAATCGTAGCTTATGGGTAATTCAAAAATCGGCTCCACTGCTTGATATGGGTGCCAGCTGATGGTTTCTTCACTAAGGCCATTATAAAAGCATCTGAAATACTCAGCGGTGCGGGGTAGCAGTAAACTGGCAGCCGGAGAAGGCCGATACCGCTTCTCCAAAAGATCTACAGCGGCGTCGGACTGATGGATTCTCCTCTGACTCAATATTGGGGAAGGTTTTGGTCTCTATCCATTGCTGAGAGACTTTGCTCATATGTAAATTGAGCCAGAGGGTGATGAACCACCAGGGACCACCAGGGTTCCCGATCGGCTCCCCCTTCGACAGCTTGGTGCCGATTTGGTGCATCAGGTAATAGGCCGATCCCAGCAAATGTTTTCCAATGGGGATGGCCGATCCTTGTGACAAAGCTTCTGCTAAAGCTTGGGTGTTTGAAGAGGGGCCAACTGCTCTGCCACAGAAGAGATGCTTTTCCAGCCACATCATCAGAAAGGCAGTGTGCTCCCTCTGTGAGACTGTCCCGGTCTTCATGTTTTTGCTAATATACCCTTTCCACCCGCCGATTCCATTGGTCTCTAGCCGATGTGATGGCTTGAACAGATAATTAAAAGGGGTATCGGCGGAGGAGACATCGAGGCCGGTCAACAGCAGAACATCGGCCAAGGTCGGGGTCATAGGTCCATGTCCGAAAAGGAATGCATTAAGTGCAACAGACCAAAAATAAGAGGCTGCCATGACCAGAGGTTCGTTTCTTTCCATCTGAGACAGAGACAAATCTATGCACTGGCAGATTTTTTGTTCTTCCCACTGAACCTTCCAGGATCTGGCCACCCTCTGGTACCATTCTCTCCACCCGGGGGTTTCGTTTGGCCAGGATCTGAAAGTGCCTACCCAGTGATCTAAATCCATGGATGATTGCTTAAAAGGGATCCCCATAGGGCCCAAACAGATGAGGTCAGAGGATTCTGAGAGTGGAATGGTAATTCGGTGCCTAAGTGCCTAAAAAAGGGGAAAGGGGAAGAAACTGAGAAAGAATCCGGAAAGTGCTGAAGCAGTAGAAAAGCGAAAAGGAAAAATTTCGAACATTTACCTCTGGGATAGAAATCATCGTCGCCGATGGGACTGCTGGGGAAGCCGCCGATTGGGCCGCCGCCGCCGAAGGAGTTGCCGATGGAGCCTCCGTGGATGGAGCGGTCGCCGATGGTGACGCCATTGGGGGGTTGGAGTAGGCCGCGGATGAGGTCGCCGGGAAGGGGGAAGCGCTTGGAGATCAAGAGAGCTTGGAGGAAGACGAACAGTGGTTCGTTGGAAGAGAATGCTAGATTTGTGGGGAAGAGTAGACGGAGAAGGCCAGTACTTAAGAAAAATCAGGAGAGCGAGGGCAAAGATGGTATTTTTACCGCGCCGTCTACACGAATTCCAGAGGAGCGGTCGTTTCGCGTGCTCGGTCCGAGGAAATTGCAATCATTGTGCCGCGGAACGGAAGGAGATTTTACTGCGCCCGTTTCGGAGGAAAGGATTAAAGAAAGAGTTTCGAAGAAAAAGTTATGTTTTACTCCCAATTTGGGGGGCATGTGTTGACGCCAGATTTTGACACGTGTTGAATCAGCGTCAGGAGGAGAAGATTGGCCGATGCGGCAGATCTGAAGGCTACAGTAAGGAATCGGCCGATTGAGGTAACGGTTGAAAATCGGCTGATTGGTGATACAGTTTGTGCCACCAGGATGGAATTATTTCAGAGGGTCCTGGTCAAAAGTTGGTCAACAGGACAATGCTAAGTCGGTCAAGGAGCAATTGAAAAGAATCCTGATTGGATTAGGGGACGGTGGCGGAAGATTCTGCGGGAGTCCGTTTCCTTTAAAAGTTATTATAGATATGGTAATTTTCCTATTTTTTAATAAGATTGTAACAAGTCGTGATCGACTAGGAGTCCTAGTTTTAGGGTATAAATAGGAGTCGTCAGGGTCTTGCAAAGGACATCAACACATCAATCAACAACAATACTTCTACTTTTTCAGCAATTTACTTTCAAGCCGGCGACTTCGCTAATATTTTTCTTCTTTCACGAGTTCGTACGGATTGGCAGGGCTGCATCAACCTGATCTCCGGCCAATTGGTAGGTTCCGCTTATCGAGTAATATCCAAGCTTTAACTACAGGCGCATCGCTGTGGTTTCGTTTGGATTTATTCACCAGTTATCGATATTTACTAGAATTGCAAGTTTTACCTGTTATTCTAGTATTATCACCAGTTATCCAGCTTCAGATCAGAGTAATCGGCTTCGTCATTATTCTTCTTCGATTCATCATCTTACAGCCGATTAGATCTATTTCAAGTGTTGTCTCTGTAGTAATCGTTTAGATCACTCCCGCAGTTTTCTTTACAATTACTACACGATTATCGGCTGATCCATAGCCGATCATCTCTACAGCAAATCGGCCGATTCACCGCCGACGCGCTCCTTAGGACAGATCGGAACTCCAGCCGATCGAGGCGCCTGGAATTTAATACTTTATTTCCTTGTCAATCAACAGGTCAGATTGACTGGCACGCCGCGCGAACCGTACCAGGGCGATAACCCGAACAGGAGCTAAGCAGATTCTCCCGGGTCGTGTGTCCGACGCTGAAGACCATCGGCCGATTCCATTCCGGCCGATTTTAGCGCCAACAAACTCTCAACTCAACGCACTTGGCAACGAAATTTAATAGACACACCATCGATGACAGGATAACAAAAGTCTAGTTGAAGCCCAGGAGAGAATACAAATTTTTGCCCAGGAAATGACGTGCCCTCCGAATCATACTTTTGAGTTTTTCAAATAAGTTCTAAACTAGAACTCAAATGAACTTTGGCCTGAAACAAAACTTGTGTAACTTTTTATTTTGAACAACTTTCATGTTCAGAGATTTTTGAGTTGCAACCCAAAAATTTGAGTAACACTTGACTTTGCAAACCAGCCCCTGCCTTTTCTTCTATTTTCACTTCAGACCCTTCCGACCCTCCGCTTCGCCCGACCCTACACTTCGCCCGACCCTCCGCTTCGCCCGACCCTCCGCCCGCCGCGCAGTCGCCGCTGGCCACTTGGCCGGCGATGCCTGACCGGCGCTTGGCGCCAAGCCAATGCCTAGCCGCGCTCCGCTCGCACGCGCTCCTCCCCACGCCGCGACCAATGGCCAGTCCGCGCCGTGCCCGTGTCCCTGTCGTGCCGCCCCTCCCAGCGTTGCCCGGTCCTCTCCCTCCCTCCTGCAGCCTATAAAAGGCGACACAAGGCCACTCGCGCGCGCCTCAACCCACCAGAACGCCGCCGCCGCTACCATTGCCGCTGACGTGCACCACCCGCCCGTGGAACCCCATCCTCCTGCCTCCCACTGCCCAAACCCATCACCCAGCAAGCTTGCCCTCCCTCCACTGAAGCTCACCGGCCTCTTCCCCGACCATCTCGACCGCCGGAGCACCGCCAATGTCGCCCGTGCCACCCCCGCTCTGAAGCTCCTCCGTCCAAGCCAAGCCTCGAAATGGGTTCCCCTCGACGCTGCGAAGCTCATCGACCAGCCCACGCCCTCCCCTCCTCGCCAGAGCACCGTCGCCGACACTCTGCACCGCCACCGCCCCTCTGCTCCGCGCCGACGAGCCACCTCCGGCCACCCCCAACCCCGACCAAGGCCACCCAAGTTAGCTCTCACCTCCCTAGATCTCCCCGACCCTTTTCCTCTCGCCGCCGACGAGACCTTTCGCCGGAATTTGGCCGGCCGCCATGCCAGCGCCGCCCAGGGACCCAATTGCAACGATTGAAATCTTTAAAAGAGTTTGCACGCAAGTTTCCAGGGGCATAACTGTAAACCAGTGTTTAAACTTTGAATTCAAAAACAGCGAATTTGTAAAATTCATATAAAATCATAGAAAATCAGAAAAATACAAACTCAACTGTTCTGGAATCGTTAGAAGAAAATCTACAACTTTTGTTACATACTTTTCTTTAGTTGCTTGCTAAATCTTGCTCTGAATTAAATGGAAGGTTTAATAGGCTTTAATTATACCCACTGTTGTAGACCAGTTCTGAATCTGATTTTTTGACAGTAGATTGGTTGCTTGATGTGTAGGCCAGTGTAAAAATATTAAGATGAGAACCCATCTCTAGCTAAACTTTTTGTTAAACTTTGTTCATGCCATGAAATAATAGAACTAATTTCTACCTGCTGTTATATTGTGATTCATGTTGTGAAACTTTTCCAGAGCTGTTATAGTGATGCCTAAATACCACAGAAAACGTTTAGAACCTTTTTCCTCTCTGTAACCTATTTATATAATTTTGTGGTAGGAAAAATGCTCTAATTCAAATAGTTAGTTCCTATGCTTGGAAAATGTTCAACATTTTACTGTTAGACTCTTTAGAGTAGCTCTTGCTGTATAAATAGTTTCATACTCAGAAACCCTGTTGAACATCCTGTAGACATTAATCTTTATTAACATAAGTGTAGCTTGTCCTATTTATTATGCTCTGTAACCTGCACAATAAAATCTGAAAAATTTACAGTAACACACATATAGTTAGGTTAACCCCCTGTAATATTTTTGGCATCAATACTTGCATGGTTCGTCCTGTATAAAAATAACTAGGTTCTAGCAGTAGTTGTGTATTACATTTTTCATAATTATTCTGCTGCATAAAAATGTCTGAAATTTTTTATAGGACTGTTGTCTCTGCATATTATACTCTAAAAAAATTTCATCACCAGAAGTTACCCAGACCAGTGTTTATGCTTAATCCATGCTTGTGCTTAAAAAAAATTAAGTTTCTAATATAACACAACCCCTTCTTATTTAGTAAAGTTAAATAGTTTAAGTTATACTCTATTAACAATTCGCAGGTTCTCTAGGCAGTGCAATTCTTTACCTAACATCATCGACGCACACGTTGTCGGCACGTTCCTCACTGGAACCACCAGCAAGTCCCTCGTTCACAAGCTCAGCTGTCGAAAGTCGCGCACCACCCGCGAGCTCCTGGACATCGCCATGAACCACGCCTCTGGTGAGGATGCGGTTGGGGCGGTCTTCACCGATGGCCGGACCATGGGAAAGGCCAAGCGGGCAGAGCAGGATGAGGGTTCCTCCACAACGTAGGAGAAGAAGAAGAGGGATCGACGTTGCCCCAACCTCAACACAGTCGCAGCGGCCGACCGAGCGGGCAAGCGACAAGGCAACAACGACCATTTCAAGCAGCTCCTGGAGAAGTCGTGCACCAACCACGGCTACCACGTCAAGCACAAGCTCAAGGATTGCGAGCTCCTCAAGTGGATGCTGGTTCATCCCAGCAAGCGCAAGGGTGGGGACCGCCACAAGGTGGCACCCAAGGAGTAGGGAGCGCCGGCCAAGGATGGGAACACCTTCCCCGACCCGGACGGCTGCCTCATGATCTTTGGAGGTCCTGAGGATGACTGCACCAAGCGCCAACACAAGATCCGCCTCCGGGAGGTACGCACCACTAAGAGCTCTGTTCCCAAGTTTCTCCGCTGGTCGAGCACACCGATCACCTTCGATCGGGGTGACCACCCTCCCAATGTTCCCTGACCGGGGAGCTACCCTCTCCTTGTCGACCCCATCGTCGGCAACAAGCGCTTGACCATGGTGCTGATGGATGGGGGTAGCAGCCTCAACATCCTATATGTTGAGACCTTCGACGCCATGGGCATCTCGTAGTCCAAGCTCCACACTTCCTTCTTCCCCTTCCTTGGGATCATCTCAGGCATAAGGGCGTACCCCTTGGGGAATATAGAGCTGCCAGTCATGTTTGGTGACCACGGCAACTTCCGCACCGAGACCCTGATCTTCAAGGTAGTGGATTTTGAGGGATCGTACCACGCCATCCTCGGGCGTTCGTGCTATGCCAAATTCATGGCGGTACCCGAAAACACCTACCTCGAGCTGAAGATGCCGGGGGCCGAACGGCGTCATCACGGTCAGTGGCTCTTTCCAGCAGCCGTACGCTTGCGGTCGTGACCACTTCGAGCTTGCCACCACCATCGCCAACTCTGTGGAGCTCCAGAAGCTACGTCGGATGGGGACGGCGGACGCCCCCGACTCCAACGAGCTGACTTCGTCCAGCGCCTTCTGCCAGATCAAGGACACCAAGGCGATCGGCGTCGACCCCAATGACCCGACCAAGACCGTGCGGATCGGGGCCTAGCTTCCGGCCAAATAGGAAAGCGCGTTCGTCGACTTCCTATGTGCCAATCGTGATGCCTTCGCATGGAAGCCCTCTGACATGCCAGGCATTCCAAGGGAGGTCGCCGAGCTTGAGCTTCGCATGAAGCCGGGTTCCAAACCCGTGCACCAACGCCTGCGCCACTTCGTTGACAAGAGGCGCAGGGCCATAGGCGAGGAGATCGCCAAGCTCCTGGCAGCCGGTTTCATCAAGGAAGTGTACCACTCCGATTGGCTTGCCAATCCCGTCCTTGTGAAAAAGAAGAATGGGAAATGGAGAATGTGTGTTGACTATACTGGCCTCAACAAGGCATGTCCCAAGGATCCTTTTCCTTTGCTGCGTATAGACCAAATAGTCGATTGCACATCATGATGCAAAATCCTCTCTTTTCTGGATGCCTACTCGGGCTATCACCAGATTGTGATGAAAGAGTCCAACCAGCTCGCGACCTCTTTCATCACCCCGTTCGGCACGTACTGCTACCTCACCATGCCGTTCGGCCTGAAGAACGCCGGTGCTACCTACCAGCGTTGCATGCAGAAGTGTTTTGCTGATCAGATCAACCCGCCTCGGCAACCCGACCAGCTCGAGCCACCGAAGTCCATGGTTGCTGTCTATGTGGATGACATAGTGGTGAAAGCACTTCGCACGGGAGATCCGATCGCCATGCTAGACGCCACGTTCGCTAACCTCAGAAGGTTTAGCATCAAATTGAATCCTGAAAAATGCACTTTCGGGGTTCCAAAGGGGAAGCTACTCGGATATATAGTGTCCGTGCGCTGCATCGAGGCCAACCCCGAAAAGATCACGGCCATCACCTGGATGGGCCCCATCCAGGTGATGAAAGGCGTGCAGTGACACACCGGCAGTTTGGCCACCCTGAGTCGGTTCATCTCTCGACTAGGTGAGCTGGGAATGCCCTTGTACAAACTCCTCAAGAAGTCGGATACGTTCGTCTGGATGGAAGAGGCCAGGCAGGCTTTGGACAACCTCAAGACATTACTAACCTCGGCTCGAGTCCTTGTCGCTCGTGAGCGATGAGAGCCCCTCCTACTCTACCTTGCAGTGACCACCCACATGGTCAGCGCCGCTCTTGTGGTCGAAAGGGAGAAACCAGGCCATGTGCTAAAGGTCCAACGACCGGTGTACTTCATCAGCAAAGTACTCACTGAAACCAAAGCTCGCTACACGCAGGTACAGAAGCTCTTATACGCCATGCTCATGGAAACTAAGAAGCTGCAGCACTATTTCACCGATCGCGAGATCACCGTCGTCACCTCGTTCCCACTCGGCGAGGTCGTCTATAGCCGCGATGCTACGAGACGGATCTCCAAATGGACGCTCGAGCTCATGGGCTATGATATCAAGTACGCCCCCCACACCGCCATCAAGTCGCAGGTCCTAGTCAACTTCGTCGCCGAGTGGACCGAGGTCCAAACCTCGACTCTAGACATCACCCACGAGTACTGGACCCTGTACTTTGATGGGTCGATCATGGGACCCAGCGCGGGGGCCGGCGTGGTGCTGATCTCGCCCGAGGGAAACAGGCTCCGCTATGCCATCCGCCTCCACTTCCCAGCTTCGAACAACGTCCCTGAATATGAGGGCCTCATCAACGTCATTAAGGAGTCCAACTGCGAGAGCTCCCTCATGAACGCGTACTGCCTGGAGGTGCACAAACTGGATGACAAGTTCTGAGGAATCGAGTTGCATCATGTCCCGCAAAAGGACAACAATGATGCTGACGCACTCACTAAGATAGCAGCCCAGCGGGATCCCGCCTCTAGTGGGGTCTTCTTCAACGACCTCCATGCACCTTCGATCCGCATTAAGCCGGATCCGCCTCTAGGGCCGTCCGACCCGGTACCCGGGGGCCCAGCCGGGTCTCCCCCAAACAGACAACCGCCGACCAAGCGCTTGGGGGCCCCAATTGCCTTGCGATGGAGGTTGCGACTTCCACGACCGATGCAGCGGTAACCGACCCCGGCTGGAGGGCGCCTCTTTTGGCCTACCTTCTCGATGAGGTCCTCACACCCGACAGAACCGAGGTGCGAAGGATCGCCCGACGCGCCAAGACATTGGTCGCCATCGACGGTGAGCTATACAAGCGAAGCCTGTCGCCTGTAGGGACGCTCATGAAATGCATCCCAAACCAACAAGGCAAGGAACTCCTCTTGGAGATCCACGCTGGCATCTGTGGGCACCATGCAGCCCCGCGGTAGCTGGTCAGCAAGGCCTTTCGCTAGGGTTTTTATTGGCCGACTGCACTACGCGACGTGGAAGAAGTCATCCGCATGTGCTAGGGGTGCCAATTCTATGCCCGGCAGGCACACCAGCCAGCGCAGGCGCTTCAGACCATCCCCCTCACATGGTCGTTCACAGTCTGGGGTCTCGACATGGTTGGGCCTCTCAAGAAGGCTCGTGGCGGCTTCACCCTCCTGCTCATCGCAGTGGACAAGTTCACCAAATGGATTGAGGCAAAACTGATCGTCAAGCCTAGCTGCCAAGAAGCTGTCAAGTTTTTTCTTGACATCGTCTACCTGTTTGGTGTGCCCAACACCATCATCACGGACAATGGGACCAACTTCACGGGCAAGGAGTTCTTGGATTTCGCTGATGGGTACGGGATCAAGATCGACTAGGCGTCGCTCGGACACCCTCACACTACTGGGCAGGAAGAAAGGGTGAATGGCATGGTCCTCCAGGGACTCTAGCCTTGCATCTTCGACCAGCTCAACAAGTTTGCTGGCCGGTGGGTCCAGCAGCTCCCAGCTATGGCAGAACCGCCCGAATTAATCCGGCTTAACTGCGCTAACCATCACCATAGAGGCGATCCGGGCAAACACGCACTTAAAATGGAGTAAAACGACAGTCTGTCGGGTAACATCCCGATGCAACCACTGGAATTTTGATCGAAACAATGCATACATACAACCCACATGAAGGTGAGCCCAGAGATTACACAATCCACAATTTTTCACATCACAGAGTTCAACATAAATTATTATTACAAACCAAGTTCGAATTCATACATAAACAAGTACTTTCAGAGTTTAATAGTGCAGCGGAAAATAAACGATAGTTCTAACGATGATACAAGATATCATGATGAAGCCTGTACATGACATCATTCAACATTATCATCGTTGGTCGGGGACGGATCCCATTCCACCGACCAACCAGAAGGAAGAGTACACGGCCAAGTCAAACTAGCCACCATGTCCTCAAAGGTCTCCCCTGAAAACAAAGCCACAAGAAAGGCTGAGTATACTAATACTCAGCAAGGCCTACCCGACTAGTGGTATATACTTAGCCGACTCATAGACATGCAAGGCTTTAGGGTTGTTTTTGCAAAAAAGCATCTATGTGTGAGTCCTTTCTTTCAAGCTTTTTGCATCAAGTTCTAGTTGATTAACCATTCTAGGTAAGCAACTATCCGAATCACGCATGGTGGAAAAAATAATTGAGCATCCAACTAGATTAATCATCATCATTGTTCCTCTTCTTACTTTATGTGGTAAAAGGGTTAAGCAGTCTCAATGGCCACGAGAAACGGACGACTCGAATCGAATTTCTTAACCTTGCAAGGGAAACCTAAACACACGTCATGTGATTACTCACAGAGTCACACGTGCGACTTTTTCCCTTTATTCCTCGAGTACAAAGGTTCACGAACCACGGAACGAAGTCGGGCCATTGCTGCTCTTGCACTCACCATGTGCCCATGGGAACAGTGCCAAGACGGTGGGAGGTATGTCCACGCACTGGTTGAATCAGGTACTTAAGCTTACCGATTACCATATTCTTGGCATGTGGTTAGTATGTTCAAAAACTTAACCATACCACACATCGCGACCTTATCATTTTCGCTAAACAGACGGGACCTCAATCATCAACAGGAATATCGTAACATAGCCCCGTCTGTCGACCTTATGATTCCAACATACGTAAAACAAGCAACTCCTATATCTCGCGAGTGACAGGAAATCACTCGACTTTTACCGGAGTCCTATTAGCATGGCAATCTAGCGACCAACACAGACTAATGTTCATATCATAGGTACTAGGATCGTGCAACTAGGGTTTCAATCAACTCCTACAAACTAAATGCACAATACCATATATAAGTAAAAGTTGCATAAGTTTTTTATAAAATAGTGGTTATGCTCCGGGGCTTGCTTTCCTTAGCAAAGCTAGCTTTGGGCTCTTCCAAACTTTGGTTCGGGTCTTCAGCAACTTCAGTTAGATTAACTTGAGCTTCGCACTACTCACTCTCGGACTCCATCACCAGCTCGTAGGTTCCGTCGGCGAGAGTCGTCGATTCTATATGAATGCATATGTATGAGTTGTTTTAATGGTACAAGATGAATAACTATTTTACTGTAAAGTTATAATTCAACAAAAGTTAAGTTGTAAATCACTTCATTTTCTTTTCCTTGTGCAGTCATTTATCGAGTAGTATCTAGGTTAACTAACTTCATTAAGTAAGTGAGGGGTTTTGTCATTTCATAAACGGCCATTTTTCAAGAGTAAGCATGGATTAAAACCAAACAACTCATAGAGATAGTTTCTGATGTTGAGATTTTTATGCAGAGCACATTACTTAAGCACAAACTCACTGTGAAATTTCCAGCCATTTTCATTTAGAAGATTAATCATGAAAAATACATTAAACAACTACTTCTAGGATCAAGATCCATTTATATAGAACAAATCATGCAAAAACTGAAGCTCAACATTTTACTGAGTACTCCTAAACTTATGGTGAGTCTGCTGTCAATTTTTCAGATTTTAGTGTGCAAGATACAGGCCATAGAAAATAAGTCAAGATACATCTACATTAATCAAGATTTATTTCTACAGGTAGTTCCACAAAGGTTTTGTATCTCAAACTTTTCCAACCAAAGGTATTCTCTGGTTAAAATTTCTTATTTTTCTAAGCACCAGAACTAGTTACTTTGATTTAATGTAGTTTTTCTTAACTAAGAACATATGAGCAAGTTAGAAAAAAGTTAAAAGTTCCAAACTTTGTCCATAGTATTTATGCATCAAGGTTACTCTACTGTAAAAGTTTCAACCCTAAAATATCAGTAGAACAGCATGAACAAATAACTCTAGCAAAATAGCACATCAAACAAGGTCCAACAAAAACTACTCGTAGAAATTTGTTCTATTCTTGAGATTTTTACACAAGTCTTAACAAGCAGAGACAAGCTTACAGTCCAAAAATCATCCACAGTACTATCCTACATCAAGAGATACATTTATGGGCTATTTAAAACAAGATTAATTTTAGATCAAGTTATAGTTTGTAACTGGTCATCTTTCTATACAAAAGTTGTCGGATTCATCAAGAGGGTCACAACAAATTTTAGTTTGCATTTTTCAGATTTTTCGATGATTTTAGATTGATTTTACAAGTGACAGCCTCTTGAAAATAAAAGTACTCGAGTTCTCGAAGATAGGTGCCTGGATCTAGCAGAAAGGACCCAAAAAAGAACTTGTTGATTGTAATGTAGTCCCTGGGCGGAGCTGGGCTGTTCCCGGCCAAAATCCGGCGAGGAAACAAGTCGGCGGCGAGGGGAAAGGGGTGGGGGAGCACGAGGTGCGGGCGGTGGCTGGCGGTGGTCCGGCGAGGGAGGGCGGCGTGGGGAAGTCGGGGAGAACCAACAGATCGAGGGGGACCCGTTTAGAGCCTCGGTTTGGGCGGAGAAGGAGCGGAAAGTGGGGCTCGACGACGAGGTCGAGCAGCGGCGCTAATGGCGCGGTGGTGGTGGTACTCGGATGCGTGTGAGCAGGGGCTCGGTGCAGCCCTTTTATAGGCGCACAGGGGAGGGAGGTGGAGCTGGGCGCAGCATAACGGAGGGAGGCGCGGCCGGGACAAGGTCGCGGCAAGAGCACGGCGTCGCTGGCGCATTGTGGCTCGACCGTCGGGAATTGATGGATGCGTGGCGCGCTCGCGTTGGGCATGAGTGGATTCAAAGAAGGGGAGGGCGATTTGGTTGCAGGCCGGTCGGGGCCTGCCGGGCACTGTCCTTTGGCGGCTTGCGGCCGACAGGCATCGTCGGCCAGGTGGCCGGCGGCTGCTGCCCCCCGACGGGACAAAACAGGGGAGGGGAGAGAAGAGAGAGGGAGGGAGGGAGAAAAGGGTCGGGATTCAAATTAAACTTTCTCAAAATTTCAAATAGAAACTTGAAAAACTTTAAACATGAAAGCTGTATGGAATTTGAAAATCTATAACTTTTGTTTTAGCTAAAAGTTCATTTGAGCCACGGTTTAAAAGTTATTTTAAATTCAAGACTACTAGGATATGAATTACTAGTCATTTCTTGTGTTAAACATTTGAATTTGCAAATGGTGTTTGCAGTACACTTTGTAAGCTACTAAATTATGAGTGTATCTTTATGCTACATTTTTTTATGGCAAGTTGAGCATGTATGGTTATAAACACAAAAGAACAAATCTCACAAGCACACACATACATACACATGCACATACACATGCATATGCACACACATAATTAAATGCATTGTTTTAATGATTCTAGTTTATTATGCATGATGCTATGTTTAGGTTTTCCTACTTAGGATTATAAACACCTAGGATGTTACACCAGCCATCCTCTGGAGCCTAAGGACAACTCCCAATCGGTCCACAAGATTCACCCTGTTCTTCCTAACTTATGGGGATGAAGCTGTGCTACCCTCCGACTTAGACCATGGAGCTCCAAGGGTCAAGGCCTTTGACCCCGACCAAGCCACGGAGGCTCAGCAGGATGCGGTCGACTTGTTGCACGAGGTTCGGGAGACGGCCCTGTACTGCTCGACAAGCTATCAGCAGACCCTTCGTAGGTACCACGAGAGGAATATTCGGGGAAGAACCCTCGAAGTCGATGACTTGGTGCTGAGGAGAGCCTAGTCGACCAAGGACAAGTACAAGCTCACTCCGTCCTGGGAAGGACCGTAGGAACCTAACGACTGAAGGACAGCAACGGCAACATCCTCACCAACACTTGGAACATTGAGCAGTTACGTCTCTTCTTCCCCAAAATTCAGTCCTTTCATACGCTTTTGTTCAAACGTCGACTCCTACACCGCCCCGGCCCGAGCACTCTTGGCCCGGGTCGCTTGGGGGCTGCATGGGAATACACCGGAACGCGCACCATTACCCCCGCTTTCCTTTTAAAACTCACATACAAAAAGGCAACCTCTTTTCACCCGAACGAAAGGGCGACCCATTTCTCCAGCGCAACCTAAGTGATTTCTGTTGGGCCACCTAACCTACCGAGCCCTCGTCACAACCTACGGCGAACTAGCAGTTGGTGCCACTCGGGCCAGCCCCAGGCTAGATGCTGCAGCCTACAGTTAGCGAGCAGGTTCGAAAGGGAAAGTGCGAAGGCAAAAAATCATTCTAGAAAACAAAGGGATATGGGCGGGGCACGCTTCCCAAACATCATTAAAACAAACAACAACTAAAGTAACTGCAAACACTTAAGGATGTTCACTCGGGGCTCCTTTAAGCCTCCCGCACCAAGTTTCTAAAAACAAAAGCTAATCATAAAACTTTCTACTGCAGCACCTCATCCGCGTTGGCCGATGATGCGGATGAGAGGTGTCGCGCTGTAGGGTCGACTTGTGGATTTCCCTGATCAAGAGCCGGCTCAGCTGGGGCAGCGCTCGACCCGGCTTCTATAGATTGGACGCCGCCTCCGCCACGAGTCGCTTCCCTCTCCACACGTCGAGCCTCCTTCACCCACTCCACGGTGGTCGTATCCGCTATTGCCGTCGTGACCGGCTTCAAGCTCTGTTTGAGTTCACAGAGCTGGTCGGCGGACCACCCGGCGGCGTAGCCCCTCCCGACTGCTCCAAAGTCTAGGGTCGTGTAGTGCGACGCCACCGACATCAACACCCCGAGGCGTCGTGGAAGTCTCCGTTGGTGATGAGCCACGCCACCTCACCCAGGATCTGCGAGAGGTCGGTGACGAGCGCTCTCGACCCCGGACGAGGCCCGAGCACCTCCGTGACCACCGATCACGCTGCGCCCCGTAGCTGGCTGAGCTCTTCTTCGAGGACCCTGTTCCTCTCCAAAGAATATGCTAGCGCGTGCGCGTTCCGTGCCATCGATTATTTGGCACTGGCTAGCTCGGATTTTGCGGCACGGCAAGCATCTTCCAACCTTTGTCGTGCACTCTTCAGGAGATTGTTCCTCATTCCCAGCTCTGAACATAAACAAAGCAAAGGTCAGAGGCCACAGAACGCAAAACAGAACTGAAGGGATGGAAGGAAAGAACCATTCACCGGTCGCGGCCGCCTCCATAATCTTAAACCCCTCTTCCCTCTAGGACAGCGTCACCACCAACTCGGTGATACGATGTCCCCTGGGCTGATCCTACCGTTCAGAAAAAGCTCAGGCCACCCGCTCCACTCCCAGTGCCGCCTACTCCACGCCCAGAGCCGACCGGATTGTGGCAAGTTCCTGCTCGGCAGCAGTCGCGCGGCCACACTCGTGACGCACCGACGCCCGAGCATCCTCTAATTCGTGGGTCAGCTCCACAACCCGTCGCTGGGGCCACCGCCTCCTGCCCAAGCCGAGCGTGCTCCTCCCGGAGGAACCGGGATTTATTCAACAAAATCCACTCCAAGTTCTTCAAAACAAGAAGTCAAAAATGCCAAGTCAGGCTACCCACCAAAAACAAGGAAGGGGCCATTAAGACTCAACCGAGCAAGACTCAGCAGTTCGCCAGATGCGGTATGCCGAGCGACCTTGACCCTATGAAGGGCTTCCTCAAGCCCCGACTATGCAGCGGTGAGCTCATCACAGGCCAACTGCCCACTTTGCTTGAGAAGATCCCAAAGTTTCACCTCCCACTCATCGTGTAGGAAAAATCGAGCCTCACCCGGTATGCTAGGGTCGGGCCACACCCACTCTTCGACAGACCAGCTCGTTTAGCCAGATGGACTGGAGACGGGGACCATTGCCCGCTCTTGACTTTCCCCATCACTGCCTGCTGTGCCTGGGCACCGCTTGCTTGGGCGAGATGCTTGTCCGCCTGACCCTGAGCCTCCTCGCCCCCAGTCTCAGTGACCACGTTCGCGGACGCCGACGTAGCCCCTTCGTCCTCCAACTCGGACCAACCGGGTGAATCGTGTACTCCTCAACCCGGGGACTCGGGGGGCCGTGATCTCATTCTCCTTTCCCGCACTTGACGGGGGAGGTGCTGCCACGGTTACCTCCGCATCGGACTGTAGGGGGATCACCTCTATCACCGGCGGCCTACCCATGGAAACTAGTTCCTAACCCCCTCCTCGGGTCGAAGCGAACCGCGCCAGGCTGCGTCTGTCAGACCCGAGCACACGGGACTGTCCACGTGGCACACTTCTTCTAGGGTACGGGATGAGACTTGGCCCACACCCTGCATCTGTTGTAACTACTCGTAATGCAGTAGGATTACTCGTGCAGTAGTTAGACTAGTCGGACATGGTAGGGAACTACCCGAGAAGTACTCGTATAGGACTCCTTGGCTTGTACCCAACTAGGACTCCCAAGTAAACCTGTCCCCCGGACTATATAAGGGAGGATAGGGACACCCTCAGGGACAATCATCATCAAAGGCAATCCAAACCACACAGGACGTAGGGTATTACGCTCTTAGCGGCCCGAACCTATCTAAAACCTTGCGTTCCTTTGCACCTTCGAGTTCCTGATCTCGGCAACACCCTACCTACAAACTCACCACCTCGGGGGTATCCCTCGGTGGGCGTGGCGGTAAAACACCGATAGTTGGCGCGCCAGGTAGGGGGGCTCATCGAAGATCCACTAGAGAACTCGATGGCATCATTCAACTCCACCAGCGCCATGCTCGACGAGGGTACGACCTTCATCTTCGGCTCCTGGATCTGCGTCGCCGACGGTTTGGGTGGCTTCAACAGCCACCTGGCCAACTCCAAGGAGCCGGAGGCTTCTCCATCAACTTCAGGCAGTGATCTAGACGACTTCATCGACAACCTCGATGACACGCTGCTTCCTGATCTGGCCCAGCAGATCGAAAAGATGTCCTTTTTTGACTCGACTTCCACTAGTGATGCACCAGATCTACTCAGGTCAGATCCAAACCAATCTGACAACACCTCACGATCCAAGTCCCTCTCCGACTTGGAGGAGGATTTGGACCTGCTGCTCCAAATCAAGGACGTGGGCGCCACCGCTGGCCGGGAGGCCCCCGTTTTCGACATCTACTCAGACTCCGACGAAGAGTACTCCACGTGCGTTACTACATCTCTAAGCCGGACCCAAAAAGGACTCGGAGATGAGGGAGCCACCACCCGTCGGGCGGCCCCCGCCCTCGAAAACCACTTGCAACCCAACGGCCACACCAAAACCTTTTAAGGTAGCTTTCAAGGTTTAACCATCACATCAACGCTGCAAGGACGTTTCGTATACTGGAAGGGTTTTGAGCCCTCCGATATACTCGATCGAATCTCGCCTTTTGGCCTTCACGCAGGAAACCCTTCCAAGAGGGTAGACCTCTTTCGCCTATCGTGGAAGAAGGAGAGAGTAGCACAAACCTACTCGAGTACAGTCTCAAGGCTAACCACTCGCCGGATCAACAAGTCTGCATGGCTTCCCTTCGCAACGCGGAAGAAGACAAGCTGGGCACCCAGGACAACAACGAACAACTCGCGGACGTCTCAGCCGATGAGCCCACAGCAGACGCTCCCCAAGATGAAGACGAGGAGCACCAGAGGACCCGGCAGGCAAAGAATGCCAAGCGCGCTCAACGCAGGCGCAACGCGCAGAACCGCACCCACGAACCAAGGGATCTCAACAACGCCTTTACAACAGTCATGAGTACTTGACCCAGCTTGGCTCCATCATAGAAGCAGCACTCTTAGCTCAATAACTCCCATCTAATCCTCAGATACAAAGGTTGCAGTACTTGACCCAGCGCGCGCTCGTGCAACTCGATGGGCAACATCCAATGTCTTCCACTCGGAATCAGCTCCCGAGGTCTGAGCAACGGTGATACTATGCTAGTCAGCCGCACCCCTGGAGGAGGCCACGGGAGTCGGAGGAACGAGAATCGCCAGCGCAATGAGGGCCACCCGTCCGCGCATGACAACAATGAACAAGAAGTAAAACAACCCCCTCAAAACCAGCGTGGGGCAAGGCACCACGGCCAAAATCCAGTCATGGCCAACCACCATGATGCTCCCACGGTCGACCTCAAGCAGAAAATCAATGAGGGCTGCAACGCGCGGCTTGTCATTGAGGCGAGGAGAAGGGACCGTCCCGGCAAATACCACGACGACGACGACAGCGACCATTTCCCCACCTTCACCACCAGCATTACCGACAAGTCCTACCCCAAGGACTTCAAACCAGTCGGAATCCCCAAGTATGACGCTAAGCAGGACCCACGCCAGTGGCTTCGTTGCTACTCCGTCGCCATTGACGTTTCAGGGGGATCCAACTCTACAAAAGCTCTCTACTTCCAACATGGACGTCATCCGTTGCTTCCAACATGGCCTCTTCTCGAAGAACACGTACCACAACTTCGGGCGCAACTGCCCGACTACTGCCGTGGAGCTGCATGACATGATGGCAAGGTGGGCTGACCAGGAGGATGAGGAAAACGACCGCTTCCCCAAACGTAACCATGAAAAACAAGGCAACGGCAATGGCCCCTTCGACAAAAGCCAACGGAACCACTCGGGGAACCCCCGAAAGCGCAAGCCAGACCATGAAGTCGCGGCTGTCGAGCGAAACCCGCATCACAAGAAGTCAGGGAACAACCACTCGGACTACGAGCAAGTCTTGCATAAATAATGCCCACTACACCCAAAGTGGCGGCACACGCTCTTCGAGTGCGTCACCATCCGAAAATCACTCAATGCTCCGCCCCTCCCCCAAGCAAGAAACGAAAGGACAAGGAGGATGACGAAGAAGGAGGTGACAAGTCAGGGGCTCAAGACTTCCAGGATCCGAAAAACGTCGTCAATGTCATCTTCGGTGGAGACGGCGGATTCCCCTCCAAGCATGCGCAGAAGCTCACCCTGCGAGAAATACTCTCTGTGGAGCCTGCCATGACAAGCCTCTGAGATACAGCGAGGTCCCGATCTCCTTTTCCAAGGATGATCAATGGACCAGCTTCTCCGAGCTGGGAAAATTCCTGCTAGTCTTAGACCCTGTCGTGGTGGGCTCACAGCTCACCCGAGTACTCATTGACGGCGGAAGCGGCCTCAACCTGCTCTTCGCGAGTACTCTCAAGAAGATGGGACTGGACATCTCAAAGATGCTCACTCCTAGCAAAGCTCCCTTCTACGGCATCATCCCGGGCAACGCGGCTACACCACTTGGGTCAGTGGTCTTGCCAGTCACCTTCGGGATAAAAGACAACTACCGCACCAAGTAAATCAAGTACGAGGTGACGGATTTTGACTCGTCATACCACGCCATTCTTGGCAGGCCGGCACTAGCCAAATTCATGACCGTGCCCCACTACGTGTACCTACTACTCAAGATGCCAGGCAAGACAGGCGAACTCACACTCCGTGGCAACCTGAAGAAGTCGTACGACTATGACCAGGAGGCGATCGAGTACACCACGACTTCACGCATGCCAGAGCCATCTGCAGAAGTACTCGCGGCCGCGCTGAAGCTGACCAACACAGAGATGGAGATCTCCAACCAACAGCCAAGCCAGTCGAGGGTTAAACATAACCCCAGCGACGTTGGCATCGAGACCATCCAGCTGCAAGAGCGCAACCCGTCCAAGATTGCTCTGATTGGAGGCGGCTTAGGCGACAAATAGGAAAGCGCGCTCCTCAGCTTCCTTAGGGCCAACCGTGACATATTCGCGTGGAAGCCAGCGGATATGCCAGGGGTGCCCAAGGAGTTGATCGAGCATTGCCTGAAAGTCGATCCTAAAGCCACTCCAAAGAAGCAACGACTGCGACGTTTCTCCCCCGACAAGAGGGAGGCAATCAAGAAACAATTAGCAAAACTACTCGCGGCTGGTTTTATTAAGGAAGTATACCACCCCGAGTGGTTAGCTAACCCTGTACTTGTACTCAAAAAGAATAACAATGAATGGAGGATGTGTTTAGATTATACTGATCTCGATAAACACTGCCCGAAGGACCCCTTCGCGCTCCCACGCATTGATCAAGTCATCGACTCCATGACTGGCTGCGTCTTGCTCTCCTTCCTCGACTGCTACTCGGGCTCTCATCAAATAGCTCTCAAGGAGGAAGATCATATCAAAACAGCATTCATCACCCCCTTTAGAGCATATGCTTATACTACAATGTCCTTCGGGTTGAAGAATGCAGGAGCCCCTATCAACGGGCCATCCAACTGTGCCTTGCGGATCAACTACACCGCAACGTTGAAGCTTACGTGGATGATGTGGTCATCAAGACCAGATCCCACGATGAGTTCATCACTGATCTCAAGGAGACTTTCAATAGCTTGCGACGGTTTCGATGGAAGCTCAACCCGACAAAGTGCGTCTTTGGTGTGCCTCAAGGCAAACTACTCAGGTTCATTCTCAATCACCACGGGATCGAAGCAAATCCAAAGAAGATTAACGCCATCACAGCCATGGATGCTCCAAAGACGATCAAAGACGTCCAAAAGCTCACTGGCTGCATGGCAGCTTTGAACCAATTTATCTCCTGACTCGGAGAAAGGGGACTACCCTTCTTCAAGTTGCTCAAGCACCACGACAAGTTCAAGTTGACTGAGGAGGCAAACCAGGCACTTCAAGACCTCAAACATCACTTGCAGTCGCCACCCATCCTAACGGCTCCCCAACCAGGTGAGAACTTGCTGCTCTACATCGCCGCGACTACTCACATCGTTAGCACGGCAATCGTGGTGGAACGATAGGAAGAAGGCCACGCCTTTGGGGCACAGCGACCAGTTTACTTCATCAACGAAGTCCTTTCCGAATCTAAGGCTCATTACCCGATGATTCAAAAAATTCTTTATGGTATCCTCATCACTTCCAGGAAGCTTCGCCACTACTTCGACGCATACAATATCCTGGTGGTCTCTAACTTCCCATTGGCGGATATACTCCACAATCGAGATGCTACGAGGCGCATCTCCAAGTGGGTGGTGGATCTAGGAGCCCTTACACTCGACTTCAAGCCCCGGACAGCCATCAAGTTGCAAGCACTAGTCGATTTCATGGCGGAGTGGCGAGAAAAACAAGTGGAAGCCCCAATTAACCAGCCGAAGCATCGGGTCATGTACTTTGATGGCTCACTCAAGCTCGGCGGTGGTGGTGTGGAAGTACTTTTCATCAGCCCAAGTGGAGAACAGCTCAAGTACATGTTTCAAATACTATTCAAGGCTTCCAACAATGAGGCCGAGTATGAGGTATTGTTGCACGACCTACGCTTGGCAATCTCCCTGGGCATCAAGCGACTACTAGTCTAGGGCGACACCTTACTGATGGTTCAACAAGTCAATAAGGAGTGGGACATCAACAAGGACACCATGGACGCCTACGTTATGGAAATACGCAAGCTCGAGAAAAAGTTCTCGGGGCTTGAAATTCATCATGTGGTCTGCGACAACAATGTGTGCGCGGACGTGCTCTCCAAACTGGGTTCTGATCGAGCTAATGTCCCACCGGGAATATTCGTTCACGAGTTGCATCACCCTTCCATCAGAGCACCAGACTCAAGTTCCATCGATTAGGGTCCCAAGGAACCCGATCGAGAGGTCTTGATGATCGAGATCGACTGGAGGGTGACCTTCATCGACTACATCCAGGAGCACAAACTAAACCCCGGCGTCGACCCAAAAAGCGCTGAAGCTACTCGCATCCTACGGCGCAGCAAATGGTATGTTCTAGTCGGATGCAATCTGTATAAGCGTGGATCAGCTTCAGGCCTACTCATGAAGTGTGTCAGCACGGAGGAAGGCAAAGAGATACTCCAAGAGATTCACGAGGGCGTGTGCGGGAACCATGCGGCTTATCGCACACTAGTCGGCAAGGTGTTTCGTTCTAGTTTATACTGGCCGACTGCTTTGGCAGATGCCGAAGCACTCGTCCGCCGGTGTACCAACTGCCAATTCTTCGGCAAACAGCCCATGTTCTGGCTCATAACCATATCACCATACCACCTTCATGGTCGTTTGCATGCTGGGGCTTGGACATGATTGGGCCTTTCACAACTGCGCCAGGAGGTTTCACGCACGTGTTGGTGGCCATCGACAAGTTTACAAAGTGGACCGAGTACAAACCAATCGCAACGCTCACTGCTGATCGAGTGGTTACTTTCATCTGTGACATCTTACACCGCTTTGGCTTCCCCAACACTATTATCACAGATTTGGGATCCAATTTCCACTTGCATGAGTTCTGGGATTTTTGTGAACGTAGCTCCATTGAAGTCAAATATGTATCGGTGGCTCATCCGCGGGCCAATGGCCAGGTTGAGCGCGCCAATGGCTTGATTCTTGATGGACTGAAGAAAAGACTTTAAGACGAGAACAGCAAAAAGGGCGGCAAGTGGATCAACGAGATCTCATCAGTAGTCTAGGAGCTTCGCACACAACCAAGCAAAGCTACAGGCCAGTCACCTTTCTTTCTCGTATACGGGTCTGAGGCCATTTTACCAGCTGATGTGATATGGAAGTCTTCACGACTGGAGATGTTTGAAGAAGGCGAGGCTAACAGTGCAAGACATCTTGAACTTGATTCAACTGAGGAAATTCGATGCAATGCAATGCATTCAACGATGCTCTTTCAATGTTGGAGATATGGTTCTTCGACGAATCCAGGATGACACAGGGCTTCACAAGCTTAACTCGAGATGGGAAGGACCTTTCATTGTGCACAAGGTCACAGGCCCTGGATCTTATCGATTACAGTACCCGGATGGCTAGGAGGTACCAAACTCATGGAATATTGAACACCTACAACAGTTTCATCCTTGATCAACTGGGGCCATCTTCTATTTGTGCCTAGAGGTTGATCCTATCAGTACAACTCCATTTTACCGATTTACGACTGGTACTACATGCAAGTTTACTGAAGGGGCCTTGCTCCCATAATTCCAGTCCCTAATTAATAGTTTTCGACTAGTCTCTTGGGTTTCTGATGGGCTTTTGTGCAAATACTTCCAGTACAACTCCGTTTTACTGGTTTACGACCGGTATCATGTGCAAGTTTGCTGAAGGAGCTTTGCTTCCTTATTTTCCAGTAACATATTACTTGTTTTTGGCTTGTACACTATGTTATTGAAGGGGCTTTGCTCCCATGACAAGAATTTTACTTGTTCACGACTGGTTCTCTACCTAGTCAACTACTTCGACTACTTGTCTTGACTACAATCCTAGTTGGGATTGTCTGCTCAAGCACCAGCAGCTACTTCCTCAATGCCTGGCCTCGGGGGCCAGCGTCACCGTTATGGTACGACTACTTTATGCTCCTGGCTCGGGGGCTTGTTGCGACAAAGGCACTTAATGTGTTTCATGGGACAGCTCTCATGCTTACATGCTCGACGGTGTACAATTACTCGACAAATACCCGACCCAAGAGGCTTTTTAAGATTTATCTTGGGTATATGTTTGTTAACCATTATTTTAGGGATTTTATTCCGAAATAAGGGGTTTGTTCAATTTATTACCCAGAAGTCTTGTTTAGTCATTGGCTCAGGGCACAACGACTGGTTTGAGAGGTACTTTTGGGTATTTGTTGGGAATGTTATTTGTTTCACCATCTTTTCAGGGAACTCATCCCGAAAAGAGAGGTTTTCAAATTTACTACACCAATTTGCCCACGTTTACCATCAAACCTTCACTATCATATTGAATGCCATGATTCTTTGGATCCTTTATTCCAAAACCTTGGTGATTTGGATTCAAAGGCTCGGGGGCTGAGGGACACGTGTCATCGGTGACTTATTTTTCAAAACTGCTAGAAGATAAGGACAGAAGACTCAAGATTAAATTGACCCTCAGCCTGATTCTACGAGTCAACCTAAGGCTCGGGGGCTACTCCATATGGAGTGCGAGTTTAATCGCACCCCATATAAAGAAGACTGGAGAACTACACGGGGCATGAGCACCTCACAGCCTCGACACAGCCAAGGAAGTACTCGAAGGGCACCTTCAAGGTGGAGTTCGAAGAACTCGAAGACGCCTTCAGAAGTACTCGGACGCCTACACTACTCAGCTATGAAGAGCTCGGGGGCTTGTCAGACCCGAGCACACGGAACTGTCCACGTGGCACACTTCTCCTAGGATACGAGATTGGACTTGGCCCACCCTGTACATCTGTTGTAACTACTCGTAATGCAGTAGGATTACTCGTACAGTAGTTAAACTAGTCGGACACGGTAGGAAACTACCCGAGAAGTACTCGGATAGGACTCCTTGGCTTGTACCCGACTAGGACTCCCAAGTAGACCTGTCCCCCGGACTATATAAAGGCGGATAGGGACCCCCTCGGGGACAGTCATAAGCAAAGGCAATCCAAACCACACAGGATTGAGGACGACCGAGTCCCTAGAAAATCGAGAAGAAGTTGGGAGCCAATCCTGTTAGAAATATGCCCTAGAGGTAATCATAGAGATGATCATATTTCGTTGTATCCATGATGTATTATGTGTTCATTGAATATCCATGAAAGGCAACTTGTATTGATTGGTAATTATGTGAATTATTTGTGAGACTCTTTACTTGTATGGTTATTCTAAACTTGTTCCTGGTCGGAGTTCATGTATGGACACACATGAATATTAGACTAGCACATGTATTAGTTGATGACTATGTTTCACAAGTCATAGACATGGAGATGTCAAACTAATAATGTGGACGCATGTATGACATGAGGTTGGACCGACCCAACTCGAGAAATAGTGATTTCTCATTACACAATGTGTACACTGTGTCCTTAAACCTGAGATTGTCGCATGTACTCAAGATGTGAACCGACATACTTAGGAGTCATTAAATGCTACTCCGTAACTGGGTAGTCATAAAGGTGGTTCTCGGGTTTGTCAAGAAGCATGCTGTGAGATATGGTTAGTAAGGATGGGATTTGCCGCTCTCTACTTGAGAGAGATGTCTCTGGACCCCTCGAGTGATCGGATCAAGAAATGCATGGTCGTGCTAGGGTTAAGTGTTAACAAAGGATTCCAGATCACGGCATCGAGAAAGAGAGGTCAGCTTGGAGCTAGACCAAATATCGTGAGGCAAAGGGAATAGCATGTATATGAGATTGTGACGGCTCATCTGATATGATCTTGGCACGCGCATAGGAGTTGACACATCTTGCTAGAGGACGTTGTCAACTATTGGTCGAGTAGGAGTACTCGAGGCATGTCTGTTCGTGCATGAGCCCATAGGGTCACACACTTAAGGGGCTGGAAGCCTAATGAGGATATGATCCGAATTAGACTGGGCTTAGGTGCACTAATGGGCCTCGGTTAGGAAGCCCATCAGTGGGCGCCTATAAAAGAAGGGGTGGGGGCGCATGGAGGGGCTAACCCTAGTTCCACGCCTACTGGCAGCCGCCTCCCACGCCCGCGCCCACGGTTGCCCTCGCGGACCTAGCAGTCCGGAGTGCAACGCTTCTTCCCTGTACGTGTGGATACCTTGGAGGTGTTGCATCTGCTGCACGAGGACGAGCCGCACGTGAGGAGGTCTTGCAACTGCACTGCCGGCGATCGACTGTACTACCCGACGCACTACAGAAGTTCCGCACCCGCGCGTCTAGTAGTAATTCCGTGATCTATAACATCAGTTTTCCTAGTTTATGCGGTGGAAAATTTTGTTTATCGCAAGCGTAGCCCACCTCATATCCCATCAGTGGTATCAGAGCCGTAGCTGCTTCAATATAGGTTCGGATGTGTGCATATGGAGATATGCGTGGATGTAGATGAAACCCTAATCTTGTTTCGTGTCCTCGCTATGATGGTTGTGTAACGACATACTCCTACCAGTCGGGTATCCGCCATCGGAGTTAAGTGATACACGTTAACCCAGTCAAAGCAGGCGGAGATCAATGGGATTGGTCGAATCGAAACTGAGGATGAATCACCAGATGCATATGATGCGTGGGGTGGCAGATTGGATCTGCTATCGGGTTGAGGAAGTTGCAGAAACATGTTGTTCGGTAAAACAACCATAACTTTTGCATACGAACTCGGATTGAGGCGAATTTTATATGAAAATTCATCTACAGAAAATTTTACACATGAAATTCAACCCCTTTGGCATTTTCGCTGAAATTAGATTTCCCAAAATCAGCTTGGAATATGGAGTTTCGGACGTTCAAAGTTTAGACGTTGTTGCGCCTAACTTGGTTTTGCAGGATCATGTGTGATCGATATGGCTCTTATGTGTATGTGATGCATGTATGTAATTTTTATGACCTGCGTGTCATGAGTAATGCAATACGGCAGGAGCCAAATGTATTGCCAATCTGTGTAATGGCCTGCGTGCCAACCTGTGATCATCCGACCCGACAATGTAACTAGAATTCGGTAGTTATAGTTCTTGGAGGACTCGTCACTTGGAGGATTTTGCACATGGAACATGAAGATGGAGATCATCATGGTGGACAGATTCTATGGAGATGGAGATAACTATGTGAATATGGGCCATACTCATTGACAACTATGTGTTTGCCGTTCTTATCATTTTACTTCTACTTGCGATATTTCTGCATACGGTAGAAGTAGACCGATCGATTCCTCACAATGTTTAAGTTTAAATGCCCTCCCAACTAAACCTTGCTCCATCGCGTGTCTTGTACAATTAGAGGTGGGTCTATGAAATTAGGGTGCCACTAGTTTTCCTTGACTTGATGAGTTTGTATCGGATACTTACACGCATAAAGGGTTGGAAAGCTTAAGCAAGGTCATCTTAACAGTTAAGGACCTTGTGGCATAAAGGTTGGGAGCCGAGACATGGCGATGTCACCCAACAACAAGAGTCATATGTGATATGATTAGCAAAGAGTTGCTTACCGATCTACCTGTCTTCTAGCGGTGATGCTAAAGCTCACTAGTCCACTTGATAGTTGTGGGTTTTGAATCACTAAGTATCAATGGAGGGATATTGATTTTAGTTGGAGTAGATTCTGTTAAATGTTTAATGTGATTTACTTTATCATGGATACGTTTGAGCACTCACTTAAGGGCTATCTAGAAATCTTCCTTTTTCTACCATATCTAGATAGAGGAATTAATTAGGCTTAGGAAAGACCTTATCTGAAGAAAAGCTCAACAAGGAAGTTGCTTCAAATTTTGCCCCCTTTCTGCTACTAAATTTTGAGAATTTTTGGACTAGTACTTAGTGGGCAACACTAGAAACTTCCACACCTTAGTTTTCTGCCTCTTTTGAGCACTCCTGTTATAAAAAAAAACTTTGGACCTTCTTAGTGAAGTTTTCTGCAGAAGTATTCAACATCAAACTTGTTGAAAACTTACTCAATGACCTTCTTAGAGAAGTTTTCTGCAGAAGTATTCAACATCAAACTTGTTGAAAACTTACTCAATCAGCTACTGTTCAAATTTGGTAATTTTTGGCTAAGTAGATTTTCCCTGGTGATTAAAATACTAGCTTCCAATGACGACTCCGGAATCCCGAGACAAGCTCGACTCGACTCTAACTCTCACACTACTAAACCTAACTCTAGAAAGTGGAATGAGTAGAGAACTCCTTGGGTGTGTTAGAAGTGGTGGGTGACCCTCCATTTATAGCTCTTGCAGGTCGGTGCTGAGGTTGATGCTTAGCTAGGACACACATCATCGGTTGAGGTAACTTCCACACGAACTTGAGCTTGAGAGGCTGCAAAGTGGGGCCGGCCGACCTCTCCTAGGCCGGCCGGCCTTGGATTTGTGCCACTTTGCACCGCTCTTCTTCCGGACGTCCCTGATGCTCGCCTGGTGTCGGTGGCAGTTGCGTTGGTCTGAGGTTGGACAGTTAGGGGCTGGCCGGCCTGGTCAAGGCCGTCCAGCCTGACCTCAGCGCGTTTCGTCCCTCTGTTTTACTGACTTGATGATCAACGCTTGTGCTTTGTCCAGGGAAGCAAATCTCAGGATTTTGCCCAAGTCTTGCATGCAGGTGGGCCCTTTAATCCATGGGTGAAGCTTTTCGGGTCATCTTATCAAACCAACTTCAAGTGCATGGCTCAGGATCAAGGTAAGTGTGTTTCCTTGCCCCTGGATCGATGACGTGATAATTGGGTCCCGTGCCAGGCCGGCCGGCCTAGGTGAGGCCAGTCGGCCTGGGATTTTTCCCATTTTGCCTCATTTTTTATACACATATCCCTGCATTCACAACTCATCCAAAACTTGTGGAACTTTATTAGAATAAACAAAATATGTATGAAACATGATGCAGAGCTCTATGTATTCCCAAGAAGTTGACGGACAAAGTGTGATTTAATGGCCGTCAACAGTAGTATTCAATAACATAGACGTGGTGTCTAGGCTAGGGGTTATCCTTTGTTTGCCTTATATCCCATAGATTGTTAGAGGTAGGCCATTGGTGGTGATAGACCTATCAGTCCTTTGTAACCCTCCACGTTCGGATATAGCGTAGAGCTATTGGCCGGAGTCGTTTGGCAGACCAGGTGTAATCCGGTGCCTGAAGTGAGTATTTTTGCCCGAGAGATCAACCTTTGACTCACCTAAAGTGCTACCTTAGGAATTTTCTCTACCCTCGCCATCTATGTTGGCGTGTCCTTGGACCAACTAGAATAGAAGTTAGTGCACACACGTTCCCTTGGATTCGATACCCTTGGAATACTGTGAGGTGAAAGCTACAACGGTATCCGTGCATTTGCGGATTTATTCACACATCGCTAAAATATCCAACATTCATCGTTGAGAGGATCAGAAGGAGTGACCGAAATTGGTGGTCTCTTTGTGTACAAGTAGTTCGAGGTGTTTCTGTAATCTTCAAAGATAACTTTCTCAAAACTAAAGAGAACCTTCGAAGGTTGAATTTCTTCTTCCTTCAATGTTTCTGCTTCGGATGAGGATTTAGGAGTCAAATCTAGAGATGAGAGTTATATGGATTCGGATCCGGTTGCTAAAGCTTCCTCGTGGTGCATCTCGACTTCTGCCTTGAGGGTCTCGGTCTCACAGACAAAGGAGGTGTTCTGCATGATTCGATCTAATATCGCTCTTCCTTCAACTGAAGTCTTATGTGCGAATGACCCTCCAGCAGTGATGTCGAGATACAGTGCAGATTCCTTACTAAGACCTAGACAGAAATGTTGAAGCAACATGTGGTCGAGTATAGACAAGTTAGGGCCAGATTGAATTAATGATGACAATCTGGCCCAGGCTGCACCGATGGATTCCTTCTCACCCTGATGGAAGCCTAAGACTTCCATTCGCGAGGCAACGATATGGGAAATTGGAGAGAATGCGAGGTAGAATCTGTGTCAAAGATCATTCCAATCTCCGTTCATACTTCATGGCGTGCGGGTACCATTGCTTCGTTGTCTCCGTGAGAGAGAAAGAAAACAACTTCCACTTAAGAGTTTCTTGTGTCATGCCTGAGATCATCAGGCACGAGCACAATTTCTTGAACTCGCGCAGGTGATGGTAGGGATTTTTATTAGCTTTCCCTGAGAAGGTTTGGTCCCGAACCATGGCTATAAAGCTAGGGCAGAGTTCGTAGCTGTTGGCGGTCCTTAGCCAAATAGAATAGGTTTGCAAGCGTACGGATGCCGATGTAGCTTTCACCTTGGAGTATTCTAGGGTATCAAATCCACGAGGAATGACAAGTGTACTAGTAGTGACTCTTGTTTATCTAGGGGATATGACGGGAGTGAAGAGGTCCAGATAAGGTAGGTAGAGGTGTTCTAACATCATCTTCTCCTATCAAGAATACTTGACTTTACTACTCTAGCTACTTCGATGGCTGGAAGAGGAAGAACTTCAGAAAGGGGTGAGAGGGGAGTCCAACGGCAACATGCTACTACTGCTATGAAAGCACCCGAACATGGTGGACTACGTAGGACGGACAGGGCTGTCACTACCTACCGCCTACCACACTGTTCCGTGGGGTGGAACAAAACCCAAGGTAACTAACCAAGTCTAAGCACCATGCCTAAACTATCGAGTCACTTACTGCTACCTAGCGCTAAGGTAAAGAGCACATGCAAATAAGTAGAACTTGCTACTTACACCGTCATGGGATCCCGCAACTAGGGAGATCAAGTATTCAATCACTAATAAAGTAAAGGAGAGCAGCCAATATTACCGACGAAAGATGAGGAAGTTACTCGAAATGAACCTTCATTCCTCGGAGGTACAAAGTTCGAGAGGGGCCGACACTCTGATTCCTCTCCGACTCTCACTTCGCCTCTCTCCCTATTTCTAAGTGTATGTGGGTAGCACTACGGCTTCACCTTGGCCTTGCTTCAATTCTCCGTGATTACAAATGGATGGATCCATCCTATTTATAGGCCAAGAGATTGAGGATATACATGCAGGAGATGGACGAGGAAGTTGGCAACTAAGTGGGGCCAAACGGCCATCCGATTCACCAACCATGGATCATGCCGCTAGGATTCTTTCTTGCAACATTGGTTGGAATATCTGCCAAGTTGATTTTGTCCGAACGGCCAAAAAGTGAGGCCGGCCGACCTGGGAATTTCTCTCCAGGCATTAGATCAACCACCATTGTGTGATTGACGGCGTGGATTAGCTCTTCCAAGGCGGTTTGCAGTCGGTTGGGTATTATCCATGCAGAAGGTGGGCCCTTTGATCCATGTGACAAGCTCATACATCCCTCCACTTGTCTTAACTTCCATCCAATGGTTGGCAGTTATCCTCTTTGTGTTTCTTTGCATGTAGGTGCAGGTCCAACCTTGCATGATCAGCCCAACTTCAAGTGGCCACTTCGGGAGCCCATCTGAGGGAGCATATGAGGCCATCCGGCCTTAGCTTTACTTTAGGCGTGTCTTCCAAGTGTTTGGGGGGTTCATAGGTGAGTCCCCAAGGGTGTGATGATGACCGAGAAGTGTCTTGGGAAGGTGAAGGGCCGGCCGGCCAGGCAAGGCCACGTCAGTGATCTTCCTAGAGGCGTAACTTTTCTATCCGGACTCCGAATTGGGTGATCCAAGGGTCCATTTCGATCATCTCGAAGAGATATTCAACATGGTGCCGTAAAATATATTATTTGAGTAAACTTTGCACTATGTCCATGTGTCCTTTGTGTCAAAATATCTGAATGAACCTTCATTCATCTGGCCTCAACTACTACTTCACCAATAATGGTATTTGTGCACCATATTACCTATCCTTGCAAAACATGTTGGGACACAAAACTCATGGAACTTGTTAGTTTAAATTAAACTTTATGTCAGCACTACTTCAAGTTCCATCATTATTTGCAATGGTTGGTGGCCAAAATGGCGTATAATGGCCGGCAAAAGTAGCCATCCGAGATGATAGGCTTTGAAGAGGATGGTGGCTCACATAAATCGCTCTTAGGTGCGGAGAGCTGTTGGATGGATAGCTGCTCCATGATAGCGGGGGTAGAGATAGAAGAAAAGAAAATAAAAAAGATAGAGGACAAATTAGGTCCGAAGATAATACAACTCCCATTCTCCGACAACGGCACGAGAAAGCTTTTTGGTGTTTCTTACTATCACAAATAAATCTGCAAGCCTATAGATACCGTTGTAGCTTTCACCCAGGAGTATTCCAGGGTATCGTATCCACTAGAAAATATGAGTATATTATCTAAGGTTCAAGTTCATCTAAGGAACCACATTGGATAGAGGTAAGGGGTAGAGAGGATTTCTATGGCTAAAATTCTATGGATAAGATAAAATTATTCTAATTTCTTACTTCGGGCTACCAATATCTTCCTGGATAAAACCAGACTGCTCCGGTAATACAGCTTTTGTGCTATACCTGGAAGCGGAGGATTACGGAGGATGGACAAGGCAGTCACCACTTGCCACCTACCTCTACAAACCATGGGGTATATCACAACCAAAGGTAACCTCTAGTCGAGACACCACGTCTATACCGTCGACTACTACTCTAGAATTGATCAAGAACATCCATCTCTATCAGGAGTCTTAGACTAGAGCATCCACTAAACTAGCGAACGATGGTCCCATAAGCAACTAGGGAACTAGAACTAACTTTACTAAGAAACTTAAGCACAAAATAAATCATGAACACTTACTGTGAATGATAAGCATCCGTCAAGGTACAAGCTGGAGGAGAGTGCCGACAAACCCGGCACTTCCCCGATTTCCCCTCACTCTCTCCCTATTTTCTAAGCAGTACCAAAGCAGCATTAAGCCTCTAAGGAGCCTTGAGCTCAAATGTGAGAGTGAAGAGTGTGTGTGAAGCGTGTCATAGTGTGTCCTCATAATGAGCCCCACCTCATTATTTATAGACTTGGAAAGGTCGATTCTGACCGGTAATTCAGGTGAAGGCATGCGCAACCGACTTTAGGGAGTCGCCAGGGAGCGCCACGTGAAAGTTGGAGAAGAGGGGGGCCAAGGCCAGTTCGGCTGACCCCTGGCCACCGCCTTTCGCCACCGCCTTCGCCTGGGTGACTGCCCTATGAGCCCTTATGGTGGTTACGGGTGCACCATGCGGAATTATGGCGGTTTTGATGGGAAATGATGAGTCCATGGCTAATCAAACTATCTAATCAATCAGAACTACCTAGCCTCAGTGAGTTATACTACTATCAAAATTTGGCATAGTAATTGTATGATTTTTGTTCCTATTGTGATCCAAGTATTACTATCGTGTTCCTTGTTGATTGGTATTTGCGTGAGCCAAATATATTATATCTCTGTTGCCGTGTGATTTGTTGGGAACATAAGCTAAATTCAGAGATCATGTGATTTGCTTGTTGTTAGTACCGTAAAAGATTGGGACAGATTTCAGCCATCACTAGCATGTCCTTCTCAAGTCGGTCTGGTCCAGGACTCCGAGTTGGACTCTTTAATGTGTTGTGTCCGTCCAACTTGGCTTGGACGCCCTTGCTGATCATTTTCTCCTCCATGCCTCTCTTTAATTAATTCCTGAGCTTCTTCATTATTCCTAATTATAATAATTTCATTAGGTAGCAATCTATTCTAAAAATTACTAGAAGTGCATAGGAACAAGCTCACCTTAGGTAGCAATCTATTCCTAGTGCTTGGCTATAAATAGTAGACCTTAGGGTTTTGTAAAGAACAATCACCATGTGAAGAGGCATCCTTACCCTGAGGCATTCAATCATGTGCCCCTGCCAAATCAGAATAGGTTGCCGGACTTCTCCAAGTTCTCTTGCCAAGACAATATATCGACTATTGAGCATATTAGCCGATTCCTGGCACAATGTGGAGAGCCTGCCGCAGAAGATGCCTTAAGGGTTCGACTGTTCCCACTTTCCTCGTCTGGATCAGCCTTTACTTGGTTTGCGTCTCTGCCTGCTAACTCCATCCACAGTTGGCCCAATTTAGATAAGCAATTTCATAAATACTTCTTCCTCGGCCTTAATGAGATGCGCCTGATGGATTTGATCGTTGTTAGACAAAGGAATGATGAATCGGTCCCAGAGTACATCCAAAGGTTCTGTGACGTAAGGAGCCGATGCTTCAGCTTGAACTTGACCAATGGGCACTTGGCAGAAGTAGCTTTTCAAGGGTTACTGCCAGCTATCAAACACAGATACTCTGCCCAAGAATTCAAGAGCCTTGGGCACATCATTCAGATTCAAGGGGTGGCCGATACCAAAGGAAGGTTGCTTGTGTGGGCTCTCTGGAGTCAGATTCTGAGGAGGACAATGAAGTCGGCTTGGCCGAATGGACCAGGAAAAAAAAGGAGATGTCTTGTCCATGGGTCAAGGCCAGTACTGAATTACAGCTTTGACGTTAATAAAGTCGATCAGATATTTGATTTCCTGCTAAGGGAGAAGTAGATTCAGCTTTCCCCAAATCATAATATCCCATCGGCTGATGAGTTGAAGAACAAGAAGTACTGCAAGTGGCAGAATTACAACTCTCACAGTACAAATGAGTGCAAAGTCTTTCGCCAGCAGATCCAATCGGCCATTGAGCAAGGTACAATCTTGCTGGAGCAAAACAAGAAGCCGATGAAGATCGATCAATATCCCTTCCCTGCAGCGAATGTCGACATGGTGGAGCTCGGGGGAAAGACCAAAGCGCTAGCATCAGAAAGGGCAAGAGAACCCGGATCGGTTGACCATAGGGTCTAGGTGTTGACCGATGAAGCCGAGAGTGGGGATCATCACGTCCGTTGGCATGAAGCAAGGCGAATTTCTAGAGTTGCACGCCATGCGAGAGTTACATCACAAATGCTATTGAACAAGTACAGGCGTCAGCAGGAGAAGGACTAGAGGCGTTGTGAAGCAAAACGACACGATCAGGAGAAGCACTAGCGCTGCCCTTTCTTCGCTTACTGCTGGAACGAAGGCTTGAGGCTGCCCTTATCGGTGTTTTACCGCTACACCCACCGAGGGATACCCCCGAGGTGGTGAGTTTGTAGGTAGGGTGTCGCCGAGATCAGGAACTTGAAGGTGCAAGGAACACAAGGCTTAGATAGGTTCGGGCCACCGAGAGCGTAATACCCTACGACCTATGTGGTTTGTATTGCCTTTGATGGTGATTGGGTGATCTCCTAGGTGATTCCCTGGATGATCCCCTGGGTTATCCCCTGGAGGGGGTCCTATCCGCCCTTATATAGTCTGGGGGGACAGGTTACATGGAAGTCCTAGTCGGATACATGCCCTAGAGTCCTACCCGAGTACTTTTCTAGTAGTTCTACTAGGCTACGATAAGTTACAACAGATGTAGGGCATGGGCCATGTCCCAACCCTTATCCTAGGAAAAGTATGCCACGTGTACAGTCCCGTGTACCCAGGTCTGACAAGCCCCCAAGCTCTTCGTAGCCGAGTACTGTAGGCGTCCGAGTATTTCTGAAGGCGTCTTTGAGTTCTCCCAAACTTCATCTTGAAGGTCTCCTTCGAGGACTTCCTTATCTGCATCGAGGCTGTGAGGTGCTCATGCCCCGAGTAGTTGTCTTCTTTTATATGGGGTCCGATTAAACTCGCACTCCATATGGAGTAGGCCCCGAGCCTCAGGTTGACTCGTAGAATCATGCTGAGGGTCAATTCAATCTTGAGTCTTCTATCTTTATCTTCCAGCAGATTTGAAAAATAAGTCGCTGATGACACGTGTCCCGCAGCCCCCAAGCCTTGAATCCAAATCCTCAAGTTTTGGAATAAAGGGTCCAAAGAATCGTGGCATGCAATCTTCATTGCTGAGAGCCGTGTTGTATCCA
Organism: Panicum miliaceum; assembly: GCA_032594955.1. Taxonomy (NCBI): domain Eukaryota; kingdom Viridiplantae; phylum Streptophyta; class Magnoliopsida; order Poales; family Poaceae; genus Panicum; species Panicum miliaceum. The sequence goes on along the minus strand of CM064066.1, from coordinate 23,994,483 downwards.
GCCCTCGAGCCTGAGAGCTACATGAGTCGCATAGGATATGCCTAGTAGTCAGTGGCGCCAGCCCCTAGCCTAGGTATTGGCCAAGTTGCCGCTGAATCTTGAACTGTCGATGAAGCAGGCAAGACGGAGTCGATTCCGACTAGTTTTGAAGCAATCGCCAGCGTATCACCGAGCAGAGTCGATTCCAACTAGCTTGTAGGCGAAACGAGTAGTCGAAGTAGTCGCCAGCGTGTCGCCGTGCATACTTCACGAAGTCCACTTGTCGCCGATGGTTGTTGATGAATCCAACTAGTCGAGGTTGAATCCGACGAGTAGTCGTTGTAGTCAGCAACATGTAGTCGAGCGTTCTGGCGAAATCGGAGTAGTCGTTGGCGAATGTTGATGAAGCCAACTGATCGGAGTTGAATCCGACTCGCCCAGCAGCACGGTCCAGATCAAGTCCCCTGCAAGGTAAACATAAAAGTATGTTGTAACTGATAGACATGAAACCGTGTTGGGAGCATTGCCCTTGCAATAAACTCCATGTATAACTAGTTGAAAACTAGTAAACGGAGAAATATTGAAAGTATGGGAGCGAGGCCCCGTCAGTAACATAGAGCACTAGTCGGAGACTAGTAGTCTGAACGTTACTGGAAGTATGGAAAAAACCCCTTCAGTAACATAGAATACTAGTCGATAACTAGTAATCAGAGCATTACTTGAAGTATGGGAGCGAGGCCCCTTCAGTAAACTACGCGTAGTACTAGTCGAAAACTAGAAAACGGAGTTATACTGGAAATATGGGAGTGAGGCCCCTTCAGTACACTACGCGTAGTACTAGTCCAGAACTAGTAAAACAGAGCGTTACTGGAAGTATGGGAGCGAGGCCCCTTCAGTAAACTACGCATAGTACTAGTCGAAAACTAGTAAAACGGAGTTATACTGGAAATATGGGAGCGAGGCCCCTTTAATACACTACGTGTAGTACTTAGTCGAGAACTAGTAAAACGGAGCGTTACTGGATATATGGGAGCGAGGCCCCTCAGTAAACTACGCGTAGTACTAGTCGGGAACTAGTAAAATGGAGTATTACTGGAAGTATGTGAAGGTCACTGGAAGTCAATTAGCGAGGGAGAGATGAATCTTGCTAGTAGCTTCAGTCATGTCCTAGGGCAGACCATGAGAAGTCACATGTTGACTTGTGAAAACATCACGATTGGCCCGAAGGGGTTGATGACGAGGTCCTGCACTTGATCTTGATCAATTCCTTGGGTGGGCCAAGACAAGCCGTGTGTTGCCATGCAAAGATGTCTCGGTTGGCCCATAGGAAGGGACAACGCAATCCTGTACGTGCGTTGTTACAGAAGTAGTCGTTGAGCAAGGATCACTCGGCTAGCCCAAAGGAACTCCTTGGGCGGGCCAAGACAAGTCGCAAGTTGCCATGCGAAGATGTCTCGGTTAGCCCGAAGGAGTACCTTGGGCGGGCCAAGACAGTTCATACGGCGCTGAAGTAAGGATGAACGAACATGCCCTGTCTTGGGTAAACTCCTTGATCCCCTGACCGAGTGGTTGAACAAATTCTTTGGGAGAAAAACCCCTTGTGTCGAGATAAAACTCGAGACAATGGTTAAACAAATTCCCTAAAGACCTCCGTAAAACCTCCTTGAATCGGGTCTCAGTCTTCTCATGGATGATTAACAATCTTGAGGTGGTGATTGCCGATGAAGTCATGTCGCTTGTTGATGACTCTGCACCGGTTTGTTGAAGATCCCAACTAGTCGAAATCAATTCCAACTAGTCACTGGCGGTGTGAGTTCCGCACCCGGCTAGTTGTGTAGTCGAAATAGTCGTCGGCGGGTCACCGAGTGCCTTGGCGGTGGTGAAGTAGACGTTGAGGAGTCGAGGATCCTGCCTTTTTTGGAATGGTGCTAGGCCCGACAGGTTGTCGGGGTTGATGGGGCAAAAAAGTGGGCTAAGCCGGGTAGCTTGGAGGACTCGTGCCCTTCCGATACCCGAGCTTGCCCGACCAAGTTGAAAAAACGAAAAGGTGGGCTAAGCAGGGTAGCATAGAGGACTCATGCCCTTCCAATACCCAGGCCTGCCCGACCAAGTTGTAGTCGAAGAAAGGTGGGCTGATTCGGGTAGCTTGGAGGACTCGTGCCCTTCCAATACCTAGGCCCGCCCAACCAAGTTGTAGGCGCAAAAGGGTGGACTGAGCCGGGTAGCTTGGAGGACTCGTGCCCTTTCTATGCCCAGGCCTGCCCAACCAAGTCGTAGGCGAAGAAAGGTGGGCTGAGCCGGGTAGCTTGGAGGACTCGTGACCTTCCTATGCTCAGGCCCACCCAACCAAGTCGTAGGCGAAGAAAGGTGGGCTGAGCCGGGTAGCTTGGAGGACTCGTTCCCTTCCTATGCCCAAGCCCGCCCTACCAAGATTGGCGTTGTTGATGAAGTCCGAGTAGTTGGGGGGGATGGGAGCCTTTCGATGGATGTTGGCTAGTCCTTCTCCAACTTGTAGTAGATGATCCGAATCCTCCTCCAACTTGTAGTAGTCGATCCTAATCCTCCTCCGACTTGTCGTAGACGATCAAAATCGTCATCTGACTTGTCGTAGTCGATCCAAATCCTCCTCCGACTTGTAGTAGGCGATCCAAATCCTCCTCCGACTTGTCGTAGATTATCCAAATCCTCCTCCGACTTGTAGTAGAGGAGCTCCAACCGAAGGGGATTCGGTTCGAGGGGTTCCGAGTCGTCGATCGAGTCATCGATTGCACGATTGATTTCCATGCGGGTGGTACGGTTGCTTCATGCTGCTTCTAGTCGGGAAAAATGTAATTCCGTCGAAACCGTTGCCAAAGTTGTGCGGGAGCAAGGCCCCTTCAGTAAACTACGCGTAATACTAGTCGGAAACTAGTAAACGGAGTGTTACTGGAAGTTTGGGAGCAAGGCCCCTTCAGTAACACAGCAAACTAGTCGGGAACTAGTAATCTTTGCATTACTGGAAGTGTTTGATAGATAATCACATAGGTGCCTTATTTGGCTGATTAACAAGTTCCACTAGTCATTGCCAAACGAGGCAACCACTCATGGCAGTCGCATGGTTCGGCTGTGATAGGGTTCCCTGAGTTTAGCGACGGAGTCGTGGTTAACCTGAATAATGAACATAAATAGCGACTCTAGCTAAGTGGTAAAAAAGGGGAGCTTTTAGGCATACGGAACCCAAAATAATGGTTTAAACAAACGCAACACCTAAAAGACCCTCCGAAAACCTCCTTAAGCCGGGTACTTAATTTATGAGTAAATCATTAGTTGAGTAGTCCCGTCGCCTTTCTTCGTGGACTTGGCGGAGCTCCAAGGGCCCTCTGAAGGGCTTGACATTCAAACGTAGAATGCTTGCTCTTCGGGTGGCACGGGCATTGCCCGTGGAGAAGTTCCTCTAGTTGTTTCTTGGATCTTGGAGTCTTTTTCCTGCGGGTGGATTGTTCCATGACTTCTGGCTTGTGCTTCCGAGTAGTCTTCAAGTAGTCTAGAGGGAGTTGATAGCGGGGGGGGGGGGGGGGGGGGGGGGGTTGTAGGCTTCCACTTCTTTGCGCCCCTGCTACCTGGCAATGATGACATTGCTGGCGTCCCTGCCAGCATGGATGATGGCACGAAGGTCGCCCGTGGAGTAGTCATGGAGGATACCGCTCACCTGCTGGTCCATCTTGACGGCGCGGTGCCTGCGTTGGGCGCGCTTCGCATTGATGAGTCTGCGGTGTTCCTTCTAGATGTCATCTGCGTTGTCCACCATGATGTTGGATGAGGATTCCCTATCCATTGTTACGTCCACGTCTTCATCGAGTTGATCAAGGAGGTAGTCGTCATAGTCATCTAGCTGGACCCGCTCTAGGCCTTCACAGTCCTCGTCGGCGTGAATCATGAGTACTTCTTGATTGGGGGCGAAGCGTTTGGCACTCCGCACCTCCTGGCCCTCGTCTTCGACATCAGATAGGGGAGAGGTCTGCCTTCTTGAAAAGGGAGTTACCCAAGTGTGGCAATGAATCGTGGTGGACTTGATTTGAGAGACCTAGAGAGTTTCATGCCCTTCCGATGCCCAAACCTGCCCAACCAATCTGATCCCCTTACCAGATCACGGGTCCCAAGAGTACCTGAATCCGAGTAGTTGTCGGAAACGATAGCCCCCCAACAAGCGGTGGCTTCCCATTCTCCAAGTGGTGGAGGATGATCAAGATCCTCTTCCAATGCGGAGAGGATCCTGGGTTGAACCGTCTCAAACCAATCTTGATCCGTGAGCGATTTGTCGATGGAGCCAACTAGTCAGAGTTGATTCCGACTAGTTGTTGACCGAGTGAAGCTAGTCATCGAGTAGTTTGCGGCTCGGTCCCGACTAGTTTCTAGTCGAGACGAGTTGTCAAAGTTGTCATTAGCGCTGCCGATTTGTCGAGGCAGTTGTGACTGCGGCGCGAGTCGAGTAGTCAAGGTTGTTGTGGCAGCGCGTCGATGTTAAGCGGAGTGAGGTTGAGCGGAGTAGTCGAATTCTTCCTGCTCCCTAGGGTCGGTACGCCGAAGGGTGGATTCTGCCACAAGGCAGGAATCATTTTCGAGTAACTCGGAGGGCTCTAGACCCTTCCTGTACACGAAATGGCCTTGCGGCGTAGATGTTATGGTTAAACCCGGATGATTACTCGAAAACAACTCGGAGTAATCATTGGGTTGCAAGTGGATAACGAGAACTGGGGCGTCCTGACAAGCGGTGGCTCCCCCGTCCTCGAGTCCTCCTCGACCCGGAATTGTAATTGACGGGTACTCTTTGTTTGAGTCAGAGTCGTAGTCGAGAACGGGGAGCCCCCGACGTGCGGTGGCACCCTCGTCTCAAATCTTGGAAAGGCGATCCAAGTCCTCCTCCGAGTCGGGGAGGGACTTGGACTGCGAAGCTTCCTCAGATCGGTTTGAATCCGATCCGAGTCCTGGTGCAGCACGAGTTGAAGTCGCGTCAAAAACGGACATGTTTTCGATCTGCCTGGGAAGATCGGGGAGCAGCAACTCGTCGAGATCGTTGACGAAGGAGTCGAGGTTGCAGCGTCGAGTTGCTGCAGGGGCCTCCGGCTTCCTGCAATCGACTAGGTGGCTGATGAAGCCGCCCAAGCCGTTGGCAACGCAGATCCAGGAGCCGAAGATGAAGGTTGTGCCCTCGCCGAGCACGTTGCTGGTGAAGCTGAGAGATGCCATCGAGTTCTCCAGTGGATGCTCGATGAACACCCCTACCTGGCGTGCCAGCTGTCGGTGTTTTACTGCCACGCCCACCGAGGGATTCCCCCGAGGTGGTGAGTTTGTAGATAGGGTGCCACCGAGATCAGGAACTCGAAGGTGCAAGGAACACAAGGTTTAGACAGGTTTGGGCCAACGAGAGCGTAATACCCTACGTCCTGTGTGGTTTGTATTGCCTTTGATGGTGATTGGGTGATCTCCTGGGTGATTCCCTGGATGATCCCCTGGGTTATCCCCTGGAGGGGGTCATGTCTGCCCTTATATAGTCAGGGGAGATAGGTTACATTGAAGTCCTAGTCGGATACATACCCTAGAGTCCTACCCGAGTACTTTTCTGGTAGTTCTCTACTATATCCGCCTAGCTTTACTACTATAGGAGTAGTTCTACTAGGCTATGAGTAGTTACAAAAGATGTAGGGCGTGGGCCATGTCCCAACCCTTATCCTAGGAAAAGTATGCCACGTGTACAGTCCCGTGTACCCGGGTCTGACAGCCCTAAGTCTGCGATTGCCTAGAATGCAACGGGCGTCAAGGAGATTACCATGGCTACTAGAGGCAACGTCACTCCGTCCATGATCAGATTGAATACCGATCTCGGTAGGAAGAAAGGCCGATGCGCGACAGACGATCAGAAGATTATGATCGTCGTGATCGGCCCCAAAAAAGACTTCTGGTGCATCAAAGGATAAGATTCCCATAGAAGCAATCGGCCAGGCAAGGTCGCACCAAAGAGTTGGATGATCCCGCATACCGCCGTGAGCAGAATCCGACTCATAATGGTGTCCGTGAGGTTTGACCAGGTCACAAAAGAGAAGGGTACAATGCCTAAGGCAGAAGGAGCAGCTTGAAATAGAAGATGAGGCCGCCAAAATCTGGCACCCTAAGAAAAAGGCTGACGAACCCGGAACATCAGCCAATATAAATATGGTCTATTTCTTGTCTGCGGAATATCAGAGCCAGCCAGATGATGAAGACAAGGAAGAAGCCTCTGCACACTTGGTCCTGCACCCTCAGCAAGCATGGTTCAACAAGCTAGAGGGAGAAAGCATCAGCATCTCAAAGCTTTGTACCTGAACAGCTTTGTTGATGGAAAGTCGATGACCACGATGCTGGTAGATGGGGGCGCTATCGTCAACCTCATGTTGTACACCACATATCGGAAGCTTGGGAAGACTCAAGAGGATTTGATCAAAACTGATATGACACTCAAAGACTTCAGCGGGAATTCCTCGCAAGCCAGAGGGGTTCTTAATGTGGAGCTCACCATCGGTAGTAAGACTTTACCTACTACTATCTTTGTTATTGACAAGAAAGGGTCTTTCAGCTTGCTCCTTGGACACGATTGGATTCACGCGAACTGCTGCGTTCCTTCCACCATGCATCAATGTCTCATTCAATGGCAAGGCGATGACGTCGAAGTGGTATCGGCCGATACAACAGTCAGTGTTGCTACAGCCGATGCATCGGCTTGGGAGTTCGACGGAATAGAGTGCCTATCAGGAAAAGCATGGGAAGGAGAGTACTTGCAGATGTCTGATTTAGGACTGAAGCCGATCCAAGCCATCGGCTCGGATAGCCTATTTTGATGAATAATGAGTTTAGTGGAGAAGGCCAGAGAGGACACAAAGTAATCTCGGCGGATGAATTAGAAGAAGGAGAGCGTCGGCTTAGATCGATATTGCCTCGGGGGCAAGTCCCAAGTTTATTGGTTCGATTTGGACAGATTGCACGGATGACAGAGCATAGCATTTGATTTTTGTGACACCTTAGGTGTCTAAAAGACTAAACAAAGATCCAAACCTTGAAATCAGCCACTAAAGAGGAAGGAAAATATAAAACAGCCTATCAAATCTACCTTCAGGCAAATGAATATGTGTATATGCTTATACATGTGAACTCTTGCAAATAAACTCTTGTAACTTTAAAAATTGCTCATAAATGAATCTATAAATTTAATGGCACATCCATCATAACAAGAGTAAAAAAAGCCTAGTTGAAGTCAAAGGCTAACAGTGCAAAAATTCACATAAAATGACGTGTCATTTAAAAACTTATTTTTGGAATTTCAAAATAACTATTTATGCATTGCTCAAATGGACATAGTCATAAAAGAGAAAATGTTTTCCTTGAAAAGTTGAACAATTTTGGTATTCAAATGTTTTTGATTTGACCTTGGGAAGGATGAGTTTTAGCTTCTTTTTCCACTCAGACCCCTGCTGTTTTGTTTTTCACACTTAAGTCCCATCATCTTCTCCCTTCTCTCTCCTCACCTGCTCTGTCCCATTGCAGGCAGGCCAGCTGGTCGGTGCTCCACAGCGTAGCTGAGGCCGCCCGGCCAAGTGGGCCTGCCAGCGCATCGGAAATCTTCCGCAGCCCCACAAAATCTTGCGCTACCCCCTCACGAAGCCTCCACGCGGCATTTTTCCTCTACCGCAGGCGCTGCTGGCGCCACGGCGAGCCCCCGTCGGCGCCAGCTAGGCCATTGCACCCCCATTTTTGCCCCTAGTCTCACCTCTCCCTACGGCTCGAGCCCAGGCCGCCATTCCCTCTCCAGCGCCTATAAAAGCCCACCCGAGGCACCTGAGCTCGTCGCCCCCAACCTCCAACTCTAGCGAGCAGTTCCCCGTGCATGGACGCACCAATCCGCCCCCACATTGCCCAAAACAACCCTTCCACCACCTTCTCCACCTCACCCCGAAGCTATACAGCCGTTCCCCGTGCCATCTTCCTCACTAGACCGTCGCCCCCACCATCCGCACCCGCCGCCGGCTCTGTGCCACCATCGGCAGGCCGCCTCGGTCCACCCCTTCTCCACCCAAGACCTCAAACAGGTGCGGTTTGTTCCTCTCTTGCTTCTCCCACCTTCGCCCTCACCACCGGCCACCCTAGTCGCCGAATTTTGGCCGGTAGTAGCCATTCCCCTATGCAAAGGACCCAATTGCTTCGATTTTAATCTTTCCGAGAAGCTTTCTGTAAATCTCAGGGACTCATCTGTAAACCAGGAACAAGAACTTTGAGAACCAATCTATTAACCTTGAAGATGCAAAACAACTCACACAAAAATCCTAAGAATGTAAGCTAAGATGTTCTGGAACCTTCAAATTAAGATCTACAGCTTGGTAAAAGAAACTTGAACTGTTTCCACATGATTTTTGATGTGGATTTGAATCAAGTTTAAATGGCTTTTATTTTGTTCCAAGAGTTTCAGGAAAGATCTGCTCATGAAATGTTGATGGTACCTTAAGGCTAAAAGTTTAATCTGTCATAAAAATTTCATGCTCTGAATCCAAGCAACCAGTGGTTTCGAGTACTTTTGTTATAGGCTAGATCCCTTTTCAACTAACATGTTAACCTTTGTTTCTTGCATAAGAAAAATCTACAACATTTGCAGTAAACTACTCATGCGAGTAGGTTTGTTCATTAAAAAGTTGAGCACCAATTCTTGCATGGTTTGTTCTGTGCAAATAGATCTTGATCTTAGCAGTAGCCGTGTAATGAACTTTTCATAATTAACCTGCTGTATAAAAATGGCTAAAACTTTTACAGTGAGTTTGTACTTAAGCAACAAGCTCTACATAAAAATCACAACTCAGAAACTACCTCTACGAGTAGTTTTGGTTAAACAATGCTTCCTGTTAGAAATGACCGTTTACAACATGCAAAACCACCCGCTCACTTAATGAAGTCAGTTAATCCAGATAAGTACTCAATAAATGACTGCCCAGGGAAAAGAAAATGAAGTACTCGACTACTAAACTAAAGTTTTGACTACTTTATAATATAATCTTGTACCAGTAAAACCACTCATACATGTGCATTCATATACACTCGACTACTCTCGCCGATGGGATCTACAATCTGGTGCCCGAGTCCGAGAGTGAGAAGCACGAAGCTCAGGATAATCTAACAGCAGTCGCTGAAGATCCGGACCAACGTTCGAAGGAAGCCCCGACTAGTTTTACACAGGATGGCAAGCCCCGGTGCATGATCCCAGTATTTAATTAATGCATCTACTGTCCTTTTTGTCTGTGCATTTAAAGGTCATAGGAGTTGATTGGAACCCTAGCTGCATGATCCTAGGTACCTTTGTAATGACTACTAGAACAGGAAGTTCGAGTAGATGCTATGCTAATAGGTTTGGTAAAAGTCGAGTAGTTTCCGGCTACTTGCGAGAACTATAGGAGTTGAATGTTTTACCGCATACTGCAACTATAAGGTTGACAGGCGAAGCTGTGGTAAAGTACTCATGGTTGAGGCCCCGTCTGAGTAGTGAAAAATGCTAAGGTCGTAGTGTGTGGTAGTGGTGGTTAAGCGTTTGAACGTACTAACCACATGCCGAGAATATGGTAATCAGTAAGCTTAAGTACTCGATTGAACCGGTGCGTGGACAGGTTCCACCGTCTTGACGCTGTCTCATGGGCCCAATGGTGAGTGCAAGAGGGGTCATGGACCGGCGTCGTCCGTGGTTCATGGACTTCTTGTACTCGAGGCCGGTGGCCCTGATCCATGAAACGGGAATAAAGGGGAAAAGTTGCACGTGTGACTCTTGAAGTAACCACATGACGTGTGTTTAGGTTTCCCTTGCAAGGTTAAGAAATTCGATTCGAATCGTCAGTTTCTCGCGGTAATTGAGACTGCTTAATACTTCTGCCACATAGAGTAACAAGAGGAACTATGGCTATGATGAAACTTGTTGGATGAATAAATGTTTTCCACCATGTTTTCTTAGAGTTAGATGCTCATCGAGACTGGTTAAATGAACTAGAATATGGAAAGCTAAAATATGAAATTAAGGACCTGCTCTTTGTTGCTTTTCAGCAAAAAGAAAACCCTAGAGCCTTAGAGTCATGCATGCTTAGTAGTCGATATTTGCATACCACTAGTCGGGTAAGCCTTGCTGAGTATTAGTATCCTCAGCCTTGCTTGTGGCAATGTTTTCACGTGGTTCTGTTGAAGATTTGGTAGCTGGTTTGTCTTGGTCGAGTGCTTTGTCGACTGGTTGGACAGTGGAGTGGGATCCGTCCCCGGCTAACGATGACTCTGCCGATGCTAGATGATCGTGTTTTTCTTTCCGCTGCAGTTAAAACTCTGAATGAAGTTTTATGTTGAACTTAAAAGTACTCAAGTGGTGATTTCGACTTGTAATAATTGATGTCCGACTTGTGGACATAAAATCTACGGAATGTTATAATCTCTGGATTTGCCTTCATGCGAGTTACGTGTATGCTTTGTTTCGATCGAAATCTTAAGTGGCCGCATCGAGATTTACCCGATAGACTATCGGATTACTCCGTTTGAAGTGCATGGTAGCCGGTTCATCTTATGGATGATGGTTAGTGCACTTGAGCTGGGTTAATTTGGGCGGTTCTGCCACAATTTTCTTCGAGAATATGTGAAAGGATATAAGCCGATGTAAGCAATAAAGCGTCGACCAAGAAATAGCCGATACTACAAGTATCGCCTTTAGTGAAAAAAGCATTTACATCCATCAGTTGTTCTTGTCCACCAAGGGCTTATCATTCCCAAGTATCAAAGCTGCCACATAGGGCACAAAAACATTAAGTGTTTGAAGCCAATAAACGGCTGGGTACTTACAACAATCCTAGAGCTCTCTGGACTGCTTCCAACGCTCGCAGCCGGATACCATCGACGCTGGCTATGTGTTTTTTATCTTCCTCGTCCGATCCAGGGATTGACTTGGAAGCATTATGGCACAGCCTGGCCTGGCGGGTGAAGGCGGAGTATTCGTCCTTGGCTTGGTTAACGAGAGTTGGGACCTATTTCAACTTGGTTGTTTCAGTTGCGATGGCATCCCGTGTCTTCTAAAGCTCCCTTAGTTGCTCTGCCTCTTTGCTTCTTAGCCGATCAAGTTTCGCAGAAATTATGGCCGATGAGGCTTCCGTATCAGAAATTTTTTGCTTAATTTCCTTGGCATGAGCTCTGCCCTTTTCTTTCTGGCTGTGGCGAGCGGCCCGATCGGCTATACGCTTCTTTGCTTCCAAGATCAAGGGTTGAAAGCCTTCAGTATAAGCTGTCGGGGCTAGGACCAATGCCAAATCAGGGATCAGCAAGTCTTTCACCTCATCAAGAATGGATCGGATCGGCCCTGCATCTTGCACCAAGATATCTAAGTCTTCCTCAAGGAGTCAGAGCATGCCTTGGAGTTTGAATTTGATAGTGTTAGGGATATTCTTGTACTGTTTAGAAGTAATTTCTTCAATACCGATTGCTTCTTCGTGTCCGATGAGAACAAGATGCTTGAGGGGGTATTTTGTTCCTTGAAGAAAAAGAGTAAAATCTGAGTCGTAAAAGAAATTTTGGAAAGATACGGATAAGGTTAGGAGGATATTTGTTTTATTCAGTGTCCTACCTCGGGGTTGAAGACCGGGGATGGCAACCTAGGGGGCGTTATGGCCGGGGAAGAAGGGATGTCTGGTAAGGTTGCTGTGTCGGCCGATGGCTCAGGGGTTCATTCCTTTCTCTGCAGTATTAATGATATGTTTCTTGTTGGAGAAAGAGTCAGAGATAGATCGAACACCCTCGGGATCATCTGGATATCCACATGAACGAACTCAAGGAAAAGGGTCTTACTGCTTCATCGAAAGTTTCAGAGGAATCGGTTGACTTACTGCTTCATCAAAAGTTGGATTGTCTTTGGGAATAGCAATGGCACCGTCCTTTGGGATCAATGGCGTTCCCTGATCAGCAGGAGGGGTGTTACCAGATGCTGATGATGATGCATGTTCGGTTGATTTAGTATAGAGGTATTTCGTGAAAGCTTGGTTTATTTTTCCTTTGGACTTCATGAGTTCAGCTGTTATGTATACCTCTCTTCTATATTTGGCATCAGAGCTAGAGATGGAAGAAGGTCCTCTGGAGTTGGTGAAGCCGGGTTTTCTGTTGGACTGGTCGGCAGGGGTAATACAATGCTCGATTCGTAGAAATATAAGAGGATATCATACGTCGTGATAAGTACTAGAGTTATTGAGATTGGCTGAAGAATACCTGGGTGGATTGAATCAGATTGGCGGTCATGGCAGAGACATCCGAAGTTGGAATCGCAGTAGCCGATGAAGAGCCATCAGTTATCTTCTTTCTCTTTATGGAGGCCAGTGATTTGGTACTTCAGGTCCGTTTGCCGTTCATAAAATCCTTCAAAGTTGGGGCATCATGGCCTATCAAAGGCTTGACCAAGACTGGTGCGTATTTGATCGGCTGCCCGCTAGTGCTTTTGGTTAAGGATTCTGTGTCAATACTCTGGCGAAAGGGAGATGAATGAGTAAATAGTCAAGAGCAGAGGGTTGTAAAATGGCGGAACGGAGATAGGATTACCTTATCAGAAATGATGGCATGATCAGGGTCGATCATCAGACAATATTGAGAGGCTGGTTGGCTTTGGAGATGGCGCTTCCATTCACTCCGCCAGGTTTTGTATTGACCTGAGCAGAAACGAGCAGGGGTCCATTCTAATAAATCGGCATTAGTGAGAATGTTAGTCAGGGATTTCAGTCATCTGTATTGCAAACTTGATTCAACAATCTCCCTCGGTTGAATTAGGTTTGCAAAGAAGAGGTGGATTGGTAGCTGACCGAAACCGAGCTGACGAGCCGATACAGAAGGATGGTAGAACTCGTAAGATTTAGTCTAATTAAATATGTGTATTTAATTATGAGGTTTTTATTTCTTAATCTTGCTTCGTCGTAGAATCGGCTTTACTGCCGATGCGTGGCTATATGTATCGGACGTTCTGGCCGATACGCTCCCTGGAACTATTCGGAACTCTAGTCGATGCATTCCCTATTGTTTTACTGATTAAATTTCTTTTCCATTGACTGACACGCCCTGAATCCTATTTGCAAGACCTGTACTGGAGATAAGCAGGGCTCCTAGGCCTTAGAGTGCCGTGCTCCGCAAGATTCATCGTCCGATTTTTGCGGCAACACCTGGTTTGTGGGCCCTTTGATCCGTGTGCTAACGCGTGATTCACTGCAAGCGTGTTACCTTGGATCTTGCTTGTGTTTTCAGTCCAAATGCACATGCACACATTTTTAGACCAACATATGTGGGATCCGTTAGATAAAGATCCTATTCTAATGTTAGTCTATGTTGGTATTTTATATTTTACATTTTTACGCAGATTTTGACTGTTTGTCTATGTTGGTATTTTATATTTTATATTTTTACGCAGATTTTGACGGTTGAATTTGGTACTTAACCACCGTCAACGCAAGATACTAGCAGCGGACAGACTGTAAAAGTGTACATGAACCATTATCGACACCAATACAGACTGCCATGGAGAAGAAAGATCGGACGCAATTGTGGAGATGGACCAGGGAAAATTGACTAAGGTTGGTCAGGTTCAATCTTCTGTAATCAAAGGTATCTCTTTCTTAGTGCCCGTCCCATCCCTCGGAATTCTAAAATAACAAGTTCCCCAAGTTCAGGATGCCACGAACTTTGACCCATGCTACACGACTGTGACCACCCTTAGCGTCCTTTCCACCTCTCTAATATAATCCTCTGCACATTTTGCATAATCCTGGGTCGATGATGGACTGTTGACAGCTTCCACAAGGAAAGAGCACTCCTAGATAATGGAAATTCCAGCGATGCTCATGTAATATGGCAATGTCTATTTCAGCACATTGAATGGGAAACATATTACTCTTCTGCATATTGGTTCTATGCTTCACAAAATACACAAAGGATATCCAAGTAATATCCATATCCATGGTATTGGGTTTAAGAAATCAAGTCATCACCATATAAAGAAATCTGGTGTTGTAAAGCTATATTTTAATCAATTTAATATTTACTAGGTCTGTACCCATGCATTGCTACGGATAGCAAGAAAAAGTTTCATACCAATACACAACATACCAATACACAACGCATGTGCGATACATGATATTTTCTAGCTTATTAATATTCACATGCAACCCAAAAACCTTTCAACACATACTTGAAGATGGAAACAATGAGGTTGATCTTTGTATAACAGGTTTTGTTCCAACCAGCATAAAGGTACAGTACAAATGTAATGCGATTAGCCAATTAAACCTGGCATACCGAGAACAATACCATTTCAACAAAAGCATCAAGATGCCCTACACACGTTACATATTTGGCTAGTAACATGTTCTTTCGGTGCTCAGAATTTTGGGAGCATGGAGTCAGATGATAGGAAACCATATACAGAAGTTCTAGATTTGATTTCATTGATAGCCGCAAAACTATTGAATTATGCTTTCCACAATCTAAGCTCTTCTCATGCAATGTGGACAAATCTTTGTCTATGTCTTCGGCAAATCAGCAAACTTAAAAATTGATCTCATTTCTCTTGGACAGTGCTGCAAACTCATGTTGTGTGCTAATTCCCTACAATTAATCAAAAAAGTTTGCAAGTACATAACAAAATGGCAACTGTTTATACCAATTAACATTTAAAATTACATAAAACATCAACCCAGTCTTACTCTTATTTTTCAGCGAGCCGACAAAACATTACAACAAATTCACAAATAGCATCATCAACTCGTACTAATAAGCAAGCCTCAATTTTGAAATCCTACAAAAGAAAAAGGGCATGATCCTTCATTCTGCTATCTATAATGTGACAACAAGAAACTCAATCTATGGCAATACTTTCAAGGGGAAGATATACAGATTAGGACTGTACACATATCATAAAGAACTCTACTTCAGCGAATGTTCCCGCAATTAATATGTAAAAATTTATCACATATCCATATCGATGTTTGATCCCAAATATGTTATACTGGTAATTGCAGACAACTAACCTCATTGGAGAAGAAAATCTGGTTCTTACCACGGAGAAAGATTCTCCTTGCAGATCAACTTGTCCTCTATGCCTGCAAATGGAACTGCAATGAAAGAGATATAATAGCTATATAATGAAGATTTAAAAGGCATAATTGCCTGTATGAAAACTATAAAGCAGAACGAAAATTCAGACTTTACTCAGAACATGTTAGTGGCCTTGTTGATTGATGGATAATAAAACCTTAGGATGTAGAACTGATTGAAATTTTATTAATAAAACCATAGGATGTTTATCTACATCCTAAGCAGAACTGATTGATGGACAATAAAATTTCAGAAATCTCTTGAACACTGAACTTGTAATTCCTGAAAAAAAAGGCATTGTAGTAAACCCTCTTAAACACATTCAGTCTACAAAGCAAGATGACTAATATTATCTGAATACTCAGAAATCTGAAGATAGAATCAAATTTCAGATAACCGAAGAACACCATGCCACTGTCACTAAACCACAATCCATGAACTACAATGTCCATTCCAATGAAGAAAAAAGATCAGCTATAGCACAACTACAACTATTGTTGGGGTTCAATATTTTTTTTCTAGCAGCACTAACTGAACTATTAAGTATAGGCTCAAACATTAGCACTTGTTCTAATTTTCATTATGTCCACCTAATTCAACAACTCAAACATGCACAATCAAACACCAGACAGGACTACCTTGTCACTCTGGACCGCACAGCATTACCTGTACAAATCCAGGCTTTCAGAATGTTTATCGAGTATTATTTAACCTGAAACATCTAACAAAAAAGAATCCAGACTCACAGCTTTCTAAGTATTGTTGATGTTTAGGTCATTTTCAGGACCACAATCTAATGGTGTAAACATGAAGAATACATCGCTAGCATATTTTAAAATGTTCAGTATTACAATCTCTTTCTCCCTCTCATAATTCTAATGGAAGAAAAAAAGAGAGAAATCACCACAATACACCAGATTTTGAGGCAAAAAGCAAAATTTAACCAAGTTCTACTTTACATGGCAGAATAATGTTCCAGGAAGCTCCGGTCTGCTTCCAGTGCCATCAGCCTCCCACTGGCTGCATGCAGTCTATAATTACAAACTCTCTAATCAGGAGGAAGAGTACTAAATAGCAATGACTAAATAGCAGGTAAGTCTGCCATGATGGAAATCTGATGTTCAGAACATCCCTTCAATCTTTAGCTAATGCAACAGGATGGTAATATTAGATTAATACAGTTCTGAAAGCATACATCAAAAAAGACCATTGGACTACCTCGATCACATGAGGAAACAACCTGGCTTAGGAGAATGACTTTCATTCTGAAGTGACCAATCAACTGTATTCACAAAACGAAAATATTGCGAGGGAAATAATAATAATCCATGGTATTCAAGTATGAAAGATACTGTCAAGTCCAATGTCTTAAATCCATGTTTTCTAGTCAGATCACAAGTTTCAGTTCCAAAAACACAGCATTTAGATTATAACATATCACATAATCTGTACATTTAGATTCACATTAGTAAGCACAAGTCTCTTTTGCTCCTTTTCCCTAACCAAGCAAGAAGATGAGACGATGATGTAAATTTCCATAACGAATGTAGCTAACCACTTTGTACAGAAAAGGTTACAAATGAAACATTCTCAGGTGATACTAACCCATCTGAAATGTTAACAAATTGGATATATCAATGCTGCAAAGCAAAAAAAAAAAACTATTATTCTGTGAATGTTCAAATCTGATGGTCTGCTCAGGATATAGTCCACATATGAAACCAGTGGTTCTCAAACTATAATTATTTATTTCTTTATTTAGCACATTGATGAGTCTTCAGAGTGAAAAATGCAGATGTATACTTCATACAACCACGAATAATAGTATACAACTCATGGATGCTTCAGATTTCAGAAGCAATCAAACATGGAGCACTGAAAGGAAATATTTCTCAGCAGTAACCAAATATAGGTCATTTCAGGAAATCTTTTGTTATTGTCCAAGATGTGCATCGTGCAAGTACAATAAGAATTATAAACATTGTGCCATGGTATTAGGAAGTATATAGCAGGGCATAAGTCATAGAGGCAACAAACTACAGAGCAGTAGCAGAAACAACACAAAATCATTCTATTTCTAGTTTTCCACCAATACAACTCGTGGATGTCATGATACTGTCACTGGAGCACAGAATTCCACAGCACAGTAAAATGAACAAAAGAACAGAGCTTACTAAAGCTAGTGCATATTTCACCAAGTAGTTGTTATTTGCAGCTCCTTCAGGCTACAGTGGAAAAAAACAATGTCATGGTATTTTATAAGTCAAAAATAAAAGGAAACAAATCGTGAGGAGCAGGTAATCCTAATAATCAAAATATTGATTTACAGCTTTTGTTGGGGTTCAGTATGTCTCTATGTCTCTGCCAAGCACTAATTGAACTTGAAAACACAGACATTAGCACTTGTTCTAATTTTGATTAGCACTTGGCACAAGCAAGTCAAATCTGTAGAAAGGACTTACGAGAGTGCGGCATCCTTCCATGTCACAGCGAACTCCTCATTTAGGTTATGGCTAGAAACCCAAAAACAGACACCAACGATCAATTTAGTTTCTTCCAGATTTTCATGCACACCACCAGGACTCATACCGGAGATTTAGATGGATCTGACGAGGCTAGAGAGTTTATGGACAACAGGTCAAGAGAATTTTCAAAGGCAGCACATGATTCATCAAATAGAGATTCGATCTCATTAGCCGATTGATGATTTCATAGGAGCTCCTACATATGCATGGGCGTGAAAGTGAGATTACGACGGAGGGTGAGGCAGCGGATGAACAACTTACCGCCTGGGATGGAGATGGCGCGGCTGAGTGGAGGATCCGTGACGGCGGCGGCTGCACCGGAGACACACGAGGACGCGACGACGATCGAGTTGTAGGTATCCGGGTGCGGCTGATACTGGAAACGAAGAGCGCAGAAGGGTGCAGCGCTAGCGCTATCTTCGGCGGAGGAGGAGGGAGGGAGGATCTGCGCGGAGGAGAGCTGCTGCCTGTGACCGAAGGAAAGAGAGGAGCTCGCGCAAGTAGACAGAGGGAGGGATGGAGGGAAGGGTTCGCACTTGAGATGGATCGCGCGTGAACCCCGAGGGGAGAGGCCATGCTGGGGTTTCCTCCTCCTCGCCAATGACGGACGTCATCGTGGTGGGTGCGGTTGGTGGCGGCGGGCGTGGCGGATGGACTCCGCCGGCTCGATCCGCCCACGGCTCGCGCCCCGGCGGCGCGGCGGAGGAGTGGGGCCGCGGCTCGTGGAGGAGGAGGTGGGTGCCGAGCGCGCGCGGTTGGTGGCGGCAGGCGTGGCAGATGGACTCCGCCGGCTCGATCCGCCCGCGGCTCGCGCCCTGGCGGCGGAGGAGGGGGGTGCCGAGGCGCGCGAACAGGCGCACCTCGCGGCGGCGGGATGGCGGGACGGCGGTGCGGCGGGGTGGCGATGGCTGGACGACGCGATGGCGACCGCGCGAGGGGGAGGGCGTCGCGAGGGGGAGGGTGTCAGGAGGGGGTGGGGATGGCTGAATGACGGGATGGCGGCGGCGTGGACCGGCTCGTGGGCTGCGGCGTCGCGAGGGAGGGCGGCGGCGGCGCGAGTGGGAAGGCGGCGGCGGCGCGAGTGGGAAGGCGGCGGGGCGGAAGAGATGGAACCGCCGGAGGCGTGCGGGGTGGAGCGCGTCGTGGGAGGGCTTAGATCATACAGGGAGATGATCGGACGATTGACGAGTGCCGGTGGTCGGACGAAAGGAAGGGGTCGCACCAGGGGATGACGAACCAAAATTTTGTCACCCTTAACTAGCAGTAGATAGATAGAGATAGAGATGGATTCATTAGTGACGAGGTTAAATCAAAACGGTGCCTAAATTGGTACCGGTGGCCTAGTTATTAGGACCGGCCGACCACCGGTCGGACCGAAAAAACCGACTACAGTGGTCGGTTCACTTAGAAGACCGTCCGTACAATCGAACCGTTAAAAAATGGACGAACCGGTCGGTGTTTTATGGAATCAATGAACCGGTTGGTTCCATATGACCCGGACGGTTTTTGACTCTTACCCATTTTACCTTTCTGTCGATTTAGTGCAATTTTATCTACCTAGGAGTATAACTGGAAAGGTTGAGTTTTTCTCACATTTAGGGTTAGAAGCAACACCTGGGAGGGAAATTTTTTAGACACCTTTACATTTGACGCCTGGTAGGCGGCGGCGCATCTGCAAGAAGCGATAGGAAAAGGATGGCAGCCGGTGGCGCATCTACTTTGCTGGTGGTGAAGAGGGCGACGGTAGCCATCGACATCGAGGAGTCGATCCCGTGCGGGCCTACCTGTTCTTCGTCAGAGGCGTCACTCTCCCTCATCCCATCTCGTTCTTCGCCTGCAATGAGCAAGCGATCCACCATCGATGGCCTAAACCTGAAGTCCTGAATGCTTTCTTGATTCAATTTGTATAGTGTGCGTCAAGATTTGAGTTGAGACTTCACATATTTAGTTAGAACATTAATCTTGCAAGTCAGTAGGCTAATGAGTAGGATATTAAATGGATATACTATGCTGTGTTGCTCGTTCTGGATTTATCTTCACACGGTGGATTCTTCATAAACTCCGACTCCAGTTGACAGCATCCCTAGTTCAACACCTAGTGTGCAAGAGGCAGAAACAGTAGCAAAGACAAGAAGAAAAACTGATCCAGCATGGGGATACTGTACACAATATATTGAAGATGGAAAAAAGAAGATGAAGTGCATGTACTGTAACATGGAATTTAAAGGAGGAGGAATCCATCGTTTCAAGAAACATTTAGCTAAATGGCCTGGAAATGTGGCTAAATGTAGAAGCGTTAATCGTGAGGTTCAGCATACAATGTATCAAAATATCTCAGATTGGAATGCTAAGAAAAAGAAGGCACAAGAGGACTATGTGGAAGGGCACCCATATGGACCAGAACCTATAGAGGTAGAAGAAGAAGAAGCATGTGATGTCTCCAATACTGGTACATCACCAACCCGTCATGTTGCAGCTGCACCAAACCGAGGGAAAAAAAGAGGTCCTACTACTCCTAGTATTGGCAAATACTTCAAGCCCAGAACCAACCCAGGAGATCAACCTACAATAAAGAGTGTGCTTCAAGGAGAAAAAGTGAAGTTGAATACTAATTTATGTGTGACCAAATGGTTTATTGATGCATCTATTCCATTTAATGCAAGTAACTCAATGCTTTATCAGCCAATGCTTGATGCTGTGTGTGGCATATGGTTCTGGATACAAGGGGCCAAATTTCAATCTGTTGCGTGGTCCATTGCTTGCAAAATGTGTTTAGGAAACTAGGAATTTTGTTGATGGATTCCGCAAAACTTGGAGGGAAACTGGTTGCACTGTTATGGTTGATGGATGGACTGATAGAAAGAAAAGGACACTCATCAACTTCTTGGTCTACTGTCCTAAAGGTATTGTCTTTCTCGAGTCAGGTGTTGATAATTGTGGACAGCGACGAGCGACCTGCCATGGGTTATCTATTTACAGCCTTCCATGCTTCAAGAGATGAAATGTGAAGAGGTTTTGAGAGAGAGAGTACATAGATGCAAGGTGGGCACTTTGATAAGAATCTTCATGCTGCTGGCTTTTGGTTTAATCCTAACAACCAATATAATGATGAACTTAGAGAGATGTACAATTTTACTACTTTTGGGGTTCTTGATATGATGTTGGGTGAAGATCCTGAGACAAGTGGTCATAATGATTTACCAGAAACTGAATATGATTGGCGTCATTTTACTAGTTATTGAGCCTATATTATTGAGTTGTGAACTTGAAGCTTTGGTTGTGAACTCTTAGCTTTTCTTGTGAGCTTGTGTGCTATACTGTACTTCCATAAGTTTTAACTCTATAAAGCTCCTGTTGTGAACTTGTTATTTGAATTTATGCTTCATATGTTGAACTTTGAAGGCAACCAATTTGGTTATTGTTGGCGCTAAAATCGGCCAGACAGGAATCGGCCAATGGTCTTCAGCGTCGGACACACGACCCAGGAGATCTGCTTAGCTCCTGTTCGGGTTATCGCCCTGGTGCGGTTCGCGCGGCGTGCAAGTCAATCTGACCTGTTGATTGACAAGGAAATAAAAGTATTAAATTCCAGGCGCTCCGATCGGCTGGAGTTCCGATCTGTCCTGAAGAGCGCGTCGGCGAATCGGCCGATTTGCTGTGAAGATGATCGGCTATGGATCAGCCGATAATCGCGTAATAATTGCAAAGAAAACTACTGGAGCGATCCTGATCTCAAGCTGGATAACTCGTGATAATACTAGAAAAATAAGCAAACTTGCAATTCTAGTAAATATCGATAACTGGTGAATAAACCCAAACGAAACCACAGCGATGCGCCCGTGGTTAAAGCTCGGATATTACTCGGTAAGCGGAACCTACCAATTGGCCGGAGATCACGTTGATGTAGCCCTGCCAATCCGTACGAACTCGTGAAAGAAGAAAAAGTATTGGCGAAGTCGCCGACTTGAAAGTAAAGTACTAGTAGAAAGTAAAAGTGTTTTGTTGATTGATGTGTTGATATTCTGCAAACCCCTGACGACTCCTATTTATACCCTAAAACTAGGACTCCTGGTCGATTACGACTTGTTACAACCTTATTTAAAACAGGAAAACTACTATATCTATAATATCTTTAAAAGGAAACGGACTCCCGCAGAATCTCCCGCCGCCGTCTCCTAATCCAATCAGGACCTTTCCAATTGCTTCCTGACCGACTTAGCGTCGCTCTGTTGACCAACTTTTGACCGGGACCCTCTGAAGTAACCCCAACCTGTTGGCGCAAGCTGTATCACCAATCGGTCGATTTCCAACTGTTACCTCAATCAGCCGATTCCTTACTGTAGCCTTTAGATCTGCCGCATCGGCCAATCCTCTTCTCCTGACGCCGATTCGACACGTGTCAAAATCTGGCGTCAACACATGCCCCCCAGTTTCGGAGTAAAACATAATTTTTTCTTCGAAACTCTTTCTTTAATCCTTTTCTCCGAAACGGGCGCAGTAAAAATCTCCTTCCGTTCCGCGGTCTTCCGCATAATGATTGCAATTTCCTCCGACCGAGCGAGCGAAACGACCGCTTCCCTGGAATTCGTGTAGACGGTGCAGCAAAAATACCGCCTTTACCCTTGCTCTCCCGGATTATCCTTAAGTATTGGCATTCTCCGCCTACTTTCCCCACAAACCTAGCATCTTTCCTCAGCGAACCACTGTTCGTCTTCCTCCGAGCCCAATCGATCTCCAACCGCCCCCTCCGGCAACCTCACTCGCGATCTGCTTCAACTTCCCAATGGCGTCACCATCGGCGACCGCTCCAACCACGGAGGCTCTGTCGGCGATCCCCTCATCGGCGGCGGCCCAATCGGCGGCTCCACTGGCAGCCCCATCGGCAACGATGATCTTCATCCCAGAGGTAAACACTTGAAATTTCCCCTTTTGCTTTTCTACTGCTCCAGTATTTCCCGGATCCTTTCTCAGTTTTTTCCCCTTCTCTTCCTCTTTTAGGCATTTAGACACCAGATCACCATCCCTCTTTCAGAATCCCCTGATCTTACCTGCTTAGGCCCCATGGGGAACCCCGATCCAACTGACCTGATCAATCTAGAGACTCACAGAGTCCCGTTCAAGCAATCACCCATAGACCTAGATCAGTGGGTAGGCACTTTTAGGTCCTGGCCGAATGAGACCCCCGGCTGGAGAGAATGGTACCAAAGAATAGCCAGGTCTAGGAGAGTTCAGTGGGATGAACAAAAAATCGGCCAATGCATAGACCTTTCTCTGTCCCAGATGGAGAAAAATGAACCTTTGGTCACAGCAGCTTCTTACTTCTGGTCCGGCGCACTCAATGCGTTTCTTTTTGGACATGGACCTATGACCCCAACTTTGGCCGATGTCTTGTTGTTGACCGGCCTTGACATCTCCTCCGCCGATGTCCCCTTTAACTATCTGATTAAGCCATCACATCGGCTGGAAACCAAAGGAATCGGCGGATGGAAGGGGTACATCAGTAAAAATATGAAGACCGGGACAGTTTCAGAGAGAGAGCATACTGCATTCCTGATGATGTGGTTGGAGAAACACTTTTTCTATGGCAGAGCAGTTGGACCTTCTTCTAACACCCAAGCTTTAGCGGAAGCTCTGTCACTAGGATCGGCCATCCCCCTTGGAAAACATCTGCTGGGATCGGCCTACCACCTGATGCACCAAATCGGCACTAAGCTGTCAAAGGGGGAGCCGATTGGGAACCCTGGCGGTCCCTGGTGGTTCATCACTCTCTGGCTCAATTTATATATGAGCAAGGTCTCTCAGCAACGAATAGAGACCAAAACTTTCCCCAATATTGAGTCAGAGGAGAATCCAACCGTCCGACGACGCTGCAGATCCTTTGGAGAGGCGGCATCGGCCTTCCCTGGCTGTTAGTTTACTGCTGCCCGTACAGCTGAATATTTCAGATGCTTCTACAGTGGCCTTAGTGAAGAGACTGTCAGCTGGCATCCGTATCAGGCAGTAGAGCCGATTTTCGAACTTCCCAACAGCTACGACTTCTCCACTCATACTTTTGACAGGGAGCTTATGGATATCTTGATTAAGCCAGAGATTTTGCCAGCCAACTTCTTCTCTGGAAAGGACTCTCCCACATATGAATTCTAAAATCCATCGGCTGCAGCAAGGAAACTGGGCTTTGGCCAACTACCGATTCGAGTTTACTTCGCCGGTTAAGCAAAATTCAGAGATGGACTGACTACAAGTCTTGACTACAATCGGCTGTGCGATCTAGTACCAGATTCTAGCACCATTGACCTGAACAATTGGTCAGTGGCCCCTTTTGCCACTCAGCAATTTAAATTATGGTGGGCAGAATGGAAGCAATACCTTTTCTGCAAATCTTCATCAACATATTGCAACATTCTGGACCCAGAAAACATCGACCCAAGTGCAGCGGTATGTCCTTTCTCCCAGCCGATTTCAATGTTATCTCTTTCCATGCTCTCATCTTATCATTAACTTACATTTATCCTCTTAGTCTGAAAGCCAGGTCCCTCCGATGCGGAGCCGAAGCGGCAGGCTGATAGAGAACAACCATCCATATACACCATATCCACTCATCGGCTTTCATGCTCCAACCGTCAAGGATATTGCCACTAGCCGATCAAGACGAGTACCGAAGAGGCCAACCTCGAAGACAACAAGCCGTCGAGTGCGAGCCCGCATCGGATCGGCTGACCAAACGGCGGTAGCATCGGCCGAGACTCCGATTCCTTTATCCTTGCCAGCTACCGAGATAGCCGATCCTCAAGTCACCACCGAAGTCGGAGCAGCTGCAGCATCACTGCTAGTAGAAGCTGTTCAGGTAATCTTGCTTATTTCATATATCTTTTAAGTGCTCCACTAACACTAACTTTTCCTTTCTACCAGGCTGCACAAACCATTCTAGTGCAGTCTCCACAGCAATCGGCCACATCCCAAGTGGAAGCCGAAGCTCCTGCAGCTCCTCCCGTCGAGGTAGATAATCTCTTACCTCAATTTCTTGATATTCAGAGGACTTAACCGATCCTGATGCAGGCCGATTTGGGTATGCTGGCTGTAACCCCACAACAGACATCGGCCGGAAGATCAACAGAGGCATCGCAAATATTTCATGCCATCTTATTTCAATTACCCATAGCATACTCACAGGATCTGTTTTCCATACCTTTTCAGGAAGCTGGTCCGAGCGGAGCATTAATAGTTGTTGAATCTTCTTCCTCTGACGAGCCGATTGTACCAGCCCCTGAGACGAGGGAGGCGCTCCCACCGGCGCAAGCAAGAGAAATTCGTTTTAAGGAGGTAACAAACTTGCCATTGGAATCGGCCAATTCCCCTGTACTGCTTGCTAACCCTTCTCTTTATTTCCCCACAGGAGCAAGATGCCCCGAACAACAGCATTTTCTCCTTTGCCGTCTCTTTGCTTGATGATGAGGAAATTGCTTCATGCCCGATTCTGTCGAGCTCTGCTTCCGATGATGTACACGCCAAGCTCGAAAGCATGTGGATTCTCCTTCAAGACGATATCGGCCAATTGGTAGAAGACGCTTCGCCGATTCGACGACTTTTCAACGATATCAAGGGTCGAATCCCGGAAGAAACAACAGAAAGCTTGGAGCGTGCTGCATATATAGAACATATGCAGACTCCGGTTTCCAGGGCCCTGCGCCATATGGCCGATCGCGCCCAGCTGGCAAAAACCCGGGAAGAGGCCGATTCATGCAAGCACCGGGCTCAAGAGGTACATCAACGGATCAATTTCCTCGAGAGCTGTCGCCCGGATGTCGTCGGCACGATAGATCGGCTCAAACGGAGGAGAGCCCAGCTGGCCAAGGAGATGGAGCAGATAACCAAGGATATAGCCGCTGAAAAAAAAAGCTTCAAGAGCTCCCGTCCGCCATCACTGGGCTGAAGCAAGAAAGGTAGAACTTGGCCCATGAAGCGATAAGACTTTGTCGCCATATGTCAGAAGTTCCCGGATCGGCCGATGATGACCAGCGAGTACTAGATTCGGCCGATCAAATTAGGCAACGAGCTATCGCGGCCATAGATGCTTTTCTCGGGCTGTAAAGAATACTGTAAACATTTAATACCCCTTTAATGTTACTGCGCTAATTTGCTCCTTTAATGTCACTGCGCTGACTTGATCTTGGACCACTTCTTTTGCCAGCTTTGCATTTATGAATGCTTTTACTCCGATGGGACGTGTCTCACCATTTATCTACCTCTCTTTCCTTTATAAGCAGATCCTTCACCGTCTCCAGAGGCATACGCATTACTCATCTTCTCTCTCTCTCCAGCACCAGATCTTTATCCTCCAAACCGAACAGCAAGATGTCTTCTTCGTCCTCTTCATCTTCTTCCTCTGTCAACCAGGTATGAACTCTCTTCTGCCTTTCCCCTAGACATCTCAATCGCTCTGATGTTGGGTAGTCTTTTCATCTCTGTTTAGCCAAAACGTCTCAGCCCTGGTCTGGAACGAGCGATCGAAATCATGCATTCAGACGAACCACTATCGCAGGCAGACAAAGATCTGATAAGAGCTTATGCTAAGGAACTTAGAGATCATGTTCCCGCTGTTGTCCAGGAGTATTGGGACCTTATAGATGCTCACTGCTTGGTCCGTAAACGACCACCCTCTGAGAAGAGTCCTCCACTCCCTCATCAAGTCAAGACTGAAGCTGCCATGGAGAATCTAGAGGAGAAGAAGACCCGCCTCCTGATAGAACTTTGCGATCAAGCTGAGACTGGTGCCACCGTAGAGAATCCAAAGGAGAATAGGACCCGCCTCCTGATAGAACTGGGTCGTGTCGAGAGAGAAATCCAGAACAGGCGTAGTCAATAGATATATCGGTATTTTTATCCTAAGGGCGACTTGTACCATGTCGGCCATGTACTCTGTCGTTTTTATCCAATAATGAACTGGTCAAAACGAATCACAATGTTTCTTTCTTCAGGCGATGTCACCTTTGCATCGGCTATGCAGACGAAAGCCGATGGAAATCGGCCATGTTGTCCTGATATATCTTACTGCAAATTATGCATCTACCCAAATGCTTCGATAGTACCTCTTCAGATATCGTCCGTTTAAAGCTCTTGGGAACTCTTCCCCTTCAATAGTTTCTAGAATATATGCATTTCCAGGGGCACATCGGCCGATTCTGTACGGCCCTTCCCAAGTCGGTGACCATTTACCGAATCTGGGATCTTTGGATCCTATCGGCAGCACCAACTTCCATACCAAACCTCCCTGAGAGAATTGTTTAACTTTGACCTTTTTGTCATACCATCTGGCCACCCTTTTCTTGTTCTCCTCTATACTGATCAGGGCCCTCAACCGCAGACCTGCCGAATCATCAAGTTCGTCCTTCATGAGGAAGGAATAGTCATCGGCCGTCAACTGATCTTGAAGCGATATACGCCTTGACCCCGTCCGTAATTCCCAAGGCAAGACTACCTCATGACCATAAACCAGCTGATAAGGAGATATCTTAGTGGCTCCATGACAAGCCATCCTATAAGCCCATAAAGATTCAGCCAAAGACATATGCCACTTTTTGGGTTGTTCTTCTATCGTTCTCTTGATTAGCTTGATTATCCCTTTATTGGACGATTCTGCTTGGCCATTGGCTTGAGCATAATATGGAGAAGAATTTAATAATTTAATCCCCATATCGGCGGCAAACTCTCTGAATTCTCCAGAAGTAAACATTGTTCCTTGGTCAGTTGTGATGGTTTGAGGAATACCAAATCGATAGATAATATGGCTTCTAACAAATTCAATCATATCGGCCGATGTCACATTCCTTAAAGGAACTGCCTCCACCCACTTAGTAAAATAATCTGTGGCTACCAATATGAACTTATGCCCTTTTCTGGATGGAGGATGAATCTGTCCGATGAGATCTATTCCCCAACCTCTGAACGGCCACGGCTTAATTATTGGATTCATAGCCGATGCTGGCGCGCGCTGTACATTGCCAAACTTCTGATAGTCGTGGCATCCTTTGTAATATTTGAAACAGTCCTCAAGAATAGTTGGCCAGTAATACCCATTGTTTCTGATCATCCATTTCATTTTGTGAGCCGATTGATGGGCTCCACATATGCCTTCATGGATTTCTCCCATCAGGACCTTTGCCTCTTCTGTTCCCAGGCACTTGAGAAGAACTCCATCAATCGTTCGGTAAAACAAATCATCTCCAAGCAACACATATTTTGTAGCTTGAAAATGTATTCGCCGATCCACTTTCCGGGAAGGATCCTTCAAATAATCGGCGATTTCCTTTCGCCAGTCATCGGTCGCGAGCTCTAACATCATAGCTCCCCGAATCGGCCGATACCCGAACGCATGTTGGGCTAGCCTGTTGGCCTCTTCATTATAATTTCTGGGGATATGCTCAATTATTGCAGACTTGAATTCTTTTAAAAGCTGAAGGCAATCTTCATAATAAATCCTCAAGATATCATCCTTGCACTCGGCTCGCCCTGTTAGCTGATCCATAATGAGCATGGAATCTCCAAAAATTTCGACTGCATCAGTCTTGATTTCCCTTAATAATTGGATGCCCTTCAGAACGGTTCGATATTCCGCCTGATTATTGGTCGCGGAAGCTTCTATCGGCAGAGAGAAATCATAACTTGCCCCTCGAGGCGATATAAGAACGATGCCGATTCCTGATCCGGCCCCACACGAAGAACCATCGAAGTATAGAGTCCATGGAACCGGCTCGACGATAGCAATTTCTGGCCCACAATGCTTAGCTACGAAATCGGCCATGACTTGACCCTTGACAGCTTTGGCCGATTCGTACCTCAAGTCGAATTCTGACAGAGCCAGGATCCATTTTCCAATCCGCCCTTTCAAAATCGGCAATGATAGCATATATTTCACCACGTCATCTTTGCATATAACTATGCGTTCTGCCGATAACAAATAGTGCCTGAGCTTGGTACACGAGAAGTATAAACACAAGCACAACCGCTCCACCGGTGAATATCTTGTCTCAGCATCCAGGAGTCTTCTGCCGACATAATATACCACCCGTTCTTTCCCTTCGAACTCCTATACCAACGCCGATCCAATGGCCTGTTCATCAGCCGATAAATATAATTTGAACGGCTTACCAGGCTGTGGCGGGACTAACATCGGAGGTGAAACCAGATATTGCTTAATATCTTCCAATGCTTTGCGTTGTTCTTCTCCCCATACAAATTCCTGATCGGGCTTTAATTTCAACAAGGGAGTAAAAGCTCGAATACGCCCTGACAGGTTGGATATGAATCTCCTGATAAAATTAACCTTGCCGATCAGGGACTGTAGCTCAGTTTTACTCCGTGGGGCCACAACTTTGTTGATGGCATCTATGGTCTTCCGGTTGACTTCTATCCCACGCTCATGAACCATAAATCCTAAGAATTGCCCGGCCGATATGCCAAATGCACACTTGTTCGGGTTCATCTTCAACCCATATTTCCTTATGCACTCCAGTACCTCTCGTAAATCGGCCAGATGTTCTTGGTGACTTTTTGACTTGACCACGACGTCATCTATATAAATCTCCACCGATGCACCAATAAGCTTGTGGAAGATATAGTTCATGGCCCGCTGATATGTAGCACCGGCGTTCTTTAACCCGAAGGTCATTACAACCCATTCAAATAAACCAAGATGACCTGGACACCTGAAAGCCGTCTTCGAGATATCTTCTTCGGCCATTAATATCTGATTGTACCCGGCATTACCATCCATGAAACTGATGACCTTGTGTCCTGCAGTGGCATCTATCAAGATATCGGCCGTTGGCATCGGATATCCATCCATTGGTGTGGCCTGATTTAAGTTCCTAAAATCGATGCACACGCGCAACTTTCCATTCTTCTTATACACGGGCACAATATTAGAAATCCATTCAGCGTAGCAGCACTGCCGAATAAATCCTGCTTCAATTAACTTTGTGATCTCGGCCTTTATATCAGGTAGGATCTTGGGGTTGCACCGTCGTGCAGGTTGCTGATATGGCCGATATCCTGATTTTATAGGTAACCGGTGTTCAACAATGGACCGGTCTAGACCTGGCATCTCATGATATTCCCAAGCAAAGCAATCCTTGAATTCTTTTAATAAACTTATCAACTTACACTGGTACTCAGGATCCAAATTAGCACTAACATACGTCGGCCTTGATTTGTTGTTATCTCCCAAATCTACCATCTCCAATGAATCGGCCAACGTAAATCCATGCCCAAGCTTCCCATCTTCTCAGACGAGCTGATCCATCTATTCTGAATCTTCAGAGCCGACTGCTTGGATCGGCTGTAGACCAAAATCGGACACCTTCAGGAAGTCAGTGTCCCAAATCCTGCCAGATATACACCTGACGTGCTCGCAGCTCCATTGTTGCGTATCGGCCGCTGCGACGCTGTAGGCGGAATCGGCGGTGACTATCTCCGTACTGTCGCCGACCCATTGCACGAGGCATTGATGCATTGTAGATGGGACACAGCAGATTGCATGTATCCAGTCGCGACCGAGCAGCATGTTGTAGGATCCCTTACCATTAATAACGAAAAAGGTAGTAGGAAGGGTCTTACTGCCGATGGTGAGGTCGACGCAGAGCGCTCCACGGGCGGGAGACACGTTGCCTTCGAAATCCTTTAGCATCATGTCCGTCTTGGTGAGATCTTCATCGCTCTTGCCTAGCTTGCGGAACATGGCATACGGCATGATGTTGACTGCGGCGCCTCCATCTACTAGTAATCTGGTGACGGGTCGTCCGTTAACATAGCCTTTGAGAAACAGCGCTTTAAGATGTTGCCGTTTTTCTTCTTCTGGTTTCTCAAAAGTAGCCGTCATCGGCTCTAACACCAGTTGCGCCATTTGCTCTTCCATTCTTGTCGCTTTGTCTCGATCGTCAGGCGCCATGAATTCCATCGGCAATATGAACACCATGTTGATGTCGGCTGCCGATTCTTGATCGTCCGCTCTCTGGCTGTTGTTTCTCTTGGGGCGCCAAACCCGAGACTTAACGTTTCTTTTCTCCACCGCTTGCCTCTGCTCTTCTTCCTGTTGCTCCCACTGGCGCAGGCGTTGGATCCTCCGTTTCTGTGATCTGGATAGGCCATCGGGACACCACCTAGAGTTTACTGGTTTAGCCGATGATCTGGCGTGTTCCCAATCTGGTTCCCTTTCTAGGGGGTTTTCATCTGATACTCTGTCATCAGCCATCTCTTCCAGCCGATCGTGCGCGCTGATTCTGCCCCCCATTCCATCCTGTTGGTTGATCCTGCCTTTTGACCGGTGATACTGGTCAACTCTGCCCCCAGCCGATCATGCACTGAAATGCGTTGTCCCTCTTGTTCGCGCCGATTTCTGTTGATCGGCTCTGATCCTCTGTCCCTAGAGCGTGATCTTTTAAATGGGCGATTGTTGCAACTTAATCCGTTGCACTCAAGACAGTTATCGGCTGACGGCAATCGAATGTCGTTCTCCCAGCAGTGGATGAAGAACGGACATTGCCAGTGATCTTCGTGCCGGCGCATCATTTCGTCACGATATCTCGACCGTTCCTGTTGCCGCTGATATTTGTTGAGCAAGAATCGGGATGTGACGGGTCTGCGCGATGGTTCTGGCCCCTGCCTGTTCCTTTTGATTTCAGCCGCTGTGACTTGCTTCCTGGGGTCTATGGCGCCGTTCCTTCTTGCCGATTCTAACGTCAGCATCTTGGTTTGAAGTGGAGTTTTCCCGTGTCCACCATGTTAGCCGGAAAAGGATGCTGATCTATCTTCATCGGCTTTGCCGATTTAGCCGGGGTTTCAAACTTGAGCCTCCCCTGCTCGATGGCCGATTGTATCTGCTGACGAAAGATCTTGCATTCATTTGTGTCATGAGACGTGGCGTTGTGCCATTTGCAGTACTTCATCTTTTTGAGCTGATCGGCCGAAGGGATGGTATGATACTGAGATAGCTTGATCTGCCCTTCCTGTAGTAATAAGTCGAAAATCTTATCGGCTTTTGATGTGTCAAAGCCGAATGTTTCTGGTTCTTTCTTTCCGAAAGGGCATGATATTGGCTTTTTGCCTTTTACCCATTCTGCCAGGCCGATTTCCTCCTCCTCATCAGATTCAGACCCTTCTAGGTACGCCACCTTCTTCTGGAAATTCCTCCGCTGCTCAAACGGACGGACTTCCTGTCCAGCCAATTGGTGAACGATCTAGCTTAGGCTTTCAAATTCCTGCGAAGCATACCTTTCCTTGATTTGTGGCAGGAGGCCTTGGAAAGCGATATCGGCCAACTGTGCATCGGTCAGAGCCAGACTGTAGCATTTGTTCCTGACCTCTCTGAACCTCTGTATATATCCAGTTACTGGTTCATCGCTCCTCTGCCTGAGGCTGTTCAAATCTGAGAGCTTCATCTCATGAACTCCTGCGTAGAAGTACTTATGGAACTGCTTCTCCAGATCGGCCCAAGTAACAATAGAATTTGGTGGCAAAGTGGTGAACCACTGGAAGGCCGATCCGGACAGAGACGATGAGAATAGACGCACCCTCAGAGCATCTTGCATGGCGGCTTCACCGCACTGGATGATGAATCTGTTGACGTGCTCAACGGTGGATGTGTCGTCCAGCCCCAAAAACTTGGTGAAATCGGGTACCTTGTAGCGGTATGGGAACGGCAGCAAGTCATAGGCCGATGGGTATGGCGTCCTGTATATGTAGGTCTGCACTTTTGGCTTCAACCCAAACTGGTCCTGAATCACCTCTGCTATTCTTGCCGTCCAGTCCACCTGCTGCTGATGAACGACCGTTCACGGTGCCGGCATATGTTGAAGGGCTGGTGGTGGTGCAGCTGGATGATGGATCGAAGTATGCGGTGAATTTTGCTGAGCAGCTGACAGTTGATGGCGAAGTGAATCTGCCGCCCCGTCGTACGTCATCATCGGCGCCGTGCTTCTGAGTGCTTCTACGGCGCCTGCCCCCCCTGCCGATTTCTGATGAGATTGGCTGATACTGAAGGACTGTCGGCCGGACGGCCGATTGGGGCGGCGCCTGGATTGGATAGCTTCCATGCCCGGTTGATGGATCGGGGAAAGCCGTCATCATCGATGTTCCCCAGGGTACTGAGCTTGTGGGCAGCGACTGCACAGAAGCAATCTGGACGGGTTGAAACGGTGCCTGTGATGGGAAACATGGCGCACCGCTGTATCTCGGAGACGCTGGAGGCAACGGAGTGTTGTACCCCTCGCGTTGCGTCAATATCGGCTGAGGAGCCGATTGGGACGCGCCTGGTAAGCTTCTGGCTAGAAGCGTAATTGGCGGGGCATATGCTGGCCCCTGATAGCCTTGAACTGCTCTGCTGGCCAGAGAGCTGATGACGGCGTTGTACACCGTGTTGGTCATCACCGAGGATTGGTCGATGAACGCCTGGTAGACGGACTGTTGGATCATATCGGACATCTTGCCCGAGTCCTCGGCAATGGTGATGTGGCGGGGAACTGGAATAGGAGCTTTCTTGATAGCTTCCCCGCTTCTTGTACGACTGAACGACTGCAGATACATCTTCTTGTAATCTTCTAGATGTTTAGCTACTTCTTCCCTCTGGTCGTCCTTGAGATCCGCTTCTGTGACCTCAATGATGTTGCTGTCGAAAATTTTTGCATTTTTCGACATGTCAGATCTTGAAGTAGTCCCACTGGGCGTGCCAAAAGTGTGTTGGCACTAAAATCGGCCAGACAGGAGTCGGCCAATGGTCTTCAGCGTCGGACACACGACCCGGGAGATCTGCTTATCTCCTGTTCGGGTTATCGCCCTGGTGCGGTTCGCGCGGCGTGCCAGTCAATCTGACCTGTTGATTGATCAGGAAATAAAAGTATTAAATTCCAGGCGCTCCGATCGGCTGGAGTTCCGATCTGTCCTGAAGAGCGCGTCGGCGAATCGGCCGATTTGCTGTGAAGATGATCGCCTATGGATCAGCCGATAATCGCGTAATAATTGCAAAGAAAACTGCTGGAGCGATCCTGATCTCAAGCTAGATAACTGGTGATAATACTAGAAAAACAAGCAAACTTGCAATTCTAGTAAATATCGATAACTGGTGAATAAACCCAAACGAAACCACAGCGATGCGCCCGTGGTTAAAGCTCGGATATTACTCGGTAAGCGGAACCTACCAATTGGCCGGAGATCACGTTGATGCAGCCCTGCCAATCTGTACGAACTCGTGAAAGAAGAAAAAGTATTGGCGAAGTCGCCGACTTGAAAGTAAAGTACTAGTAGAAAGTAAAAAGTATTTTGTTGATTGATGTGTTGATATTCTGCAAACCCCTGACGACTCCTATTTATACCCTAAAACTAGGACTCCTGGTCGATTACGACTTGTTACAACCTTATTTAAAACAGTAAAACTACTATATCTATAATATCTTTAAAAGGAAACGGACTCCCGCAAAATCTCCCGCCGCCGTCTCCTAATCCAATCAGGACCTTTCCAATTGCTTCCTGACCGACTTAGCGTCGCTCTGTTGACCAACTTTTGACCGGGACCCTCTGAAGTAACCCCAACCTGTTGGCGTAAGCTGTATCACCAATCGGCCGATTTCCAACTGTTACCTCAATCGGCCAATTACTTACTGTAGCCTTCAGATCTGCCGCATCGGCCAATCCTCTTCTCCTGACGCCGATTCAACACGTGTTAAAATTTAGCGTCAACAATTATATAATTATGTTATTTATGTGCTTATTTTCTTATGATCAACTATGCATTATTTAGTATTTACTATTAATTATTATTTATTAATTATTATTTGTGTATATATATGACCGTTCAAAATATTCGTGACCGGTTCAGTTGAACGGTCTAAAATTTTTTGAACCGACAGTTCCACCGTTACGAAACGACTTAACATGTGAACCATTGAATCTACGCTCTCGCCGGTTCGATTATCGGTCCTAATAACTTGGGGTGGTGGTGGCGGTGGTGTTGGGGTTGGGGTGGGGGAGACTCTTGTCATCATTATCCTAGCTCCCTTCCTCGTTCGATTCAAAAAAAAAATAATACTCCTCTTCCTCGTTAGGCAACGCCAATCCATTCCCATGGCGCCCTCGTTCAAGACAAACCCGCTGTCACTGAGCGTGCCGGATCCTGCGCTCGACCGCTGGCTCCGTGACTCCGGCTACCTCGACCTCCTGGACTCCGCCGCCACAGCCTCCTCCTCATCCGCCTCGGGCCCCTCCACCGCCGCCGTCAGCCCCACTGCCGGCTCCGCCCCAGCCTCCTCCGGCGTAGCCGCGGACGTCCTCTCCTTCGGCCGCACCCTCGCTTCGCTCCTCGCGCTCAACCCATTCGCGCGCCTCTCCTCCGCGGACCTCGCCGCGCCCACCCCGTCCTGGTCTCCCTCCTTCGTCGGTCCCCCCGGCGTCGCGTCCTACTCTTGGCCGCCGACCCCGACCCAGGCTAGGCTCCGTGTCCAGGAGAACGTCCGCCGGTACGCACGCAACTATGCTGCGCTCGCCATCCTCATCTTCGCATGCTGCCTGTATGTATTGTATCCCATTCCCCTTATCAACCCCTCCTTCAGCCTCTCCAATTCTCAAAGCCGCTAGCTTGATGAAATTCTGTTAACACCGGGCAGGTACCGGATGCCGATGGCGCTGCTGGGGATGCTGGCCAGCCTCGCGGTTTGGGAGGGCGTGCGTTACTGCCGGTACTACTGGGGTCTCACCACCAGCGCTCCAGGGATTGCCCAGGCTATGCTGCGCTGTGCGCAGATTGGTGAGTATGCTATTCCTGCCCAACACTTGGTTTGATATCTTTTATTTACGAAGTAACAATTGGGATTCCGGCGCTAGAAAGATTAAGTAGATGATTAGATGGATGCAGTGGTGGAGGATGGAATAAAA
The DNA here is from genome assembly GCA_032594955.1 of Panicum miliaceum. Classification (NCBI taxonomy): domain Eukaryota; kingdom Viridiplantae; phylum Streptophyta; class Magnoliopsida; order Poales; family Poaceae; genus Panicum; species Panicum miliaceum. The sequence goes on along the minus strand of CM064066.1, from coordinate 23,958,928 downwards.
TTAAGGTATGGCAAAGTTGATAGCGTAGACAACAAACTAAGATTCGAAATTAAAGTAGGCTATACTTATTGCAAAATTAAAGTATGATTCATGTAAGTAAATTTCAAATCACAATGCATACCTGTGGCATTGACCTTGTCCTTTCCCTTACAATCCATCTTTACTTAATTACTTTCACCAATTCACCGTGTTTCTAAATTAACCTACAAATCACCAATGAAACAAATGGAACCATACGAACAGCTAAAGCAACAGGCAGCTGGTCAATTGCCTGCTTGGCTGCTCGGGTCTTGTGTCGTAGCCAGGTAACCACACCAGCACGCTGCCTGCTGGATTGCCGATCAGGTCCTCTGCGCCCTTGGTCAGCGTCGCGGGATACCGTTCTACTTCGATGGATGATGGTTCCTATCTGTCTCGCGCAGGGGAAGAACCAAAACAGATGTGTGTGTGATGTCTTGAAATCTAGCGGCAGGGGAAGTACCTGGGCTGGCAGAGTGGGACCTGGCTATGGCTGCTAGTCTCAGGTCGCAGCTCACACTAAAGCCCAAATAACAGTTTAGTATCTCATCTTCTTTCTCATCTGTCTTGGCTCTTCATCTGCGAGGACAGGCAGCTGACAGCCATGAAGAATGACAAACAGGGACGGCCAGCCGACGATTCGCAGGGATTAGTTGTGGAGGAACCAAGGAATGGTGAGCACAGCACCATACTGGGTCTTCTGCCACTGGATGCACGCCGTTAGGTTGCAAAGTGGAATGAGTAAAATCATCAGCTTGTGAATTCCAGTGCCTGAAGGATTGCAAATAGATGTTGTGAAAGCATTAGTAGCTCTATGTCAAGCCTCTACGAAATTAAATAAGATGACATGAAGTGGAGCAAAGGACATGATAGATGCAGCTTTAAGATTTGATGACATGTAATCTATCATACAAATGTTGTCTACTTAGGAAAAATGTATGTCCTTAAACCATTTGCTCTCCACTCAGTGCAACCAATTATTTTATTGAAAAGCTCTGTACAAAACAAAATTCGTACGAGTTCATGTATTATGGTATATTCCTAAAGAAATTATTGTTATCATGAATATTCCAAAGGAATTTAACCTTTTCCAGTATGCCCAATCTAATATGCAAACTCATAAGCAATGATGAAACAATGTTGATTTGACATTATTCTAACGGATCGAAAAAACAATCCGACTGAGGAACATTACCCCTTCGCATCTTGCCCTGTCTGAAAGAAGAACAAGATGAAACTATGCATCCACAGATTGATACTAATTTTATGAATGCCATTACGGGAAGCTAACGAGTAACCTGTGAGCTCGTCACTGATTCCTTGTCCCTATGCTTGTTCGCTGGTTCCTCGCGCAGTCAAGATTGTGCTCCAGTCAAGATTCTTGAGTCCCCCTATTACCGAATCACGCAGGAGATGACTCGATTGCTTCAATGGGCAGCTCCCGTGAAGTAGATTGCGCTCCTTCTGCATGCACGCTATAGGCGAGGGCAGGGATGATGGCTGCAGAGAGAGCCGCTGCCACGAGACGTGGAAGCTTTGAACAGGAAGGGATTTGACAGGATTACCGTCTCTTACCCGGTCAACATATGCATAATACTCCTACCCTTCCCCTGATGGGTAGATGATTTGTACCCATGGCCTACCTAAAAGCTCTCGGGTGTGGATTTAGGCTAGGGTTAAGGAGACCCAATGACAGGTATAATTGTCAATTTGGCATCCTGTGTTTCAGTTCATCCAAAATAATTAGGGGAAATCTCCTATTTGCCATCCATGAGGTAGCTTACCTTGTATATGCCATGACAAACATATCGAAACATTTTCTGTTCATGCCAAGCATAGAGAGGTCAAACAGCATCACTGATTGATGAGAAATGATATGGATGCACCTGTCTATAATTTTGGCTTTTGGGAAATGATGGTCCACCGAGATGTGATAGTATATTGCATTACAGCCTAATGTTGCATCATGTATCTAGTCACGAAAAAGGGTTCAATTGTAGAAACTAGAAGCAATGAATAATGTTCAAATGGGAAGTGATAAGAGTGAGGTCTGACATATTTGTGGTGAATTTTTAGATTGGTACTTCTTTGTTAGCTTCCTCCTGCCATTAGTTTTACTACAATCTAGCAGTTTATCGTGAGTTATTTAAAGATGTCAAAATATTGCACTGCTTAGAAATCTCAGCAGATTGAACTGGTGCTCGATTCTTCCCCCTCGTGGAATTTGTGTCTTATGGTAGAGTGGGTGAGAGAGCAGAGGGGGTGTTGCTCTACTAACTCTGCCCGACCTGGGGCAGCTACTCAGCAGGATAGCTGCAGCCCTTCAGAGACACACTAAACAGCTGTTAGACTTAAAACAGGAATAGTCCTGCTCACAAATATTCTGGAGCATGTGCTGTACTTCTCATTATTCTAAATGGGCTCAAACTGAACTAGAAGCCTTCAATCTTCAGACATACATGAGAACCAGCTTTTACATCTGTAAGAACCAATTTATACGTACTAGAAGCTCATTATACTGCAGTCAAATGCCACAATTTACAGTTTGAGAAACCACTGCTTTTGCATCCGTAAGAACCAATTTACATAATGTAGACAAAAAATATTACACGCTATTACCAAAGAGTCAATCACTTTGAGGCGATACCTAGCATTTCCACCTAAGCTTGGTTACCAGGAGTAACTAGCAGGCTATTCCTGGTTCCAGTTATCTCTTGTGGCGTGCAACAGGTTACTGGCAAGACCCAGCCAGATGATGATTGCAGGATGCTAGTATAGTGCTAGGTTTTTCCATTTGGGTTTTCACCCTGGCATCACACATGCTGAGCTTAAAGTTTTTTTATTCTCATGAATCATGTCATCTTTATTTTGGTTTTAAATATCATTCCTGCCCTTTTGTATTGACTACTTGTTCTGTTTCTTAACAGCTACTGCCATACTACTGTACGTTTGCAAATTGCAGTTTGTTCTTGTGTATGCCATTGGATTGAGTTATGCAGGTGAGCGGTCTCCAGGCTCTCCCATTCCCTATTTCCTCGGACTGAGAATAACACAGGGCACTATGTGCTGCAGTGATGATGTTGCACGCCTCTCTTCGAAAGTTGACTCCCTCAAATCTACCAGATCCTGGTAATAATAACAGGAGGGCACAACCAAAACAGAACTAAGTTACATGTCAGACAGCAAAGGGGATGTTGAAGGCTAGAGACGTGTCATTCAAACATTGCATATGGCTGATACTTGATAATCAAGGCCTCTTGGGGGCATATGGCTACCGTTGCAAAGATTAGTGCCCTTCCTGATGCAACTGTTCGTGCGACAGATAGCATGGTAGTCGGCTAGTAGCATCGAGCGAGATGTTTTATGCTGGCATCTGTGTCTTTCCTGATTTCAATATTCATAGCTCGTTGGAGAACAAGACGTCTGACTTTTTGAAGCCCAGGCTTATGCTGATAACGCGTTTGTGCTGGTTCCCAACACCTCCCTTTTCGCTGGCGCAACTACAAAGATCCTCGATGGGCATTGTCACTGTGCATGGCTGTGCTCCTTTATCTGCTGTAGCCTACATCCGCCTGTTCTGAAACTGTAACCAGAGAGCGCATCTAGCGTTACGGGGCCTATCACTGCTACCTTGTTGCAGGAGAATCGTTGTGTGGTTTGGTCTGGTCATATTAGAATTTAGTCTGAACTAATATGTTCTGCTCCGTGCACCAAGTGTAGGCAAATCAGTTCGATCAGTAGTTTGGTCTGTTCACGTTTAATTGAATCTTTATCGTGGGGCTATCGCTGATACTGAATCCAGGTGTGGCAGACCTTAAGAAAATGGAAGATGCAATTTTACAGAAACCTGATTTTTAGTTAAATTTCAGGCTATGAATCCCACCCATCTAACCTCAATAGGATAATCTAGCAGCTAGATTCTGATACGTGCTCTTGTTGTCGAGCTTCCCATCACCTTGCCCAGCTTCCCTGGTCCATGATGGCTTCCCAGCTGCTGCGTCCGGTTCCACTGCGCCCCCCCCCCCCCCCCCCCCCACACACACACACACGCTAACTACTGCCCAACATCGCCCCCGCTCAAGCCCTTCACATCCGGTTGTTGACCGACTGCCCCAGTGGCCGGTGGCTCTTGCCGCCTCGCTGCCCCACCACACCAACCACCTCTACCGTCCTTCCTCCCTCCCAATCCGTCCATTCTAAACTTGAGGAATCCCGCTCAAAAAAAAAAAACTTGAGGAATCCATTTTCGCCATTAAGTCCGGAACCTTAATATCCGTACATTCATTGCTGGCTTTTCCTATGTTCTTTGTCACCTAAAATCTCCAAAGAATTCAGCCATCTAAAGAATAGGTGTGCAATAATATTAATATGGAGGCTGATACGGGGAGAGGGATCTCCCGATAAGAAATCGGCGAGAGCCCCCCACCCCCCCCAACCCCCCCCCCCCACCCCGCCCCATATTACGAAAAACAAATACCCCGTCGTCTTTCTCATCCTCATCCACCCAACCCTGCCCCATCCCACCCCGCCGCTGACCTCCCCCTCGCCAGCGTCGCGAGGACCGCCCTCTCTATCCCCTCACCCTCCCCTACCCCTTCCATTCGAAACTATGACGAGTGGTCCCGCCTCGCCACCGACCTCCCCCTCGCCGGCGTCGCAGCGACGCCGGCGAAGACCGCCCTCTGCTCCCCCTCCCCCACCCCATCCACCTCCACCAGATTCCCCTGCTGCCAGCACCGCCCAACCGGCCTCCCCCACCACCCGCCCGGCGATGCCATCGCCGCCAGCCTCGCCGCCCACGACCCACCACACCACCGCCGGTCCGGCGTCCTCCCTGGCCATCCCTTTAGATCCGACAGCTACTACTCCCGTCCCCAACCCGAAACCCCCAAATCGTAACCCAAACCCGAAACCCTAACCCGAACATAGCTCTCCGGAGAAGACAGTGTGCTACGGGAGGAGGAGGTGCTCGCCAGAAAAGAAGGTGCAACCTAGAGTTACTTTCTTCTCTTTTATGTCACTTCTTTATGTGTGGAGTTACTTTCTTCTTCTCTTTTGTTACTTTGTTGTGTGTGTTCATAAAAGTAACAAGAGGGTTCTTCAGATACCCCTAAATAGAGAGGGCTCTTTGTGTAGTTTATAGGTATTAATATTTATATATATTTTGTGATGTGCCTTTTCTTCCAAGCAAGAATTTTTTTGGCCAATGAAAGAAAACTTTATTACATACTCAATATGGTGTTACAATCTTGACCAATAACTGCTGGAGACACACGGGACAATGGTAACGCCATACAGCACTATGACTAAAACATTTTAATAGATGGGACAATTAGATTTTTTTATTTTGTTTTAACCCATACCCTTCCTTTTCTTTTCCATTTTTTCCCTTCCCTCCTTCATTTTTCATTCTTTGGTCCGAACCAGCCCCGCTGGCCCATCCTCACCCTAGCCCAGCTGCCCCTGCACCGCTATCCCCCTTCCCTCTACTCGTCCTAGCTCCCTACCCCAGCCCAACCCGTTCTCCCTCTCTCACCGACCCGCTCGCTCGTCGATCTTTTCCGCAACCTCGTGCCTGGCCCGGACGCATGGCTAGTCCGAGCTGAGCACATCGTGCTGGCCATCCCTTGGCCCGCACGTCAACGTAGATGTGCCCCCTATAAAACCAGGCTGAGACACCTCCCTCTCTCGCGCTGAGCCGCAGCCGACACCCTAGCCCTAACCCCCTAGTGTCGCCTCTCCACTCAAGCTCATCGCCGTCATTGCTCTCGCTTCGGTCAACTGCTTTGCCGCCTTTTGCCGATGACCACAAGCCACCCCCCCCCCTGAGCTTCACGACATGGTAAGGATCCTCGACAACCCGTTTTCCCCGTATCCCTTGCTATCGGCCGAGCAACATTGCTCACTGGAGCACCCGAGCCGCCTCTCGCCATCGCCCCGCCTCTCCAGCATGTAAAACCCATGTAGCAACCCCTCCGTCATCTTCCCGAGCTCCCAAGCTTGCCCCCCATCTACCCCCCTTCGAAAACCGTGCACCCAAGCCCCTAAACAGTCGTCTCCGGTAACCCACTATCGTCGCGGCGTCTCCAACGTCCCACTGCCAACTACAAGCAGCCGCGCACCGCAACCGTCCATTCCTAATCCAGAGGTCCCATCGGGGTTAATACCAACTGTTGGTTTTTTTGAAGAAAACCGCCTAGGTTTTTAGGAAATAAACCCCCGATCCTGACTAGTTCAAAAGTAATTAGTTTTAGATCCTATTTCTTTTGTTTAGGCCCCCAATCTTTAAGGAAATTAGGTTTTATACAAAATTAGGTTTTAGACCTCGATTTCTTCATTTATAGCCCCTGTTAGTGTTGGTATTTTTTACGGTCACAGATAAATCCGCAAGTGCATGGAATACAGTTGTAGTATTTTACTAGTGAGTAATCTTCAGTGTCGTATTTATATTTCGCAGGGAAGGCGGCGGTTATAGAATAGATAAGTTGATGATTAATTTTTGATTGAATATTCAATGTACAAACAGGGGTAAGTATAATATATGAATAGAGGTAGTGTGACACACGAGTTAAATCAAGCTCAAACTCATGAATAGGCATAGGCAGGAAGAAAGGAAGAAGAGAACTACTTGGGACTTAAGTACTCCTATCTAAACATACAACTTATATTGTACACATACACACGTAGACATGATTAAGCCTCAGCTATAGGCTCCCAGACACTACCGGGAGAACCGCACATGATTCTTTCCCAGGAGCCCGCTCCCCGACATCTCGTATTCCAAGGCAGAAAGCTTCTAGGGTTCCAGATCCAATCTGACCCTCCCCGGCTCCATCACCCGCCAAGTCGATGAGCTCTCCATCAACGACTTGGCCTAGAGCCGTGTCACGACGACCCGTCGCCCCCTCATCAGCGCTAACGACATCATCTCCAGGGTGGATCATGTCAGTTGCTCCATCGCCGAGTGCATTGAGCTTGCAGAGGTTGCGCTCCTGCCGCCCAAACGACTCGGCTCGGCCGAATTCCACATGGACTTCGCAACAACTCCGCGTTTTACTTGGACTAGATTCGAGTATCCATGGAGAATCTTCGCGTTTCCAATCTGGTCCAACTCAGCATTGACCATATCCGATCTGAATTGGTCTCAGGACCAGCAATCGCGTACCAGGAGGCGTTGTTCACCCTCCCACACAACCGCGTGAACTCACCAGACCGGCGTCAGATCTCTGTCGTCTCCTCCGATGAAGCATGCCGCTGACGGTCACAATGCTAGGGTTGCGCCTCATTGACCCACTCCACCAATTCCGCGGAACCTCGACGATGACTTCATCCTGGAGTGCGACGGCCAGCAGGTCTTCGCCATGCGTTCAGTCAATCTGGCCGCCACCTTTCAGGTACTCGAGACACTACTTCCATCACACGAGCTCGAACGAGCTCGGACACGCCTCCACATCGCTGCTGCACAGGTCCAGCGCCTGAGGAAAGACTACTTGGCCCTCCGAGCTCATCCAGCAACTCCCACCAATCGACATGTCACCGCCCGGGTGATGATGAGGTCGACCAACCGGATCTCTGAGCCAACCTCAACAACAACCGAGATCTCCGGCACACTGTCAACAACTGCCACAGAAAGCGCGATGAGGCCGAGTAGGAGCGTCAGCAGAAATACGATGAGGAGTACGGCCCCCTCGGGGCCAACCGAGGCAATTGGGATTAATGTGGCCACGACGATCAGCAACGGCCACCCTGACCTTCACCGTAAGCACCCACCATCCTCGACGATGACCTTAGCAGCGACCTCGACGACTTCTCCACCTTCTCGAACTGACTTCGAGGTATCACATTCCACGTTCAAGCCAGTTGGCATCGACAATTTCGACAGCGACTCCAATGCCAAGACGTGTCTAACGACATCATGACGGCCTACTTCCCCGTGATGATGAGTCGCCAGGCGCTGAACTGGTCCGAAGGACTTTGACCCGGCTCCATCAACAGCTCGCAAGATCTCTGCACCGCAGTTGACGGTTCTTAAATGCAAAATATATGTTGTCAACTCCTGCATGAACACATAAATACTGAACATCAACAATAGTGGTAAGAGTTATTACTAACGAATTCCATAAGTGTTGGTGAACCATTGATTTCAAGAAGCCATGTATGCAATTGCAGAAACATGTGCTCAAAACACACTTAAGGAGCAAAGAAACACACCTCCGACCAATCAGAGGCTAGCACACAGATTCAAGGGCCCACAAATCAGACCAAACGGGCGCGTCAAGGCTCTAATCACCAAGAATCCTTGCCAGGGCCCACATGTCAGCTAGCCAGAGGAAGGCAGAGCCGGGGAGGCTCCACCTGGGGTCGGCCAAACCCCAGGGTCGACCAAACCCAGATGGACTCTTGTCCAGGTGCATTTTGACATGGAGTACCCCCTACGCTTTCTCACGGCCGTGGCTAAGGTTTCCATAGATAAAGATGGCGGGAACTGCCCTTGGAGGCTATAAAAGGAGGCCTCCCCTCCTCTCATTCACACACACCACCAAGAGCTCCAACACCTTCACTTGAAGATGTAGCGCTCCACTCCATGGTGAAGCCCTGCCTAGGCTAGTGCTTAGAGTAGGGGGAGAGAGAGAGAGAGAGAGAGAGAGAGGGAGAGGGAGGGAGGGAGGGAGGGAGGGAGTAGCTTGGAGGAGTGCTGAGTCTCTCAAGACTCTACTCCGGCCTTATACCTCTACGGATGCTGGCTTCCTTTAGTATGAGTAAGTTAGTATTTGTGATTCCTGTCTTGCATAGTACTTATATTTGAGTGAGATCAGTTCTCTTACTCGTGGGTTCGTCGCTCTGTATTTATACAGAGTGCCATAGTTTGCAATGGGAATTCAGACGTAGTCAGACTACGGCAGTAATCAGTAGCATAGACGTGGTATCTAGGCTAAGGGTTACCTTTATTTGCCTTATATCCCACTGTTTGTAGAGGTAGGCCGCAGGTGGTGACAACCCTATTGGTCCTTCGTAATTCTCCACGTTCGGATATAGCATAGAGCCATGGACCGGAGTCTCCTAACCATTTCAGGGGTAAGCCGGTGCCCGAAGCAAGTATTTCTGCCCGAGAGTTTGACCTTTTAACTCATATCTAGTGCTACCTCAGGAATCCTCTCCATCCTCGCCACTTATCTTGGTGTGTCCTTGGACAGACTAAGTTAGAAGTTAATGCACACGTTCTCTTGGATTCGATACCCTTGAATACTCTCGGGTGAAAGCTACAACGATATCCGTGCGCTTGCGGATTTATTCACAGTCGTTAAAATACCCAACAAGCTTTCTGACGCCGTTGCCGGGGAACGGTTGCTGTATCTTTCTTCGAACCTAGTTCGTCCTCGTATCTTTATCTTTTCTTTTCCAAAAAAAATCATATCCTTTGTTTTTCCTTACCTCTATCCTCACCCCCGCTACCCAATTCATCCTCATATCTTTTGTTTTTCCTTACCTCTACCTTCACCCCTGCTACCCTTGGAAGGTTATCCTTGTACACACCTTCTGACCCTTTGGGGTCAGTCTTTAGAGTCATCCTTTCTGGACCCAGTTCCTCATCCGGCTACAAGATTCATCCCTCCCTCATAGAGCTAGTTCAGGAAAAATCCTTCTCAGGTATAAGCTGTGAGAACCCCTACCATCACCTACAAGAGGAGGAATCGCTAGGCACAACATGGGTTTGTTAATCTGCTCTTAATTCTCCCAGTCCTGTCCATACCCGAGCACGTGTTGCTTCAACACTTTCGGTTCGGACTTTCCAAGGACGTTGGCCTACAGCTTGACGCCCTCGCTGAAGGCCCATTTTTGCTTAAAGATTCACTTATGGTGCTTTCTTCTTAATTTTCCTCAAGACCATGTCTCGAGGAAGGTAGTGGAAGGAGTGGTTGAAAGAAAAGGATCATTCTTTATGACTCGTTTGTTTCAACCACAATTTCCTGGAAGAGGTACTATAAGAAAGCTCATCTTGTTCCCGTGTCAAGGTAACATCCGAGGTGTTCCGTATACACCAAGGAATATGCCTCTACATTGACCACCGTATCATAGCCATCGGGCTCATCTTTTTGGTCAAGGGATCATAGGGGCCATGCCGATCGAATCGAGTGAAGCAAACTCATATCCTCATCATTGATCGATGCCAATAAAATCAAGAGATTCAAAACCCACATCTTATTCCTTGATTTTGATTGATCCCCAATAGAAGCCACAATTACACTTCATATCATTTGGACTTCTATTAGAAGCTTAGCATGGATTGCTTTGCCGCCACATTCATCTTTGATGAAACGCGAGGCTTTCCACCTAAGGAGGGAATAAGTTGAAAGAAACTTATTTCCCTCGTGACCCGAATTTGAAATCATTCCTATGGCCCATAGAGTTACACATCCTCTTTCACCATGGGGCCATGAACATTCTAGAGTTGCTTTATCCGGAGATCAAGCCACTCACTCCAGGAGCATGAAGTTTTGTTCTGATTCATCACAAGGATCATGCTCATCCAAGATATCTCCGAGATCTATCATCCTTTGTGCCAAGACACTGCAAGTCATACGATCACCTCAGGGTTTCCCACCATAGACGCCCTTTTTGGATGGTTGTGTTTGGTTCTACTTATCATAATATCTATGCAGGGCTTGTAGTTGTTTTTGTGCACTAACCTTGCAGCTTGAACAATGATAAATCAACAAATGGTGTTGAAGTTGTGAACTGCATCACCATTTGATAGCTGCAGGATGAATCCCACATGGTCGAGCTTGTGACCATAAACAAAGCACTGCCGGGAGATAGCCGAATTATCTTAAAAAGATAAAAAAATATAAAAAAGGCTTTCTCCCAAACAATAAAAGCAAGAACATGTTTTTAGGATAGTATGCACCTTCGGGTATTCTTGGTCCTAACCATTTTAGGTTAAGATTAAGAAGAGCAGGGGACATAAGACGCCCGAGAAACATGGGAGGTGCATCAATTGTATACCTTGAAGCTCTTTGGTGATGGAACACACTCAAAAGGAGACACTGACATAGCACACTCAAGTTTTACACAAAAGTTCAAGTGTGGGGGGAAATCAGTGAGCGTCTCATTGCAAGTTCCATCCATAACAAAGGCTATTCTAGTTCAAAAGGTGATGTCAACTCTGCCTTGATAAAGAAAAAGGAGTGAAAAAAAGAGAGAGAAAGACAAGCTGAAAAAAAGCGAAGAGAGAAGCAAAAAAAAGAGAGAAGCTAAAAAAAAGAGGGAGAAAAAAATGAATGATGCAAAAAAAAGAGGATAAGAAGAGAAGGGGAGAGAGAGAGCGCGCCGGCAAGCCCTACATAGATCAAAGGACACCATTTATGCATGCCTGCAAGCTGTGGCATTACACCTTGGTAGAGATCATTTTGTCGCTTCGCTCCACCTTTCCTTGGTCTCGCATTTACATGCAAGCCTTGGCTTAGTCTAGTTCTGATCCCGGCTTTGCATAGCCCCGCTCTAGCAGCGCCTGCGCACATCCAAGAAAGAGGAATTCTCTTCTTCTTGTCCATGCCTCTGCTACTTTACTCCGCTTGGCACCTTCTCATATGCATAAAAGGAGACGTACTCTATGTCTCAAATCCTACAGTATTGTGCCAACGAATCATGCCTCCAAGGAACACGGTTCCCAAACCTGAGGCATGAGTACCACTCGCCTGAGTTGGCGTGATCAAAGTGCCTTCCTCCGCTATAGTCCACAGCGAAATGGAGGATCGATCAACAACCATTTGTGATCACACCACCGTTGCAGCAATTTTGAGACATCTATCCTATATGCTGGCAATAAACTACACTCAGGTACGTCAAAGGAAAAATTCACCAATCCCTTACTCATTTTTTTATCTCCATTTGAGCATAGCTTGATCATGCAAAGTCATGCTTCCTTCCTCTTTGCCGTATGCTGGTTTGGTTGTATTTAAGTAGTACATCCATAGCTGTTTACATTAAGCATGGTGCTTAGGTTAAATAGCCTTCTTTAATCATAATTAGACATGGTGTCGAATTTTGATTGATGAACGTCAGAGTTAATATTTTCATAGACTTTGGATGCATATCCTTTAAGGACTAATCCCTGCAGAAATTTTTTCAAAATTGACGAGTAAGTCCTCAAGTTGAACTCACACTGGAGATAAATCAAGGCCCGGGGCACACTTCAATGAAATTTGCACAATATGCAAAGGAGGCCTAAGTCACTTTCCGAGATGTACTGTGGGTACCTTGATAAAATGCCCCTTGTTATATCCCAGCCTTGCTTGAGCTTTGCTGCAAAGATAAAATTGGTGAATAATAATAAAAAATCTCTCAGAAAAGATTTGAGAAAATAAAAACATCACAAACAATTTTTTTTGAGACCCACGCTTTGCATGCCCAATATGCCATGATAAAAAAAAAATAAATAAAATAATGATAACAAAAAAATTGGAGGCGCCACACTCTCTTCATGCGCCTTGATTGAATAAAAGTTTTAGACTCCCTGCTGATTCAAAACCGGCAAAGTCCTTACTTGTTTCACCTTTGTTTTTCTTTTGATTAAAAATAGGTAAAAAGATAAGTGTGGGGGAGAGCCACAGACTCTCCAGCGCTGACACGATGCACCAACACCCACAAACAGAGCACACCACGCCGCACCAGCACGTATGCGAAAGGGGAGCCAGAGCCAAGCCCACAGGGGTTTGTCCGAACCCTAGGTTTGGCCAACCGATGCGGTGGCCCGCTCAGACCCATCTTCGTCCACCGTATGAGTTTTTGTCCCTAATCTCCCTAATCTCCCTGATCCATGAGTTTTGATAAATTTTAAATTTGATCCTTTAAATCAAGCTCAAATAAAAAAATAATCAACATGCTCCACATGGTCTGCATACTTTCTATAGTTGGCTTGCATAAGTTCTATTCCATGCTTACCATCTTGATGCTTGTGAACAAATATCTTTAGGACAGCATGCTCATCTAAGTAGTTAATGTGTGTGATATGGTTTGAGGATCCGATCTTCGCTCTTAATGCTTAAGTGCTTGGGAAAATTTATTTCAAAAAAATTTAAAAATAATTTGCAAGCTCCTCTTTGATTTGCCAAAGTCCTATCAAATCCATACGATGAGATACCTAGAAAACCTTATGCATATGTTGCTTGTATCTGCATTGAGCTTTGTCAAATTGTTGTGACGCTTGAGAGAATTCTTTTCATGCTTTCATGATCAAGATTCACGTGCACACCATATACCCCTTGCTATGCTCAAATGAGAGTTAACATTGTATCATCCATCCACTCCACAAATAAAGCTCCACATGTGTCGTGACCTCTCTCTCCAAAAGTATCCTTACAAAAGAGACATGGGGCTATCGAAAAAATATATGGACACATTGGGGTCCAAGCATTTACGATGGTAAAAAAAGAAAAGAAAAAAAGGAAGAAAAAATAGAGAAAAGATAGCCATGTTCTCAAAAGGATTTATGAAGGGAGAGAGATCATAAAAAAGAAGTTTCCATCCACCATTTACCATCCACTCCATACACATGCACATCTTGACCTGATTGTATGACTAGTTTTCCTCCTTGGATCCGGTTTTTGACTTCGCAATATATCTGATGCAAGTATGCCTTATCCGTCGTATAGCCACCGTTAGGAGTAGGATGAAGAAAAGACGTCTAATGCCTTGATGAGGATATATACACATTGAACGATATGAGAGAATCAAATAAGGAGCTAAGCAAGGTTCGTTTTGAAAACTCATTGAAAAATCTCAAGCTACTTGACGTAAAGAGTTAAGGTGACTTGATTCAAAACTGTTCCATTCCTCAACTACCCAAGATGGCATGATAGACACCACAAAGTTCATAAGTGCAAGATAAGGTATGGAATATCTCTTATGCTCGCTTTATACCTTTGGAAGTTCGTTTCACCTTAGTCCTTTGTCCTTCACTCGAGGACGAGCAAAGGCTAAGTGTGGGGGTGTTGTTCACGGCTCTTAAATGCAAAATATATGCCGCGAACACCTGCATGAATACATAAATAATGAACATCAACAGTAGTGGTAGGAGTTATTACTAGCGAATTCCACAAGTGTTAGTGAACAATTGATTTCAGGAAGCCATGTCTGCAATTAGAGGAAGATGTCCTCAAAACACACTCAAGGAGTAAAGAAACAAACCTCTGACCAATCAGAGGCTGGTACACGGATTCAAAGGCCCACAAATCAGACCAAACGGGTGTGCCAAGGCTCAAATCACCAAGGATCTTTGCCAGGGCACACATGTCAGCTAGCCAGAGGAAATCAGAGCTGGGGAGGCTCCACTTGGGGTTGACCGAACCCCAGGGTCGGCCGAACCCTGATGGACTCCCATCTAGGTGTATTTTGACGTGGAGTATCCCTACGCTTCCTCAAGGCCGTGGCTAAGGTTTCCATATATAAAGATGGCGGGAACCGCCCTTGGAGGCTATAAAAAGAGGCCTCCCCTCCCCTCATTCACACACACCACCAAGAGCTCCAACACCTTCGCTTGAAGATGTAGCGCTCCATTTCATGGCGAAACCCTGCCTATGCTAGTGCTTAGAGAGAGAGAGAGAGAGAGAGAATGGGAGGGAGTAGCTCGGAGGAGTGCTGAGTCTCTCGGCACTCTACTCCGGCCATGTACTTCTACGGATGTTGGCTTCCTCTGGTATGAGTAAGCTAGTATTTGTGATTCCTGTCTTTCATAAGACTTATATTTGAGTGAGATCAGTTCTCTTACTCATGGGTTCGTCGCTCTGTATTTATATAGAGTGTCGTAGTTTGTTACAGGAATTCAGACGTAGTCAGACTGCGGTAGTAATCAGTAGCATAGACGTGGTGTCTAGGCTAAGGGTTACCCTCATTTGCCTTGTACCCCACGGTTTGTAGAGGTAGGCCGCATGTGGTGACAGCCCTGTTGGTCCTTCGTAATCCTCCACGTTTGGATATAACGTAGAGCGGTTGGCCAGAGTCTCCTGACCACTTTAGGGGTAAGCCAGTGCCCGAAGCAAGTATTTCTGCCCGAGAGATCAATTTTTAACTCATATCTAGTGCTACCTCAGAAATCCTCTCCATCCTCGCCGCTTATCTTGGTTTTTCCTTGGACCGACTAAGTTAGAAGTTAGTGCACACGTTCCCTTGGATTTGATACCCTTGAATACTCTCGGGTCAAAGCTACAACGGTATCCGTGCGCTTGCGAATTTATTCTCAGTCGTTAAAATACCCAACAACCGCCTTCGTCAACCACTTCCAGGCGTCCTGTCCGAGTCCCAAAACCAAATGCGACTGGCAGTGTCGCTCAGCAGCCCAACGAGTCCCTCCGCAACTACAACAAGAGGTACTTTGCTGAATGTAACACGATTATGGAGGTTGATGACAGAGACGTCATCCACTACTTCCACCAAGGGCTGCACAACATCAAACTCTAGCACAAGATGTTTCCCTTCCGTGGCTTACTGCACCCAAAACTCGCAACCAAAACTCCAAAAGGCGCAAAGAAGCATCATATACCGCAGAACCATTATGAAAACAATGAATTGTCGATCATATTGAGAAGATTACTGAAAACCCACTAAAACACATAACCAGTTAACCAATATCAGCGGGCGATAGCTTGCTCACCATTGTTATCATTGGAGATGTGTTATCAGTGGTCACCATGACTTGCGCACCATTGGAGACTAACAACCAGTTTCTTTTGCATATTTCCATCAATATTCACCAATGCCCCTACCTGGACCATCATGACATAAAAGACGTGGATATTATGAGCACTTACCATCATTATTCACCAATGCCCCTACCATAGCACTTATATTGTATCTTACAACAAAAATTTAGAATATACCAAGGCCCTATGAATTACGATAGCTAAAGTGCCACAGTATTATTTCTGTACAAGTGTTCTTCCGATAACACATTATTTTATCTGGCCAAAAGCAATACATGGATCAACACAAATCTTAACAATATGCAAAAGATCATTCTCTAATGCTTCTCGTATCATAAAAATAGTTAAATAAATATAAGCGATGACAACTCCACATTAACAGTGTCAGGGATAGATCCCCAGATACCCACAAGGAAGCTACCCGTAGGGAAAACGAAGTCGGACTCCTACTAGAATTCCTCTGTGATCCTACTAGGACTCTACCTTGTAATCCTACTAGGACTCCTACCTTGTAACCGATAACCGACTAGTAACCCACCCCCTGGGATATATAAAGGAGGGCAGGGATACCTAGATCGGCATAGCAGCCAACAGACAACTCACCATCCAAACGCAGGGCGCAATATACAATACCTCAAACAGGTTGTAGGGTATTACGCTACTCTGGCAGCCTGAACCTGTCTAAATATGTCTTGTGTCCTCGCTTTTACCATCAAGTTCCAGAGCCGGCGATCCCTCACCAAATAATCTCCTATCTTAGGGTATCCCTAGGTAGGCTGGCGGTAAAAACACCGACAGTTGGCGCCAACCGTGGGGAAGATCGACGAGATCATTGGGCGAGCTTGAAGGACCTCATCTTCAAACTACTTCGACTTCGCGAATACGCTCGGCGACCCGCCAACAACTACTTCGACTTAGCGAGGACGCTCGGCGAACCGCCGACGACTACTTCAATTACTCGTTTTGACTAGAAAACTAGTCAGGAACAAGCCTCACACCGTCAATAACTAGTCGGAATCCATTCAGACTAGTCGGGCTTCATCAACAACCGTCGCAGCTTCATCGACGACTGTCGCGGCTTCGTCGACAATCGCCCATGAATCAAGCTAAGTCACTTATACCTTTTCCAACTTGTTCTTCACAGGATCGGCTACTATTTTGGCTACGCCTCTCGACATGAATTACCCTCGAGGGCTACACCATGATAGACTACTTCTAGGGTTTGCTGACTATAGCCCACACGCTTGGTACATCGAGTTCATAGAGCACCGCCCACGCGCTTGGTACACTGAGTTGTGTCGGGCACACAGCGGCTACACCCTACGGACATGCGCACTACAACAGGCACTCTCATCGAGTTCTTTATGCTAACGAGCATTGTCTTTGTTGCAACGATGACTTCTTATTTCTGCACGTTGTTTTCTCTTAATGGTCGCTAATCTTCTCGGGTAGCACATGCCTTAATCCGTGAAACCTCGGCTCTTCCGTCACGCCTAACACCTCTACGCGTACACGGGACAAAGATCTCATACACGCTATGAGCAACAGCTAAAACATGACCAGGTGCTTAAACGTAATAGGCGGACTACTTGCGAGATTTACATGGCCTAAACAAAAGCTCAACATAGCAAATTTATTTTTACATTGAATAAATTTTAGTATATTCAATACCAAACATTATGCTACATAATGTTTGCATTGTCTATTTTCAGATGACAACTCTCCAGGCCGCTTCGCGCGCCATCACGGCTTCGCTAGCTCCTAGGCTCGGGGGCTAGAAACCAATAACTACTCGACATGGCTTCTACGGCTCGCCTAACTCATAAGCTCGGGGGTTGAATACCGCAAAACTACTCGGATGCTGACTCATATGAAGACTGAAGGCGAAAAGGTAACCCTAGTATAGTGCGTGGTTAAAAAACCAGCGGCGACCTAAGGGTCCTATGCGATAAGATCTGTTTTGAGCGGTATGTTAACCATCAATTCAGATTCTACAAAATTCTACAACGCATGCCACGTTCTTTGGGATCCTTTTTCCAAATTTGGGATTTGGATTCAAGGATCGGGGACTGCAGGATACGTGTCATCGGCGGCTTATTTTTCAAATCTATTTGAAAAACAAAGGAAACAAGATCCAAGACTAATTGGACCTTCAGTCTGGTTCTTCGATTCAACCTAAGGCTTGGGGGCTACTCCATATGGAGTGCTATTTTTATCGCACCCCATACAGAAGATAATTTTTGGAGAGTTGAAATCTACTCAGGTAAGAGCACCTACTCAAAACAGCCAGGAAAGTACTTGGGAAGACACATTCTAGACGAAGTTGAGAAAACTCGAAGATGACTCCAGAAGTACTCGGAAGCCTACGCTACTCGGCTACGAAGAGCTCGGGGACTTGTCAGGGATAGATCCCCAAGTACCCGCAAGGAAGCTACCGTAGGGAAAACGAAGTTGGACACCTACTAGAATTCCTCTGTGATCCTACTAGGACTCTACCCTGTAATCCTACTAGGACTCCTACCTTGTAACCGAATAGTAACCTACCCCCTAGGATATATAAAGGAGGGCAGGGATACCTAGATCGGCAGAGCAGCCAACAGGCAACTCAACACCCAAACGCAGGGTACAATATACAATACCTCAAATAGGACGTAGGGTATAACGCTACTCTGGCGGCCTACCTATCTAAATATGTGTCTTGTGTCCTCGCTTTTACCTTCAAGTTCCAAATACGGCGGTCCCTCACCAAATAATCTCCTATCTTAGGGTATCCCTAGGTAGGCTGGCGGTAAAATCGCCGACAAACAAGTAATCTAAAATTCATTAATGAGAGCATTGTCTTCTAATTGGATCACAAAAGAGGATAAACTTCAGACATTCCACAAATATCCCTAGTCTCTTAAGACATTTTATCAAACAGGTGGGGTGCTATCCAAAAGTAAATGACGGATGAGATGTCTCATCTCGTGGGTTTAATAACACAAGGTACGATTGAGGATGACAGAGAGTGAATTAGGCTTACGCAGATCCCACGCCCTCCTCCTGTTCGTACCGGCCTTGCCCATATCTGGAGCCCAGGAGGATCGGACAAACAACGCTATAATGGCCGGTAGGTGGAAAGGGAACATGGGAGCGCTTGAATGAACTCCTGCTCGGTGGTGTCCTCGTTTATACCTTGGCCGTCTATATTGCTATTAATGCTAGCAAATGCTTGCAGGCAAGATTGGCCCAAATCTAGAGAAATTGGTTTGGAAAAAATACGAGCACCTAGTGTACATGGGATGAACGAGATGCAAATGGGTAAATCGGTGGATTGGAACGGTGACGCAATTTCAAAGGAGTCAAACATCTCACCGGCACACCTGGGATGCTGGAGTGGGAGGCGGCAGTGTAGCGGGGGTGGCGTTCGCAGCCTACCGGGAGGCCGGCGATGGCCGCGTCCTCAGCGGAGCAGCAGACCGTGGCCCCGCGTGACGCTGGCAAGGAGGCGCGAGCAGGTGGGGGCGGTGCTGCGGCTCGCCTAGGAGGCCGGAAGCGGCCGCATCCTTGGTGGAGCGGCGGACCATAGCCCCACGCCATGACAGCAAGGAGGTAGGGGCGGCACCTGCGGCCTGACGGGGAGGCTGGAGGCGGCCGCATCCTCGACAGTGGTGTATGGGGCGGAGATGATGCCGGAAAGTGAGGGCCGGAGGCAGATCCACGGATTTAGGGAGAGAGGCCGGAGAGCACGAGCTAGCCGCGTCGCCGAGGCCGAAGAGAGGCTGGAAAGCGCGAGCCAGGGTGGGGATTGGGGGAGAGAGAGACGGCTTGACAGCGGCATCGGCGAGCGTTGGGGAGGGCGACAACAGCAGCGATGTTGTGGAACTGCTCGCGAGTGGGAGGGGTGGGGGCGAGGAGGGAGACGATGGTGCAACGGGGTCTTTTACGGTGGTACGGGGTGGCAAGGCAACGGATTAGGAGGCAGACTCATCAAAAGGCAGATTCGTAGGGGTAAACATATACTTTGTTCCTTTTATTTGTGGTATAGATTATGCACTTAAAACGGTGTAATGCGGCAATCTGTCGGGTAAATCCTGATAAATCACAAGTAATCTCGATCGAAATGTAGAAGTCTCTCATAACGACAAGCACAGATAGTACAAGCATGAATAACTTTACAAAAATAGGGGACAACATAAGGTATTTATAAAAAAGCTTTCAAAATTAGAATCAACATAAGAAGTGATAGCAGCGGAAAAGAATCTAACCTGAGGAAATTTTTAATGCTGAACAGATAAAACAAAAATGATAACTACGAAGATATAAAGACGTCACATCGAGTCCACCGATGTGAATCCATGTTAACTCCAACCAGCACTAGCTACACCTGCAACACGGTCAACAACAAACCTTAAACAACTAATACTCAGCAAAACTTACCCGGCTAGTGGTATATACTTAGCCGACTCCTAGTATGCAAGTCTTTTGGCTGGTGGGCGTGTTTTGCCAAAAAGCTACTAACAGTGAATCCTTACTTTCAAGATTTTAGCACAAATATATGAGATATACTATTTTCTATATTCGCAACATAATTGCAATGTTTAGAGTGGAAACCAAATAATTATATAGCAACAATAGTGAGCAACAACATTTGCATCCTTCCTTTTTACTTCTTTTCTACAATGTGACGCAGTGATCAAGGTTCTCTTATCCGAGAGCGGCCGCGAATCGATTCGATTTAATCCTTGCAAGGAAAAACTATCCATACGATGAATGCAACCCCCGTCGAGTCACACGCATCAACAGTTCGTCCGCCACTACAAAATGGTTAAACCACCCCTCAACCCGCAAGTAGCTAGTCCTCACCGATACCTACGACAGGTCAGCCATGAGTTACTGACTAGCACTCGACCGGAGAAGCAGGTATCAGCTCAAACACTAGAGTGACCAAGGTACTACGCTTACCGGGTTCGACTACCTCCTAATACCGGCATGTGATTAGTACTATTTAAACTTGATCAGCAAGATCAACAAGGAACGGGCCTTAAGCGACACAGACAAGACTAAGACACACAGGAACCCTGTCCTATTGCCATAACTTACATCTCAATATCATTTCTCGTCCGGTCTCTATTTTCATACATTACTTCATTATTTCTAATCCACTTGCCACGAGGCCCTACATCTCGCGAGTGATAGAAAATCACTCAACTTCTACAAGAGTCCTATTAAGCATGGCAGTGCTATCGATCTACACATACTAGTATAGGACCGAGGCAACCTAGGGATCATGCAACTAGAGTTTCAATCGACTCCTAGAAACGCAATGCATGATAAATATATAGATGATATTTCATAATTTAAAATAATAGGTTATGCTCCGGGGCTTGCCTTGCAGCTAAACGGGGTTAGTAGCTTCTAAGCCTTGGGCCTGCTCAAATTGCACTTGCTCTTGATCGCGCTCCAGGTCTTGCTCAGCTACTAGCTCGTAGAATAAGTAGCTCGTTGTGACTACATGAATGAAGTGATGCAATGCAAGCATAAAAGAGAAGATATTACTGGGCAATTGATTACCGAGCAAATAAAACAAACAAACTCATAAAAGAAATAGTTGGGTGTTGCTGTGTGAGTTCAGTTTTAAACTGATTTTTTAGCTTGAAGTATTTCCTTCAATTAAACGTTGCTAAACTCGTTCAAAAAGACTAAGCTCGCACGTAAAGCAAGAAAGAGTAACTAGATATTCTATTTAACTAACAAGCAAATAGAATCAAGTTATATAAAAGCGATCCACATTCTGATCCTAAATGAGTTAACATGATTTACAACTGAACAAAACAAGTTGCTGAAATTACGCATGCAGAAAAGAATTATTTAGCAATAACCATAAAAGGAAAAACTATAGCTAGGAACTAAACAAATGCAAAATCTTGACATGCAGCCATAATCTAGTAACATAATCAAACCAGCATGATTAGCTACTGATAAAGAGCGCAACAAAATTTACCAACAATTATTAACAACAGAAACTATTTATTATAGCCTTAGCAAGACAAACTAATCAAATAAAGATCTACAAACCTAGACATAGCTTTTGAAAACGAAATTTTTACAGTGAACTATACATGCATAAGGTAAGCTACTGCATACATTTCATAATTTTTGGAGTAACAGAACTGCAGAAACTAACTAAACAAGCTGAAGCATAAATTAAATTCTAGCAGGGGTAAACAAGCACATGTAATTTTCCCCAAAAGATCAAGGCCTAACAGAGCTAACAAAATTGGTTTTGCAATTTTAGCATTTTTCCTTGATTTTATACGCAATTTACAAGTTTCAGCCAAAAAGAAAACCATTTATCTGACCTACAGGAGTCACTGACTAGTGGGGCCCGCGGTCAACAGGCCCCAGGTCGGGTCAACCATGTCTCGCCGGCCGGTGATGGGGTTGGCACGGGCAGCACCAGCGCGTCGGGGCGAACCCGTTTGGGGGCTCCGCGTGGCTGCTGACTGGTCGCAGGCGGCCGGCGGCGTGCGGCTCGGCCCGGCCGTGGCTGCCGCGGCGGCGCAGCGCCGCCTGCGCGCGAGAGGCGGGGAGACGGGGCAGGGAGGGGCGGCGGGTAGGAGGGGTCGCGGGAGGCCTCACCGTTGCACGCATCGGGCGGGGAAGGGCCGGAAGAACGCCGATCGACGGGCGGCCGGAGCTTGGATAGAGCTCCAATGGAGGCCGGTGGTGGCAGGGCCGATTCCGGTCGATTCGGCCGGGGAGGAGCTCGGCTGGGGGATGGGGAAGGTGGAGGGGGATGTGGTGCGGCTTCTCGCGGAGGGAATCGAGGCGCGACGGCCGGTGATGGCCGGAGCGGCGACGGCAATGGCTCTGCTCGTCTCAGACCGAGCTGGAGGAGGAAGAAAGGGAGATGAAGGGAAACAGGGGCACCGGGAGGGGATAAGCCTGTGCGAGGACAGCGAACAGTGAGTGGTGCGAGGACGGGAACAATGGCGCGAGGACGGGAGCAGGTAAGGAGTTTCACGGTGTTTTGACCCAATTTTGTCTAAAACACGTTATCAAACACCTAAACAAGCAGTGTTAAAAAAAAAGAGGATTCACGCCTGCCCAACCCAACCCCGTCCCTACACTGTTGTGTATTAAAAAAACGCAAAATAGATATATATTCGTCTCTCAGCTATCGAGGGTCAAGTTGGTCCATTAACATTCAAGACGCAAATATGCCCGTACATTGCCGCGGGAAGTTATCTCACCATATAAAAATATACATATAAAAATATATATATTATACATTATATAGTACGTGTCGGTCAAGAATTTTAGTCCTTTTCTTTTCTATTTTACTCGCCAAGCGTTAATTTTAAATGGTTTCGAACTCTTAACTCAACACATGGTCAGTCGGATTCCAATAAGAACTCCGATTGACGGACCAAGTAATCATTGCTTACTTTAGTAATAAATAGTAGAGATAGAGATATAGATAGAGATAGAAATAGAGATTTGGTCAATTTAATCCTTCAACTTTTATTTTCAGGATAATCTCATCCTTATCCTAATTTAGCGTCCATGTTAGCATGCCATAGTTACTCTATACATATTTTTTTGCTGACTCATCACTACCAAATACCATATATATCTTCCCATCCTTTACAAGGTCACTCAAACTCCATCCTCTTTTTTCTCTCTCATCTCGCACTCATCTTAACATTAAGTAAATTGGAAAGTAAACCATGTTTTTAAAGAAAATAAAGGATTGGTGGTGGCCTCAACAATAGATGAAGAAGAGAGGGGATACAAGTAAGAAGTATATAAGATATTCTTGATGACTTTATAGAAGTGTTTTCTAGTACGATGTGGCATGCCAATATGGACAGCCACTTAGGATAATGGATAAGATTGATCAAAAAATAGAAGTTTGAGTTGCTCCAATTTAACCTCGAGTCCCGGTGGTAGTCAGTCCTCGTGAGCTCCCACTGCACAACGATGTCTTGTGATTTGGAGTAGTTTCATCACGGTAAGAAGGCAGCACCACATTCACAAAATCCTTAAAATTCCATCATGTTCACAGGCAACCGGAAACAAGATCGTAATATAATAAGCAAATAAAAAAAAATTATCTAGGTTTTTTGGTTGGGTACTTGCAAGTACTAAGTTTGGAAGGATGACGGTATAGTAGGCAAAGCTCATTGTTTCGCTATCACTATCAACCGGAAAAATGTTTACGTTACTTCCTTGTAGGGCTGGGCATTCGGTTTTCCGTATATTCGGTTCGGTTTTTTTGGTGAGGAAAAACTTCGGTGTGCCAAAAGTTGGAACCGATCGGTGTTGCAGAAAATAAAAAACAGACGTGTTCGGTACTCGGCTTTTCCGTTCCGTGTTTGGTTTTTATCGAAATTCACCGAACTTCACCAACCAGTGCATATCTACAGAAACAACTAAGAAAGCAGGGCAGCGAGCAAGCAAGCAGCAGCACAGACGCAATGCAAAACAGGGCAAACAGCATGTAGCCCGCGCTGCAGCCGTAGGGCCATTGCCGTGCCTAAGACCCGTCGCGGTGCTGCCCGCCACCGGGGCGCCGTCTGCCGCGGCCGCGCATCGCGGTGCCGCCCGGCGCCGGGTGCCGCGGCTCGCGGTGCCCCTCGTCGCTGCTCGTGGAGCACTCGTGACGCCACCGCCGTGGTGGTGAACGAGCCCGCCAGCAAGCAGATCGAGATCTGACCTGAGAGAGAGAGGGGAGAGAGATCCGGAGACGGAGCAGAATATGCGACGAGAATTAGGCAGGAACGAACAGAAGGCAGTCACGAGAAGAAAGGAAAGGAAGGATGGGCCTTGGGCCATGTGATGAATTTTGATATGTGCGAGGAACCTGACCAACGGAACATAATCTACAGCACGCAGCGTAGTGGTTACAAGAGTCTCAACAGCACCTCAGTTTCTAGGTTCGAGTTCCCGTGGAAACGAATTTTCTAGAATTTAGTGGCGTTGTGCTTTCAGTGGTAGCGATGTTCCCGTCGATAGCGAGAGACCTGTTGTGACTTCGTCAATCTCGAGAATTCGGCGTCTCAGTCTTCGGAGGAGTTTGCGTACGTGTATTCATAGGTGTGAGTGTACGTGCGTTGTGAGTGTCTAAATTGTACTGTATAATCTTAAAAAAATATAAGCTTGTTTTTCTTCGGTTATTCGGTGCTCTCGGTTCGATGCACCTCGGAAACCAACACCGAAGCCGATCACCGAACTTGATGAAAATAAAAACAGACACCGAACCGAAAAACCGATAATTCGGTTCGGTTCAGTTCGGTGATCGGATTTTGGGGAAAAATTGCTCAGACCTACTCCTTGGGTGTCCAAATAAGTGCAAAACATGTTTGATGTGTGATTCTTTTGGTTACTTCATGACTTGTGAATAACTATGGGACGCTCTCTTCTTCTATTTCTCGTCATCTTCCTCGTCCCTACTGGTAGCGCAACTTACGGCTAAGAAATAAGATGCGAGTGGGTGATTTGAGAAGATGATCATGCATTTTTATTTTCTAAAAGACAGAAGATGATTATATAGCCATGGAACCCAAATTGTCTACGCCATGCCTTAAGTTGCGGTTTATGTTTTTGAGCAATGTAAGCAAATTATTCAAAAGTTAAGGGGAGATTGGAGAATAGAGAGAGAAGAAGAAACAGCTTTTCATGGGCATGGAATTGAAAAATTGGAGATCGAAAGCGGGATAGAACATGTTGGAATTAAAGATGGCACTAAACTACGTATTGTTGTCGCTAGGCAGTCCTGTTTTATTTTGAGGTGTACTGTGATTTGTTTCATGAAATATGTTTAGAAAATTTAATGTGTTATCTACTTTTCTCTGAAATGTGCAAAAATGATGTTATGTTTCATTACAAATAATAGAAGATATGATGTTACCAATTTTAAATGATAAATTAGTCATTTTACTACAAAAACTATTTGAATTTTTCGGGTGCTAGTTTAAAGCACTTTCAAATTCACGGCAATTATTAAATAAACATTGCTACTTGTTAATAGTAGTGCCCAGTCACTTTCTCTCCATCCATATTTGCTTCTCTGAATGAAGTTAAAAGGAGGGCTCCTGGGCAAATTTGTTTGCGAGTTCGCTTTAAATGGAACGATAACAAAACGAAAAACATTGATAATCTAGAAGCATGTAATAGATAAGAAGGAAACCGTAGTGCATATATATTTATTCTAGTTAAGTATAGCAATATAAGAGCTACTGATATATCTATATATCGCCCCAGTCGTTTACCCTTCTCTTAGCGAGATAGCCTATTTGACTCGTTACTACTTACTAAATTTGATGTCGCCTAGAGTGAAGAGGTGAATAGACTTTTATGCGAATTACAACATTTAAAATAGCTGTCAGAGCACCGACCGGTCAGACCGGTTGGACGGACCGTTCAGACCGGACCAAGACAGAATGCACACGAAAAATAGAGATACTTCCCTCCTCTAGCTCTAGCACAAATCAAACTTGGTGAAGTGCTTCTGTAGGTGTTTTCTGATATTTCTACCAAGTTACTACACACGGAACAAGCACAACCAAGTATATCGATGCGGAATTAACAAGTAAATGCAAGAGAGTGAAGAATCAAGACAAACCAAATGTAGACATGAAGATTTGTTTCCCGAATTTCGGATTCACCACTGTGAACCCTACGTCTCCGTTGAGGAACTCGTTGGGTTGAGTCTATTTTAACTCGGTCCGCTGAGCTCGGTCTATTTCAACCGCTCATCGTTTCCACTAGATGCGATCTTTTCCCTTGCGGAGGTAAGATCTCAACCTTCACATACTTGCCGCTGCTCAGACTTGCTGCTGCTCACCACATGCTTGGGAGCTAGCCGGCGACGCCTAGCCGTCTAGGAGGCTTCACCTCCAAAAGTAACAAATGCTTCACGAGTTGACTTGACATCAACCACAAGTGCTCAAGCTATGGAATGCTCTCTAGTGCTCTCACACACTCAATCTCTCAACCCAACTCAAAGATTTGTAATCTAGTTAGCATAACTCAGAAAGAGAGGTTGGGGAGAGCTTGCTGGTCAGAAAAGAGGCTTTGGGAAACTCAGGAACTAGAATGAACTAGCAGCCCACGAAGAAGGGGGTCAAAGGGTATAAATAGCCAACTTCCCAAAACTAGACATTGTTTTGTCAGAGGCTGACCGGTCAGACTTGTGTGACCGACCGATCAGACCGGTTCAAACTCAATTAGCTATTAGTGCTCAGACCGGTCAGACCGGTCCCCCACACCGGGTGTGAGCCTGTGTAAAGTTACTTCCAAGACACAGAGCTTCACCTGGTGGACCAACCCAAAACTTGGTCCACCAGGTTGCACACAATTAGTAAGCAGGAGTTTCTCTCAAGAATTCTCACATGGGTAAACCTATGAGTACTTTTGGATATTATCAATCAAATAATGTTGCATCCTTCTTGATAGTACGATATATCTATACTCAAGATCAAATATGAAATTTAATTCAATCGCTTGAGCTTGAATTACTTTGTTGTTGCCATACTTTATCTTTCTCAACATTGGGACCAACATTCCTTATCATCTTGAGCACTTCCAACTTGAGCTAGTGACTTAGAAACTTCCATGATTAATATTTCTTATCTCGATCTCTAAGCCACTTGACCATATGATTCAATAAAGATTTGATGCTTCCATTACTTTGCTCTTTCAAGGTTTGACTTGACTAGCTACTTCACCCTAGCAAAGATATCATGATCTAAGTCGTCACCTGACCACACTTCGCTTAGTTTCTCGTTGCATAGTCACTTGCTTGATTCTATCATCATATCTTGCCTTCTTTGAGCTTAGCTTTATTTTACCATCAATAATGAATATCCAATCTTAAATCCATATCTTCATACACTTATCTTTCTTTTGCAATCATATATATGTGGCAAGCCATTTGTGCCAAGCCATGTATAGAAACCACTGAAGATATTAATAACCATTTGTTTCTATTTCTCATTGCATACTGCTTGTCGTTCTTCAATATATTCCTTTATTTAATTAAATATCACATGAGGCAACGCAATGACTTAATTCACAAATAAATTCTTGCTCAATAACTCTTTAACAAACATGTTAGTCCTTTTATTCATATTATCATTCAATCACCAAAATCCATTAGAGATCTAGATGCACTTTCACTACCGTATCACATTAACTACGCTTACACATAGTGACCTCCATTTCCACCTTATAATAGAAAAAAGGACAAGTGATTTCATATCAACCTATTTAAAGAAAATGTGCACAGACCCTAAAATAATCAAGAAGTCCTCGTAATTACTCATGAATTAAGTTGCTTCAAAACAACTTCTTGCTCTTTTGAAAAAATAATAATAATTTTTAAGAAACATCCAACATCTACAATTTGAATAAATATATATATATATATTTAAAAAATTATTTTTCTGAAACATAAAATGTAGTTAGGTATAAAAAATAAAAATATTTAATAGAAGCGATACAAAAGTTCCTAAAAATTGCCGCGAACTGACTTATAACCGGCACCACTAATCACACGGTTCTAGATCGATTCAAATTATCAAATTAAACCCCTCCGTATTTCTGAAGGAAGACAAGACCGAAAAATGTAATAAAATAAATAAAAGCCACTCGCAGCATCGCCTTCCTCCCCACGCCCATCTCCCCTCCCCTCCCCTCCCCTCCTCTCTCTCTTCTTTCTCTCTCCCTCCCCTCCCCTCCCCTCCCCTCCTCTCTCTCCTTTCTCTCTCTAAAAACGACAACACAAGTAGCACAAAACCCTCCCTCCTCATCACAAGGGCGATCGATCCGACGACCGCTCTTCTATCAGTAGGCGGCCGCCGCCGATCGGAGATCCCTTGCCATGGCGGCGGCGGAGATCTCAGCGATGCTCGACCACCTCGCCGCCTCCACGGAGCGTGACCCGCCGGCGCGCCGCCTCTGCTCGCCTGCGGCACGCCCGGGGCTCGAGGCCCTCGCGGGGGCCCTCGCAGCCGGTCCGCCGACTGACCCAGCCGCCGCCCGCGCTGTCCTTGCTGCCGCCCGGGCTGTCGTGTCCGCAGTCCTCCCCGCCTCAGGTGAGCTCCTTCGATCCCGCCTCTCCCGTCAGGATTCCAAACAAATATCACCTGCTGGCTGTTGTTGTGTGATCCTAAGGTTGCTTATGCTTGTCAGAGAGTAAGATATGTATTGCCTTCGCTTGGGGAAGTAGTTTGGCTTTGGGGACGGTTATGGATACGGCGAAGAATCATCTTCCATGTATCATCACCTGCTTCAAGTAGCCGTGCTCATGCTTCTGGAGCAAGTTTGAAAGCCTTACGTGTTTTGTACCCCTTCATATTTTGGCACGATCTTAGTCTACAACTCGGACATGTACTGGATCGTTTGATCTATATATATACAATTGTTTGAGATGTTTTCCTTGTAGCTCAGTCTTTTGTTTACTTAATTATTGCATCAAGCGTCAGTGCCAGTATCAAATTGTTTGACAGGGAGGTTTAGCCATCCTGAACATCTTTCCTGTTTCATATTTTAGGCTTTGCTCCACTTCTGCATTCTGTTTAGATGTTTGTATGATGTTAGGTTTACAGGTTTGCTTGTTCTTGTTGTCCTACCATGGTTAATCTTGTTGCCACGAGGTCATAAATGTTGTGATTTCTCTGTGCATTTTTGTGAGTCTTTTTGTAATTATTAAGAGACTCGGTTGAGCTAGTTTTAGTCACCTGAGAATTTTATATGCACATTTTCACTTCAAATGCACGCATGGATTGGGTTCACTGCTTCACTATACTACAATCCCTGTGGCTAATGATATATCATTATTTTGTTTTATCTAGTATTGGACTGGTTGCTGCTTTGTTGCCAGTATCGGTTCTCAGTAGTACTGTGTCCAAATTGCATGATACGATGATCGGTAGTCTGTGGGGATTGGCTACATATTTTCTTTTCTGATCTTAATAATCTGGTACAAGTTGATGCAATGGTGATCTGTAATTCCCATTTCTTGCAAAATATGGAGCTAGGTGTTTATATTTTTGAACACTGCGGACATAAGAGTATGTATGAATCATATATGAGTGGATGTTCCCTGAACATGCACACTGCCTATTTACTAGTTCCGGTTAAAAGCTGTAATTGTCTGGTTGCTGTTTGATTTCAGAATGATACTCTCAATACTAGATTTCACTTTGAATGTGTTTGTAGTTTATAGGAATGAGCATAGCTTATATTAGTTTCCTTGTTGGTTGCGTTAAGTTCCTTGCAGATATGTACCTTAAGAGATAGTTTTTCTTTGATTAAAAGATTGTTCTTAGGGTGATGTGATCCAAATAATAGGGCTACTGATGTATCTGTTATATGTCAAGCAAGAATAATGAAATAGTTTGAGTCAGGTTTCTCTTGTCCCAATTTGATCTCGCTCGTCTACAAACCCTAGTCTGTCAAACATTCTCAGTCATCCATTTATCTGATTAGGAGAGAACTTTTGAGATTCGAATTGAACTGGAAGTGTTTTTCCCCCACACTGTTTTGGCATTGTTTTAAGTCTCTGAGTTAGCCCCTTGCCAAGCTGTGCCTTGTTTACTTTGTGGTTTTCCTTCTCTTTCTGCTAGATTATCCTTTAGTGAGGAATTTTTATGTTTTAGATACTTCTCTGCCTCACCTGAAGTCCTGAGGAACAGATGCGGAGTTATTGCATTCCTGTATCTTATTTTGAGCATCTCGATAGGTGCCTTCTTAGTTCGGTGCTCTTCAGTGTAGAGTATCTTGCTGCTTCTGGAGGTCTTGCTTTTGTTGTCTGTGTTGCATTTAGGATTTACTATGATCTTAGACAGTGGATTTTATCTTTAGTTGTGTCATTGGACTCTCCTAGCAGTTCAAATCACTTTATTGGCTGATGAAAAAAGATAAGTCGGTTCTGCAAATAGATATATCAGATATGGGTTCTCAAGGTGTAGGATTGCTTATGGAGATCTTAATGCACTCCCTTGAGATACTAGGAAGCAATTTCTATTGCATGCCATGTCACTCCCTTGATATTAAGCATGCCCATAGTAACATAGTGACCTCCTGGATGACACTGAAAGCACTGAAGCTTCAACTCTTTCTTTATGCATGTGTTGAATTAAAAAAAAATGGTAGAACCAGTCATGCCTTTGATGTAAAGTTGTCTTTCTGAGAAATCTTTTTCAATTTCTTGCCTATGATGATTGGAGTACTAATTTACACTTAACAGATAATAAGCAATATGTCTTCTCCAATATTATTGCCCCCTTTCTGCTGTTTCCTATCTTTCCCTTTAACCATTAGGAGGTCTGGTGTTGCTAAAACATAAAAGGGATATGTCTAGGTAGTTAGGATTTGATCTATTTCTTCGTTTGTTATCAGTGGAACAAGTGGAGCCAACAGTTGTGGAGACTGTGGAGAGATCTTTGGAATTCTGTCTCTTGTATCTAGAAAAATCATCATACGCTTGTGATGACTTTGGCTTACTGGTAAGTTTTCTTGGCTTGATTTTAATTTTGGGTGGGTGGGTGTGTTTTTCATTCTGAGTTTGTGACCTATACCATTGTGTTTCCATCTTGGTTGAGCCAGCATTCTGCAAAGATGCTTGTGCTTCTCGTAGCATTCTTTATTTGTTAATTCTGTTTGCATATTTGCAGAATGAAGTTGCCTGTTTCGTGGAATTTGTGCTGCTTAAAGGTACTCACAATAAGGCATGCTCTTTGGAACCCAGCATTATAAATGACATCATTGAGCATTGGACATTTGTCCAAGTTGAAGCTGAGCGCTTGAGCCCACAAGAGAAATATTTCTGCTATCTAAAAGGTAAAACTCCTGGGGCCTTAGGGCGAAAAGATTCAATGTTTCATGTGCATTTGATGACTTATCTCTATTACCAGGATTCAACTGCTCGAAAAGTGGAGATGATCTTAAACGGTTTCGTTTGGCCTTATTACCAGAATACTTGCTGCGAGATTACGTTATTTCGGAGAATACCCAATCATGTTGTGTGGTATCTCCAAATAGCATGGTGCCATTAGCGCAGCATTTTGCGGTTGTTCACTTATGTTGTATACCACGCCTTCTTACACTAGTGCAGAAGCTTTGCCAGTCTCCTGCTTTGGAAATGGTTGAAGATGTAAACATTGACTTGAGGTTGTCTTTCACCCAAAGAATTTTGAAGTTAGTTTGTGGTCTCACTATGGAGTTTCCTCCTGATGCTTCTGATGCCATGATGTTATTCTCAGTAGCAAGATGTGCCGATAGCCTTCCAGCCTTGTTCAGACTGAAGTTCAAGTTCTCAAATCATGACAGAGTCTTCTCTGCAGATGGTGTTGGCACTATCTTGTTGCAGATACTTGAAGAATTTCTACAGCTAATGCAAATTATCGTTTGCAACAGTGACATCTGTTGTACAGTTCAAGTATGCATACTTTCATCCATGTTGGAAATCTTCAGTCCTAATATATGGAGATATGAAAAATCTGGTACTTGCTTGGTGCCTCCTCTAGCTTACTCTCCTCGTGTTGTTCAATTTGTGCTGAAACTTCTTAAAGATACCAAACAATGGACAAGACGTGTTGACAGGGACAAACCTGACAAAGATGCCTTTTATTATTCATTCAATCATGAGATAAATGATCTGTCTTGTCATGTCCGTTCAGAGGAGGTACCATTGCTGAAGAAATATACATGTGAGGAGTATCTACAATTTATCTTCCCATCAGGAGAACAATGGTTGAATGGTTTAATTCATCTGACTTTTTTCCTCCATGAAGAAGGAGTGAAATCAGTGACAAATGAGAAGCCACAGCTGAGTTGCACAAAACAACCTGTTGTTTCAGAATTGGAATCTGTGGCAAGTCATGAGGAAGAAGCACTTTTTGGGAATCTTTTTGCTGAAGTACGTCCTGCAGGAATAACTGAAAGTGTTGAGCAGCCAACATCTCTAGGGAGCGATCCAGCAAACAGCCTGCAGGGGCCTATTCAGCTAGCTGCTGATCTGATATGCTTTATGATAACATCCATATTCTCTCCTGAATGGTCCAGGGCTATATATATGGATGCTTGCAGAAAATTCAACACCTGTCATATAGACCAATTTCTTTCGATACTGAAGTGCCAAGCTTGTTTCCCTGACGAAAGCAGCACTGGAAATACAATGCCTTCTGAAAATAAATTGCTGCACATAAATGCTGCTTGTTTTGAGCTCCTACAAACGTTTCTTGTTTGTGATGAATGTCCTGCTTCTTTAAGGGAGGACCTTGTGGAGAAAGTGTTCAATGTTGACAATGGGAAGTACACCTATAACCACTATGCACTTGCTCTAGTTGCGCATGCTATGACTTACGCAGCAAACTCAGGATTTAGTCTGGGAAGAAAGATTTTTGTTCAGTGTGTTTCTTATCTTTTGGAGAAGGCAAATGATACATCATCCAGCCCATTAAATGTTAGTGATTTCTGCGCAAGTCTCCCTTGTGCTTTTCATCTGGAAATTCTTTTGGCAGCATTCCATTTAACGACAGAGTCAGAAAAGGCTGATTTGGTCAAAATTGTACTCTCCTCCCTAGAGAAAATGAAGCAACCTCCGTCTGGAGTAGCTGTGGCTGGACTGACTAGATGGGCATTGCTCCTATCAAGACTTCTTCTTGTCCTGCGACATATGTTGCTGTACCCGTTAACACACCCATCATGGTTGTTTACGAGGCTAAGATCCAGATTGAGGGATATCCAGTTGAATCAAGGCCAGTTGCGTTCCATGAATGATTATTTGCCATCCCTTGCCACTGTTATTATGGAGGCAATGCTTGATGATTCAGTAAAAAAGAGTGCTCTAACCAGTGACTTGCTCCCTCAGTTAATTGATGTCACTCCAGGTCATGCTGAATTCTATTTTGATAAGGCTGCTGTTGAAACTTTGGGCTTGAACATGGCTGATTTGGGTGCAACTATGTCACAAATCCTTAATTCTTGGAGTGGTATGTGTGCTGAAGTTGCTGATGATCTCATTGTGGAAAGATATATATTTTTGATTTGCTGGAGTACTCTATCTGTTATAGGCTGTCATGGCAATGATTCTATTCGGAATGATCATTACTTGAAACCTGACCTTGACGATGTTAATGTCTTCCTAACATTTGCTCTAAGTATCAGCGATGGTGCTTCATCTCATGTGGGTGTCGATCTGCCTGCATTAATATTTAAACTCCTAAAGTTGTTGCACTCTGATATAGGTTCAAGTAAGCTGGAGAGTTGGGATTTCCCAAGGAAAGGGGCATGGCTTTCTTTTATTCTCTCTCTCATTAATGCGGATCTTCAGAGGCAGCAGAGAGGCGCAGAAACTGAGGTGGATTCACATAGAAAACAGGAGGTCCATGGTGAGGAGCTATTTACTTATGAGAATAGTTTATCTACATACATAACCAAGAACAGTGGACACTGTTTGGATATCTTATCATCTCTTTTGGAGACCTATCTTCATACTTTTAAGAAAGCATATCTGTCATTTCTTGACAGTGGAAGGCCTTCCTTGGATAATTGTTATCCTTCCCTGCTACTCAAGCATTCTGTCTTTGACAAATCCAAGCACCACCTTGTTTTTGAAAAATCTGGTTCATATTTGGAAATGCTGGAACCCATATGTAAGCTTTCATCAAGGATAAATGGAGTCACCACAAAGCTAGCTGAAGGGCAGAAAAATTGTTTCTTCCTGAAGTGCTTGTTGCATGGATTTCCATCAGCTTACACTTCTAGCAACAGTGCTCTCCTTTCTTGCATTCTGGTGATAAATGAGATCGTTCAAACCTTTAATGGTTATATAAAGGTCGCACGACCAGGAGACAGAGACAGAGTTGATGAGGGTGTTATTTCCAAACTGCTTAGTATGGTGATGGCTGTTAGATCAGATCAAATATTCAGACCTGTTCATGGAGAGTGTGATCATATATTTATGGGTCTAATTAACAACAGGGATGATCTTGCTAAATACAGCGAACTGTTTGTTCTGAAGCAGCTAGAAGGATTCTTGGCTGACATAAACTCGAATGAAAGCATGGATAGCAAGGTGAAAGAGATTTTAGTTTCTACAGTTGTTGATCTAGTGGAAGACCTTCGATCTAAAAGAGAGGTGTTTAAATTCTTCCTTGGTGATGCAGAAGGAGCTTCCGAAGGAGCAAGCCATATTTTTGCATCTGAGCATGCTGATATGTCAGTCTTTCTTGATGTTTTGGATTGCAAATCTGAACAGGTTAATTTGAAGTTTCTGCACTTATTGACTGATATAATGGGCAGTGGTCATTGTCCTGGTCTTAAGCAGAAGTTGCAAAACAAATTTATTGGAATGGACGTGCCCTGCTTTTCGTCGTGGTTACAATTCATAATATTGGGGCCTTCTGTAAAAGTTGAAAGCACAAATGGCACTGCTGGTCCTGCAACCCGAGAACTGGCGGTGGATTTTTTTACGCATCTCATATGTCCACCTGAAACATTGACCAAAGAACTTCAACATCACCTTTTCAACTCTATGCTACTGTTACTTGATAGAGCATTTTTGTCCCATGACCTCCAGACTGCTAAAGCATATTTCCATTTTCTTGTTCAACTATCAAGTGGGGAATCACACTTCAAGCACTTGTTTGAAAAGACTCTGATACTAATGGAGACAATGGTTGAGGATGAGGGTAAGCTGCACACTTTAAAATTTCTGTTTTCTTTTCTGGAAGCAGTGTTTGGTGATACTGGACTAAATAGAAGTGCCCTTAAGAGACTTTCATCAAAAACGTCTGGCAGCAGTTTTGGATCTGGATCTCCGATCCCAAAGCAGTTGAAAAATTCAGAAAATCTTGTTATTCGCACAAATCAAGTAAGTAATCCCGCTGTAGATTGTGCTGCTAGCTCTGGTGAGGAAGATGAAGATGACGGTACGTCTGATGGGGAATTAGGGAGCATCGATAGAGATGAGGAAGATGATGGAGACAGTGATAGAGCTCTAGCGTCAAAAGTGTGCACATTTACTTCCAGTGGCAGTAATTTCATGGAACAGCATTGGTACTTCTGCTATACGTGTGACTTGACAGTTTCCAAAGGCTGCTGTTCTGTTTGTGCCAAGGTGTGTCATCGAGGGCATCGTGTTGTTTACTCTAGATCAAGCCGTTTCTTTTGTGACTGTGGGGCTGGAGGCGTGAGAGGAAGCAGCTGTCAGTGTTTGAAACCTCGGAAATTTACTGGGAGCTCCACTGTAGCTCCGGCTGCTGCTAGCAGCTTCCACCCCATACTGGCTTATCATGAGGATGTGGAGCAGGTTGCAGATAGCGGCTCTGATTTTGAAGAAGATATCTCTACTGATGCTGATAATTCCATGAAGTTATCTGTGCCTAATGAATTCAGCAATGGCCTTCCTTTATTTCTTAAAAATCTGGATATTGAGGTTAGGGTGCTTGAAATCTGCAGAAAGTTGCTGCCTACTGTACTTAGCCGAAGGGAGTTGAATCTTACGAAAGACAGAAAGGTTTTGTTAGGAGGTGATGTGCTGGTGTCACATTCCTCTGACATCTTCCAACTAAAGAAAGCTTTTAAAAGTGGATCACTGGACCTGAAGATAAAAGTTGATTATCCAAATTCTAGGGAGCTTAAGTCACATCTTGCTAATGGTTCTCTTGCTAAATTACTGCTCAGTATCAGCACTCGAGGTAAGCTTGCTGTTGGAGAAGGTGACAAAGTTGCTATATTTGATGTGGGACAAATTATTGGACAGCCTACTGCATCACCTATTACAGCAGACAAAACCAATGTAAAACCCCTTTCCAGGAACATTGTTCGCTTTGAAATCGTCCATTTAGTTTTCAACCCGTTGGTGGACCATTACCTTGCTGTTGCTGGATATGAAGACTGCCAAGTGCTAACATTAAATAGTCGTGGTGAAGTGACTGATCGCCTTGCCATAGAACTTGCTCTGCAAGGAGCATATATTCGTCGTGTGGAATGGGTTCCAGGTTCTCAAGTTCAACTCATCGTAGTAACAAATTTGTTTGTGAAGATATATGATCTCTCACAGGACAACATCAGCCCCATGCATTATTTTACTGTAGCCGATGATATAATAGTTGATGCAACCCTTGTCCCCTCCTCAATGGGGAAATTGGTGCTGCTTGTTCTTTCTGAAGGGGGCCTTTTGTATAGGCTGAATGTTACATTGGAGGGTGACGTTGGTGCAAAAGTATTGGCTGAAACAGTCTTGGTTGAAGATGCTGTATCCATGCATAAAGGTTTGTCATTGTACTTCTCATCAACCTACAGGCTTCTGTTTGTATCTCATCAAGATGGTACAACCTTCATGGGGCGCTTGAATGGGGATTCTTCGTCGATAACGGAATTGTCATATATATGTGAGGAAGATCATGATGGTAAATCCAAGCCAGCCTGGCTCTACCGTTGGAGAGAGCTTGTAGCTGGCAGTGGAATCCTTACCTGCCTATCAAAATCTAAATCAAATGCTCCTTTTGCAGTGTTGTTGGGTCCTCATGAATTAGTTGCACAAAACTTGAGGCACAGTACTGGTACAAATTCCTCAGTGGTTGGTGTTGCTGCCTATAAGCCTTTATCCAAAGATAAAACACATTGTCTTATTTTGTACGATGATGGCAGCCTTCATATTTACTCTCATACACCTAGTGGAGGTGACAGTTCGACAATCCTTGCAGCAGAGCAAACAAAGAAGTTGGGCAGCAGCATCCTCAGCAGTAAAGCTTACACTGGCATAAAACCAGAATTTCCACTTGATTTCTTTGAGAAGACAACTTGCATTACATCTGATGTTAAATTTAATAGTGAAACAACCAAGAGTGGCGATTCTGAAAGCATTAAGCAAAGATTAACCTCAGATGACGGGTATTTAGAGAGTATGACATCTGCTGGCTTCAAGGTAGGATGTTCTGCTTTGTTCATACTGTGTTTTTTTTTTTCTTCCAACCATGCAGTGTCCCTAAACCAATTAATGTTGAATGACTTATATGCACTCCTTTTTTTTGTGTGTGTTGTAGGTGACTATTTCAAATTCTAACCCAGATATAGTCACGGTGGGTTGCCGCATCCATGTGGGCAATACATCTGCTAGCAACATTCCTTCTGAGATCACAATTTTTCATAGAGTCATTAAGCTGGATGAAGGAATGAGATCATGGTACGATATTCCATTTACTACTGCTGAATCACTTTTGGCAGATGAAGAATTCACAATTTCTGTTGGGCGGACGTTCGATGGTTCGTCTATACCTAGGATAGATTCCATTGAAGTTTATGGTCGAGCTAAAGATGAATTTGGATGGAAAGAGAAACTGGATGCTGCGCTTGATATGGAAGCACTTGGTAGTAGTTCTACTGGTGGAAGATCAGGAAAGAGGCCCCAAATCGTGCAGGCTGCTCCTATCCAAGAGCAAGTTTTGGCAGATGCCCTCAGGATTCTCTCACGCATATACCTGCTATGCCGACCAAGCTGCTTTACTGATATGGTTGATGCAGGCATGGAAGTTAATAATCTAAAATGCAGAGCTTTAGTGGAAACCATCTTTCAAAGTGACAGGGAACCTATGCTACATTCTGCCGCATGCCGGGTCCTTCAGGCTGTGTTCCCAAAGAAGGACATGTACTATCAAGTAATACCAATTTTCGTTATCTACTGATCTTAACACTTATGTTAAACGTTCTCCTTCTGCTCCACTATTTTTTGTTTGAACCTTTGGCTTATGTTTGTACAGGTTAAGGACACAATGCGCCTTCTTGGGGTAATAAAATCACTCCCAGCAATAACTTCAAGAATTGGTGTTGGAGGTGCTGCATCTAGCTGGGTGATAAAAGAATTTATAGCCCAGATCCATACAGTTTCCAAAGTTGCGTTGCACAGGAAATCGAACCTGGCAACCTTTCTCGAAACTCATGGTATTAATTATACTTCTGACTTCTTTAACCAAATGTACCACTTGACTCTTACATGTTGTCTTTTAGAAGGATTTGATGTTCAATTGCTGACTGCTGTTGGTTTGTCTCACCTTTTGCATGTTGACTCAAGGAATAGATATTACAATACTTTCACCAATCAGCATAATTGCAAAGGTTGCATTCATGTGGGCCCTTGATGCACATCAAACAACATGTTAGAGTTAGTGATATTTGTCAATCTGTCAATTATTTTTCTTCTTTTTGCTGTACTTATATTTGTCT
This sequence comes from Panicum miliaceum, assembly GCA_032594955.1. Lineage (NCBI taxonomy): Eukaryota > Viridiplantae > Streptophyta > Magnoliopsida > Poales > Poaceae > Panicum > Panicum miliaceum. The sequence goes on along the minus strand of CM064066.1, from coordinate 23,919,992 downwards.
GCTTTATTTCTATTCTGGAGATAACCTGCATGCTTAGTTAAGTCTTACAGGAAGGTAGGCTAGATGAATCATAAGGGTATTCTTATTGGTTAGTATATGTGAACTAGAGTACTTTTGCAGTTTAAACCATATGCAACTGCAAAGTGTTGCATCAATTATTCTGCTGCTGCTGCTGCTTCGATGTTCGTCAACTTGACTCTCCAACCTACATTTGTATCCACAAATTTGACCATAGAACACCATAGTTGGGTTAGATATAATTACTTAGCTCTGAAATGTGAAGCACAGTTGCTAATTTAAAATATTCTCCAACCTACAAATTTTTATTATAATAACTGCATATTTTGCAGGTACAGAACTAGTCGACGGTCTTATGCAAGTTTTCTGGGATATATTAGATTTAGACAGACCGGACACACAGACAATAAATAGTCTTGTTGTACCCTGTGTGGAATTTATTTATAGCTATGCTGAATGCCTGGCTCTGCATTCCAATGAAAAATCTGGAGTTTCAGTGGGACCTGCAGTTGCTCTACTGAAAAAGCTACTCTTTGCACCATATGAAGCAGTGCAGACTTCTAGCAGGTGATCTTCTCTTCTATTGTTTATCAATCAATTGGGGTGCCACTATTAATATACTAGTTTTCCTTTTCCTTTTTCTATCATTTTCTCAATTGCTTTTTATTACTGGTTTTCAGTTTGGCCATTTCATCCCGATTTCTCCAAGTCCCTTTCCCGAAGCAGACAATGGTAGCTAATGATGATGCTCCTGAAAACCAAGTGAAACCGAGTGCTGCTATGAGTTCCAGCAGTGGAAATGCTCAGGTTATGATTGAAGAAGATCCTGCAGCATCATCAGTGCAATACTGTTGTGATGGCTGTTCCACTGTTCCAATACTTAGGCAAAGGTGGCACTGTAACATATGTCCAGATTTTGACCTATGTGAAACTTGCTATGACATACTTGATGCAGATCGCCTACCGGCACCCCATTCAAAAGATCATCCCATGTCAGCAATACCCATTGAACTTGATACATTTGGAGGTGAAGGCAATGAAATCCATTTCTCTATTGATGAGCTAACGGATTCTGGTGTTCTTCATGCTCCTGCTGATAGAAGTGTTCAGACCTCCCCATCATCAGTTCATGTTTTTGATGCAAGTGAGTCTGCAGACTTCCTTGAGACTATTACAGACCAAACAACTGTTTCGATTTCTGCATCAAAACGTGCCATTAACTCCCTGCTGCTTAGCCATCTAATTGAAGAGCTTAGAGACTGGATGGGGACCACAGCTGGTACTCGAGCCATACCTTTAATGCAGTTGTTCTACAGGCTTTCATCTGCAGTTGGTGGTCCTTTCATGGATAGTTCAAAGCCAGAAAATTTGGATTTGGAAAAGTTTGTGAAGTGGCTCATGGATGAAATCAACATAAACAAACCGTTCCCTGCCAAAACACGATGCACTTTTGGAGAAGTTTCAATCCTTGTTTTCATGTTCTTCACACTTATGTTCCGTAACTGGCATCAGCCTGGGAGTGATGGTTCTCATTCAAGGTCAAGTGGGAGCTCAGATTTGACAGAGAAAGGTCCTGTTCAGGTTCCGATATCAACCCCAATAGCTATTCCATCAGCCAGTGGTGACCAGGATAAAAATGAGTTTGCTTCTCAGTTAGTTCGTGCCTGTTCTGCTCTTAGGCAGCAGTCATTTTTGAATTATCTTATGGATATTCTGCAGCAACTTGTTCATACTTTCAAGTCATCATCCATAAATGGTGAAGCTGGTTCTTCTGGTTCAGGCTGCGGATCCCTGTTGACAATTAGGAGAGAGCTACCAGCTGGAAACTTCTCTCCCTTCTTTTCAGATTCATATGCTAAATCTCATCCAACCGATCTGTTCATGGACTACTACAAATTGTTGTTGGAGAATACTTTCCGGCTTGTATATAGCATGGTTCGACCAGAAAAGGAAAAGTCTGCTGAGAAGGATAGAAGCCACAAGGTTCCCAACACCAAGGATCTAAAGTTGGATGGATATCAAGATGTGCTTTGCAGCTATATTAGCAATCCTCATACTTCATTTGTTCGGAGATATGCAAGGAGGCTCTTCCTTCATTTATGCGGCAGTAAGACTCACTATTATAGTGTGAGGGATTCGTGGCAATATTCCCACGAAGTCAAGAAACTTCATAAACTCATAAACAAGTCTGGAGGTTTCCGAAATCCTGTGCCTTATGAGAGAAGTGTGAAGCTCATAAAATGTTTATCTATTCTTTGTGATGTGGCTGCAGCAAGGCCAAAAAATTGGCAAAAGTTCTGCTTGAAGCACATGGATCTTCTTCCGTTTCTCATGGACAATTTTTTCCATTTCAGCGAGGAGTGTATTATTCAGACTCTCAAGCTTCTAAATTTGGCTTTCTATTCAGGAAAAGATGCAAATCATAATGTTCAAAAACCAGAGAGTGCTGATCTAGGAAGTTCTACAAGAACTAGCTCGCAGTCTTCAGATTCGAAAAAGAAACGGAAGGGCGATGATGGTTCTGAAGGTTCCTCAGAAAAATCGTGCATGGACATGGAACACGTTGTAGAAATGTTCAATGATAAAGAAGGTGACATGTTGAAGCGGTTTATCGACATATTCTTGCTAGAGTGGAACTCAGCAGGTGTCCGCCATGAGGCTAAATGTGTTCTATTTGGAGTGTGGTACCATGCAAAAAACCCGCTTAGGGAGACAATGTTAACAATTCTTCTGCAGAAGGTGATACATCTTCCCATGTATGGGCAAAATATTGTTGAGTACACTGACCTTATGACCTGTTTACTCGGGAAAGTGAATGACTCCAGTGCAAAGCAGAATGACTCTGAACTTGTGAATAAGTGTTTGACACCTGAGGTAGTAAGCTGCATTTTTGAAACGCTCCATTCTCAGAATGAGCTATTGGCAAATCATCCAAATTCCCGTATTTACAACACACTGAGTTGCTTAGTGGAGTTTGATGGCTATTACTTAGAGAGTGAGCCTTGTGTTACCTGCAGCTGCCCAGATGTTCCGTATTCAAGGATGAAGCTCGAAACCCTCAAGTCCGAGACCAAATTTACGGACAATAGAATAATAATAAAATGCACTGGAAGCTTTACCATACAGTCAGTTACAATGAATGTTTATGATGCTCGTAAGTCTAAGTCTGTCAAAGTACTCAATTTGTATTATAACAACAGGCCTGTGACTGACTTGTCAGAATTGAAAAATAATTGGACTCTTTGGAAGCGTGCTAAGAGCTGCCATCTTACATTTAATCAGACCGAATTGAAGGTTGAGTTCCCCATCCCAATTACAGCATGCAATTTTATGATTGAGCTCGATTCATTTTATGAAAATCTTCAAGCTTCTTCCCTTGAGTCATTGCAATGCCCACGGTGTAGCAGGTCTGTCACTGATAAGCATGGCATATGTAGTAACTGCCATGAAAATGCATATCAGTGTCGGCAGTGTAGAAATATTAATTATGAAAACCTCGACTCTTTCCTCTGCAATGAGTGTGGATACAGCAAATATGGTCGTTTTGAATTCCATTTCACGGCAAAACCCAGTTTTTCATTTGATAACATGGAAAATGATGATGACATGAGAAAAGGATTGACAGCAATTGAGTCAGAGTCAGAAAATGCTCATAGGCGGTACCAGCAACTGATGGGATTTAAAAAGCCTCTCATTAAACTTGTGTCAAGCATAGGTGAACAAGAGATTGACTCGCAGCAGAAAGATGCTGTCCAGCAGATGATGGTGTCCTTGCCTGGGCCCACATGCAAGGTAAATCGTAAGATTGCACTTCTTGGTGTTCTGTATGGTGAAAAATGCAAAGCAGCTTTTGATTCTGTCAGCAAAAGTGTTCAGACTTTACAAGGGCTGCGTTGTGTTCTAATGACATATCTGCAACAGAAAAATACTATTGATACCAATGCATTACCAGCTTTTTCAATACCAAGGTCTCCAAGTAGTTGCTATGGGTGTAGTACCACGTTTGTCACACAATGCTTGGAGTTATTACAAGTTCTGTCCAAACATGCAAACTGCAGGAAGCAACTTGTAAGTGCTGGAATTTTGTCGGAGTTATTTGAAAATAACATTCATCTGGGCCCTAGGACAGCACGCACTCTTGCTAGGGCTGTGCTATCATCTTTCTCTGAAAGTGATGCAGATGCAGTTCAGGAATTGAACAACTTGATTCTGAAAAAGGTGATGTATTCTCTTGAGCACCATCGTTCCATGGACATTGCACAATCAACACGAGAAGAGTTACTGCTGCTATCAGAGACATGTGGTCTTGTAGATGAGTTTTGGGAGGCAAGACTACGTGTGGCCTTTCAACTGTTGTTCTCTTCTATTAAGGTTGGAGCAAAACATCCTGCAATTTCAGAACATATTATTCTTCCTTGTTTGAGAATAATTTCTCAGGCTTGCACGCCTCCAAAATCAGATGGTGGGGACAAGGAGTCAGGCTTGGGAATATCTAGCTTAACAGTGCAATCTAAGAACGATGACACAACTGGTAATACAACCACTAATAACCCCAGTGCTAAGATTCAACCAGATATATCTGGAAAAGTTCACGGTGGAATTCAAAGAGGCCAGGATATTCCACTTCTGAGCTACTCTGAATGGGAGAGTGGCGCATCATATTTAGATTTCGTTCGGAGGCAGTACAAAGTATCACAGGCAGTGAAAGGATCTATTCAGAAGACACGTCATGATTCACACAAGTCTGACTATCTGGTTCTCAAATATGGACTCCGATGGAAACGTCGTGCATGTCGTAAGTCAAGTAAGAGTGACTTCTCGAAATTTGCCCTGGGTTCCTGGGTATCAGACTTGATTTTAAGTTCATGTTCCCAGTCGATAAGATCTGAGATATGCACTCTGATAAGCTTGCTATGCCCATCAAACTCTCCCAGACAGTTTCAGTTATTGAACTTGCTCATGTCTTTACTTCCTCGAACACTCTCAGCTGGGGAAAGTGCAGCAGAGTACTTTGAGTTACTTGGGACCATGATTGATTCAGAAGCTTCACGTCTTTTCCTGACTGTTCGTGGTTGTTTGACAACATTATGTTCTTTGATAACAAAAGAAGTGTCCAATGTTGAATCACAGGAGAGAAGCCTAAGCATTGATATATCACAAGGGTTCATTCTTCATAAGCTTGTTGAGCTCCTGAACAAATTTCTTGAAATTCCCAATATCAGAGCAAGGTAAATCTGTTTGTGATCCTGAATAAGCTTCTTTGTTTGCACATAAACTACCAATGCATCTGGTTGCTTTTTGATGCCCTTACTGTTTTCCCCCTCATACTACAGGTTCATGAGCGATAGGTTACTATCTGAGGTCCTGGAAGCTTTTCTGGTGATCCGTGGGCTTGTTGTGCAAAAGACAAAGTTAATTAATGACTGTAATCGTCTTTTGAAAGACCTTCTTGATAGCTTGCTCATTGAGAGTACTGAAAACAAACGTCAATTTATTCGTGCTTGCATCTCTGGATTGCAGAAGCATGTGAAGGAAAAAAAGAGACGGACATCTTTGGTAGAGCACAGAATTTTCCTTTATTTTGATATTGTGCTTAGTTATAGTTTGATAGCAACTCTTCTGTACATAAACTGTAACTTATTCTTGCCCTGTTCATTTATCTGGAATTTTTCTTTTGCAGTTTATATTGGAGCAACTCTGCAATCTGATTTGCCCAGTTAAACCAGAGCCTGTTTATCTTCTGATACTGAACAAGGCACATACTCAAGAAGAGTTCATCAGGGGTTCTATGACAAAGAATCCATACTCCAGTGTGGATGTTGGTCCTCTAATGAGAGATGTGAAAAACAAAATATGTAACCAGCTTGATCTGATTGGACTTTTGGAGGATGATTATGGTATGGAATTATTGGTTGGTGGAAATATAATCTCACTTGATTTGAGCATTTCCCAAGTCTATGAGCAAGTATGGAGGAAGCACCACAGTCAAACTCAACATGCTTTGTCGAATGCCAGCTCACTAACTGCTGCTTCATCCGGCAGAGATTGCCCGCCAATGACAGTGACCTACAGACTACAGGTTAGGGTCAAGGTTTCTTTTTTTTTTCTTTGCTTCAGTTTTTCATTTTATATTGGCACTTATTTAGTGGTAAGGGATCTTGACACTTCTTTATAAGAACGTCTCATTAGCCACAAATAAGCTAAGTTGCCGGAACTGCTATGACAGTTTATTTGCTAGTATATTTATGTGGTTCTATGATATGCCCCCTCTTAATATCATAGGAGCTTGATTTCTTGTGGGTACTGCATACGGACGCCTAAAATTCAGATACAACTTTCCTTGTAAAATGCAATTGTTGTGCAATAATGAACTAATCTGGAGAGTGTTCTTGTTTCTTTTAATAGTAACTGTGCATGATGTGATTCTTTGCTTCTTTGTGTTAGGACTTTCAGAGATATCTTGACGGATTCATTAGACATTCTGATTTTGTTAACATCATTTCAATGCTATGTTAATATGACATGTTTATTTTCTGACCAGGGTTTAGATGGTGAAGCTACTGAGCCTATGATTAAAGAACTGGAAGAAGAAAGGGAGGAATCACAGGATCCTGAAATTGAGTTTGCTATAGCAGGTGCTGTTAGGGAATGCGGAGGCCTTGAGATTATTTTGAGCATGATTCAGGTATGCTGTTTTAAGTTTACATTGAGTTGGTTATCTTCATCCCTCACTCTCCCTCCAGAGGTAGATTGATCGATTGCGCAGCTATTAATATGAATTTGAAAGAAATTTTGTGAATTTTTGTGTTCCAATCTTGTTAATGAGGCTTGAGATTGACCTATTTTGTATTGGTGTTCTTATGTTTTTGGTCAGAGCCTGCGTGATGATGAGTTCAGATCTAATCAAGAAGAGTTGGCTTCTGTTCTTAACCTTCTAAAGTATTGTTGCAAAATCCGTGAAAATAGATGTGCCTTATTACGTCTTGGTGCTCTGGGTTTACTGCTTGAGACAGCTAGACGTGCATTTTCTGTGGATGCAATGGAACCAGCTGAAGGTATTCTACTAATTGTAGAAAGTCTTACCATGGAAGCTAATGAGAGTGACATAAGCATAGCCCAAAGTGTTTTTACAACTACTAATGAGGAGACTGGTGCTGGTGAGGAAGCCAGGAAAATTGTTCTCATGTTTTTGGAGAGACTATGTCATCCTTCAGGTGCCAAAAAATCCAACAAGCAACAAAGGAATGAGGAGATGGTGGCAAGGATCCTGCCTTACTTGACCTATGGGGAACCTGCAGCTATGGAAGCTCTTATTCAACATTTTGAGCCCTACCTTAGGGACTGGACTGAATTTGATAAGTTGCAGAAGCAACATGAAGAGAATCCAAAAGATGAAAGTATAAGCCAAAAGGCGTCGACGCAGCGATCTGCTGTCGACAACTTTGTTCGTGTCTCAGAGTCACTCAAGACTAGTTCGTGTGGTGAGAGGCTAAAAGAGATTATTCTGGAGAGGGGCATTACGAAAGCTGCTGTTGAGCATGTGAAGCAAAGCTTTGCTTCTCCAGGACAGACTGGCTTTAGAACAAGTGCAGAATGGACATCTGGCTTGAAGCTACCATCTATTCCACCCATTCTGTCAATGTTGAAGGGACTGGCCAAGGGCCATCTGCCTACACAGAAGTGCATTGATGAAGAAGGCATATTACCACTGCTTCATGCTTTGGAAGGGGTGCCTGGTGAAAATGAAATTGGTGCAAGAGCAGAAAATCTTTTGGATACACTGGCTAACAAAGAAAATAACGGTGACGGCTTCCTAGGAGAGAAGATTCAAGAGCTGCGACATGCTACAAGGGATGAGATGCGTCGCCGTGCTCTTAAGAAAAGAGAGATGCTACTTCAGGTAACTCTTGTAGTCTCATCAGCTGCTATGTTTGTGATGTTATAGGTCCTGTTTTCTGAAGTTTGTTCTGCTAATATTTCCAACAGTAACTGTTAGGCCCTGGATTCTACATATACACATGTTAATGAGCACTGCCTTTTTCCCTCCTTTTCTATTCCAGGGAATGGGAATGCGACAAGAATTTGCTTCTGATGGAGGTAGACGTATTGTTGTATCTCACCCTATAATTGAAGGTTTGGATGATGTGGAAGAAGAGGAGGATGGTTTAGCATGTATGGTCTGTAGAGAAGGGTATACCTTAAGGCCAACAGACATGTTGGGAGTCTATGCATTCAGCAAACGAGTGAACTTAGGTGCAACAAGTTCTGGTAGTGGCCGTGGGGACTGTGTTTACACCACTGTTAGTCACTTCAACATCATACACTACCAATGCCATCAGGAAGCTAAACGAGCTGATGCTGCACTGAAGAATCCCAAAAAGGAATGGGATGGTGCTACCTTGAGAAACAATGAGACATTGTGTAATTGTATCTTTCCATTGAGGGGGCCATCTGTGCCTCTTGGGCAGTACACTAGGTGTGTTGATCAGTACTGGGACCAATTGAATTCTCTCGGACGAGCAGATGGGAGTCGTCTCCGGTTGTTGACATATGACATTGTGCTGGTATGTCATTCTGATCTCGGTTGCATTCCTTGTGCTAAAAATAATGCAAAATTCTCAATCATACATTTCACTGTAATTCAATTGGTATGGATTACATTTTTGTTATCATCTAAATTTCGCTTTATTTTACTTCTTGCCTAGGTATGAAATCTCCTGTTGAGAAGTTGAAATATACCATGAAATGCAGTCATGTTTTTTATTTGGCCCTGAGAAATCCTTGTTTGCATTGCAATTCAAGGATAGAAACCTTGTTTCTGAAGATTATTTCCAAGTTGGATAGAATATTCATCATTCTTGTTCCTTTTACCTTACATGCTAAAAATGTTTTCTTTAACATCAGTGATGTTGTTGCTGTTACATTCTATGCTAATATGCTCCATCAGTTCATAAATCGTGGACCACACTCATCATAATGTCACGTAGAAATGTTCAGTGGTTTCTTATCACTCATCGCAATAAATAAGTACCTCTATATCATTAATTTAACTACTATAAAGTTACAAGAGGTAGTGGTCAAGGTGCTTTGGAAGCCATTCTGATGTCTGAAATAGATCGAGTAAGTACAAATTATACTTTTAGTTGACAGATAGCTGTACTATGATCTATAAAAAAAAATTTCAAAGTACCATACATAGAACAGAAGATGCTACTGTGAATTTTCGACAGTAGTTTTGGGAATCATTTACCTGTTACACTTGACTGATCTCATAAAATGGTGCTTTTGTTACCACTAGATGCTGGCGAGGTTTGCAACAGGCGCTTCTTTCAGCACGGATTGCAAAGGTGGGGGGAGGGAAAGCAACTCGCGGTTTCTTCCATTCATGGTCCAGATGGCTTCTCATCTTGCAGATGGAAGTGCCAACCAGCAGCGTCATGCAATGGCCAAGGCTGTCACCACGTACTTGTCCAGCTCTCCATCAACACCCGAATCTCCTATTCGGCATTCAGCATCCGTCTCTGGATCCCGTGGTAGTTCAGGTTCCTCTGAGGAGACAGTACAGTTCATGATGGTTTATTCCCTTCTATCAGAGTCATATGAGAGCTGGCTCCAGCACCGACCTGCGTTCCTGCAGAGGGGCATTTACCATGCATACATGCAACATAAGCACGGGCGATCGACCCTCAAGTTGTCGTCTGACTCGTCCTCTGCGGTTCGGTCAGATGAAGGTTCATCCTCTGATACGAGTGAGAACAAGAAGCTATTTACCATCATCCATCCGATGCTGGTATACAGTGGCTTGATCGAGCAGCTGCAACAGTTCTTCAAGAAGGGCAAATCATCTGGCACAAGCAAGTCGGGTGAGAAAGGCGAATCCGGTGGCAGCCTTGAGAAATGGGAGATCCAAATGAATGAGAAGCTGGGCAACATGAAAGAAATGGTGGGGCTATCCAAGGACCTGCTCTCCTGGCTGGAAGACATGACCTCGTCCGATGATCTGCAGGAGGCCTTTGATGTCATGGGAGCGTTGACGGATGTATTCTCGAGTGGTCACGCGACATGTGAAGATTTTGTCCGGGCGGCCATACATGCTGGCAGGAGCTGAGCATTGCATTGAAACGGAATGTAGGCTCCACGGTGTGTTGCGTGTTGATATATATGTGCCATGTGCCTGTCTGTTTTGTATGAGTAACCAGCTGTAAACATTATAGCCTTGTTAGATCAACTGGTTCAGAACTGTACTCTAGTACTTGGTCTTGGCGACCTCCATTCTCGTTATGCTAGCGCCATTCAGCCCAGATATTTCCAGTTTTGGCATCCTTTGCTGTAGCTAAAATCTGTCACGGGCACATGTTACATGTTACGGTAGGCTCATTTGAGAGGATGGTTTTTTAGATTTTCATGTACAGTGGAATCTGGACCTATCCTATCAATACTTGCTTCGCAGCTTTTATAAGGGTCCCGATAAGGACTCAGCCTATTATCTTCATGCTGTCGTTGGAGGGTCAGTCATTTCTCCATAAGTCTTTGACTGAAGGGTCATTTCTCCGTAAGTCTCTGATTGAAGGTAGGAAATTCCTAGATAGTATCATTGAGCACGCCATCTTTATAGTCAAGCCCAAACCCCTCCAGGAAGAGCGCAAGTCGGGTCATGAGGGTCTTCTAGTGTCAGAATTCGATCCCTCACCTTCCACATCCTTAGATTTAGCCATAGAACCCTCGCTCGAACCAGAAACATTGGAGGGAGAAGAAATTTGACCCTCAAAGTTCTCTTCTCAATTCGAGGATGATCCATCTAGAAACCATAGAAACACTTCGAATTTCTTTGATACCCAATTAGGAGAGGAACCTTCTTTTGTCCACACCAATCAATCTAGAAATTCCTTGACAGAACATTCCCTTAGGCCTACGGTACATTCTTTACCTCCTGATCCTTCTAACGAAGCAATTCTAATGGAGGCCATAAAGGAGGAATGATCGGATGGAGTGAGACGCTTTTTCGAAGCACTTTAGATTAGTTCACCCTCTATGATCATTCCTTGCTCTATAAGGGGATTTACTGTAGAAGCTCATCTTCACCCTATCATGGAGGTCAATATCATGCCATAACACTTAGCATACAGTCTTTTGGGCAATGTTTCGCTAAGACCATATGACAAGCTCCTCAAAAGTTGTCCCTTGGGACGCATACTTGAATGTCGGGGGCTCGCAAGTGCTGTGCCGCTCGCAGTAGACAAAATCGAGGTCAAACTAGACTTCCACATCTTTGACATTCTCGATTTTGATCTCCTCCTAGGCTACTCTCTAAAAAAGCTTCTCAGGAAAATGTATCTCAAGGGTGCCTAGATGAAAAGCTTAGGGAAACCGCTTCTGCCACCGCTATCTCTTGTTTAGAAAATCCTATGGCAAAGCCTCTTCCCATGCAAAACTCGCTCAAGAAGATGATGCATGCATCTCCGTTCGTATCATCCGATCCTGTTCTCTTTGAGATTGCAAAATCTGCCACTCCCAAAGAGTATGACCTGGAAGAAACCCTTCATCCTTGTGGATGAACGATCATCATCACCTTCGATCGAGTTTGAGCCTCTTCCTGCTGGCCCAAAGTACGTTGTTCATGACCATGATCAAGATCCAACCCTAATCTCTCACGATGAATCTCTTGAGATGGAGAATCCATGGGCCATGGAATTTTATGAGGCGCCGACTCTGGAGTCCGAAGGAAAGAATTCCATATATGAGCATGGTAGCTTCATTCTTGAAATACCACAAGAACCATGCTCATTCAGTGCCTCTCCAAAGTCAGGCACGCTTTGTGCCCCAAGCAAGCATGAGGACTACAACCACCTTAAGGTTCTCTCTTGTAAAATCTTTAGGAGGTTGGTTGTAGATGCATATATTTATCATAAGCATTGCAAATTTTATGGATGCACCATGGCACTAACCTTGCAGCTAAAGCTTCAATAATTCATCAACAATTGGTGATGAGAGGGGAACACATCACCAATGATAGCTGCAAAAGGATGTTCCCATGGTCGAGCTTGTGACCATAAACAAAGCACTGCCGGAAGATAGTCTGGATTATTATTTCCCTTTTCAATGAAAGCAAGATCATATCTTTAGGATAAGCTCTCCTTCGGGTATTTTTGGTCACTAACAATGTCAGGTGGAGATTAAAGAGAACGTGGGATTGGTGACACCTAAGAACAGGAGAGCTACACTGACTACAACACCATGGTGATTCTTGGTGAGGGAACGATTATGAAGGGAAGCTTGAACTCCACACACTTGAGTTGTGTTGCTCAGCAATGTAAACTTCAAGTGTAGGGGAGGTATGTAAGGATCCCAAGTAAGTTCCTTTCATGCCAAACCTTATCTTGGTTTGGAGATGGTGTTGGTTCTTGCATCTTGCTCCATAAAAAAAATGAGGAAAAGAAAAGAGAGGAGTTACCACGGCAGCAATTCAGAATTCTCCATCAACAAAACACCATGGTAAGTACCCTTAGGTATATCCTGCTTTTGACTTTAAACGAAGCCCTTCCGGGAGGTAGCCCGAGGTTCACCACTCTTATACTCATGTGTATCTCCATCTGAATATAGCTCGATCATATCTTCATGCTGCCTTTGTCTATTCTCGTGTGCTCTGGTTGAATGTGTGATGCATAATGCATTCATAGACTTTTCTAATTAAGCATTGTGCTTAGGTTAAAAAGTCTTCTTTAATCAAATTAGACATGGCGTCGAGTTTGATTAATGAACCTTAGAGTCAATGAATTTTTAGATCTTAGTTGTATATGTGGACTAACCCCTTAGAAAAATCTTCAAATCCAAATGGGTGAGAGTTGAGCTGAATTCAAATGGAAAGATAAGCCAAGGTATTGGATTCATGTTGCGGAATATACGAAGGAGGTACATATCATCCTTCAAGGGTCCATCATAAGTATATCCTCTTTCTCTTATGTTGATGCAATTTTAGTTGAGCCTTGTTTGAGTAAGTCTCATGGTGTAAATAAAATTAAAAAATAACCAAAAATATTTGAGTTCGAATAAAGTAAGACTCCCTGGTTCTCGAACCAGTAGAGTCCCTTTTGTTTCCACCTTTTTATTTTTAAATAAAGCACAAGGTACAAGAACAAGTGTGTGGGAGATCTCTCGGAGTTTAATGCACATACGCTCGAGATCACCCATCAACACGTGCACAACACTGAATGAACCAGCACGCGAATGGCCAAGACAAACAGGTGCTAGTGTAGGTTGGCGGAACCCCAGGTTTGGCTAAACCAGCACTAGCCCCGCTCATTTTCCATAGCGACAGTCCGTGCACTCTACCCCTCAGTCTCCCTGATCCATGAGTTCAAATGGAAACCTTTGTTATCAATCACTAAAATTAAACTCAATGGGGCTCTCTGATCACAAACTTCAAGCTTGATCTTCTTGCATATATTTTATTCTTTGCTAAGCCTGAACTTGTGAATCATATCTCAGGAAACCCATAATGTTTAAGTTGTTAAAAAGTGAGATATGGCTTGATGAAATGAATCCTCGCTTTATCTTCTTATGTGTCTAGGAAACTTTTATATCAAAAAGAGAACCCCCCATAGCTTTACAAACTCCTTATGTTTGTCGTACCAAAGCCATATGTCAATCTTCATAAAAGAAACCATATACATATGTGCCTTGTTGTTGCATTGAGCTTCATCAAATTTTGTGACCCTAGTGAGATACTTTTCATAAGTGCTTGATCAAAATCACGTACACTCCACATGCTAAACTTCTACACTGGAAGTTAGCCATTCCATTCCATCCATCCACAAAATAAAACTCCATGTTTAGTGATCCCTCTCCAATATTCCTGCAAAAGAGACATGGGCTATATGAGAATATATAAAGAAATAAATAGCCAAAAAGAGAGAGAGAAAAATACATATAGCCATGTCCTCATGTCTTTCAAATAAAGGAGAGTTTCATAAAAGGAGTCTTTTAGTTTCATCATCCATTATCCACACATGTGCACAGTCTTGGTCAACTCGTATGATATGTCATCTCCATGGATCCAATTTTTGATTTTGCAATATTTGTGAAACAAGTGCATGCTTCCAAATCTCCTACCACGAGCTCCACATAATCTATCCTTAGAAGTAGGATGAAAAGAGGCAACCCTTGGTAAGGATATATACACACCGAGTGACTCGAGAGATCCTAAGGTGGAGTAAAGCTATGGTTGGTCTTTACAAAAATCTTTCAACCACCCAGTTATACAATAGAGAAGTGGAGAAGACCGCAGTCAACACCATTCCACTCTTCAACTACCCAAACCATTATGGAAGACACATCAAGATTCACAGGTAAAAGGTGAAGCTTGGAATAATATGTATGCAGGTGTCATATCAAAAGGAGAAGCCGTGTCCGCCTTAGTTGTAGCCTTCACTCGAGGATGAGCAAAGGACTAAGTGTGGGGGAGCTTGTTGATGCTCGTTACGGACCATTTTCGACCTCAAATCCTACATAGACATGGAATAAAAGCACGGGCCAACATTAGAATAGGGTGTTTATCTAAATAATTTCACAAGTGCTGGTCTAAATATGTGGTCTAAATATTTAGGTTGAAATGCATAAAAAGATCAAGCATAATCCAAGCGACAAACATCCGGCCAATCACGCGCAAGGACACGGATTAAGGGGCCCACAAATAGAACCAAACCGACGTAACTTGGCGGCTACCCAGCACAACCAACCTTGGGGCCCACCTGCCAGCCACCGTGCCAAAGGCGGTGACCAGAGGCGATGATAAGGACATCACCATGCTGGATACACCCGAGATTTGGTCTTCTACGAGTTACAAGTCATCACGAACTTGGTCTTCACGTCCGGCTCGGACTTAGCTGACCACCCTGAACGAAAACGCCGATATCTCCTTCATACAACGTCAAAATGAGGCGTTCTTTGATGCGTTGGAAAGAAGACAATAAAATCTTTCTTTAGGTTCTGGTCCGGGCTCCAGAAGATTTGTGGATCATTCTGTGTGACCATGCCAATGTGCTGCATCACCTATTTTGGGCCTAAGTCGGCCTTGTATCGTGTCGGGCCTTAAGCCCAGGTTGTGGACGCCCCCACCTAGTCGCCCGCAGCCCTAGGACGTTTGGCTTTTGTTTCGTTCTAGTTTTCCATTGAGAAACAGACATCTTCATGGTAACTGTGACATCGAGTTCTTTTGCTGTGAATCACGGCCCCCGTTCTTATTCTTCACCACTGTGGCGATTAGTCCTTTTGTGATCAGAGCTTTAACCCCATACTTGTCTTTGCTTCATACAATCTGCAATTTCAGATTGCGTGCTTATATTTTCTTTCCTGTGTTCTTTGATTCGCTTGCAGGATTAGCCTTCTTGGCAAGGTCAATCAAGTTGCGCTTGGTTGATAACCAACAAAGCAGGGGTGTAACGGTTGCAGGGGTTCGAATCGTGACTAATCGGAAATCAAATTTACCATACCTATCGGAAGATCGGGCCAGTGCTACATCAAGTTTTATTAGGATTCAAGTTAACCGTGAGGTATACCTTCGTGTTCCCCTTTAGATCGATCTCGTTTTGATTACCTACAGTCCACAAAAAGCCGAAAAAGATTTACACTTTCCACCGCTCTATCACCTGTTTTAGCCTTTGCAATTTCATTTCAGATTCGTTTTGTTGATTTTGTATCCGTGGTTGAGTCGTTGTTGCTGGTTTAGTATGTTTGTGGTCGTAGTTCAATCGCCCGTCGCTATTTTTCTTTCCGCTGCTATCCCATCCACCTTTACCCAAACAACAAGTCAAGCCCTCACGTTACTTGACTTGCCCCCGCTAGCCGCCTTGTGCGAACTCTCGCCACGCAAGCCCTAGATAGGTTGCAAGCCGCCTTGTGTTTTTCGCCTTGCATCACGACCCTCCTTATTTCATCTAGCGGTACATATTGCTGCATACACCAGGGAAGCTTTGCCTTAGGTTTTTCACTTGCTAAGAGGCTTTGCTCAGCCCTGTTTCTGCGTTGGTGAACAGGGACGCTTTGCCCTAGCCACGCCGACGCGTTCTGCCTTGTTTTTGACCTCCAAAAACCCTGATTCGGAGGCCCTTCCTTAAAACAGGCATAACTTTTGCTTATGAACTTGAAACAGGGTGAATTATTTTTTGAAATTGGGTGAAATTAAATTTTGCATCCAACTGTGACCCAAGGAACCCGGTCGGAGCAAAATAGAATCCCAAAATTCGCTTTCTCAGTGGGAGATCTCAAGCTCCAAAGTTGTTGCATGCTTTTTAGAGAACGTGCCTGATTTTCTGTAGACCACATTTTAAATCTGTTCAGGCTGAAACTTTTTGTGCTTCCATCCTGTGTGTTTCCTGTTCGGAGAAAAATAAAAAAATAGTTGAAAAAATAAAAAATGTTGCAAAAAAACAACGACAAGAAGAAAAATCAGGGAAATAGACAAAACCAATTGCATGAGTTGCTGGTTGCTTGTTCTTTGAGTTCTGTCTGTCGGTCTTTGTTCCAACTTGTTGTACTACGCCTAGGGACATATCTTAGCCAGCAACGATGAATAGTACTTTGGATACTTATTGAACTTTGCTTATCCGCTTTCGATAATTGCTGATTCCTTGCTGTCATATTGTTCCTACCCAAGATACACATATACTTCTGTCAGTACAGGTTCGCCTTGCAACTGTTATGCTCAAGCTTAACAACAGATTGTACCGTCCTGTTGTCATTGGTAAGAACACTTGCAAGATGGTGGTAAGCCGCTTGAGCTATTGCACTCCACTTTCACCACCACCCAATAGCTGTTAGTTGATAGGGATAATATGTTGCTGTTATCTTTTGCTGTCTTCTAACCATGTCAGGAGGATCAAGGAAAGAAGTGGAGTCCCCTTCGGACTTCAATGAGTGTGTATCCAAGGATGAGCTTACGAGGCTTCTTGATGACCAGCGCACCGACATCAATGCGAAGTTTGAGGAGATGAAGAAAACTGTTAACAATCTGATCACTTGAATTGAACATGTTGAACAACGACCTCCTCCACGATGGCCCCCCGACATCAACCACCAGAGGGTGAGGAGGAAGAGGACGATGATGCCGACCGTGATGCTGATCGTCTTCGGCG
Organism: Panicum miliaceum; assembly: GCA_032594955.1. Classification (NCBI taxonomy): domain Eukaryota; kingdom Viridiplantae; phylum Streptophyta; class Magnoliopsida; order Poales; family Poaceae; genus Panicum; species Panicum miliaceum. The sequence continues at coordinate 23,902,845 of CM064066.1, read as the reverse complement.
TAATCGTCATGGTATGGGAGGTAACCGTAATCGTGTCAATAATGATCCTTTTGCTAAAACAAAGTTTACCATAATTCCTTTTGCTGGTATTGCTGATCTTGAGGCTTACTTAGATTGGGAAGTTGCTGTTAAACAAAAATTTAATTCTTATTTGGTTCCTGCTGAGCATAGTGTTAGACTTGCTACTTGTGAGTTTACTCGTTTTGCTCTGTTTTGGTGGAATGATCTTTGCATTGCGCCTAACAATGCCAATGCTGTACCTCAGACTTGGAATGCTTTAAAACAATGTATGAAATCTCGCTTTGTGCCTCCTTATTATTAACGTGATTTGCGTTTGAAGTTGCAAACTTCAAATCAGGGTGATAAGGGGTAGAGGAATATTATCAGGAGCTCATTTTTGGTTTAGCACGTTGTAACATACATGAAGATGATCAAGATACTTGTACTAGATTTTTTGGTAGTTTGCATCGTGATATATAGGATATCCTTGATTATAAAGAATGGACCAGGTTCAACCAATTGTATCATCTTGCTCTTAAGGCTAAAAGAGAAGTATAGGGACGACGACAACAACAGAATTTCAGTTCCAACCCTGGAAGATCTTTTCCGCCGCGTTCCGGCCTCGACAAGCCCAAGGCACATGTTGCTAAGCCACCAGCGATACCGCCAGCTACTACACCTACTTCCGAGGTAAGTAATGTGTCTTCTGTGCTGTCGCAACCGTAGAAGAAGGTTGTTTTTACTGGTGCTTCATCGAGCCGCTCCACCAACATCGTGTGCCACCTCTGCAAGGGCATGGGACACGTCATGAAGGGTTGCCCGAGTCGTCGTGCATTCATTGCTACCAATGATTTGGCTCTTGCTGCTAACCATGTTGCAGATTCGGAGAGCGAAGAAGAGGCCATTGATTCTATGACTGCTGGTGCTTGCTACAAATCTATTCTTGTGCAACGTATGTTGAGTACACAGCTTGAGCACGAGACGGAGAAGCTACAACGCCATAATTTGTTCAACATGTTCCTCATTGTCAAGGATTGTCGTGTTCGTACAATAATTGATAGCGGGAGATGCAACAACTTGGTTAGTTCTGATTTAGAAAAGAAGCTTGGTTTGACCACACGTGCTCATCCCAAACCTTATCACCTCGAATGGTTTAACAATAGTGGTAAGGCATAGGTAACTCGATCAGCAAGAATACACTTTTTCATTGGTTCATATCATAATTATGCTGATTTTGATGTTGTACCTATGCAAGCATGTTCGCTTTTATTAGGTCATCCATGGGAATATGATACTGATGCTTTACACAGAACTAATACATATACTTTGATGCATAAGGGCAAAAAAATTATTTTACTTCCTTTAACACATGCTGAAATTGTGAAACATGACAAAGAGCTTGCTGAAATTTCTAAGAATGATCATGCTTTAGACCCACCTGTTGCAACATCCCAAGAGATTAAGTTGAAAGGAGGTGCTTTACTTGCTAAGACATCTCTTAATGCTGAAAATTATGTTGATGCAGCACCATGCCGTACCATGCTTTGCAAACATATTTCGTTTTCACATGATCCTACTCCTATGTCTAGCAAATTGCGTGCTGCTGTCACTAACCTTTTGTAGGAGTTTGATGTTGGGATGGAGTTGAGGACGACTCCAATTCAAGAAGGGGAGGATGATGAGGACATCCGCATGCTGGATACACCTGAGTTTTGGTCTTCTACGAGTTAGAAGTCGTCACCAACTTGGTCTTCACGTCCGGTTCGTACTCAGCCGACCACCATGAATGGAAACGCCGATATCTCCTTCATATGATGTTGAAACGAGGCATTCTTTGATGCGTTGGAAAGAAGATAATGAAAGCTTTCTTTTGGTTCAGGTCCAAGCTCTTGAAGATTCGTGGATCATTCTGTGTGACCATGATAAGGTGTTGCATCACCTATTTTGGGCCAATTCGGCCTTGTATTGTGTCGGGCCTTAAGCCTAGGTTGAGGACGCCCCCACCTGGTCGCCCTCAACCCTAGGTCATCCCCCCTTCGGTATAAACTCAGTAGCAGCTGCCACATTAGGGTTTGGGTTTTGTTTAGTTTTAGTTTTCCATTGAGAAACAGGCATCTTCATTATAACTGTGACGTGGAGTCCTTTTGCTGTGAATCAGGGCCCCCGTTCTTGTTCTTCACCATTCTGGTGATTAGTCCTTTTATGATCAGAACTTGAACCCCATACTTGTCTTTGCTTCATACACATCTGCAATTTCAGATTGCGTGCTTATACATTCTTGCTTGTGTTCTTCGATTCGCTTGCAGGATTAGCCTTCTTGGCGAGGTCAATCAAGTTGTTCTTGGTTGATAACCAATGGAGCAGCGGTGTAATGGTTGTAGGGGTTCAAATTGTGACTGATTAGAAGCCCGGATCGCCAACGTCGTGACTCCACCAATCAGATTTACCATACCTATTGGAAGATCGAGCCAATGCTACATCAGGCGGTGTCAGTGTTTTATCCGCAAGCCCACCGAGGGATACCCCCAAGGTGGTTGATTGTAGGTAGGGTGTCGCCGAGATTAGGAACTCGAAGGTGCAAGGAACACAAGGTTTAGACTGGTTTGGGCCGCAATGAGCGTAATATCCTACGTCCTGTATGGTGGTTTGTATTGCCTTGGATTTGTTATGCTTTGGAGGGGGTCCCTGCCCACCCTTATATACTCTAGGTGATAGGGTTACATGGAATCCTAGACCGATACTAGCTTAGGAGTCCTATCTGAGTACTACTCGGGTAGTTTCCTTCTGTACCGACTAGTCCTACTCGTATCCGAGTACTTTAGAACATATATAAGGTATGAGACATGACCCGTCCCTTATCCTAGAATAATCTATGCCATGTGCGCAGTCCCTTGGCCCCGGGTCCTACAAGCTCCCGAGCTCTTCGTAGCCGAGTACTGCAGGCTTCCAAGTACTTCTGAAGTCATCCTCGAGTTCTTCTGAATCTCCATGTTTAGGGTGTCTTCTGAGTACTTCCTTGACTGCTTCGAGGCTGTGAGGTGCTCATGCCCCGAGTAGTTTTTAAGTCTTCGGAAATAATCTTTTATATGGGGTGTAATGAAAAATCGCACTCCGTATGGAGTAGCCCCCGAGCCTTAGGTTGAATAGAAGAATCAGGCTGAGGGTCAAATTAGTCTTGAATGTTCTTTCCTTATCTTCAAATTTTCTTTTTGAAAAATAAGCCATCAATGACACGTGTCCCGCAGCCCCCGAGCCTTGAATCCAAATCCAAGGTTTTGGAAAAAAGATCCAAATGAACGTGGCATGCATTATAGAATATTTTATGAACTTGAATTGATGGTTAAGATAGGAATATTGGTGTGAAATACGAAAAATCCCTTTTTTTGGGATAATATTGCTGAAAAATGGTTAATCCAATAACCTGCCCAACATAATCCTAAATTATCGCTTAAAACAAATCATATCCTCGAGAAAAACTCTTCAGCTTCCGCACAGTAAATCTGGGACTGCTACTGATTATTTAACCGCATGGTGATTTTAGGGTTAACTCACCCTCTTACTTTGCTTTCCTACTGTGTAAGCCTTTCATCATCTAGAACTGGAAAATGGTGGCGGCTGGGTTTCTTTTCCCATCAGTTGAGGTAGTTGCCGTAGCTTCCTCCCTCCTGTACACGTTTCCACCTCCCCATCCCTTAGCCCCCGAGCACATGTGAGTAAAGTGCCTCGTGAAAATTAGGATGGGTGGCAAGAAGAGCACGTCCAAGGGGAAGGGGACAGAATCTAAAGATGCTGCTCCTTCCTAGGAAGCCTGGAGAAAAAGTAAGTGCACCGAAGCCGATCTTCGATCCTTGGTAGATGAATGCCTTCTTTAGCCTAAAGAGATTGTCCATTGGCGTCCAGCCGGTAAAGATCCAGTACCCTACGAGTGTAAGGAAGAACTCGTGTTGTTTCAACACTTTGTTGAGCGTGGTCTGGCTCTGCCTGCCCGTGATTTTCTTCGTGGTCTTCTTTTCCACTATGGCATCTGTCTCCATGATCTTAATCCCAATTCCATCTTGCACATAGCCATTTTCGTCCCTTTTTGCGAGGCATTTCTTGGCATGGAACCCCACTTCAACCTCTTCTGCTATCTTTTTCACTTAAAGCCTCAGCCTAGTGAAAAAAACATTGCTGTAGTCGGAGGGGCCGGCCTTCAATTTAGGCAAGGTATGGATAAGAAATACATTGAGTACAAATTTCCGACTAGTTTGTATGGGTGGAAAGAGCGGTGGTTTTATATTGGAAACCATAAGCCAACTCTTCCAGAGAGAACCATTGAGCCACCAAAGATAACCAGTGAGTGGAGAGAAATAACATACCAAGTAGATATGGATCTAGTAAATGAACTGCTTAGCAGGATGAAGGTCCTCAAGAAAGAGGGTGTTATTGGGGCGTCTGTTATGTAATCTTGGATTGGCAGACGGATCAAGCCTTTGCAAAAATGATGTCGGTTTGGTTTCGAGTACCTTGAGACCTTAGATCCGTATCGATTTACTGCAGAGGGAATTTTCAAGAGTGAAGCCGAGTACTTCTTAATGCTAAGACGGTGCCATATATCCCTCAATTGTTCAATGCGAAGAATGCTCCCAAACAGGTAAGGTTATGTAGCAACTGCCTAATTTCGAGTACTTTTATGTTGCTGATGCTGACTTGTACTAATTGATACTTGAATACCTTTCGCAGGATGACATTAATATCTACAGGAGTATGCTTCCCATGCCAGACATCTATCGCCCCCACCACACGCTGCCGACTGCGCACCGCAACACCACCTAACACCCAAATGTGGATCCAGTGTCTGAGGATGAGGCGGGTACTGCCGGTGACCGTATCCTTGCGGACCTGAAGAGGAAAAAAAATGAGCAAGTACCGCCCAGGAAGGAGCAAGCTCTCTCCTGGTGGTGAACTCCTCCCAAGCCACCCCAAGAAGCCAAGGGTCACCGCCCGAAAGCGCAAGGCGATCATCCTCACTGTTGGCGATGATGACGATGAGTAGCCAAGGTGAGAATTTTCCTGAAATCCGTGAGTTCTTTTATTGGCTCTGCCTTTGCTGATTTTTTCAAATACTCCCCCTTTCTTGTTTCTCTAGCGCTGTTGCTTCTAACCCCAAGCACTCGAAACAAAGGGTAGAAGACAAAGCAGTCAGGGATGATGCTGCAGCAGAACAAGGTGTACACTTTGCTGCAGTGGACCCATCGTTGAGTACCGCCATAGATGCATCAGGTGCTCCGCCAGGGCAAACTTTGGCCTCGGCTAGCAAGCTGATGTCAATGAGTACTTTGGGTGCTACTCCAGCACCCAAGGTACTCAAAGTCAAAAAAATGAATGTAAAGAAGTATTCATAGTAAGTACTCGAGTACTTTTTCACTTGTGTAGGTTTGTGGTTGATTAAAAATCTGACCCCTACTCTGCTGTATGTAGGAAATCCTCTGCTCTGGGCTTAGATCAGTCTGGCAATGCCTCCGCTGGTCTAGCCCCCGAGTCAGAGAAAGAGTCTGATGTTGCAGTGTTGAAGACCGGACCGGAAACCACAATTGCTGCTGTGCCACCGGAGGCGTAGAAGACTCCAGCGCCCGTCACCACTGAAGCCGAAGGAGGAGATACGGGTGCGGGAGCAGTCAAGGGAGATGAGTCCGGGGCAGCTGAGCCAGCCCCCGAGATCCTTTCAAGTGAGCCGATTTTGCCGCCCCCACCTACGAGTACTTTTACGCCAGAGGCTTGGCTAATTACCGTGGGTGAGGTTGCAGGTACCCATAAGCATCAGCCAAGTGCCGAAGATGCAGGCGCTGTGGGTACTTCCTCGGGTAACATCTTGGTGACACCATCCGGGTGGCAATATGCTATCCCAACAGAACTCGTCGATGATCCGATGCTGACCACGGAGACCATGAAGCAATTCCAGGACATGTTCAAGGACTTGTATAAGTTTTCCACTGTATGTTCTCTATCCACCTGAAACTTTGACCAGCTGAATAGTTTTTTCGCCTGTTGATCCGCGCAACTCTTTGTTTGTATAGACAATGGCCAATCGGTCCAGGTTAAGCTGACGGCTCCCCAACCAGGCGAGAATCTACTACTCTACATCGCCGCGACTGCTCACGTCATCAGTACGGCGATCGTGGTGGAACGACAGGAAGAAGGCCACGCCTTCGGGGTGTAGCGACCAGTCTACTTCATCAGCAAAGTCCTCTTTGAATCCAAGGTTCGTTACCCGATAATTCAGAAACTACTTTATGGTATACTCATCACTTCCAGGAAGCTCCGCCACTACTTCGACGCATACAATATCATGGTGGTCTCCGACTTCCCATTGGCAGATATCCTCCACAGTTGGGATGCTACCGGGCGCATCTCCAAGTGGGCCGTGGAGCTGGGTGCCCTCACACTCGACTTCAAGCCCCGGACAACCATCAAGTCGCAGGCACTAGTAGATTTCATGGCGGAGTAGCGAGAAAACCAAGTTGAAGCCTCAACCAACCGGCAAGAGCATTGGGTCATGTACTTTTATTGCTCACTCAAGCTCGGTGGCGGTGGTGCGGGAGTACTTTTCATCAGCCCAAGAGAAGAACAACTCAAGTACGTGTTTCAAATACTATTCGATGTCTCCAACAACGAAGCCGAGTACGAGGCATTATTGCATGGGCTACGCCTTGCAGTCTCCCTAGGCATCAAGCGACTACTCGTCTACGGTGATTCCTCACTGGTGGTTCAACAAGTCAACAAGGAGTGGGACATCAACAAGGACACCATGGACGCCTATGTTACGGAAATGCACAAGCTTGAGAACATGTTCTCAGGGTTGGAAATTCACCATGTGATTCGTGACAACAATGTGGGCGCGGATGTGCTCTCCAAATTGGGTTCTGATCGAGCTAACTTCCCACCGGGAGTTTTCGTTCATGAGTTGCATCACCCTTCCATCAGGGCACCAAACTCAAGTTTCATCGCTCAGGGTCCAAAGGAACCCGACCGAGAGGTCTTGATGATCGAGGTCAACTGGAGGGTGGCCTTCATCGACTACATCCAGTAGCACAAACTACCCCCCGACATCGAACCAAAAAGCGATGAAGCTACTCGCGTCCTAAGGCGCAACAAAGGGTATGTTCTAGTCGGGGATAACCTATACAAGCGTGGATCAGCATCAGGCATACTCATGAAGTGTGTCAGCACGGAGGAGGGCAAAGAGATACTCCAAGAGATTCACGAAGGTATGTGTGGGAACCATGCGGCTTTTCGCACACTAGTCGACAAGGCGTTTCGATCTGGTTTCTATTGGCCAACTGCTTTGGCAGATGCCGAAGCACTCGTTCACCGGTGTACCAACTGCCAGTTCTTTGGCAAACAACCCCATGTTCCAGCTCATAACCTCATCACTATATCGCCCTCATGGCCGTTTGCATGCTGGGGCCTGGACATGATAGGGCCCTTAACAACTGTGCGAGGAGGTTTCACACACGTGTTGGTGGCCATCGACAAGTTTACCAAGTGGATCGAGTACAAGCCAATCGCAACGCTCCCAGCGGATCAAGTGGTTACTTTGATCTGCGACATCTTACATCGTTTTGGCTTCCCCAACACTATCATTAAAGATTTGGGATCCAATTTCCACTCACATCAGTTCTGGGATTTCTTTGAACGCAGTTCCATTGAAGTAAATATGTTTCAGTGGCTCACCCGCGGGCCAATGGCCAGGTTGAGCGCGCCAACGGCTTGATTGTTGATGGATTGAAGAAAAGACTCTATGATGAGAACAACAAAAAGGGCAGCAAGTGGATCAATGAGATCTCATCAGTAGTCTGGGGGCTTTTCACACAACCAAGCAAAGCCACAGGACAATCACCTTTCTTTCTCGTATACGGGCCTAAAGCTATATTACCAGCTGACGTGATGTGGAAGTCTCCTCGACTGGAGATGTTTGACGAAGGCGAGGCTGACACTGCAAGACATCTCGAGCTTGACTCAGCTGAGGAAATCCGATGCAATGTATTGTTCCAGTTGGCCCGCTACTTACAAGGAGTTCGTCGTTACCACGACAGGAACGTTCAACGACGCTCTTTCAACGTTGGAGATATGGTTCTTCGACGAATCCAGGATGATACCAGGCTACACAAGCTTAACTCACGATGGGAAGGACCTTTCATTGTGCACAAGGTTACAGGACCTGGATCTTATCGCTTATAGTACCCTAATGGCCAGGAGGTACCAAATTCTTGGAATATTGAGCATCTACGTTGTTTTCATCCTTGATCAACTGGGGACATCTTCTATTGGTGCCTGGAGATTGATACTTCCAGTACAACTCCGTTTTACTGGTTTACGGCTGGTATTACGCACAAGTTGTCTGAAGGGGCCTCGCTCCCATACTTCTAGTTACTAATTACTAGTTTCTGACCAGTATCTTGGGTTACTGAAGGGGCCTTGCACTCATATTTCCAATACAATGCCGTTTTGCTGGTTTACGACTGGTACTATGCGCCAGTTTGCTGAAGGGGCCTTGCACCCTAATTTCCAGTGACATATTACTAGTCTTCGACTTGTATACTATGTTATTAAAGGGGCTTCGCTCCCATGGCAAGAAGTTTACTAGTTTACGACTAGTTCTACGCATGTTCGACTACTTCGACGACTTGTTTTGACTACAATCCTAGTAGGGACTGACTCTGACTAGATGGCTTCATCGACTGTTCACACACCAGCGGCTACTTGCTCGATGCCTGGGCTCGGGGGCTCACGCCACTGATTGCTATGTATACTCTATGATACTCATCTGGCCCCTTGGCTCGTGGGCTCGATGGGACAAGGCACTCAGCGTGCCTCAAGGGACAGCTCTCATGTTTCAACACTGGACGCTGTCAAACTACTCAACAATACCCGATCCAAGAGGCTTTTTAAGATTTATCTTGGGTAGATGTTTGTTAACCATTATTTCTAGGATTTTATTCCGAAATAAGGGGTTTTTAAGATTATTACCCAGAGGTCTTATTTAGTCATTGACTTAGGGAACAAAGATTGATTTGAGAGGTAATTTCGAGCGTTTGTTGGAGAAGTAATTTGTTTAACCATTTTCTCAGGGAATTTATCCCGACAAAAGAGGTTTTCAAATTTACTGAACCGATTTGCCCATGTTCACCATTAAATCTTTGATGCCATATATTGCAAGCCACGGTTCTCTGGATCCTTCATTCCAAATCTTGGAGATTTGGATTCAAGGCTCGGGGGCTACGGGACACGTGTCATTAGTGGCTTATTTTTCAAATCTGCTGGAAGATAAGGACAGAAGACTTAAGACTTGACAAGTACTTGGAGCATGAGCACCTCACAGCCTCAACGCAGCCAAGGAAGTACTCGGAGACGCCTTCAGAAGTACTCGGACGCCTGCAGTACTTGGTTACGAAGAGCTCGGGGGCTTGTCAGACCCGGGTACGCGGGACTGTTCACGTGGTGTACTTCTCCTAGGATACGGGATGGGACATGGCCCATGCTACATCTATTGTAACTACTCGTAGTGTAGTAGGACTACTCGACAGTAGTGAAACTAGTCGGACACGGTAGGAAACTACCCGATAAGTACTCGGGTAGGACTCCTGGGCTTGTACCCGACTAGGACTTCCATGTAAACCTGTCCCCCCAAACTATATAAGGGCGGACAGGGACCCTCTCAGGGACGATCACCATCAAAGGATATACAAACCACACAGGACGTAGGGTATTATGCTCTCGGCGGCCCGAACCTGTCTAAACCTTGTGTACTTGCACCTTCGAGTTCCTGATCTCGGCGAAACCGTACCTACAAACTCACCACCTCGGGGGTATCCCTCGGTGGGCATGGCGGTAAAACACCGACAGTGGCTGCTTGAGCAGCTGTTGGTGCCATCGGTTCATCAGGTTGCACAGGTCAAGTTATCCTCATGATCCTACGACGAGAAGATCGGGCAAATCCAGCAACGCCGCGCATCACATTGGCTATGGTTTGAAGCTTGTCAGGTCCAATTCAAGTATTATTAGTGCATTCTACGATGCGGATTGGGCTGGCTGCTCCGATGACAGGAGGTCTACTGGTGGGTTCTCTGTGTTTCTTGGCTCCAATCTTATATCATGGAGTGCTAGAAAACAAGCAATGGTTTCCAGGTCAAGTTCAAAAGCAGAGTACAAAGCTTTGGCTAATGCTGCAGGAGAGGTTATTTGGGTTCAAAAATTACTTACTGAACTGGGAATTTCATAGCCTCGAGCAGCAATTCTTTGGTGTGATAATATAGGTGCAACCTATTTGTCCTCCAATCTGGTGTTTTATGCTACGACCAAGCATATTGAAGTGGACTATCATTGTGCGAGAAAGAGTTGCACAGAAACTACTTGATATCATGATCATCCCCACTTGTGATCAAGTAGCAGACGGTTTTACCAAGGCACAAACTATAGATCGATTGCATGAATTTCGCAACAATCTCAACTTGTGTAAGTTGTGATTGAGGGAAGATGTAGAAATACATCATGTACTAGAGTCAAACTCTATCTTTCTAGTTGTAACTAGCTAGGACCTGTTGTCCGTATAGGACTTCTAGGACTTGTATTCTAGTCGGTATTGTACATCATGTAATCATGCTTGCATATCGATATATATATATATATATATATATATATATATATATATATATATATATATATATATATATATATATATATATATATATATATATATATATATATATATATATATATATATATATATATATATATATATATATAAGTCGGCAGCCTAATTTGGCTATGCCGTTTACAAATAACTCCTTCGCTGTCTCCTGTCATCAACTTGACCTTTTCCTGCATGCTGACTTCCACCTGCACTAGCGCTAATTTGCATGCTAGGACCTTGTAAGAAATATGGCCCCATTAGACCATTATTGTGATTTTGGTGATTGAGTGACAACATAGTCAATGGGACTAACAAGTTTGTGAGCCCAATATTGTAGGATTTCTAGATCCCATGGATGAAGTCCAATCCATAGTCAAGATGTCCAAATCGCTGTCAAGGTGTCCAAGTTATAGTTAAAAACCAGATAGAATTTATTTGGGATGTCCAAATGATAGTTTAGAGGAATTGTACAAGGTTCAGCATGAATGCATATGTCGGTTAAACCGACGGCATCAAAAATGAACGAGTCGGTTCAACCCAGAATTGCTACGGCAATCAGGTGAAGAAAAGCCCAGTAGCACCAGTTTAACCGACGCTGTGGACAGTAACCAGAAGGTTTTAATCAGAATATGTTTCAGCTCCAGTTGAACCGACGGTACAAAAGAAGGCGTCGGTGCAAGCATGCTGTGGTTACTCAGTAAGCATGTTTTGGCTCCAGAAGGTTTTGGGAGTGAAGTCTTTAGCACCGGTTAAACCGACACCCGTCGGTGCAAGGCATCGGTGCAATGACGTCAGCAGAAGCAGGCCTTTAGAATTCAACGGCTACAAGGCAAGTTCAGTGTGACCGGTTTAACCGACGCTTTAAGCCTTTTTGGAAAAGTTGTTGGCAACGGCTATGGCTGGTTCTCTAGCCTATATAAACACTTCTCCTAGGTTATTTGTGGTTGCTGGAGTTCAGGAGAAGCAGATACACACTGAAGAAAACCTCAAAGCCATCCATAGAGCTAATTGATCACATCCATAGGCTTTAGCACTTGCTTTGAGAGTGTTAGTGCTAGGATAGGCCTAGTGAGAGTGAGAGAGCAAGGTGTTGCTACCTTGTGCATGGTTCTAGTGTGAACCACAGCTGTAATCTTTGTGCGGCGGCCCCTTGGAGTCTTGGTGGCTCGCTGGCAAGTCATCGACCCTCTGTCTTGGTGTGGAGCTGTTGGTGTTTCTTATGCCTAATAGATTTATCTTTCGCAAGAGCAAAAAATTACCGATGTAGCACTTCACCTTGGAGTATTCTAGGGTATCGTAAATTTCCTCGAGGAAGCACATTGGATAAAGAGTAAACTTTACTAGAGATATCAACTGACTAAATAGCAGTGGCAAGCCGGATAAGATAAGATAATAGCCAAGTGATTATCATCTGACACAGGAGACTCTAAACCTTACAGTGGTAAGCAGCTGGGAGGACAACAAGAGAGAAAGACTCCTAAAACACTTCTAAACTAACGAGCTAGCCTCACTAGACTAAACCTTGCTTCTAACTATTTATCGGGAACCTAGAGCTTACTTCGGCGGCCAGAGAGAGGAAGGACCGCAGAAAGGGGTGAGAGGGGAGTCCAATGGCAAACAATAACTACTACTATGAGAACACTCGAACGTGGTGGACTACAAGGGATGGACAGGGCTGTCACCACCTGTCGCCTACCACACTATTCCGTGGGGAGGGGGCTACACACATTCAAGCTAACACTAAGCTCATACACCATGTCCGTACTCGGTTTTAGGATTTCTCTTGATGCGTTCAAGAGAAAACCCCTCAACCTTGGGAACTAACTTGAGCTCCCTAGCCCGGGCGAGAATACTCGCAAGGTAAGATCCTGATAAACAAGAAAGATAACAAAGCCTAAGCTAGAGGAAAGGTACTTTCGCACACAAGCTAGATAACATGGAAAGATAAATAAATGCGGAAAGTAAAGCTGACTCGAAAAGATAAAGAAGATAACTTATATTAATAAAATGTCAAAGGGAAAGATACAAGATCTATACCGGACTTGTGATGACGACTCCAGAATCCCGAGACAAACTCGACTCGATTCTAACTCCCAGACTACTAAACCTAACTCTAGAAAGTGAAATGAGAGAAGAGAACTCCTTCATGTGTGTTCACAAGTGATGGATGTCCCTCTATTTATAGTGTGGAGGTGCTGAAGAAGAGGTTGATGAAATGGTTGGAGAAGTGGCGTAACTTTGAGGCCGTCCAGCCTAGGGGAGGCCGGTCGGCCGATTGATTCCACCGACTTCTGATCTTGCTGCCTTGATTGCATCCTGGAGGCGGTTGGGATAACTGTCATGGCTGCGTCTTCGACTTGGTGTGAAAGAGTAGGCCGGCCAGCCTAGGACTTTGTCCCAGGTCATCAGATCAACAACCATCAGTCTTCAAGGGCCTTGATTACTTACCCACAACCAGCATTGGTGATAGTTGCGCTCGATTTTCTGGTGTATGGGCCCTTCAATCCAAGTGCTAGGCCTTTTGGTCCATTTGATCAAACCGGCATTGATTGCACGGCTTAGGGGTAACTTGAGTGTGTTTTCTCCGCCCTGGATCAGTGACGTGGCATTTGGTGGAGGTGCCAGACCTGCCGGCCTAGGTGAGGCCGGTCGGCGTGGGATTTTCCCCATTTTGCCTGAATTTTGTGCCACGTACTCCAGCAGTCACAACTCACCCAAAACTTATGGAACTTGACTAGATTAAATAAAATATGTATGGAACATGGTGCAAGTCTCTATTTTATTCCTGAGAAGTTGACGGTCACGATGTGTTTCAATGGTCGTTAATACATCCCCAAGCTTAGACTTTTGCTCATCCTCGAGCAAAGCTAGAACTTAGGCCCAGTGGATCAGGAGTTGCGTTGATGTTCACACCCTGCAGGTACCTTGTGCACAACATATTACTCTAGCCTGTATGTACTTTTAATAAGTTGGCTCATACCTTGGTTTCCGGCGCGTGGGTCTTACTCGCATTTCATCCCTCGTCTTGGGCGGTTGAGAGACTGAACAATCTTTATCAGAGTTTTTTTTCTACTTCCTGTTCAGGTTCCTTCTCGGAATTTTGCAAGTATTCTTGTCAAAAGAGGTTTAAGATTCCCCCATTGGTACTCTCAAATCGCTCAAGGTGTATAGTCCTCACCATGATCGGAAATTTTGACCATCTTTTTCCCAATCTAAGGTTGATATGTGGAGTTATGGGTAGGAAGAGTGTAGCATACCTTGGTTACCTATATTGCCGAATGTGGCAGAACCGCTCGAATTAACTCGGCTCAAGTGCACTAACCATCATCTATAAAGATGAACGAGCTAGCATGCACTTCAAACGGAGTAATCCGACAGTCTGTCGGGTAAATCCCGATGCGACCACTTAATATTTCGATCGAAATAAAGTGTACACATAACTTGCACGAAGGCAAGTCCAGAGATTACAACATTCCATAGCTTTTATCTCACAAGTCTGACATCAATTATTACAAGTCGAGTTCACCAAATGAGTACTTTTAAGTTCAAACATAGAAACTTTATTCAGAGTTTAACAAGAGCGGAAAGAAAACACGATCATCTATCGTCGATCTGGATACCACGGTGAAGCCCATACGTGGCATCACTCGGCAGAGTCATTGTTGACCGGGGACGGATCCCACTCCATGGACCAACTAGTCGGAAAAGTACTAGGCCAGGCCAAACCAGCTATCATATCTTCAAAAGACACACCTAAAAATATTGCCACAAGCAAGGATGAGTATACTAATACTCAGCAAGGCTTACCCAACTAGTGGTATGTAAATACTGACTACTAAGCATGCATGGCTCTAAGGTTCCAAGGTTTCTTTTTGCTGAAAAGCAACAAAGAGTAAGTCCTTAATTTCATATTTTAGCTTTCAATATTCTAGTTCATTTAACCAGTCTAAGTGAGCATCTATCTCTAATGAAACATGGTGGAAAACAATTAATCATACAAAAAATTTCATCATAGCCATAGTTTCTCTTGTTACTCTATGTGGCAGAAGTATTAAGCAGTCTCAATTACCGCGAGAAACGGACGATTCAAATCGAATTTCTTAACCTTGCAAGGCAAAACTAACACACACGCCTAGAGTACTAAAGGGTCACCCCAAGCAGCTTTTCCCCTTTCTTTCCGGGTTGTGGATCAGGGTCACCCTCCCCAACTATAGAGCCACGCTCTGCACTCGCATGTGTATACCCATCTGAACTTCGTTCAAGTAGTGTGAAAGTAAAGCCCACTTGCCGGGCCAATCGAGTACTTAGCTTATCGAGTGCCATATTTTCGACATGTGGTTAGTACGTTCAAACGCTTAACCACCACTACCACACACTGCAGCCTTAGCATTTTTCTCTACTCAGACGGGCCCTCAACCATGAGTACTTTACCAAAGCCCCGCCCGTCGACCTTATAGTTGCAGTATGCGGTAAAACATTCAACTCCTATAATTCTCGCGAGTGGTAGGAAACCACTCGGCTTTTACAGATCCTATTAGCAGAGCATCTACTCGAACACCTAGTTCTAATATTCAATACATAGGTGCCAGGGATCATGCAGCTAGGGTTCCAAGCAACTCCTATGAACTTAAATGCACAGGTAAAAAGGAACAATAGTTGCATAAATTAAAACACTGGGATCATGCACCGGGGCTTGCCTTCTTGAGCAAAACTAGTCGAAAGTTCTTCCGAACGTTGGTTCGGGTCTTCAGCGACTTCTGTTAGATTAACCTGAGCTTCGCGCTGCTCACTCTCGGACTCGGGCACTAGGTCGTATGTTTCATCCACGAGAGTAGTCGATTCTATATGAATGCACATGTATGAGTGGTTTTACTGATACAAGATATAATTATTTTACTAGAAAGTAGTCATAACTTAAGTTAAGCAGTCGAGTACTTCATTTTATTTTCCCTGGGCAGTCATTTATCGAGTACTTATCTGGATTAACTGACTTTATTAAGTGAGCGAGTGGTTTTGTCTTGTGTAACGGCCATTTTTAACAGTAAGTTTTGTTTTAAGCAAAACTACTCGTAGACGTAGTTTCTGGGTTGATATTTTTATGCAGAGCTCATGCAAAACTACTCGTAGAGGTAGTTTCTAGGTTGATATTTTTATGCAGATTTTTATGCAGAGCTCTTTACTTAAGTACAAACTCACTATAAAAGTTTTAGCCATTTTTATTCAGCAGGTTATCATGAAAAATATATTAAACGGCTACTGCTAGGATCAAGATCTATTTTTACAGAACAACCCATGCAAGAACTGGTGCTCAACTTTTACTGAACAAACTCACTTGCATGAGAGGTTTATTGTGAAATTTGCAGACTTTTCCCATGCAAGAACCAGAGGCTAACATTTTAGTCTAAAAGGATCAAACCTATCACAAAAGTACTCGAAACAACTAGTTGCATTTGGATTCAGAGCATGAGATTTTCATGAAAGACTAAACTCTTAGTATAGAAGCTACCACCCAAAACTCATGAGCAATTCTTTTCTGAAACTCTTGGAACAACTAAAAGACATTTAAGCTTGATTTAAACCTACAGCTAAAATTATGTGGAAACGGTCCAAGATCCTTTTACAAAGTTGTAGATCTTAACTTAAGGATTCTAGAGAATGTTCGAAATAGCCCGCTATAGCTCCGCTATAGCCCGCTATTAGCTTTTTAGGAGATCTACCACTACGCTATGCAACATTTTTCCGCTACATCCGCTAAATGGGGTTTGAAGAGATTTAGCAGTGCTAAATGTCCGCTAAAGTAGCTTTGAGAGATTTAGTAGCGCTAAATGTCAAGCTGCTAGTAGATTTTAGTGGTTGCGTTCGCTCAAAGACGCAGTCAAAAGAACCGATACAACTAAATGGACGTAGTGTGGACCCTAGACAATGTAGCATGGGCACTGTTGGGCAGTTCAGAGTTTATTTTTGGTGTTGGACCAATAATGATTATCATTTTATCTGTGATTATTGATTACTTTATCATTCCACTAAATGATTTAGCTTTCGCTATAGCCCGCTATAGCTTTCTATAGCTTTTAGATAAGGCTGCCGCTAATCTTTATAGCCCGCTATTTTGAACATTGATTCCAGAACATCTTAGTTTGTGTTCTTAGGATTTTTCTATGAGTTGTTTTGCATCTTCAATGTTAATAGATTGGTTTTCAAAGTTCTAGTTTTAGGTTTACAACAGAGTCCCTGAGATTTACACAAAGCTTCTCAGAAAGATTGAAATCAAAGCAATTGAGTCCTTTGCACAGGGGACGACGACTGCCGGCCGAAATCCTGTGACTAGGGTTGCTAGTGGTGAGGGGCGAAGGTGGGAGATGCAAGAGGGGAACAAACAGCACCTGTTTGAGGCCTTAGGTGGGAAGGGGTGAACCGAGGCAGCTTGCCGACGGTGGTACAAAGCCAGCGGCGGGTGCTAATGGCGACCCGCTAGGGTTTGATTCCCGATCTTTCGATGAGAGGCGTGGATAACTCGATTAGTCGATGGAGGCGACGTTCACGGCCCGACTACAGCCTTCCAAGCTGGGCCTTAGCAACCGATACACCCCCTCCAATGGCTGTCGCGATCTTGTGGAGCGCGGCACCCGGCCACTAGGGCACTCGTCCTGCAAGCAATCGAAGAACTAGCAAGAACAAGTATGACAAGTACTGAATTTACTAGATGTAAATGAAGGTTTCACACGCAATCTCAATAATGGTGGGGTTACGAAGACAAGAAGACGGGCGGCTGATCCAGCACGCGCGCTTGCAAGCAAGTAATAGGACGACCACAGGGGTGCTGGGGTCGTACTCCAACCCTAGGACGCGTCCGTAATGGACTCAACTTGATACACGGCCCATTGGGCCAAAACAGGGTGATGCAGCACCATGTGCAGAAAAGGACTCTGTATTAATTTTACGATTGCGGCCAACTCGTAATAGAGATGGATATGAGTCCGGATCCGTTTAAAAGAATACTACATAAGCTTTGCATGAAGTACTTGAACGCCCCAATCTGAGTTCATATGCGACCGTGGTGTCCGTCACAAGTTGGTACTGTTCTGCAGTCCGAATCCATCCTGCGCGAATCCGTTTCCCTTTCGGTCGCCTCCTTGGTTCCTAAGCAAAACAAGAGTACAGGGGTCTCCATGGTCTAAACATGATGTACATGAGCTTAGATTTGAACTCACCTGATGATTAAGTTGATGCGCACGAGCACGAGTAATAGGACCAGCAATAGGTACTTGTGTCGGAGTGGATGTATCGTTGGTGTTGATGTCCTCATCATCCTCCCCTTCTCGGATTTGAGTCGTCCTCGACTCAAGCTCATCTTCCTCTCCCAAATATGGCTTCAAATCTGCAATGTTAAATGTGGGACTAACCCCAAAATCCGCAGGCAGATCGAGCTTATATGCATTATCATTGACTTTCTCTAACACTTTAAATGGTCCATCAGCCCGAGGTAGCAATTTAGATTTTCTCAATTCAAGAAACCTTTCCTTTCTCAAATGCAGCCAAACTAAATCTCCAGGTTCAAACTTTAGTCCTTCCTACCTTTATCACCAGCAATCTTGTATTTAGCATTCATGCGCTCTATGTTTTCTTTAGTTGTTTCATGCAGTTTTAACATCAATTCGACACGCTTAGTAGCATCAAAATTTATTTTTTCAGAAAATGGCAAAGGCATTAAATCAATAGGAGCACGAGGCAAGAAACCATATACAATCTGAAATGGGCACATCTTTGTAGTAGAATGCAGTGATCAATTATAAGCGAATTCAATATGAGGCAAACAATCTTCCCACATCTTAATGTTCTTCTTTAAAACAGCCCTTAACATAGTAGACAAAGTTCTATTAACCACTTCAGTTTGACCATCAGTTTGCGGATGACATGTAGTAGAAAACAACAACTTAGTTCCCAATTTAGCCAATAAAGTCTTCCAAAAATAACTAAGAAATTTAGCATCACGATCAGAAATAATTGTGTTGGGCACACCATGCAAACGAACAATTTCCCGAAAGAACAAATCAGCAATGTGAGAAGCATCATCAGTTTTATGACATGGTATGAAATGGGCCATCTTAGAAAATCTATCAACAACCACATACACACTATCACGTCCCTTCCTAGTCCTAGGCAATCCCAACACAAAATCCATAGAAATATCTTCCCAAGGAGCACTAGGAACAGGTAGAGGCAAATACAAACCGTGTGGGTTAAATCGTGATTTAGCCTTTTGACATGTCGTGCAGCGAGCAACCAAATCTCTCCACATCTCTTCTCATCTTTGGCCAAAAGAAATGACCAGCATGTATATCTTCCGTTTTCTTTGCTCCAAAATGCCCCCATTAAGCCACCTCGATGCGCTTCCTGCAACAATAACAAGCGAACGGAGCTAGCTGGAATGCATAGCTTGTTAGCTCTAAAGACAAACCCATCACTAACGATGAATTTGTTCCATCCCTTCCCCTCTTTACAATGCAGCAACACATCTTTAAAATCAGCATCATTAACATATTGATCTTTAATCGTTTCCAATCCAAATATTTTGTAATCAAGTTGGTTCAACAAGGTGTATCTCCTAGACAATGCATCAGCAATTATATTCTCTTTCCCTTCCTTCTGCTTAATAATATAAGGAAAACATTCAATGAATTCAACCCACTTAGCATGTCTACGGTTCAATTTTCCTTGACTACGAATATGTTTTAAAGATTCATGATCTGAATGAATAACAAACTCTTTGGGCCATAGATAATGCTGCCATGTTTCTAATGTGCGAACAAGAGCATACAATTCCTTATCATAAGTAGAATAATTCAGAACAGGCCCGCTCAATTTTTCACTGAAATAAGCAACAGGTTTGCCTTCTTGTAACAAAACATCACCCAAACCAATGCCACTAGCATTATATTCAAGCTCAAAGGTTTTATTAAAATCAGGGAGTTGGAGGAGAGGTGCATGTGTCAACTTATCTTTCAGCGTGTTGAAGGAGTTCTCTTGTGTTTTACCCCAACTAAAAGGCACTCCCTTCTTTGTAAGCTCATTCAAAGGCGCGGCAATGGTGCTGAAGTCCTTCACAAAACGACGATAGAAACCAGCAAGTCCTAGGAAACTCCGCACTTGCGTGATAGTCTTCGGTATAGGCCATCCCTGTATAGCTTCCAGCTTGGCTTGATCAACCTCGATTCCCTGTGGAGTCACGACATAGCCAAGAAAAGACACTCGATCGGTGCAAAAGGTGCACTTCTCAAGGTTACCAAATAAACGTGCATCTCGTAAAGCATTAAAAACAACACGTAAGTGATCAAGATGTTCATCGAAAGATTTGCTGTAAATCAATATATCATCAAAGTAGACAACAACAAATTTCCCAATGAAAGCACGCAGAACCTCGTTCATTAATCTCATGAAAGTACTAGGTGCATTAGTTAACCCAAAAGGCATGACTGACCACTCATATAACCCGAACTTAGTTTTGAAAGCAGTTTTCCATTCATCTCCCAATTTCATACGAATCTGGTGGTACCCACTACGCAAATCAACTTTGGAAAACACAACAGCACCACTCAATTCATCAAGCATATCATCCAAACGTGGGATAGGGTGTCGATATTGAATTGTGATATTATTAATAGCCCTACAATCAACACACATACGCCATGTTCCATCCTTTTTAGGCACTAAAATAACCGGAACAGCACAAGGACTAAGAGACTCACGCACATAACCTTTGTCGAGTAGTTCTTGCACTTGTCGCTGAATTTCTTTAGTTTCTTCCGGATTTGTCCTGTATGGCGCACGGTTTGGCAACGATGCACCAGGAATAAGGTCAATTTGGTGCTCAATCCCTCGTATTGGTGGCAGCCCCGCTGGTATCTCACTTGGAACACATCAGAATACTCCTGCAAAAGGTTAGCAACAGCCGGGGGGCAAAGAATGCTGCATATCGTGAACTGAAATCAAAGCATTCTTGCACACCAAAGCATAAGCAACAGAAGTGGAAGCAATCAATTCATTAATATCAGACTTAGTAGCAAGCAATCAATGTCCTTTCAATCTTATCTCATCTTCCCTGCTACTAACAGATTTGGCATTCTTATCGATCTCAGTTTTAGTTCTCTTAGCTTTAGCAACATCATCACGCACAATAGATTCAGGTGATATTGGAAGCAAAACGATTTTCTTATCATGATGTATAAGAGAATATTGATTTGATCTACCATGATGCTTGCTATCGGTATCAAATTGCCATGGTCTACCTAGCAGAATATTACAAACTTCCATAGGCTGGTGGTGGCGGCGGTACGATGAGGAAGATGGCGCGGGGACCGGCTGTGCAGCTTCGGGGTGAGGCGGAGAAGGTGGTGGAAGGGTTGGTTTGAGCAATGTGGGGGCGGAGTGGTGCGTCCACACATGGGTGACTGCTCGCCGGAGTTGGTGTTGGGGCGTCGAGCTCAGAGGCCTCGGGTGGGGCTTTTATAGGCGCGAGGGGAGGCATGGTGGCCTAGGCTCGAGCCGCAGGTGAAGGCGAGACCAGGGGCAAAACCAGGGGCGCAGCTGCCTCGCTAGCGCCGGCGGGGCTCGCCATGGTGCCAGCAGCGCCTGCGGCGGAGGAATGCCGCCGCGTGGAGGCTTCCAGAGGGGTAGCATGTGATTTTGTGGGTCCGTGGAAGATTTCCAGGGGGCGGGCTCAGCTGCGCCGTGGCGCGCCGGCCAGCTGGCCTGCCGGCGATGGGACAGGGCAGTGGGAGGAGAGATGAGGGAGAAGATGATGGGACTTATGTGCAGGAAGCAAAAATAGCGGGGGCCTGGTGAAAAAGGAGCTAAAACTCATTCTTCTCAAGGTTAAATCAAAAACATTTGAATACCATTTTTGTTCAACTTTCAAGATATACATTTCCTCTCTTATGACTATGTTCATTTGAGCAATGTATAAAAAGTTATTTTGAATTTTTGAAAATAAGTATTTAAATGACACATCATTTCATGTGAATTTTGCACTGTTAACCCTTGAGTTCAACTAGACTTTAGTTGCTCTTTTTATGATAGAAGTGCCATTAAAAATTCAGAGTCATTTGTGATCAACTTTGAAAGGTACAAGGGTTTGTGTGCAAGAGTTCACATGTATATGCATATATACCTATACACATATTGATTTGCTTGAAAGGTAGATTTGATAGGCTGTTTTATATTTTTCTTGCTCTTTATGCTTGATTTCATGTTATGGATCTTTGTTTATTCTTTTAGGCACCTAGGGTGTCATAGCCAACCCCCCTTAAAAAGAATCTCGTCCCATGATTCGGATAAAAACTAAGTGCGGAAAGTGTGTATCTTGGATGGAACCAAGAAAATTAGGAATTTTTTAATTGAGATAACTTTCAGTTTCCCATGTGGCTTCTTCTTCAGTGTGATGGTTCCACTGAATTTTATACATTTTAATCACCGATCTTCGAGTACTTCTTTCCTTCTGGTCAAGGATTTTGATGGGTCGCTCAACATAAGAGAGGTCTGGTTCCACCATGATTTCTTGTTGTTCAACAATTTCGGTAGGAACTCTGACACATTTTTTTTAGTTGAGAGACATGAAAAACGTCATGAATGACTACAAGTTGCGAAGGAAGTCGCAATCTATAGGCCACGGGTCCACATTCTTCAATGATTTCATACGGACCAACATAACGAGGGGCTAACTTTCCTTTCAATCCAAATCATTGCACACCCTTGGTTGGTGAAACCCGAAGGTAGACATGATCACCAATGTCGAATTTCAAGGGTTTTTTCCTCTTGTCAAAATAGCTCTTTTGCCTAGATTGGGCTACTTTAAAATTTCTTTGGATAACTCTCACCTTTTCTTCTGCCTGGACTACCAAGATTGGTCCAAAGATTTTCCGCTCTCCAGTTTGTGACCAGCTCAACGAAGTTCGACACCTTCGTCCATACAATGCCTTCAATGGTGCCATTTTTAGGCTTACTTGATAGCTGTTGTTATATGAGAACTCTGCTAAAGGTAGGCATTTGTCCTAATTCTTGTCATAACGAATGACACAAGCTCTAAGCATGTTTTCGAGAATTTGATTTACTCTTTCAGTTTGGCCGTCGGTCTGAGGATGATAAGCTGAGCTTCGGATTAGTTTGGTACCAAGATATTCTTGCAATTGTTCCTAAAAGCGTGCTACGAACTGAGCGCCGCGATCATAAATGATTGTCTTTGGGACACCGTGTAGACAAACAATTCGATCGAGATATATCTCAGCGTATCTCTTGGCCTTATAAGTGGTGTGTACGGGAATAAAATGAGCGGTCTTTGTAAGTCTATCTACAACAACCCATATAGAATCGTGTTTCTGAGATGTATTGGGCAAACCAACAATGAAGTCCATACTGATATCTTCCCATTTCCAGGATGGTATAGGCAGAGGATGAAGTGTACCAGCTACTTTTAAGTGGCTAGCTTTCACTCGTTGAATCTGCAACATATTGGGCAATTTCCCTCTTCATCCTGGTCCACCAAAAATTTTGTTTGAGGTCATTATACATTTTGCTACAGCCTGGATGAATAGAGAATTTGGAAAGATGTGCTTCATCAAGAATTTGCTTTCGGAGTTCGTGATTTTTCGGAATGACAATGCGACTTTCAAACCATAAAATTCCCTTGTGATCCTGATGAAAGCATTTGTACTTCTCCTCTCCTTGAGATAGATTCTGCTTGATGATCTTAACACCCTCATCATATAATTGTGCCATGATGATACGGTCATGAAGAGTGGGTTCAATAGAGATGTGATTCAAAGTTCCTTGAGGAATCATTTCCAACCTAAGTTTTCGCATTTCAGAGCATAACGTCTCATTGTATGATGCAGCAGATAGGCAATTGCAACGAGCTTTGCCTGGATGGTAGTGCACCTCAAGATCATAATCTTTGATTAATTCCAACCATCGTGTTTGTCTCATATTCAGGTCGGCTTGTGTGAATATATACTTCAGACTCTTATGATCAGTATAAATATTGCAATGGGTGCCCATAAGGTAGTGCCTCCAAATCTTGAGAGCGTGAATGACAGCTGCTAACTCAAGATCATGGGTTGGGTAATTCTTTTCATGGGGCCGAAGTGCTCGTGAAGCATAGGCAATAACCCGATTTTCTTGCATAAGTACACAACCCAAACCTGTACCAGAAGCGTCACAGTAAACGTCAAATGGTTTGGTATTGTCAGGTTGAGCTAAGACTGGGGCTGTAGTCAAGAGTTCACAAAGACTGTGGAAAGCTTTTTCACAATCTTCATCCCACACAAAATTTTCTCCTTTCTTCAACAGTTCGGTCATAGGTTTAGCAATTCTGGAGAAATCTGGAAGGAAGCGACGATAATAACCGGCTAAACCAAGAAAACTACGAATTTTATGAGCGGAAGTGGGAGGTTTCCAATCCATCACCTCTTGAACTTTATTGGGGTCAACTGAGATACCATTACTTAAGATAGTATGGCCCAAAAATTTCACACTATCCAACCAGAATTCACATTTGGAGAACTTAGCATATAACTGATGGTCTCTAAGGTGTTGGAGAACAATGTGCAAATGTTTAGCATGGTCCTCCTCGTCCTTGGAATAAATAAGAATGTCGTTGATGAAAACCACAACAAACTTGTCAAGCTCTGGCATAAAAACCGAATTCATGAGATACATGAAGTAGGCAGGAGCATTTGTGAGACCAAAAGACATGACTAAGTACTCATATAGTCCATATCGAGTGGAGAAAGCGGTCTTTGGAATATCACATGGTCGAATCTTGATTTGATGATATCCAGAACGAAGATCAATCTTGGAGAATTTTTTGCTCCAGTCAACCGATATCACTGGTGCACCTTCTGGAAAATCAGGAAGTGTACAGAAATCGATCCTTCCCTGCTAAACTTGAACAGTCTGTCTTTTTCCCTTGTTCTTATTGTTCTGACTAGAACCTTGCCCCTGTTTTGGCTGCCTAGGCTGGGAGCATTCTCGTGCAAATTGGCTAGAACTCCGACAATTAAAGCAACGATTTGTGTTGCTCGGACGACTAGGCTGTTTGCTACCTAAGGATGTCCTTATTGGCATACCTACTGAGCTTTTCTTGGGTGTGGTGCATCTGGCATGGTCCATCTTGTCCCGGACAGGCGAGTGAGTTCTTGCTCTTATGACTGTGTTGATGTTAGTAGTACTATTGGTTTGCCTTCTACCACGTGGAACGAATTCTGTGCATGTAATTTCCCATCCACTTAAGTCTACGTCGCAGGTGTCGTGCTTGAGAGTTCGACACTTTACTTAGGGATCCTTAAGTTCCATTGGATGTCGTGCTAGTGGCATTAGGGAGTCCGAGTAAACATCCTTTGTCTCCTTTATTTCCTCGTTGAGCTCTTGATATCTCGGTTGATGGTGTTGCTGCTGCAGGAATTGATGAATCGCTTGCTGCCCTTGAACTAGCCATCGGAGCAATTGTCACACCCTAAAATATTTAATTTTAGAATGTGAATGTCTTTTAGAATGTGTTCATCCATCTTTAGGGTTTTCAAGAATTTTTCAGATTTTTCTTGCAATTATTCTCATTTATCCTAGAGCTAGATCCTTTTTTTTTGAAAGGCTCTAAAATCTTTTTCATGAGTTCCAAATATTTTATTTGGATTACTCGTGTCCCAAATTATCTCTAGAGTTTTCCTAGGAATTTTTGGGATTCTTCTGGATATATTTTTCATGGTTTAAAAAATTTATCTAGACTTTTCTAGATTTATTTTAAGCCTAAAAATATCTTTTGGAAAATGAATTCTTTTTCTTTTCATCTCGAGCTGGATTCAACTTGTGTTTTGACCCAATCCACCCTAAACTCTAGAACCGTGCCACGTGCAAGCTTGAGCTTGGCCATTGCCATGATCTCTTGTCCGTTGCACTTCCATCAATAAAAAGTAAGCCTAAAGCTTCTCGTTGAGATACCGAAGAAAACCCCCTTGTTTTTGCCTTCTGCCTTTTCCTTTCCGAAGCTTAATAGTTCGTCGAAGTTAGCTAACCGCCACTCACCGTCGATCATCTTTCTTCGCCAGGCTGAGTTATCTAGAAGCCTTTCCGTTTGCCCTTTCTTTCTTTCTCTGTATAGTTCCTAATATCTCATCGTAGTCGGACCAATTCATTTCTTCAAAATCCGTCCTTTTTCCTCTATCCTGCGAGACCATAAGATGCCCCATCGAGCTCCCGATTCTCTAATCTTTCTTCCCGATCAAGTCATGCTTGAAACGGTGCCTCATGGCTCGTCTTCAGTGTTTTTCCGACAATGTTCGATCACCGCCAGCTCCAGTGACCAGCACCATCGCTCTAAAATCCTAGACTGAACCCAATCTCCCTTAGCAACCCAACCTTTTTGCCTCTCTCTTTACCCTGCTCTCAACGATCCGAATTCTATCCATCGACCCGAATCAATATCGGCCCTGCCGAGCGCTCCTCTCTGGCTCTCTACGGTGACACAATCCCGCTTGTCATTCCTCCTCCTCCTCCTTTTGTTTTCACCACGACAGCCATGCCATGCCTAGCTCAGTTTTATTGTGAGCACGCTAGGATTCATTGATTGAGTCTGATCTTGCCACACATGCCCGACCTCATCGTATGCCCATACACCACCTGTAGGGCTGAGCTAGTTGTTTGCTCCGTGTCTATTTTGGACTTCATCATACGAGATCAGACGGCTCATGTTGCTATCTTTTGTGTGTGCATCACGGAAGCCTTGCCATCCGCATCCTATGAAAAGATTTCCGTCTGCCTGATCCGTCTCTCATTCGTTCTCCTTATCTTCAATTACTGCTCTCAAGTAGCCCTTTCGTCTTTGCTCAGCATGTTTTCTTTTCAGCCCAAGACCGAACCTACTTCGGCCACACGAACCTATCTATCTCGGCCTGACCCAACCCGATCAGCCCGCATGCCTTTCACTGCTGCATCCTTGACCTCGTGCTTCGTTGCCCAGTCTTGCTGCAGCACGGGGCGCCGTTTTGGCGTGCTCTGCACGAATGCCTAGATACACATCGCCCCTAAAAATCCCACGGCCAGGCCTCCCCGCGCCCTTGCTAGCAAAACCCTCGGCATCGCACCCTAGCCTCCACCTCCATGCCCGTCCCTGGCATCTCCCATCGCACAGCACCATCAGGGAATCACCCCTGTGCGCCGTCACCAGAAATTGCTGCAACACCCCCCAGCAGGCCGAGCTCTAAGGCCTTCCACGTCCTCCTACCTCACGGGCCTCCCTGCGCCCGTGCGCTGCCACCAGACGCGCCCTACCCCGCGCCGCCGCCCAGGGCTGCTCGCCAATTCTGAGCAGCGAGCCGCTGCCGTCGGTTCCCTTGCTCCCTGCCTCGCCACGCACCCCTGCAGCGAGCCCTGCGCACCTCTACAGCAAGCCGTGTGCCCCCTGCAGCCACGCCTTTGCCCCCTGGCGCCCCTGCACTGCTGCCAGGTCTGTTCTTAGAGAACAGATCATCACCACCTCCTTGCCGGCCAAATTTCGGCCGCCTCAGTGAGTCCCCGCCACGGGTAAGCCCCAAAATCAAATCCCTTCGTCGTCCTCTTTCTTTTGCCCCGCTCCTCACGATCTCTCGTGCCTTAGAACGTCGGGAATCTGCAAAATAGTAGCCGCCGGCCACCATGGCTGTGCTGTGAAGCTTTTACATATTAGCCCCTCAGGAAAGCTGTAATTATCTTGTATTTTTCTGTGTCTTGCAAACTTCGAAGAAAACCCCCTAGATCTATTGCATCTTTTCAACCTAGCCCCACCATGGTCTTTTTCAGATCTAACCCTAAACTTTGATCTACTTATGAGCACTATTTTCTGTGTCTTGCACATCTTCCCTGCTAGCCCCTGAAATCTATAGTTAATCACGTATAGGTCCTTGCAACCTTGTTTCAAGTGTAGTTTCTTCGTTTTAGATCCGTTTTGATCCGTTCTTTTTGCGTTAGTCTTCTAAAACCCTAAGCTATAGCTTAGTAGTGTTGTTGTATCATAGTCCCTATTTTAAAAATTATATATCAATTTAATTTGATTAATGTCCTCTCATCTAGTTTTTCCAATTAAAATCCAATTAGATTTATACTCAGGTTTTCATAAAGTTCGACGTTTAGATGCTCTCAAAAGTTCTTTTTTCTAACTAATTATTAAATTAGTGTAATTTGTACATAGACAATTATATATAAAATTTGACTAAGTTGTACCTCGCCTTTATAAATGCAAATATAATATGAGTTAATTATAATTAGGGATATTCTCTTTTGAATATCTTTTACATTAGTTTTCTAAATTAAAATAAATGAATGCCTATAGTTATTTTATTTCTTTTATAACACAAATCTTCTGATAGCCGTTTCTTTTCAGCCGTAGCTCCGTTTTCCGCGTTTCTTGCGTTCTCGTGACCGTAGCAACGAGACCTATCCTTTAGTACGCTCTTTTAAAGCTTTCTTTTTGTTTGGTGTATATGTTCTTAGTTGTTATTTTTGTTTGTTTGTTTTCTTGCTTGTATGCTTGGGCCCGATGCTCGTTTGACGTTAGAAGGAACGCAATCCAAGAGCTTTGAAGATTAAGAGTGTCGAGAACAAGAGTTGGAGACTCTGAGCAGCTATTCTCTAGAAGAAAGGCAAGTGTTACTTGATCATGCTTTTGTCCAATAATCGCAATAAATATAACTTTCTTTTATGCATGCATGTGTCTTAACCTGATGGATCCTAATTAAGGATATGCCTAGTCTTTATGATCATTCCTTGTCAACCTAGGTTTTATCTTTCTTGTTGGGTAGCTTTTGCTTAGTTGCTATAACTGGTTCCGGTTTGGGAATGTCAATAACCATGATGATAACAATGATGATGCTACACCTGTTTTACTTCATATTCTTGGGTAATTTGTGTTGTTAATCACAAGATCATTTGGTTAATCGGAACATGGAGAACCACCCAGGAAAATAGTGCAACCACAATACTATATGGCTCTGGTCTTGGCTAATTAATTCTTATGATATGGGCAAGAGGGGTTGCATCGACGGGTATAGCTCGGTCCTCTTGAGGCTTTATGATATGTGGTCCTTGGCTAAGTCACTTCCTCATTAGGGAGTCTTATGACCGCTTTGACTTGAAACCTTAGCGGATTGTTATAAGTCACGAAATCTTTGTAAAGGCCTCGTAGTGAATCCCTTGCCACTCACCTCGGAAGTGTTTAAGAGGCTAGCTACCTCGGGCAAATCGGGAGACACGAATTGTGGGTAAAGTGTACAACCTCTGCAGAGTGAAAACTGATATATCATCCGTGCTCACAGTTAAGAGCGGCTTGGACCCTCACATGATAATTGAACTTGAAGATGAATTAAATTGTGGACCATGTTTATGGTTATCGTTATGCTTCTGCTATATCCATTTTGTTCCTTTTAATGTGGGTTTTGGTATGAACTTATACCTTAGTAATCAAGTGCTAATAAAACTTGACCAACTAAAATTGCTTATCGCAGTATGCCAGTCAGCCTTTCCTTGATTTTGGCCTTCATGTCATGTAATTCCCAACACTTGATGAGTACCAACCATAAGTGTACTCACGCTTGTTATAATTGCTGCTTAGAAGAGAAAGTTGATGTGAAGTCTTTTGAAGATGATGCTGAGTTCTAGGCCTACGCAACCCCCGGTCGACTGCCTGTGAAGTTTGGAGTCTTCGTTTCCAGGATAAGCTGTATAACTCTGACAATCTTTTTATCGTTTATTTATCTTTTCGTAATATTGTTGCTGATTATTCACTAATGAAGTCACTATATGTATGGAACTTGATCCTGGCATACATATAGTTATGCATTCGGTTTTGTCCTTAAAACCGGATGCGACAGCAATTCGGTCTGAGTGGCCATCACTTCCACCAAACTAGGTGGCGATGGCGGTGGTGGCGTCTGTTGCGACTTGCTACCGCTAGCTTCGAACCCATCAAGATTGCCACGTGTTGCCCCGACCATCTGAAACATGGAAGTTTATTATCAGCAAAGGCTTCATAATTCTCCCATGATTCAAAAAGATAGTACGGGAAGATGTAGAACTTGATAGGCTTGATACAAACGGGTGTGCAATCTGCGGCTGGTTATGATAAATTTCATAACTCACGTTCTGTTTATCTGAACCCTTTCAAAGGTTGGTGGTGATCAGGAAATTTAGTGGCCTAACACTATGGCATTCCAAACACCTCCGACAACTATATCTCCGACTACTTTTCCGACTACCACGATTACTAATCCGACTACTATGGTTGCATCATCGACTACTTCGTCTGCATTTCCGTATACTCGGACCACAACTCTGACTGCTATGGCTCCCTCATCGACTACATCGCCGACTGCTTCTACAACATCTACTACTCCTTCGACTACACTGTATCGATGACTGCTTCGACTGCTCTCCGACTGCTTCCACCTGATCTTCGGCTACTTCAGTTGCACCTCTGTCTAGTACGACTACAACTTCAACTACACTGCATCTATGGCTATTTTGACTGCTCTCTGACTGCATCAACTTTACCTATGACTACGACAACTACGTCTTCGACTGCTTTAGTTACACTTCCGTTTACTATGACTACATCATGGCCTGCTTTTACTGTATCTCCGACTGGTACGACTACTTTTTTGATACGTCGACTATATTTCCGACTGCTTGAACGATGCTTCCGACTACTATGACTACCTTTTCGACCACTTCGACTACATCTTCCACTACTTCAATGTTTTGGCCGTTCTCAGATGAACTACTGCATCATTGACTTCCAACTGCCTGCCAATATTCACATACATCCATCAAGTCCTTCACTAAAGCCTACCTAATTCGAGTGCTCGAGCTCCTAGGCTACATTCCTTATATCTGGTGGTACTCAACTCGAAGCTAGCCTATTACCACCTGTCCAAAAAGTTAGGCTACACTAAGAGGAGTATATATGAAAGTACTCCGAGGTCGTCGCCTAGTAGTTGTCAAGGTTGTTGACAGACGACTTGCTGTGCGCGGGGGAGTGAGCTCCCATCTATGCGGGCTGCGGGCCTACAACATCATAGTCAAGGTCAGAGACACCCTCTATCTCCTCGGGCTCCACATCACTGTCAATGTCCATCACATCCGGTGGGACGTGAAGGGCTGCCTGCTGTGCATGATGCATGTCGATATGTCCATTGGCATCCTCCAAATCGATGTTGAGGTCATGGATCTGCTCTTCCAAGAACTCAATCATCGCCTCGTGCTCACCCACGGTGGTCTCAAGTGTCTGCACTTGGCCTTCAAGCTGGCCAATTCTAGCATCTCGATCACCAATCTCCTCAACCAAGTCTTGCATCTGCTCATCCCTCAAATTAACTGCCCACTGGAAGGACTGAGCAAGGTCTATCACGTGTGCCATTCCCTTACTCTGAAGTGCCTGCAGTCGGTAGAGTGCATTCATGCACCGGGCTGAAAAGATTATGGTCTCGACTGGAATCTGGTCAACCAAGTGGCCTAGATGTGCCAACCTGTCCCGTCACAGAGGGTCGCTCTCGCTGGCTGCCGGAAACACCCCAGCTAGAGCCAAGATCACCTGTAATGGGTGCTGCTCACAAAATGTGGTGAGCACCTTCATTGCTGCTGCCTCCCACGAGTCAATGAGGCGGTGTCCGACTACTTCTGTCTCAATGGCGTGGCACGCGGGGTTGAGTGGGTGCTGGGGAATGGTCATGTGCACATGGCACCGACGGACACCCATCTTCATAAATTCCTGGCCCACCTAAAGAGGCGGATTCGGGTACCCAGCGGCGCTCAACACGCCCCACAAGATGGAGGGGAAGTGTGACACCTCAGGTGTTTAAATTACTAAATAAGTCTCATTAGCATAACAATATGCTTAACTAAATAAGAAAAATTTAAAGGAAATAAATTATGAGTTGGTTTTGTTTGGATTTGAAAGTATGTGTATATGTGCATAAGTACATGTACTTTAATCAAAAAAATTAAATAACTTTCACATCAAAGCAAATATGGCTACCAAATTGAGTAGGCACACCATCAGTGACATGATAAACAAAAGTCTAGTTGAAGCCTAGGAGAGAATACAAATTTTTGCCCAGGAAATGACGTGCCCTCCGAATCAAGCTTTTTGAGTTTTGAAATTAACTTTTGAACTATAACTCAAATGAACTTTGGCCTGAAACAAAACATGAAGAACTTTTCATTTTGAACAACTTTCATGTTCAGAGATTTTCAAGTTGCAACACAAAAATAGGAGAAAAACATGGTTTTACAGTTCAGCCCCTCGGTTTTCTTCTATTTTCCCTTTCAGTCCCTCCCTTCCCCTGCTCTGCCCCGACAGCCAGCAGAGCCGGCCGTGCACGTCGTTGGCGATGCTTGCAGCCCGCGTCGTGCCAAGCCAATGGCTGGCCGTGCCCCTGCCGCACGCGCTCCTCCCCCACGCCGCGAACCCTGCCCAGCCCGAGCGTGCCACGCGCGCGACGTCGTCGCCCGCCTCTGCTCGCCGCCCGGCAAGCCGTGTCCCGCCAGTTGCCATGCTCGCCTCCCGGCAAGCCAACTGCTGCAGCTGCTCACCCAACCCGCGCCCGCGTGATCTCCCCCTCCCCCACGCCGAATCCCGCTCGCCCAACCCACTGGCCGCGCCCGCCGCACGCCACGCCGGCACTCTGCTGGCCGCCCACCGCGGCCAATGCCGTGCCACCCGCGCCCGAGCCTCACAGTCCAGCCTCGGCCCTCTCCCTCCCTCCTACCGCCTATAAAAGGCAGCACGAAGCCGCTCGCGCGCGCCCAGAGTCACCAGAAGCTCCCCGCCGCTGCCATTGCCGTCGCCGTGCCAAGCTCACCGTGAAGCTCACCTCTCCGGCCACCCATTGCCAGAGCTGAGCCTCCAACCGCCACCACACCACCCCACTGAAGCTCACTGCCCCGCCCATCGCCGCCCAGACCCGCCGGAGCAAGGCCGCCACCAGCAACCACCGCCGCTGCCCCTGTCCGCCAAGCCTCGGAACGGGTCCCCCTCGACGCCGCGAAGCTCACCGACCCGCCCACGCAGGCTCTAGCTCGCCGGAGCATCGTCGCCGACGCGCCGCACCGCCGCCGCCTCCTGCTCCGCCCCGACCAAGGCCCCCACAAGGTAGCTCTTGCCTCCCTGGTTCTCCCCGACCCTTTTTCCCTCGCCGGAATTTGGTCGGCCGCCATGCCAGCGCCGCCCAGGGACCACATTGCAACGATTGAAATCTTTAAAAGGGTCTGCACGCAAGTTTCCAGGGGCATATCTGCAAACCAGTGTTTTAACTTTAGTTTTAACAACAGCGAACTTGTAAAATTCATATAAAATCGTAGAAAAATCAGAAAAATACAAACTCAACTGTTCTGGAATATTTAGAAGAAAATATACAACTTTTGTTACATGAATTCCTTCAGTAGCTTGCTATATTTTGTTCTATATTAAATGGAATGTTAAATAGCATTTAAATGAACCCACTGTTGTAGACCAATGCTGCATCTGATCTTTGGACAGTGGCTTAGTATCTTGATGTGTAGGCCAATGTAAAAATCTCAGGACCAAAATACATCTCTAGCTAAGCTTTTTGTTAGACATTGGTTGATGCCATAAATGGGTAGATTTAATTTCACCTCCTGTTATATTGTGATTTATGTTGTGAAACTTTTCCAGAGCTGTTATATTGATGCCTAGATCCCACAAAAATATTTAGGGACTTTTTACCTTTCTGTAACCACTTGTATAATTTTTAGAATGGGGAAATACATTAAATCACAGTAATTAGTTTTTATGCTTGGAAAATGTTTATATTTTACTATAGGATACATTGGGTTAGAACATGCTGTATAAAAAGTTTCATACTCAGAAATCCTGTAAAACATCTTGTAGAAATTAATCTTTATTAAAATAGGTGTATCTTGTACTTTTTATTATGCTCTGTGTCATACACAATAAAATCTGAAACATTTCCAGGAACACACATATGGCTAGGTTAACACCCTGTAAAAGTTTTAGCATCCATACTTGCATGGTTTGTCCTGTATAAAAATAACTATATTCTAGCAGTGGCTGTGTATTACATGTTTCAAAATTAATCTGCTACACAGAAATTTCTGAAATTTTTACAGTGCTGTTGTCTCTGCATAATGTACTCTGAATGAAAGTTTCATCACCAGAAGTTACCTAGTTCAGTAATTATGTTTAATCCATGTTTGTGCTTAGAAAATTAAATTTCCAATATAACACAACCCCTTCTTGTTTAATGGAGTTAACTAGTTTAAGTTATACTCTATTAACGATTGCCCAATAAATCTTAAATAAGTAACTTTACAAACAAATCTATGTTTTTGTGGACTGAAACTTTATCGTGAAGAAAATAAATGTCATATACCATCACTACAACTCATATTTGTGCATTCATATAGAATCGACTACTCTCGCCAACGGAACGTACGAGCTGGTGCCCGAGTCCGAGAGTAAGCAGCGTGAAGCTCAAGCGAATCTAACTGAAATTTTTGAAGACCCGAAACTGAGTTCGGAAGAGCCCAAGGCTAGCTTTGCTCAGGAAGGCAAGCCCCGGAGCACGAACCTTGTTTTTCTAAAATTATGCAACTTATTACTCTATTTACTTATGAATTAAGTTTATAGGAGTTGAATGAAAACTTAGTTGCATGATCTTAGGTTCCTATGATCTGAACACTAGATATAAGGTTTGATAGAATGCTATGCTAATAGGACTCTGGTAAAAGTCGAGTGATTTCCTGTCACTCGCGAGAATATAGGAGTTGAATGTTTACTACATGCTGCAATCATAAGGTTGACGGACGGGGCTATGGTGCGATGTTTATGTTGATGATTGAGACCCCGTCTGTTTAGTGAAAAATGCTAAGGCCGTAGTGTGTGGTAGTGGTGGTTAAGTCTTTGAACGTACTAACCACATGCCGAGAATATGGTGATCGGTAAGCTTACGTACTAGATTGAACCAAGGCCGGAATATACTCCCCACCGTCTTAAATTCATTCACATCTAGCTAATGGCGGGTGCATGTGCCCCCATGGCCTGGTTGGGTCCGTGGTCCATGGGGACGTGTAGTCGAGGGCGGTGGGCCTGTTCCGTGAAGCGGGAATCGAAGGGAAAAGTTGCATGTGTGACTCTGGTAGTAACCACGTGACGTGTGTTTAGGTCTGCCTTGCAAGGTCAAGAAATTCGATTCGAATCATCCGTTTCTCGCGGTTATTGAGACTGCTTGACCCTTTTACCACATAGAGTAAGAAATGGAACATTGATGATGATTAATTGTTGGATGCAAATTAATTCTTTCACCATGTATGATATTGGATAGTTACTTACCTAGAATGGTTAAAGAAAACTAGAATCTGGAGCTAAAATTTGAAAGTAAGGACCTACATGTATATGCTTTTCGGCAAAACAAACCCCTCAAGCCAAAAAGCCTTGCATGTCTAGGAGTCGGCTAAGTATATTCCACTAGTTGGGTAAGCCTTGCTGAGTATTAGTATACTCAGCCTTGCTTGTGGCTTGTTTTCTGGTGATACTTTTGAAGATATGGTTGCTAGTTTGACTTGGCCGTGTACTCTTCCTACTGGTTGGTCGGTGGAATGGGATGCATCCCCGGCCAATGATGATAATGCCGAGTGATGTCTCGTACGGGCTTCATCGAGACATCATGTATTGTCGAGTAGTTTATCGTTGTTTTTCCGCTGCAATGAACTTTTAAGAACCCGTTTACTTTAAACTCTGGAGTACTCGTTTTACGAATTTCAACTTGGTCTATAATAATAAATTTATGTTGAAAACTGTGATGTAAAATTTGTGGAATGTTGTATTCTCTGGGCTTGCCTTCGTGGGAGTAATTTTTGTATGTGTGGTTTCGATCGGCAAACCGTGGTTGTATCGGGAGGTTACCCGACAGACCAATGAATTATTCCATTTGAAGTGCGAGATAGCCCTGATTGCCCTCGTGGTGACGGTTAGCGCACTTGAGCTGGATTAATTCAAGTGGTTCTGCCACAGGAAGCCCTCCCAATGCAGGCACGCTGAGTGCGCATGTCCTTCCTCGTCAACTACCATAAGAACCGGATCAGCCATCGGATTCAAAAGCTTAAAGGGAGGGATAACAAAAATTGATGCTCAATCAAATAAACAGATTCTGGACAGTTCACAAAACTGAGCATAATGTGTGCAGGTGATGTGCAACAAGTCGCAAAAGTTACCAGAGCATTTCCTAAGGTACTCGTGCACAACTTTGCTGGTCAAACCCAAAGCTAGATCAAACCCTAAGATAACTATATCCTTAGATTGGGCTGAAAACAATAGGAACTTAGTTGAACTTTGGTTAGTGATTTAGCTATTTTGGGGGTGGATTTTTATACAGTTCATCCATAACTCAATTTTTTTATTTGAATTTAAAGATATGCAGCATGCACGACCTTTCCGTCCTCACAACTTCACAGTTGCCATTAACTTGGCCTTTCGGAGTTATTTCGGTGGCTTAATTTAGTACGTCTCTCCCTATAATAACTAGTCGAGCCCTCTTCGTTCTTAAACTATCGTACTCGCGATACTCGCGGTTAGTGTACCTATAGGAACTCTCATAGATATATATCCTAATTTATATTGCCACCTAGACATATTCCCGTATTCCCATAGGGCTTTACGAGCTAAATATAATCCTTAACGAGTCCAACGCATTTTTCAAATATGAGTTTTGTGGTCAAGTTTTATAAAACCTATTTTTAAGGTTTGTTGCATACTCTGGTGTACACTTTTCACTCTGATACCAGTTGTGGCAAAACAGCCCGAATTAACCCAGCTCAAGTGCACTAGCCATCATCCATAAAGATGAACCGGCTACCATGCACTTCAAACGGAGTAATCCGATAGTCTGTCGGGTGAATCCCGATGCGACCACTTAATATTTCGATCGAAACAAAACGTACACATAACTTGCATGAAGGCAAGTCCAGAGATTACAACATTTCATAGCTTTTCTCTCACAAGTTTGACATCAATTATTTCAAGTTGAGTTCACCAAACGAGTACTTTTAAGTTCAAACATAGAAACTTTATTCAAAGTTTAACAGCAGCGGAAAGAAAACACGGTCATCTATCGTCGATCTAGATACCACGGTGAAGCCCATACGTGGCATCACTCGGCAGAGTCATTGTTGACCGGGGATGGATCCCACTCCACGGACCAACCAGTCGGAAAAGTACTCGGCCAGGCCAAACCAGCTATCATATCTTCAAAAGACACACTTGAAAATATTGCCACAAGCAATGCTGAGTATACTAATACTCAGCAAGGCTTACCCGACTAGTGGTATGTAAATACCGACTACTAAGCATGCATGGCTCTAAGGTTCCAGGGTTTCTTTTTGCTAAAAAGCAACAAAGAGTAAGTCCTTAATTTCATATTTTAGCTTTCAATATTCTAGTTCATTTAACCAGTCTAAGTGAGCATCTATCTCTAATCAAACATGGTGGAAAATATTTAATCATCCAACAAGTTTCATCATAGCCATAGTTCCTCTTGTTACTCTATGTGGCAGAAGTATTAAGCAGTCTCAATTACCGCGAGAAACGGACGATTCGAATCGAATTCCTTAACCTTGCAAGGCAAACCTAACACACACGCCTGGAGTACCGAAGGGTCACCCCAAGCAACTTTTCCCCTTTCTTTCTGGGTTGTGGATCAGGGTCACCCTCCCCGACTACAGAGCCACGCTCTGCACTCGCATGTGTATACCCATCTGAATTTCGTTCAAGTAGGGTGAAAGTAAAGTCCACTTGTCGGGCCAATCGAGTACTTAGCTTATCGAGTTCCATATTTTCAACATGTGGTTAGTACGTTCAAACGCTTAAGCACCACTACCACACACTGCGGCCTTAGCATTTTTCTCTACTCAGACAGGGCCTCAACCATGAGTACTTTACCAAAGCCCCACCCGTCGACCTTATAGTTGCAGTATGCGGTAAAACATTCAACTCCTATAATTCTCGCGAGTGGTTGGAAACCACTCGACTTTTACCGAACCTATTAGCAGAGCATCTACTCGAACACCTAGTTCTAGTATTCAATACATAGATTCCTAGGATCATGCAGCTAGGGTTCCAAACAGCTCCTATGAACTTAAATGCACATGTAAAAAGGAACAGTAGTTGCATAAATTAAAACACTGGGATCATGCATCGGGGCTTGCCTTCTTGTGCAAAACTAGTTGAGAGTTCTTCCGAACATTGGTTCGGGTCTTCAGTGACTTCTATTAGATTAACGTGAGCTTCGCGCTGCTCACTCTCGGACTCGGGCCCCAGGTCGTATGTTCCATCGCGAGAGTAGTAGATTCTATATGAATGCACATGTATGGGTGGTTTTACCGATACAAGATATAATTATTTTACTAGAAAGTAGTCAAAACTTAAGTTAAGCAGTCGAGTACTTCATTTTATTTTCCCTGGGTAGTCATTTATCGAGTACTTATCTGGATTAACTGACTTCATTAAGTGAGCAAGTGGTGTTGTCTTGTGTAACGACCATTTTTAAAAGTAAGTTTTGTTTTAAGCAAAACTACTCGTAGAGGTAGTTTCTGGGTTGATATTTTTATACAGAGCTCGTGCCAAACTACTCGTAGAGATAGTTTCTGGGTTGATATTTTTATGCAGAGCTCGTGCGAAACTACTCGTAGAGGTAGTTTCTGGGGTTGAGATTTTATGCAGAGCTCGTTACTTAAGTACAAACTCACTGTAAAAGTTTTAGCCATTTTTATTCGACAGGTACTACTAGGATCAAGATCTATTTTTACAGAACAACCCATGCAAGAACTGGTGCTCAACTTTTACTGAACAAACTCACTTGCATGAGTGGTTTATTGTGAAATTTGCAGACTTTTCCCATGCAAGAACCAGAGGCTAACATTTTAGTTTAAAAGGATCTAGCATATCACAAAAGTACTCGAAACAACCGGTTGTGTTTGGATTCAGAGCATGAGATTTTTATGAAAGACTAAACTCTTAGTATAGAAGCTACCATCCAAAACTCATGAGCAGTTCTTTCCTGAAACTCTTGGAACAATTGAAAGACATTTAAGCTTGATTTAAACCTACAGCTAAAATTATGTAGAAATGGCCCAAGATCCTTTTACAAAGTTGTAGATCTTAACTTAAGGATTCCAGAACATCTTAGTTTGTGTTCTTAGGATTTTTCTGTGAGTTGTTTTGCATCTTCAAAGTTAATAGATTGGTTTTCAAAGTTCTAGTTTTAGGTTTATAAAAGAGTCCCTGAGATTTACAGAAAGCTTCTCGGAAAGATTGAAATCGAAGCAATTGAGTCCTTTGCACAGGGGAACAGCAACTGCCGGCCAAAATCCGGCGACTAGGGTGTCCGGCGGTGAGGGGCGAAGGTGGGAGATGCAAGACGGGAACAAACCGCACCTGTTTGAGACCTTAGGTGGGGAAGGGGTGGACCGAGGCGGCTTGCCGACGGTGGCAAAAAGCCGGCGGCGGGTGCGGATGGTGGTGGCGGCGGTCCGATGAGGAACATGGCACAGGGACCGGCTGTGTAGCTTCAGGGTGAGGCGAAAAAGGTGGTGGAAGGGTTGGTTTGAGCAATGTGGGGGCGGAGTGGTGCGTCCACACACGGGTGACTGCTCGCCGGAGTTGGTGTTGGGGCGTCAAGCTCAGGGGCCTCGGGTGGGGCTTTTATAGGTCTGAGGGGAGGGATGGTGGCCTGGGCTCGAGCCGTAGGGGAAGGACGAGACCAGGGGCAAAACCGGGGGTGCAGCTACCTTGCTGGCGCCAGCGGGGCTCGCTGTGGTGCCAGCAACGCCTGCGGCAGAGGAATGCCGCCGTGTGGAGGCTTCCTCAGGGGTAGCGCGAGATTTTGTTGGTCCGTGGAAGATTTTCTAGGTTGCGGAGGGTCCACATGGCCGGGCGGGCTCAGCTGCGCCGTGGCGCGCCAGCCAGCTGGCCTGCCGGCGATGGGACAAGGCAGTGGGAGGAGAGAGGAGGGAGAAGATGATGGGACTTATGTGCAGAAAGCAAAAACAGCAGGGTGCTAGGTGAAAAAGGAGCTAAAACTCATTCTTCCGAAGGTCAAATCAGAAATATTTGAATACCATTTTTGTTCAGCTTTTCATGATATACATTTCTTCTTTTATGACTATGTTCATTTGAGCAATGTATAAAAATTTATTTTAAATTTCCAAAAACAAGTATTTAAGTAACACGTCATTTCATGTGAATTTTTGCACTGTTAGTCCTTGAGTTCAACTAGACTTTTGTTGCTCTTGTTCTGACAGAAGTGCCATTAAAAATTCAAAGTCATTTGTGATCAACTTTGAAAGTTACAAGGGTTTGTTTGCAAGAGTTCACATGTATATGCATATATACCTATACACATATTCATTTGCTTGAAAGGTAGATTTGATAGGCTGTTTTATATTTTTTCTTGCTCTTTATGCCTGATTTCATGTTATAGATGTTTGTTTAGTCTTTTAGACCCCTAGGGTGTCACACCGAACGAAGAGTGGTTCGCACGAGGTTGGTACTCGATCAATTCTCAATCTTATGGAAGGTAAAATGTTCAAGGGAGAGGGAGGAAATGGACTCACACTTGGATTATTTCTGGTCTTTGAACTCCTTATTTTGCATTTTTGTTGAAGGGAGGTATGGGTCTTTGTCTCCTTCTTTTCTCTTTTGTCTTATTTTTTTTCTTTTTTTAAAGAAGATGGCCCATACTCCATGTTGATAGAATATTGGAATGAAGCATTTAATGGATAGACCATTATTGGATGGATGGGATCACGATGAAGATTTTGGGCTTTGTTGTGATTGGGATTGTCTTGCGAAGGTGGATGTCACTACCTGGGGTAGGTAATTGACATGCTAGACATTTTGAGGCTAGCAAAACTATAGGTACGCAAAGGAGAAAGATTGGTAGATGACAAGTACGTTCTTTGAACGGACTCACCATTTGGCAAAGCTCAAGGCAACTCAAGATAGCATATATAAGTTCAGATGATAAAATATTATAGCTCTAGATAGGACATGTAAACCAAAGGGGATATCTTTACCATGATTCAGTTTTAATGGAATTCGGAGAGGTTCCCTATTAGAGCATGCAATTTTATTTAGGTTGCAACTCTCTCACACCACAACAACCTAGACTTGGAAATCAAGCTCATGTGCCCACAAAACCAGATTTTCAATGATAACAATTTCCATGTGCCAACAAGTTCAAGTACTAGGAGAGTAAAAAGTTGTATACGAGGCACTTTGCAAAGCATGAAAGAGAGCAACTATTCATCATTTCCAAGATAAGAGCTTACATGGATTTCCACACATATGAGTTGGGAGTTTTTTTCAAAGCATGAAATTTATTATTATTATTATTATTATTATTATTATTATTATTATTATTATTATTATTATTTGTTGTTATCATTATTATTATTTTTACTTGCATGGCATGGCATCTCTTAAACGAACGGACGAGTTGGACGACTTACATGGATACATGGGACCTACCCCAAACTTAAATGAAGCTCAGTTCTGTTGGTTGGGGTCGA
Organism: Panicum miliaceum; assembly: GCA_032594955.1. NCBI lineage: Eukaryota > Viridiplantae > Streptophyta > Magnoliopsida > Poales > Poaceae > Panicum > Panicum miliaceum. Next base: position 23,861,552 of record CM064066.1, on the reverse strand, counting down.
GGTTCAGGTGGCGGAAGATGGTGGAGAGGTCGTAGTGCATGGACGTGATCATCCCCTAGTTCTGAGATAGTAGTGCATTGAAGAGCTTGGGTGCCTGATTTTATGGCCGGGAAGAGGTGCCAGGCTATTATTATTATTATTATTACACAGTGCAAATGAAATAAAAGTTCAAGATTTAAATATGGCACTTCGCAGAAATTTAAACGTGCCATGATGATGTTGAAAGGAAGTTTATGCAAGGAAAATAAACTAACCAATATGCAAATGCAAATAATGGATAACTACCATGTTACCTCATGGCGAGATCTCGGGTTTTGAGTCCGGAGCGGGACTCTCCATTCCTTGGGTTCGATTGTCATCACCGGATGGAGATGTCGCCGGTGATGACACTTTCTTTTGCCAAATTTTTCTCGTGAACTTACATGCTTCAATCTCTTTCCGCTCGAGCTCCAGAAATTTCTTACATTGGATCCTTCGCTTCATGTTCCGTTGGTTATGCACCTTGATCTCCTCTTGAATTCGGAGATTCTCCACGAACTTGATCAGGGCGTCGATGGATGGGATAGATGGCTTCTCCGGCTCTTTCTCGGACTTCTTCCGGTTGAATGTCTTGACCTATGAGCATTGTTCGACCTTCGGTCTGAAGGTGAATCTCTCCTTCTACCTTTTTATGTTGAGCTGGATTTCTCTAGCTCCTACATCAATGTGTGCATTTGTCGTGCTCAAGAACGGCCTTCCCAATATGAGAGAGATCTTGGTGTCGACTTCCATGTCGAGGACGACAAAATCAACAGAGACGAAGAAATTCTGTATTTTCACCGGAATATTCTCGACAATTCTCATGGGGTAGCAAACTGATTGGTCCGCTAGATGTAGCAGTAGGAGCAAGTGCATGATGGTTAAGTTTATCATAAACTACCTTTGGCATGGCGCTGATGCTTGCCCCCAGATCGCAAAGAGCGTGCTTAAAGTGTTGAGCTCCGATTGAACATGTGGTGGTGGGGCATCCTGGGTCCTTCTTCTTCTCCGGGGCAGGATCAAGTATAGTTGTACTACACTCCTCCGTAAGCTCTAGGACCTTGGTGGTCGGCATGGCCCTCTTGTTTCAAAGGATATCTTTGATATACTTGGCATACGTGGGAACCTGCATAGCATCAAGAAGCGGTATGTTGACACAAAGCTTCTTAATTACCTCGATGAACTTGCCGAATTGCTCATCGGCCACCGGCCTCCTTCTCCGTTCCAGAAACAATAAGGCGGTTGTATCGTGGTACTCTCGAGAAGCCCTTTGGACTTCCTTGGTTTCTCCCTAGTTAGCAGTGCTAGATTCGTCGGCTTTCTCCCGTTCTTCATCTTCAGCATTGGTATTCCTGGCGGTTACGGTCTTCCGCCGTGTATCTGCATCCTGCAGATAGGGTGGATCCTGCATGCACTTTCCAGCCCGCGTAGTCACCGCATCCACACTTTCTTTCGGGTTCACTTTCGGTTGCCCGGGTAGCTTTCCTGTGTTATGGTTAGGGCAAGATGAGGCCAGCTGAGCTACTTGAATTTCTATTATTTTATTGAAACTCAGCTGATTTTTAATAACAGAGTTGAACCCCTCTAGTTGTGCGGCAAGAGACTCCAAAATTTTATCATTAGCTTGAAATTTCTTACTAATGTTATCATTTATTTGTTTTGTCCGTACACTAGGTCTTTAAGCGAAGGCTGAAAACTATTATTAAAATTATTAGCTTGTTGTTGGCCAAAGGGGAGGTCGGGCTTGGAGTTTCAATCTTTCTAAGGATGGTAGCCTCAGTCATTGGGATTGTTGTTCCCAATGAAATTCGCGACCTCTTGAGTTGATGGGCAATTGTTGCCCGAGTGCCCAGTATTTCCACTTGTCTCACATGTGATCCGAGACTCCATGATCTGGTTGACCTCTTGGTGTAGAGATTCCAGCTTTTTCATGAGAAGATCCATCTTGGCTGCCAGCATATCTACACCATCAATCTGGTGTACTTCTTTAGCACGGGCCGGCTACCTATCTCCCTTCCAACTCTGGTTGGAGGCCATCTTGTCAACGAGCGCCTTAGCTCTTGCGACATCGAGAGAGAGAGAGAGAGAGAGAGGAATTCTCCTCCCGCTGTCTATGTGATCTTGCGCTCGCTGGCTCAAGCCATGGAAGAAGTTATGAATGATAAGCCATTCCTCCAAGCCGTGGTGTGGGTATGCTGCAATGTATTCTTGGAGACGTTCCCAGGCTTCCGGGATTGTTTCATCCCGGAGTTGTTGAACACTAGAAATCCCGTTCCGTAGGGCATTGGTTTTGCCCACCGGAAAATATTTTGCCAGAAAGGCATTGGAGCAGGCATCCCAATTGACAAATGCTTCCTTGTTGGTGTAGAACCACGTTTTTGCTTTCCCAACCAAAGAGAATGGGAACAAACAAAGATGAATGTTGTCATTGTAGTGCCTTTGGGTTTGATTTTGCTACTCACTTCCAGGAAGTTCTGAAGGTGAGCATTGGCATCCTCCGATGCCTTACCATAGAAGGGACTTGCTTGGACCATATTGAGAAGTCTAGTCTTCAGCTCAAAGCCTTCAGTGCCTTGGTCGGTGTTCAATCCAGTAGGGATATGATAGCTGGACGGGGCTGAGAACTGATGGAGTGTCTTTTTAGCCATGGTTGTTGAAGGTGGTGTTGTCAAACCTTGGCCTAAGGAAAGTCTCTTCTGAGGTGGGACGATTCTATGCCGGATAACTCTCCCAATTCTCTCTGGATTTGAGTTGAAGTTTTGTGGTAGATCGAAACCGGTCATGCACTGCTATGCATAAATCATAAGGAAAAAGAGAGCAATGGTAATCCCGCTAAAATTAGCGGTGACAAATTAGTAAATTTTATCAACCTATTCAAAGGTATCTTTAGCCAATTGCTTCCCCGGCAACGGCGCCAGAAATGCTTGTTGGCGTTTCTTATGCTCAATAGAATTTATATTCTGCAAGCGCACAGAATTACCGATGTAGCACTTCACCTTGGAGTATTCCAAGGTATCGTAAATTTCCTCGGGGAAGGAAAATGGATAAAGAGTATCGAAGACTCGAATGACAAACTTTACTAGAGATATCAACCGACTAAATACTAGGGGTAAGCTAGATAAGATAAGATAAGATAATGGGCAAGCGATGACCGTCTGACATAGGAGACTCTAAACCTTAGAGTGGTAAGAAGTTGGGAGGACAACGAGCGAGAAAGACTCCTAAAACACTTCTAAACTAACGAGCTAGCCTCACTAGACTAAACCTTGCTTCTAACTAGTTATCGGAAACCTAGAGCTTACGTCGGCGGCTATAGAGAGGAAGGACTGCAGAAAGTGCTGAGAGGGGAGTCCAACGGCAAACAACAACTACTGCTATGAAAACACCCGAACGTGGTGGACTAAAAGGGACGGACAGAGCTATCACCACTTGCCGCCTACCACACTATTCCGTGGAGTGGAACACACGTTCAAGCTAACACTAAGCACATACACCACGTCTGTACTCGGGTCAGGATTTCTCTTGATATATTCATGAGAAATCCCCCTCAACCTAGGGAACTGACTTGAGCTCCCTAGTCCGAGCGAGAATACCCGCAAGGTAAGATCCCGATAAACAAGAAAGATAACAAAGCCTAAGCTAGAGGAAAGGTACTTCCGCACACAAGCTATTTAACTTGCAAAAATAAATAAATATGAAAAGTAAAGCTGACTCGGAAAAGATAAAGAAGATAAATTATATTGATAAAATGTCAAAGAGAAAGATACAAGAGCTATACCAGACTTTCGATGATGACTCCGGAATTCCGAGATAAGCTCGACTCGACTCTACATCTCAGACTACTAAACCTAACTCTAGAAAGTGAAATGAGAGAAGAGAACTCCTTCTTGTATGTTCACAAGTGATGGATGCCCCTCTATTTATAGTGTGGAGGTGATGAGGAAGAGGTCGGTGAAACAGTTGGAGAAGTGGTGTAACTTTGTGACCGGCCGGCCTGGGACTTTGTCCTAGGTCGTCAGATCAACCGCCATCGGTCTTCAACGACCTTGATTACTTGCCCACAACCGGCATTACTGATAGTTGCGCTCGGTTTTCTGGTGTGTGGGCCCTTCAAACTATGTGCTAGCCCTTCAATCCAAGTGCTAGGTCTTTCGGTCCATTTGATCAAACCAACGTTGATTGCACAGCTCAGGGGTAACTGGGTGTATTTTCTCCACCCTGGATCAGTGACGTGGCATTTGGTGGAGGTGCCAGGCCGGCCGGCCTAGGTGAGGCCGGTCGGCCTGGGATTTTCCCCATTTTTTGCCTGAATTTTATGCCACATACTCCTGCAATCACAACTAACCTAAAACTTATGGAACTTGATTAGTTTCAAAAAATATGTTTGGAACACGGTGAAAATCTATATTTTATTCTCGAGAAATCGACGGTCACGATGTGTTTCAATGGGTGTCAACAGGAGCGGCGACAACAACTTTGTGCAGGGGACGAGGAGACCCCTCCTTCGTGGGAAGCTCCATAGTGAAGGCGGCATCAAGGTGATCGGGAAACTTGGCGTAAACCTTAGTGGCCGAGGCTCTGTGGCAGGTCAAGGGGTGTCCCGGAAGAGATTTGGTGACCGGAAAGCAATACTCTTAGTGAGTGCTTCAACAACGTGGCTAGTAGTGGCTTTGTGCCTACTGATACCATGGTATAAATCATCATGTCAAGAGTTTGGTTCTCCTCATCCTTTCCTTGACGTTTCCGCATTTCTCTTGCAACTTGTGTGCCTTTACTTTCTTAGTGTAGTATCTTGTTAGGATTGGCTATAGGTTGCAAAACTTATTTTGGGATGAGGGTTTCACTCTAGTTGAACCGTAGTTGCACATTTAGATAGCATGTTCTAGTTTATATTTTGTGCAAACTAGTTGAAACTATAGGTTAAAATTTTAAGTTGGTCTAATTCATTGTACCCTCTTCTCTTCTTAGGCTACGAGCACCGATTCATTTCGTACCTCCATCCCGAGAACCATATGCCTTATCTCGCGCGTGATCCTTTTCGCGAGCCCCCTAATGATCCCAATCACGTCCGAGTTCCCGTCCTCAGCCCCAGTACATATCTTTTTTGTGGGCTCATCTTAGTTTTGGCAAGGAATATTTTGAAACCAAAACAAGCAGGCCTTAATCTAGTCATCCACACCTTCTTTTTTCATATTGTCTCCGCTGTCTTTTTATTCTTGCTGATCAGAATTCAAAGCCGTCAAACTTAATCAGCCGCCCAAGAAGAAAATGCATCGTTCTTCGCAGAAACTTTTTGCGCGTACCTGTGTAGAATTCTTTGTTTAAATTGACTTCTGTAATTGTAGCCTGAAAGTTAGGCGGCTATCTGTTTTTTTCCCTAGTAAATATAACGGATGTAGGGGGGTATGTAAAGTCATCAAAATAAATTATGATATACTCTCTCCATCTAAAAGACAACAAGTTATTCTAGAATTCAAAATTTATTCTAGAAAATAAATCATTTTATGTGCATGTAAGAATCAATTACTACCAAATATGGGTAATAAATAGGGGTAGTTAATTTGTTCTACAATTTCTAGAATGACTTGTATTTTGGGACGGAGTAAGTACTACTAGTCTAGAGTATTTGTAGGAGCATAAATTAAATTTTTTGAAGTTAATGATGGACTTCAGTTCGTTCTTAACATCAGTACTATACATAGAGTCAGATATTTTCATCTTAGAAAACTCATACTTATCTAAAAGTGCTCATATTAAATGTTCATTCCAAAGCGCGTATAAACATTAAACAATATAATACTCACCTGAAGAAAAGAAAAATTAAACAAGAAGATTAATTGGTTTCAGAAAATTAGTACAAAATATGTTTCTTTCGTCAGTAAGTACAGGTAGAAGATTTACAGGGTTTCAAACAATTAGAGTGGTTTTCTTTCGTCTCGGAAATTCAAATGATTTAATTTTTAACAATTAATTTATCCAAATATAAAAATAGTCGGAAAACGTTAACTTAACTTAAGGCCCTAATCATACCATGAAGAGTCTCAAACAACTAAGACTGAGCTTTTCAGTTTGACAAAATTGAAATGTACTACTACACTACGGAAGCTCGGACCGCACCTATACCGTACTGATATGAGAACGTGATCCATGTAGCAGCCAGCAGCAGAGGAGCAGCCCACGTACGTTATTGTTTTTCATAGCGTGGTTTTACACGGCCCCTTTACAAGGTCTGATGGTACCACCGATTGACTTGCGTTGGTAAGAGTATAGCAACGGGTCAGGACCTCTCTTCATCACCGCATACGCCCGGAGGGACTAGAGACGTCTTGTCATCATTCCAAGTGTTGTGACTGAAAATTGAAAAGCAGGCATTGTACTGTAGCCTTCAAGATAAGATGTACTGTAGATGACTTTTCCCGACTACCTTTTTATAGCTCCCATGAAATCGTAACCATTTTCTGCTACAAATATAACGAGGATGATGGAGCCTCAGGATGATTATCCTGCGATATTCGCCTTTAATTTGGTTTTAAAGAAGAGTGTAATTTTATCTGAATCCCAGATTTGTATTTGTGCGCACATGGACTCGGGATAACTGATGGTGGGTTTCCATTCGAATAAAAGGGAGAAACACCGTCTAACACCTTTGTAATTTTGCAGACTGGCAGAATTGTTCACACATTTATTTCATGCTAATTAGTCTTGTCCATGCAAAAAATGCCACGTTTAAAACGAGCCCAAAAATTGTCCGGAGCCAAACATTGAAGTCGTCTACATTTCAATGGACGATTTTGTACGAGTGGGCACGAAGCAATATGGAACTGTCAAATGCGAAGCCAAGAAAGGTCATCAAGCAATGTGTCGTCAACACGTCTACCTGTACGACATGTATATCTGTGTCATTAATTAATAAGATTTTTTATGGTACACAGTGCTGATCTATACTAGTGTTTGGAAAGGATTACTATAGAAATATCGGACGGTTTAGATTAATTATATAATACTAAAAGTTCAATAATAGTACACGTGAGTAGTATAGGTAGTATAAATGTATTATGGGAAAAAATATTATGATATTAGGATCCATTTTATTTGAACTCCCTTTCTAATTCTATCTCCTCATTTTCATTATAACTGAAAAATAGTTATAAAATTGAGTAATGAAGGGTTAGAGGCTTCTCCAGCAATGATCCTTAAATCGGACCTTTTACTTCTTGAGTAAGGGCTCTCTCTGACTACCTTTCTAATTCTATCTCTTCATTTTCATTATAACTGAAAAATAATTACAAAATTGAGTAATGAAGGTTAGAGCATGTCCAACAATGGCTCTCAAATCAAACCCTCTACTTTCTTAAGTAAAGGCTCTCTCTATTTTTTAGGCTAGTTTTTTAACCTCAACTCCAGCGGTGACCTCTAAATCTCATCCCTCTTCTTTTAATCTAAAGGGTGTCAGTGGATAGGGGGCTTCCTAGAGAACCGTTAGGAATAGAGGGTGGAGGAAGAGATTTGGAGACCTCTCCGAAATGGGGGCTTTAGTAAAGGGTCTGCTGGAGTGTGATTTTTTTATTTCAGGCTCTAAATTTAAGATGAGAGCTTATTTAGAGGGTCTGCTGGAGTTGCTAACTCCTTGTAGATCTCCCCTATATATACTAATAAGTGGTGGTATTGTGTAGCATAAAAGATCTGTTAATAATTTGTTGATTGTGAAATTTTTAGGCCATTTTTAGTGGGATTTTTAGTTCGCGGTTTCTAAGAGTATGACATCATCTAAAAGGATTTGAGTTGATATATGAAACCAGAGCTCCAATGCACTACTTCATTTCACGGTTTTATCATCTAATCATGAGCCACGGGATTGGACACCTCTCTTTATAATGTACATCTAGTTTCATCGTGATGAAACTCCTTCCCTCTCTTTATAATTACTTTCCCGTATCATCATATAAGCGCCCAAACAAAATAAATGTGTGTGTGTGTGGGGGGGGGGGGGGCGTGTTTTGAATAGATCGAACAACACCTGATCGCCCGACCCCCCCCCCCCCCCCCCAAAATCCAACCTGCCGCCACCGCCGCCCCAATCTCGTTGGAATCTAGCTAGGTTCATGGCACCACCGTCGCTAATCCATCCTGGAGCCCTCACCCCAGCGACCCACCCAGATTCTCAAGCGCTGCTTCGCGCGGTTGCGCTTCGGGGTTACACGGCGACGTACAGGGCTCAATGGACCGCGGCAGGGAGGGCACCTACTCCATCATCGAGGGTATCATTGACCCTGTCCTTCCCTCGACCACAAAGCCTACTATTGTAGCAGCTCTTGCGGCAATCACGGATGTCCCTAGGATAATCAAAGGAGTCAAATCTGTTGATCCCTTCCATCACATGACGACACTGACGCCACCCGCCACAGTGCCTCCGGGGTGCTGCAGACTCCTGATGCTGCGCAGATGATATACCCAGTAAGCACTCTGCCCCCCTGCACCATCTAAGTTTCCAGGAGAAAATCCGTTGTGGTTGTGAATTGCGGCTGTGAATTGCAGGTTTTTGTGAAGAGGATGGCAGGAACTGCAATTGTGGGGTGTGTCAGGGTTGAAACCTTGGGAGGGGGTCATATGGTTGCAAAACAGCAATGTGTGTGTGAATTTGTTTGTGGAGCTTCTGAGTTGCAAGTTGAGATGGTGGGTGGTTGCAACATACTTTGTACCGAGGTTGAAAGTGATAGGGTGTGTGAATTTTTTGTGGAGCGACTGGGTTGCAAGTTCAGCTAGTGGGTGGTTGCAACATACTTTGTACCAAGGTTGCAACAGGGGTGATGTGGTATACTGAACTGCAACTTAGGGTTTGTGTTGATTGCAACCTGACAAAATAGTTTGGTTGCAACCTGACAAATAGTTTAGTTGCAACCTGGCTAATAATTTGGTTGCAACTTGGCAAATAGTTTGGTTGCGAAAAAGTTATTGTGATTGCAACTTAGGGGTGTGTGCAGTTGCAACCTAACAAACATTGTGATTGCAGTAATATGTTTGCATCGATTTATTAAAAATTTCCGCATGTTCTGTATTGTTTTTTATTTGCAGGATCCAAATATAGCGCCTATGTTTGTGCCGAGAGTGAGGCGGGTATTCCGTACAATGAATGATGCTTACATCTTTTACAGTGACTTTGCGAAGCTAGCTGGGTTCAGTCTAAGGATGGACAGGACTAGCAAAGATACAAGGCATTGGGTCTGCTTCAGATCAGGGTGGCATGAAAGCAAAGGGAAGGAAGTGCCCAACAAACGGAAAAAGGATCAAAAAGGTGCAGTTGCCCTGCATATATCAAAGTTAAGGAGGCTGTTTCCCCCCTGGTTTATTGTATGTTGTCATATGAGGATCCGTCTATGAGGCAAGCAATAGGGATGGTGTTCAACAAAATCACAACACAGAAACTATCGTGTGACACCCCGGCCCAGGGCTTAATAGGATTAATAGGATACTCATACCAATAAGCTGCAACTTTTTTTCCGGAAGCCCAATTTTCAAAAAACTCCAAAGTTAAGCGTGCTTGGCTTGGAGCAATTTGGGGATGGGTGACCGACCGGGAATTTTTTCTGGGTGCGCACGAGTGAGGACAAAGTATGCAGAAAAGACTTGTGTTGTCTATGTCCTAGGAAGCGGCCAGATGTAAGCGGGTCCGGCCTCGGGGAGGCGGGACTTGTTGGTATGAGTATCATATTAAGCCCTGTGCCGGGGTGTAACATCCTCACCCCATTAAGAGACCGACGTCCTCGTCGGTCAACCCCAAGTCAGGAACGTTCCCTCTTAGTCCTCGTCGGTCAACCCCAAGCTAGGAACGTTCCACGTCCGTACGTCCACAGTGCCAACGGCCCATGTGCTACGTCCGTGCGTCCAGTGCCAACGACGCATCCCTGATGCTCGTGCACTGACAGAAAAGACTTGTGTTGTCTATGTTCTAGGAAGCGGCCAGATGTAAGCGGGTCCGGCCTCGGGGAGGCGGGACTTGTTGGTATGAGTATCATATTAAGCCCTGTGCCGGGGTGTCACATCCTCACCCCATTAAGAGACCGACGTCCGGCCTCGGGGAGGCGGGACTTGTTGGTATGAGTATCATATTAAGCCCTGTGCCGGGGTGTCACATCCTCACCCCATTAAGAGACCGACGTCCTCGTCGGTCAACCCCAAGTCAGGAACGTTCCCTCTTGGTCCTCGTCGGTCAACCCCAAGCCAGGAACGTTCCCTCTTGGCCACGTCCGTACGTCCACAGTGCCAACGGCCCATGTGCCACGTCCGTGCATCCAGTGCCAACGACGCATCCCTGATGCTCTTGCACTGACCCGCCACGCGCCCGCCCACATGCCTGCGCACCTGACCCGTACGCGCCCGTGCTCATACCCACGCACTATGCTCGTACGCGCCCGTGAAACCGTGAGAGTCGCCACGTCCGTGCGTCCAGTGCCAACGGCGCATCCCTGATGCTCGTGCACTGACCCGCCACGCGCCCGTGAAACCGTGAGAGTCGGCTCTGATACCATTCTAGGTAAGGTCCGGCCTCCCCGAGGCCGGGCCCGCTTACATCTGGCCGCTTCCTAGGACATAGACTGCCCTCACAGGCCAACACAATTCTTTTTTGCACACTTTGTCCTCACTCGTGCGCACCCAGGAAGAATTTCCCGGTCGGTCACCCATCCCCAAATTGCTCCATGCCAAGCACGCTTAACTTTGGAGATCTTTGAAATTGGGCTTTCGGAAAAGAAGTTGCAACTTGTTGGTTTGAGTATCCTATCAATCCTATTAAGCTCTGGGCCGGGGTGTCACATCAGGCGCGAAAGAAAAATGTAGCTCAAGATTCTTCATCGAGCAACATTGTGTGCCACCACTGCAAGGGCATGAGACACGTCATGAAGGATTGCCCAAGTCGACATGCTTTCATCGCTGCCCCTGATGGGAACAGTTATGTAAGTGCCAGTGATGTTGAGGATGATTTGGCTCTTGCTGCTAACATTGTTGCAGATTCGGAGGATGACGAGAGTGAGGCAATTGATTCCCTGGCTGCGTCGGCGTGTTTTCCTAGCCTTCTTTTGCAGCGTGTGCTAAGTTCTAAGGCGGAACATGAGGACGAGGAGAAGCTCCAACGCAAAAATTTGTTCCACATGTTTCTCATCGTTAAGGGTTGCCGTGTTTTCACCATAATTGATAGTGGGAGTTGCAGCAACTTGGTGAGTACAGATTTGGTCAAGAAGCTTGGCTTGGCCACTCGTTCCTTTCCTCACCCCTACCACCTAGAATGGTTGAACAATAGTGGTAAGGCTAAGGTAACTAAATCAGCACGTACACAATTTTTTGTTGGCTCATATCATGATTATGCTGATTTTGATGTTGTTCCTATGCAAGCATCCTCTCTTTTGTTAGGACGACCATGAGAATTTGATAATTATGCTTCACACCATGGTAGAACTAATATGTATAGTTTCATGCATAAGGACAAGAAGATTACTTTGCTTCCTTTATCGCCAGCTGATATTAGGAAACATAATAAACAGATTGTTGAAAATGCTAAGAATAACCCTCCTAGCAATGACTCTACTGATGTTCAACATAATGGAATTAAATTGAAAGAAGGTTATTTTATTGCTACTACATGTGCGGCTGCTGAGTTTTGTGATAATCCTGATGCTCCTTGCTATACTATGCTTTGTCGAGATATGTGTGTTATTTCCAATGATCCGATATCTCGCACTTTGCATCCTATTGTCCCTAACCTTTTGCAGGAGTTTGATGATGGGATAGAGTCGAGGATGACTCCAATTCAAGAAGGGGAGGATGATGAGGACATCACCATGCTGGATATGCACGAACCGGCCTCATCACCAAGCTACAAGTCGTCGCCAACTTGGACTGCGAGTTCTGTTCCGATTCAGCCGACCATCCTGCACGAAAATGGCGATATCTCCCTCATACGGCATCCAAATAAGGTGTTCTTGGATGCGTTGGAAACCTGACGAGGAGACGCTTCTTTTGGTTCTGGTCCTAGCTCGAGAAGCCTTGTGGATCATTCTGTGTGACCACGACAATGTGCTGCATCATCAGTTTTGGTCCTTTTCAGGCCTTGTATCGTGTCGGGCCTAAAGCCCAAGTTGTGGGTGCCCCCCCGCCTGGTCGCCACAACCCAGGACGTCCCTATTTGCATAAGAACTCAGTAACCGCTGCAGTTTAGGGTTGGGTTTTGTTTAGTTCTCGTCTTTTGTCAAGAAACTAACATTGATCATTGTAACTATGGCGACAAGTCCTTTTGTTGTGATGCAGGGCCCCTGTTCTGGTTCTCCTCGACTGTGGCGATTAGTCCTTTTGAACCGAGTGCTTGAACCCCTCTTGTGATTTGCTTCAACTATATTTGCAATTGTCAGTTTGCGTGTTTATACCTTCTTGCCTATGTCCTTCGATTCGCTTGCAGGAAAAGCCTTCTCGGCGAGGTCAATCAAGTTGTGCTTGGTTGATAACCAACGGAGCAATGGTGTAGCGGTTGCAGGGTTTGAATCTTGCTGAATTGAAACCGGATCTTCAACATCGAGTCCTCGACCAATCGAAGTTGTCCTACCTCTCGGAAGATCGGGCCTTGTCCTCATCAAAGCTTCTTGTGGCTAGTTTATGGGATGACGTGGCCTTACATGGTTGGTTGGCTTCATTGTTATTTTGCTCATGGGCGTGGATTGGTGCTCTGAGAGGGTCTGTGCATCCGTATTAGAAAATGCATCTTGTTGCATTTTAGCCTCGTTGTGTGTGTGTGTGTCTGTGTCTATATATATATATATATTTGTGTGTGTGTGTGTATGTATATATAGCACCTGGTGCATTCCTTCTCTATAGAGAATGCACCCAGACCAGCTGGCACACCTTATCCGACCAACGTCCTAAGCCCGACCCAACCGTCCCCACGCCGCACGCACCTAGACCGACCAGTCCCCCCGTGCCCCCATTAACTTCACACCCCCAAATCGACCTCCCCTGTTACCATTTTTTGAAATTGCTTTTTAGTTGCTAGCAGCACTGTTAGGTTTCTCTTTCACCGCTCCGCTGCATCGCCTCGATGATTCCGCCGTACTACTGAATTGCCGGATTCCTTCATCCATGCCGCGCGGAACTACCTATCGATGCGCCGCCGTGGGGCTCTCGCTGGTACTGATTCGGTCGCGGGGCGAAGCAAGGAGGATTGGAGCAAGCAGGAGCAGAGCAAGCATCGTTGCGAGGATTCCGTGCGTCGTACTCACCGCATTCGTTCCACCTCCCGTGTGGAACTGCTGCCGAGGCGTCGTCGGGACTCCCCGCCGCTCCTGATTCGGATTCCGGCGGATCAAGCATGAGCGGAGGAAGCAAGGAGCGGAGCAACCGTCGCCAAGCATTTGGGAGCGCATCCGCCATTTCGCGCACCTCGTCATTTTGATCCATTGCAAGGTAAGTCGTCTTCAATCTCGCTCCATCCTCCCTCTCCTTTCCTCCCTCCCCCTCCATCTTGCGTAATTTGAATCCACGCTATACCTAGGGTTTTTCACTGATGCAGATTCGTACGCCCTATGGTGTTAGGTGTAGGTGCATCTCGAGTGTTTTGGGTCACTATCTTCGCGCAAAATGTGGGTAATGTTGCCCAGTGATCTTGCGTGCTCGGTGATTTTTGGGTAATGTTGTAGTATGAGAATTGTTTGCTCTCATGTAATTATCGCATCACTGCAGACCTTGCAATTGCTTTTGCTCCATGGTTGCAATTGGCTTTATGTTGCGATTACAGTTACAATTGGCTACTTACTTTGTGCTGATTGCCAATCTCTCTGTTTCCAGGTTTGCAATCGTACTGCACCCTCCTTTGCAATTGGTCTGACCAGCATATTTTGTTGTGGATTTTTTTTGGGTTATGTTGTAGTACGAGATTGGTGCCCTCTTGCAGTCATCATATTAATGTAGGCCATGCAATTGCTTTTGCTCAATGGTTGCAATTTGGCTTCATGTGTGGTTATAGTTACGGTTTTAGGAATTGGGCTACTTTACTTCTTTTTGACTGCCAATCTCTCTATCCAGGGTTGCAATTGTACTGCACCATCGGTTGCAATTGGCCTGACCCGCATGTTATGTTGCAGATTTTCTTTTTGTTAAACATTTGGTTCTCTAGGAGTTGCAATCCACATGTAGTCATGGTTGCAATTGGCTTTTCTATATGCAGTTTTCTTAACTTTTTGTCTCATGTGTGATTTTTTTATTTTTCAATGGCAGTGCTTATGATGGATACCGAGGGGAATGTCTCAGGTTCTCTGGACGGTGACAATTCACCCACATCTCGGAGTACTTTCCATAGTTCTCCAGTCTTCGTGCGTAGAATAAGGAGAAGGGTAATGAGAAAATGAAGTTGAAGAACATGAGGAAGGTATTAAGGCTCAGCACTCCTGCCGCACAATATAGGAAGCCGGCATAGTGATGAAGAAGACTCAGAATTTGCGCCAGCTTCTGATGATAAGGTTGGTGATGCAACAGAGGGATGCAATAGGAAGAGGCACCGCAACCCGGCGCGCGGTCGCCCTTCTAACCACGCCACAGCCCCCTGATCCCGATGTTGGCGCTGGCGTGGTAGTTGACGCGAAGAAGAGGCCTATCTCCATTCGATGCTATCCTTCCAAATTTGTAGATGTCGTCAAAGCTCTTGATGATAATCTCAAACATCAAGTATGTGCGAAAAATTTTGGTGGACCGTTGTCCTTCAAGCCACATACTCTGGATTGGCAATTGCTTAGTTGGCTTAGGCGGAAGCTCAACCTAGAAACAATGAAATTAGAGATTGGTGGTGGCAAAGAAATTCCAATTACAAAGCATATCGTCTGGTATGTGTTCCAGATCCTAAATGTTGGTAGTGACCCACCTCGCATGACGGATGATGAAGCTCGTCTGAAGCAAAAGGAGTTGGGAGCCCAAATATGAGGCAACGCGTATAAACCCTATGTGGGTATCAAGGTTTCAGATATTGAGCGTGGATTCAAGGATAGGACGTTCACTGGAGCTTTGGGGCTTAGAGCATTCCTCATGTGCGCATTCCAGTCGCTATTATTCTCCAACATCGACTCTTACATCACGCTTGAGGATGTAAGGAGTACTGAAGATTTGGAGAATATTGGCACCAAGAACTGGTGCAAAGCAGTAGTTGACAATCTTAGCGAAGCTGCTCGTCTTATACAAAGGATTTTGGAGAGAAAGGCATCAACACACCGATCACTGGCTACGTAATCTTTCTAACGGGCCCTGTTACTGGCGCCATTTTGTTTCATGCACTTCGTTTTTATATCTTTGTTGCAACTGTGCCATATTCATAGTAGTAACTTATTTTAGATTGATTTAGTTTTTAATCGGAGCTCTACCGATAGTGGTAATTGGTTCCACATTGTTGTTGCAACTGGCTCACTGCTATAGTCAATCTGGTCTAGTTTGGTTCATTTTTAACCATATCTTACTGAACTGACACAGTAGTAATTTGCAACTGATTTTAGTTTTCTTGTTGCAACTGGCCTATCTCTCCGTTGTTTGTAATTTGCAACTGGTTTTAGTTTTCCTGTTGCAACTGGCCTATCTCTGTTGTTTTAGTTTTTTAATTAGTAATTGTTGCAACATCTGGTCCATATCTAGCCCATATTGATAGTAGTAATTGTTTGTAGTAATCTGTTTCACATTGTTGTTGCAACTGGCTCATTGTCACAATTGCAATCTGTCTAGTTTGATTTATTTTTAATCATATCTTACTCAAATGATATAGTATTAATGTTGCAACTTGTTTAGTTTTCCTATTGCAACTGGCCTATATCTCTGTTGCAACATCTTTGTCTTTTTTAGTAGTATTTTTATTGCAAGATCCGGTCCATATCTGGTCCATATTCATAGTAGTAATTGTTGCAACTGGTTCAGTTTTTTTGCTGCAACCGGCCTATCTCTCTGTTTGCAACATGTCTGTTCTTTTTTAAATGGCAATCCATTTGTAATGTTGTGTTGCAAGTGACAAAATGCATTTATACATGCAGATGCTATATGTTGATAACCTACAGCATGGCTTAGACACTAGATCGCTGAATCCATTCTCGCTGCCCCGATGTGCTTTCTTGGACACGAAGATCATTGATACGATATCAACGCTGGATCGTAGGCAAGATGCCCCTAGGGGGACTATTGAGCATGGTAACCTCAGGGTAAGCCCCTCACACTGACACACACACCCCTCCCCCCTTTCTTCTACTTTTTCCCTGCCTTGGTCCTTTTTTCTATTATGTATTTTCCCCCAGTGGGGGTGGCAAATGCACTGCAGTCTAAGATGCAACCATGTACCTATATCATTTGCAATTTGTGTGTTTCTAATTTTCCATGTGCCTAATTTTCTTTTTTGGAAAAAAATTGGCAACTGAGGAGTGTTACTGACACCTGCAGCAGCTGCTGCCCCGTTGATCATGGAAGCTCTGTCGCTGCCGATACTTCTGCTCATGGGGCTGGCACATCTCATGACCCTGGCAGTCATGCCGCCACCAATTTGAAGCCCCCAACTATTTACCGCTATCCCATCTTCAGTGCTTCTTTTGGTCAGAGCATTGCTAATGTAGTTGGAAGAAGAAGGAAGTCAGAGGCATAGAAGATCTTGAAGGCTTCTGACGACATCACTAACTAGGCCCAGTCCTTCATGGCAAATGCAGTTGAGCATACAACTAGGGCAAATGAGGTCATGGTAAATGCCCACCATGAGTGCTTCATTGCCATGCAGAAGTTGCTTGTTGATGCATGGGCTAACAAGATTGTTGCAAATGACGCTAGGAGGAGGGCTAGACTGAGTAATGTACATACAGCAGGAGGCGATGATAGTGCAGCAGCAGCAGCAACAACAACAGCAGGTGATTATAGTGCAGCAGCAGTAGGCGATGATAGTGCAGCAGCGCAGGTGATGAAGATACAGCCGAAGGACACATGATTCCATCCCCTATCCCACTTGAAGTTGATATCAACAATGATACAGTTTTCGATGATGATAATCTGGATGGCATATTTACATCAAAGAGAAACCCCACAACAGCCACCCATGCACCCCATCACCAGGGCACGGCAATGTTGACGCCCAGGAAACAGGCATATCAAGTAATTCCTTTATGATTACCTTTTTTCTATGTTCACTATGATTTTACCTTTTTTGTCATCCCAATTTTTGATATCCCTCTCTTCCATGTTTTTTTTCTGATCTGCCCGCAGCACCATCTACATTGCGCAGCGCTGCTCGGGATGTGGAGTCTATATCCACCATGCTACAAACCTCATCACTTGCTGAATTCTCCAACGACCAGGTGCACATAATGCAACAGGTATTTTTCTCAATTTTTCTAGGAGTTTGCAATGTTTTTTATGACCCTATTTTTTGTGACCTTTTGAAAACGCATAGAATCCCCGGGCTCCTCTATTTGTACCCAATGATAGCCCACCCTCCGATGTAACATTCTACACCATTTTTATTATTATTGTAATCTGTGATCAATGCATATCACAATCCTCTACACTAATCTGTTGCAATTTTCAAACAAATCAGGACCACACTAGCGAAGAGGAGGTTTTGGGCAAGGATGCATGTGGAGCTCTACCGGGGGATGTACCAATTGGTATATCTGCCGACGCTGGCTCAGCTGATGTATTTCACATTGTAGTAATTCACATAGGCTGAATGTGCAATCCATTCTACTCACTATTTGCAATTTGTGTTCTATAGAAGCAAACAACTGAGGTTGAGATGACCTCACACACGGCATCCCCTAACCAAAACAAGGAACATGTCACCGCTGATGACACATCCTGCACCGTCGATGCCATGGACCTTGCTAAGGACAGAGATGTTGTTGTAAGACCTATTTTTTCACATTGTAGTAATTCACACTGGCTGAATGTGCAATTCATTTGACTCACCTTTTGCAATTTATGTTTTACAGAATGAAACAACTAAGATGGAAACAGCCTCACGCACGGCGCCCCTTGAACCAAACAAGGAGCCAGCAGGAGATGCGCTCGGTGATGTACACAGCCAGGGACATGCCACTGCTGATGACACATCCCACTCCGCTAACACATGGGAGCCTGCTGAAGACAGAGATGTCGCTGTAAGATCTATTTTTTCATATTGTAGTAATTCACATAGTCTAAATGTGCAATTCAATTGACTCAATGACTGCATTTTGTGTTTTTACAGACTAAAACAACTGAGATTGAACATGAGGCCCAGAACAAGGAGGCAGATGGAGCTGCACTCGGGGATGTACCCAACTTACAAACATCTGCAAGCGCGGTCACATCTGATGTAAGCTATTTCTCTCCCCACACAGACATTTTTATAGGTTTTCTACATTTTTTTCCTATCTGTTTTCATATATAGCATCCTGGTATTTACGCTCTATGCAATTCATAAATCTTTTATGTTTCAATTTGTACCCAGGACATACTTGGTGGTCTAGTCCATCCCACTTCTTGTGTCGTTGCCCCCACGGGCAATGACACCACTGATGCTCCACACCGTAAGACAACCATAGCTTCAAGCACTCCTGATCTAAGCTATCCCCCCTCCCCCTCTATATGTTTTATGTGCAATATTTTCTTGGATGTTTTTATTACTAGCATTTTGTTGTGTTTTACATGTTGCAACTTAGTGTACTTACATTTTGCATTTTACTGCAGCCAATGTTTGCAACTGGTATACATTCTGAAGAACCCATTAAGGAGCAAGCTGCCCATGGTCAAGTACCAATTACCTACAGTTGAAGGAGTACGCGCGCCACAAGGGCTACTGATGTTTCGAAAACACAAGTAGCTGAAGCAAAGAAAGCTAAGGAGCTTGACGTTGTTGCGAAAAAGGGGCAAGCAGCTGGAAGCGGTGAGGAAGAAGGCTGTTGTTGCCAAGAAGAAGGAGGAAACCAAGAAGCAGAAACAACAAAAAGGAAAGGGACCTAGAAAGAATAAGAGGGCGAATCTTCAGATCACTAAAGAGGACCAAGCGCGGCGTGATGAACATGAGAAATGGTTGATGCAGCTGAGCAAGCATCCTAATGAAGAAATTTCAAAGCTGAACAACAGTGTCCTTGGTGAGGCAGGCCCCAGCGCAGCTGCAGGTGATCTAACTTTTCTAGAGGATCCAATTGATGACATGACTCCCAACCCCCGCCTGTGTGGTTGTCTCAAGAGAAATGTGAACAAGGTTCACAAAACATCAACGAGTTCCAAAAGATGATTTTCAAACATGTTGGAGAGAGGTTGAGGAAGAAGCCAAGGAAGTAAATATCTCCATTCGAAGTCCTAGGTTGCCGCTCGAAAGTACCTTTGTCAAAGGCACTTGCTATGAGGAACAAGATCACCTCTGATGAGAAGTTGAAAGCATAAGCACACACACATCGCCATTGGCAGATATCATTGTTGGAACTAGTTTTCTCACCCCTCTATACAGTTGGTAACATATTTGTTTTTTTCCTACACACAGCACGACTCTGATTGATTTCAGCATCTTCTGCGATTTTGATGGCCATGATCTCCTGACCAATTTTGCTGATGATAAAGACGGCGACTCTTCTATACAGGACTTCACTGTCCATTACCTTCGTTATGATGACATTCTTCACAAGGAAGATTCGATGGGATACAGGGTGTTCCTCGCCACATGTTTCTTTGTGAGTTTTTATTGAACCCCCCACACACCCTCCTTCACATCACCTACAGCTGATTTTTCATCCGCTTACCCAATGTGTTACAAACTATATATTTTTTTAGGTTCATGCAAAGGATGTTGAGAAGGTCTACATGGATGATGGAAAAACCAAGACTGAAGAATTCAGAATCCTGAGGCAGCATTTGGAGTCTGAAATCGAGCATTATTCTAATATAATAAAGGCAAAGTTGGTTAGTATCTGATCATCTCATTGCTCCCCGCTTTTTTTTTCATGCTATGAAATTTATGAACTATATTTGTTGCAACTGTTGTCTATAAGTAGTTGCAAATGGTTTTCTTATCTTTTTTGTTATTTTCTGGGGCATGCAGATATTCATGCCTGTATGTGGTGGGAAGCACTATTTTGTTTATTGTATCAACCTCATCCACAATCGCATCGATATCTTGGATTCGACTGACTATTTTTGGGCGGACACATCTCTTGAACCACGTCACCAGCCCATCTTTGACAAGCTGCCCATCATAAACGCTGCATTCCAGAAGGTCACTAAGAACAAATTCCCTCAATTTGACAACCGGAGCAAGCTGGGCCCAGCGATTGCATGTTTTTCCTTTGGAAATACATGAAATTTTGGGGTGGTGCTATTTTTCTCAAAGTTTTTTTTGTGCCCATTTTTCACTATCTTAGTGTGATTTTACTCTATATATTTATCTTACTTGTGTGTGTGTGTGTGTGTGTTTTATCTGTGTTGTTTTTCATCCAGTTCAAGGGGATGATATACAGGATTGAGATGATGCACTATTTGGCATTCCACCCCCTGAACCAAGCTGACATACCCGACAAACTTGACATCTATATGCTTTTGGGGGGAAAGGTTGAAGGAATGAATCGCAATGAGGATTTGGAACTTTTCTGTGTGCTTCCCTGATGTAGCAACTGCTGCACAAAACTTATCTACATTATCTGTAGTAGCAACTGATGTAACTGATGTAGCAACTGGTGTAAAAAAACTTATCTAAATTGTATGTAGTAGCAACTGATGTACCTTCATATTTTGCAATTGGTGGACATACAAGTTGCAAATCGCGTGATGTATATAGCCTTTTGGTCTGATATCTATTTTTAATGTGATCAGTTGCAACTACATATATTTTTTATGTGTTATCGGTTGCAACTACAAACGCAGTTGCAACTGTGTGCTATCTAATCAGAGTTGCAACTACGTATGTGAACATAGTTGCAACTACATATATTTTTGCGGCTTTTTGCTATTTTTATTAGAGTTGCAATTGGCACGTCACCAATGCTACAATTCGTCAGCGAACATAGTTGCAACTGTGTACGCATGTTGCAATTGGTCTGCAACACGTGTTGAACTTTACAAGAGCTGCAATTGGTTCACCACCATAGTTGCAACTGCGATATAATAGACTTGCAACTACATACGTTTTGGGGAATTTTGCCATTTATTTATCAGAGTTGCAATTGGCACGTCATCACTGCTGCAATTCGTCAGCGAACATAGTTTTACCAGAGTTGCAACTGGTTCGTCACCATAGTTGCAACTGCGATATAATAGAGTTGCAACTACCACTAGTACAGAAAGGCTCATTAGTACCGGTTGGGAAACCTCTGTTGTCCTAGTTTCCCAACCGGGACCGCCAATCCGGGACTAAAGAAGCCCTTTAGTCCTAGTTGGTAACACCAACCGGGACTAATGAAGCTCCGAGCCACGGAGGTAGGGACCCCCTTTAGTTCCGGTTGGTGTTACTAACCGGGACTAAAGGTTCTTTTTTTATTTTTTCTGTGTTCCTTTCCATTCATTTCTTTTTTGTTTCAGTTATATTTTCATATTCGAAATTGCGTAGTATTTCATAGTGTTACTATACGTTCCTACACGCGCACTTGTTCGAACTGAGTATGAAATCCACTAATATATGGGATTCACCACTAGAGTGCAACAAAGTGAAACATGCATTGATATATACATACAAAGTACAACAAAGTTTTATATGACATCTATGCTATCTACTACTTCTATCAAAAATGTGTCCATCATAGTGGAATTCACCATCTGGTTTGACGACTTGCTCATAAATAAATCCTGCCATGGCTTCTTGAATCACCAAAACTCTTTCTTGTGGGAGCCGATCCCGCATCCTATGGATCTATAAAAAAGTGAAAAATACTAATTATGATAATTTTCAAAATTAGTTGAAACATTGAAGAATGTTATTTATTACTTACTTCCGCTTTCCAAGAAGTATATGTCTTGTAAGGACCTACAAGAGTGTAAATGTTCTCGCAAACATAGTATGCACATAAATTATTGCCCTGTGCCTGCCTCAAACAGTTTAAGACAAAAGAAGTCATCAGGTATCCATATGAATATATAATAAAACAAATGAAATGTGCAAAGCAGCATCCAGTACGTACCGGAAAGTCTGTCTTCAATCTAAGTTCGCTTGTGAAATTACATGGTTCTTTTTCACTTAACTTTTCCCAAACCTTGCGCATGACCGAGAAGGAAAAATATATTTATTGCTAAGCGCATGTAAGGAATTCTCACAATTAGTAATTACCTTTTCAACAAGTCGGTAATGTCTTGATAAAGCTCTGGCTTTTTCTTCAATGAGTCCATAACAATCGCTAAGCGTATGTTCGGAATTATGTTAATTAGTATCCATTTATTTCTGCAAGATTATACAGAGCCATTTTTTGATAGGGTTAGAAAAATTCAATTATACAAAAGTAAAAGGGTTACACGGCAGAAAACACTCACTGAAAGTTGTAAGAAAACACTATATTCTGCTTGTAATGCTGAATGGATAAGAACTTGTATAAGTTATGAAATGTTTCTTGAGGGTTGTCCTTTAGAGTAACGCAATTCACAACCACTGGGTCGACAAAGACCAAGTGAAAGTAGTAATTCCTCTTGCAAGTTTGAATCTCCATTCTACATGATACAAAAGAAACAAGGAATCTATAGATTGAGGGCATGTAATAAGATTCGCTAATTATGTAAATGAAAATTGAAGAACACCACTTACAGAAGCCAAGTGCTGATGAAACAGATGTCGAGGGCATCTTGATGATATAGTTGGTATAATTCTTTGAAATACAACCACATCACATCCTCGCCACGAAAGCAATCTTCATCTTTAATCCGTACACCCAGCATGCAGTTGTTACAGCTAGACGCGAGCATTTCGTAATCATGTAGCCTGCGCATTTGCATTGGAAGCACAAGCACGACGTCACTATCAATTTTCTACAAATTAATCTAGTCACTATAGCCAGTATACAAATTTTCTAGAAATTTTTCTAGTCATTAAAGTCAATATACAAATTTCTAGAATTTTTTCTAGTCATTAAAGTCACTATGAAATATATACATTAAATTTTCAAGAACTATGTCTTGTCACTAAAGTCGCTAGCAAGTCTACAAAAATGACACAAACTACAAGTCTACATGTATATATAATAACTTTTTCAAAGAACTCTAAGTAGTTGACTTTATAAAAAAATACTAAGTACTTGACTTTATATATATACATTCGAGACTTCAATAATAACCAACAAAAATTGAATCTTTTGTTAAATCTTTATGATTTTTCTCACGGGCCATTTAATTGTTCTAACAAATTAAACCAAATAAACCTAACTAATTAATCATACTAACAAACGAACCAATTAAACATCTAAACAAAATAAAAATAGCTAGTTTCATGATATAAATCTACCAACATACAACTTAACGTACAAAATACAAAAATAATTCAAACAACTAACCTAACACAACGCACACACGCACAACACACACAACACACGGGCAAGCACACTCACACAGTACTACTGCGGCCGACCGACGCTGTACGGTGGCAATGCAGGGGGCGATACAGCTGCCGGAGGAGGGCATGACGGGGCGCAGCTGTCGAAGGAGGGGCACAACACTGCGTAGCTGCCAGAGGAGGCCCGCGCGGCGGCGGCGGCCGGACCTGATGCGGAGCGGAGGACGACGGGAGGCGGCGGTGGCGATGGCGGCCGTGTAGGCAATGAGGATGAGGAGGTGAAGAGGGCCAGTGGGGGACGATGGAGGAGGTCGGGGGATGCCGAACGTCGTCGACGGCTGGACTGGTGCGGCGGCCCGAATCTTGCGCTGATGGTGTGTCTCAGTGGCGCTGGCAGAGGCGCGCGGCGCAGAGGAGGAGGCGGAGGCACCGGCGCGGCGCAGAGGATAGACGGCGGCCAAGATCGAGAATGGAGAAGGGAGAAGGGGAGCCAGGATATATAGGGGGCTACCTTTTGTTCCTTGTGGAGCCACGAACCGGGACTAAAGGAATTAGTCCCGGTTCGTGGCTCCACCCAGGACTAAAGGTGGGACAAAAGGCCAATTTTTGCGGGCCATAGGAAAGTTTTGGCCCACCTTTAGTCCCGGGTGGATCTACCACCCAGTACAAATAAGGTCTTGTTCCAGTTTTTGTGTACTATTTTTGTTTTGATTTATTTTTCTATAAATGGGCTGGCAGTTGTTAATTGCGTAAAAAATAGTTTATGGGTCCAAAAAAATCTCAAACAAAGTATTTCGTTTTTTTTAGATTTGATATACACAAGAAAAATCTTTAATTTATATTCATGTGTTTTGATCCATTAAATACATAACTTGATACACATTATATTTTTCGTTTTGACCATGCAAATATGTATTAGCTAAATGAAATGTTTGAAATTATTTCTTTTCGATAGGAAATGAGTTTTGCCACCACATTAATGTTAAAAATGAGTTTTGCCATAATATTATTGCCAATAGTAAGTTTGTGTTAGTAGAGAGTGTGTGTGTGAGTAGTGTTAGTGTGTGTGTGTGTGTGTTAGTATAAGTTTGATGAAATAAATCTAGATAATTGAGTACTAATCCAAAAGATATCTAAAAATTATATTTGAACATGCAAAATAAGTAGAAAACTATGAAATTTATAAAGCACAACGAACTATGATGAAGTACATATAATTGAAATATACAAATTGTTTATCAGATATTTATAAAATGATACATAATGATTCTAATACATTAAAGATCAGCATCTACTAGTACGGTAATTGCCTTCCTCTTTATATATGTCCCTTGATTATGATCACGGCGCAAGTATGGAACATCCTCATTGGCTAACAACATGCATGGATCAGCATTCACCGCGAAAGGAGGAATCTCAACAAACTAATTACAATCCTTCGATATGTCTATCTTGTCCTTGACTCCAATGATGTTTCTTTTTCCTGAATGAACTATGTGTCGCTTTGGCTCATCTGTTTGCTTGTTTATCCCCTTCTTTGGCTTGCTGGACATGTCCTTCACGTAGAAAACCTGAGCGACATCCTAGGCTAGGACGAATGGCTAGTCTCTATACCCAAGATTGTTGAGGTCCACTATTGTCATCCCGTATTGATCTTTTGTTACCCCTCCTTCAGTGAGCTTCACCCATTGGCACTGAAACAGAGGTATCTTCAAAATGGGTCCATAATCCAGTTCCCATATCTCCGAGGTGGTGAGTTATAAGTAGGGTGTCACCGAGATCAGGAACTCGAAGGTGCAAGGAACACAAAGTTTAGACATGTTCGGGCTGCCGAGAGTGTAATACCCTACGTCCTGTGTGGTGGTTTGTATTGCCTTAGGTGTTGATTGGGTTGATCTTATTTGGAGGGGGTCCTTGCCCGCCCTTATATAGTTTGGGGGGACAGGGTTATATGGAAATCCTAGCCAGATACGAGCTCAGGAATCCTACCCGAGTACTATTCGGGTAGTTTCGTTCTGTTCCGACTAGTTCTACTACGGTACAAGTAGTTACAACTGATAAGGGCGTGGGCCATGTCCCATCCCTTATCCTAGGATATGTACGCCATGTGCATAGTCCCGTGGCCCCGTGTCTGACAAGCCCCCGAGCTCTTCATAGTCGAGTATTGCAGGCTTCCGAGTACTTCTGAAGGTGTCTTCGAGTTCTCCCGAACTCCATCTTGAAGGTGTCTTCTGAGTACTTCCTTGGCTGCATCGAGGCTGTGAGGTGCTCATGCCCCGAGTAGTTGTCAAGTCTTCTTTCATATGGGCTTCGATTAAACTCGCACTCCATATGGAGTAGCCCCCGAGCCTTAGGTTGAATCGAAGAATCAAGCCGAGGGTCAAATTAGCCTTGAATCTTCTATCCTTATCTTTCAAAAGATTTGAAAAATAAGTCACTGATGATACGTGTCCTGCAACCCCCGAGCCTTGAATCCAAATCCCCAAGGTTTGGAAAAAAGGATCCAAAAAATTATGGCATGCAATATATGATGGTAAGAAATTGATGGTTAAGATGGGCAAATTGGTCCAGAAATTCGAAAACCACATTTTTCGGAATGAATTCCCTGAAAAATGGTTAAACAAATAACTCCTCCCAGAAGCGCCCTGAATTACCACTCAAATCAAACCTTTTTCCTTGAGTTAATGGCTAGATAAGACCTCTGGGTTAAAAATTTGAAAAACCTCTTATTTCGGAATAGAATCCCTGAAATAATGGTTAAACAATTATCTTTCCAACATAAATCTTCAAAAACCTCTGAAATCGGGCTCTTCAACGAATCTTCCGAGTAGTTTTGCGACATCCAGCCTCCAAATGTGAGAACTTAAACAATCCGCCAAAAACACGTTGAGTGTCCTGTCGAGCCCAGCCCTTGAGAATGGGAGCAAGAGGATTTGAGGTTGCTTATGGTGCGTAAAACTAGTCGGGAACTAGTAAACACAGTGTTATAGAAGAAAGGCCCCTTTAATAAACTCCACGTAGTAATAGTCAAGAACTAATAAACTGAATAGTACTGGAAGCATGGGAGCGAGGCTCCTTCAGTAAACTCCACGTAGTTCTAGTCGAGAGCTAGTAAACGGAGTAGTACTGGAAGTATGAGAACGATGCCCCTTCAGCAAACTGCACGTAGTACTAGTCGAGAACTAGTAAACGGAGTAGTACTGAAAGTGTGGGAGCGAACCCCCCGTAGTAAACTGCACGTAGTACTAGTCGAGAACTAGTAAATGGAATAGTACTGGAAGTATGGGAGCGAGGCCGGCCTGTTCAGTAAACTGCACGTAGTACTAGTCAACAACTAGTAAACGAAATAGTACGAGAGGTGTTGGAGCGAACCACCTTCAGAAAACTGCACGTAGTACTAGTCAAGAATTAGTAAACGGACTGGAAGTGTGGGAGCGAAGCCCCTTCAGTAAACTACACGTAGTACTAGTCGAGAACTAGTAAACGGACTGGAAGTGTGGGAGCGAAGCCCCTTCAGTAAACTACACGTAGTACTAGTCGAGAACTAGTAAACAGAGTAGTACTGAAAATATGGGAGCGAGGCCGGCCTGTTCAGTAAACTGCACGTAGTACTAGTCAACAACTAGTAAACGAAATAGTACTAGAGGTGTGGGAGCGAACCACCTTCAGCAAACTGCACGTAGTACTAGTCGAGAACTAGTAAATGGAGTAGTACTGGAAGAGTGGGAGCGAGCCCCCTTCAGTAAACTACATGTACTACTAGTCGAGAACTAGTAAATGGAGTAGTACTGGAAGTGTGGGAACGATGCCCCTTTAGCAAACGTCACGTAGTACTAGTCGAGAAATAGTAAACAAAGTAGTACTGGAAGTGTGGGAGTGAAGCCCCTTCAGTAAAGTGCACGTAGTACTAGTCGAGAACTAGTAAACGGAGTAGTACTGAAAGTATGGGAGCGAGGCCGGCTTGTTCAGTAAACTGCACGTAGTACTAGTCAACAACTAGTAAACGAAATAGTACGAGAGGTGTTGGAGCGAACCACCTTCAGAAAACTGCATGTAGTACTAGTCAAGAATTAGTAAACGGAATAATACTGGAAGTGTGGGAGCGAACCACATTCAGTAGACTGCATGTAGTACTAGTCGAGAACTAGTAAATGGAGTAGTACTGGAAGTATGGGAACGATGCCCCTTCAGCAAACTGCACGTAGTACTAGTCGAGAACTAGTAAATGGAGTACTACTGGAAGTGTGGGAGCGAACCCCCTTCAGTAAACTGCACATAGTACTAGTCGAGAACTAGTAAACGGAGTAGTACTGGAAGTATGGGAACGATGCCCCTTCAGCAAACTCCACGTAGTACTAGTCGAGAGCTAGTAAACGGAGTAGTACTGGAAGTGTGGGAGCGAAGCCCCTTCAGTAAACTACACGTAGTACTTAGTTGAGAACTAGTAAATGGAGTAGTACAAGAAGTATGGGAGCGAGGCCCCATCAGTAAACTACATATAGTACTAGTCGAGAACTAGTAAACAGAGTAGTACTGGAAGTATGGGAGCGATGCGCCTGCAGTAAACTCCATGTAGTACTAGTCGAAAACTAATAAACGGAGTTGTACTGGAAATGTGGGAACGAGGCCCCTTCAGTAAACTACACATAGTCTAGTCGAGAACTGGTAAACGGAGTAGTACTGGAAGTGTGGGAGCGATGCCCCTTCAGTAAACTGCACGTAGTACTAGTCGAGAACTAGTAAACGGAGTAGTACTGGAAGTGTGGGAGCGATACCCTTTCAGTAAACTACACGCAGTACTAGTCGAGAACTAGTAAACAGAGTAGTAATGGAAGTATGGGAGCGACGTCCCTTCAGTAAACTACACGTAGTACTAGTTGAGAACTAGTAAATGGAATAGTATTGGAAATATGGGAGCGATGCCACTTCTGTGAACTACACTTAGTACTAGTCGGGAACTAGTAAATATAGTACTAGAAGTATGGGAACGAGGCCCCTTAAGTAAACTTCATGTAGTACTAGTCGAGAACTAGTAAACGGAGTAGTACTAAAAGTATGAGAACGATGCCCCTTCAGTTTACTACAGGTAGTAGTAGTCGAGAACTAATAAACGTAGTAGTTCTGGAAGTATGGGAGCGATGCCCCTTGCAATAAACTGCATGTAGTACTAGTCGAGGACTAGTAAACGGAGTAGTACTGGAAGTATGGGAACGATGCCCCTTCAGTAAACTGCGTGTAGTACTAGTCGAGAACTAGTAAAAGGAGTAGTACTGGAAGTGTGGGAACGAAGCACCTTGCAGTTAACTGCACGTAGTACTAATCGAGAACTAGTAAACAGAGTAGTACTGGAAGTATGGGAACGATGCCCATTCAGTAAACTACACGTAGTACTAGTCGAGAACAAGTAAACGAAGTAGTACTGGAAGTATGGGAGGGATCCCCTTCAGTAAACTCCACGTAGTACTAGTCGACAACTAGTAAACGGAGTAGTACTAGAAGTATGGGAGCGAGGCCCCTTTAGTAAACTCCACGTAGTACTAGTCGAGAACTAGTAAACGTAGTAGTACTGGAAGTATGGAAGCGATGCCCCTTCAGTGAACTGCACGGAGTACTAGTCGAGAATTAGTAAATGAAGTATTACTGGAAGTGTGGGAGCGAGGCCCCTTCAGCAAACTGCACGTTGTACTAGCTAAGAACTAGTAGACGGAGTAGTACTGGAAGTTTGGAAGCAAGGCCCCTTCAGTAAACTATACGTAGTACTAGTCGGGAACTAGTAATCTGAGCGTTACTAGAAGTAGAGATAGTTGGCTGCAGATCAATTGGCAAAGGAGAGAAAAAAAAATCTTGCTGGTAGCTTAGTCGATTCCTTGGTCGGGCCATGAGAGTTCACATGTTTCCATTTGAAAACATCACGGTTGGTTCAAAGGAAGTGACCACAAGGTCGTTCACGTGATTTTGATCAGTTCCTTGGGCGGGCCGAGATAAGTCGTATGTTGCCATGCGACGATGTCTCGGTTGGCCTGAAGGAATAGATTACGCAATCCTTCACATGCGTTGTTGCGAAAGTGGTCATCGTGCGAAGATGACTCGGTTGGCCCGAAGGAATCCTTGGGCGGGCCAAGACGGCGCTGAAATGTGGATGAACGACGAAGGCTCTTTTTTGTGTAAATTCATTGATTCCCTGGCCGAGTGGTTGAACGAGTTCTTTGGGAAAAAAGCCCTTGTTTCGAGAAAAAACTCAAGACAATGGTACATAAGTTCCCTAAAGATCTCTGAAAAACCTCCTTGAATCGGGTCTCAGTCTTCATTGAGTGGTGGAGCTCCTAGGGCCCTTCGGAGGGTTTGACATTCAAAGGAGGAATGCTTGCTCTTCGGGTGCCATGGGCATCACTTGTGCAGAGCCTCCTCGAAACGCTTCTTCGAGTTGAGGGTTCTCTTTCTCTGGGTGGGTTGTTCCCCCACTTCTGGCTTGTGCTTCCGAGTTGTACCCAGGTAGTCGAGGGGGATATGATATTTGGTGGGGCTATAGGCCTCCACGTCATCGCGCTCCTGCTGCCTGGCGATGATGATGTTGCCGGCGTCCCGGCCGGCGTTTATGATAGTGCGGAGGTCACTAGTGCAGGAGTCATAGAGGTTGCCGCTGCCCTGCTGGTTCGTCTCGACCGCGTGGTGCCTGCATTCGGCACACTTTGCATTGGTGAGTTTACGGCATTCCTTCTGGATATCCTCTGCATCTTCTACCTTGATGTTGTCTGGGAATTCAATACCCATTGTTACGTCCACGTCTTTGTCGAGCGGATCAAGGAGGTAGTCGTCGTAGTCGTCTAGCTGGACCCGCTCTAGGGCTTCATAGTTGTCGCCGGTGTGAATCATGAACACTTCTCAATTGGGCACGAAGCGTTTGGTACTCTGGACCACCTGGCCCTCATCTTCGTCGTCGGAAGGAGGGAGGGGTTCCTTGTCGGGGACGCCGAGTCACCATGTTGTTGGAGAGCATCTTCCGCAAGCTTGATGCACTTGGTGATGTTGTCGTCCACCTGATCAATTCCGGCGATCAGATCGTCCGATTTGATCAATGGGTGAGGTGTTGCCCTGATATAGCTCGCGTAGATAAGGTCAGAAAGTTGAATTCCGCAGAGATCATCGGTAAGGTCATCGACATCGCGGCTGGATGCTGAAGTCGACGCCTCCGGCTTCCTGGGTGTGGCCAGGTGGTTGCTGAAACTGCCCGAGCTGTCAGCAACGCAGACCTAGGAGCCAAAGGTGATCGTTGTGCACTCATCGGGCACGGCGCTGGTGAAGTTGAAAGATGCTATCGAGTTCTCTGGTGGATGCTCGATGAACACCCCTACCTGGCAGCACCAACTGTCAGTGTTTTACCGCCAAGCCCATCGAGGGATACCCCCGAGGTGGTAGGTTGTAGGCAGGGTGTCTCCGAGATCAGGAACTTGAAGGTGCAGGTAACACAAGGTTTAGACAGGTTCGGGCCGCCAAGAGCGTAATACCCTACGCCCTGTGTGGTGGTTTGTATTGCCTTAGGTGTGGATTGATTTGGAGGGGGTCCCTGCCCGCCCTTATATAGTCTAGGGGGACAGGGTTACATGGAATCCTAGACCGTCTAGGGGGACAGGGTTACATGGAATCCTAGACCGATACTAGCTTAGGAGTCCTACTCGAGTACTACTTGGGTAGTTTCCTTCTGTACCGACTATTCCTACTCGTATGTAAGTACTTTACAACAGATATAAGGTATGGGACATGCCCCATCCCTTATCCTAAAATATTCTATGCCATGTGTGTAGTCCTGTGGCCCCGGGTCTAACAAGACCCCGAGCTCTTCATAGCCGAGTACTGCAGGCTTCCAAGTACTTTTGAAGTCGTCTTCGGTTTCTTTTGAAACTCCATCTTGAAGGCGTCCTCCAAGTACTTCCATGGCTGCCTCGAGGCTGTGAGGTGCTCATGCCCCGAGTAGTTTTAAGTCTTCTTTTCTATGGGGTGCGATGAAAATTGCGCTCCATATGGAGTAGCCCCCGAGCCTTAGGTTGAATCGAAGAATCAGGCTGAGGGTCAAATTAGTCTTGAATCTTCTTTTCTTTCTTCCAAATACGTTTGAAAAAAATAAGCCATCGATGACACGTGCCCCGCAACCCCGAGCCATGAATTCGAATCCCAAAGATTTGGAAAAAGGATCCAAAAGGACGTGGCATGCGTTGTAGAATATTTTTAAGAAATTGAACTGATGGTTAAAATTAGAAAATTGGTTTGAAATTTGAAAACTCCCTTTTTTCGGGATAATGTCCCTGATAAAATTGTTAATCAAATACCTTCCCCAAAAATATCCTAAATTACCGCTCAAAACAAATCTTATCCCTAGAAAAACTCCTCAGCTTCCGCATAGGGAAATCGGGCTCCCACTGGTTATTTAACCGTGCAGTGGTTTAGGGTTAACCCATGCTTTCACTTGCCTTTTCACTGGTTCAAGCCCTTCGCCTTCCTCTGCTCGAGTGCCACAACCCTTTCTAGATCTAGGGTTGTGCCTCTTCCACTTCAGTTCGTCGGGAAACTAGTCGCCGGTGCTTTCATTCACCTCCGCGCACCTCTGTGTCCCCTCTCTAGCAGCCCCTGATCGTATGCGAGTAAAGAAGCTCGTGACTATGAGTCTGGGTAAAGCAAAGGCCCACTTGCAAGGGCAAGAAAAAGGAAGAAGCCAAGCCGACGAAAAGCAGCTGGAGTTACAGTAAGTGCTCCAAGAACGACCTCTTGTGTCTTGTGAAAGAAGGTCTTATTCAAGGACAACATCTTGTTTAGTGGCATCCCTCATTCCGTGAGCCTTATCCTCATGAGAATGTAGATGAAAATTTTTTATTCCAACATTTTGTTGAAAGGGGATTGACTCTCCCCACCTCTGATTTCTTTCGTGGCCTTCTTTATAATTATGGTCTTCAGCTCCACCATCTTAACCCTAATTCTATCGCACATATTGCGATATTTGTCCATCTTTGCGAAGCTTTTCTGGGCATCGAGCCTTACTTTGCTCTCTTCTGCTACCTCCTCCGCCTTAAGCCTCAGCCCAGCAAGGAGAAACAAAATGTAGTCGGAGGGGCCAGATTTCCGTTGAAGCAAAAAAAAACAAGTACATCGAGTACAAATTTCCAAGCAGTTTGTTAGGTTCGAAAGAAAGGTCATTCTACATTGGAAACCATAAGCCATAGTTGCCAAAGAGAACTGAAGGAATACCCAAACCACAGCTAGAGTGGAACCAAGATCCTCCTCAGACTGAGATGGATCAAGTTAATGAGCTGCTTGAGATGATCCAGGCACTGAAAATGATGGGAGTCACAGGTGCATCTGTGATATATTCGTTCTTCGAGCGTCGGATTCACCCCCTGCAGAAGAGGTGTCGCTTCGGTTTCGACTACCTTGAGACTAAAGATCCATCTCGCATGTCTGCAGAGGAGCTACTAGCTGGGGAACCATTGAGAGAGTAGCACGCGTGCTCATGGACGTAGACGTTGTCCCGTATGTACCGCAACTGTTCAGCGCAACGCCCAAACAGGTACAAGTAAACCCTATGTAATGAGTCTTCCGAGTACTTTTGTTGGTGCGTCCCGCTAATCTTGTTATCCTTGTTTTGCCAGCAGGATGATATAAATATGTATAGGAGCATGCCTCCTATGCCAGATATTGAACGCCCCAGCCATCTGAAGCCAAGAGTGCATCGGCTGCCGGCGATATCCCATCCCACTCACGATCCAGTGAGTGAGGAAGAAGGTGAAGAATCTGACGATGGTCACACCTTGGCGGAACTACAGAGGAAAAAAGAAACGAGTACCTCCCAGGAAAGCCCAAGCTTTACTGGTGGTGAACTCTTCCCTGGTTCTCCAAGGAAGTCTCGGGTTACTGCTCGCAAGCAGAAATCTTCTGCCATTGCAGGCAGCAATGATGGTGACCAGCCAAGGTAAGAGTACCGCCATGATTTGTGAGTACTTTTCTTGGTCTTTTTTTTTTTGCACCAATTTTGCCCGATTCTCCCCTTTTCTTCTTTTGCACTGCTGCTGCCTCCGATCCTAAGCACTCAAAGCAAAGGATTGAAGATGAAGTAGTTGGGAATGATACTGGAGCGGAACGGGATGTGGCCTCCGTTATAGTGGACCCGTTGAAGAGTAGTTCTGGAGTTGCATCGGGGCAAACACCGCCCTCGACTAACCTTCAAGTTGATGCAGCCGCATCTGGTGCCGCACCGGGGCAAATATTGCCCTCAGCTGGCAGGCCATCATCCTTGAGTACTTTGTGTGCTATTTCAGCTCCCAAAGTACTCAAGGCAAGAAAATTGAATGTAAAGAAGTCTTCACTATAAGTACTCATGTAGTCTGTCGATTGCAATTTGTATGTTCATAGTTGGTAAATATTCTGTCTGCTATTTTTCCTATATGTAGGAAATCCTTTGCTCTGAGCATGGACGAGCCTGGTGATGCCGCGGCTGCCCCAGCCCCCAAGCTAGAGAAAGATTCTAATGTTGCAGCGTTGGTGAAGATGGTGACCATTGCCTCTCTGGTTGATCTACCGCCACCGCAGGCGGACTGCCCCACACCCGCTGCCGCTGAAGTTGAAGATGATGTGGCGAGTGCAGAACGTGGCACAGAAGAAGCCTCCAAGATTCCATCAAGTGAGCCAATTTTTCCACCCCCACCCGCGAGTACTGTCTTACCAACAGCGCGTTCGATTTTTGTGGGCAAGGTGGCAGGTACTTGACAGCAGCATCCAATTCGTGAGAGTCAGGATGCTGCGGGTACCTCCTCAGGTAACGTTCTGGTGTCACCATCAGGGTGGCAGCACGTCATCCCAATGGAACTTGTAGATGCTTTCTAGGAATTATACAAATTTTCCACGGTATGCTTACTATCCTGCCAGAACATACTTAGTTGAATTTCTTGTTTGCTTAGCTGACCATTTTCTTATCATGCAGATATTGGCCAATCGATCCAGGCAAAAATCTGAAGAGCTAAGAGTTGTTGAAGATGGTCTGCGCCAGTTGCAAGCCAAGGATAGGCAAATTGAGGAGCAGATCCATAAAAGAATTGAAGTGCAGCGTCAGCTGGACGCCTTAAAGCTGGAGCGTACACGGAAGACCTGGCTCCTAAAGAAGGAGATTGAAAATCTTGAACAGAAAAGCAAGCCCAAAGAAAAGCTAATCGAAGTAACTTTCCCTGAGTACTTTGCCCAGTTTGATGTAGTCGAATAGTAGTCTCTGAAAATCTTGTGTACTGTCGTTTAGATGATGTGGAGCTCCTGATAAAACAACTCAAGGATGCTGACAAGTAGCTTGCGCAATGCATGCAACAAATCAGAGCCATGGCTGAAGAAAAAGAGCTGATGCAGAAGCAACTTGAAGAACTCCAGGAAGTTGTGCAAGTAGTCATTGACATGGTGGACCCTCTGGGAGAAGGAGTAGCCGACAATAGGACTCTGTTGGAGCGACTTCGTGAAGCCCCACAGAAGATTGCCAGCTTTGTCTCCGAGACCACTAGGGTCTACGTAGCGCATGTGCTTGGGCTCATCAAGTCGTTCTGGCCAAAGACCAATGTGGAACCATTGGCCATCGGTATGGCTGCGGACTGCTCTGAAGAGAAGTTCGCAGAGTACCTGAAAGAGGCTGAGCCAATGGCCCACAAGATAGTTGAAAGCCTAGAGTAGGATTAGAAACATTGAATTTGTTATGAAAAAACTGTCTGATTTATATGTTTGTAAATATATCTATTTACTTGTTGCCTTTTTATCTATTCAAAATTCTCTCGTGTAGAGTAGTATCGATGATTGTAGGTCTTGGGTAGTATCGAGACGCTTGGGTCACTCTACTCCAAGGACAACACCTTCGGATGTAGTCGATAACTTGTCGTTTGATGACATATTCCTTATAGGAATTCTTCAAATCAATCAGATAATCATCTGATCATGCGGTACTCTGACTTGTTTGGAATTATAGGCTCGATGACCTCTTTAGTTATTTGGCACATACTGCTCATGACAAGTATTCGGGGCCTAACTGGTAGTATGGGCTTGGTAACCCCTTCAGAAGTCGCTTCCGTAACTACTATTTACATGAGACAAGTAGTCGTAGCTGTTGCTGGAATAGGTTTTTTGCACAAGCAGTACTCGTGCTTTATCCTCACGGGCTATTAAGCAGTTGTATAAGGATGAACTCATGGTATAACCTCCGAGTGATCCATTTATACTCAGTGTAGCTTATTGTTGGTACTTGTGGCTGAAGCCTTCGAGTCTTACAATTTAGCTTAAAGGAGAAAGTAGTCGTTTTGGGAACAATAAAAACTTTTTATTAACAATATGTGTCATGTAGCTGAAAAATTGTGTATGAATTACACTAAGGATAGAACTTGCGTAGATGCTCTATGATCCAGGAGTTTGAGACCTCCTGGCCATCAGGATACTGTAGCCGGTATGACCTTGGCCGTGTAACTTTGGAAACAATGAAAGACCCTTCCCATCACTAGTTGAGCTTATGCAGCCCTGTCTCGTCTTGGATGCGACGGAGAACCAAGTCATCGATGCTAAATGACCTCTCTTGGACATTGCAATTGTGGTAGCGTCTGACTCTTTGTAGATAACGAGCCGACTAGACTAGGGCGTTGCATCTAGCTTCTTCAACCGAGTCCAGTTCTAGTTGCCTTGCTTCATCAGCATCGCCCTCGTCGTACATCTCTACTATTGGAGATTTCCACATGATGTCCACAGGGAGGATTGCTTCTGATCCATAGATGAGAAAGAAAGTTGTATGCCCTGTGGCTTTGGAAGGTTGAGATCGTAGCCCCCAGATGACATGTGGAAGCTCGGTGATCCACTTGCCACCTTTTTCTACTGTTCTCATCGTAGAGTCTTTTCTTCAATCCATCAAAATCATGCCATTGGCCCTCTCAACCTGGCCATTTTCTCTTGGATGCACAACTGACACGTATTTGACTTCAATGGCTGCATTCTCACAAAATTCCCAGAACTGATGCACGATGAAATTGGAGCCAAGTTTGGTGACGATAGTGTTCGGGAAGCCGAATCAATGCAAGATATCGCAGATGAAGTTGACTGCTCTATCAGGTGTGTGCTTGGTGATCGGCTTGTACTCAATCCACTTTGTAAAGTTGTCAATGGCTACCAACACATGAGTAAAGCCTCCCGACACTGTTGTCAAAGGCCCTATCATATCAAGGCTACAACATGCGAACAACTACGATGGTGGTATGGTAATGAGATTATGAGCTGGGGCATGTGACTGCTTGCCGAAGAACTGGCGATTGGGGCATCTGCGGATGAGATCTTCAGCATCTTCCACTGTTGTAGGCCAATAGAAGCCTGCTCTGTACGCCTTCCCAACTAGTGCTTTTGAGGCTGCGTGGTTGCAACAAGATCCGTCATGGATTTCATGAAGAATGCCATAGCCATCCTCGCCTGTTACGCACTTCATGAGAACATCAGAGCGTGCGCCGTGTTTGTATAGCTTGTTGCCGACCAGAACAAATCCCTTCCTCTGTCTCATGCGCGAGCAGCCGCCTCACTCTTTTCAGAGATGCCTGCGGGTAGTTTCTGGTCCTTGATGAAGCCGATGTAGGTTTCCCTCAAATCTTCTCCAAGCATCATGACCTCTCGATCCGGTTCATGTGGACCTAGATCGGCGGTAGCTTGCGCTGGAGTTTTGATGGATGGGTGTTTGAGCTCTTGCACGAACACGCTCGCTGGAACCTGAGCATGAGTGGATCCTAGTTTAGATAGTACGTCTGCTCCAACATTTTCTCTCGGATCACGTGATGAATCTCTAGCCCTGAGAACTTATTTTCCAGCTTCCGTACTTCCATTGCTGCGTCCATAGCTTCTTTATTGCAGTCCCAGTCCATATTAACTTGTTGGACAGCCAATAAAGAGTCACCGTAGATGAGTAGTCGCTTGATGCCGAGGGAGATCGCCAGGCGGAGCTCGTGGAGGAGTACCTCATACTTGGCCTCGTTGTTGGATACTTTCCAAAGGATTTGAAGAACATACTTGAGTTTTTCACCCTTTGGAGATATAAAGAGTACTGCAGCACCACCGCCATCGAGCTTGAGAGAGACATCGAAGTACATCACCCAATGCTCTAGCTTGTTAACTGGAGTTGGAATCTGATTTTCCCACCACTCTACCATGAAGTCGACTAGTGCTTATGACTTCATGGTTTTGTGTGGCTTGAATCAATGGTGAGAGCTCACAGCTCCACTGCCTACTTGGAGATGCATCCAGTGGCGTCCCGATTGTAGAGAATATCCGCCAATAGAAAATCAGTGACAACTGAGATCTGATACTCGTCGAAGTAGTGGCGGAGCTTCCTAGATGTGATGAGTATTGCATAGAGAAGTTTCTGAATCAATGGGTAATGGACCTTTGATTCAGAGAGTACTTCACTAACGAAATGCACACCAAATGCATGGCCCTCCTCGGAGCGCTCTACCATAATGGCTGTGCTGATCACATGGGTAGTCGCGGTGATGTAGAGTAGTAAGTTCTCACCGGGCAGTAGTGCCGTGAGGATGGGGGTCGACTGTAGGTGATGCTTGAGGTCCTGCAGTGCCTCCTCCACCTCCTCCGTCCACTGAAATTTGTCTTGCCGCTTCAAGAGCTTGAAGAAGGGTAGTCCCTGTTCCCCAAGTTGTGAGATAAATCTGTTCAGGGCCGCCATGCACCCTGTGAGCTTCTAGACATCCTTGACTGTGGCCAGAGCCCATGTCAGTGATGGCATTGACTTTCTCCGGGTTGGCTTCAATTTCTCGGTGACTGATGATGAAACCGAGTAGTTTCCCTAACGGTACGCCAAAGACGCACTTAGTTAGGTTGAGCTTCCATCAGAACTTGCTTAGGCTGCAGAAGGTTTCCTCCAGGTCCGCAATGAAGTCGTCGTGGTTTCTGGTCTTAATGACCACGTCATCCACGTAGGCCTCTACATTGCTATGTAGCTAGTCTGTGAAGCATAGCTGGATCGCCCGCTGGTACATTGCGCTTGCATTCTTCAACTGAAAGGATATGGTCATATAAGCATAAGCACCATAAGGGGTTATGAAAGCAGTCTTGATCTGATATTCTTCCTTGGGGGCAATCTGATGGTAGCCCGAATAGCAATTAAGAAAGCAAAGTAGTACGCAGCCAGCGGTGGAATCAATGACTTGGTCGATGTGTGGTAGCCCAAAGGGATCCTTCAGGCAATGCTTGTTGAGATCAGTATAGTCAACACACATCCTCCATTCATTCTTATTCTTATTGTTTACAAGGATGGGAATAGCCTTGAGTGCAACATCCCCGGTGGCCTGCATCTTGGACTGGTTTGCCTTCTTTGTCGGGATCTCCAGCCTAGACTGGGACAACTGCTGCGCCACTGCGAGTACTTCTGATGAAGAATCTAGCACACGCGTGGTAGAAGCGTACTCGGTGAGCACTCCACTCTTTTCTAGCATCTTGAGAAGCAAGTAGACGTAACGAGGCACTGCCATGAACTTGTCCAATGCGGGTCTTCCTAGGATGGAGTGGTACGATGATTTGAAGTCTGCCACCTTGAGCTTGATGTACTCGGTACTGTAGTTCTCCCTCGTGTCGAAGGTGACTGGTAGGTCACGGACCCAAGTGGCGTAGCCGAGTTCCCTAGTACGATGCCGTAGAAAGGAGCCTTGCTTGGGGTTAGCATATTTGTGATGTCCAGTCCCATATTCCTCAAAGTACTCACGAAGAGAAGGTTGAGGCTGCTTCCTCCGTCGTTGAGTACTCTGGTGAGCTTGACGCTGGTCACCACTGGATCCAGCACAAGCGGGAATTTTCCTGGCTCTAAGAAGCTAGTCCACTGAAAATCTCTTGAAAATGAGATGGGGACCTCCGACCATTGGAGTGGTCGTGGTACCGCCGGCTCGATAGACAAGATCTCGCGGAGTGTTAACTTTTGAGGTCGTTTGGAGGCGAAGCCGGATTCGCCGCCAAAGATGGCATTGATAGTCTTCGATGCATCCTGAAATTGAGCGCCTCCCGACTTGTCTTCTGGTTCATCATCCTCCTTGCCCTTGCCCTTCTTCTTGGCATCCTTATCAAGAGGTGGGGCGTTGAAGGTCCTTCGGAGGTTGTAGCACTCGACTGCCGAGTGCTTGGCGCCTGTGCCATGGGCACTACTTCTACAGGAGTTTTTCAAACTTCTCCTGCATCATCCCTTACTTCTTGCCTCGCGGGGGGGGGGGGGGGGTGCTCAACAACCACGACGAGATCGTCTAGCTTGCGCTTTCAGGAAGGTCCCGAGTAGTCTCGCTGGATTCTGTCGTTGCAGTGGTCGTTCCCCCGCTTGTTGTTGTTGTAGTCGTTGCCACACTTAGAGAAGCGATCACGCTCCTGCTCCTCCTGGTCTGCCCAAGCTTGCATCATGTCGTGGAGCCCCGCGACGGTCTTGGGTTGATTGCGGCCAAAATCTCTAAAGAGAACTTGGTCGGTGATGTCGTTGTGGAAGCAGTCGATAACATCTTGCTCAGAGATGTTGGCGATGGTGGCGCATGTGTTGAAGAAGCGGCGAGTCTAGGATCGCAGGAGCTCGTTACATTCCTATTTGCATTGAGACAAATCATGACAAGTACCTACTCGAGTAATCGCCCCTTGGAAGTTGTCGGTGAAGACAGCCTTCAGCTCGTCCCAAGAGTCGATGGAGTCTTTCCTAAGGCTCTCCAAAGTTGTGAGTGGAGCGGTCTCCAGAGCCATCAGGAAGTAGACGACCTTAGTGGTGTTGGATCCGCCCGTGACTTCTATGGCCGTAGAGTAGAACCTAAGCCACTTATGAGGAGCTTTCTTGCCGCCATACTTGGTGATGCCACACTTGGTGATGCCGATCGGTTTGAGGTCCTCCAGATACCGGTACATGCTGAATCGACGCGTGAACGCTGGAAAGCTGTCACTGTCGTCAGATACGCGGTAGCCATCGGCTGCAACTCACTCTTCTCGCAGGACTTCAATGATGGTGCGAGCTTCATGCCCCTCATTGATCTTTTCACGGAGGTCATCTGTTGGCAAGTTCTCGACTGGTCGTCGATGGTTGTGACTGCCGGTGGGTCATTATGGAGGTGGACGTGGTGGCTGGTTACCCCTTGGAGATGACTGTGGCCGCTCGCTTGCGGAGCGACTACCCTGTGCAGCGTCGTTGTTACCTTCGTTGCCTCCGGCTTGTTGTCGGGGGTGTCCCTCGGGAGTCCGGCTAGCTTGTGGGTGACTTTGACTTTTTCCCAGAATCTAGCTGCAGCCACGCCTTCTGAGCCAGTCGCAGAGCTTGTTGTGCGTCTGTGTCATGGTTGGCAGCTAGTATGGCTATGACACCTGTTGACGGTCCTTAATTGCTAAATCTGACCAACCTCTGCATCATTCAATGCTCAATAACAACCATACCTAGATATAGGGATTTAATTCTAACTATTTCCAAAAGCTTTGGTGAGTCATGATATACAGGCGCCCATGAATAAATACCATGGACAAACACCACAAAACGCAGAAGAATGCACAGAAGATCACATCCTGGGAAAGAACAAGGATTGAGGGCCCACGTATCAGTCAAAATTTGGTCAATCCACCTCGAGACCCTAGGGAATATTTTGAGGATAAACTCACCAGATACCAGGCGAAAGGGCGCTAAGGGAGGCCTTACCTGGGGTTCGGCCGAACCTGGATAGCTTCCTAGAACCACAAGCTTTGGTGAGAAGATCTCCCGCGCTCCCCCTAAGACAGTTGTGAAAGTTTCCATGCTTAGAGACGTTAGGAACCGCCCTATCCCACCTACAAAAGGAGGAGGGAGAGCCCCCCATTAAACACACCACAACAAGAAAGAAGAGAAGAGCTCCACTCCAAGGCGAAGCCCTACCTCCGTAGTCCATAGAAACTAGGGAGAGAATGAGGGGTAGTTTGGGGGAAGTGCCGGCCTGTCGGCACTCTTCCCCGGCCTTGTACCTCGACGGATGCTTTCTTTCGTAAGTAAGTGTTCGTGATATCCTATGGTGATGAGTCTCTTAGTTAAGTAAGTTGTACTCTTTATTTGCTTGCGGGATCATTGTCCGCTCCTGAGCGGTTGTTTCTAGCTTAAGGACTTGAGTCTTAAGATGGAGTCTGGCAGGGGCTAGAAGCAGTAATCGATAGCGTAGATGTGGTGTCTAGGCTTGAAGTTACCTTTCTTTGCTAACCTTCCCCACGGTCTGAGAGGTAGACGGCGGGTGGTGATAGCCCTGTTCGTTCCTTGTATCCCTCCACGTTCGGGTTGGGCGTAGAGCTAATAGCCGGAGGCACTTGGCAGACCAGGTATAAACCGATGCCCGAAGTAAGCAAGTAGAGGTTGAACCTATCATTACCAGAACTCTAAAGCCATAGGAATCCTCTCTATCCTCACCTACTTTACTATTGTTTGTCCTTGAACGAACCAGTTAGAAGGCTAGTACCTCTGTTCCTCGTGGAAATACGATACCCTTGAATACTCACGGGTGAAGTGCTACAGCGGTATCTCCGTGCGCTTGCGGATTATTCTATGGATGTTAAGAAATACCAACAAGAATTTCTGGCGCCGTTGCCGAGGAATGGTTGCTGTATTGCCTTCAAACCTAGTTCATCCTTGTATCCTTATTTAAAAATCATATCCTTCACCCCCGCTACCCAGTTCATCCTCGTACCTTTTGTTTTTCCTTACATCTACCTTCACCCCTGCTACCCAGTTCATCCTCATACCTTTTGATTTTCCTTACCTCTACCTTCAGCGCCGCTACCTATGAAAGGTTATCCTTTTCCATACCTTTCAACCATTCAGGGTGAGTTCATAGAGCCACAACCCTCTTCTAAGCCTACCACAACTTCTTGCTTTGAAATTTACCCTGGTTATATTGCCTCAATTTAGGAACGACCCTTTTTTGGAGCTATCAATGAAGATCCCCATGATCAATTGCAAGTGTTCAAGGAAATGTGTTCGTGCATGGTAATCCCAGGCATGACACAGGAAACCTTGAGGTGGAAGTTGTTTCCATTATCTCTCACAGAGAGGGCAGAGCAATGGTACACCCACAACATGGGAAATGTGAAAGGTGGGTGGGTAAAGCTCCGAGATGACTTTTGTCACTCGTTCACTCCTTTATCCCTCACACCTTCTCCCTGGAGTGACATTCTTGCAATTGAGCAATTAGAGGAGTCTCTAGGAGCAACATGGGCTAGGTTTTCACACCTTTTAGCATCAAGCCTAGGTTTGTCTATACCCGATCATGTATCATTAGACATCTTTTGCATGGGTTTAGACATGACCTCTGCCCTACATCTCAACATCGCCACTGGAGGTTTGTTCGCACACAAATATCTGACGGAAGGAAAGGAAATTCTGGATTACATCCTAAGAAACTCTTCCTTCCTCACCAATCCTAACGAACCCCACCAGGGATCCGAGTTGAGCCATGAGAAACACTCAACAGCCAAATCCAACCCTGTACCTTCCACATCCCAAGGTTCATCTGTTGAGTCCTCTCCCAAACCACAAACATCTAAGGAAGAAGAAATTCAACCTTCAGAGTTCTCTTTCGAAGATGATCCTTATGAAAACCTTAGAAACACCTTGTTTTTCCTCTATGAGGGGAGACCTACGGCACCCCCTCCTTCTCCCAATAATGCTTTTCTCAAGAAGGCCATGAAGGAGGAATGGTCGGAGGAAGTGAGACGCTCTTCCGAAGCAATTCAATTCAGCTCACCTTCCACGACCATCTATTGTTATATGAGAGGAACTGCCGTAGAAGCCCTTCACGACCCCGCTACCGAGGCTTGTATCATGTCCGAATTCCTCACGGACACCTTCTTAGGGAACATGCCTCTAGTCCCGAATGATAGACTCTTCAAGAGTCCCTCAGGACTCATATTTGAATGTCGGGGCATCGCAAGGGCAGTGCCAATCGAGATAGACAAAATTAAGGTTCAGCTAGACTTCCACATCTATCCTATCCTCGATTTTGATCTTCTCATAGGCCACCCACTAGAAAAACTCCTCCAAGAAGGAGCATCTCAAGGGAGCCTCAAAGACAAGCCTGGGAAAAGTGCTTCCGCCACCTCTATCTTCAGCCCAGAAGCACCAATGGCAAAGCCTCATCCCAAATCCAACCCGCTTGGGGAGGTGATGCTTGAGTTGCCGTTCATTTCATTCAAACCTATTTCTCATCTCTACAAAACCGAACGACCTTCATCAGCCTCGATTGAGTTTAAGCCTTGTCCCTCTAGCCCGACCTTTCACGATGAACCTCTTGAAAAGGAGGAACCTTGTGCCATGGACATTCTCGAGGCAACGACTCTGGAGTCCGAGAGAAAGAATTCCATGAATAAGCATGAAAGCATCTCTTTCGAAGAATCATGCTCGCATAAGGAGTCTCCAGAGTCCGCCTCGCTCGGTACCACGTGCTCCTACAGGAACACCACAACCACCTCTCGATCCTTGTTTGCAAAATGTTTACAAGGCTGGTTGTGGATGCTTTTGTTTATCGTAAGCATTGTAAATTTAGTGGATGCACTATGGCACTAACCTTGCAGCTAAACTTCAATAGCACTTCTTCAATTGGTGGTAATAGGGGAACATTATCACCGATGATAGCTACAAGAAGAAGATCCTCATGGTCAAGCTTGTGACCATAAACAAAGCGCTGCTAAGAGATAGCCTGGATTATCTTAAAAAAATAATAAAAAGTTTCTCCTAAACAATAAAAGCAAGAACATGTTTTTTTAGGATATTGTGTACCTTCGGGTATTTTTGGTCGCTAACCATTTCAAGTTGAGATTGGAAAGAACAATGGTCACGCAATGCCCAAGAACATGGGAGCTACTTCAACTTTACACTTGGTACTCTTTGGTGATGGAACATACTCTGAAGGAGACAATGACATTGACACTTCACTCTTGATGTCCTGACACACAAAAGACCAAGTGTGGGGGAAATCGGTGAGCATCTCGCTGCAAGTTTGTACCAAGGAGCAACCTGGTTTAAAGAAGATGTCAGCTCTGGCTTGCTTATGAATAAAAAGAGAAGAGCAAAAAAAAAGAGAAGTGGGAAAAAAGAGAGAAGAAAAAAAGAGAAAAAAAGAGAAAAAAAGAAGATGAAAAAAAGGAGAAAGAAAGAGAAAGGAAGAAGGAAAGAGTGAGAGAAAGCCGACGACCTTCACATGAGCGTGGCTTCAAGTTGTGGCATTGCACCTTCATAGACACCACTTTGCCACTTAGATCCACTTATCCTTTCTCGCGGGTACACATATGATCCATTGCTTAACCCTTCATCCGATCCTGGCTTGACACGGCTCCACTCAAGCAGCCTCTGCACGCATACAAT
The DNA here is from genome assembly GCA_032594955.1 of Panicum miliaceum. Lineage (NCBI taxonomy): Eukaryota > Viridiplantae > Streptophyta > Magnoliopsida > Poales > Poaceae > Panicum > Panicum miliaceum. The sequence continues at coordinate 23,816,676 of CM064066.1, read as the reverse complement.
CAAGAGGACGCTCCTCTTCCTTTCTAGGCCTTTGTTGTTCCACCCCGATTGGCACTTACTCGCATGCACGAAAGGAGTTGTACTCTGCGTGTCCAATCCTACAGCATTGTGCCAACGAATCATGCCTCCAAGGAACATGGTTCCCACACACGAGGTATGAGTACGGCTCACCTAAGTTGGCATGGTCAAAGTTCCTTCCTCCGTTAAAGTTCAGATTGAAATGGAGGAGCAATCAACCACCATATGTGACCACACCACCACTTCAGCAATTCAGATCATCCATCCTCATATGCTACCGGTGAGAATACTCAGGTATGCAAAAGTAAGATTCACCCCAATCCCCAGCTCATATCTATCTCCATGAGATCATATCTTGATTCTTCAAATTGATGCATCCTTTGTCTTTTCTTTGTATGCTCTAGTTTGGATGCCTTTTCTAGAGGCGCATCCATAGGTTTTTAAAATAAAGCATGCTACTTAGGTTAAATAGCCTTCTTTAATCAAATTAGACATGTTGTCGAGTTTGGTTAAGGAATCACTATAGGAAAACTTTCAAAATTAATGGGCAAGTCCTCAATTTCAATTCCCATTGGAGATAAACCAAGGCCCGGAACACACTTGAACAAGGTTCACTGTGAGTATATTGTGAAATGCTCTTTTGTTATGTTCGCGCAACGCAATTTTTATCTCAGCATTGTTTGAGTTCTGCTGAAAACATAAAAATTTGGTGAACAATAAATTCTATAAAACCCTTTCAAAAATAATAATAATAAATCTCTCTTAAAAAATGATGAAATAAAATAATGGCAAGCAATTTGGGATCGAAGCTAATCAAATCTTTGAACTTAATTTGCCTTAAGCGTGGTTTTAAGTGACCCATCATGCCGAGACAAAAGAAATAAAAAATAATAAAGAAAAATAAAAATAAAATAATGACAATAATAACAAAAAGAATTTTGAGGCACAACACTCTCTTCATGCGCTTTGAGTCAATAAAGGTTTGACTACCCGGTACTCAAGCCGGTAGAGTTTTTGTTTCCACACTTTGTTTCTTTTGTTGAATAAAAACAGGTACAAGAATAAGTGTGGGGAGATCACTCAAAACTCAACCACATACCCAGTCATTCGAGATCTCCCTCAACATGATGCACAAAATCGGACGGTCCAGCACACTGAAGAATAGGACACATGGGATCCAGAGAGGGACGGCCGAACCTCTGGTTCGACTGAACTACCTTTGACTCCCCTTAGTTTCCTCTTCTTCCTCTTAAATGATGGTTTGTGCAACACTACCCTCGAACTCCCTGATTCTTGAGTTTAAACAAATTTCATACTGATCACTAAAATTAAACTCAATGAACCTTGCCAATCTCCTCATGTTAAACATGCCTTTCCTATGGTTGGCTTGCATATACTTTATTCCTCTCTTATATTCCTTTTACTTGTGAACTATCTATCATAGGGAAAACATGTCATCTAAGTAGTTGACGAATAAGATATGGTATGATGAAAGGAACCTTGCTTCTCTCTATAAAGTACTTGGGAAATTTGTCTTTCAAAAATTCAGAATCAAGAGCTTGACTCCTCGATGATGCTAAATTCCTATCAAAGTCATATGTTCATCTCATTGGAAACCCTATACATATGCTACTTGATTTTGCATTGAGCTTTGTCAAATCGTTTGTAACCTTTGTGAGAAACTTTTCATACTCTCATGATCAAGATCATGTACACTCCACCCATATATGTTGACTTCTACATAGGAAGTCGCACAAAACATTTCACCCATCCATCCATTTCATTCCACAAAATAAATGCTCCACCAAATATGTTGATCTCTCTCTCTCTCTGGTTATCGTTACAGAAAAAAGAGACATGGGCTATTGAAAAAAAGAAAAAAAGGGGAAGAAGAATAAAAAGAAAATGAGTTGGACACATCAAGGTGCAAATATGCAAAATATATATATATATAGCCATGCTCACAAAATAGTTTCAAAAGAGAGAGAGAGAGATCACATAAAAGAGACTCTTTCATACATCTTCCATCTACCATCCACATATCCACACACAAGCACATCTTGATCTGATTGTATGGCTTGTTTTCTCCTTGGATCCGATTTTGACTTAGCAATATATGTAATGCAAGTATACCTCCTTTTCATCCCTACCTTAAGCTCCACAAAAGCCTTATTAGAAGTAGGATGAAAATGAGCCAAATCAATGCCTTGGTGAGGAACCAAACACATTGAGCGATCTGAGAAAATCATTCGAGGAGGAAGTATGAGTTTGTTTTGAAAATCTTTCAAAAATGCAAGTTATATGAACAGGAGAAGTAAGGAAGACTTGACTCTAATCCATTCCATTCCTCAACTACCCAAGATGACATGGTACACACTTCAAAAGTTCATAAGAAAAGGTGAGGCTTGGAATAATTTATATGCAGACATCATACCAGTTGAGGAGATGTTCCAGCTTAGTTAACCTTTACTCGAGGACGAGCAAAGGGCTATGTGTGGGGGTGTTGTTGACGGTCCTTAATTGCTAAATCTGACTATCACCTTTGCATCATTCAATGCTAAATAAAAACCAAACCTAGAGATATGGATTTAACTCCAACTATTTCCACAAGCAATGGTGAGTCATGATATGCGGGCGCCCATGAATAAATGCAAAGTACAAACACCACAAAATGCAGAAGAATGCACAGAAGTTCACATCCTGCGAAAGAACAAGGACTGAGGGCCCACATGCTAGTCAAAATCTTGTCAATCCACCCCGAGACCCCTGAGGATAAACTCACTAGATACCGGGCAAAAGGGCGCTGAGGGAGGCCTTACCTAGCACCACCAGCTTTGGTGGGAAGATCTCCCGCGCTCCCCTTAAGGCGGTTGTGAAAGTTTCCATGCTTAGAGACGCCGGGAACCGCCCTATCCCACCTATAAAAGGAGGAGGAGGGCCCCCATTCAACACACCACAACAAGAGAGAAGAGAAGATTTCCACTCCAAGGCGAAGCCCTACCTCCGTTGTGCTTAGAAAATAGGGAGAGAGTGAGGGGTAGTTTGGGGAAAGTGCCGGCCTGTCGGCACTCTTCCCCGGCCTTGTAACTTGACATATGCTTCCTTTCTTAAGTTAGTGTTCGTGATCGCCTATGGTGGTGAGTCTCTTGTTTAAGTAAGTTTTACTCTTTACTTGCTTGCAGGATCATTTTCCGCTCTTGAGCGGTTATTTCTAGCTTAACGACTTGAGTCTTAAGATGGAGTCTGGCCGGGGCTAGAAGCAGTAATCGATAGAGTAGATGTGGTGTCTAGGCTTGAAGTTACCTTTGTTTGCTCCCTTCCCCATGGTCTGAGAGGTAGGCGGCAGGTGGTGACAGCCTTGTTCGTCCCTTGTATCCCTCCACGTTCGGGTTGGGCGTAGAGCTAATAGCTAGAGGCACTTGGCAAACCAGGTGTAAAACTGGTGCCCGAAGTAAGCTAGTAGAGGTTGAACCTATCTTTACGAGAACTCTAAAGCCATAGGTATCCTCTCTATCCTCGCCTACTTTACTCTTGTTTGTCCTTGGACGAACCAACTAGGAGGCTAGTACCTCTATTCCTCGTGGAAATACGATACCTTTGAATACTCATGGGTGAAGTGCTACAGCGGTATCTCCATGCGGTTGCGGATTATTCTGTGGATGTAAAGAATACTCAACGATGCCATCGAGTTCGCCGATGGATCTTCGATGAACAACCCTACCTGGCGCACCAGTTATCGATGTTTTATCGCCAAGCCCACCGAGGGATACCCCCGAGGTGGTAGGTTGTATGCTGGGTGTCGCCGAGATCAGGAACTCGAAGGTGCAAGCAACACAAGGTTTAGACAGGTTTGGTCCGCGATGTGCGTAATACCCTACGTCATGTAGTGTGGTTTGTATTACTTTAGGTGTGGATTGATTTGGAGGGGGTCCCTGCCTACCCTTATATAGTCTGAGGGGACAGAGTTACATAGAATCCTACACCAATACTAGCTTAGGAGTCCTACCCGAGTACTACTTGGGTAGTTTCCTTCTGTACCGACTAGTCCTACTCGTATTCGAGTACGTTGCAACAGATATAAGGTATAGGACATGCCCCATCCCTTATCCTAGAATATTCTATGCCATGTGTGTAGTCCCATGGCCCCGGGTCTAACATCGTATAAATGCGGAGTGACGAACCCGCGCGAAAGAGAACTGATCTCAGTTATACATTAGTACTAAACCAAAGAAGGAATCACGAATACTTACTTACTTTAGTCAGAAGAAATCCAACATCCGTAGAGGTACATAACCAGAGTAGAGTTCTAAGGAACTCAGCACTCCTTCGAGCTATTCCCTCTCTCTCTCTCTCTCTCCCCCTATTCTAAGCACTAGCCAAACTAGAGCTTCACCATAGAGTAGAGCACTACATCTTCAAGTGGAGATGTTGATGGTCTTGGTGGTGTCTATTGAGGGGTGCTCTCCTCCTCCTTTTAGAGGTGGGATAGGGTGGTTCGTATCGTGGTCAAGTAGCTTGAGATTTTTGAGTTTTCAAAACAAACCTTGCTTAGTTCCTTATTCGATTCTCTCAGATCGCTCAATGTGTATATGTCCTTACCAAGGCATTAGCCTTGCCTTTTCTTCAACCTACTTCTAATGATGCCTATATGTGGAGCTTATGGTAGGTATGGCGGATAAGGCATAGTTGCATCACATATATTGCAAAATCAAAAAATGGATCCGAGGAGAAAAATAAGTCATACAATTAGATCAAGATGTGTACGTGTGTGGATATAGTGGATGGTAAATGGTGGATGGAAACTCCTTTTGGATGATCTCTCTCCCTTTGTAAATCCTTTTGAGAACATGGCTAACTTTCCTTTTTTTCTTCTTTTTTTTCTTAGACCTTCATGTGTCCAACCTTTTTTTTAATGCTTGGACCTTCATGTGTCCATATATTTTTTTCAATAGCCCATGTCTCTTTTGTAACAATAGACCAACACGTATTGTGGAGCTTTTATTTTGTGGGATGTAATGGATGGCACAATGCTGATTTCTCATAGAAGCATAGCAAGGGGCGTATATGGCGTGCACATGAATCTTGATCATGAAAACATGAAAAGAATTCTTCCAAGGGTCACAACAATTTGACAAAACTCAATGCAAAGACAAGGAACATATGCATAAGGTTTTCAAGGTAGCTCATCATACGGCTTTAGTAGGACTTTGGCATATCAAAGACGAACATGCAAAGGATTTTTAAGATTTTTTTTAAAATAAATTTTCCCGAGTACTTAAGCATTAAGAGCGAAGATCAGATCATCGAACCATATCACATACGTCAACTACTTACATGAGCATGCTGTCCTAAAGATATTTGTTCACAAGTATCAAGATGATAAGCATGGAATAGAACATATGCAAGACAACCATAGAAAGTATGTAGAGCGGATGGAGCATGTTGGTTTATTTTATTTGAGCTTGTTTTAAAGGATCAGTTTTAAAATTCATTCAAACTCATGAATCAGGGAGATCATGGAGATTAGAGGGTTGTGTTGCACAAACCATCGTTTAAGAGGAAGAAGAGGAAACTAAGGGGAGTGTGAGGTGGTTAGGTCGAACCAGAGGTTCAGCCATCCCTCTCTGGATCCCATCTGTCTTGTTCTTTAGTGTGCTGGACTGTTCGATGTTGTGCATCAGGTTTGGGGAGATCTCGAATGAGTGGTTATTGAGCTTGAGAGCTCTCCCACACTTATTCTTGTACCTATTTTTATTTTACCTAGGAACATAGGGTGGAAACAAAAACACTACCGGTTTGAAAACCGGGGAGTTCAAACTTTTATTCACTCAAGGCGCATGAAGTGAGTGCGGTGCCTCAAAAAATTCTTTTTGTTATTATTATTTTGTATTTTTTTCTGTCATGGCAAACTGGGCGTGATGGGTAACTCAAATCCATGCTTAAGCAAAATCTGACTCAAACAATTCAAAGAAAATGTGGATCCAAACATGTTTGCCAACTTTTATTTCCTTATTTATTTTTGAGAGACTCTTTTATTTTGAAAAGTTTCTTATTATTATTATTATTATTATTATTTTATTCACCAATTTTATCCTTGCAGCAAAACTCAAGCAAGGCTAGGATAAAAATTGCATGAACATAACAAAAGGGGCATTTGGCAGTATGCACATAGTGCACTTTGAAAGGTGAGTTATGCCTACTTTGCATGTTGTGCAATTTATTATTGAAGTGTATCTCGGGCCTTGGTTTATCTCCGGTATGAACTTGAGAACTTACTCATCAATTTTGAAAAAATAATTGCAGGGGTTTATGCAAAAAAATATATGCATCCAAAATTTATGAAAGTAATAACTCCAAAGTTCAGTAACCAAAATTTGACACCATGTCAATATTGATTAAAGAAGGCTATTTAACCTAAGCACCATGCTTAATTTAAAAATCCTATGGATGTACTGTGCGAATACATCCAAACCAATCATATGAACGTAACCTTAGGAAGCAAGATTTTTGCACGATCAAGCTCTGTTCAATTGGAGATAAATATGAGCAAGGGATTGGTGAATCTTTCCTTCGCATACCTAAGTATTCTTACCGGCAGCATATGAGGATGAATGATCCAAAATTTCTGCAGTGGTGGCGTGGTCACATATAGTGGACGATTGCTCCTCTATTTTGATGTGGGCTGCAACGGAGGAAGGCACTTTGATCACGCCAACTCAGGCGAGTGGAACTTATGCCTCATGTGTGGGAACCATGTCTTTTGGAGGCATGATCCATTGGCACAATGTTATATGACTGGAGGCACATATTACGTCTCGTTTCATGCATGCAAGTAAGTTCCAATCGGAGTGGATCAGAGTAGCAAAGGCCTAGAAATTAAGAGGAGCATTCCTCTTGCTTGTATGCGCGCAAAAGCTGCTAGAGCGAAGTTATGCAAAGCTGGGAGAGGATGAGGATTATGCTAAGGCTTTGAAAGCGTAAGCGAGAGCAAGGCTGGATGGAGCCAGGCGGCGAAATGGTATCTATCAGGGTACAATGTCATGGCTTGGGGGAACACTTAATGTGTTCTTTGATTCATGTGGAGCATGTTGGCTCACTCTCACTCTCCTCTTGTCCCTCTTTTTTTTATATCTCTATCTTTTTTCTCTCTTCTTTTCTTTTTTTTCATCTTTCTTCTTTCCCCTTTTTCTCTTTTTTTTACTCTCTTTTTTAACAATCCAGAGCTGACACCTTCTTTAAACCAAGATGTTCCTTGGTATGACTAGAACCTGCAGCGAGATGCTCAGTTATTCCCCCACACTTGGACTTTTGTGTAAAAGTCAAGTGTGCAATGTCGGGGTCTCCTTTCTAGTGTGTTCCATCACTAAAGAGCATCAAGGTGTAAAATGTATTCAGCCCCCATGTTCCCGGGTGTGGTATGTTCCGTGCTCTTCTTAATCTTAACATGAAATGATTTAGGACCAACAATACCCGAAGGTGCATAATATCCTAAAGATATGTTCTTGCTTTTATTGTTTAGGAGAGAGCCTTTTGAAGGGATATGAGGTGGGCTACGCTAGCGATAAACAAAAATTTCCACCGCATAAACTAGGAAAACTGCTGTTATAGATCACGGAATTACCATTAGACGCGCAGGTGCGGAACTTCTGTAGCGCATCGGGGTAGTGCAGTCGGTCGCCGGCAGTGCAGTTGCAAGACCTCCTCACGTGCGGCTCATCCTCATGCAGCAGATGCAACACCTCCAAGGTATCCACAAGTACGGGGAAGAAGCGTTGCACTCCGGACTGCTAGATCCATGAGGGCAACTGTGAGCGCAGGCGTGGGAACAGGCGGCTGCCAGCAAGCGTGGAATTAGGGTTAATCCCTCCATGCGCCCCCACCCCTTCTTTTATAGGCGCCCACTAATGGGCTTCCTAACCGTGGCCCATTAGTGCACCTACGCCGAGTCAAATTTGGATCATATCCTTATTAGGCTTCCATCCCCTTAAGTGTGTGACCCTATGGGCTCACGTGCGAACAGACATGGCCCGAGTACTCCTACTCGACCAATAGTTGACAGCGGCCTCTAGCAAGACATGTCAACTCCTATGAGCGTGCAAAAATCGTATCAGATGAGCCGTCACAATCTCATATACATGCTATTCCCTTTGCCTTATGATATTTGGTCTAGCTCCAAGTTGACCTCTCTTTCTCGATGCCGTGATCCGGACTCCTTGGTTAACACTTAACCCTAGCACGGCCATGCATTTCTGATCCGATCACTCAAGGGGCCTAGAGATATCTCTCTCAAGCAGAGAGGGGCAAATCCCATCTTGACTGACCATGTCTCATAGCGTGCTTCTTGACAAACCCGAGAACCACCTTTATGACTACCTAGTTACGGAGTAGTGTTTGATGGCTACTAAGTAGGTTGGTTCACATCTTGAGTACATGCGACAACCTTAGGTCTAAGGACACAGCGTACACATTGTGTAATGAGAAATCACTATTTCTTGAGTTGGGTCGGTCCACCCTCATGTCATACATGAGCCCACATTATTAGTTTGACATCTCCATGTCTATGACTTGTGAAACAGAGTCATCAACTAATACATGTACTAGTCTAATATTCATGTGTTACATGAACTCCGACTAGGAACAACTTTAGAATAACCATACAAGTAAAGAGTCTCACAAACAATTCACATAATTGCCAATCAATACAAGTTGCCTTTCATGGATATTCAATGAACACATAAAACATCATGGATACAACGAAATATGATCATCTCTATGATTACCTCTAGGGCATATTTCTAACAATCTCCCACTTGTACTAGAGTCTAATCTAGAAGATATATAATACCCATAGCTCTTGTGTGCGCTTCATGCTTAGGCTGCGGAAGAGGCTTTGTCAAAGGATCAGCAACATTCAAATCCGCGTGTATCTTGCATATCTTGATCTCACCCCGTCTAATGAACTCTCATATGAGGTTGAACTTTTGCAGTACGTGTTTGTTCTTCTGGTGATTATTTGGCTCCTTAGCCTGCGCTATTGCCCCATTGTTGTCACAGTAGAGGTTCAATGGGCTGGACGCATTCGGAAACACACCAAGCTCAATGAGGAACTTCCTCAACCAAACACCTTCCTTTGCAACTTCCGAAGCTGCAATGTACTCGGCTTCCGTTGTAGAATCAGCCACGGTATCCTGCTTGGAACTTTTCCAACTTACAGCACCACTATTCAATGTGAACACAAATCCTGATTGCGACTTTGAATCATCTTTGTCGGTTTGGAAGCTAGCATCAGTGTAACCGGTTAGAGTGAGCTCCTCCTCACCTCCACAGACTAGGAACACATCTTTAATCCCTCTGAAGTACTAAAGAATGTTTTTCACCGCTGTCTAGTGACTCTCACCTGGATCAGACTGGTACCTGCTCGTAGCACTTAGAGCATATGAGACATCTGGGCGCGTACTTATCATCGCGTGTCTAATATTCATGTGTGTCCATACATGAACTCCGACTAGGAACAACTTTAGAATAACCATACAAGTAAAGAGTCTCACAAACAATTCACATAATTGCCAATCAATACAAGTTGCGTTTCATGGATATTTAATGAACAAATAAAACATCATGGATACAACGATATATGATCATCTCTATGATTACCTCTAGGGCATATTTCCAACACTTTTTAGATTTTTATTTATAATTCTTTAAGAAACTTCGGGCTATCTCCCGATAGTGCTTTGTTTATGATCACAAGCTCGACCATGGGGGATTCATCCTGCAGTTATCTAGGGTGATGTAGTTCTTAGTTTCACCATCATTTGTTGATTTATTGTCGTTCAAGCTGCAAGGTTAGTGTACAAATACAACTACGAACCCTGCATAGATATTATGATAAGCAAAACCAAATACAACCATCCTAAAAGGCATATCCCTAAGATGATCGTATGACTCGTAGTGACTTAGCACAACGGATGAAAGATCTCGGGGATACCTAGGATGAGCATGATCCTTGCGATGAATCGTTATGAAACCTCATGCTCATGGAGTGGGTGGTTTGATCTCCGAATAGATCAACTCAAGAACGTTCATAGCCTCATAGTGAAAGAGGATGTGTAACTCTGTGGGCCAAACGATTCCGAGCTAGGCTCACGAGGGAAATGAGTTTCTTTCAACTCATCCCCTCCCTAGGTAGAAAGCCTCGTGTTTCATCAAAGATGAATGTGGTGGCAAAGCAATCCATCCTAAGCTTCCAATAGAAGTCCAAATGATATGAAGTGTGATTATAACTTCTATTAGGCATAAATGAAAATCAAGGAATAAGATGAGAGTTTTGAATCACTTGATTTAATTAGCATCGATCAATAATTGAGGACAAGAATGTGAGTTTGGTTCACTCGATTCGATCAGCTTGGCCCCTATGATCCCTTGACCAAAAAGATGAGTCCTACGAACTATGATACAGTGGTCAATGTCGGAGGCATATTCCTTGGTGTACACGAAATACCTTGGATGTCACCATGACACGGGAACACGATGGGCTACCTGCGGTACCTCTTCCAGGAAATTGTGGTTGAAATAAACGAGTCCTTAATAATGACCTATTCTTCCAACCACTCCTTCCTCAACCTTCCTCGAGACATGGTCTCGAGGAAAATTCAGAAGAAAGCGCCATAAGGGAATCTGGGGGTAGGATTCGCACGAGGTGATCTTTCCCCAAGATTCTTGCTGTTCAGGAGAGATACCTTCAGCAGAATTTTAAATATAATCTAGGTGAAAGCTCGAATTCTGCTGATAGTAGACCTCGGTCGCTCAATGCGCTCTCGTCCTGACGGGGCATCGTTATGCATACTACCTGGGGGAGTAGTTTCTCAGATACGATCCAAGATTTCCTTTCTATCAGTCGGATCCTTAAGCAAAAACAAGCCTTTGGAGAGGGCATCATGCTGCACGCCAGCATCCTTGGGAAGTCTGAACCAAAATTGTTGAAGCAACACGTGCTCGGGTACGGACAGGACTGGGAAAATCTACGTAAGAGCTGAGAACGGAGCCCATGCTGTGCCTAGCGATTCCTCCTCTCGTAGGTGATGGTAGAGGCTCTCATAGCTTAACTTTGAGAAGAAATATTTCTGAACTAGCTCTATGAGCGAGTGATGAATCTCGTAGCCGGATGAGAACTTGGTCCCAGAAAGGATAGCTCTAAAGACTCACCCTAAAGGGTCAAAAGGTGTTTATGAGGATAACCTTCCATGGATAGCGGGGGTAAAGGTAGAGATAAAGAAAAGCAAAAAGGGTTGAAAGATGTGTACGAGGATAACGTTCCAAGGCTAGTGGGGGTAAAGGTAGATATAGAGAAAAGCAAAAAGATATGAGGTCTACTAGGTTCGTAGATAAACAGCAATGTTCCCCGGTAACGGCGCCAGAAAGCTTGTTGGGTATTTTAATGACTGTGAATAAATCCGCAAGTGCACCGATACCGTTGTAGCTTTCACCTCAGAGTATTCCAAGGGTTATCGAATCCAAGGGAACGTGTGTGTATATCTACGACCCTAGTATCCAAGGACAACCAACCATATAAGGTAGGCGAAGGGTAGAGAGGATTCCTAGGGATAGCACTAAGATAAGTTAAAGGTTGATCTCTCGGGTAAGACTCACTTCGGGCACCGGCTTACTCCTGGTCTGCCAGGAGACTCCAGCCAACAGCTCTACGCTATATCCGAATGTGGAGGATTACAAAGGACCAACAGGGCTGTCACCACCTGCAGCCTACCTCTACCAATCCGTGGGATACAAGGCAAACGAAGGATAACCCTTAGCCTAGACACCGCGTCTACACTACTGGTTACTACTGCAGTCTAACTACATTTGACGTCCCGTAGCAAACTACAACACTCCATATAAATACAGAGCGATGAACCCACGAGTAAGAGAACTGATCTCACTTATACATAAGTACTAAACCATAGAAGGAATCACGAATACTTACTTTACTCAGAAGAAAGCCAACATCCGTAGAGGTACATAACCGGAGAAGAGTACTGAGGAACTCAGCACTCCTTCTAGCTACTCCCTCTCTCTCTCTCTCTATTCTAAGCACTAGCCTAAGCAGAGCTTCGCCATGGAGTGGATTACTACATCTTCAAGTGGAGATGTTGATGGTCTTGGTCGTGTCTGTTAAGGGGTGCGCTCCTCCTCCTTTTATAGGTGGAATAGGGCGGCTCCTGGCGTGGTTAAGGATGGAAACCCTGGGAACCGCCTTCTAGAGGATCAGGATGATCCTCCCACCAAGATGCACTTGCCCAGGAGGCTGGCCAGGTTCGGCCGACCCTGGGGGTCAGCCGACCCCCAGGTGGGCGCCCTAGCCACCGCCTTCGCGTGGTGCACTGACAGGTGGGCCCTTGTATTGATCTTTGGTGATTCATGCCAAGGTAGGTCTGTTTGCTCTGCCAGGTGAGCCCTTCTATCTTTATGTGACGCAGGATGTGATCTTCTATGCATTTCATCTGCGTTCTATGCATGTTTTACTCCGTTTCCCGACATGGCTTCCTGAAATCAACGATTCACCAACACTTGTGGAATTCGTTAGTAATAACTCCTACCACTATTATTGATGTTCATTCTTTATGTGTTCATGCAAGAGTTGACGACATATATTTTGTACTTAAAAGCCGTCAACATACAGTTGGTCTAGCTCATACTCCCATGGCCTTTTTATGTGCTAGCGATATGTAACACCTCAGGTGTTTAAATTACGAAATAAGCCTCATTAGCTTAACACGATGCATAAATAACAAAGAAAAGTTTAAAAGAAAAGAATTATAAATTGGTTTTTCTTTGAATTAAAAATAGATGTGTATATGTGCACAAGTACATGTACGTTATTCAAACAAATTTAATAACTTTCACATCGATGCTAACATGGCTACAAAATTGAATAGGCACATCTTTATTGATATGATAATCAAAAGTCTAGTTGAAGCCTAGGAGAGAATACAAATTTTTGCCCAGGAAATGACGTGCCCTCCGAATCATACTTTTTGAGCTTTTAAAAATAACTTCTGAACTATAACTTAAATGAACTTTGGCCTGAAACAAAACTTGTGTAACTTTTCATTTTGAACAACTTTCATGTTCACAGATTTTTGAGTTGCAACACAGAAATGTAAGAAAATATCAGTTTTACGATCAGACCCTTAAAACTTATCCTCACGTCTCGGTCCCACCCTCGCCTCTCTCCTCTGCTCTACCCCGATAGCCTAGCAGAACTCGCCCGCCACGTCGCCGGCGATGCCTGCCGCTGCGTCGCACCAAGCCATCCCGCCAACGCCTCTGCTCGCCGCCCAGCTCGCTCAACCCGCGGCCACGTCCTCCTTCTCCCCCACGCGACATCCCGCACGGCTAGTAGAACGCCGCCGCCCCGACGCCCAATGGTGTGCCCTAGCCGTGCACGACTCTGGTCACCGCCGGCTGCGCCCAATGGCGCACCCCTGCCATGCCCGGCCCGGCCCGACCCAACCCTCTCCCCTCCCTTGGCTCGCTATAAAAGGGAAGCACGCCCCTGATCGCGCGCAAACCCGCCGATGCTCGCCATTAATGCCGTCGCTCGGAGCTCAGCGCTGAGCCCCTCCTTCCGCCCCGCCTCCACTCAATCCAATCCCCAGAATCGGTCCCCCACCATCCACCAAAGCTCGCCAGCCAAGCGTTGCCGCTCCACATCGCCGGAGCTCGCCGGAGCCAAGCTCCAAGCGCCGCCGCCCCTGCTCCACCGTGGCGAGCCCGCCACTGGCCACCTCGGCCCCAACTGAGACCTCCCCAAGGTAGCCCATGCCTTCCTCGTGCTCCTCCCCCACCTTGCCCTCACCGCCGGCCCCTCCCCTCACCGGAATCGAGCTCGAGCTCGCCGGCCGGCCGCCAGGGACCACATTGCTTTGATTGTAATCTTCCCAGGGGCCTGCACGCAAGTTTCAAGGGACTCCTCTGTAAAAGAAAGTTTTAACCCTAGATTCAAAATCAGTGAACTTGTAAAATTCAAATAAAATTGTAGAAAAATCGTAAAAATACAAACTCAACTGTTCTGTAATCTTTAGAAGAAGATCTACAACTTTTGTTACATGCATTTCTTCATTGCTTGATAAATCTTGCTCTAAATTAAATGGAAGGATTAATAGACTTTAATTGTACCCACTGTTGTAGACAAAGGTTGAACCTGAATTTTGGACGTAGTTTAGTTACTTGATGTGTAGTCAAGTGGAAAAAGTTTAGGACCAGAACCGACTTGTAGCTAAAAGTTTTGCTAAACTTTGTTTTATTTCATGAAATAATAGAACTAATTTTTACCTGTTGTTATATAGTGATGCCTAAATACCACAGATAAAGTTTAGAACCGTTTTCCTTTATGTAACCTATTTAAATAATTTTGTGATGGGAAAAATGCACTAATTCAAATAATTAGTTTGTTTGCTTGGAAAATGTTCAACTTTTTACTGTGGGACTCATTATAGTAGCTCTTGCTGTATAAAAAGTTTCATACACAGAAACCCTGTAAAACATCCTGTAGAAATTAATCTTTATTAAAATAGGTGTATATTGTCCTATTTATTATGCTTTGTATCTTGCACAGTAAAATCTAAAAACTTTACAGTAACACATAAATGGATAGATTAACCACCTGTAAACTTTTTGGCATCAACACTTGCATGGTTCGTCCTATATAAAAATAACTAGGTTCTAGCAGTAGCTATGTATTATATTTTTCATAATTATTCTGCTGCATAAAAATGCTTAAAATTTTTACAGTGCTTTTGTCTTTGCATAATGTGCTCTAAATAAAAATTTCATCACCAGAAGTTACCTAGTCCAGAAGTTGTGTTTAATCCATGTTGTGCTTAGAAAAATTCGTCTCCAGAAGAACAGAACCCCCAACCCCCTTCTTGTTTAATGGAGTTAATTAGTTTAGGTTATAATCTATTAACAATTGCCCAAAGAAATCTTAACTAAGTAACTTCACAACCAAATCTATGTTATGGTGGACTGCAACTTTATCGTGAAGGAAAATAATCGTCATATACCATCACTACAACTTACACTTGTGCATTCATATAGAATCGACTACTCTCGCCGACGGAACGTACGAGCTGGTGCCCGCGTCTGAGAGTGAGCAGCGTGAAGCTCAAGTAAATCTAACTGAAGCTTTCGAAGACCCGAACCCGAGTTCGGACGAGCCCCAAACTAACTTTACCCAAGAAGGCAAGCCCCGGAGCATGAACCCTATTTTTCTAAATTATGCAACTTAATACTCTATTCTACTTGAGCATTAATTTTATAGGAGTTGAATGAAAACTTAGTTGCATGCTCCTAGGTATCTATGCTCTGAACACTAGATGTTAGGTTTGATAGAATGCTATGCTAAAAGGACTCGGTAAAAGTCGAGTGATTTCCTGTCACTCGCGAGAATATAGGAGTTGAATGTTTACTACATGCTGCAATCATAAGATCGACGGACGGGGCTATTGTGCGATGTTCAAGTGGATGATTGATGTCTCATCTGTTTAGTGAAAAATGCTAAGGCCGCAGTGTGTGGTAGTGGTGGTTAAGTCTTTGAACGTACTAACCATATGCCGAGAATATGGTAATCGGTAAGCTTTAAGTACCTAATCGGACCGGCAAGTGGACAGCATCCCACCCTCTCAACTTCGGTTCCATGCGCGCACATGGTGGGTACAGAGCCGGGCTCTGTAGTCTCGGATGGTGGCCCTGATCCACAACCCAGGAAGAAAGGGAAAAAGTTGCACGTGTTACTCTGGGAGTAACCACGTGACGTGTGTTTAGGTTTCCCTTGCAAGGTTAAGAAATTCGATTCGAATCGTCCGTTTCTCGCGGTTATTGAGACTGCTTGACCCTTTTACCACATAGAGTAAGAAGAGGAACAATGATGATGATTAATCTTGTTGGATGAAAAATTAATTCTTTCACCATGTATGATATTAGATAGTTGCTTGCCTAGAATGGTTAAAGAAAACTAGAATCTGGAGCTAAAATTTGAAAGTACGGACCTACTTGTATATATACTTTTCGGCAAAACAAACCCCTCAAGCCAAAAAGCCTTGCATGTCTAGGAGTCGGCTAAGTATATTCCACTAGTCGGATAAGCCTTGCTGAGTATTAGTATACTCAGCCTTGCTTGTGGCTCGTTTTCAGGTGATACATTTGAGGATCTGATCGCTAGATTAACTTGGCCATGTACCCTTCCTCCTGGTTGGTCGGTGGAATGGGATGCGCCCCCGGCCAACGATGATAATGCTGAGTGATGTCTCGTACGGGCTTCATCGAGACATCATGTATCGTCGAGTAGTTTATCGTTATTTTTCCGCTGCATTGAACTCTGAAGAACTCAATTATCTAACTTATGAATATTATCAACTGACTCCCAGCACATTACTTTCTGCCAAAACTTACTTTTATGCACAATCGACCCTTAATTTTTGTAACAGCACACTCATCGCTAAGGTAAGAAGGTAAGAATCCTCAGCCAACTGAGAGAGCTTGGCCTTCCTGTCGGTGATGCGAGCCGAACGCTGCCCTCAAGCAGTGGCTTACATGAGGTGCTGCCAATATACCAACTATTAGTTGATTATATTGGGAGTAGAAGGTTTGGCGTAGGGTATGGCGATCGCTGTTCATACCCCCGTCTCAAGATGGTACCCCCGTGAATACGCTATCTCGATAGCGTATGTTAACATCGTCTGTACGGTGGGAATTGTACGGATGCCGTTTCTATAGTGAATGGTAATGAATACGGACGCTTTCATGAGTGCTGGCATGAAAGGTTCAATGTATTGACGCCAGATTTTGACACGTGTTGAATTGGCATCAGGGAATGAGGAGATTGGCCGAGGCGGCAGACTTAAAGGTTACAATTGGGAATCGGCCGATTGGTGCTACAGTTAGGAATCGGCCGATTGGCGCTGCAGTGTTTCGGGCAATTGGCGAATGGAGTTGGTGGGGGTTGGCCGATTGAAAGGCTGGAGCATTTGGGCCAATCTGGGCTTGTGCCAACAGATAAATTATTTGTAGAAGGGGGATGAAGCCAATGGAATCCCAAGAGGGGATGTTGAGTCAAGATGACAGAAGATCCCAGTCAAAGATGATATGATGTTGGTCAAAGAGCAACGCCGACTCGGTCGAGGAGAAATGGAAGGAGTTCGAATTGGACTAGGAGATGGCAGCAGAAGATCTTGCGAGAGTCCATTTCCTTTAGGAGAGACTTATAGATATAGTAGTTTTTATATTTAAGTCAAGTTTGTAACGGATCGTGACAGATCAGGAGTCTTAGTCCTATGGTATAAATAGAAGAAGTCAGGGTTTTGTAAGACATACACATCAATCAATACAAACAATCTACTTTTTCATCGTACTTTACTTTCAAGTCGGCGACTTCGCCAATACATCTTTTTCTTTCACGAGTTCGTACGGGTTGGCAGGGCTGCACCGACACGATCTCCAGCCAATTGGTAGGTTCCGTTTATCGAATAATATCTAAGCTTTAACTTCAGGCGCATCTCCGTTGTTTCATTTAGATTTATTCACCAGTTATCGATATTTACTAGAGTTATAGGTTTTATCTATTGTTCTAGTTTTATCACCAGTTATCCAGCTTGAGATCGAACTGTCGGCTTTATCATTATTTTTTCTTATTTATCATCATATAGCTGATTAGATCTATTTCGAGTGTTGCATCGGTAGCGATTGTTTAAGTTGCTCCAGTAGTTTCTTTGCAATCGCTACATGATTAACGGCTGATCTATAGCCGGTCATCTTCGTACCAAATCGGCCGATTCGCTGATACGCTTTTCGGGACAGATTGGAACTTTAGCCGATCGAGACCCCGGAATTTAATACGTTTCTTTCCTTGTCAATCAACAGGTCAGATTGACTGGCACGCCGCGCGAACCGCACCAGGGCGATCACCCGAACAGGAGTTAAGCAGATTCTCCCAGGTCGTGTGTCCGACGCTGAAGGTCATCAGCCGATTTCCGGCCGATTTTTAGCACCAACACAATTCTGGCATGCCCAGTGGGACAACCTCAAAATACAACATGTCAAAGACCGCCGAAATCTCTGAAGACAACGTCATCGAGGTTACGGAGGCAGATCTCAAGGACGACCAGAAAGAAGAACTGGCAAGACACCTAGAAGACTACAAGAAGGTATACCTGCAATCTTTGAGTCGTACCAGAAGCGGGGAGACTGTCAAGAAACCTCCTCTTCCAACTCCCCGCCAGATCACCATCGCTGAGGACTCGGGCAAGATGTCCGATATGATTCAACAGTTCGTTTATCAGGCTTTCATCGACCAATCCTCAGTGATGACCAACACGGTATACAATGCCGTCATCAGTTCTCTGGTCAGCGGAGTAGCTCAGGGATATCAGGGGCCAGCATACGCCCTGCCTATTGTAGCTCCAGTCAGAACTTTACCAAGCACGTCTCACTCGGCTCCTCAGCCAATATCAACACAACATGGAGGATACAACTCTTCATTGCCTTCAATGCCTCCTGGATACAACAGTGCGCCATGCTTTCAATCACAAGCGCCGCCTCAGCCTGCCCAGATTTCTTCCGTGCAATCACTGCCCTCAAACTTAGTACCTTGGGGGGCACCAGCAATGGCGGTAGTTCTGGACCAATCAGCCGGTCATGGAGGTTCTCCGATCCAGGCACCGTTCCAATCGGCTATCCGGCCGACGGCCCCTCAATATCAACCGGCCATGTCAGAAATCGGCAGGGGGGTAGATGCTGCGGAAACACTCAGAAGCGCAGCGCTGATGATCCTTGCGCTGATGATGCTACGCCACCAGCTGTCAACCGCTCAGCCGGCCACGCTGCCGCAAAATCCGCCACATGCTTTGATCCATCACCCGGCCGTCCCACCGCCAATCCATCAACATGTGCCGATCCCCCAACCAATTGTTCATCAGCAGCAAGTGGATTGGACAGCAAGGATAGCGGAGGTGATTCAAGACCAATTCGGGTTGAAGCCGAAGGTACAAACCTATACGTACAAAACGCCATACCCACCTACTTACGATCTACTGCCGTTTTCCCATCGGTACAAAGTTCCTGATTTCACCAAGTTTTCGGGGCTGGATGACACCTCAACTGTGGAGCACGTGGATAGATTCATCATCCAGTGCGGGGAGGCCGCCAGACAAGATGCTCTGCGGGTGCGTATGTTCTCATCATCTCTATCTGGGTCGGCTTTCCAGTGGTTCACTACGCTACCACCCAATTCCATCGTTACTTAGGCCGATCTGGTGAAACAATTCCACAAGTACTTCTACGTGGGAGTCAACGAGATGAAGCTTTCAGATCTAACCAGTCTCAGGCAGAGGAGCGACGAACCAGTAACTAATTACATACAGAGGTTCAGAGAGGTCAGAAACAAATGCTATACCCTAGCCCTGACTGACGCTCAGCTGGCCGATATCGCCTTCCAAGGTCTCCTGCCACACATCAAGGAGAAGTACGCCTCGCAGGAGTTTGAAAGTTTAAGTTAGATCGTTCACCAATTAGCCGGTCAAGGAGTACGTCCGTTTGATCAGCGGAGGAATTTTCAAAAAAAGGTGGTGTATTTGGAGGGATCTGAATCTGAAGAGGAAGCGGAAATCGGCCTAGCAGAATGGGTCAAAGGGAAGAAGCAATATATCATGCCCTTTTGGGAAGAAAGATCCAGAAGCGTTTGGTTTTGACACGGAGAGCTATGAGTTTTCTTGTAGCGAACAGTGTTCTATCCACGATTCTATCCATGATCTTTTGGAAGTCTACTCTTTTCCGCCCTAATCCTTTTTAATCGTTGAAGCAGTATGGATCACGTTGATAATGATAAACCTTCACATTTCAGATGGGTGGGGCAACCCGTGGTAACCCTGAAGGGTTCGGTGCTAGCGCTAGTGAATCACAACAGCAGCCACCGCCACCACCCAGCTTGTTGGAAGTAATGGCCACTCAAACCGAGTTGCTTCGCCAGCTTGTGCAAGGACAGCACCATCAGCGTGGTGCGCACAATGTTCACCAACCTCACGTTGCCGGTTATACGAATTTCCTTGGGACCCAGCCTATCTTGTTTCACAAAACGGAGGAACCCTTGGATGCGGATGCTTGGGTTCGCACCATCGAGTCCAAGTTTTCTCTACTCGTGGCCCCATGTTCGGATGCAAACAAGGCTCGCTATGCCGCGCAACAGCTTCGTGGTACAGCTCGTCTTTGGTGGGACCACTACTTTGCTATGCTCCCTGCTGATCATGTTGTCACCTGGGACGAATTCAAAACTACGTTCCGGGCACACCATATCCCAGAAGGTCTTATAGAAAGAAAGCTAAATGAGTTTCTGGCACTCACTCAGGGTACCCGCACTGTACTTCAGTATGCTCAGGCCTTCAACAATCTGTGCCAACACGCGGGTTATCACGCAGACATGGATGCTAAGAAGCGTGATCGTTTCCGCAGAGGTCTAAGTACCAAACTCAAGGAACGGCTGAATCTTGTCAAGGCCGATACATATAATGAGCTGGTCAATATGGCCATCACTCAAGAGGATTGTATTGAGGCTCATCATGCTGAAAAGAAGAGGAAGGCGCCAGCTGGACCCTCGGGTGCTCAGCCACCGAGGTATCGATTAGTGCAAAATGTTGCGCCTACAGCTCCACAGAAGGCCCCTCAGCCAGGGCGTTGGATTATCAGGCCCCCACAGCAGCAAGGTGTTGTACGACCCCCTGTGCCTCAGCAAACTGGACCAAGGCCCGCTACTCAGTAATTTCTTCGACCGAGCATCACCAATCGTTGTTTCAAGTGCGGGAGTTCCAGTAATTTTGCTCGCGAATGCCCTCAGCACAGGTAGCCAAATCAGGGCCAGGACTCTAACCAGAATAATAAGAACAAAGGCAAGAGGCAGACCCTTCAGGTCAAACAAGGATGGATCAATTTCACCACTCTTGCAGAACTTCCTGAAGGAGCACCAGTGATGACGGGTACATTCTCTATCCATAACAAGCCTGCAGTTATATTGTTTGATTCTGGTGCATCACATAGTTTCATTAGTGCAAAGTTTGGTGCAAAAGTAGGCTTGGATGTTTGTTACAAAAAAGGGTCGTATATGATATCAACACCGGGTGGTAAAATTGCTTCAAATCAAATGATAAGGCAAGTACCAATCAAGTTGGGTAGTAAAACCATCAACACGGACCTTGTTCTTTTACCCCTTGACGGCATGGATGTTATTTTGGGTATGAATTGGATGGCTCTACACGGAGTCACACTGGACCTTTCTTCCCGAGCTGTTGAAATAAATTCACCTAGTCACGGAGCCACTACCCTTTACCTACAGTTCCGGGAGTGCACGAATTCTTGTGCTTTCATGATGGAAGGAATCAAACTAGAAGACATTCCAGTGGTATGCGAGTATGCCGATGTTTTTCCGAACGATTTGCCAAGAATGCCACCAGATAGGGATATTGAGTTCGTTATTGAACTGCAACCAGGCATTGCACCTATCTTCAAAAGACCCTATAGGATGCCACCTAAGTAATTGGCCGAACTGAAAACACAACTCCAAGAACTACTGGACAAAGGCTTCATTCGTCCTAGTGCATCACCTTGGGGATTTCCAGCCCTATTTGTAAAGAAAAAGGATGACAGTTTGAGGTTATGCGTTGACTACCGACCTCTCAATGTGGTAACCGTTAAGAATAAATACCCACTTCCCCGCATCGATGTTCTCTTTGACCAATTATCTGGAGCTAGAGTTTTCTCAAAGATCTAGCTTCGATCTGGACATCATCAGATAAAGATTCGTCCATGCGACATTCCTAAGACTGCCTTTTCCACACGATATGGACTATACGAATTTTTGGTCATGTCTTTTGGTCTCACAAATGCTCCCGCCTACTTCATGTATCTCATGAATTCGGTATTCATGCCCAAGCTCGACATGTTTGTCGTAGTTTTCATTGACGACATCCTTATCTATTCCAAGAATGAGGATGAGCACGCTAAGCACCTGCACATTGTTCTTCAGCGTCTCAGAGACCATTACCTCTATGCGAAATTTTTTAAGTGCGAATTCTGGTTGGATAGTGTGAAATTCTTGGGTCACACCATTTCCAGCAAAGGCATAGCCGTTGACCCTAGCAAGGTACAAGAAGTGATGGATTGGAAACCTCCTACCTCTGTTCATCAGATTCGCAGTTTTCTTGGTTTAGCCGGTTACTATCGCCATTTCATTCCAGATTTCTCCAGAATTGCTAAGCCTATGACTGAACTATTGAAAAAGGGAGTAAAGTTTGTGTGGGATGAGAAATGTGAAGAAGCTTTCCACACTCTTAGAGAACATTTGACTATCCAACTCAGGTGTTTAAATTACGAAATAAGCCTCATTAGCTTAACACGATGCATAAATAACTAAGAAAAGTTTAAAAGAAAAGAATTATAAATTGGTTTTGCTTTGAATTAAAAATAGATGTGTATATGTGCACAAGTACATGTACGTTAATCAAACAAATTTAATAACTTTCACATCGATGCTAACATGGCTACGAAATTGAATAGGCACATCATTATTGACATGATAATCAAAAGTCTAGTTGAAGCCTAGGAGAGAATACAAATTTTTGCCCAGGAAATGACATGTCCTCCGAATCATACTTTTTGAGTTTTTAAAAATAACTTCTGAACTATAACTCAAATGAACTTTGGCCTGAAACAAAACTTGTGTAACTTTTCATTTTGAACAACTTACATGTTCAGAGATTTTTGAGTTGCAACACAGAAATGTAAGAAAATATCAGTTTTAGGATCAGACCCTTAAAACTTATCAAATTCTCGCATCTCGGTCCCTCCCTCATCTCTCTCCTCTACTCTGCCCTGACAGCCCAGCAGAACTCGCACGCCACATCGCCGGCGATGCCTGCCGCCGCATCGCGCCAAGCCAACCCGCCAACGCCTCTGCTCGCCGCCCAGCTCGCCCAACCCGTGGCCGCGTCCTCCTTCTCCCCCACGTGACATCCCGCACGGCCAGTAGAACGCCGCCGCCCCGACGCCCAATGGCGTGCCCCAGCCATGCACGGCTCTGGTCACTGCCGGCTGCGCCCAATGGCGCACCCCTGCCATGCCCGGCCCGCCCCAACCCTCTCCCCTCCCTTGGCTCGGTATAAAAGGGAAGCACGCCCCTGCTCGTGCGCAGACCCGCTGACGCCCGCCATTAATGCCGCCGCTCGGAGCTCAGCGCTAAGCCCCTCCCTCCACCCCACCTCCACTCAATCCAACCCCCGGAATCGGTCCTCCACCATCCACCAAAGCTCCCCAGCCAAGCGCTGCCGCTCCACATCGCCGGAGCTCGCCGGAGCCAAGCTCCAAGCGCCGCCGCCCCTGCTCCACCGTGGCGAGCCCGCCACTGGCCACCTCGGCCCCAACTGAGACCTCCCCAAGGTAGCCCATGCCTTCCCCGTGCTCCTCCCCCACCTTGCCCTCACCGCCGGCCCCTCCCCTCGTCGGAATCGAGCTCGAGCTCGCCGGCCGGCTGCCAGGGACCACATTGCTTTGATTAAAATCTTCCCAGGGGACTGCACGCAAGTTTCCTGGGACCCCTCTGTAAAAGAAAGTTTTAACCCTAGATTCAAAATCAGTGAAATTGTAAAATTCATATAAAATCATAGAAAAATCGTAAAAATACAAACTCAACTGTTCTGTAATCGGTAGAAGAAGATATACAACTTTTGTTACATGCATTTCTTCATTTGCTTGATCAATCTTGCTCTAAATTAAATGGAATGTTTAATAGACTTTAATTGTACCCACTGTTGTAGACAAAGGTTGAATCTAAATTTTGTCCAGTAGTTTAGTTACTTGATGTGTAGTCAAGTGGAAAAAGTTTAGGACCAGAACCCACTTGTAGCTAAACGTTTTGCTAAACTTTGTTTTATACCATGAAATAATAGAACTAATTTGTACCTGCTATTATATTGTGATTCATCTTGTGAAACTTTTACAGAGCTATTATAGTTATGCCTAAATACCACAGAAAAAGTTTAGAACCATTTTCCTTTCTGTAATCTATTAAAATAATTTTGTGGTGGGAAAAATGCACTAATCCAAATAATTAGTTTCTGTGCTTGGAAAATGTTCAACTTTTTATTGTGGGACACTTTATAGTAGCTCTTGCTATATAAAAAGTTTCATACACAGAAACCATGTAAAACATCCTGTAGAAATTAATATTTATTAAAATAGGTGTATCTTGTCCTATTTATTATGCTTCGTATATTGGATAGTAAAAACTGAAAAATTTACAGTAACACATATATGGATAGATTACCCACCTGTAAACGTTATGGAAACAACACTTGCATGGTTCGTCTTGTAGAAAAATAACTAGGTTCTAGTAGTAGCTGTATATTACATTTTTCATAATTATTCCGCTGCATAAAAATGCCTAAAATTTTTACAATGCTTTTGTCTCTGCATAATGTGCTCTAAATAAAAATGTCATCACCAGAAGTTACCTAGTCCAGAAGTTGTGTTTAATCCATGTTGTGCTTAGAAAAATTCGTCTCCAAAAGAACACAACCCCCAACCCCCTTCTTGTTTAATGGAGTTAATTAGTTTAAGTTATACTCTATTAACAATTGCCCAAAGAAATTTTAACTAAGTAACTTGACAACCAAATCTATGTTACTGTGGACTGCAACTTTATCGTGAAGGAAAATAATCGTCATATACCATCACTACAACTTACACTTGTGCATTCATATAGAATCGACTACTCTCGTCGACAGGACGTACGAGCTGGTGCCCGCGTCCGAGAGTGAGCAGCGTGAAGCTCAAGTGAATCTAACTGAAGCTTTCGAAGACCCGAACCCGAGTTCGGACGAGCCCCAAGCTAACTTTACCCAAGAAGGCAAGCCCCCGGAGCATGAACCCTATTTTCCAAATTATGCAAATTATTACTCTATTTTTACTTGTGCATTAAGTTTATAGGAGTTGAATGAAAACTTAGTTGCATGATCCTAGGTACCCATGCTCTGAACACTAGATATAAGGATCGATAGAATGCTATGCTAAAAGGACCCGGTAAAAGTCAAGTGATTTCCTGTCACTCGCGACAATATAGGTGTTGAATGTTTACTCCATGCTGCAATCATAAGGTCGACGGACGGGGCTATGGTGCGATGTTCATGTTGGTGATTGAGGCCCCATCTGTTTAGTGAAAAATACTAAGGCCGCAGTGTGTGGTAGTGGTGGTTAAGCGTTTGATCGTACTAACCACATGCCGAGAATATGGTAATCGGTAAGCTTAAGTACCTAATCAGACCGGCAAGTGGACAGCATCCCACCCTCTCAACTTTGGTTCCATGCGCGCACATGGTGGGTACAGAGCCGGGCTCTGTAGTCTCGGATGGTGGCCCTGATGAACAACCCAGGAAGAAAGGGGAAAAGTTGCACATGTGACTCTGGGAGTAACCACGTGACGTGTGTTTAGGTTTCCCTTGCAAGGTTAAGAAATTCGATTCGAATCATCCATTTCTCGTGGTTATTGAGATTGCTTGACCCTTTTACCACATAGAGTAAGAAGAGGAACAATGATGATGATTAATCTTGTTGGATGAAAACTTAATTCTTTCACCATGTATGATATTGGATAGTTGCTTGCCTAGATTGGTTAAAGAAAACTAGAATCTGGAGCTAAAATTTGAAAGTACGGACCTACTTGTATATACTTTTCGGCAAAACAAACCCCTCAAGCCAAAAAGCCTTGCATGTCTAGGAGTCGGCTAAGTATATTCCACTAGTCGGGTAAGCCTTGCTGAGTATTAGTATACTCAGCCTTGCTTGTGGCTCGTTTTCAGGTGATACGTTTGAGGATCTGATCGCTAGTTTAACTTTGCCGTGTACCCTTCCTCCTGGTTGGTCGGTGGAATGGAATGCGCCCCCGGCCAACAATGATAATGCCAAGTGATGTCTCATATGGGCTTATCGAGACATCGTGTATCGTCGAGTAGTTTATCGTTATTTTTCCGCTGCATTGAACTCTGAAGAACTCAATTATTTTGAACTCTGAAGAACCTGGTTTTATGAATTCGAACTCAGTTGTAATAATAATTTATGATGAACCCTGTGGTGTAAAATTTGCGGAATGTTGTATCCTCTGGGCTCACCTTCGTGTGAGTACATGTATGTGTGGTTTTGATCGGCAAAAACCGTGGTTGTATCGGGAGGTTACCCGACAGACCAATGGATTATTCCGTTTGAAGTGCGAGTTAGCCCTAATTGCCCTCGTGGTGATGGTTAGCGCGTTTGAGCCAGATTAATTCAGATGGTTCTGCCACAGCTGGTACCAGAGCCGAAATGCATACGCCAGAGAATGCAACAAGCCTTAAAAACTTGTTTTCATAAAACTTGACCACAAAAATTGTGTTTGCAAAATGCGTTGGTTTGTTAAGGATGGTACCTAGTTCGTAAAGCCCTATGGGATTATGGGGAAGTTACTAGGTGGCTATCTAACTTATGAATATTATCAACTGACTCCCGGCACATTACTTTCTGTCAAAACTTACTTTTATGCACAATCGACCCTTAATTTCTGTAACGACGCACTCATCGCTAAGGTAAGAAGGTAAGAATCCTCAGCCAACTGAGAGAGCTTGGCCTTCTTGTCGGTGATGCTAGCCGAACGCTGCCCTCAAGCAGTGCTTACATGAGGTGCTGCCAATATACCAACTATTAGTTGATTATATTGGGAGTAGAAGGTTTGGCGCAGGGTATGGCGATCGCTGTTCATACCCCCGTCTCAAGATGGTACCCCCGTGAATACGCTATCTCAATAGCATATGTTAACGTCATCTGTACGGCGGGAATTGTACGGATGCCGTTTCTATAGTGAACGGTAATGAATACGGACTATGTTGTACGCATGCCGTTTCTATGGTGATGGTTAGCGCGCTTGAGCCGGATTAATTCAGGTGGTTCTGCCACACCTGAGACTGCATATTAGACAATTTGCTCACCTCGGAAGCAGCCGCGGGTGTAGGTGTATGCACGGGTGTTGCTGGTAGTTTAGCAACAGGAGCCTTGGGCTTCTCAACATCGGAACACTGCTGAAACGATCTCCCAGTGTTGGACCTGAAAGATTGTTGTTCTTGGCGGCGTCCCTATACTTCCCGTTCTGCCTTAAGAGCAAGATGATACAATTGGGAAAACCTATTCCTTTTTTGTAATCAAGAATATTCTGTATATCATAGTTTAAACCACTAAAGAATCTAGCACTACTTTCCTCATCATCCTCATGTATACCACAATGTGCTAGACCAATAAGCAATTCCTGATAATATTCCTCTACTCCTTTATCACCTTGTGTTAAAGTTTGCAATTTCAAACGTAAATCACGCTGGTAATAAGGAGGAACCAAACGAGATTTCATGCGTTGTTTTAAAACATTCCAAGTCTGAGGTACAGCAGCAGCATTACCATTGGTGCAAAGATCATTCCACCAAAACAGAGCAAACCTAGTAAATTCACTAGAAGCAAGTCTAACTCTATGCTCAGCAGGGACTAAATGAGAATTAAACTTTTGTTCAACAACAAGTTCCCAATTTAAATATTCCTCAGGATCAGCAGTACCAGCAAAAGGAATCATGGTAAATTTAGCTTTAGAAAAAGGATCATTGTTACCACGATTATGATTACCTCCCATACTGTATTGAGAATGCCAAACTGACGATGTCAGTTTGGGGGATATCCAACCTTGTGTCACGAGTCTGTTGTAAAAAATTGAGCTCAAACGGAGCATTGGCGAAAAGTTATGCCTATTTTACTGAAGGTATCTCAAGTCAGTGTTTTGAGAGAGCACAACTCGGCAGATAGGCAGGTAGGGCAAAGCTTCCGTGAACCCCAACAAAGATCACGGCTGAGCAAAGCTTCTCAGGTAGGGCAAAGTATCCCTAGTATATGCAGCAAAAGGATATGCAAGATGAATCAAGAAGGCTGCAGTGCAAGGCGATGAACACAAGGCGGCTCGCAACCTATCTAGGGCTTGCACGGCGAGAGTTCACGCAAGGCGGCTAGCGAGGGCAAGTTGAGTAATGGTGTGGATCGACTTGTTGTTTGGGTAAAGGTGGATGGGATAGCGGCGGAAACAAACACACAGCAACGGGCGATTGAACTATGACGATGAACACACTAAACCAGCAACAAGACTTGACCACGGACACAAACTCAACAAAGAGAATCTGAAATGAAATTGCAAAGGCCAGGAAGGTTCTAGGACAGCGGAATTTTTTTTTGAAGGGTTTTTGTGGACTCTAGGTATATGACACAAAATGAATCTAAGGGGGAAAATGAAGGGTAATACCTCACGGGGAACCTGAATATCTGATACCACTTGATGAGGACAAGGCCCAATCTTGCAAGAGGTAGGGCAAGTTCGATTGGTGGACGACTCGACGTTGACGATCCGGTTTCAAATCAGCAAGATTCGAACCCTGCAACCGCTACACCACTGCTCTGTTGGTTATCAACCAAGCACAACTTTATTGACCTCGCCGAGAAGGCTTTTCCTGCAAGCGAATTGAAGGACATAGGCAAGAAGGTATAAACACGCAATCTGACAATTGCAAATATAGTTGAAGCAAATCACAAGAGGGGTTGAAGCACTCGGTTCGAAAGGAATTATCACCACAGTCGAGGAGAACAAGAATAGGGCCCCTAGATCACAATAAAAGGACTTGTTACCACAGTTACAATGATCAATCTTAGTTTCTTGACAGAAAACTAGAACTAAACAAAACCCAACCCTAAACGGCAGCGGCTACTGAGTTCTTATGCAAAAAAGGATGTCCTAGGGTTGGGGTGACCAGGGGGGCGCCCACAACTTGGGCTTAAGGCCCGACACGATACAAGGCCTGAAAAGGCCCAAAACTGGTGACGCAACACTTTGTCGTGGTCACACAGAATGATCCACGATGCTTCTGGAGCTAGGACCAGAACCAAAAGAAGCGACTCGTCATCAGGTTTTGAACGCATCCAAGAACGCTTTATTTGGACGCTGTATGAGGGAGATATCGCCGTTTTTGTGCAGGGTGGTCGGCTGAATCCGAACCGAACTCGCAGTCCAAGTTGACGATGACTTGTATCTTGGTGATGAGGCCGGCTCGTGCATGTCCAGCGTGGTGATGTCCTCATAAGGCTTGCATGCGGGGAATCTTTCCTTGATTTGAATCTAAAAAATGTGATATCTCCAGAACATAGATGTAATTTCAGATCCATTTGAAGCATGTTGTTCGAAAAAATGTAGCGAACAAAATGAGATCCATGAAAGGTATATTTCAATAATTTTTTTAAAATAATATGTAATTGCAACTATTTGCACTCTGAATTGCAATCACAGCAATAACAGAGTTGCGCCTTAGATTTAGCCTGCTAATTGCAACTTGTTACTGCACAGTTGCAACCCAGTTAGTACTCGTTGCAACCTGTTACCACATAATTACTATTGAACAATCAGTTACGGTTGACGCAAAAAAAACCGGTGATCGGCTTCTTACTTGGCCACACACGAGGACCTAAGAGATTTTCTTTACTCCGGCGTAGGCTCCAATAAGCTTCGTATAGGAGTTAGGCATGCTAGTCAATTTGACCTGTAATTGATAAGGAATAAGGCAATCGTCAAATATTAGGATGTATCGGCTGGATTTCCGAAACGTTCCAAAGGGGTATTGGCCAGAAGCTCGATACAGATATAATAAGAAATCAGCTAAGAAAGAGCCGATTCTACTGTGAAGAAAAACCGATTACTCAGTACTACTTTACGAACAACACTTTGATTCAGATCTAATCGGCTATAACTCAAAACAATAAAATGTAACTACAGCCTATAGAAAACCTAAGACCTAAGCTGGATAACTTGTGATAAAAACTAAACTACACAAGATTAAACGAATCAACCTTGCAAAGTATAGCAAATACCGATAACTTGTGAGTAAATAGATCAAGAAGGAAGTGATGCGCCGTCAATCAAAGATCTAATTTGGTTGATGAGCATGGAACTTACCAGCAAGCTGGAGATCAAAGCGATGCAGCCCTGCTACTGGAAGAACTCGTCAAAAACAAAAAACTATGAGACTAGGGTTTGGCGAAGTTGCCGACAATGAGGAAAAGAGTTTGTTGTATTGATATGTGATGATTCTGATTATAAGCCCTTAGGACAATATTTATAGCCTAAGCTAACAAACCCTAGTCGACCACGACACAAGATGACTTGACCAAAAAGAAAACAATCTTTCTAAAATAAATAACTACCACAAGACTCGGACTCCACACGATAACTTACTCGCGTGGACCATCAGCGCCAATTCAGTTCCATTGGTTGCGACGCCATCTTGGACAATCGGCCACCTCCTCTACTTCAGCATCGGTCAATCCCATCGGCCTCCTTCCTTGCCTTATCTTTGACCAGACCGTGTCAAAAAATGGTGTCAACACATGCCCCCCAATTTCGGAATAAAATATTTTTTGTTCCAAAATTCTCTCCGGCCATGGTTATCTCTCCAATCCGGGCATGAACGATCCTCTGGTCTCCACCATAATGACCGGCCTTTACAAACCACTCCGACTCCTCGATCCTTAGAATGAAAACCGGGGTATGCTCCTAACCCTTCCATTTCCTGATCAATTGTAGCAACGCGACGCTTGCACTTCCCAACCAACTGTAGCAAAGAGACACTTCGTCTTCCCCTAGCGGTTATAAATAAGGGTTCTAGGTAGACCAAAAAGAATCAATCCGCTCCTGTTGTCGCTTCACCTTCCCCATCTTCCTTCCAAACCATCCTTAGATCAAGACCATGGCTAGTAACAAGCAACCAGCAGAAGGTCCATCCTTCGTGAATCAACACCCTCGTGTTCGTCTCCGTCGCCAAAGGTGAGATAATCTTTGCCTTCGCACACCCCTATGTTTATGCCATTGATTTTCTCAACCTTACAGGCCATCTCTATGGTTGGCGAAGCTTCCAGTGCTGTCCGCGGTGCACCACCCGCAGCCCTAGCGAGCTCTTCCACCGGCTCCGCCGACTCCTATGACGGGGATGATGCTCGACGCTTCCTTCGTCAGAGGAACGAGGCTCTCGACCTCTTCTCCGAGGAAACTAGTGAGGTCAGACGCCTGGAGTTCTACCTGGAGGCCACCCAAGCGGCATTGTCGGCTGCCGAAGGTGAAACCTCCGCTGTCCGCACGATGCTAGCCGATGCCAACACCAGAGTTGCAAGTATGGTTTTCTCTGAAGAAAATCTCTCCTCTTATATAATCCTCCATATTTCGATTGCCTCCTTCTCTAATTTTGGAAGCTCTAGAGGCCCAACTCCAAACCCTACATCTGGCGGCAAACCACGCCACCATCACCATGAATGCTTGGGGCTTTTTGCTTGCTGACCGCCTGCAAGACATCCCCAACCCCGCCAAGGACATCACCGGCCATGGTGTCCGCCAAGGAGATCGCTGGCCATGGTGTTCGCCAAGGGGCCGCAGTCACTCTTGTTGTGGTGCAGACTCAACTCGGGCACGAGCTCCAAACTCTAACCCCTGTCTTCCCTGAAGGAGAAGATCAAGCAGGCTTCGAAGAGCTCATTGACGAGCTTGATGAAGCCGCCGGGACCATCGGCGTTAAAGTCGACGTCGAGTGTAGTCAATAGGGTCTTCCTCGATGAGTAGATTGTAACTTCTATGTGTATCTATCATGCCTTTATGCATGATCACTCTATCACCCTCATATTACACTAAAGGCGATACTTCTCGTATCGGCAATAATTTTCGAACCAATTCTCTTTGCAAATGCTTGGCTCAAGCATCCACCCATATGCTAGGATAATATATTTTCAAGTATTTACCATTTAAAGCTCTAGAATGTAGGCATTGCTAGGAATACAATGATTTATCCGATAAGAACCCTCCCATGTAGGGGAACATTTGCCATACTTCTGATCTCTAGACCCTATCGGCAGAATCAACTTCCAAACCAAATCCCGTTGGGAAAACTCTTTAACCTTGACCTTTTTATCATACCATCTGGCTACTCGTGCTTTATTTGCTTCAACATTTATCTAAGCCCTAAGCCGATGGGAAGTCAAATCTTCTAAGCAATCTTTCATCAAATCTGTATACTCATCGGCTATCAACACATTTTGTAAAGAAACACGTCTTGAGCCAGTTTTTATTTCCGAAGGAAGAACAGCTTCGTGTCCATAAACCAACTGGTAAGAGGACACTTTTGTAGACCCATGACAAGCCATCTGATACACCCACAACGCTTCATTGAGAGAAGTATGCCATCGTCTTGGCTGTTCGTCAATCTTCGTTTTGGTCAACTTGATTATTCCTTTATTAGATGCTTCTGCTTGTCCATTAGCTTGGGCATAATAAGGAGAAGAACTCAACAATTTGATTCCCATACTGACAGCAAATTCTTCAAATTCACCTGAAGTGAACATGGTACCCTGATCGATGATGATAGTTTTAGGAATACCAAACCGAAAGATTATATGTTCTTTGACAAAATCGATCATATTTTTGGAGGTCACTATCTTCAATGGAATTGCTTCAACCCACTTTGTGAAGTAATTTGTTGCTACCAATATAAACTTAGAATTCTTGCTTGATGACGGATAAATTTGGCCAATCAGATCGATGCCCCACCCCCTGAAAGGCCACGACTTCATGATAGGGTTCATAGCCGATGCGGGAGCCCTCTGTACATTACCAAATTTCTGGTAATCTTGACATCTCTTGTAATATTCGAAGCAATCCTCAAGAATCGTCTGCCAGAAATATCCGTTTCATCTTACCAACCACTTCATCTTGAAAGCTGATTGATACGTTCCACACACACCTTTGTGTATTTCTCCCATCAGGTTCTTAGATTCCTTGGTTCCAATCCATTTGAGCAAGACACCATCAAGCGTTCGATAATACAGATCATTTTCCAGCAGCACAAACTTAGCAGCCCGTAACCTTATCTATCTGGAGACTTTCTGCGATGTATCCTTTAAATAGTCGATGATCTCTTTCCTCCAATCATCGGTTGATAGCTCCAATGCCGAAACATCGCATATTGGCCGATAACCAGAAGCGCTCTGCGCAAGCCTATTAACCTCTTTGTCATACATCTTGGGGATGTGTTCGATAGAAACCATCTTGAATTCTCTTAATAATTCAAGACATTCTTCATGGTAACCCTAAAAATATGATCGTTGCAATCATATTTCCTAATTAACTGATTTACCATGAGCATAGAATCCCCAAATATTTCAACGAAATTGGCTTTAATCTCTCTCAGTAACTTTATCCCCTTGAGCATAGCCTCGTATTCCGCTTGACTATTAGTTGATGTACCAAGAATCGGCAGAGAGAACTCAAAGCTTGGCCCCCGAGGCGATACAAGAACTACGCCGATACCGCAACCTTTTCCACAAGATGACCCATCGAAAAATAAGATCCACGGAGCAGGCTCCAAAATAGTAACTTATGGGCCACAATGTTGAACAACAAAATCGGCCAGGACTTGCCCCTTAACCGCTTTAGTCGATTCATAGCGCAAATCAAACTCCGATAGAGCAATGATCCACTTTCCAATTCTCCCATTCAAAATCGGCAATGACAGCATGTATTTGACAACATCGTCTTTACACACGACGACGCGCTTAGCCGATAATAAATAATGTCTGAGCTTAGTGCATGAAAAATATAAGCACAAACACAATCATTCGACTGGGGAATACCTGGTCTCTATGTCCAAAAGTCTCCTGCTGACATAATAAATCACACGTTCTTTCCCTTCGAATTCTTGAATAAGGGCCGATAGAATGGCATGCTCATCAGCCGATAAGTATAACTTAAATGACTTGTGCTTCTGGGGTGGAACCAATATTGGTGAAATCACCAAGTATTGTTTTATATCTTCAAGAGCTTTTTGTTGCTCCTTTCCCCCAACAACGGGCTAAACAGCTGAATCCTTCCAGACAGATTAGATATAAATCTTCGAATAAAATTAATCTTGCCGATTAATGACTGAAATTGTTTCTTGTTTTCTGGGGCAACTACTTTGTTGATAGCACCAATAATCTTTTGTCCAATTTTGACTCCTCTTTCATGAACCTTGAAACCCAGGAACTGACCAGCCGATACACCAAAAGCGCATTTGTTCAGAATTCATCTTTAACCCATGTTTTCTGGTGCATTCCAACATCTTGCGCAAATCAGCCAGATGCTCTCGAAACTCCTTTGACTTGACCACAACATCATCAATATAAATCTCCACAATATTACCAATAAGATCTTGAAATATATAATTCATAGCCCTTTGATATGTTGCCCCAGCATTTTTCAAACCAAAAGTCATGACGACCCACTCATATAAACCAACATGTCCAGGGCATCTAAATGCGGTCTTCGGAATATCCTCTTCTGCCATGAAAATCTGATTGTATCCTGCATTTCCATCCATAAAGCTAATGACCTTATGTCCCGAAGCAGCATGTACTAACACATCGGCCACTGGCATTGGATAACCATCAATCATTGTGGCCTTGTTCATGTTCTTGAAATCAATGCACAGCCGTAATTTGCCATTCTTTTTATAAACGGGAACCACATTGGAGATCCATTCAGCATATCGGCATTGTCGGATAAACTTAACTTCAAGTAACCTAGTGATTTTGGTCTTGATGTCAGGCAACACTTCTGGTTCACATCGCCTAGCACCCTGTTGATACGGCCGATACCCTGGTTTAATTGGCATTCGATGTTAAACAATTGATCGGTCTAATCCTATCATTTCGTAATACTCCCAAGCAAAGCAATCCTTGAATTCCTTTAATAAGTCAATTAAATCTTGCTTACATTCAAGATCTAACTTGGCACTAACAAACATCGTCCTAGGCCTATCACCGTTTCCAATGTCAACTTGTTCCAATTCATCGGCTGACGGTAACCCATGCCCAAGATTGCCTTCATCGTCTAGTAGGAAATCATTCATCAGGACGATTCTTCAGAGCCGGCTGCTTGGATTGGCTTTAGACCAAAATTGGCCATCTTCTGCAAATCTCCCTCCCAAACTTTGCCCGATATGCACTTCACTCCATCATATCCCCAAACTTGAGGATCGATTGTTGCAATGCTGAGCGACAAATCTGCGTGTACCACTTCAACACATCTTCCAACCATTGAATGAGGCATTGATGCATGGTGGATGGAGACTGTTGCAATGCTGAGCGACGAATCTGCGTGTACCACTTCGACACATCTTCCAACCATTGGATGAGACATTGATGCATGGTGGATGGAATACAACAGTTGGCATGGATCCAATCCCGTCCTAGGAGCAGATTGTATGAACCCTTGCCATTAATGATGAAGAAAGTTGTGGGGAGAGTCTTACTTCCAATTGTCAGTTCAACGTTGACTACCCCCGGGCCAGTGAAGCCTTGCCTTCGAAGTCATTGAGCATCATGTCGGTTTTGATCAAATCTTCCTCGCCTTTCCCGAGCTTCTGATATGTGGCGTACGACATCACGTTGATAGCAGCACCGCCATCAACCAGCATCTTGGTCATCGGCCGACCATCTACATATCCCTTGATGTATAGGGGCCTCAAGTGCCGACACTCCTTATCTTCCGGCTTGTCAAATGCAGCCTGCATTGGATCCAGAGTAAGTTGGGCCATTGCCCGCTCTTCTTCTTCATCATCGGGTGGAGCTTTGAACTCCATCGGCAAGACGAAGACCATGTTAACCGATGCTGATGGTTCAGAGTCATCGGCTTTTCCCTTGACGCGCCATACTTGGGAATTCACACGCTTCTTCTCCCGAGCGTGTTCCTCCTCTTGCTCTCTGTAGTGAAGCCTTTGGATTCTCCTTTTCTGAGACTTGGTCAACCCTCCAGGGCACCATTGGGAATAAGTTTCGGGGTCATAGCGATAGTTGCATGGATGCTCAATTTCCAGATTCAGAGGCTCTTCACCAGGAACATGATCATTAGCTTCATCTTCCAACTGATTCTGGGCTTCAACCTTGCCCCCCAGCTGATCATGTACAGGGACACGTCTTTCTCCGTATTCACCTCTGCTGATCAGCCTATGGCCTCTGTCATCATAGCACCGCCAGTGGTCCTCATCACGTCGATTCCTCTCTTCCTGAAAATGCTTTTCTCTATCCTACCGACGTCGATACTTGCTCATCAGCATGCCGAATGTAACAGTTCTGCGCGGTACTCTAGAACTTTGTCCTTGTTTGTGCCGGCTTTGATTCTCCAATCATTCAGGATAAACTGGAATTCCTGGGTCCACTGCTCCCGACTGCCTAGCTCGTTCGAAAGTCAGTACTTTGGCCTTACCCTCGCTGACCTCCACCATATTTGTAGGAAAAGGGTGTCCGTCTATCTTCATCGGCTTTGTGGGATTATCAAACTTGATCTTCCCTTACTCAATAGACAATTGAATCTGCTGACGGAAGCCTTTGCATTCATTGGTGTTGTGGGACACTGCATTGTGCCATTTGCAGTATTTGCGGTTCTTTAACTCTTCGGCCGTTGGGATCGTATGATTGGGAGACAATTTAATCTGTCCCTCCTGTAACAGCAGGTCAAAGATGACTCTTTCCTTTTGGCCCATTCTGCCAAACCGATTTTGGCATCTCCTTCAGAATCAGAAGAGTACTCAACGTTATTAACTTTCTTCTGAAAGGTGTTCACTCTAGGATTCTGCACACGGACCTCAACATTCGACAGCCTCTGAGCAAGATGACTCAAGCTATCAAACTCTTGTGAGGAAAACTTTTCCTTGATGTGAGGCAGTAACCTTTGAAAAGCCAATTCAGCTAACTGGTTATCGCTGAGAGACAAGCCATAGCATCGGCTTCTAATGTCTTTGAATCTTTGGACAAAATCAGGGACTCGCTCATCATTCCTCTGCTTCAAGGCCGTCAGATCTATGAGTTTCATCTCTTGAACTCAGCGTAGAAGTATTTGTGGAATTGCTTGTGGCAGAACCGCCCAAATTAATCCAACTTAAGTGCACTAACCATCACCATAGAGACAATTCAGGCTAACACGCACTTAAAATGGAGTAAAATGACAGTCTATCGAGTAACATCCCGATGCAACCACTGGAATTTCGATCGAAACAATGCATACATACAACCCACATGAAGGTGAGCCCAGAGATTACAACAATCCACAAATTTTACATCATAGAGTTCACATGAATTATTATTACAAACCAAGTTCGAATTCATGCATAAACAAGCACTTTCAGAGTTTAATAGTGCAGCGGAAAATAGACGATAGTTCTAACGACGATACAAGATATCATGATGAAGCCCGTACATGACATCATTCAGCGTTAACATCGTTGGCTGGGGACAGATCCCATTCCACCGACAAACCAGGAGGAAGAATACACGGCCAAGTCAAACTAGCAACCATGTCCTCAAAGGTCTCACCTGAAAA
This sequence comes from Panicum miliaceum, assembly GCA_032594955.1. Lineage (NCBI taxonomy): Eukaryota > Viridiplantae > Streptophyta > Magnoliopsida > Poales > Poaceae > Panicum > Panicum miliaceum. The sequence continues at coordinate 23,779,127 of CM064066.1, read as the reverse complement.
CAAAGCAACAAGCAAGGCTGAGTATACTAATACTCAGCAAGACTTACCCGACTAGTGGTATATACTTAGCCAACTACTAGACATGCAAGGTTTTTGGCTGAGGGTAGTTTTTGCCAAAAAGCATCTAAGAGTGAGTCCTTGCTTTCAAGTTTTAGCATCAAGTTCTAGTTGATTAACCATTCTAGGTAAGCAACTATCCAAATCACACATGGTGGAGAAATAATTAACTGAGCATCCAACCAGATTAATCATCATCATTGTTCCTCTTCTTACTCTATGTGGTAAAAGGGTTAAGCAGTCTCAATGGCCGCGAGAAACGGACGATTCGAATCGAATTTCTTAACCTTGCAAGGGAAACCTAAACACACGTCACATGGTTACTCGCAGAGTCACACGTGCAACTTTTCCCCTTTATTCCCGTTTCATGGATCAGGGCCACCATCCTCGAGTACAGAGGTCCACGAACCACGGTACGGTGCCGGGCCATGGCTGCTCATGCACTCACCATGTGCCAATGGGAACAGCATCAAGACGGTGGGAGGTATGTCCACGCACCGGTTCAATTAGGTACTTAAGCTTACCGATTACCATATTCTCGGCATGTGGTTAGTATATTCAAAAACTTAACCACCACTACCACACACCGCGACTTTAGCATTTTCGCTAAACAGACGAGGCCTCAATCATCAACAGGAATATTGTAACATAGCCCCGTCGGCTGACCTTATTATTCCAACATAGGTAAAACAAGCAACTCCTATATCTCGCGAGTGACAGAAAATCACTCGACTTTTACCGGAGTCCTATTAACATGGCAATCTAGCGACCGACATGGACTAGTGTTCATATCATAGGTACTAGGATCATGCAACTAGGGTTTCAATCAACTCCTAAAAACATAATGCACAATACCATATATAAATAAAATTTGCATAAGTTTAAAAGTAGGGTTTATGCTCCGAGGCTTGCCTTTTTGAGAAAAACTAGTCGGGGGTTCTTCCGAACTTTGGTTTGAATCATCAGCAAATTAAGTTAGATTAGCTTGAGCTTCGCGCTGCTCACTCTCGGACTCGAGCACCAGCTCGTAGGTTCCGTCGGCGAGAGTCGTCGATTCTATATGAATGCATATGTATGAGTAGTTTTAATGGTACAAGATAAATAACTATTTCATTATAAAGTTTGTAATTCAACAAAACTCAAGTTAAGTTGTAAAGCACTTCATTTCCTTTCCTGTGGGCAGTCATTTATCGAGTACTTATCTGGATTAACTAACTTCATTAAGTGAGTGGTTTTGTCCTTCCATAAACGGCTATTTTTCAAAAGTAAGCATGGATTAAAAGAAAACTACACGTAGAGGTAGTTTCTGGTGTTGAGATTTTTATGCAAAGCACATTACTTAAGTACAAACCCACTGTAATATTTTTAGCTATTTTCATTCAGCAGATTAATCATGAAAAATACATTAAAAAGCTACTGCTAGGATCAAGATCTATTTATACAGAACAAACCATTCAAGAACTGGTACTCAAAATTTTACTGAGCACTCCTAAACTTATGGTGAGTATACTGTAAATTTTTCTTGTTTTAGTGTGCAAGATATAGAGCATAGAAAATAAGTCAAAATACATCTGCACTAATCAAGATTTTTTTTCTACAGGTAGTTCCACAAGGTTTCTGAGTCTCGAACTTTTCCAATATGATAATCTACTCAAACGAAGTCTTTGGTTAAAATTTCATATTTTTCTAAGCACCACAACTTGTTACTTTGATTTAATATAGTTTTTCTTAATTAAAAATATATGAGCAAGTTAGATAGAAGTAAAAGGTTCCAAACTTTGCCCATAGCTTTTATGCATCAAAGTTACTCTACTGTAGAAGTTTCATCCCTAAACTATCTGTAGAACAGCATGAACAAATAACTCTAGCAAATTAGCACATCAAACAAAATCCCACAAAAACTACTCGTAGAGACATGTTCTGGCCTTAAAATTTTTACAAAAGTCTTAACAAGCAGAGACTAGGTTAAAGTCCAAAAATCAGTCACAGTATTATCCTAGATCAAGAGATACATTTATGGGCCATTTAAAATAATATTCATCTTAGCCCAGGTTATAGTTTGTAACTAGTCGGGTTCATCAAGAGGGTCACAACAAATTTTAGTTTGTATTTTTCTAGGATTTTAGCTTTATTTTACAAGTGACAGCTTCTTGAAACAAAAAGTACTCGGGTTCTCGCAGATAGGTCCCTGGATCTAGCAGAAAGGACCCTAAAAAGAACTTCGCGAGTGCAATGTAGTCCCTGGGCGGGGCTGCTATGGTTCGCGGTCAAATTCCGACGAGGAAACTAGTCGGCGGCGAGGGGAAAGGGGTGGGGGAGCACGAGGAGGTCAAGGGAAACCTGTAGGTGTGCTCGGTTGGGGCTGGGGTGGCCGGAGTTGGGCTGCCTGCGGTGAGCAGAAGCTCCAGCAAGATGCGGGCGGTGGGCGGCGGCGGTCCGGCGAGGCAGGGCGGCGTGGGGAAGTTGGGGAGTACCAGCAGGTCGAGGATGACCCATTTAGAGCCTCGATTTGGGCGGAGGAGGAGCGGAAAGTGGGGCTCGACGGTGAGGTTGAGTGGCGGCGCTAATGGCGGGGCGGTGGTGGTACTTGGGTGCGCGTGAATAGGGGCTCGGTGCAACCCTTTTATAGGCGCACAGGAAAGGGGAGGTGGTGCTGGCACACAACGGAGGGAGGCGCAGCCAGGACAAGGCCGCGGCAAGGGCGCGGCGTCGCCGGCGCGTCGTTGCTTGGCTGTCGGGAACCGACGGCTGCGTGGCGCGCGCGAGCTGGCAGGGGCGGGATACGGGGCGCGGCAAATCGCCGGCAGCAGGCCCGGTCGGTGGCTGGTCGGGGCCCGTTGGGGGTCGCGCCTTGGCGTGACTTGCCGGGGCAAGCATCGTCGACCAGGTGGCCGGCGGACGCTGCCCCTCGACGGGACAAAACAGGGGAGGGGAGAGAAGAGAGAGGCAGAGAGAAAAGGGCCAGGATTCAAATTAAATTTTCTTAAAATTTTGAACAGAAACTGTTGGCGCTAAAATCGGCCAGATGAGAATCGGCCGATGGTCATCAGCGTCGGACACACGACCCGGGAGAATCTTCTTAGCTCCTGTTCGGGTTATCGCCCTAGTGCGGTTCGCGCGGCGTGCCAGTCAATCTGACCTATTGATTGACAAGGAAATAAGAGTATTAAATTCTAGGCGCTCTGATCGGCTGGAGTTCCGATTTGTCCTGAAGAGCGCGTCGGCGAATCGGCCGATTTGCTGTAAAGATGATCGGCTATGGATCAGCCGATAATCGTGTAATAATTGTAAAGAAGACTGCTGGAGCGATCTAAACAATTAGTACAGAGGCACCACTTGAAATAGATCTAATCGGCTGTAAGGTGACAAATCGAAGAAGAAGGATGACGAAGCCGATTACTCTGATCTCAAGCTGGATAACTGGTGATAATACTAGAACAACAGGTAAAACTTGCAATTCTAGTAAATATCGATAACTGGTGAATAAATCCAAACGAAACCACAGCGATGCGCCCGTAGATAAAGCTCAGATATTACTCGATAAGCGGAACCTACCAATTGGCCGGAGATCAAGTTGATGCAGCCCTGCCAATCCGTACGAACTCGTGAAAGAAGAAAAGGTATTGGCGAAGTCGCCGACTTGAAAGTAAATTGCTGGAAAAAGTAGAAGTATTGTTGTTGATTGATGTGTTGGTGTCTTGCAAAGCCCTGACGACTCCTATTTATACCCTAACAACTAGGACTCCTGGTCGATTACGACTTGTTACAACCTTATTTAAAAACAGGAAAACTACTATATCTATAATATCTTAAAAAGGAAACGAACTCCCGCAGAATCTTCCGCCGCCGTCTCCTAATCCAATTAGGACTTTTTTTCAATTGCTTCCTGACCGACTTAGCGTCGCTCTGTTGACCAACTTTTGACCGGGACCCTCCGAAGTAGTCCCATCCTGTTGGCGCAAGCTGCATCACCAATCGGCCGATTTCCAACTGTTACCTCAATCAGCCGATTCCTTATTGTAACCTTCAGATCTGCCACATCGGCCAATCTTCTCCTCCTGACGCCGATTCAACACGTGTCAAAATCTGGCATCAACACATGGCCCCCAGTTTCGGAATAAAACATAACTTTTTCTTCGAAACTCTTTCTTTAATCCTTTTCTCCGAAACAGGCGCAGTAAAAATCTCCTTCCGTTCCGCGGTCTTCCGCACAATGATTGCAATTTCCTCGGACCGAGCGCGCGAAATAACCGCTCCCCTGGAATTCGTGTAGATGGCGCGGCACGAATACCGTCTTTACCCTTGCCCTCCCGATTTTTCCTTAAGTGTTGGCATTCTCCGCCTACTCTTCCCCACAAATCTAGCATCACCTTCCAGTGAACCACTGTTCGTCTTCCTCCGAGCCCCCTCGATCTCCAACTGCCTCCTCCGGTAATCCCACTCGCAACCTGCTCCAACTTCCTAATGGCGTCACCATCAGCGACCACTCCAACCACGGAGGCTCTGTCGGCGATCCCCTCAGCAGCGGCGGCCCAATCGGCGGCTCCACTGGCAGCCCCATCGGCAACGATGATCTTTATCCCAGAGGTAAACACTTGAAATTTCCCCCTTTTGTTTTTTCTACTGCTCCAGTATTTTCCGGATCCTTTCTCAGTTTTTTCCCCTTTTCTTCCTTCTTTAGGCACTTAGGCACCAGATCACCATCCCTCTTTCAGAATCCCCTGATCTTATCTGTTTAGGCCCCATAGGGAACCCTGATCCAACTGACCTGATCAATCTAGAGACTCACAGAGTTCCATTCAAGCAATCACCCATGGACCTAGATCAGTGCGTAGGTACCTTTAGATCCTGGCCAAATGAGACCCACGGCTGGAGAGAATGGTACCAAAGAATAGCCAGGTCTAGGAGGGTTCAGTGGGATGAACAAAAAATCGGCCAATCCATAGACCTCTCTTTGTCCCAGATGGAGAAAAATAAACCCCTGGTCATAGCAGCTTCTTACTTTTGGTCCGATGCACTTAATGCGTTTCTTTTTGGACATGGACCCATGACCCCAACTTTGGCCGATGTCCTGCTGTTGACCGGCCTTGATATCTCCTCCGCCGATGTCCCTTTTAACTACCTGATTAAGCCATCACATCAGCTGGAAACCAAAGGAATCGGCGGATGGAAGGGGTACATCAGCAAGAACATGAAGACTGGGACAGTTTCAGAGAGAGAGCATACTGCTTTTCTGATGATGTGGCTGGAAAAGCACTTTTTCTGTGGCAGAGTAGTTGGACCCTCTTCAAACACCCAAGCTTTAGCGGAAGCTTTGTCACAAGGATCGGCCATCCCCCTCGGAAAACATCTACTGGGATCGGCCTACCACCTGATGCATCAAATCGGCACTAAGCTGTCAAAGGAGGAGCCGATTGGGAATCCTGGCGGTCCCTGGTGGTTCATCACCCTCTGGCTCATTTTATATATGAGCAAGGTCTCTCAGCAACGGATAGAGACCAAAACTTTCCCCAATATCGAGTCAGAGGAGAATCCATCTGTCCGACGACGCTGCAGATCCTTTGGAGAGGCGGCATCGGCCTTCCCTGGCTGTCAGTTTACTGCTACCCGTACAGCTGAATACTTCAGATGCCTCTACAATGGCCTTAGTGAAGAGACTGTCAGCTAGCATCCGTATCAGGCAGTGGAGCCGATTTTCGAACTACCTATCAGCTACGACTTCTCCACTCATACTTTTGACAGGGAGCTTATGGACATCTTGATCAAGCCAGGGATTCTGCCAGCCAATTTCTTCTCAGGAAAGGACTCTCCCACCTATGAGTTCTACAATCCGTCGGCTGCAGCAAGGCAACTGGGCTTTGGCCAACTGCCGATTCGGGTCTACTTCGCCGGTCAAGCGAAATTCAGAGATGGATTGACTTCAAGTCTTGACTACAATCGGCTGTGCGATCTAGTGCCCGATTCTAGCACTATTGACCTGAATAATTGGTCAGTGGCCTCTTTTGCCACTCAGCAATTTAAATTATGGTGGGCAGAATGGAAGCAATACCTTTTCTGCAAATCTCCATCAACTTACTGCAACATTCTGGACCCAGAAAACATCGACCCAAATGCAGCGGTATGTCTTTTCTTCCAGCCGATTTCAGTACTATCTCTTTTCATACTCTCATCTTGTCATTAACTCACATTTATCTCCTTAGTCTGAGAGCCAGGTCCCTCCGATGCGGAGCCGAAGCGGCAGGCCGATAGATAGTCATCATCCATATACACCATATCCACTCATCAGCTTCCATGCTCCAACCATCAAGGACATTTCCACTGGCCGATCGAAACGAGCACCGAAAAGGCCAACCTCGAAGATAACAAGTCGTCGAGTGCGAGCCCGCATCGGATCGGCCGACCAGACGGCGGTAGCATCGGCTGAGACTCCGATTCCTTTATCCTTGCCAGCTGCCGAGATAGCCGATCCTCAAGTCACCGCCGAAGTCGGGGCAGCTGCGGCATCACTACTAGTAGAAGTTGTTCAGGTGCTCTTGCTTATTTCATATATTCTTTAAGTGCTCCACTAACATTAACTCTCTCTTTCTGCCAGGCTGCACAAGCTGTTCCACCGCAGTCTCCACAGCAATCGGCCACGTCCCAAGTGGAAGCCGAAACTCCAGCAGCTCCTCCCATCGAGGTAAATGACCTCTTACTTTAATCTCTTGATATTCAGAGGACTTAACCGATCCTGATGCAGGCCGATTTGGGTATGCTGGCTATAACTCCACAACAAACATCGGCCGAAAGATCAACAGAGGCATGGCAACTATTTCATACCATCTTATTTTAGTTATACATAGTATACTCACAAAATCTGTTTTCCATGCCTTTTTAGGAAGCTGGTCCGAGCAGAGCATTAATAGTTGTTGAATCTTCTTCTTCTGACGAGCCAACTGTACCAGCCCCTGAGACGAGGGAGACGTTTCATCGGCGCAAGCAAGAGAAATTCATTTTAAGGAGGTAACAAACTTATCATTGGAATCGGCCAATTCCCCTTTACTGCTTGCTAACCCTTCTCTTTATTTCCCCACAGGAGCAAGACACCCCGAACAACAGCATCTTCTCCTTTGCCGTCTCCTTGCCTGATGACGAGGAAATCGCTTCACAGCCGATTTCGTCGAGCTCTGCTTACGATGATGTCCGCGCCAAGCTTGAAAGCATGCGTATTCTCCTTCAAGACGACATCGGTCGATTGGTAGAAGATGCCTCGCCGATTCGACGACTTTTCAAAACGATATCAAGGGTCGAATCCCGGAAGAAACAATAGAAAGTTTGGCACATGCTGCTTATATAGAACATATGCAGATTCCGGTTTCCAGGGCGCTGCGCCATATGGCCGATCGCGCCCAGCTGGCAAAAACCCGGGAAGAGGCCGATTCATACAAGCACCGGGCTCAAGAGGTAGATCAAAAGATCAACTTCCTCGAAAGCTGTCGCCCGGACGTCGTCGGCAAGATAGATCGGCTCAAACGAAGAAGAGCAGAGCTGGCCAAGGAGATGGAGCAGATAACCAAAGAGATAGCCGCTGAAGAAAAGAAGCTTCAAGAACTCCCATCCATTATCAGTCAGTTGAAGCGAAAAAGGCAGCACTTGGCCCGTGAAACGATAAGGCTCCGTCGCCATATGTCAGAAGTTCCAGGATCGGCCGATGATGACCAGAGAGTACTAGATTCGGCCGATCAAATTAGGCAACAAGCTATCGCGGCCATAGATGCTTTTCTGGGGCTGTAAAGAATACTGCGCTGATTTGCTCCTTTAATGTCACTGCGCCAACTTGATCTTGAACTGTTTCTTTTGCCAGCTTTGCATTTTTGTATGCTTTTATTCTGATAGGACGTCTCTCACCATCCATCTACCTCCCTTTCCTTTATAAGCAGACCTTTCACCGTCTCGCCCTGGTCTGGAACGAGCGATCGAAATCATGCATTCAGACGAACCACTATCACAGGCAGATAAAGATCCGATAAGAGCTCATGCTGAGGAACTCAGAGATCATGTTCCCGCTGTTGTCCAGGAGTATTGGGACCTTATAGATGCTCACTGCTTGGTCCGTAAGAGACCACCTTCTGAAAAGAGTTCTCCACTCCCTCATCAAGTCAAGACTGAAGCTACCATGGAGAGTTTGGAGGAGAAGAAGACCCGCCTCCTGATAGAACTTTGCAATCAAGCTGAGACTGGAGCCACCGTAGAGAACCCGAAGGAGAATAGGATCCGTCTTATGATAGAACTGGGTCGCATCGAGAGAGAAATCCAGAGCAGGTGTAAATAGATGCATCGGTATTTTTATTCTAAGGACGACTTGTACCATGTCGGCCATGTAATCTGTCATTTTCATCCAACAGTGAACTTAGTCGAAATGAATTCCAATGTTTCTTTCTTCAGGTGATGTCATCTCTGCACCAGATATGCAGACGAAAGCCGATAGAAAATCGGCCAAATTGTCTTGATATATCTTACCGCAAGTTATGCATCTATCCAAATGCTTGGATAGTATCTCTTCAGATATCATCCGTTTAAGGCTCTTGGGAACTCTTCCCCTTCAATTGTTTCCAGAATATATGCATTTCCAGGGGCACATCGGCCGATTCTGTACGGCCCTTCAAAAGTGGGTGACCATTTACCGAATTTGGGATCTTTAGATCCTATCGGCAGCACCAACTTCCACACAAAATCTCCCTGAGAGAATTGTTTAATTTTGACCTTTTTGTCATACCATCTGGCCACCCTTTTCTTGTTCTCTTCTATACTAATCAGGGCTCTCAACCGTAAACCTGCCGAATCCTCAAGTTCGTCCTTCATGAGGAAGGAATAGTCATCGGCCGTCAACTGATCTTGAAACGATATACGTCTTGACCCCGTCCTTAACTCCCAAGGCAAGACTGCCTCATGACCATAAACCAACTGATAAGGAGATATCTTAGTGGTTCCATGACAAGCCATCCTATAAGCCCATAAAGATTCAGCCAAAGGCATGTGCCACTTTTTGGGTTGTTCTTCTATCTTCCTCTTGATTAGCTTGATTATCCCTTTATTGGACGATTCTGCTTGGCCATTGGCTTGAGCATAATATGGAGAAGAATTTAATAATTTAATCCCATATCGGCGGCAAACTCTCCGAATTCTCCAGAAGTAAACATAGTTCCTTGGTCAGTTGTTATGGTTTGAGGAATACCAAATCGATAGATAATATGGTTCTTAACGAATTCAATCATATCGGCCGATGTCACGTTCCTTAAAGGAACTGCCTCCACCCATTTAGTAAAATAATCTGTAGCTACCAATATGAACTTATGCCCTTTGCTCGATGGAGGATGAATCTGTTTGATGAGATCTATTCCCCAACCTCTGAACGGCCACGGCTTAATTACTGGATTCATAGCCGATGCTGGCGCGCGCTGTACATTGCCAAACCTCTGACAGTCTTGGCATCCTTTGTAATATTTGAAACAATCCTCAAGAATAGTCGGCCAATAATATCCATTGTTCCGGATCATCCATTTCATTTTGTGAGCCGATTGATGGGCTCCACACACGCCTTCATGGATTTCTCCCATCAGAACTTTTGCCTCTTCTGTTCCCAGGCACTTGAGAAGAACTCCATCAATCGTTCGGTAAAATAAATCATCCTCAAGCAACACATATTTTGTAGCTTGAAAACGTATTCGCCGATCCACTTTTCGGGATGGATCTTTCAAGTAATCGACGATTTCCTTTCGCCAGTCATCGGCCGCGAGCTCTAGCATCATCGCTCCCTGAATCGGCCGATACCCGGAGGCATGTTGGGCCAGCCTGTTGGCCTCTTCATTATAATTTCTGCGGATATGCTCAATTATTGCAGACTTGAACTCTTTTAAAAGCTGAAGGCAATCTTCATAATAAATCCTCAAGATATCATCCTTGCACTCAGATCGCCCCGTTAATTGATCCACAATGAGCATGGAATCTCCAAAAATTTTGACTGCATCAGCTTTGACTTCCCTTAATAATTGGATGCCCTTCAGAACGGCTCGGTATTCCGCCTGATTATTAGTTGCGGAAGCTTCTATCGGCAGAGAGAGATCATAACTTGCCCCCCGAGGCGACACAAGAACAATGCCGATTCCTGATCTGACCCCACACGAAGAACCATCAAAATACAGAGTCCATGGAACCGGTTCAACGGCGGCAATCTCTGGTCCACAGTGCTGGGCTACGAAATCGGCCATTACTTGACCTTTGACAGCTTTGGCCGATTCGTACCTTAAGTCGAATTCTGACAGAGCCAGGATCCATTTTCCAATCCGTCCTTTCAAAATCGGCAATGATAGCATATACTTCACCACATCATCCTTGCATATAACTATGCATTCTACCGGTAACAAATAGTGCCTGAGCTTTGTACACGAGAAGTACAAACACAAACACAGCCGCTCTACCGGGGAATATCTTGTTTCGGCATCTAGGAGTCTTCTGCTGACGTAATATACCACTCGTTCTTTCCCTTCGAACTCCTGTACCAACGCCGATCCAATAGCCTGTTCATCAGCCGATAAATATAATTTGAACGGCTTACCAGGCTGTGGTGGGACCAACACCGGAGGTGAAACTAGATATTGCTTAATATCTACCAATGCTTTGCGTTGTTCTTCTCCCCATATAAATTCTAGATCGGGCTTTAATTTCAACAGAGGAGTAAAAGCCCGAATACGCCCTGACAGGTTGGATATGAACCTTCTGATAAAATTGACCTTGCCGATGAGGGACTGTAGCTCAGTTTTATTTTGTGGGGCCACAACTTTGTTGATGGCGTCTATGGTCTTCCGGTTGACTTCAAACCCGCGCTCATGAACCATGAATCCCAAGAATTGCCCAGCCGATACACCAAATGCACACTTGTTTGGGTTCATCTTCAACCCATGCTTCCTTGTGCACTCCAGTACTTCTTGTAAATCGGCCAGATATTCTTGGTGACCTTTTGACTTGACCACGACGTCATCTATATAAATTTCCACCGATGTACCAATAAGCTTGTGGAAGATATAGTTCATGGCCCGCTGATACATAGCACCGGCATTCTTCAACCCAAAAGTCATCACAACCCATTCAAATAAACCAAGATGACCTGGACACCTGAAAGCCGTTTTCGAGATATCTTCTTCGGCCATTAATATCTGATTGTACCCTGCATTACCATCCATGAAACTTATGACTTTGTGTCCTGCGGCAGCATCTATCAAGATATCGGCCGTTGGCATCGGATACCCGTCCATTGGTGTGGCCTGATTTAAGTTCCTGAAATCGATACACACACGCAGCTTTCCATTCTTTTTATACACGGGCACAATATTAGATATCCATTCGGCGTAGCGGCACTGCCGAATAAATCCTGCTTCAATTAACTTTGTGATTTCGGCCTTTATATCAGGTAGAATCTTGGGGTTACACCGTCGTGCAGGTTGCTGATATGGCCGATATCCTGATTTTATAGGTACCCGGTGTTCAACAATGGACCGGTCTAGACCTGGCATCTCATGATATTCCCAAGCAAAGCAATCCTTCAATTCTTTTAATAAACTTATCAGTTTACACTTATACTCAGGATCCAAATTAGCACTAATATACGTCGGCCTTGATTTGCTGCTATCCCCCAAATCTACCATCTCCAATAAATCGGCTGACGTAAATCCATGCCCAAGCTTCCCGTCTTCTCGGACGAGCTGATCCATCTATTCTGAATCTTCCGAGCCGACTGCTTGGATCGGCTGTAGACCGAAATCGGACACCTTCAGGAAGTCAGTGTCCCAAGTCTTGCCAGATATACACTTGACGTGCTCGCAGCTCCACTGTTGCGTATCGGCCGCTGCGACGCTGTAGGCGGAATCGACGGGGACTATCTCTTTGCTGTCGCCGACCCATTGTACGAGGCATTGATGCATTGTAGACGGGACACAGCAGTTTGCGTGTATCCAGTCACGACCGAGCAGCATGTTGTAGGATCCCTTACCATTAATAACGAAAAAGGTAGTAGGAAGGGTCTTACTGCCGATGGTGAGGTCGACGCAGAGTGCTCCGTGGGAGGGAGACACGTTGCCTTTGAAATCCTTTAACATCATGTCCGTCTTGGTGAGATCTTCCTCGCTCTTGCCTAGCTTGCGGAACATGGCATACGCCATGATGTTGACTGCGGCGCCTCCATCTACTAGTAGTCTGGTGACGGGTCGCCCGTCAACGTATCCTTTGAGAAATAGCGCCTTGAGATGTTGCCGTTTTTCTTCTTCTGGTTTCTCAAAAGTAGCCGTCATCGGCTCTAACACCAGTTGTGCCATTTGTTCTTCCATTCTTGTCGCTTTGTCTCGATCGTCAGACGCCATGAATTCCATCAGCAATATGAACACCATGTTGATGTCGGCTGCCGATTCTTGATCGTCTGCTCCTTGGCTGTTGTTTTTCTTTGGGCGCCAAACCTGAGACTTAACGTTTCTTTTCTCCGGCACCTGTCTCTGCTCTTCTTCTTGTTGTTCCCACTGGCGCAAGCGTTGGATCCTCCATTTCTGAGATCTGGAGAGGCCATCAGGACACCACCTGGGGTTTACTGGCTTAGCCGATGATCTGGCGTGCTCCCAATCTGGTTCCCTTCCTAGGGGTTTTTCATCTGACACCCTATCATCAGCCATCTCTTCCAGCCGATCGTGCACGCTGATTCTGCCCCCCAGTCCATCCTGTTGGTTGATCCTGCTTTTTGACCGGTGGTACTGGTCAACTCTGCCCCCCAGCCGATCATGCACTGAAATGCGCTGTCCCTCTTGTTCGCGCTGATTTCTGCTGATCGGCTCTGATCCTCTATCCCTAGAGCATGACCTCGGGCGATCGTTGCAACTCAATCCGTTACACTCAGAACAGTTATCGGCTGACGGCAATCTGATGTTATTCTCCCAGCAATGGATGAAGAACGGACATTGCCAGTGGTCTTCATGCCGGCGTATTATCTCGTCGTAGTATCTTGATTGCTCCTGCTGCTGCCGATATTTGCTGAGCAAGAACTGGGAGGTGACGGGTTTGCGTGGTCGTTCTAACCCCCGCCTGTTCCTTTTGATCTCGTCTGCTGTAATCTGCCTCCTGGGATCGACGGCGCCGCCCTTTCTTGCCGATTCTGACGTCAGCACCTTGGTTTGACGTGAATTTCCCCCCGTGTCAACCATGTTAGCCGGAAAGGGATGCTGATTTATCTTCATCGGCTTTGCCGATTTAGCCGGGATTTCAAATTTGAGCCTCCCCTGCTCGATGGCCGATTGTATCTGCTGACGGAAGACTTTGCATTCATTCGTATCATGAGACGTGGTGTTGTGCCACTTGCAGTACTTCATCTTCTTGAGTTGATCGGCCGTAGGGATGGTATGGTACTGAGAAAGCTTAATTTGCCCTTCCTGGAGTAATAAGTCAGAAATTTTATCGGCTTTTGATGTGTCAAAACCGAATGTCTCTGGCTCTGTTTTTCCGAAAGGGCATGATATTGGTTTTTTGCCTTTCACCTACTCTGCCAGGCCGATTTCCTCTTCTCCATCCGATTCAGATCCTTCTATATATGCCACCTTCTTCTGGAAATTCCTCCGTTGCTCAAACGGACGGACTTCCTGTCCTGCCAATCGGTGAACGATCTGGCTTAGACTTTCAAACTCCTGCGAAGCATATCTTTCCTTGATTTGTGGCAGGAGGCCCTGGAAAGCGATATCGGCCAACTGTGCATCGGTTAGAGCCAGACTATAGCATTTGTTTCTGACTTCTCTGAACCTCTGTATATATCCAGTTACTGGTTCATCGCTTCTCTGTCTGAGGCTGGTTAAATCTGAGAGCTTCATCTCATGTACTCCTGCGTAGAAGTACTTGTGGAACTGTTTCTCCAGATCGGCACAAGCAACAATAGAATTTGGTGGCAAAGTGGTGAACCACTTGAAGGCCAATCCGGACAGAGACGATGAAAATAGCCGCACCCTCAAAGCATCTTGCGTGGCAGCTTCTCCGCACTGGATGATGAACCTGTTGATGTGCTCCACGGTGGATGTATCATCCAGCCCTAAAAATTTGGTGAAATCGGGCACCTTGTATCGGTGTGGAAATGGCAGCAAGTCATAGGCCGATGGGTATGGCGTCTTGTATATGTAAGTCTGCACTTTTGGCTTCAACCCAAACTGGTCTTGAATCACTCCTGCTATTCTTGCCGTCAAGTCCACCTGTTGCTGATGAACGACCGTTCGCGGTGCCGGCATATGTTGAAGGGCTGGTATGACTGGGTGATGAATCGAAGCATGCGGTGAATTTTGCTGAGCAGCTGATAGTTGATGGCGAAGTGAATCCGCCGCTCCATCGTATGTCATCATTGGCGCCGTGCTTCTGAATGCTTCTACAGCACTTGCCCCCCTGCCGATTTCTGATGAGATTGGCTGATACTGAGGGACCGTCGGCCGGACGACCGATTGGTGAGACGCCTGGATTGGATAGCTTCCATGCCCGGTTGATGGATCGGGGAAAGCCGTTGTCGCCAATAACCCCCAGGGTACTGAGCTTGTGGGCAGCGATTGTACAGAAGCAATCTGGACGGGTTGAAGTGGTGTCTGTGATGGGAAACATGGAGCACCGCTGTACCTTGGAGATGCTGGAGGCAACGGAGTGTTGTACCCCTCGCGTTGCGTCAATATCGGCTGAGGAGCCGATTGGGATGTGCACGGTAAGCTTCTGGCTGGCAGCGTGATCGGCTGGGCATACGCTGGTCCCTGATAGCCTTGAACTGCTCCGCTAGCCAGAGAGCTGATGACGGCGTTATACACCATGTTGGTCATCACTGAGGATTGGTCGATGAATGCGTGGTAGACGGACTGTTGGATCATATCGGACATCTTGCCCGAGCCCTCAGCAATGGTGATGTGGCGGGGAACTGGAATAGGAGCCTTCTTGACAGCCTCCCCACTTCTGGTATGACTGAACGACTGCAGATACATCTTCTTATAATCTTCTAGATGTTTAGCTAATTCTTCCCTCTGATCGTCCTTGAGATCCGCTTCTCTGACCTCAATGATGCTACCGTCGGAAATCTCTACGTTCTTTGACATATCGGATCTTGAAAGCGTCCCACCGAGCGTGCCAAATGTGTGTTGGCGCTAAAATCGGCCAGATGAGAATCGGCCGATGGTCTTCAGCGTCGGACACACGACCCGGGAGAATCTGCTTAGCTCCTGTTCGGGTTATCGCCCTGGTGCGGTTCGCGCGGCGTGCCAGTCAATCTGACCTGTTGATTGACAAGGAAATAAGAGTATTAAATTCTAGGCGCTCCGATCGGCTGGAGTTCTGATTTATCCTGAAGAGCGCGTCGGCGAATCGGCCGATTTGCTGTAAAGATGATCGGCTATGGATCAGCCGATAATCGTGTAATAATTGTAAAGAAGACTGCTGGAGCGATCTAAACAATTAGTACAGAGGCAATACTTGAAATAGATCTAATCGGCTGTAAGGTGACAAATCGAAGAAGAATGATGACGAAGCCGATTACTCTGATTTCAAGCTGGATAACTGGTGATAATACTAGAACAACAGGTAAAACTTGCAATTCTAGTAAATATCGATAACTGGTGAATAAATCCAAACGAAACCACAACGATGCGCCCGTAGTTAAAGCTCGGATATTACTCGATAAGCGGAACCTACCAATTGGCCGGAGATCAAGTTGATGCAGTACTGCCAATCCGTACGAACTCGTGAAAGAAGAAAAGGTATTGGCAAAGTCGCCGACTTGAAAGTAAATTGCTGGAAAAAGTAGAAGTATTGTTGTTGATTAATGTGTTGATGTCTTGCAAAGCCCTAACGACTCCTATTTATACCCTAACAACTAGGACTCCTGGTCGATTACGACTTGTTACAACCTTATTTAAAAACAGGAAAACTACTATATCTATAATATCTTAAAAAGGAAACGGACTCCCGCAGAATCTTCCGCCGCCGTCTCCTAATCCAATCAGGACTTTTTTCAATTGCTTCCTGACCGACTTAGCGTCGCTCTGTTGACCAACTTTTGACCAGCACCCTCCGAAGTAGTCCCATCCTGTCGGCGCAAGCTGCATCACCAATCGGCCGATTTTCAACTGTTACCTCAATCGGCCGATCCCTTACTGTAGCCTTCAGATCTGCCACATCGGCCAATCTTCTCCTCCTGACGCTGATTCAACACGTGTCAAAATCTGGCCTCAACAGAAACTAGAAAAACTCTAAATATAAAAGTTGTAGGGAATTTAAAAATCTACAACTTTTGTTTTAGTAAAAAGTTCATTTGAGCCACGGTTTAAAATTTATTTTAAATTCAAGACTACTAGGATTTGAATTACTAGTCATTTCCTTGTGTTAAAGTTTGAATTTGCAAATGGTGTTTGAAGTACACTTTGTAAGGTAATAAAATATGAGTGTATTTTTATACTACATTTGTCATGAAATGTGGAGCATGAAAAGGTTATAAACACAAAAGAACAGAACTCAGATACATGCATACATACACATGCACATACACATTCATACACATGCATATGCACACACATAATTAAATGCATTGTTTTAATGATTCTAGGTTATTATGCATGATGCACATACACATTCATACTCATGCTTAGGATTTTAAACACCTAGGGTGTTACATTGCTTTTCTAGATCAGCCCACGTGATGATGGAGTTAGCCGACAGTGAAGAAAACCACGTGAAAGCCGCTCCAGATAGAGAGAGCGGGAACAAACGAATCTTCAAGGCATCACTATCGGAGGCTTCTCCACATTGGACCAGAAACTTACTGATGTGCTTGATCATTGTCACATTATCCTGGCCAGAGAACTTGGCGAAATCTGGCACTCAGTATCGGTGAGGCATAGCAATTTGACCATAAGCTTTGGGGTAGGGCCTTCAGTACATGTACGTTGGCTCCTTAGGCTTCAATCCGAATTGATTTCTCATCACATTGACTATCTCGCTAGCCCAATCAATATCCTAGAGGCCATTTTCATGTTGCTGGATCACCAGCTACGGCTGCTGCACCAGGGGCTGAAGTTGATGAACCAAATGCGGTTGAATGGGTGCTTGCGATTGGTAGCCTCCCTGTGGACCTGCCTGATTTGCCATTGGCTGAGGAACCAAAGAACCTTGTTGATAACCATTTGCCTGTGGCTGGTACAGAACCATCGGCTGCAAGGCCGATGCTGGCGAATGGAGTCCACCGGTCTGTAATGAGAAGACCAGCAGCTAGGTCGAAAGTGCTTGTGGCTGCGTACCCTGGACTAAGCCACCTGCACTCGGAACCTGATGAGTCTAAACAGATGCCTCTGTGCTAGTTGGGATCATATATTCAGGAGGGATCCCTAGAGATGGGTCGGGGATGAAACAAGCAGGGACGTTGAATGAACCACCATGTGCCAATGCTGCCACCATCGGCGAAGAAGGCGTAAACACCGGAGACGTCTGGACTAGAGATGCCATCGGCTGGTTCGTATGCGTTTTGAGTATGTATGGTGGCACTGGTTAGCTTCCGATGCTCGGCATCACCGTGCTGAGTGGTGGTGGTTGGGACCCGAAGCCTGCCATAGCAGCGTTCCCAGCTCTAGCTGCTACTGTGGCCGATGACTCTGGTTGAGAGTAGCACGGCCCTTTGTAACCCATCTACAGACCGCCGACCATAGTCTCCCTAACACCATTCTGAATTGAATTCATCAAGATGTTCGACTGGTTGATCATTGCATGTTGCATAGCTTGATCGAACATTTCTTGGAACTTGGCTGAGTCTTCGATGACTGTGACTTCTCGTGGCTTTGGGAAGGCAGTTTTCTTTATGGCCTCACCTCTTTTGGTGATACTAAAGCCTCCGAGGCAGGCTTGCTTGTAATCTTCTATTGCCTTCTCCAACTACTGCTTCTGGGTGACGTTGAAATCTTCCTCGGTGACCTTGAGGATGTTATCATCGTCCACCTCGGATGGCTTCTGGATGGTCATGGTGAAGTTGTTGATTTGTCCCACCGGGCATGCAACAAGCATGTTGACGCAAAAAACCAGCGATCGGCTTCTTAAGTGACCACACACGAGGACCTAAGAGATTTGTTTTACTCCGGCGTAGGGTCCAATTAGCTTCGTGTAGGTGCTAGGCGTGCCAGTCAATTTGACGTGTAATTGACGAGGAATAAGGCAATCGTCAAATACTAGAACGTATCGGCTGGATTTCCAAAACATTCCAAAAGGGTATCGGCCAGAAGCTTGATACAGATATAATAAGAAATCGGCTAAGAAACAGCCGATTCTACTGTGAAGCAATACCGATTACTCAGTACTACTTTACGAACAACACTTAGATTCAAATCTAATCGGCTATAACGCAAAATAATAAAACGTAACTACATCCGATAGAAAACCTAAGATCTAACCTGGATAACTTGTGATAAAACTAAACTACACAATATTAAACGAATCAACCTTGCAAAGTATAGAAAATACCTATAACTGGTGAGTAAATAGATCGAGAAGGAAGCGATGCGCCATCAATCAAAGATCTAGTTTGCTCGATGAACACGGAACTTACCAGCAAGTTAGAGATCGAAGCGATGCAGCCCTGCTATAGGAAGAACTCATCGAAAAGAAAAAATTATGAGACTAGGGTTTGGCGAAGTCACCGATAATGAAGAAACGAGTTTGTTGTATTGATGTGTGATGATTTTGATTACAAGCCCGTAGGCCAATATGATGAGGACATCACTACCATTGATACAACCATGCCTTGTGCTCAGCAAGGACCATTGATTCGAGATCGAGCACGACAACTCAATTATCAGGTAAAGTTGTTTCTTGCTGTCCAAACAAGTTCTTCTCTGAATGGGGTACTACTAAATCTTTGTGATGTTTTTCTTATGCCTAGGAACTTGGGACATGAACCAGATTGGAGGGAGAGCAACAAAAACAAGAATGTGAGTTCGGACCTGCAGGCAGCCAATTCGGACGATCAATTCGGACCACCAGGCATCCATTTCGGACCATGACATTTCGGACTGTCAGTTCGAACCTCCAGGCAGCGCCAGATTGAGATGGCCATAACTCATCACTGCGGAGGTTGTTTGAGACCCATGGGTACTTGTTGGAAAGGTGCTGAAGTCTACTTTCAGATGGATCTAACTTTTATTTCAAAATTCCACCGAAGCTGTTCAGAATTGACAAAACAATGATCGGACTTATAGTCCTGGGCTGAGTCCCTTGTATCTCGTCCAGCCCACTAGGGGCCCATTTTAGGTTAGGTTTTCGACCCCAGTACCCTCCTGGCTGCCTTCCCACCTATATAAACTAGTAGACGCCACCAAGAAACACTTGGGTTTTGTTTTGTTGTAAGTTTAGCTGCTGCTATTTCCCGGTGATCGCGTGTGTCCATTAGACCACCCGTTAGCTTGATTCAGAACCCCAACTTCGTGTGTATCAGATTTATCCCTTGGGCAAGGTCTGCGTGCTGTTTGCTTATCCACTTGTTCCTGCTTGTTCTTCAATTTGCTTGCAGGTTCAAGGTTGCTCTTGGCACAGCAAGAACAACACAAATCGGAGGCAGTATAACTGTTGCTAAGGCGCAACCCCTTGTGGTGTTGTAGTCGGACAGTACAACGTCGATCCTCCACCAAATCGAGTTATCCCGCCACTCTCATCAAAAGGTCAGGAACAAACCCAAGCGGGTTCTATCACAATATTTATAGCCTAAGCTAACAAACCCTAGCGATCACGACACAACATCACTTAACTCAAAAGACTCGGACTCCACACGATAACTTACTGGAATGGGCTATTAGCGTTAATTCCGTTCCATCGGCTGCGACGCATCTTGGATAATTGGTCGTCTCCTCTGCTTCAGCATCGGCCAGTCCCATCACCCTCCTCCCTTGCCTTATCTTTGACCAGACCGTGTCAAAAAATGGTGTTAACAGTCACTATAAAATTGCAATCCAGTTACTACTGGTTGCAACTAGTTACGGCTCAACTGCAACCCTCTTGCTACACTGGTTGCAACCATATATGTTCCAACTATACCTGATTATTGTGACATGATGCAAATAGTACACATCGTTATACCTAGTCGCAACTCGATACTAGACAGAGTTGGATCTTGTTTTGTTAAGCATATTCTTTTGAATAAGATGCAACAAATGGTTTGTTAATCAGACCTACGATTGAGGAGAAAATTTGTTTGAATGAATCGAACCAACAAAATTTTCAATCCATGCATGCATGCAGACTGGTGGAATTTTTATGCTACGTCACTTTTCATGGTTGGCGGGTGATAAAAATCAATTAGAAAATACACATACATGTTCCGTCGGGTGCACTAGGTGGTTCAGCCTAACGCGCCCACTAGCCTGGGTGCATTCTGTACCATAACACTATATATATATGACCGGTCTATTTAGCTCAATGCAAGCTGAATAATATATTCAGCGCTCCCGGAGCTCTGGCGAACCATAGGGCCGTAAAAATTAAAGTTTTGCATACTCGGACCGTGAAAACTACCTCCAACGTTACTGCATAGCTGCTTGGTCTCCACCATAAATTACTCTATTGTGTAATTTTACGCTAGATGGATGTTCTGGCTGGAGCTCCTACGTGATAGATGTTCGATGTTATGGCCGGAGCTCCGACGAGTGCCCTTGGCCGTAAAAACAGATTGGTGCCGCAACCGTAAAAATAGTAGTGTCATCCGAGAAGTAATTTTTAAGTTTGATAATGGGAGAGATGATAAGAAAAAGTATGTGAGATAAATATCGAAAAGGTAATTATTGCTAGTTAGCCCTAAAAGTAATTTTAGTACAATAGAGAAATAGACTGTAAGTGGAATATGAGTGGAATAGTAGTTATATATATATGTATGGTCGGATGAGAGTTTCTAGGATCTATTGTTGTTTCTAGCGAGACGCGTTATGATTAACGTGTACTAGGGACCTTTCAGTTAGCTAGTAAGATTTATTAACTGTGGTTATCAGTATTTGCATGTGAATTTCGCCATTTCGGTAGGATGGAAATGATCCGAAAGCCTTGACCTGTGTACACTAGTGGATGCACAAGATACCTTGGTCACCAAACCTTGTAGCTAGGGAACCATCATGTGGCCAAGGCATCGGCGAGCCATGCTCTCGCGACCCCACACCCACCTCTATATAAACATACCGTGCACCCATCCTCGCCCCTCACCACCATCTTATCTCACACTAGTAATAGACGAGCAGGGCCGGCCGAGGGGCGACAGGGCGATGGACCTGGCCGGCGAAATCCAAAGGGTGGTGAGCATGCGGCGGGACAGCGGTGGCTCCGTGTGGCGTAGCAGGAACGACGTGTTCTCGCGCTCGTCGAGGGAGGCGGACCACGTCGACGACGAGGAGGCGCTGCGCTGGGCGGCGCTGGAGAAGCTGCCCACGCGCGACCGCGTGCGGCGCGCCATCCTCGTCCCGCCTGCTGGAGACGCCGCCGCCGGCGCCGAGGGGGTGGTGGACGTGGACGTGCTCAGCCTCGGCCCCGGCGAGCGGCGCGCGTTGCTGGAGCGCCTCGTGCGCGTCGCCGACGAGGACCACGAGCGCTTCCTCGTCAAGCTCAGAGAGCGCCTCGAGAGGTACTACACGCCTGATGAGTGACTTGCTTTGATGCATGTACCGTATGGTGGGCTGGTGGCCTGGACCTGAACCTGAACTGATGAGATCATCATGGATCATCGATCGCGCAGGGTCGGGATCGACATGCCGACGATCGAGGTGCGGTTCGAGCACCTGGACGTGGAGGCGGAGGTGCGCGTCGGCAGCAGCGGGCTCCCCACCGTCCTCAACTCCATCACCAACACGCTCGAGGAGGCAGCCACCGCGCTGCACCTGCTGCGCAGCAGGAAGCGCAAGATGCCCGTCCTCCACGACGTCAGCGGCGTCATCAATCCCCTCAGGTACCATGCGTGTCTTGTACTATCCTATATGGTTCTTCGATTAATTCTGGTTCAGGACCATGCAAGGGATTATCATGTCATTAGGCTCTCTCTACCATCAAATAAATCATCGTTTTTCCTAATTAATTTGCCCCGTACTTGTTGGTACGCCCGTGTCGTGCAGGATGACTTTGTTGCTAGGCCCGCCCGGGTCAGGCAAGACCACCTTGCTGCTCGCGCTGGCCGGGAGGCTCGACAAGGACCTCAGGGTTTCCGGCAGGGTGACCTACAACGGGCACGACATGGAGGAGTTCGTCCCCGAGCGGACGGCCGCCTATATCAGCCAGCACGACCTCCACATCGCGGAGATGACAGTGAGGGAGACGCTCGCCTTCTCCGCGCGCTGCCAGGGTGTGGGATCCCGCTTTGGTGCGTCCATGAACGACTCCTCGAGTCCTCGTCATACACCTGGTTTTTTTCTTTCATCTCCCTTTAATTCTTGCTTCTAACAGATATGCTCATGGAGCTGACGAGGCGAGAGAAGGCCGCGAATATCAAGCCTGATGCTGATATTGATGCATTCATGAAGGCAAGATTTTGTATACACAAACCAGACCCAGCATGAACACGACCCACAAGATTTTTGTTTTTCTGTCTTAAATAAATTAAAGGATGACCCAGTTTAACTTTTCTGCTCAAAATTATCTCAGGCTTCTGCAGTCGGAGGACATGAGGCCAATGTGGTCACTGACTATATCCTCAAGGTTCATGCATCTTTTACCCATAATAAGGCTTTGTAACTTTACATCAAATTTTCTCTAAATCTGTTCCTACTTTACAGTCTACTACTTGCTGCAGATACTGGGGCTAGAGCTATGTGCGGACACGATGGTAGGGGACGAGTTGCTTAGGGGCATCTCCGGTGGACAACGGAAGCGTGTCACCACCGGTAAAAAGACTAGAATGAACTAACCACGCACTCAGCTCAAGAACATCAGCTCTACTGAGCGTCGTTCTGAACAATTTTTTATCTGGATGTATGTAAAATCCTGTAGGTGAGATGCTGGTCGGGCCGGCCAGGGTGCTTTTCATGGACGAGATCTCAACCGGTCTCGACAGCTCAACCACGTTCCAGATTGTGAACTCGCTCAGGCAGTCCATCCATATCCTCGGCGGCACCGCCGTCATCTCCCTGCTGCAGCCTGCGCCCGAGACCTACAACCTGTTCGACGACATCATCCTGCTCTCGGATGGCCAGGTCGTGTACCAGGGTCCCCGGGAGGACGTGGTTGGCTTCTTCGAGTCTATGGGGTTCAGATGCCCTGAGAGGAAGGGTGTCGCAGACTTCTTGCAAGAAGTACGACGTAGAATATTGATCACCAACATCTTTTTACATTCATCTTCTAAAGATAATGATAGGTTATCTCGGGTTTTATTTTGTTCTTTTTTATTGAGCAGGTGACTTCGAGGAAAGATCAGAGACAGTACTGGGCACGGTCAGACAAGCCCTATAGGTTTGTTCCGGCCAAGGAATTCGCGACTGCTTTCAAGTCCTACCACACTGGGATGGCTCTAGCAAAGGAGCTCTCCGTGCCGTTCGACAAGAGCAAGAGCCATCCAGCTGCACTGACCACCACGAGGTACGGCGTGAGTGCCAAGGCGTTGCTCAAGGCCAACATAGACCGGGAGATACTTCTCATGAAGAGGAACTCTTTCATTTATATGTTCAGAACATTCCAGGTAATTGCAGTCCGTACAAAATGGTTTATTAGCGTCCAAGGGATAAACAAAAGCAACATGATTGACTCGGTGACTCCTTGCATTGGTTCTCTTCTTGCTCTTCAGTTGACACTAATGTCACTCATCGCAATGACTGTCTTCTTCCGCACAAAGATGAACCATGACTCGGTGATAAGTGGGGGCATCTATATGGGGGCTATGTTCTTTGGCATCCTTATGATCATGTACAACGGATTCTCTGAACTTGCACTCACTGTCCTCAGGCTCCCTGTATTCTTCAAGCAGAAGGACCTCCTTTTCTATCCGGCATGGGCGTACACTTTACCATCATGGATCCTTAAATTCCCGATAACCTTGATGGAGGTTTGCGGATATGTTTTCTTGACATACTATATCATTGGCTACGACCCAAATGTTGGAAGGTGAGATTTATTGGGAAGTTTACGTGTCATATTTGAAAGAATACAATGTGTGGGAGAATGAATTCAATTCCTTAGAATGTGCTGCAAACATATATGTAGAATCTCTAGTTACGTCTGGTTAGAGTTCTATTACAATGTGTAATCAAACAATATTATTTTGCAACTATTTTTTTCTTTAACTCTGGCAGTGTTTTGTAAATGCTCTAACAGCACTAGTTGCCCACAGGTTCTTCAAACAGTATCTGATAATGTTGGCAATTAACCAAGTGGCAGCGTCACTCTTTCGATTAATCGGTGGGGCAGCAAGGAACATGATCGTAGCAAATTTCTTTGCAATGCTCATTATGATGACTTTCATGGTCGTAAATGGTTTCATTCTGATAAGAGGTAAAATCTCATCTTACTACCAGAAGAAATGGTTAAATTCATCCTTCATTTGCCCATACTCCATTGTGTATATTTCTACAGATAACGTGAAAAAGTGGTGGATCTGGGGCTACTGGATATCCCCACTCATGTATGTGCAGAATGCCATCACAGTGAATGAGTTTTTGGGGCATAGCTGGGATAAAATTTTGAATAGCACTGTGTCCAACGAGACTCTCGGTGTGCAAGTCCTTAAGTCCCATGGCGTGTTCCCGGAAGCCAAGTGGTACTGGATAGGCTTTGGTGCATTGCTCGGATTCACCTTGTTGTTCAATGCTCTCTTCACTCTTGCCCTTACATTCCTTAGGCGTAAGGATCTTCTGAGCTTGCTTTGTCACTCTATTGTTTCTTGGATTTTACAAAATCTGACCCTGAGAAGACGACACTTTTTCTTGTTATTTTTCCAGCATATGGAAACCCCACTTCATCAATATCTGAAGAGGAGCTAACGCAGAAGCAATCCAATGTGAAAAATGGGATTCTTGATGCCAATCCCTTGATGTCTAGAAGAACTGTTCAGCCAATAGGAGAGAACACTGAAACTAATTTAGAAATGTTGGAAGATGATTCTGGCCCAGCTCAAAAGGGGATGGTTCTCCCATTTCGCCCACTCTCTCTCACCTTTGATGACATTCGCTACTCTGTTGATATGCCACAGGTAAAAACATAGAATGTTGCTTCTATATATAGTATTATGAAACTTGATCAAATTTATCACTAGTTTGTAATGTTTGGTACAAAACCAAATTCAGGAAATGAAAGCACAAGGTGTAGTTGATGACCGCTTGGCACTCCTTAAAGGCGTTAGTGGATCTTTTAGGCCAGGTGTGTTGACCGCTCTGATGGGTGTCAGTGGCGCAGGCAAGACAACGTTGATGGATGTATTAGCAGGGAGAAAGACTGGCGGATACATTGAAGGAAATATAAGTATTTCAGGATACCCAAAGAATCAAGAGACATTCGCTCGTGTATCTGGATATTGTGAACAGAATGATATCCACTCACCACAACTGACAGTATCTGAGTCATTGCTTTTCTCTGCATGGCTCCGCCTCCCTAAGGATGTAGATTCGAACAAAAGAAAGGTCAGTGCTGTAAGTTAGTTGTCATTTTAAGCCAAGTATTATGTAGATAGTGATTTAACTTTGCCCATGCAGATGTTCATCGAGGAGGTGATGGAGCTTGTAGAGCTCAAACCACTGAGAGATGCTTTGATTGGACTTCCTGGAGTAAATGGTTTGTCAACAGAGCAGAGGAAGAGACTGACGATTGCTGTAGAACTTGTTGCAAATCCGTCGATCATCTTCATGGATGAGCCAACCTCAGGGCTCGATGCACGGGCAGCAGCAATTGTGATGAGGACGGTTAGGAACACTGTTGACACTGGGAGAACTGTGGTCTGCACGATACATCAGCCTAGCATTGGCATATTTGAAGCATTTGATGAGGCGAGTGATATTTTAGCTGGGAGATGATATTTCAGGCACCTTTGTTTCCAGACCTTGAACTAATTTACAAGATCTATCTATAATATTTGCAGCTTTTTCTGATGAAGCGGGGTGGAGAAGAGATCTATGCCGGTCCATTGGGTCATCATTCTTCCGAGCTGATCAAGTATTTCGAGGTATTTAATTGACGTGATATATAATAGATGAACCTCAATAGAAGTGCTCAGTTAGTTCTTCATTATTATTGCATATGAGATCGATCGACTTGGCTTACAATCCAGGGGATTCAAGGTGTCAGCAAAATTAAAGATGGATACAATCCAGCAACATGGATGCTGGAAGTGTCAACCATCTCCCAAGAACAGGTGTTAGGTGTTGATTTCAGTGACTTATACAAGAAATCCGAACTCTACCAGTAAGTAACATATTGCAATAAACCTTTTTCTTACATGATGCAACTTCTCCGGATAATTTTTGCAGCAGCAGATCGCTGAAACATTGGCATTGCCATTTACAGGAGGAACAAGGCCTTGATAAAGGAACTGAGCCAACCGGCACCGGGTTCGAGCGACCTGTATTTCCCTACCAAGTACTCGCAGCCTTCCTTGACGCAGTGCATGGCCTGCCTGTGGAAACAGAACCTGTCGTACTGGAGGAACCCACCTTACAACGCCGTCAGGTTCATCTTCGCCACGGTTACAGCGCTTCTTTTCGGCACCGTGTTCTGGGACCTTGGGGGCAAAACGTAATAAGCCCTGATACACGTTGTATATTATATTATAATCCTATTCATATATATTTCGCATCTGTATTATATTTAATCCTTCAGGGAGCGGTCAAGGGACCTGTTCAACGCCTTGGGGTCCATGTATGCCGCGGTGCTGTTCCTTGGTGTCTCGAATTCGATCTCTGTTCAGCCGGTGGTGGCCGTTGAGCGGACGGTCTTCTACCGCGAGAGAGCTGCCGGCATGTACTCGCCGTTCCCTTATGCGTTTGGGCAGGTGAATGGATCCCATTATTCCTGCAGCTAGCTGCTTGTTCTTCCTGCATTCTTTGAGAGAATGAAGGATATACAGATGCTGATGATCAGGTCGTTCCATTTCATCAGGTCATAATCGAGCTCCCGTACGCGTTGGTCCAGGCCACCGTGTACGGGGTAATAGTGTACGCGATGATCGGGTTCGAGTGGACGGCTGCCAAGTTCTTCTGGTACCTCTTCTTCATGTACTTCACGCTGCTCTACTTCACCTACTACGGCATGATGTGCGTCGGCCTCACGCCCAACTACAACATCGCCTCCATCGTCTCCACGGCATTCTACAACATCTGGAACCTCTTCTCAGGGTTCTTTATCCCCCGCCCAGTAAGTTCGTTCGCTCCATCAACTTGCAATTGCAAGGTGCCTGAACAATTCTTTTTCTTTATTGTTAATTTGGGATTGTGTCTGAACGCAGAGAACGCCAATCTGGTGGAGATGGTACTGCTGGGTATGCCCCGTGGCGTGGACGCTGTATGGGCTCGTCGTCTCGCAGTACGGCGACATCACCACGCCCATGGAGGACTACCGGCCGGTGAAGGTGTTCCTGGAGGACTACTTCGACTTCAAGCAGAGCTGGCTGGGGTGGGCGGCCGCCGTTGTCGTGGCTTTCAGCGTGCTCTTCGCAGCATTGTTCGCCTTTGCCATCATGAAGCTCAACTTCCAGAAAAGATGACGCTGGCATTTTTTAACACAGATCGATGACGTACGTTCAGTGGATCGCATGCAAATACTTGTGCTCTGCGTATAATATAAATGGAGTGAACCGTCAGTTGCTGAAGCTTCTCACGTCTCTTATGTACTATTCCGTACAGTATGTCTATCCGTAGACAGTAAGACCATAGTAGTACAATCTAGTAAAGACTGTGACCAAGTATCCCTTGAAAATTAGTGTAGAACACCTTATAATCTGTCGTTTTTATGTTAGTCGGTGACTCTTTCTGTATGCCTACAATATTTGAAGAATATTACCGAAAATATAAATTTGATGTGTCTTATATGATATATATGTTTGCGTGGAATAAACCAATATAAAAAAGAAAAAAGTCCAATCTACACCGTCTAATTATCATACTTAACAAATTTGGCACTCTAGATTCTAGATGGTTTCAAAGGTGGATTTCTAACCTGGCAGATCAGCGAAATTTCATGTTTGATCACTTCTGCGGTCCTTCGTCGGATCTCGGTGGATGTTAGTGCCAACTCTGCAGCCTGGGGGCATGGCGACACCACAGGGGGCAGCAAAGGCAGCTAGCTCGCCTCCGGTTGACTGAGTGTCCTTAGAGGAGTCGGAGGAGTCCGGCATCGGGTTTCTTAAAAGAAGCTGCCTCCTCCTTGCACGTCCGCGATTCACGCCTCGACTCCTTGCACCCCCGCGATTCACGTCTTGGCTGGCCCTTCACACCTCGCCACGTCGCACAGGAGCCGTGGAAAGCTTTCAGCGAGCCAACGCGCAGGAAACAAAGGGGCCAATGGTAACTTTTCAGGCTGGGTGCTCTCGGACCACTGTGGACTACACACGCGACGATGGCCATATGCTCAGCCTCCCGTCGCAGATGGCATAGAATAAGTTCAGCTTTGTGCATGACACCAGAGTAGAGCACGCCTATGGTGGACCCCGTCTTATCCTTTTTCCCTCTCTGTTGCTCTCCGTCCAACCATCTCTCGCGAGCTCCTCCTCCTCCTCCTCCTCCTCCTCCGCCGCCGCCTCTGTACCCTGAGGGGACCCGGCCGTCGCACTGCTCCGGCCCACAACCCCTGCTCCATTTGAGGTCTCTCTGTTGCGCCCCGCTCGTGCGTCCCGGGGGACCGTATCCTCTGTCTACTCGTTGCGCGCCCGCTGCCGGGCAGGACCTTCTCCTTTGCGCCTGCGCTCATGGGCAGCGACCGTGGTGCTGCCGCTGCCGCTGCACGCAAGCGCTCTTGTGAGGTCCTCAACCCTGCTTTCTGCGCGCTCGAGGCGGAGTCCAAGATGAGCCCCCCTCTGCTCTGCTCTTGACCGCATCGCCCGAAGTCTGGCGCTCAGCCTCATCACCTGGATGACTCCAACGCTTTCGTTTCTTCTTGCCCCGCAGCCTATCCACGCAACCCTCAAGGCCGAGCCCTGTGTCCGCTGCCTCAGTCTTCAACTGCAGTGCGTGTTCAAGGCTTCTACTGAGCCTACCGGCTACTTTAACTTGGCTGTGTTTGGATGGGCAAAATTGTGAGTTCACTAGCATCAGTTTCTTCTGAATTTGTGCACGCTTGGGGTGATAAATTCGAAGAACAGGCAGCTCGTGATGATTCCCAAACCTTGAGTTGAATGTTTTCATAATTATGGTTAACGTTCAGCATATTGCTTCTTTCTTTTGGTTTTTTCAGCTGTTTGATTGATCTTTTCAGACTTTTATTGTTGTCGTGATTTTTCTTGGCAGGAGGGAATCGTTAAGAGTGGTGAGAATATGCCTTAATCCTGTCTCTTGCTATCATGCTAATAATCAGAGTTTGATGCCTACAAATGCTACTGGACTGCTCTTTCATGTGAATTACATCTATGTTCAGATGCGCAGGCACGTAAAGAATCCACTCTAATATAGTTTGACATACTACTTGGCCAGGGAATCAAAGATGATTCAGCTTTTTCTGGTTTTCTCCTTGCCTTGTCTCCTGACCATGACAACATGTAATTACTCTGGCCCATTTAAAGTGAGAGGGCAGAGCACCTGTTCCTAGAAAACGATAATATGTCCGTGACCATCACTAGATGGTCCAAAATTGATACGGCCATACATCTGTTTTCAGCCTTCTCATTTAAACAAACGTAGAGTGCAAAGAAAACTCAGTACCTATGTGTGTAGCAGAATACCACATTATCTCCAATTTGATTTAAGATGTCCATGTCATTTAAGATCTCTAATTTTGTACTTTTAGCATTTAGATGATTGCCCATAAATTCCTTTACCTTTCAAATTTGAAATAACATCACTTAACAACTCATTTCCAAGAGTATATATTTATATGCATATCCTAGCATCATATAATAGAATTTCACCTCTTCTTTTCCTTATGCTGAATAATATAGGTTTTTAGTTATAAGTTGTCGATTTCTTATAGAGAACATATTTTGTGTAGACAGACTTGATAGAGAGGTCACAAGTAATACCGCTTACAAATATAGATGCCTTTGATTTCGAGCAAATTGGTGAGCCAAAAGTTCAGTGTCCAAAATCATGTGTGCATTTAAGCTGAGGTAGATTCATTTCTTCCTTCTGAACCATCATATACTTTTGGCTGCAATTAAGAGAGACTAGAAGAGACTGCATCATACCAAACAGAGTATATTTTCTCCCTCTCTATGTCATGGTGGTCAAGTAAAATAGCTAGCATTGATTGGCACCAATCCCACCACGGTGTTGCAACTGTATAGTGGTCTTTCGATATGGATCTTTCAGATGATGCCATATCTAAATGTCTGCCATGTTGCATATGGATCAAGTTAACTTCACTTGCAATGGTTGAAACAAGAAACCTAGCATAAAAGTCATTTTTTTAGGCTATGTCTATATGTATGTTTCTAACTAAGGTGCAATCTGTATGTGATACTTATGTAGGAGGGATCCCAAATACTGACTGCATCATGGTACCTATGAATTATTTGCCTGTAAGAAATCTCACTAGAATTGCTTTATGTCAGGTTAAGATATGGATTGTGGGAACAGAAAATGCATTGATGTCTTTTCAGGGGAAGTATAAAGTCATTTTCATGATTGTCATTTTAGTTCTTTTTAAACTGGCATGTTGCAAAGATATTGTAAATTTAGTTCCATGCATTGCTTGATCAATTAAGGTACCCTTTTAGAAAAAAGACTGTTGTTTTGTTTAGTAGAGCATGTAGATTATGCTACACCCATTCAACAATCAGTAAATTAGTTGCTCCCTTGAAATAGACTACAATCGTATTCCTAACTGCATACTCTTTCAAGTTCGAAGAGTAGCTCATTGTGATGAATGGTCAATCATTGCACATTTAGCGTTTGTTCTCTTTAGGTACAAGCACTGGTGCATGCATTAGCCCTTTCGATATGTCACACGCTCTCTGTAGCTTAGATCCCACTCACCGCAGATAGGTGTGCAACTTGATTTGTTTTGCATGTTCTGTTTCCACTCCATGTTGCCTCTGTTTTGTGTGCAGGTCCTGGGTCGGTCTGATTGGTACCAGGGGCAGCAGAGTTTGTTCTCTTTTTTTTGGCTGCAATGCAAGGTTGGCACCGAGAAGTCTGTAATGTCTCTCATAAATGATTTCCGGGCGTGTTCCCAACATTTGATCAAGAGAGCCAGCAACAAACATGGCACACTACATCTCGAGAGTCAGGTGCAGGAGTTCACGCCTGCATTCTTCGTAACAAGAGGCGTGCTGCTACGTATCCATCAAAGTGTTTGAGTCACCGTGTTATCTGGATGGACTTCCATCATAGATTATCAATAGCTAATTAGAACTTGAATATAATCTCAAATAGATCTGATGCAAATGATAGAAATGTCTATCAATCTTAGATTTTCGGGGTGCTATCATTTACTGACAAAAATGGTGATTTTTTCCTTTGTATCATAGGTTGTTGAACATTGACTAATTTAATAAACACTTTTGTATGGTTAGATATTTAACAAGATGCCAGGGTAATTATGTTAAGTTTTTTTACAAAAATGATTACATGTTTACATATGCAAACATACTCTCTTAAAAACTGGTTCCTTATGGTCTTCTTTATTTTTTATATTGATATATTTTTATATATCAATTATAATTATTTGAGTGATATGAATTGTATATCTGGAATATGATAAAGCGCGCAAAGCTCGCAGAATGTTCTAATTATACAAATTTATGCAAGCTAGGCATTGCCCCAACCTTTGGTCTGCAAGCTGCAGGATAGCCTTCTTGGCACGCTCTTTTTTCGATTCCTGTGGGGCCGGCCATTTACCGGCCACCTTCTCAGACACACCCTCTTCTATTATCACCTCCTCCATGGCGGCCGTTCCCTTCTTTGTTCTCGGTGGTGTTCACATGCTCAGGGAGCAGAGATCAGAAAAGAACAGACACAGTACGGTCCTACAAAGTTAAAGAAAATGCATGTATCCGGTTCATATACCTAATGAGTGGCCACGTGCACAACAAAAGAAGTCCAGATGAAACAGGAGGCTGAAGACTTACTAAAGGGCGAGGATTGGTTGAATGGTTGTCCGTGGCTCAGCAGGGTTCCTAGCTTGAAGAATTCACCGAGCCTCTTATAGGCCTCCTTCTTGTTAAGCTCTTCAGGAGCAGGCCGGGTGATGTCATCTTCACCCGCAAACTCCCATCCTGATTTCACCCTCTTCCGTAAAGGTTGTACACGGCGACCGATGAAGTTGATCGCCACAGCTACCCCAGTCAGACCTCCCTAGCGGAGTTCGTCAAGAAGGGGAGGATTTGGTGGACCTCCAACATATCATTCACGTCGGGCTCCTCGATCTAGGTGCTAGATGCCACAGGGCACCGATCAATCCCAGGTGACAACTTTGGGGATTGGTTCCCAGTGTAGAACCACGGGGCATGCCACCCTTTGTTGGAATATTTCAAGGCGACGGGGATGTACTTCTTTGCGAACTCCCGTGCGATGCTGGAGGCCTGCTCCACCGACTACATTGGGACATTTTGTGCCTGGGAAATGCTTCAGTTGGAAGAAATAGTGGAAGAGTTGGGGGGGGGGGGGGGGGGGGGGGATTCGAAGAAAAGATTCGCAAAGGTTGATGAAAATTGCAATGTGAGGAATATAGTTGGGATTGAGATGAACCAGGTCTATATCATGGTAATGCAAGAGGCCACAAATGAAAGAACGAGCAGGAAGGCCAAAACCTCGAAGTAAGAAGATCGAAAACCACCAAGTCCTCGATCCCCCGGCGTGGGGAACTCCTCGCCAGCCGCTGCACGCCGCCAGCTCGCGGAGGCCTGATCTGGGATCACGCCGGCTCCCACCAAATTTTCGATCTGCTGTTCCGCGGTAGAAATGAAGGTGGTCCACTCCTCCATCTGATCCAGTGCGGAAGAGGTGGAAACCTTCACCTTCTTCAGGGCCATGCCAAGATTTGATTGGAGGTGGCTAGCTAGGTGGAGTAACCGCTGGATAATGAGGCTGTTGCCGTAAAAATTGGACAGTGCTAATACCTGGGAGTTCTGCTTATCTCCAGTGCAGGTCCTCAAATTAGGTCAAATTAGGTTCGGGACGTGACAGTCAATTTGACCTGCAATTGACAAGGAAAAAAATTAATTAGTAAATAACAAGGAACACATCGGCGGGAATTCCGAAGAGTTCCTGAGAGCGCATCGGCCGAAAAGTCCCATACATATATTGACTCATCAGCTGTGAAGCTGGATGGCATAAGATTAAGAATAAAATCATCATAACTAAATATACGTGTTTAATTAAACTAAATCTATCACCATTAGTCGTATTGGACTTAACCGAGACAACGCTAATGGTAGAACTACAAACTGAGTATAATTAGCTGATGCATCTAATTATATCAGAATTTATGCTTATCATGAAGTTTGAAATTGGCTGAAAGAGCCAATTGATGCGATTAAGCTATCATAGTCGTGCTATCGTTATCTGATAAACGAATCCAACCGATAAGACTTGATCCAACATTATTATCTAAGGATCGGATCTGACTGAGATAGTTTGAGATAACAAAATTAAAGCAAGAAGACTTGATCGATAGGATTATCCACAACGAAACCCAAGACTAAATATAACTTGATAGTATAGTGAAAATCGATAAAAGAATCGGCTATTGAGCTGCTGCTATAAAGCTGATAAATCTATGATTCTCACTAGATAAATTGTGAAATCTATCAAGAACTAGCAAGAGATCGAATGATGCAGCCTTACAGGAACTTGATAGAAATCAATAACGGGTAGATGAACTAGATGAAACTACAACGATTCATCGGTAGTTAAAGCCTAGAAAATCTAATACACACGAGCTTACCAATAAGCCGGAGACGATTCGATGCAGCCCTACTTGCTGAAGAATTTGCCGAGAAAAGTACGATACTCTTACTCCTATAGTTTTGGCGAAGTGCCGAGAAAAGTTATATTGATTGTTGATTATTCGTACAAGCCCTAATTGGCTCTATTTATACCCTAAAAACTACAGACTCCTGATCGACCACGATCTGTTACAAATTTGATTTAAAAAGAAAAACTACTATATCTATAAGACATTACAAAAGGAAATTGGACTCTCGTAGAATCTTCTACTGACGTCATTTTGCAGCCCGATTCGAACTCCTTCCAGC
This sequence comes from Panicum miliaceum, assembly GCA_032594955.1. Classification (NCBI taxonomy): domain Eukaryota; kingdom Viridiplantae; phylum Streptophyta; class Magnoliopsida; order Poales; family Poaceae; genus Panicum; species Panicum miliaceum. The sequence goes on along the minus strand of CM064066.1, from coordinate 23,744,716 downwards.
CGCGCCCTTGACCGAGTCCACATTGCCTTTGACTGGTGCCACATCATCTTTGACCGGATTTTCATGACAGCCTTGTCCCACGTGCTCAAACGGCTTCATCCGGGACTCCATCGGCTTCATTTCCCTTCTATAAATACTTCCGGAAAATTTTAGCGTCAACAAAGGTGAAAAAGAAAAATAGCGGAGCAAGCAAGAGCGACGCCTCTCTACCTCTTGGATGCAATGGAAAGAAGGATCGCTACAAGCTTCGTGGAATGGTGATGGAGAAAGATACAGTTGAGAGCGAGGATGATATATGAAGTGACAACGAGAAAGAATGGGGTTTCGGTAATGCTACTACCCGGCCACCCGGATGGAGGTGGAAATATCGGACGTGGGGCCCACACCACACCCTCCCACCGTTTCTCATCCACTCGTTCCTTAGGCATCTCTCTCCACTTGTTCCTACTCGTTCTCATCCACACCAATCTCTCTCCCCCCTGCAGGCTCGAGCGTTGGGGAGGAGCTACTCCGGCCACTGCTCCGCCGCCAGGGGCTGGCCGCGCCGGCCGTCGTGCGGGCTCGAGTGCCGGGGCGCGGCCCTGCGCCGGCCGCGGCTCCCCCGCGGTGAGGGTGAACCTGCCGCCGGAGGAGCTCTGGGCGGCGGCCATGGCGGGTAGGTCTGGGCGGCGGACAGCAAGCGGGGGCGCATGCGGTGGAGGCCGGGCCGCCTCTCCCCCGTGCCTTCCCCCGCCCCGGTCGCCGCCCCCCACCAGGCGGGCATGGCGGGCAGCTTCGGGAGGTTGCAGAGGAGGAGCGCAGGTTGTGGCAGGGGAGCACCGGGTGATCGTGTTGCAATAAGTATCTCATGATGTTGCAGTAGAGATTTTGTGATTTTGCAATGGGTACCTCATGGTGTTGCAGTAGAGGTTTTTGAATATTGCAAGTGCTATAGATGTGATGGGTGTTGCAGACAAATGCATTTTGCGATGTTGCACGATTTATTTTCTGAGATGTTTGGATGCTCTAACAGTTAACTTTTGATGTTTCATCTGTTGATTTCTCATGTTGCAATGTTTTGTTCCCGTACGAGGCGAACCTAAACCTAGCATACGATGATTTTGTTTTGGAAATTGCATGAAATATGTGTTCGATGTTGCGGTGGAATATTTCCTCGCGGATATGTATGTTTACATTTAGCTATTTTTTTCGCTTTCTTCCCATGTTGCAACCATATTTTTCAATGTTGCAACTGTTTTTTTTAATGTTGAAATGGGTATTTTATTATGGAGCTACTGTAGCCGTTAGATTTAAAATAGTGGGTGATGCATGGGTCCGACCGGAGTTGATCCTGCCGGACGTACATCTGGGCGCTAGCAGCCCCGATGGGGTTTTCCCTTCCGAACATGCGGTTTTAGGCGGGCTACGAGGGCGAATGATGTGACAGGGAAGCACTCCATCTCCTGAAGTGGGACGTGCAACACTAACAACAGACAGACGTCAATATGATAGAACAGCAGAACGCTGTTAGCCAAACGGTGGCCGGATATAAACTTACCAGAGAAGGAATCAGTCTGGTACTGTATGCCCTTAATTGGCTACGAATAGTTTAGTGAAGCTAAAATAAAAAGGAATGGCCCAAAATTAAGGTGAAAGAGACCAAATGTACGATAAAAAATGGGAGGAAATACCCCTCCGCGATTTCTAGACCGCAAATTTTGAAATTAATTCCGAAATCAGCAGATCCCAAGCAAAAGCTTGGGTGCTGAACTGGTTTGACTAAGGGCGAGCCCTTGACAAAAATTATTATGCATGCTAATTGAGAACCTTCATTGCACCCAAAGTGGTTCAAGATTGCAAGCGAGGTCTCAATTCTAGTGGCACGCCCAAAGGGGTTCAAATGTCATATGGGCAAAATAAGCATACCAAACGGCATGCCAAAAGGGGTTGAAGTATCATTTAGAAGCGGAAGACCTTGGTTGCATGCTCAAAGGAGTTCAAATGTGGTCAGCGAGTAAGCAGATTGAGAAAAGCTACGAATGATTAATCAAGAAAGGACCCTTAGCCCAATTGTGCCAATCAGCCCAAGGCTTAGGGGTTATACCTAATGGGTGCACCTAAAAGGTGCACACGTTGAGATAAGAAGACATTATCTTCAAAAGGTGGCTATACCCAATAGGTCCACCTAAGTGGTGCATCCCATTGAACTCTCTAGCAAAAAGGGGGTAGAATGGAAGAAAAAGGAAGGCTGCCATCCAACCAATAAGACATTCACCCTGATCTATAAATTAAACAGCAAAATCGGAAATTAACTTGGCTAATCTTAGAAGCACTTGGCATAGTGGTAGAGGCACTCAGCTATGACGGAGAAAGATTCACAAAAGCTTGGGAATAACAAGAGATTATGCTTAAAGTTCCTCAGATTGATTATCCTAACCTATTCGAGGCTCATGGGCTACTGCTGTGGGCTACTGTTGGCGGTATGACCCTAAGGTACCTCACCCTAGGTCTAAATAGCCAACCTAGGAGAAGGTGGCTCGGTCCAATGTGAAAGAACATCTAGGCCCGTGTGGGTTTTGGCGATTAATGACAATGGTCTTAAGGAACTAACACGTGTGAATGAGAATGCTTTTAGGTGATAAAATCATAGGTGAAAAAGGTTGAAAGAATGAAGTTCCCCAAAAATGAAAAGAAAAGAAATGAATTTGCTCTATCTTGAAAAGTTATTCTTAAGTTTTAGGGCATGTCGTACTATCAAGGGGGACACAAAAATCATTTGATGAAGGATTCTCAGTGCTCAAAATCCCATATGAGGTACACTTGAGCCTACACGAACACATAGAGCAAATTCTTTGTGACGTTTGTTTTCTTTCGGAGATTTCCGGCTCCCAGTGGAAATTCCATCCCGGGCGACGGAAATATCCATCACTCAGCCAGAGGCGAGTTCCACCGGAAATTTTTGGTAGACATCGAAAATTTTTGGTCCATGCGACGGAAATTTCCGGTGGATCTACCAGAGATTTCCGACAGAAGCTGTGCAACGGTAATATTTGACTTGTGACACTATATATATACCCCCCCTCACTCACCCATGAGTGCTGCTGCCTCCGTTCCACGAACCCTAAGCCAGGAACTCTCTCTAGCATCCATTTCCCTCTCATTTGCTTCACTCTTGAGCATCCATTGCAAAGTTAGGAAGCAAAGCTTATGAGAGATTGAGTAAGAGAGTGCTTGGGAAAGCTGCAGCCGGCGCCTTGAGCACTTGAGTTCTTCATTGAATCAACTCTTTGTGTTTGTTACTATTCGAATCTTGATTCCTGGACTGCTAGGCGTCCACCGAGCACCCAAGATTGTGGTGTGCCCCGGGAGATTTGTACATCTTCAACGACATAGTAAGTGACCTTATCTTGACATTGGGGTCGCTAAGGGGAGGCTACATAGCTCAAGAAGAAATCGATCTTCTTGGGTGCCTCAACGGAGACATAGGTTCCACATGTGGGACTGAACTTCGGTGTGCTTGTTCTTGTTGTTCTTGTAGTTCGTATCTAGCATATTACTTGTTGCGCTTTGATCTACTCGTGTGTGAAGTTTGAACTGCAGGGAATAAATAATCAGTGTCTTCTACATCTCAAGTAACTGATCTAACCCAGGAACACTCTCTCCTTACCGGTTAATAGGCGTAGATCTTGATCCTTTATCTGCTGTCGGAAATTTTCGGTAGCTCTACCGGAAATTTCCGGTAGTCTGGACTGATTTGTTTCAAGTTTTTTGAGATATTTTGCAGAAACGCCTATTCGCACCCCCCCCCCTCTAGGCGACATCGGGACCTTTCACAATGGTATGAAGGTATAAGGACCATCAGAAGAGGTACTGCATGAGGCTGGGATATAGATATGTATCAACAAATATTAGAAAATAAGAATCTTATGATCGTAAATGAATAGGATTTGTTTCCTTGTAGCCGACTAGGATCCAGGCAACTTGTAACCTACCCCTGAACATATAAACCGGGTAGGGACCACTCAAAACCCTAATTTGCATAAGACAAAACAATGCAAATAACCTACATTGTAGGGTATTACACCATCGACATCGATGGTCCGAACTCCCAACCTGTCTAAAAGACTTACATCGGTTTGTTTACGTCTCCCTCCCGTGCAATCTACCATATAGGGTACCCCTTAGTGGATTGCCGGTTACAAACACCGATAGTGATAGATGTTCTCAACACCAAAGGTGTTCATTCCGATAGCACTGCAAGGATAGTATTGGAGATTTGTGGCCACGTGTGAATAATAAATCGTACTCTCAATTGAAAGAGATATTTATAACAAGTAATCTTTTCCATCTAATTATGGCAAGATTTACATTCTGCTCTCAGAAGCGTTAGATAAAATTAGATTTTCCAAGAACTTGTTCATAGATCATAGAGATTTTCAGCAGCTGTACCGGTGCACTAGAAACGAGTCAGGCTCCCTTGATTTTGCTAAATCTCTACCATGGTCTTGGAAAAATGAGCAAGCCCAGTTTTACTCAAGTGCGGGATCATACAACAGTGGTCAGACGTCTGTACTGACAGTTTTTACATATTTGAGTTGGAATATACCACCGTAGACCAGAGCTGCACCGTTCTTCTGAATTAATCTTTTCTTGTATAGAAAACAGGCTGTCCAAGAATGCTAAATAGCTAGAGCATAATTTGCTCTCAGTTCAATGATACGCGTAACCCGTATTCGAAAGAATACTTTGCACAGTACCAGGGAGTCATTCCTGTAATCCACTTGCTCCGGGAAGCAGAAAGGGTAAATTGTCGGTCAAAGGCACATGCATAATATACTCCATATCTTTTGCTTTCTTCTCATTTTACCCTTTACCTTTCCCCTTCTTTCAGCTGAACAAATGTTCATTGAGTCAATTAGACCAAGCACGATTTTATGCATCAATATACACAACCGATGTTTACCCAGATATATAAGTTGCAAATAATGTACATGCCAGAGACAGACTAGTAACATTACTTGTTTCCCAGACCATCTTTCATCACACAACTGTAAAAGAATCATGATAACATGTTTCCCTGGATATCACAGAATGTCTTCAGAAATTTGAAGAGGTAAGCACAGCTCAGTTCCACGATCCAGATGCTATCTTGTGAACTTTAGGATTCAGCGGCACTGGGTTGAAAGCAGCACAACCATTTCTTCTGCAAATAAATACAGATTATTAGGAAGAAAAAATATATGGCCTTAATGATGTTTACTTTTTGTCTGGCAGGCATATAAGTTCCTGGCCTAACTGTCAGAGTATATTAGGGATATCTCTATATTAGGTAGATTAGGATTGTATCCGTATCCTACCATATATGTAGGAGAGGTCCTTGCCCTCAAGTCATATATTCAGCCCCAAGCCTCAGGCTAATACAATCAATCCATTATACACCAATTCTTTTATTCTACATGGTATCACGAGTTCAAGTTACAATCCTCAGCGACAAACCCTAGCCGCCGCTCGCTTCCGCCCCACGCCCCCCTCGGGAGATTGATCTCCACCGGGGGCAGCGCCCTTGTTTAGGTGGCGAGTCCTATTGATTCGTCGCCCTCGTCGCATCGTCAAGCAGTAGATCGGACCTACCGCTTCCTATGGCCTATCCAATCCATGGTGGAGGGGTGCAGCCTCCGCTGCGCCACGCCATCATCGGAATCTGCAGCCACCACGTTGGGGCACACGCCGCACCCTGCTGCTCTGTGATGCCGTGGTGGTGGTAGTGTGCTCCATGTCGACGAGGCTGCAGATCGGGTGCCGCCTTCGGTTGGACGACCCTAGGATCCGCTGGGAGTCAGGGAAGGGGCTGCACCGTTTGTAGTCTGTGGAGGACCGTCAGGATGACCCACGCGTCTCTAGCCTCTCTGTCTCCATCGTTGACCATGGGTGGACGAGAGAGCAGGGTGGTTGCAATGCTATGGACACCAGAAATTTCACCACGGAGGTCCACTTTTGTTGCTGTTTTTTTTCGGATCTAAGATCAGTTTGCGTCCCCCACCGCCCATCGATCTCGTGCGCCTCTACTTCGACATCGTCACCGGCTGTTCTTCTTCAACACTTGTGTGGCTCGGGCACCACCCGCAGCGCTGCCAGGCCCCTCCACGCCGGTCGTCCCCAACATCGCCGCCACCACTCTGATCTGTGCGGCATCATCGTCCGTCGTCTCATACGTGCGGCCTCGGTCTGATCAGCCAATCAATGCACGGTCGCGGTACGTGCGGATTTGGGACAATTGTCCTGAGTACGCGTGCACCTCCACCGACACAAGGGTTGCGGCTGCATCGCCTCTTCGGGCACTCCCTGGTCCTCCTTGCCGTTGCATCTTTATCGCCATCAACTACATCCTTGACCACGTCCATGTCGTCTTCCTCGACAGTGTCATTGTGCGCACTGCGTGCATGGTCTTCGTCAACTGTTCGAGTTCTTCGCCATCTCCTTCGAGCTCCGTCACCGCGTCATCCGGATCATCAGGCCTTGCGCTAGATTGTCCGGGTCTATCTCCTCGCTTCATCCAGCACCACCTCGTCGCCAGCATCGCCGTCTGATCTCCACCTCGTTCGTCTACTTCAGCAACTGCGGGCTGCATCGGCACCTTCTACCCCACGCCATTCCGCGCCCGCAACCGTCATGGATGCCTTCTCTACTGGTCCCTCAAACGCTGCTGGTCCCTCAGATGTGGACACATGATCGGAGCCCTCTCCTTCGCACGTCCAGTATTGGCAACACTAGTGCGTGCCATCCTCCCCGACACGTTTTTCGAGCCTGGCAAACCCGATGATGCCTCATCTACGGCGGCTTGACTGCATCGACTTCAGCATCGATCTTCTACCTCTACGATTGCCTCGATGCGTCACCGTCTTCGTCTACGGTGCCTTCTCTTTTGCGCCACCATCTTTGGCGCCCCCTCATGCGCCCACGGCTTCATATGCGGCTACCTCGACTTCGGCATCCTCGACTACTACGTCGACCACGGCTATCCTACGCATGGCATCTTCGACTACGGCTATTCGCCCTCACGCTCGGTCTACCTCGACATTGGCTCAAAGGCTACCGTCTACTTGAGCAACCTTGTGGGTTTCCACTCCAGCCACAACATCTGCGACGCACTGACCGTTGTGACTGCGGGGGGATGTCAGCTCGCCGACTTCTCTCCAGTCTCACCGTCTGCAATGCTCCCGCTGTGACTGCGGGGGGATGTTAGAGTATATTGGGGATATCTCTATATTAGGTAGATTAGGATTGTATCCGTATCCTACCATATCTGTAGGAGGTATCCTACCATATCTGTAGGAGATGCTCCTTGCCCTCCAAGTCAGGTACCCCTATATATTCAGCCCCAAGGCTCAGGCTAATACAATCAATCCATTATACACCAATTCTATTATTCTACGCTAACGTCACTAACATTATATTCTGCGCACCTCTCCACTTACAAATTAAACCAACTAGCAAAAGCACTCATTTCACCAAATATTTTACACATACTAGTACCTGAAACCTTGTCCTTCAATATACATGCATTAAAAGTTTCATATCAACCAAGTATACTTCGCCATGCATCCCTGGCATGTCTATTACTACTAATAACAAATGACACCAGAAAAGGATTCCAACTGACAGATCAAAATTTTGTTCTGTGCAGAGGATATAGCGTGTTTGACCAATTTGAACAAAGAGGTGATTTGCTGAAATGTAAGTACATTAATAGAGCCTTGTAAGTGGAAAAGAGGGGCCACAGTACACTTGACCACCACTAAAGCTCTGCCTGTGGCTCTTTCATTAGTACTACTATGTACATAGACAGGTTGTGCAGTTACTGAAACCCAGCACAGAATGGTACTTCTAATCTGCTATAACACCTCTGCATATTTGTTCGGTTATTTTTCTGATACTATATAAGTTAAACTGAATTTCAACTAACAGCTAGAACATTTTGCAGTGGCAGAGTTTTCTGCAAGGCACAGGGGGGTATGCCCCTCAACACTTGAAATGCTAACAATCTAGACAAATAGTGGCAGCATGTGTTTTTCGCAATATACTCTCAAGACTGGCCCATACAATTATATGCTAAGCTTCATCACTGCACACACCATCAACAGCAATACACAGAATGTGCATATATAAATGCGAAGCACCAGGGGCGGATCCACCAGTATGGCGTGGCATGACAGCGTGGAGGACCAGTATTGCGTGGCATGACAGGGTGGAGGCAGAGTGGAATGGGTGCTTGCGGCCACGGCTTCGCTCCATCTCGACGAGAGCGTGGAGGACCAGGGAGTCAGGAGACCACACCATGCCGCCAAGGGCAAGCTTCTGAGGCCAGCAAAGATGGGGGGGAAACATGGAAAGGTGTAGATTGGATCCACTGGGATTGGAATTGGATACTACTTGTAGAATTGAACGTCTTCCGTAATTTCTAACTGCAAATTAATCGTATGCACGTGTACTCATGTTTGATTATTTTAGATGCACTCATGTTTTATTTGATCATTGATAGTTGCGGCCTGTGGGCTTGAAGAGATACTATAGCACAATTTCGGGTTATAGTGCTAATGAAAGTGGAACTGCTGGCACACTTGCCTCTAGAAGAGCAAGATGATGGACACACTAGTGCTCTTGATCCAGAAGCTCAAGCTCAAGCTCAAGCTGCTGAACAGAACAATTATTTTTCAGTTTAAGATCGTTCTTTCTGATATTCAAAACTCATCCCAGTTTTATCCTCAATGTTATAACTTTATCTGGTCACTCTACAATTGCTATGATAATGCATTATTTATAATGTACTATAACTTATACATAGTACAAGTGGCAGTTCGGCCATAGGTGGATTTGAATCCTGGATCCGACACTGTGAAGCACACCACCTATAAACACAAAAAGGATTGCAAAGGCAAAGCCAGCACATAAATAGAATTACATAGAGCAAGATTTGACGCCTCTCAAAGCTACAATTACTAGCATGTGCATAAGAGTGCACACCAGATTTTGAACTCTAGTAATGGGTGAAGTGTAACCCCAACACCCCACACCCCCACATGAGGTGGTACCCCTGTATTACAAATCAAAGGTGCTCCCAAAACCATGAAAGATAATGGAGACATGGGTTTAATAATGATGGAACAGAAGCCTGACATGCATGAAAAAAACACAGATCATTGTGTACAAACTGACAAAATGGTTGATTACTAACATTTCTGGTTGATCATTCATGGTCAGAAATGAATTCGAACGAATTTTCTTTCCTAAAGAATGTTATCATAATTGGACAGGGTGGTGGTGACTAGAAATATGTCTAAGCATTTTAGATGGCAATGCCAAGTTATGCTATGCCATCACAGACTATTATAAGAACTATAGAAGACACACAAACCCAGGGAAAAGGAACTGTGAAGTGAGGTAGGTTCTTACTGTATTGCCTACCTTCGGAGCACTGAAGCCTTGCCCAGATGGTTGCTGTTCATTTTTCACTTGCTCATCTTGTCCCTGTGAATTTCCTCCAGTCTTCTTCTCATCTCTAGCTTTGTTAAATATTACAGTAAATCCCTCAGCTGAAGCAGGGTCGTTGACGTCCCACTCCCCAAACTTAGGCAGGGGGCTTCCTTTTTCCTATTTGATTTGGAGCATCTCTTATCATATGTCAATATAGTAGTCAGTGCTGAATGCAGGTCCATACGGACAAAAAGACACTGGCATCAATATATTTCGCTGACCAAACTAATTAGCAAATATAAACTTGAAGAAACACAACATAACCTGGAAAGTGATTGACAGTATTTTTTTTTCTCGAACGCACAGGAGAGCTGCGCATCAATATATTAAGAAGAAGAAAGGGGTAGAGAACCCCAAAGTGTTACAGATGACAGGGCTGGTAACCCGCCCTTTTGACAAACAAGAGTACTAACTTACTCTTAGAAACAACACGATCGGGAACACTAGACCACACACCTATGTGGCTCTAGATGCTTGGGCAAGGAGGAAAGAAACTCCTCGAGCCCCAACAAAAGACCACTGCAACAACTCGTCATTGATGACTGAAACGATGGTGATTGACAGTAGTTACACGTGCCAACAATAATAATCAGTGGCAAAGTGCTTTGTTTCCACAATTAGAATTTAGATTCAACCAAACATAGAAATAAACCCACATAATTTTTTCTGAGAAAAGAAATTCATTATCCTAAAAGGACAAAAGGTTAACTGCAGTAAACCAATAAAGCATCCTTGCACATGGCATACAATTCTAGTATGGAAAATAAGCAGTACTGTATTGGTGATAAATGAAACCTACTTTAGGTTGCTAGGTTGAAGCAAGAACCAAACTAAATGCACAGCCCGCAGTACTACAAGGAATGACAAGCCCAAACAAGCTTAATTTGCAGAAATCCACAACCTCCGCTTACAAAGCCACTACATATATATTAACCAACAATTCCCTGGCAGCACCAGAAGTGGCAAGGAGACACATTAAGAAACACATTGGCACCTGTGCTCCGTGCGTTTAATCCCAAACTGCAATTCCATTCTCAAAATCGTCCTAGTCTCCTAGAGACAGTGGGACTCAGCTCTCCACGCAACCAATTAATTCTTTAGAGGCATGCCTGGTCCGGTCCTGCATCAAGTACGAATACAGAACAGGATAGCTCGATCCTTAGAAAACGTAGCTGCATCATGCCGTCCCTAATGCTGTAACGATTGTGCTGCACCTTAATATTAAAAGCTCTCCCATTTCGTCAGAGGGGGGAAAAGAAACAAAACAAAATGGTTTCACCAAACGGTAACAAATCTTGCATCAAGAATCGACACAAAATCGGTCAGCTCAATCGCTCGCTACCACACCTAGGTCCAAATAAAAGAATGGCAGCACTAACAATTCCTACCCCCAACCATCGCACGGCCCATCCAACAGCAGATCGAGATTCAAGAACCAGGTCCCCACGAGAACCTGGGCGCAACACGGATTGGAGCAGCCACGCACGGAGCAAGACCAAAGGGAGAACTGCGGGATTGGGGAGTGAGGGGGTGGAGGAGAGGACTCACCGCCATGGCGATGCTTGTTCAACCACGACGACCGAACGGAGCAGAGGAGGAGCCGACGACCAAGGAAAGAGACGGGGAACAGGAGAGGGGGACCGGAGGGGTTTGGTTTGATTAGGGGAGGGAGGGGAAGGGGATTCTTGGTTGATTGATTTTAAGAGCGAGTGGGGGTTGATTGATTTGGTGGTGGCGGAGAGCTGCGGCAGCGGCTGTTGGGCTGTTGGCGTCGGCTTCTTGCATTCGTTCCAGTGCAGTGTCTGTCAGCTGGTTGGCTGCCTCCCTGTCAGCACCGCAGAATTCCTCTTCCGATGACTTCCGCGGATTCTCCGCGGCAGGCGACCCGGCCCTGTGGGCCCAAACGAGAAAATATCCTGCAACCTGGGGATTTTTTTTTTTAAGAATTTAAGGGACTCGGCCCCTGTCTTAAGCTAAGCAGAATACCGTTTAAGCGGTTCAGTGTTTACAGCTCAGCGGTACTCTGTACCGAAAACTCACGCCAACAACTTGCACGCAGAAAACAAGTCATTGGCCAAAACCAGCCAGATTCCCAAACAAAATTACAAGCAGCCCGCTCAAAACACATTGCGAACGAGAGCCGGCATCTTCAGAAGCGGTTTTCAGTTGGTCTTCAGCGGCGCCTGTTCTTCAGTGAGTCTCCCTGCCACCCACTGGTCAGCTCTCGGCGGGGTACTGTTGGTCATCCACCCAGAAAGCATGCCTTCAAACTCCAGCTCCCCCAGAACTCTGTTTACATCGACAGACGCTCCGGTTTGCAGGCATTTTCTTTCAGGGTTTTCAGCCACCTTTCCATCACCTCCTTCTTGTCGGCAGGACTAGCCAATTCTGAGCCAAACTGGCAATCTTCAGAAGTAGATGCTTCATACTCTGCCAAGAAATATTCCGAAAACAACAGTCATTTCTACATTTCCATAGCCCCCATAAGGCAGCAACAATAAACATATTACTGACAGCAAACTTTTTATTGCTTAACCAGCGCACACCAATCGATTCAAAACCTCCTCCCACTTCCCTGCCTATTACATTGGAGATCTCTCCCCACATTCTAGCAGCAACCACACACTCAAAAAACAAGTGTTGACAGGTTTCCTTTTCATCACAAAAGAGGCCGGTTTCTACTTTTAGTTTCTATCTCTTCCCTAAGTTATCTCTAGTCAGACCTTGTTCTTAGACAATAATCACAAGAAAAATTGGGCTCTAGGAGGGATTTTCAAACTACAAACATTAGGAACAAAAACAGGAAGGGTACCTCTAACGTTAATAATCCTATACAGGGATTGAGAAGAGTAAATCCCATTTGAATTGAACTGCCAAATCATGCTATCAAGCTGAACCACCTCCAGCCACATTCTTTCTAACCTATCATTCACAGTTCTTCTAAAGGTACTGTCAGTGTTTTACCGCCACGTCCACTGAGGGATACCCCGAGATGGTGAGTTTGTAGTTAGGGTGTTGCCGAGATCAGGAACTCGAAGGTGTAAGGAACACAAAGTTTAGACAGGTTCGGGCCGCCGAGAGCGTAATAACCTATGTCCTGTGTGGTTTGTATTGTTTTAGGTGTTGATCGGGTGATCTGTTGCATGAGGCACGAGTTGTCCCTCATGCTCCTTCTTGAGGAGGTTCCCTGTCCGCCCTTATATAGTCTGAGAGGATAGGGTTACATGGATGTCCTAGTTGGATATAAGCCCAGGAGTCCTACCCGAGTACTTTTCGGGTAGTTTCCTATCGTCTCCGACTAGTTTTACTACTGCATGAGTAGTCTTACTACGCTACGAGTAGTTACAACCAGTGTAGGGCGTGGGCCATGTCCCACCCCTTATCCTGTAAGATGTAGGTATGTGTGCAGTCCCGTAGGCTCGGGTCTGACAAGCTCCCGAACTCTTCGTAGTCGAGTACTGCAGGCTTTCGAGTACTTCTGAAGGCATCTTCGAGTCCTCCCGAACTCCATCTTGAAGGTGTCTTCCGAGTACTTCCTTGGCTGCATCGAGGCTGTGAGGTGCTCATGCCCCGAGTAGTTGTCAAGTCTTCTTTTATATGGGGTGCGATTAAACTCGCACTCCATATGGAGTAGCCCTCGAGCCTTAGGTTGATTCGTAGAATCAGGCTAAGGGTCAATTTAATCTTGAGTCTTCTGTCCTTATCTTCTAAAAGATTTGGAAAATAAGTCGCTGATGACACGTGTCCCGCATCCCCTGAGCCTTGAATCCAAATCCCCAAGGTTTTGGAATAAAGAGTCCAAAGAATCGTGGCATGCAATATGTGACGGTAAAGATTTGATGGTTAAGATGGGCAAATTGGTTCAGTAAATTCAAAAACATCTTTTTTGGGGAAACATTCCCTGAAAAAATGGTTAAACAAATATCTTCACCAAAAAAGTGACCTAAATTACCGCTCAAATCAAACCTTGTTCGCTGAAAGCCGTGTCGTATCCAGCCCCCGAGCCTGGGAGCTAGATGAGTCGCATAGTATGTGCCTAGTAGTCGGTGGCGCCAGCCCCCGAGCTTAGACATTGGCCAAGTTGCTGCTGAATCTTGAACTGCCGATGAAGCCAACTAGTCGGAGTCGATTCTGACTAGTTTTGTAGGCGGGACGAATAGTCGAAGTAGTCGCCAACGTGTCGCCAAGCATAGTCGTCTCCGACTAGTCTTGTAGGCGAAACGAGTAGTCGAAGTAGTAGCCAGCGTATCGCCAAGCATAGTCCTCTCCGACTAGTCTTGTAGGCGAAGAGAGTAGTCGAAGTAGTCCCTAGCGTGTCGCCAAGCATAGTCATCTACGACTAGTCTTGTAGGCGAAACGAGTAGTTGAAATAGTTGCCAGCGTGTCGCCGTGCATTCTTCACGAAGTCAAGTAGTCACCGACGGTTGTTGATAAACCCAACTAGTCGAAGTCGAATCCGACGAGTAGTCGTTGTAGTCTGCGATGTGTAGTCGAGCGTTCTCGCGAAGTCGAAGTAGTCGTGGGCGATTGTTGATGAAGCCAACTAGTCGGAGTTTAATTTGACTTGCCCAACAGAATGGTCCAGGTCAGGTCCTCTGCAAGGTGAACATAAAAGTATGTTGTAACTAATATACAAGATATCGTGTTGGGAGCAAATCCCAGCATTGTAAACTGCATGTAAAATTTTTCGCGTTGTACTCTTGCCGGGTCGCATAATGTCTCAGGGTAATTAGCTTATTAAGCTAGGCACCTAATCCCTGATTGTCGTAAACCATTGCATAGGGAACGTGGCCGCATGCACGTGTAGTTGCATAGGCGTACAGAAGAGTCAAGGTTTCACGAATTAAAGCGTACGCTACCTGGGTATTGTAGCAACCGTTGAGAGAAAACTAGAGCAGTCTGCGAAAAAAGATTATGCTCGTGGAGCGCACTTATAGGGTGTAACCCAATCGCCCGTGTTGCAAGGCGGACCGTGCAGGCAATCGGGAACAAGCATGACAAGGCCTGTGAAGAGAATGCGCGTTGCGCAAAAAGTATCTGATCCTGTGAAGAACAAGTCGGAAAAGGTATAATTGACTTAGCTTGATTCGTGGACAATTGTCGATGAGCTGTAGCAGCCGTCGATGGAGCCGCGATGGTTTGTTGATGAAGCCGACTAGTCGGAGTTGATTCCGAGTAGTTGTTGACGGTGTGAAGCCCACTCCCGACTAGTTTTCTTGCCGAAACAAGTAGTCAGAATAGTCGAAACAATCCCACTCGTGGACGATTGTCGACGAAACCGCAACAGTCATCAATGGAGCCGTGACGGTTTGTTGATGAAGCCAACTAGTCAGAATTGATCCCGATCAGTTGTTGACAGTGCAGAGCTAGTCGCCATGTAGTTGAAGGCTCGTCCTCGACTAGTTTCTAGTCGAGACGAGTAGTTGAAGTAATCGTTGGCGATGCAGATTTGTTGAAGTAGTCGTAGTTGGTGGCAGCAGCGCGTCGACACTGTGGCGCTAGCTGAAGTCGAGCCGCGTCGTCAGGGTCAGCGGCGTTGGCGCGTCGTCATTGTGGCACGGGCTGAATTCGAGTCGATCACGAGTAGGAGCCGGGTTGGATCCAGACTCGTCCTCATGGTTTCCGATTAGATCGGAAAATTAAATTCCGCCGAGATCATCGGCGAAGTCATCAATGTTGCGGCATGATGCTAGAGCAGATGCTGCCGGCTCCCTGGTTTCAGCGAGGTGTCTATTGAAGCCACCACCATCGGCGGCGATGCAGAACCAGGAGCCGAAGGTGAACGTCGTGCCCTCATCGAGCACAACGCTGGTGAAGTTGAATGATGCCATCCAGTTCTCTGGCGGATGCTCGATGAACACCCCTACCTAGCGCGCCAGCTGTCGTGTTTTACCGCCACGCCCACCGACGGATACCCCCGAGGTGATGAGTTTGAGGTAGGGTGTCGCCAAGCTCAAGAACTCGAAGGTACAAGGAACACAAAGTTTAGACAGGTTCAGGTCACCGAGAGCGTAATACCCTACGTCCTGTGTGGTTTGTATTGCCTTAGGTGTTGATCGGGTGATCTGTTGCATGAGGCACGAGTTGTCCCTCATGCTCCTTCTTGAGGAGGGTCCCTGTCCGCCCTTATATAGTCTGGGGGCACAATGTTACATGGAAGTCCTAGTTGGATATAAGCCCAGGAGTCCTACCCGAGTACTTTTCGGGTAGTTTCCTATCGTCTCCGACTAGTTTTACTACTACATGAGTAGTCTTACTATGCGACGAGTAGTTACAACCAGCGTAGGGCATGGGCCATGTCCCACCCTTTATCTTGTAAGATGTAGGCCATGTGCACAGTCTTGTAGGCCCGAATCTGACAGGTACACTTCAAATCTTTTCCATCGCATAACTCTGCTATTATTTTGGTTTTTTCATTAACTATCACGTTTGTAATTATCTTCCCAAAATCTAACTTTCTTACCATCACCAACTCTCCATCTGTAACCCAACTTAGCTGCTTGAGCAGCCCATATAACACCTTTGAAGAACCGAGAGGTACCTATATCTCTAGTGCAAAGAATATGGGGTCTATCTGTGTGATATTTATAGTCATTCAACTCTCTCCATAGATTTTCCTTATCTAGATTGTATCTTTTCAACCAGGAAGCCAAAAGATACAAATTTAAGTCTCTCAGATTTGGAATTCCCAGCCCCCAAACTCTTTGCACATGGTCACGGATTCCCGATTCACTAAATGATACTTGTGTTTACCTTCACATGTTTTTGTTTCCTTACGTGGCTCCAAAGCCTTTTAGTTTGAAATGACGCTCCTCTCCTCAGTTCTCCCAGGGTTTTGAAAAGGAGATCGGATAGACACCATTCAACTTGAATTTTCAAAATCTAGCTAAAGGCCAGGCCGGCCGGCCTGGGGGAGGCCGGCCAGCCCCACCTTGTCAGGTGTGGGTCCCGATCTTCTGGAACGTTCTCCTTCTTGCTTCTACTTCTAGTATTTGGGTGCACAACAGGCTAGACAGGGGAAGAAAAGAAAGGGAAGGAAAAAGAAAGGAAATCTAGCCTAAGATACAACACGTTTAAGGTCTAACGATGACCATAGACGAGGGCTCTAGTTCGGGTAACTCGTAGACATCTATTTCTTCGAGTTTTGGTATTTCGGGCTCGAGGAATATTTTCAATCGTTGGCCATTGGCCTTGAAAATATTCCTATCATCATCCCGGAGGTTTATATTGCCATGACCGGCAGCATTAATTACTAAGTAAGGCCCTTCCCACTTACTTATAAGCTTACCATGACCAAATAAACGAATGCGAGAGTTAAAGAGTAGTACCTTATCTCCCGCCTTGAAGTGTTTGATCTTGATATGCTTCCCGTGCCATCTTTTCGTCTACTCCTTGTAGAGCTTGGAGCTGTGGTAAACCTTCTCCCTCCATTCATCCAATTCAGCCAATTGAATTTGCCTTATAACTCTGGCTGATTGGATATCCATGTTCCGCCTCTTGATCACCCAGTGGGATTTGAACTCAAGTTCAACTGGCAAATAGCAAGTTTTTCTATAGACTAGTTGGTATGGTGTCATTCCTATCGGTGTCCTGAAAGCTGTACGATAAGCTCAGAGTGCCTCAGGTAACTTGCTCTTCCATCCCTTCCCCATTGCATTCACTGTTTTCTGTAGAATGTTCTTGA
Organism: Panicum miliaceum; assembly: GCA_032594955.1. Classification (NCBI taxonomy): domain Eukaryota; kingdom Viridiplantae; phylum Streptophyta; class Magnoliopsida; order Poales; family Poaceae; genus Panicum; species Panicum miliaceum. The sequence goes on along the minus strand of CM064066.1, from coordinate 23,727,522 downwards.
TTTGTTTGTTTGACATTCTACTTGGCCACTCGTCTGGGGATGGTATGGAGTTGCAATCCGGTGATCTACTCCCAACTCACTAAGACACTTCCTGAATGTCTTATCAATGAAGTGTGAGCCTGCATCACTGATCACGACTATGGGAACTCAAAGCGAGGAAATATGATTTCCTGGAACATTTTCTTTGAGTTCTTTGAGTCGGCCGCAATGCAGTGAAGTGCTTCAACCCATTTGGACACGTAGTCCACTGCCATCAAAGTTGAAAGGGGTCTCTTTGGCAAGAAGACTTGTCAAAGATCTGGCTGTATGGGAGAAATCCTTGATGAATCTCCTATAAAAGCTAGCGTGCCCCAGAAAACTTCGAACTCCCTTGACATTCGTTGGGGATGGTGTTGACGCCAGATTTTGACACGTGTTGAATCGGCGTCAGGAGGAGAAGATTGGCCGATGCGGCAGATCTGAAGGCTACAGAAAGGAGTCGGCCGATTGAGGTAACAGTTGGAAATCGGCCGATTGGTGATACAGCCTACGCCAACAGGATGGGACTATTTCAGAGGGTCCTGGTCAAAAGTTGGTCAAAGGGGCACGCTAAGTCGGTCGGGGAGCAATTGAAGGAAATCCTGATTGGATTAGGGAACGACGGCGGAAGATTCTGCGGGAGTCCGTTTCCTTTTAAAGTTCTTATAGATATAGTAGTTTAAATAAGGTTGTAACAAGTCGTGATCGACCAGGAGTCCTAGCTTTAGGGTATAAATAGGAGTCGTCAGGGTCTTGAATAAAAATCAACACATCAATCAACAACAATACTTCTACTTTTCCAGCAATTTACTTTCAAGTCCGCGACTTCGCCAATATTTTTCTTCTTTCACGAGTTCGTACGGATTGGCAGGGCTGCATCAACCTGATCTCCGGCCAATTGGTAGGTTCCGCTTACCGAGTAACATCCGAGCTTTAACTACGGGCGCATCGCTGTGGTTTCATTTGGATTTATTCACCAGTTATCGATATTTACTAGAATTGCAAGTTTTACCTGTTGTTCTAGTATTATCACCAGTTATTCAGCTTTGGATCAGAGCAATAGGCTTCGTCATTTTTCTTCTTCGATTCATCATCTTACAGCCGATTAGACTATTTCAAGTGTTGCCTCTGTAGTAATCGTTTAGATCGCTCTGGCAGTTCTCTTTACAATTACTACACGATTATTGGCTGATCCATAGCCGATCATCTTTTCAGCAAATCGGCCGATTCACCGCCGACGCGCTCCTCAGGACAGATCGGAACTCCAGCCGATCGACGCGCCTGGAATTTAATACTTTATTTCCTTGTCAATCAACAGGTCAGATTGACTGGCACGCCGCGCGAACCGCACCAGGGCGATAACCCGAACAGGAGCTAAGCAGATTCTCCCGGGTCGTGTGTCCGACGCTGAAGACCATCGGCTGATTCCTGTTTGGCCGATTTTAGCGCCAACACACTTTTGACACGCCCGGTGGGACCATCCAAGATCTGATATGTCGAAGAACGCAGAAATCTCCGACAGTAACATCATTGAGGTCACAGAAGCGGATCTCAAGGACGACCAGAGGGAAGAATTGGCCAAACATCTAGAAGATTACAAGAAGATGTACCTCCAGTCGTTCAGTCGTACCAGAAGCGGGGAGGCGGTCAAGAAGGCTCCTATTCTAGTTCCCCGCCACATCACCATTGCTGAGGACTCGGGCAAGATGTCAGAGATGATCCAACAATCCGTTTATCAGGCATTCATCGACCAATCGTCAGTGACGACCAACACGGTGTATAACGCCGTCGTCAGCTCTCTGGCCAGCGGAGCAGTTCAAGGCTATCAGGAACCAGCATATGCCCCGCCAACCACTCTGCCAGCCAGAAGCTTACCATACACGTCCCAATCGGCTCCTCAGCCGATATTGACGCAACGCGAGGGGTACAACTCTCCATTGCCCCCAGCATCTCCAAGATACAGCGGCGCACCATGTCTCCCATCACAGACACCGCTTCAACCCGTCCAGATTGCTTCTGTGCAGTCACTACCCACAAGCTCTGTACCATGGGGAACATGCGCCGATGTATTTTCCCGAGCCAACGAACGGATACGGGAGTTATTCAATCCAGGTGCCGCACCAATCGGCCGCCCGGCCGACGGTTCCCCAGTATCAGCCGATCTCATCAGAAATCGGCAGGGGGGCAAGCACTGTAGAAGCATTCAGAGGCACGGCGCCAACGATGACATACAATGGGGGGGCAGACTCACTTCGCCATCAACTATCGGCCGCTCAGCAAAGTTCGCCGATTCATCACCCAGCCGTGCCAGCTCTTCAGCACATGCCGGCACTGCGAACAGCTGTTCATCAGCAGCAGGTGGACTGGACAGCAAGAATAGCAGAAGTAATCCAGGATCAGTTTGGATTGAAGCCAAAAGTTCAAACTTACACCTACAAGACGCCATATCCATCGGCCTATGACTTGCTGTCGTTCCCACACCGCTACAAAGTTCCTAATTTCACCAAGTTTTCAGGGACGGACGATACATCCACCGTGGAGCACATCAACCGGTTCATCATCCAGTGGGGGAAAGCTGCCACACAAGATCCTCTGAGGGTGCGTTTATTTTCGTCATCTCTGTCTGGATCGGCCTTCCAGTGGTTCACCACCTTGCCGCCAAATTCCATTGTTACTTGGTCCGATCTGGAGAAACAGTTCCACAAGTACTTCTATGCAGGAGTACACGAGATGAAGCTCTCGGATTTGACCAGCCTCAGGCAGAGGAGCGATGAACCAGTGATGGGATATATACAGAGGTTCAGAGAAGTCAGGAACAAATGCTACAGTCTGGCTCTGACCGATGCATAGTTGGCCGATATCGCTTTCCAAGGCCTCTTGCCAAAAATCAAAGAAAGATATGCTGCCCAAGAATTTGAAAGCCTGAGCCAAATCGTCCACCGATTGTCCGGACAAGAGGTCCGACCGTTTGAACAGCGGAGGAACTTCCAAAAGAAGGTGGCATACTTGGAAGGACCTGAGTCCGATGGGGAAGAGGAAATCGGCCTGGCAGAATGGGTCAAAGGGAAAAAACCGATATCATGCCCTTTTGGGAAGAAGGAGCCAGAGACATTCGGCTTTGACACGTCAAAGGCCGATAAAATTTTCGATTTATTGCTTCCGGAAGGACAGATTAAGCTATCTCAGCATCACACCATCCCTTCAGCCAATCAACATAAGAAGATGAAATACTGCAAGTGGCTCAACGCCACTTCTCATGATAAAAATGAATGCAAAGTCTTCCGTCAGCAGATACAATCGGCCATCGAGCAGGGGTGGCTTAAATTTGAGACTCCAGCTAAATCGGCAAAACCGATGAAGATAGATCAGCATCCCTTCCCGGCCAACATGGTTAATGCTGAAGGAAATTCAAGTCAAACCAAGGTGCTGACGTCAGAATCGGCGAGAAGAGGCGGCGCCGTCAATCCCAGGAGGCAGATCACGACGGAAGAAATCAACAAGCGGGGGCCAGGACGACCACGCAAGCCCGTCACCTCCCAATTCTTACTCAGTAAGTATCGGCAGCAGCAAGATCAAGCAAGATACCAGGAAGAGATGATACGCCGGCATGAAGATCACTGGCAATGTCCGTTCTTCATCCACTGCTGGGAGAACGACATTAGATTGCCGTCTGCCGATAACTGTCCAGAGTGTAACGGATTGAGCTGCAACGATCGCCCGAAGCCACACTCTAGGGACAGAGGATCAGAGCCGATCAGCAGAAATCGGCGCGGACAAGAGGAACGGTGCGTTTCGGTGCATGATCGGCTGGGGGGCAGAGTTGACCAGTACCACCGGTCAAAAGGCAAGATCGGCCAGCAGGAAGGACTGAGAGGCAGGATCAGCGCGCACGATCGGGTGGAAGAGATGGCCGATGACAGGGTATCAGACGAGGATCCCCTAGGAAGGGAACCAGATTGGGAACACGCCAGATCATCGGCCAAACCAGCAAATCCCAAGTGGTGTCCCGATGGCCTATCCAGATCCCAGAAGCGAAGGATCCAACGCCTACGCCAGTGGGAGCATCAAGAAGAAGAACAGAGGCAGGTGCCAGAGAAAAGAAATGTTAAGTCTCGAGTGTGGCGCCCAAAGAAAAATGATCAAGACACGAGTAATCAAGAATCGGCAGCCGAAATCGATATGGTGTTCATACTGCCGATGGAGTTCATGACACCCAACGATCGAGATAAAGCGATAAGAACGGAGGAGGAACAAATGGCACAACTAGTGTTGGAGCCGATGACGGCTACATTTGAGAAACCAGAAGAGGAAAAACGACAGTATCTTAAAGCGCTGTTTCTCAAAGGCTATGTCAACGGAAGACCCGTCACCAGATTACTAGTAGATGGAGGCGCTGCAGTTAACATCATGCTGTATGCTATGTTCCGCAAGCTAGGCAAGGGCGATGAAGATCTCACCAAGACGGACATGATGCTGAAGGATTTCGAAGGCAACGTGTCACCCGCCCGTGGAGCGCTCTGCGTTGACCTCACTATCGGCAGTAAGACCCTCCCTACCACTTTTTTCGTTATTAATGGCAAGGGGTCCTACAATATGCTGCTTGGTCGCGACTGGATACACGCAAACTGCTGTGTCCCATCTACAATGCATCAATGCCTTGTGCAATGGGTCGGCGACAGCACAGAGATAGTCGCTGCCGATTCCGTCTACAGCGTTGCAGCGGCCGACACGCAACAGTGGAGCTGCGAGCACGTCAAGTGTATATCTGGCAGGACTTGGGACACTGACTTCCTGAAAGTGTCCGATTTTGGTCTACAGCCGATCCAAGTAGCCGGCTCTGAAGATTCAGAATAAATGGATCAGCTCGTCCGAGAAGATGGGAAGCTTGGGCATGGGTTTACGTCGGCTGATTTATTAGAGATGGTAGATTTGGGAGATAGCAGCAAATCAAGGCCGACGTACATTAGTGTCAATTTGGATCCTGAGTACAAATGTAAATTGATAAGTTTATAAAAGAGTTCAAGGATTGCTTTGCTTGGGAATATCATGAGATGCCAGGACTAGACCGGTCTATTGTGGAACACCGGTTACCTATAAAATTAGGATATCGGCCATATCAGCAACCTGCACGACGGTGTAACCCCAAGATTCTACCTGATATAAAGGCCGAGATTACAAAGTTGATTGAAGCAGGATTTATTCGGCAGTGCCGCTACGCCGAATGGATTTCTAACATTGTGCCTATATACAAAGAATGGAAAATTACGTGTGTGCATCGATTTCAGGAATTTAAATCAGGCTACGCCGATGGATGGATATCCGATGCCGACGGCCGATATCTTGGTGGATGCTGCGGCAGGCCACAAAGTCATAAGTTTCATGGATGGGAATGCCGGGTACAATCAGATATTAATGGCCGAGGAAGATATTTCGAAAACGGCTTTCAGATGCCCAGGTCATCTTGGTTTATTTGAATGGGTGGTTATGACTTTCGGGTTGAAGAACGCCGGCGCTACATATCAACGGGCCATGAACTACATGTTCCACAAGCTCATTGGTTCATCGGTGGAAATTTATATAGATGACGTCGTGGTCAAGTCAAAAGGTCACCAAGATCATCTGGCCGATTTACAGGAAGTACTGGAGTGCACAAGGAAACATGGGTTGAAGATGAACCCAAACAAGTGTGCATTTGGTGTATCGGATGGGCAATTCTGAGGATTTATGGTCCATGAGCGCGGGATAGAAGTCAACCGCAAGACCATAGACGCCATCAACAAAGTGGTGGCCCCACAAAATAAAACTGAACTACAGTCCCTCATCGGCAAGGTCAATTTCATTAGAAGATTCATATCCAACCTGTCAGGACGTATTCAGGCTTTTACCCCTCTGTTGAAATTAAAGCCCGACCAGGAATTCATATGGGGAGAAGGACAGCGCAAGGAACTGGAGAATATCAAGCAGTATCTGGTTTCACCTCCGGTATTAGTTCCACCACAGCCTGGTAAGCCGTTCAAGTTATATTTATCGGCTGATGAACAGGCTATTGGATCGGCGTTGGTACAGGAGTTTGAGGGGAAAGAAAGAGTTGTATACTACGTCAGCAGAAGACTTTTAGACACCGAAACAAGATATTCCTCGGTGGAGCGACTATGCTTGTGCTTGTACTTTTCATGTACCAAGCTCAGGCACTATTTGCTATCGGCAGAATGCATAGTCGTGTGCAAGGATGATGTGGTGAAGTATATGCTATCATTGCCGATTTTGAAAGGGCGGATTGGAAAATGGATCCTGGTTTGGTCAGAATTCGATTTAAGGTACGAATCGGCCAAAGCCGTCAAAGGTCAAGTGATGGCCGATTTCGTAGTTCAGCATTGTGGACCAGAAATCGCCACCGTTGAACCAGTTCCATGGACTCTATATTTTGATGGTTCTTCGTATGGGGTCGGATCAGGAATCGGCATTGTTCTTGTGTCGCCTCGGGGGGCAAGTTATGATTTCTCTCTGCCGATAGAAGCCTCTGCAACTAATAACCAGGCGGAATATCGAGCTGTTCTGAAAGGCATCCAATTATTAAGGGAAGTCAGAGCTGATGCAGTTGAAATTTTTGTGGATTCCATGCTCATTGTGGATCAGTTGACGGGGCGATCTGAGTGCAAGGATGATATCTTGAGGATTTATTATGAAGATTGCCTTCAGCTTTTAAAAGAGTTCAAGTCTGCAATAATTGAGCACATCTTTAGGAATTATAATGAAGAAGCCAACAGACTGGCCCAACATGCTTCTGGGTATCGGCCGATTCAGGGAGCGATGACGCTAGAGCTCGCGGCCGATGACTGGCGAAAGGAGATCGCCGATTACTTGAGAAATCCATCCCAAAAGATGGATCGGTGAACACGTTTTCAGGCTACAAAATATGTGCTGCTTGAGGATGATTTATTTTATCGGACGATTGATGGAGTTCTTCGCAAATGCCTGGGAATAGAAGAGGCAAAGGTTCTGATGGGAGAAATCCATGAAGGCGTGTGTGGAACTCATCAATCGGCTCACAAAATGAAATGGATGATCCGGAACAATGGATATTATTGGCCGACCATCCTTGAGGATTGTTTCAAGTACTACAAAGGATGCCAAGACTGTCAGAGGTTTGGCAATGTGCAGCGCGCGCCAGCATCGGCTATGAATCCAATAATTAAGCCGTGGCCGTTCAGAGGTTGGGGAATAGATCTCATCGGACAGATTCATCCTCCATCAAGCAAAGGGCATAAGTTCATATTGGTGGCTACAGATTATTTTACTAAGTGGGTGGAGGTAGTTCCTTTGAGGAACGTTACATCGACCGATATGATTGAATTTGTTAAAAGCCATATTATATATCGATTTGGTATTCCTCAAACCATCACAACTGATCAAGGGACAATGTTCACTTCTGGAGAATTTGGAGAGTTCGCCGCCGATATGGGGATTAAATTATTGAACTCTTCTCCATACTATGCTCAAGCCAATGGCCAAGCAGAGTCGTCTAACAAAGGGATAATCAAGCTAATCAAGAGAAAGATAGAAGAGCAACCCAAGAAGTGGCATATGTCTTTGGCTGAATCTTTATGGGCATACAGGATGGCTTGTCATGGAGCCACTAAAATATCCCCTTATCAGTTGGTTTATGGTCATGAGGCGGTCTTGCCATGGGAGATAAGGACAGGGTCAAGACGTATATCGTTACAAGATCAGTTAACGGCCGATGACTATTCCTTTCTCATGAAAGATGAACTTGACGATTCGGCGGGTTTACGGTTGAGAGCCCTGATTAGTATAGAAGAAAACAAGAAAAGGGTCGCCAGATGGATGACAAAAAATTCAAAGTTAAACAGTTCTCTCAAGGAGATTTGGTATGGAAGTTGGTGCTGCCGATAGGATCTAAAGATCCCAAATTCGGTAAATGGTCACCCACTTGGGAAGGGCCGTATAGAATCAGCCGATGTGCCCCTGGGAATGCATATATTCTAGAGACAGTCGAAGGGGAGGAATTCCCAAGAGCTTTAAACGGGCGATATCTGAAGAGGTACTATCCGAGCATTTGGGTAGATGCATAGCTCGCAACAAAATATATCAAGATAACATGGCCGATTTCTCATCGGTTTTTGTCTACACATCTGGTGAAGGAAACATTGGGATTCATTATTGAATGGAAATTACAGATTACATGGCCGACATGGTACAAGTCACCCTTAGAATAAAAATACTGGTGTGTCTACTGATTACGCCTACGCTGGATTTCTCTCTCGATGCGACCCAGTTTTATCATAAGGGTGAGCCTTTTCTCTTTCGGGTCCTCTGCAGTGGCTCCAGTTTCAGCTTGGTTGCAGAGTTCTTTCAGCAGGCGGGTCTTCTCCTCTTCCAGATCTTCCATGGCGACTTCAGTTTTGGCTTTACAAGGAAGTGAAGAACTTTTTTCGGAAGATGGTCGCTTGCGGACCAAAAAATGAGCATCTATGAGGTCCGAGTATTCCTGGACAGCGACAGGGACATGATCTCTGAGTTCCTCAGCATGAGCTCTTATCAGATTTCTGTCTGCCTGTGATAGTGGCTCTTCTGAATGCATGATTTCTATCGCTCGTTCTAGACCGGGGCTGAGACGTTTCGGCTAAACAGAGATAAAAGGAGTTACCCAGTATCGGAGCGATTGAGATGCTTAAGAGAAAGGCAGAGGGGGAGTTCATACCTGGTTGACAGAGGAAGAAGATGAGGAGAACGAAGAAGACATCTTTCCGTTTAATTTGGGACAGTAAAAGAAGGAGAGGAGATAAGTAATGCGTGTGCCTCTGGAGATGGTGAACGGTCTGCTTATAAATGAAGAGAAGGTAGATGGATGGTGAGACACGTCCTATCGGAGTAAATACATACATAAATGCAAAGCAGACTGAAGGAGCAGTTCAGAACCAAATCGGCGCAGTGACATTGAAGGAGCTATAATGTTTAACATATTCTTCACAACCCCAGGAAAGTATCTATGGCTACAATAGCTCGTCGTCTAATTTGATCGGCCGAATCTAGTACTCTCTGATCATCATTGGCCGATCCTGGTACTTCTGACACACGGCGACGGAGCCTTATTGTTTCACGGGCCAGATGCTACCTTTCTTGCTTCAGCTCGCTGATGATGGATGGGAGTTCTTGGAGCTTCTTCTCTTCAGCGGCTATCTCTTGGGTTATCTGTTCCATCTCCTTGGCCAGTTCTGCCCTCCTCCGTTTCAGCCGATCTATTGCGCCGACGATGTCCGGGCGGCAATTTTCAAGGAAGTTGAACCTGTGGTGTACTTCCTGAGTCCGGTGCTTGTATGAATCGACCTCCTCCTGAGTTTTGGCCATCTGAGCACGATCGGCCATACGACGTAGCGCCCTGGAAACCGGAATCTGCATGCCCTCTATATCGGCAGCATACCCTAAATTTTCTGATACTTCATCCGGGATTCGACCTTTGATCTCGTTGAAAAGTCGTCGAATCGGGGATGCATCTTCCACCAATCGGCCGATGTCATCTTGAAGGAGAGTACGAATGCTTTCGAGCTTGGAGCGGACATCGTCGGAGGTGGAGCTCGATGGAATTGGGTGTGAAGCGATTTCTTCGTCATCGCCCAAGGAGACAGCAAAAGAGAAGATGCTGTTGTTGGGGGTATCTTGCTCCTGTAAGGAAATAAAGTAAAGGGTAAGCAAGCGGTGAAAGGAAATCGGCCGATTCTAATGGTAAGACTGTTACCTCTTTGAAGCGAATCTCTCTTGCCTACGCCGGTGGAAGTGTTTCCCTTGTCTCAGGGACTGGTGCATTTGGTTCGTCGGAAGAAGAAGATTCGATGGTTATTAGCGCTCCGCTTGGACCAGCTTCCTGAAAAAGACATAAAGGAAGATTCCCGTGAAAATGCTATGGGAAATTGAAATAAGATAGTAACAGAAATTTTGCCATGCCTCTGTGGGTCTCCCGGCCGATGCCTGTTGTGGAGTTATAATCGGCATACCCAAATCGGCCTGCATCAAAATTGGTTAAGTTTTCTGAGTATTAAGGATTCAAGGTAAGATATTGTTTACCTCGGCGGCAGGAGCTGCTGGAGTCTCGGTTCCCACTTGAGACGTGGCCGATTGTTGCGGAGACTGCGGTGGGATAACTTGTGCAACCTGGCAGAGGAATAGAATTGATGTCAGTAGGAGATTTGGAGAATATATGAGATAAATAAGATTACCTGAACAGCTTCTACTAATAGTGATGCTGCAGCAGCCCCGAGTTCAGCAGTAACTTGGGGATCGGCCATCTCGACGACCGGCAAAGGTAAAGGACCTGGAGTCTCGGCTGGTGTCACCACTACATGGTCGGCCGATCCGATGCGGGAAGTCTCGGCCGATACCACTGCCATCTGGCTGGCCAATCCGATGCGGGGGACTTCAGCCGATGCTATTGCCGTCTGATCGGCCGATCCAATGCGAGCTCGCACCCGACGGCTGGTTATCTTTGATGTTGGCCTTTTTGGTGCTCGCCTTGATCGGCCAGTGGAGATATCTCTGACAGTTGGAGCATGGAAGCCGATAAGTGGATACGGCGTGTATTGGTGATGACTATCAATCGGCCGGCCGTTTCGGCTCCGCATCGGAGGAACATGGCTTTCAGACTGAAGAGATGAACATGAGTTAACAACAAGATGATAATGTAACATTGGAATCGGCTGAGGAAAAAGGACATACCGCTGCATTTGGATCAATGTTCTCTGGGTCCAGAATGTTGCAATAAGACGATGGAGATTTACAGAAAAGGTGCTGCTTCCATTCTGCCCACCATAATTTAAACTGCTGGGTGGCGAAAGAGGCAACTGACCAACTATTCAAGTCAATGGTACTGGAATCGGGTACTAGATCGCACAACCGGCTGTAATCAAGACTTGAGGTCAGTCCATCTCTGAATTTTGCCTGACCGGCGAAGTAGACCCGAATCGGCAGTTGGCCAAAACCTAGTTGCCTTGCCGCAGCCGATGGATTGTAGAACTCGTAGGTGGGTGAATCCTTTCCTGAGAAGAAATTGGCCGGCAGAATCCCCGGCTTGATCAAGACGTCCATTAACTCTCTGTCAAAGGTATGAGTGGAGAAATCATAGCAGACGGGCAATTCGAAAATCGGCTCTACTGCCTGATATGGGTGCCAGCTGATCATCTCTTCACTAAGGCCATTGTAAAACCATCTGAAGTATTCAGCTGTACGGGTGGCAGTGAATTGGCAGCCGGGAAAGGCCGATACCGCTTCTCCAAAAGATCTGCAGCGGCGACGGACCGATGGATTCTCCTCTGACTCGATATTGGGAAAGGTCTTTGTCTCTATCCGCTGCTGAGAGACCTTGCTCATGTGTAAATTGAGCCAGAGGGTGATGAACCACTAAGGACCACCTGGGTTCCCTATCGGCTCCCTCTTCGACAGTTTGATGCCGATTTGGTGCATCAGATGGTACGCCGATCCCAGCAAATATTTTCCAAGGGGGATGGCCGATCCTTGTGAAAGAGCCTCTGCCAAAGCTTGTGTGTTTGAAGAGGGGCCGACTGCTCTGCCACAGAAGAAATGCTTCTCCAGCCACATCATCAAGAAGGCGGTATGCTCCCTCTGCGAGACTGTCCCGGTCTTCATGTTTTTACTAATGTATCCTTTCCACCCGCCGATTCCTTTGGTCTCCAGCCGATGAGATGGCTTGAACAGATAATTGAAAGGGGTATCGGCGGAGGAAACATCGAGGCCGGTCAGCAGCAGAACATCGGCCAAGGTCGGGGTCATGGGTCCGTGTTCGAAAAGGAATGCGTTAAGTGCATCGGACCAAAAATAAGAGGCTGCCATGACCAGAGGTTCGTTCCTTTCCGTCTGAGACAAGGATAAGTCTATGCACTGGCCGATTTTCAGTTCTTCCCACTGAACCTTCCAAGATTCGGCTACCCTCTGGTACCATTCTCTCCACCCGGGTGTTTCATTTGGCCAGGATCTGAAAGTGCCTACCCAGTGATCTAAATCCATAGATGATTACTTAAAAGGGATCCTATGGGTTTCTAAACTGATCAGGTCCGTTGGATCGGGGTTCCCCATAGGGCCCAAACAGATGGGGACAGGGGATTCTGAGAGAGGAATAGTGATTCGGTGCCTAAGTGCCTAAAAAAGGGGAAAAGGGAAGAAACTGAGAGAGGGTCCGGAAAATACTGAAGCAGTAAAAAGGCGAAAAGGAAAAAAATTTGAGCATTTACCTCTGGGATGGAGGCCATCGTCGCCGATGACACCGCTGGGGAAGCCGCCGATTGGGCCACCGCCGCCGAAGGAGTAGCCGATGGAGCCTCTGTAGATGGAGTGGTCGCCGATGGAGACGCCATTGGGGGTTGGAGCAGGCCGCGGATGAAATCGCTGGAAAGGGGGAAGCGCTTGGAGATCGAGAGAGCTTGGAGGAAGACGAACAGTGGTGCGATGGAAAAGAATGCTAGATTCGTGGGGAAGGATAGGCGGAGAAAGCCAGTACTTAAGAAAAATCAGGGAAGCGAGGGCAAAGATGGTATTTTTACCGCGCCGTCTACACGAGTTCCAGAGGAGCGGTCGTTTCGCGCGCTCGGTTCGAGGAAATTGCAATCATTGTGACGCGGAACGAAAGGAGATTTTACAGCGCCAGTTTCGGAGGAAAGGATTAAAGAAAGAGTTTCGAAGAAAAAGTTATATTTTACTCCGAAACTGGGGGGCATGTGTTGACGCCAGATTTTGACATGTGTTGAATCGGCGTCAGGAGGAGAAGATTGGCCGATGCGGCAGATCTGAAGGCAACAGAAAGGAGTCGGCCGATTGAGGTAACAGTTGGAAATCGGCCGATTGGTGATACAGCCTACGCCAACAGGATGGGACTATTTCAGAGGGTCCTGGTCAAAAGTTGGTCAAAGGGGGCACGCTAAGTCGGTCGGGGAGCAATTGAAGGAAATCCTGATTGGATTAGGGAACGGCGGCGGAAGATTCTGCGGGAGTCCGTTTCCTTTTAAAGTTCTTATAGATATAGTAGTTTAAATAAGGTTGTAACAAGTCGTGATCGACCAGGAGTCCTAGCTTTAGGGTATAAATAAGAGTTGTCAGGGTCTTGAAAAAAAATCAACACATCAATCAACAACAATACTTCTACTTTTCCAGCAATTTACTTTCAAGTCTGCGACTTCGCCAATATTTTTCTTCTTTCACGAGTTCGTACGGATTGGCAGGGCTGCGTCAACCTGATCTCCGGCCAATTGGTAGGTTCCGCTTACCGAGTAACATCCGAGCTTTAACTACGGGCGCATCGCTGTGGTTTCGTTTGGATTTATTCACCAGTTATCGATATTTACTAGAATTGCAAGTTTTACCTGTTGTTCTAGTATTATCACCAGTTATTCAGCTTGAGATCAGAGCAATCGGCTTCGTCATTTTTCTTCTTCGATTCATCATCTTACAGCCGATTAGATCTATTTCAAGTGTTGCCTCTGTAGTAATCGTTTAGATCGCTCCGGCAGTTCTCTTTACAATTACTACATGATTATCGGCTGATCCATAGCCGATCATCTTTTCAGCAAATCGGCCGATTCGCCGCCGACGCGCTCCTCAGGACAGATCGGAACTCCAGCCGATCGACGCGCCTGGAATTTAATACTTTTTTTCCTTCTCAATCAACAGGTCAGATTGACTGGCACGCCGCGCGAACCGCACCAGGGCGATAACCCGAATAGGAGCTAAGCAGATTCTCCCGGGTCGTGTGTCCGACGCTGAAGACCATCGGCTGATTCCTGTTTGGCCGATTTTAGCGCCAACAGATGGCAACTGTTCAATCACCTCGATCTTTGCCCAATTCAATTCTATCCCTCTTTCTGGAACTCTACGTCCGAGGACAATCCCTTCTCTGACCATGAAGTGACACTTTTCCCAACTAAGGACTAAGTGCGTTTCTTGGCATCTTGAGAACATTATCCAAATTCTCAAGGCATTCCTTAAAATCCTTCCATAGACTGAGAAATCATCCATGGATACCTCCATGATGTTCTCGATCAGATTAGATAAGATCACCATCACACCTTTGAAATGAAGCAGGTGCATTGCAAAGACCAAATGACATTCGCCTGTAGGCGAACGTGCCATAGGGACAGGTGAAGGTAGTCTTATTCTAGTCATTCAGATGAATAGGAATTTGATGATAACTAGAGTATCCGTCGAGGTAGCAGAAGAATGAGTGCTTTGCCAACCGTTCAAGCATCTCATCGATGAAGGAGAGAGGGAAGTGATCTTTCCGGGTAGCCTTATTGAGCATCCAGTAATCGATGCACATCCGCCACCCAGTTACTGTCCTCTAAGGTATGAGCTCATTTCTCTCATTCTGGACCACTGTCATGCCTCCCTTCTTTGGAACATCTTGAACTGGGCTGACCCACTCACTGTCTTGCATGTGGTATGTTGGTGGTCATTAATTACAACATCGACCACCAACATCTCGATGAATAAAGTGGGTATAAATATATTTCTATGCATTATTAGCTCTTAACTAACAAATTCCACAAGTTTTAGTGGTTTGAGATGTTTTGTAGGATTATGCACAGAATATGCAGGAAACAACACTAGATGGAGCATATGCAAGAATGGTGAAACATGGAGATAAGATGAAGCCATTATAAACATTATCAAATGACAAATTTGACATTACCATGTTGAATAGCTCATCAAGATGATCAAATTGGATATTTGGTTCACCCAATTCGGAGTCCGGGTGCAAAAGTTATGCAAATCGGAAGTTCCGGATTTGTGCCGTGCAGAAGTAGCATTCCGGCCGGCCCCACCTAGGCCGACCGGCCCTACACCTTTGCCAAGCACATAATACCTTTCCACAAGACCAATAGGGACCCCCTAATGGACCCATATGAACTGGAGGAACAAGCAAATACAAAGGATACGACCGGAAGGCTTCCACCAAGGATCGGACGGCCACAACTCGGAGCAAACTCAATCAAATTCAGTGAAATCAGGTGTGGCTGATCCATGATGACTATCCACCACACAATGGAAGTTGGATGGATGGATGGATGTGGTGGAATCGCAGGCCGACCAGCCTCACCTAGGCCGGCCGGCCTACTACATTGGCGAAATCCATCAAATCCAGTTCGGGCAACATGTTGACAGCCTCCGGAAGCTAAATCCAGGTGCATCAAGGCCAGATTGGTGAATCCTAGCTCGGCTGGCCTAGGTTGGGCCAGCCGGCCTAGCTTTTCAATGGAACCGCCTCATCTTGTTGTCGTGGCAAGTAACCGACGTGAGGAGGCTGGAGGCGGTTGCACTTCGCGCTAGGTGGCAGCAGGGGAGTACTTGGAGGGGGAGATTCCCTTTGGATTCCATGAGCATCTCCACTCTCCCAAGGCACCTCCAAGCTATAAATAGGACCTCTCTCCCTCATTCTCACTTGTACCTTCCTTCACCACTTCTCTCCCAGTTGGAGAGGCGCCCCTCTGGGTGGCGCTTCCCCGTGTAATTCAAAGGTCAGTTCGGGAGTTAGAGTTAGGAGCTATCTTCGGTTCCGGAGTCGTCTTTAGGAGTCTAGGTATGAGTTTGCCTTCAGTTCCATTGTATCTTTTCTTTCTTGTAAGACTTTGCCTTTTTAATATAGTGATATTGTCCATGCCATGTTTACATTCCGCACTACTTTCTAATATCTAGATTAGTACCGGAATAGTTGTAGAGTTAAGTAGCTGGGTTATTCTCTAGCTTCCCTTCCTTTCACGGGATCCCTTGTCTGCGTGGGTACCAAGTTCTATCCATTTGGGGTTTCTTCTAGCCTTTGCGCAAGGCGGAAGTTAGTGACTTGATAGTGTAGGCGCAGTGGCTAGGCTAGATAGTTACCTGGGTTGTGTTCCACCCCACGGAATAGTGTGGTAGGCGGCAGGTGGTGACAGCTCTGTCCATCCCTTAAAGTCCACCATGTTCGGGTGCTTTCATAGCAGTAGTAGCAGGTTGCCGTTGGACTCCCCTCTCACCCCTCTTTGAAGTCCTTCCTCTTCCAGCCACCGAAGTGAATGAAAGGTGATGCTAGTTTACATTCCCACTGCCTTCGGGTTCTATAGTAAGCCATCTCCCTCGCTGCTACCGTACCTCTCGAGCAGTGCTACCTTGGTCTACATTTCCTGCATCTTGACATGAGAATGACCCATCATAGGAACCGTGCTCCTGTCTCGTTTATCTCTTGACTATCGTTATCCTTATGGTGAGGATGCGTGCCGTTATCTTTCCCTTTGTTCCATATCATTTATGTGGAAATAGTTGATAACATTTAGATGAATGGTGAACAAGTATCCATTGCTCAACTGCTTGCCATGGGAAATACGATACTCCGGAATACTCCTAGGTGAAATGCTACAATGGTGTTCCGTGTGCTTGCGGAATTATTCTAAAGGCTTAACAAACGCCAACAGGGTAGATGATGCCCGCAACAGCTCTTTACTACCTCCCTCATTGCATCATTAAGCCGTCGATGATGCTCTCTTGACGGCTTATGGTCTTGTTCCATTGGAATGCGATGGGTGCATAAGTTGGGGCTGATCCAATTCAAGTCTTGCGGAGAATAGCTAATGACGGATCGGTACTTCTCCAAGACTGCAACGAGCCGTCGAGTCTCACTCTCTGTCAGTTTATCACTGATGACAACTGGAGTGCTTCTGTTGTTGTGTAGGAAAGCATACTTCAAACTAGGAGGCAGCGGCTTCAACTTGGGAAGAGGCCGTTGCGGTTTCTCTTCTTCCTTGAGTTTACTCCTGCCGTCCGGATCTGTTTTCTAGGTGAAGTGAATGGCATCTTCTTCAATATTGAGCTGAGTTAACCCTTCTTGAACGATGCTCATCGCTTCTTCAACTAGGTCTTGCTTCGGTCTAGCTTCTGCAATGGTATTGCATGAGCGTACTAGGATGACCGGCATTCTGTCTTTGCCAACCTTAACCTTGAGGGTTGCTCGGTCTCTGTTGGGGTTGACAAGTGGCTCTATTGGCTGTCCGATCAAGACGAACTCTTCATCTTCAGGGATATCGAAGATTTGAAAATCCAAGAATACTTTGTTACGTCCCATCTTCAAGGACATAACACGGAGAATTCCTTAACTTTTCACTATCTGGCCGTCAATCCACTTCAGGTGCTTACAAGAGAAAGTCAGGGGCTCTCTGTTGGTATTTCTTAATGTTCATGGATAGAATCCGCAAGCGCACGGATATACTGCTGTAGCACTTCACCTAGAGAGTATTCAGGGTATCGTATATTTCTCAGGGAATGGAGGTGTAACGGTCTTCTAGCTAATTTATCCAAGGAAGAGGAAGAAGATAGGATGGTCCTAGGTAGTGTGGTTGACTAAGGATAGAGATACTTAGGAAAGATAAGCTTAGCTACTACTCCCTTGCTTCGAGCACGGGCTTACACCGAGTCTGCCAAGTGTATCTAGCTATTAGCTCTACCCCCAACCCGAATGTGGGGGACTACAAGGGATAGACAGGGCTGTCACCACTTTCGCCTACCCTGACAGACTGTGGGGAAGGGTAGCAAACAAAGGTAACTTCAAGCCTAGACACCACGTCTACGCTATCGATTACTACTTCTAGCCCCAGCCAGACTCCATCTTAAGACTCAAGTCCTTAAGCTAGAAGCAACCGTTTAAGAACATACAATGATCCCGCAAGCGAATGATAACGCAGACTTAGCTTTAATAAGAACACACCACCGTAGATGAACCCAAATAATTACTCAAAAGAGGTTTGTATCCGCCAAGGTACAAGTAGAGGGAGGCCGACAACTCCGGCTCTCCTCCTGGACTTCTCCTCCACACACTCCCTAACCTACTCTACTAGGTAGCTCTAAAAGGTAGAGTCCTCCCTTCTCTTCTTCTTCTCCAAAATGGTATCTGTTGTGGGGGGTCTCCTCTCCAAAATGGTATAGGTCGGATCCCAGGGGAGGTTTGTATGGAAACACCAGGAATCGCCTTTAGGAGGATAAGATCGATCTTCCCGCCAAGATTGAGCAGGCTAGGAACCTGTCCAGGTTCGGCCGACCCCTGGGTGGGCCCTCCTGGCACCGTCTTTGGCTGTGAGACTAGTAGGTGGACCCTTGGCTCGATTCTCAAGGTTTCCCACAAAGTTACGTCAGTTTGCTCTGCCAAGTGGGCCCTTCTATACTTGTGCAATGCTGGGTGTGATCTTCTGTGCATTCTTCTGCGTTCTTTGGTGTTTTCTTGTTGTATGTGCTCATGGGTGCCTGCATATCATAATTCACCAAGGCTTGTGTAAATGGTTAGAGTTAAATCCCTATTCTAGGTTTTGGTGTTTAATTAGTGTTAATTGATGCAGAGGTGGACAGTTCATTTGTGACTTTAAGGACCGGTAACACTCTTCTGGTGCAATGTGATCTGCCAATGTCTTGGACATCATATTGACCCCAACCTTGGGATCCTAAAAGACTTCTTGCGGTTCAGCATCCCAGTAGTGCAGAGGAGTATTCTAAAATTGCGTTAGATCTGTATGATGCTACTGCTAGATTCCACTTCCTCTGTCCATTCCGTACTCATAATCGCAGTAAGACCCTCAATCTGCGATGTGGCATTTGGAATGAACGCCTCAGATCTTGAGCACATGCACTTGTGCTTCTTCGGCTTGTTTGAAGCATCGCTAAGTTCCACATACTCTTCTTGTATGAAGAGATCAGGGATGAACATTGGCATATCTTTGATGAGTTGCTCATGATCTATGGACTTGCTTTGTTCAATGAGTTGCTCTATGTATGGTGGAGGTTAAGAGGATGCAGCTGATTAGTTAGCTCGGGTGGATCGTTAAAGACTACCATGTGCTGAGTGCTGTCAAGATCCCTCGGAGGTGGCATTCATGAAATGCACGCTCTCCGGCTTCAAACCACCAACGAAGTGCTGCATTAGCATCTCTTCTAGAATACCATGAGGTGGCCCGAAATTTTACATCAACATGAATCTCTCCCACGCTGCTCCATGTGACTCTTCGCCTTGTTTGAAAGTCAGTAGTTGAATACAAAGTGGGAACACTTTGGTAACAAGGAAGAAGAATAAGTAGAACTCATCCTTCAGCTTGATCCAATCTCCTCCAACTCTCCCAGCCTTCCAGTCTACGAAACTTTAACTTCTCCCGTCAGAGACAACAGAAAGAGCTTCCATCGTAAGGTGTTTTGATTCATACCGTGTATGGTCAATAATGAGCAATTTTGCTCGAATTCCTACATGTGAGCATAGGGACTCTCGTCCTTTATACCAGAAAAGGATTGTGCACAAACCATGGCTATGAGACTGGGACGAATCTCATAACCATCATATGAAATGTGGTGGCAAGATGGATGCGGTTCCAAATACTCGCGGGATGGAACTACCGGATAACTAGGAGAAAACTCCATGTGGATGTGTGGAAAGGTGCAGAAAGTGTACAACTAAAAAGCTCTAAGCTAGTATTGCTACCGTTCCCCGGCAACAACACTAGAAATCTTGTTGGCACTCCTTGGCCTATACGAAGTAATCCGCAAGCGCACGGATACCGATGTAGCTTTCACTAGGGAGTTTACCTTGGATATCGAATCCAAGAAATGATAAGCGCAACCAGACCTAGAACCATTCAACTGGACCCACCAGGGGAGAAGACGTAAGAGGATAGAGGGCCTAACTTCAGATAGCCAACTCGTTACCTAGATAACTTGCTACTCACTAACTTGATCTCCTTCGGCGGTTGGAAGAGGAAGGACTTCAGAAAGGGGTGAGAGGGGAGTCCAACGGCAACCTGCTACTACTGCTATGAAAGCACCCGAATATGGTGGACTACAAAGGACAGACAGAGCTATCACCACCTGCCGACTACCACACTATTCCGTGGGGTGGAACACGACCAAAGGTAACTAACCAAGCTTAGGCACCATGCCTATAACTATCGAGTTACTTACTCCTACCGTGTACTTAGGCAGAGAGCAAACTCAAATAGGTAGAACTTGCTACCTACGCAGACAGGGGATCCCGCAGATCAACGAAAGTAGCTAAACAAATTACTGAAAGTAAAGAGGAGAATTAGCGAGATACTGAAGATAGACGAGGAACTAACTTAACAAAGCTTTATTCCTCCAAGGTGGCTACAGAGATGGAGTAGGACCGAGGGAACCCGGCTCCTCTCCTAGCTTGGCTCTCACCCAAGTTCTCACCTCACACTCTCCCTATTCTACACTAAGGTAGAGCAACAAAACTAAGAACTCTTCTTCTCTCCAAGGATGGTGCGTTGAGAGTGGAGGTATGGGCAGCTATTTATAGCTCTTCAAGGTTGGTTCTCGGACATGTGCTTAGCTTGTACGCTGCCTTGACGGTTGATGTAACTTCCACGCGAAGGGGGCACGTGGTGCTTCAGTGGGAGGTCGACCGGCCAGCCTATGAATGTTGCCACGTGTCACTGCCTTCGGCCTAAACACTCCTGTCTTCCTGAAGTCGGTAACGGTTGCGTCTGTTTGAGGCTGAACAGTTAGAGGCCGGCTAGCCTAGGAGAGGCCAGCCGGCCAGGCTCTGGCTCTTCTCAGCCCTCTGTTGCACCAACTCATCTATCGACGCGTGCATGTACTCCAGGAAGGTGGTGTTGAGCCTGAAGACCAAGTAGACGCTACATCTGGGTCCATCAATCTGTGGCTCAAGCCTTTCGACCGTATGATGTGTTCCTTTGTGATGTGCCGGTCAAGATGGCTTGGACCTGTGTTTGTGAGCATGTAGGTGAAGATTGGGCCTGAAAGGCCACAGTGCCATGCCGGCAGGCTTAGAGGAGGCCGGCCGGCCTGAGATTTCTCCCATTTCGGCCAAATTTTGTACATTGATCTCCTGAAATCAAATAAACACCAAAACTAATGGAACTCATCAAGGTAAATTATTTTAGCATGATTATGGCCTTATAAATATAAATTCCAAAGAAATGTTGGCGGTAAAAATCATTGAAATCAGCCGCCAACAGTCGTCGACTCCGCTCCACACCAAGCCGGAGGGTCTAAGACTTGCCGGCGAGTCACCAAGACTCCAAGGTGACGGCACACCATGATTACAGCGGTGGTTCACTCTAAAACCATACACAAGGTAGCACACCTTGCTCTATCACTCTCTCTAGGCCTAACCTAGGACTAACACTCTCAAAGCATGTGCTAAGCCTATGGATGTGATTAGCTTGCACTATGATGGCTTGGAGATGTTCTTCAGTGTGTGCGCGCTTCCTCTGAACTCCAGCAACCACAAATGACCCGGGGGAACTCCTTATATAGGCTAGAAAGCCACTCATAGCTCTAACCTGCCATTCTGCCGAAAAGCTTAAAGCGTCGGTTAAACCGGTCATAGACGTTCGTTCAACCAGTCATACTAAGCCTGCATGCTAGCTGTTGAACCCTGACGTCCCTTTCTGCTAGCGTCATTGCTCCGACGCATTGCACGGACGGGTCTCAGTTTAACCAGTGCTGAAGATTTTGAGACGTAATTTAGGATAGTTTTGGGAAAGTTATTTGATTAACCATTTTTTCAGGGATAGTATCCCGAAAAATGGGGGTTTTCGAATTTCAAACCAATTTTTCCTTATTTTTACCATAAACTCAAATCTATAAAATACACTGCAAAGTATGCCATGTTCAGTTGGATCCTTTTTCCAAATCTTTGGGATTTGGATTCAAGGCTCGAGGGCTGCAGGACACGTATCATCGATGGCTTATTTTTCAAAAATATTTGGAAGATAAGAAAAGAAGATTCAAGACTAATTTGACCCTTAGCCTGATTCTTCAATTCAACCTAAGGCTCGGGGTGTAACACCCTAGGTGTTTAAAATCCTAAACAAGAAAATCTAAACATATCATCATGCATAATAACCTAGAATCATTAAAACAATGCATTTAAATATGTGTGTGCATGTGCATGTGTATGTATGCGTGTATATGAGTTCTATTCTTTTGTGTTTATAACATTTTCATGCTCCACATTTCACGACAAATGTAGTATATAAAAACCCTCATATTTGAGTAACTTGCAACGTATTCTGCAAACCCCATTTGCAAATTTAAAATTTAACAACTAGTAATTCAAATCCTAGTAGTCTTGAATTTAAAATAACTTTCAAACCGAGGCTCAAAGAAACTTTTGGCTAAAACAAAAGTTGTAGATTTTTAAATTCCCTACAACTTTCGTGTTTAAAGTTTTTCAAGTTTCACTTTGAATTTTTAAGAAAATTTAATTTGAATCCTGGCCCTTTTCTCTCTCCCTCCCTCTGCCTTCTCTCCCCTACCCTGTTCTGCTCCAGCCGGCAGAGAAGCGCCGCCACGCAGCAGGGCATCCTGCGCCAGCGAGCCGCGCCAAAGTGTGACCCCCAACAGGCTCCGACCGGCCGCCAACCGAGCCTGCTACCGGCGATTTGCCCCTCCCCATATCCCGCCCTGGCCACGTAGCCGACGGTTCCTGACGGTCGAGCCACGACGCGCCGGCGACGCCGCGCCCTTGCCGCGACCTTGTCCCGGTTGTGCCTCATTCCGTTGTGTCGCGCCCAGCTCCACCTCCTCCCTCCATGCGCCTATAAAAGGGCTGCACTGAGCCCCTGTTCACACGCACCTGAGAACCACCACCACACCGCCATTAATGCCGCCACTCGACCTCGCCATCGAGCCTCACTCTCCGCTGCTCCTCCACCCAAACCAAGGCTCCAAATTGGTCGCCCTCGACCTGCTGGTACTCCCCATCCTCCCCACGCCGCCCTCCCTTGCCGGACCACCGCTGCCCGTCGCCCGCACCTCGACGGAGCTTCTGCTCACCGCCGGCAGCCGAACTCCGGCCGCCCCAGCCCCAACCGAGCATACCCACAAGTTCCCCTCGACCTCCTAGTGCTCCCCCACCCCTTTCCCCACGCCGCCGACTAGTTCCCTCACCGGATTTTGGCCGGGAATAGCCCAGCCCCATCCAGGGACTACATTGTAATCGCCAAGTTCTTTTTAGGGTCTTTTCGAATAGATCCAGGGACCTATCTGCAAGAGCCCGAGTACTTTTGTTTTCAAAAGGCTGCCACTTGTAAAATCAATCTAAAATCATAGAAAAATCAGAAAAATGCAAATTATAATTTGTTGTAACCCTCTTGATGAACCCGACTACTTTTGCATAGATGGATGACTAGTTACAAACTATAACTAGGCCTAAAATGAATCTTGTTTTAAATGGCCCATAAATGTATCTCTTGATCTAGGACGGTACTGTGGATGATTTTTGGAGGTTAAACTTGTCTCTGCTTGTTAATACTTGTGTAAAATTTTCAAGACCAGAAAATGTCTCCACGAGTAGTTTTTGTGGTATCTTGTTTGATGTGTTATTTTGCTAGAGTTGTTTGTTCATGCTGTTTTACATATATTTTAGGATTGGGATCAGATTGGTTGGGTAGGTTTGGGCATCGTAAGGGCATGAAACCCTCCAGGTCCCTCAAATCAAGTCCACCACGATTCATTGCCACACCCGGGGAACTCCCTTTTCAAGAAGGCAGGCCCCTCCCCCCATCTGACGATGAAGACGAGGGCCAGGCGACGCGGAGTGCCAAACGCTTCGCCCCCAATCAAGAAGTACTCATGATTCACACCGACGAGGATTTTGAAGGCCTAGAGCGGGTCCAGCTTGACGACTACGACGACTACCTCCTTGATCCACTTGACGAAGACATGGACGTAACAATGGATAGTGAATCCTCATCCAACATCAAGGTGGAATACGCAGATAACATCAAGAAGGAACACCACAGGCTCATCAATGCGAAGCGTGCCCAACGCATGCACCGCACCTTCAAGACGAACCAGCAGGGGAGCGGTAACCTCCACGACTCCTCCACGGGCGACCTTCGCGCCATCATCAATGTTGGCAGGGACGCCCGCAATGTAATCATTGCCAGGCAGCAAGAGTGCGAAAAAGTGGTAGCCTACAGCCTCACCCGCTATTGACTCCCTCTTGACTACTTGGTGACTACTCGGAAGCGCAAGCCAGAAGCCGAGGAACAATCCACCCGCAGGAAAAAGACTCCCAGTTCGAAGAAACGACTCGAGGAAGCCCTCCACGGGCAATGCCTGTGCCACCCGAAGAGCAAGTATTCTACTTTTGAATGTCAAGCCCTTCGGAGGGCCCTTGGAGCTCCGCCAAGACCACGCAGAAAGGCGACGGGACTACCCGACTAATGATTTACTCATAAATTAAGGACCCGGCTCAAGGAGGTTTTCTGAGGGTCTTTTAGGTGTGGCGTTTGTTTAAACCATTATTTTGGGATTATATCTCGAAACAAGCGGTTCCATATGCCTAAAAGCACCCCTTTTTTACCACTTAGCCAGGGTTGCTATTTATGTTCATTATTCGGGTCAATCACGAACCCCTCGCTAAACTCAGGGAACCCTATCACAGCCAAACCATGCGACTACCAAGAGTGGTTGTCTCGTTTGGCAGTGACTAGTGGAACCCGTTAATTAGCCAAATAAAGCACCTACGTGATTATCTATCAAACACCTCTAGTAACGCACAGATTACTAGTTCCCGACTAGTTTGCTGTGTTACTGAAGGGGCATTGCTAGCTCCCAAACTTCCCGTAACACTTCGTTTACTAGTTTCCGACTAGCATTACGCTTAGTTTACTGAAGGGGCCTTGCTCCCCCACAACTTTGCCAAAGGATTCGACGGAATTCAATTTTTCCCGACTAGAAGCAGCATGAAGCAACCGTACCATCCGCATGGAAATCAACCATGCAATCAACGACTCGATCGATGACTCAGAACCCCTCGAACCGAATCCCCCTCGAGCTCATCTACTATAAGTCAGAGGAGGATTTGGATCGTCTACGACAAGTCCGAGGAGAATTTGGATCATCTACGACAAGTCGAAGGAGCATTTGGATCGTCTACGACAAGTCGGAGGAGTATTTGGATCGTCTACGACATGTCGGAGGAGGATTTGGATCATCTACTTCAAGTCAGAGAAGGACCAGTCAGCATCTATCGAAGGGCTCCCGTCCCCGCCGACTACTCAGACTTCATCAACAACGCCATACCTTTACCAAACAGCCACCGCGGCTTGATGGCACCTCCATCTTGGTAGGGCGGGCCAGGGCATCGGAAGGGCACGAGTCCTCAAAGCTACCCGGCTCAGCCCACCTTTTTGCGCCTCAATCTTGGTAGGATGAGCCAGGGCATTGGAAGGGCACGAGTCCTCCAAGCTACCCGACTCAGCCCACCTTTTTGCGCCTCAATCTTGGTAGGGCGAGCCAGGGCATTGGAATGGCACGAGTCCTCCAAGCTACCCGGCTCAGCCCACCTTTTTGCGCCTCCATCTTGGTAGGGCGGGCTAGGGCATCGGAAGGGCACGAGTCCTCCAAGCTACCCGGCTCAGCCCACCCTTGTTGCGCCTCAATCTTGGTAGGGCGGGCTAGGGCATCGGAAGGGCACGAGTCCTCCAAGCTACCCGGCTCAGCCCACCTTTCTTTGCTTACGACTTGGTTGGGCGGACCAGGGCATTGGAAGGGCATGAGTCCTCCAAGCTGCCCGGCTCAGCCCACCTTTTTGCGCCTCCATCTTGGTTGGGCGAGCCTGGGCATAGGAAGGGCACGAGTCCTCCAAGCTACCCGGCTCAGCCGACCCTTTTGCGCCTCCATCTTGGTAGGGCGGGCCAGGGCATAGGAAGGGCACGAGTCCTCCAAGCTACCCGGCTCAGCCCACCCTTTTGCGCCTCCATCTTGGTCGGGCGGGCTAGGGCATTGGAAGAGCATGAGTCCTCCAAGCTACCCAGCTCAGCCCACCTTTCTTCGACTACAACTTAGTCGGGTAGGACTGGGTATCGGAAGGGCACGAGTCCTCTAAGCTACCCGGCTCAGCCCACCTTTTTGTGTTTTGAACCTAGTCGGGCAGGCTCGGGTATCGAAAGGGCACGAGTCCTCCAAGCTACCCGGCTTGGCCCACCTTTCTTGCGCCATCAACCCCGATAACCTGTCGGGCCTAGCACCGTTCCAAAAAGGCAGGATCCTCGACTCCTGGACGACTACTTTGCCATTGCCAGGGCACTCGGCGACCCGCCGACGACTACTTCAACTACACGACCAGCTTGAGTGGGACCCACACCACCAGTGACTAGTTGGAATTGATTCCGACTAGTCGGGATCATCAACAAACCAACAAGCGACACGACTTCATCGGCAATCACCAACGAATCAAGATCGCCAGTCACCCACGAGAAGACTGAGACCCTATTCAAGGAGGTTTTACGGAGATCTTTAGGCAATTTGTTTAACCATTATCTCGAGTTTTATCTCGACACAAGGGGTTTTTTCCCAAAGAATCCGTTCAACCACTCGGTTAGGGGATCAAGGAGTTTTCCCAAAATAGGGCATGCTCGTTCAACCTTCCTTCAACACCCTGTGGTTCCTTCGGGCTAACCGAGACATCTGCGCACGACAACATACGACTTGTCTTGGCCCGCCCAAGGAGTTCCTTAGGGCTAGCCGAGTCATCCTTGCTCAACGACTATTTCTGTAACGACGCAAGTACAGGATTGCATTGTCACTTCCTTCGGGCCAAAAGAGACATCTTTGCATGGCACTTAAGACTTGTCTTGGCCCGCCCAAGGAATTCATCGCCCCACGTGAAGGATCTCGTCATCAATCCCTTAGGGTCATCCGTGAGGTTTTCACAAGTCAACATGTCATGGTTCGCCCAAGGATATGACTAAAGCTACCAGCAAGATTCATCTCTCCCTCGCTAATTGACTTACCACCTTCACATACTTCCAGTAATACTCCGTTTTACTAGTTCCCGACTAGTACTACGCGTAGTTTACTAAAGGGGCCTCACTCCCATACTTTCAGTATAACTCCGTTTTACTAGTTCCCGACTAGTACTACGCGTAATTTCCTGAATGGGTTTCGCTCCCATATTTCCAGTAACACTCTGTTTACTAGTTCTCGACTAGTACTACCCGTAGTCTACTGAAGGGGCCTCGCTCCCATACTTCCAGTGTAACTCCATTGTACTAGTTCTCGACTAGTACTACGCGTAGTGTACTGAAGGGGCCTCGCTCCCATATTTCCAGTAATACTCCGTTTTACTAGTTCCTAACTAGTACTACGCGTAGTTTACTGAAGGGGCCTCGCTTCCATACTTCCAGTATAACTCCATTTTACAAATTCCTGACTAGTACTACGCGTAGTTTACTGAAGGGGCTTCGCTCCCATACTTCCAATAACACTCCGTTTTACTAGTTCCCGACTAGTACTATGTGTATATTACTGAAGGGGCTTCGCTCCCATATTTCTAGTAACACTCCATTTACTAATTCTTGACTAGTACTACGCGTAGTCTACTGAAGGGGCCTCGCTCCCATACTTCCAGTAACACTTCGTTTACTAGTTCTCGACTAGTACTACGCGTAGTCTACTGTTGGGGTTTCACTCCCATACTTCCAGTATAACTCTGTTTTACTAGTTCTCAACTAGTACTACGCGTAGTGTACTGAAGGGGCCTCGCTCCCATATTTCCAGTAATACTCCATTTTACTAGTTCCTGACTAGTACTACGCGTAGTTTACTGAAGGGGCCTCGCTCCCATACTTCCAGTAACACTCCGTTTACTAGTTCTCGACTAGTACTATGAGTAGTTTACTAAAGTGGCCTCGCTCCCATACTTCCAGTATAACTCCATTTTACTAGTTCTCGACTAGTACTACGCGTAGTCTACTGAAGGGGCCTCGCTCCCATACTTCCAGTATAACTCCGTTTTACTAGTTCTCGACTAGTACTACACGTAGTGTACTGAAGGGGCCTCGCTCCCATACTTCCAGTAACACTCCGTTTACTAGTTCTCGACTAGTACTACGAGTAGTTTACTAAATTGGCCTCGCTCCCATACTTCCAATATAAGTCCGTTTTACTAGTTCTCGACTAGTACTACGCGTAGTCTACTGAAGGGGCCTCGCTCCCATACTTCCAGTATAACTCCGTTTTACTAGTTCTCGACTAGTACTACGCGTAGTGTACTGAAGGGGCCTCGCTCCCATATTTCCAGTATAACTCCATTTTATTAGTTCTCGATTAGTACTACGCGTAGTCTACTGAAGGGGCCTCGCTCCCACATTTTCAGTATAACTCCGTTTTACTAGTTTTCGACTAGTACTACGCGTAGTTTACTGAAGGGGTCTCGCTCCTATACTTCCAGTAATGCTCTGATTACTAGTTACCGACTAGTATTCTATGTTACTGAAGGGGTTTTTCCCATACTTCCAGTAACGTTCAGACTACTAGTCTCCGACTAGTTCTCTATGTTATTGACGGGGCCTCGCGCCCATACTTTCGATATTTCTCCGTTTACTAGTTTTCGACTAGTTATACATGGAGTTTATTGCAAGGGCAATGCTCCCAACACGGTATCATGTCTATCAGTTACAACATACTTTTATGTTTACCTTGCAGGGGACCAGATCTAGACCGTGCTGCTGGGCGAATCAGATTCAACTCCGATCAGTTGGCTTCATCAACATTCGCCAACGACTACTCTAATTTTCCCAGAACGCTCGACTACATGTCGCTGACTACAACAACTACTCGTCGGATTCGACCCCGACTAGTTGGATTCATCAACAACCGTTGGCGACTACTAGACTTTGTAAAGTATGCACGGCGACATGCTGGCGACTACTTCGACTACTCGTTTCGCCTACAAGCTAGTCGGAATCGACTCTGCTCGGTGACACGCTGGCGACTACTTCAACACTACTCGGAATCAACTCCGACTAGCCTGCTTCATCGACAGTTCAAGATTCAGTGGCAACTTGGCCAATACCTAGGCTCGGGGGCTGGCGCCACCGACTACTAGGCATATCCTATGCGACTCATCTAGCTCCCAGGCTCAGGGGCTGGATACGACACGGCTCTCAGCAATGAAGATTGCATGCCACGATTCTTTGGACCCTTTATTCCAAAATATGGGGATTTGGATTCAAGGCTCGGGGGCTCCGTGACACGTGTCATCAGTGACTTATTTTTCAAATCTGTTGGAAGATAAAGACAGAAGACTCAAGATTGAATTGACCCTCAGCATGATTCTAGGAGGCAACCTAAGGCTCGGGGGCTACTCCATATGGAGTGCGAGTTTAATCGCACCCCATATAAAAGAAGACAACTACTCAGGGCATGAGCACCTCACAGCCTCGACGCAGCCAAGGAAGTACTTGGAGGACACCTTCAAAATGAAGTTCGGGAGAACTCGAAGACGCCTTCAGAAGTACTTGAACGCCTGCAGTACTCAGCTACGAAGAGCTCGAGGGCTTGTCACACCTGGGTACACAGGACTGTACACGTGGCATACTTTCTCTAGGATAAGGGTTGGGACATGGCCCACACCCTACATCTGTTGTAACAACTCGTAGCCTAGTAGAACTACTCCTACAGTAGTCAAACTAGTCGGATACAGTAGAGAACTTCCAGAAAAGTACTCGGGTAGGACTCTAGGGCATGTATCCGACTAGGACTTCCATGTAAACATGTCCCCCCAGACTATATAAGGGCGGACAGGACCCCCTCAGAGACGATCATCCAGGGAATCACGAATCACCTAGGAGATCACCCGATCACCATCAAAGGCAATACAAACCACACAGGATGTAGGGTATTACGCTCTCGGCGTTCCGAACCTGTCTAAACCTTGTTTTCCTTGCACCTTCGAGTTACTGATCTCGGCGACACCCTACCTACAAACTCACCACCTCGGGGGTATCCCTCGGTGGGCATGCCGGTAAAACAGCGACACCGACTCCTTGTATCTTCGTGATAGTCCCTGGATCAAGCGCCATCACGTACAGAACTCATTCCAGAAACATATTGTAGTCATACAACGCGAAAATTCAATACATGGGTTTATTTATTACATAATCCAAAGGATTGTAGAGGGTCCCATTACGAGCCCCTTGGGCTAAATCGAACAAGCGGAAAGCAATAGCTAGGCTTCTGGACCATCCTTCATCTTCTGAAATCACCACCACAGGCAAACTCAAGCATAGCACGGGCCTTAGTCGAACCATCCATCATCATTGGAGACGTTCGGGTCAGATCCTGCATCTACCCAAACTATCCCCAAGGAATGGGATAGGTCCACATCACCATCCGTAAGATGGTCTATACTAAAGGTATAACAAATCAAGGAGGAAAGCTAGGGTTTTCTATGCATAAGTAGCATCATAAGATATATTATCCTCCAACTCCGAACTCAGGCCGTCACGGCACCCCGGGTTCCCGGTTCACACACACCTTTCAAACCACCAAGTCGGTGCGAGAACCTGGGTTCTCTTCATAGTCCTGGTAGTCCTAGGCGTCGATTGGCTCCTCTTCGACGGGTCCTAATCATAATTACGAATAAATACAAGAACCAAAGTGCAAAAATGCACAAAAGTATTCAAATAAGATTCAAATCACATCAAAACCTATTCTAACGGTTAGACCATGATTTTAGAATAATTATGAAACTGGTTTCATAATTTTTGGAGGTCCCATTAATTTATTATAAATTTTCTAAGCTTAAATATATTTCTAAAATTAATAAAAGATTATCGAAAAAGAAAAAACACAGTCAACGCCACGTGTGAGAGCCAGGGTGTGCTAAGTGGCATGCTGACGTCAGCAGGTGGGGTTAGGTTGGCTGACGTCAGCAGTGGGCTCTGCTGACGTCAGCGGTGACCGGTCAATGTTAACCAGTTAATGGTTAAGGGTCAATAGGTCAGGCGGGTCCACCGGTCCGTCACTGGTTCTCACCGACAGGTGGGACCGCAAGTCAGCACAGAAAACAAAAAGGCAAAAGGGTGCAACGGCTCGGTTAAACGGGCTGAAAGGCTTGGGTCGGCTCGGTCCGACCCAACTAGCCACGGCGTGGCTTGCAGGCCGGCTAATGGGTTGGCGCCACGGCTGGGCAGGCTGGCTCGGGTTCGGGCTTGGCAGACTAACAGGCCGGCTGGGTCAGCCTGCTCGTTCTCTCGCTCTCTCTCGCTTGCTCCCACTGCCAGCTAGGGCCCACGGGTCGGTGGCACCCCCTCGCACACTGACAAGTAGGGCCCATGTGTCGGTCTCGGCGGGATCGCATGCGGCTGGAAGGACCCGTGCGGATCTGGCTCGTGTGGCCTGTGTGCGCGTGTGTGCAGAGGCGTGTGTGTGAGGTGGCGAGGGCACCCGCAGGGTGCTCAGCAAATTGCCGTAGTGGCACCCGCGGGTGCCAAGCCGCGACATCGCGACGCAGCGTGCACCGGTGCGCGGTCACCGCCCCGTGACGAGGCCAGGCGTGGCGACGGCAAGGTCAAGGCGAGGCAGCAGTGCGTTTGGGCGAGGCAAGGCGGCTCGGTGCGGGCTCATGGTGCGGCCTTTCGGCCGTGGTTAGGCACGAGCACGTGCGCGCGGACACCTGGAACTCCAGGGTCGCGGCACGACCGGTGGCGGCGAGGCGCGGGTTTAGTCGGGATTCGGTGTGGCAGTGTGTGCATGTTGCGGATGGGCATCAGCCGGCTACGGCATGCCCACAAGGTGCTCGATGAGAAGACGCTAAGGGCTGGAACAAATGCGAACATGCGATGTCATGGTGTGGCGAGGGCATGAACAGCGAGGCGCAAGGTGAAGGCTTGACCGCAGGCAAGACTCGGCGTGAGGCCGGAGGTTGATGGTTCTGGCAGGCAACAAAGGGCACGGCTCGATGATCATGCACGGAGCAAAACTAAGCTTGCTCACGTACAGGGCATGGGAAACTAACACAACTTGTCCTCACGCTTGCTAGCTGCCGTGCATGGTGCTGTAGCACCTGGAAGCTAGCAGGACACTAAACATTCGTGGGAAGGGAGCAAAACAGAGAGCTAGCATGCCAACGGAGTTCATGGGCTTGGCGGCAGGGCTGCAGCAAGGCTCGAAGCTACTGGCGACGACTTGGCATGGCGGCGCGTGCGCGCACTGCAGGACGGCATGGTTTCCATTGGTGAACAAGGCATGGGCGTGTGTCCGTGAGCTACGGCCGTGAAAGACGTGGCCGTGCCTGACTTGCGTCCATGGCCGTGCGGCTATGCAAGCGACGGCCGTGGCGTGGTTAACCTCGTGGCCGCGCGTGTGCAAGGTGGCATGGCAGCGACGTGCAAGTGGTGCTCACTGCCGTGGTGAGCCTGCAGCTCGTGGGTGGCCTCAAGTGCGTGCGTGTGCCAGAGACAGTACCAAGCCGTGGGCTTGCCAAGCGTGGAGTGCTTGGCCGCGATGGCGAGGGCGGCATGGCCGTGTTCAGGGGCAGAGCCGGTTCAGCTGGCCACATGGGGTTTGGTGAAATGCCACAAAGGCATGCCAGCCCGCCACGTTCGCAGTCACCGCGGCATGGTGCGGTAACCACACGTTGGTGGCGAGACCAGTGATGGTGGTGCCGAGGCTGCGTCACGGCCGCGATGTTTGCGGTGCTCCGGCGTACCAGGCCGCGGCAGCGTCGGGCTGCAATGGGAACGCAGGGCGACGGTGATGGTCCCTGCAAGAAGAAGGTGGCATGAAGGCCTACGTGGGGTTTAGGGCTCGACTACAGATGGTTCATCGGCGGCGCGAAGCTCTCGCCGGCAGCAAAAGGGAGGTTGGGACGGGACGGCGCGGCCTACCGGTCGGACTCGAGGAAGTAGAGGCGAGGCAGCGGCGGGTCGACGCCATGGCAATCCAAGGCCGTGCAGGGAGCGTGGCTTCGGCGGCGGCGGCGTACGGGGCGCAGGCTTCGTCAGCATTGGCGTACGGGGCGGAGGTGCTTCGGCGGTGGCGGCAGCGTCCTCCTCCCGTTTTCCACCTCGGCTTCCTCTCGTGCTCGGGTACGGCAGCGCCGACTCCTTCTTCTTCTCCTCCGTCCTTCCTCCTTCTCCTCCTTGGCCCTCTCCTCTCAGCTTGACAATGGTGGTACAAGGAAAAATCCCGAAGGGCTCTAGGGTTTGCGAGGCGGCGGCCGCGGGCGCTTTTAGACACGCGGCGCTAGGGCTTCGGCCTTCACAGGTTGGTTCGAAGGGACGGCGATCCTCGGCGTTTGTGCAGTGATGGGGGCGTGTGGCGCGCATCAAGAGAAGCTGGGCGGAGCGACATCGCGTGAGTGAGCTCCAGCGCTCACGGGTGCGCGCGGGGAAGGCGAAGCGGGGTCCAACGGCAGTGGCAGAGCGAGGAGCGGGATGGGGCGCAGGTGTAGACATCCCATTGCAGAACGGGGCGCCATCGCCGATCCATTTCGCTGTACGGCGTGGGTGTAAGAGAAGATGAGAAATTTGCTATTTCACCATCCTCAAAACTGGGCTTCGCTGGAATGCCATCCCGCAGTTGGATTTCTCTGCTTTGCCATTATGAAACGGTGCCGACCGCCTTTTCAATATTTATGAATTTGTTTTGTATTTTCTTGAATAGAACACTGCACGTGGAGTCGACGCTACACCGCTTGCCGACCCCAACCTAAAGCCCCCAACCCTAAACCTAACCGGCGGCAGCGAGGCAGAGCAGGAGCGGCGGCGGCAAGTACGGAGGAGAAAGAAGGTCGAGATGGGCTGGAATTAGGCCGCTAAAGGCTAAATTAATTGGTGATGCCGCCTTCAGGCGATGGATCACGCATTTGTAGCGCGCGTGACTTATAGCCTCGGCGCTGCTAAACGCGCATCGATGGCTGCTGCTCTTGGCTTCACGTTAACTAGCTAGGGGTTAGTTAACAGGAGGTGCTGGCAAATTAGCTGTTAGTTTAGTTATCAGGTTGGGCTGAGTTAGGGTAAAGCTAGGGTAGCTAGCTATTGAATTCATGTTCGAAGGGCATACTTCGAGTTTGAATTCCACTCAATGTAATTTGATCAAACAAATTCGAATAAAATCAACTCAAATTAAATCAAAATAAAGATCAGATAAACTCCAATTATTTCACGCTAACATTTTATTGATCCTTAGTCCAAATCGAGCTTTGAATTACTAGGAATTTGATAGAAAGGAGAAGTTAACCTTAAATTGATTCTACTACTAAGCACTTGCACAAAATTCTCATATTTTTGCACATATATAACATTTCAGAAATTTTGGGATGTTACACCCCGTGCCTTGGATTAATTAGAATAATAAATTCGAGGGTCAAAAGTATTAGAGTCCTCTAAGATAAATCATCTTGAGCATAGCGATAGCCAAGTACCAAAAGTACTCGGCTGACGTCTTCGTGAAGTGTAGCAGTAGTCGGTGGCCGAGTCATTTCTCGCGCCCAGCCCCCGAGCGTGGGAGCAAGACGAGTCGCGCGAGGTATGCCGAGTTATTTCTTGCGCCTAGCCCCGAGCATGGGAGCCAGACGATCCGCCAAAAACACGCTAAGTGCCGTGTCGCGTCCAGCCCCAAGCATGGGTGCCAGACGAGCGGTCAAAAGCACGCTGAGTGCCCTGTCGCGCCTAGCCCCTGAGAATGGGAACTAGACAAGCCGCCGAAGGCACGCCGAGTGCCCTGTCACGCCCAGCCTCCGAGCATGAGAGCTAGACGAGCCGCCGAAAGCATGCCGAGTTCCCTATCACGCCCAGCCCCCGAGTATTGGAGCTAGACGAGCCGCCGAAGGCACGCCGAGTGGTTCATGCTTTAGAAGAACAATGCAAATATTATGTAGCATAATGTGAAATATCAAACCATTGAAGGTGTTGGAACCGATCCGATCTAGTATGAATGCTTTTGTGTTTAGCTCTTGTCAGGTCATGTAATTTTCCCGAGTAGTTAGCCTGTTATGTTTAAGCACCTGGCCCCACATGACCTCAACTCATTGTGTTGAGAGCGGGCATCGGACACGTGATGAGAGAGCTGCAAGGGCAGATGAGGTTTCACGGATTAAGACATGTGCTACCCAAGTACTTTAGCGGCGGTTAGGAGAAAATATAAAGCAGGGTATAAAAGCAGTCGGTGACATATGAGAGAAGAGATTGTGCGTAGAGCGCCTTCATAGGGTGCAGCCCGACTGCCTCTATAGCGGACGGACCATCTAAGCATTCGAGAACATACACGATGTAGTCGGTGATAGTCGCGGAGACTAGAGAATATTTAATTGATTAATATTTATTAAACTATGACTTAACTTGATTTGAGGCCGAATCAAAGTGGTCACCGCGGCCTAGCAGATGGCTCTCAAAGGAGTCGGCGTGGCCGAGTGGGACTGGTCACCATAGCCGAGCGGTTGTCGAAGTAGTCGACGTGGCCAAGTCGGAGGCATCGCCGTAACTGAGCAGGCAGTTATCGAAGTAGTCGGCACAAGGGTTTGCCATCATTACTTGCAGGATCACGGACCATGCAGTGGCCGCATCGCAGGTTCCAGATTGGAAAATAAAAGTAGTTTATGATTATGAAATCCAAGATCAGATTGATTCGAGGGCGATGTTAGAACGACTCACCTGATTGTTGGTGATCGCTGCCATTAAGATCGCTGACCCTGGTGATCCCCTTACCTGGCGCGCCAACTGTCGGATTTATACTCCGGCAAGTCCATCTGGGGTATGCTCAGGTAGTAGATTTGTAGGTGAGAGAGATCGCAGGGACAAGAACTTGATGATAACACAAGACGCAAGCATTTTAGATAGGTTCGGATCGCTGAGAGCGTAATACACGTCATGTGTTTTGAGTTATATTGAATGAACTACGATTTCTGGATGAGTAGGCTAATTACGTTGTGGCCGCCGAGGCCGGTATGCCCTAGGGGTACCCCTACCCCTCCTTATATACTCTAGGAGATAGAATTTATATGGTAAGTCTTTTTTTTAGGTGGTTACTATGCATAATATCCAGTCGGATTACAACTATATCTATTACAATATGCCTTCCTTGTATAGTCAGCGCGGCCCATCTTATTACCGGGCTAGGCCCTTCTTAAGGGTACCGGGGGTCTACGCAAATATTAAGAGTCATGTGCATGACTAGCATGCAACGCGTCCCATAAAGGTGCGCAGGCGCAGCAGCTTCACCACCCTCTTCTATTTTCTAACCTGGCCCATAATTAATCTGGTCCATGATTAGTTGAATAGCTCGCATACAAGATACAACGCCGGGGAGCTGACATGTGCATTGACTTCCGTGCAAAACGTGTGTTCAACGAAAAAATCCGTAGTGTTCAAATTAAGTGTCTGAATTAAACTCCAATTGCACTGTTGTATATCTTACAATAAGATCTTCAAAACTAAATCACATTTAACTTTATTTAAATAAAATTATTTTTAGAACATTAATTTTACATAGGTGGAACAATTTTATTGTAAATCAGGAATAATTTTTCCAAATTCACGATAAAAAAACAATTATTCCAATTCATAATAAAATTGTAAACCAGGAACAATTGTTCCAAATTCATGATAAAATTGTAAACCAGGAACAATTGTTCCCAACCCACGACAAAATTGTAAACCAAGAACAATTGTTCTAAATATATTTAGATATGATTTTATTTTGAAGTTTTAATTAAAAACTCCACCGGTGCAATGTGATTTTGATTTAAATGATATAAACTTTTTCCGTTGTGCATATTTTTCTTCTCTCGAAACACATGGTCTGCTACTACTCTCTGGTGCTACAGTGGAATAACATGGGCCTCTTCCTATTCAGGGTCAAAAAACGAAAAGATTGCAGCAGCATGCTTATGCGGTAGATTCGCACGCAGTCGCGCGAATTACCTGCAGCAGCGCCCGGTTTACCTCCGTCAAGTATGGAACCAAACAAAGCGTGTTAACGCTCATTCCACCTCTGATTCCACCATAATTTGATTACGTCTTCATTTACGTTACCACTCTCTCAACCAAACACTACCTCGTAACTTTTCCTAAACACGAAAAATTTAAAAAATCGGTAGGGCACCGTGGATCGGGCTTGCAACATAGCCCAGCCCAGTGACAGCCAGGGCCCACTGCTTAAACCAGACGGAAGTCGGTGACTTGCGGAATCTGATTTAGGAACGGAACCCAGCCCGCACCCGACGCGTCCGAAGATCCTCCATCTCTCTCCGGCCCTCCCCGTTTCTGAAGTCGACTCAAACCCTAGTCCCCTCTATCGCCTCGCCATCCCCGCCCATGGATCGCGACCGCTCCTCCCGCCGCGCCCGCGACGACGACGGCCACCACCGCTCCCGCAACCGGGACGACAACCGCCACCGTCGCCGCAGCCGCCACCGCGAAAAGGACGGCAGTGGCGACGATGAGGACCGCCGCAGCCACCTCCACCACCGCGACAAAGACGACCGCCGCAGCCACCGCCACCGCGACGGCGGGGACGACGTCGACGACCGCCGTCGCGATAGCCGCCGGTCCGTGTCCTCGTCGGAGTTCCCGCCGCCCTCCGCGAAGCGGGACCGCTCGTTGAGCCGCCCGCGGGAGTCAATCGAGCGCCGCGACTCCGCCGACCGCGAGCCGCCGTCCTCGTCACGGAAGCGGAAGGGCCACGAGGGCGGTGGCGTTGGGGACGAGGCCGACCGAGATGTCGGCAAGCGGGCTAGGGCCTCTGTGGACCCGCCTCCGCCCAAGGAGGAGAGGCCTAGGCGTGAGCGCCGGAGGTTTGAGGATGTTGATGCTAATGGGAAGAATGGTGATGTGAGGAGTAAGGTGAGCAAGGAGATCTCATCTCATGACCAGAAGAAGGGGGAGTTTGCAGTTAATGGAGATTTACAGAGTGGTGCCGTGCATAATGTAAGTGTTCCTACATTTTATCGCTGAGTTCTGTTCATTGTGTTTTCATGTTGATTACTAGAGCCTGGGAAACTAACTGCTAATGTATGCTACTAATATAGACCATTAAGGTACTCACAATTGTCAAGTGAGCTATGGTAGTTTCTGGTTATGAAAACTTGAAGAAATGAACGTGTTAGTTCACAGCCATGTTGTTAGTTCACAGGGTATTGGATGGTAATCTGTTTCTTGTCTAGAAATGATTTGAAGAGTTCGATTATTTTCTTGCAGCAGTTGCGATTTAAGGTTATTCTTTTCTGCTCAAAAGGTTTATACCATCTTGATTGAGTGGTATTGTTTTTCTCTTGTTGTGGAATCATCTCAGAAGATGAACAGCTACTTTTGCTTGATTTGAGTGGCTGTTGTGATTACGATGTCGACTATTTTCCTTAGATTCAGTTAGAGGAAAGCCAAAAGCAAGCAGACAAGCAGCTATGGCAATGCTGCCTTACTCATTGTTAGGACTTTCTTTTGTGCTGGCATAAGCGTACAGTTTGTTTTGTTTGCCCCTTCGGAGTTGGAATATTTAATTCAGAAGCATAGGGCTTCTGCCATGCTGTGTTTTTTTTCTTATTAGAGAAATGTGCCAATGGGTCAGTCAAGACTTATGTAGTCCCTTGTTGGTTTATGTTTGTCCAGTGATGATTGATAGTGTAGATACCTTTCAAGGATTTGAGGGATGTTTTGATTATCAAGTTGTTTGAGGAAGGCCATAGTATTTTTGCCTATGTTCTTATGATCTGCTTGTTGACTACTTATGCTAATATTGTATTTGGTGTTACACGATTCTGTCAAGGCTGTGGTGTAAAGTGAAGTGCTTATGTAGTGCTACATTATCTTCTGATACAATATGAGTCATACCAGCAGTCAGACTTGATTTGATGTTGCCGTATTTTTCTTGGTTATTCTACATATCCTACTTGCACCATCTTGTTAGTACTTGATTGTCTTGATTTTTTTGTTACATTTTCTTTCTTTTTTTGAAGCGCCACGTATTATGTGATTGATGCTCCTTTATTTTGCAATTGTTATTTCTATAAGTTGACTTTGCATCTCTTATTTGCAGGATGGTTCTCAGCAACCGCTCAATGCCGCACCTGCTGTAGTGTCATCGTCTGTTCCCGTGTCTTCAAAGGTATCTTCGATTACTACCAACAATGAAAATGAGGGGGTTAGTGTTAGATCTGATGAGGTTACTGGAAAATCTAGTACAGATGGAAGTGCAACCTCAGCTGCTGGCAAAAATAGTAATCTATCTCTTGATGCTTTAGCCAAAGCAAAAAAAGCTTTGCAACTGAAGAAGGAACTGTCAGAGAAACTCAAGAAGTTACCCATGGTAAGAAGTCACAGCTGTTCCCAGTCTCTTGCCCCACTTTCTTATTATAACTTTTTAAGTGTTCTAAGTTTTTATTTTCCCTGCATAGCTTAATAAACTTGGCACTACTGGTACTGATACGCAAGTTTCTAAGAAAGAAGATGCAAAAACAGCTGTAGAAACACAGACTGTTTCTAAAGGAGAAGCAAAGCATACTGGTCCAGTTTCTGGTCTACCCACGAGTAGTGTCTCTGGGACTCCAGCCGCAACTGGTGCAATTGGTATTCCAGGTCTTACAAACATTCCCAATCTGGATGCTGTGAAGCGAGCACAAGAGCTTGCTACTAAGATGGGATTCCGGCAAGATCCACAGTTTGCTCCTCTCATCAACATGTTTCCTGGTACATCCACTGATTTTACTGTGCCTCAAAGACCTCCCAAGGCTCCTGTTCTTCGCCTTGATGCTCAGGGTAGGGAAATTGATGAACAGGGAAAGGTTATCAGCATGACAAAGCCAACAAGTTTGAGTACTCTAAAGGTAAAATTTGTTACAATAAGCTTCATATAGAATGTTATCCATGATTTGTTCATATGGTGACTGCCACTATTGTTTCTACATTGGTTAGGTCAATATAAACAAGCAAAAGAAGGAGGCTTTTCAAATCATAAAGCCAGACTTAGACTCTCTTGCAAAATCAAGTGCTCATTTTGATGAAAGGATGGGCATAAACCAAAATAAGCTCCTCCGTCCTAAAAGGCCAGGATTTCAGTTTGTTGAAGAGGGCGAACTCTCTAGGCAAGCTGAATTGCATCGAATTAAGGTACGCATGGATGAATATTGATTTTTTTGGCTTGTTTATCCTTATCCTTATTTCTCGTGCCTTACTTGAATGTTCTGATTACAGAGTCAATTTGGTGAAGCACAAGCTAAAGAGCTCAAAGTAAAGCAAGCCCAGCTCGCGAAGGCAAAGGCAGAAGTAGACATGAACCCAAACCTTATTGAAGTTGCTTTTGGTATGAGAGCTCCAAAGCAAAAGCAGAAGGAAGCAATTCCTGACATTGAGCCATGGTTATATCTTGCTTCCTCTATTGATTTTTTAATTATACGATGTCAATGGATGGTAACTAATTTACATTTTATCAGGGATGCAAAAATTTTACTTTCTGCCACATATGAGGATTTCACTGTGGAGAAGCTTAATATGGACAGGATCACCATATATGTGGAACATCCAGAGCCAATAGAACCACCAGCTGAACCTGCACCACCGCCGCCCCAGCCACTGAAGTTAACTAAAAAAGAGCAGAAGAAGCTGAGAACACAGAGGCGTCTTGCTAAGGAAAAAGATAGGCAAGAAATGATTAGGCAAGGCCTATTGGAGCCACCCAAACCAAAGGTCAAAATGAGCAATCTTATGAAAGTTCTAGGCTCTGAAGCTGTCCAAGATCCCACGCGGCTGGAGATGGAAATCAGAACTGCCGCTGCAGAGCGTGAACAGGCTCATGTAGACCGCAACATTGCTCGCAAGCTCACACCATCTGAACGCCGCGAGAAGAAAGAGCGGAAGCTTTTTGATGATCCTACTAATACAGTGGAGACTATAGTTTGTGTTTACAAGATCAGAGACTTGTCTCATCCACAGACACGCTTCAAAGTCGATGTCAACGCACAAGAGAATAGGCTAACTGGTGCTGCAGTCATCACCGATGGTATCAGTGTTGTGGTTGTTGAAGGAGGGAAGAAGTCAATGAAAAGGTACAATAAGCTCATGCTCAACCGGATAGACTGGGCTGCCGCAGTTAGTGGTGAGGATGATGCTGACGAGGAACCTGACAAGCCGGTGAATAGTTGTGCATTGGTCTGGCAGGGCAGCGTGGCAAAGCCTGCCTTCC
Organism: Panicum miliaceum; assembly: GCA_032594955.1. Lineage (NCBI taxonomy): Eukaryota > Viridiplantae > Streptophyta > Magnoliopsida > Poales > Poaceae > Panicum > Panicum miliaceum. The sequence goes on along the minus strand of CM064066.1, from coordinate 23,686,524 downwards.
ACAGGTTCACTGTACACAACGGCCGGAGTGAGGCTGCTGGTAAGAAGGTTTTTGCTGATGCTTCTGTTCCTCATTACTGGGACCTTGCTGTCAATTTTTCTGAAGATTCATCATGAGCAAATCACCTGCTCAAAACCTTGGTACCTGCTGTTGATCTTTGTTCTGTCTACATGCAATTGCTGATGAGTGGCCAGCGTTTTAGCGCTTGACATGATATTAAGTCCTCTTATCACGAGTAGTGGAAGCTTACTAGTAGCAATGTGGACACCTGAACTGAGTAATACGTTGTACTGTCGATCTGCTCTGAATGTGGAATTCAGAGATGTCGGGTGTTTGTTGCGTGTTTTTTTTATTATTATATGGCCCAGGTACTGTCATGAGGAACTGTCGAATTTTGCAAGTATGCACTTTAGAATAAGTCCATTGCAACACCTATACGTAGACATTAGTCGATTGAAAGTAAAGGGCAGGCAAAGAAATAGATGATTGAGCACAACGGCACCAGTACCCATTACTATCGTCCCGCTGGCCCATCTACGTGGGATCTAGGCGGCGGAAGGGAACTAGGCGGCGAACGGCGGTCACGGCCGGGGGCGGAGTTGCTGACGGACCGGTGTCGCAGAACCAAAACTTGGAGGGTGTCACCCGCGGATCGAAGTGGGAAAGGAAGGATGCAGGGAGGTTGCATAAGTGAGAAGATGGAAAAACGAAGAGATATGTGACCCATTTTGTTATTTCGGTGAGAACAAATGTAAGATGGAGAATTATTCTCTAATTTCACCAATTAAATGTTTTTTTTCCTTACATAACATACAAATTTAATCTAAATTTAATCAAAAATACCTATGATATTAAAGTATATTTTGAAGCCCAAAGAATAGAAATGTTTCTGTAAACATGTGGTAGCCGATCACGTCAGTACTTTTTCTATCTAACAGCTTGCAAAATATCAAAAATGGTTTCGTTCCTCTTTGAATGGATGTTTGGGTCGTGTTAACACGTACACTGTGTTGTTCTGTCCTCCATGTTGAGCTCTTGGCTCGTTCTGATCCACTTATTTAGAACGTACGTATTTTATTAAGAGAAAAACAAGAAATATTACAATTCCGCAGCCAGTGGAGTGGACCAGGCGGAACAAACCCTCTAAGAAGCTTGAAACTTAATTATAATTACATGTGCACAATTTGCGACTTAAGATCCTTCCACGGGAAGAGAGAACCGGCAACAAAGAAACCGGCTGCCACCCAAAGATAACGCTCAGACAGAACTGATTCGGCTAGAACCCACGGCATTGACGCCTTCCTGTCAAACACTCGGCCGTTGCGTTACTTCCAAATCAACCAGACCGCGAGCAAAACAAAAATATTAAAAGCTTTTCTATTATCCTTTGGTAGATGTTTACGAGATGTAGTCCACCAAGTGACAAATCCAGGCCCTCCTGCAATCGGAGTCACCGCAACACGCAAAAGTCGTAGCCAAACCTCTTTGCTGTAAGAGCACGACGAGAAGAGGTGATCAGTAGTCTCGGATCCCTGATCGCACAAAGCACGCTTATCGTCCTCATGTAGATTGTGCATGAAACGCCGGTGAGCAGTCCAACAGCGGTTGTGGAGAAGAAGCCAACCAATGAATTTGCACTTCGGTGGAGCTCTAGTTTTCATGAGAACTTTTGCTCCCGGAAGCGTTGTCTGCCCAACGAAGAAGGCCTTGTAAGCAGACGATGCCGAGTACCGCTGATGGACCATCGGCACACGAACCTGTCTTCATCGGCCGTGAGATGGTGGTGCTGAACTAGCTCCTAAATGGACAGATATCCCAGAATAACCTACACCGTGAGTGCCCCCCGAATGTCACTAGTCCAGGAGTTGTTGTGCAGTGCCTCCGCCACCGTTCTTGTTTTCCTGATTTTGTCAGGAACAGCATTAAAGAGGCATGGGGCGATCAGCTCAAGGGAGAACCCGTTCAACCACTTATCTGTCCAGAAGAGAGCTCTCCTCCCATCTCCCACCTGCACTGTAACGGAAGCACGAAACATGGCAAGGCAAAGCTCATCAGATGGTCCAGGTAGGGTGGACCAGGACCTAGAGTCGTCAGTACGCCGCAACCACTCCCAACGCAAACAAAGAGCGACCCCCATCAACTTGACATCAGGAATACCCAGGCCCCCGAGTTCTTGCGGTCTGCAGCATTTTGTCCATGCGACGAGGCACTGCCCTCTAGAGACAGAATCTGTGCCTTTCCAGAGGAAAGCACGCCTAAGTTTGTGGATGTTCTGAATAGCCCATGCACTCAATTCCAGGACAATAGCAATGTGTACAGTCATGGCGGACAGCGTTACACAAGTAAGGACTTTGCGACCAGCCGTGAGCCCGTCACATGAGTCCAGCCTTCCAAGCTGGTAACCGTGCAGCGACCGAGTCCACCAGCGGCTGTAGATCAGTTTTCGTTAGCCTGTAGATTGATAGGGGAATGCCCAAGTACTTGCATGGGAAAGGAGTGAGGCTGCAAGGGAAGAATGGTAGGATTCTGCACGTGCCCTCAAGCCCACACTGAATTGGGCTGGCCTGGCTCTTGTTCAAATTGGCGCGTAGTCCCGAAGCGCCAGCAAAAAGCTCAAGGGCAGCCCGGACCGCCACAAGCTGCCGCTCCTCGGGTGCAACGAACACAACAACATCATCAACATAGAGAAAGGCACGATTCTGGACCTAGGTGCAAAGACTCTCCAATAACCCCTCCCGCTCCGCAGCCGAGATCAACGCATTCAAGGCTTCCATGACAAGCACAAAGAGCATGGGTGACAACGGGTCGCCCTGCCTTAATCCCCTAGCGTGACAAATCCTCCTCCCTGGTGGCCCGTTCACAAGAATTTTGGTGCTAGCGGTAGAGAGCACGATACTGATCCAATTAAGGCAACGCCTTGAGAAGCCGAGTTGCTTCAGCACAGCTAAGAGGAAGGTCCAATTAACGGTGTCAAAGCCCTTGACGATGTCAATTTTAAGCAGGGCCGACGCCTTCTTTTTTCGGTGCAGAAGCTTGGCGGTGAGCTGCACCGCCCGGAAGTTGTCGTGGATCAACCTCCCCTTTATGAAGGCTCTTTGGTTTGGCTTCACCATTGATTGTAGAAGAGGTGCAAGCCGAGAAGCTAGTACCTTAGTCGCCAGCTTCGAGAAGCTGTGGACCAAACTGATAGGTCGGAAATCAGTAACCTCCTGAGCATTACCTTTCTTCTTCAGTAGGATCATGTAGGCTTGATTAACAAGGTAGAAGCTGCGGCCATCAAGCGACCACAACGTGTTGAAAGCTGCCATAATATCATTTTTTATGACCAGCCAAACGCTTCTTTAGAAAAGACCTGTGAAACCGTCCGGACCCGGCGCCTTGTCTACAGGAATGTCAAGCAAAGCTTAGCAATGGTCTAGAGCGTCGAGTTGCAGGGACGGGAGCTGAAGTTCCTCAAAGTTCAGTGACACGGTGCGTGCTGAACTCTCACCCAAGATGGAGTTGAAGTGCTCTAAGAAGGCGTCGGCCTTAGCCTCCTCAGTGACCACCTCATGCTCATTAATTCTCATTGTTTCAATGAGGTTTCTTCGACGCCGATGACAGGCTTGTAGATGAAAAAAGCGGGTATTGGTGTCCCCCTCGGCAAGAAAGGTTAAACAACAACGCTGTCGCTCAATAGTGCGCTTCAAGGAGGCCAGACCCAGGCATTTGAGCTTCATATCCTTACGCATAAACAACTCCCCTTCATTTAACTGGCGATGCTCCTGAGCTAAGTCCAACTGATAGACTATTTCCTTGGCGATAGCAAGCTGCAGTCTTATGATCCCGACATGCTTTGAACTCCATTGCTTAAGGGCTATAGCACTGTTTCGGAGTTTGTATTCCAATATTCTGAAGGGGTCGGCATCAGTATAGGGACAGGTCCAAGCGGCCTTGACGGTGTCGAGGTAACCATCAAACTTCGGCCAGATGTTTTCGAAGTGGAAATGTTTCGCCGAACCGAAGCTTGAGACCGTGCACAGAAGGTTTATCACAGCCAGATAAATAAATTACAGAGTAATTAGGCAGATATATATTATGTTACCAAATGAACAAAGAGAGAAGTAAGGAAAATAACTCCATTAGGCCATCAATTGTGATTTTAGTGACCGAATACCAACACAGTGACTAAAATGTTTGTAAGCTTTTTAGGTCCCATGGATGGAGTCGATATCATAATAGAAGAATATCCAAAACAAGTGAACCAAATCATAGCAAGTGCAAGCCATAGAAAATCTCAAAGGTAGAACAATTTTAGGGTATCCAAATGACAGCTGATCATGTCCAAAGTACCGGATGATCTGAAGATCTCAGATTTACAAGCAGCAAATCAATGCTGAGAAGGAGAAGAAGAATCTTAGTGATACCGGATGCACCGATGCAATGTTGGACTAAGTATCGGATGATCCGATACTATAGTTAAGGGTAGCGGACTAAGCACCAAACCGTTATGCAGAGAATATGTCAAGGGACAGAAGGTTTTCGAAGAGTTGCTTCAATGCTAGATGAACAGACGCACCACTGGATCAAGCGTCGGACTAAGCACCAGATCAATGACGTAAGCAAAAGTAGCTTTGGGTAAAGGGGACCAACAACTGTGTGACTGAAAAGGGGTACCGGATAAATGGAAACCTACCTGCTAGTGTACCGGATCATCTGGCACCACTGTTAACTATTGGAGCAACGTCTCTATTGAGTTGTTGGGCTATTTATACCCCCCTCTACTCGCCCAACTATGGTTGCTGGAGTCTAGAGGAAGCTCATACACACTGAAAAAGGTATCCAAGTCAATATAGTGCTAAGTGATCATACCCTAGATTTAGCACATACTTAGAGAGTGTTAGTGCCAAATTAGACCTAGAGAAAGAGAGTGAGCAAGGGGTTGTTGCCTTGTGTTTGGTTCTTGGAGTGCACTAGCCTTGTAAGCTTGGTGCGCCAGTCTCTTGGAGTCTTAGTAGCTCGTTGATAAGTCATCGACCCTCCTGCTTGGTGTGGAGCGGCGATGACGATCGTGTATGGGGCATGAGGAGACCTCATCCTTGGTGGAGAAGCTCCTTAGTGAAGATAGCGTTAAGGTGACCAATGGAAGGGAGTGGTGAGCCTTGCCTTTGTGGCAAGTTTTCATCTAGCTTGATGAGAGCATTAATGGGGAGCCCAAGACATTGATTTTCTTAGGAGAGACTTGGTGGCCGGAACCATATCATTGGTGGAGCTCCAACGAGGACAAGGGGTGGCATTTTCTTATCGATACCATGGGATAAAATCATTGCGGCGAGGTTGTATCTCTCTAACCCACTCCTTTATGTTTCCGCATTTACTATTTGCAACTTGTGTGCCATTACATTTTTAGAGTAGTTCTTGCTAGGATTAGCTTTAGGTTGCAAAACTTCTTTTTGGATGGGTTACTGATAGTGCATTTGGCCCCCTAAGTGGGTTTTGGAGTTGATGACATGCATAATTAAGGAGCTAATCAGTTTATTGAGTTATGAATAGGTTAAAATTTGATAAAATTAAAAAGAGTAAGAAAATACGCCAATTTATTTGAAAGACGGTGTTGGATCCTAAAAGAAGATCTTTTATTAATTTCTATTTTGAATTTGAGTACAGGAAACACCGAACTATTAAGGGGGACGCGAATAGATGTCATGAAGATGTCAAAGTGCTTAATTGAGATGCTAACCATCTATGAGAGACACAAATCACTCACTTGCACATTGCCATCCTGTAGTTTCTGCAGTTGTCGGAAGTTCCCATAAGGGGTCCTCGGGCAAGGGTCCTCGGGCAGGCTGATTTAATAGAGTCGGAAGTTCCGACCAGAGGTTGAAAGTTCCAACAATCACATAACCAGCACACTAACAGCTAGTTTTTGGGCCTTGGGTATTTATACCCCTCATCCCCCTCTTCACTTATGGTTGATGAACCATGAGCAAAACACCTCCAAGAGCTTCCAATACTTCTCCCCAATACCTCCAAGAGCTAATCCTTGAGTTGTTTTGAGCTAGAGCTTGGGTGAGAGCAAGATTGAGGTATGAGGCTTGGGGATTTGAGTGTGAGGTCATCCACGTTCATCTCAAGAGCACTTGAAGCATCTTCATCCATCAATTCAGGTTTGTTACTCTTGAAGCTTGTTTCTAGATGGTTCGACGTCGCCTGGTTGAGCGTCCTCTCGTTTGTGTGCGCCCCGGGAAGTTTGTATTACCGATCCTTTGTGGATTTTATAGTAAGTGACTCAATCCTCCTTTGTGGTTGATTGAGGGAGGAAAATGGTTAGTGTAAGATCCAGCTCTTTGTGAGCTCCTCAACGGAGACATAGCTTCTTTGGTGGAAGTGAACTTCGGTGAACAAATTTCTTGTCTCTTGTGCTTGTTGCATTTATCTAGTTTTTATTGACCTAGAGCTTATTTTGTGCCGATCTACGTTCTCGTGTTGTTGTGCTTGCAAAGATCACTTCCAGAAGTCTCCTAGCATCATTGCTCAAATTTTGATTCAAACAGGTTCTGCAGTTTCAAGTTTAATTTTCAATTTTGTATAAGAACTTTCCTTTTGGCGGAAGTTTGGGTCCTGTGTTGGAAGTTTCGACCCGTCGAAAGTTACTACACAGTGTCGGAAGTTCCGACAGATTTAACCGCTGCGAAGATATTTTAGGAATTTTCAGATACACCTATTCAACCCCCCTCTAGGCATCACAAAGATTGTTTCAATTAGTATTAGAGCCTAACCTCTTGGTTAAGGCTTAACCGCTAAGGGATAACAAGATGTCTCAAGTTGGGGATGGCACCACCGAAACTACCACCGCTCAAGCCGCTACAGGTCTAGGCTTTGGGGGAGGTTCCGGGAACCCCTTTGGCCAGACAAGCCGTCCACCCTACATTCATGGGTCCGTCTTAAGTGATAACTCAAGTTTAAGTGATGAAGATGAGGGTGAGGACACAGAAGCAAGAAGAAGGAGAAAAGAAAAGATGAAAGCCAAGGTTGAGAAGAAGACCAAGAAATTGATACAAAAGAGAATCTAGGAAGAAAGCGAAAAGCATCCTTTCTTTGGGTTACATCAAGTCCCTCATAACTATGCATCATCTCAATATCCTTCTTCACAATTTCAGTCGGTCAACTTGGGAAAACCTCCCTTCTTCGATGGGACGGATTATCCCAAGTGGTCATACGATATGAAAATGCATCTCTACAGGCTTCACCCCTCTATTTGGGAAGTTGTGGTTGTAGGTGTAACTCCGCCTACAAATGGTGTAACCACGGCCGAGCAAGCTCAAGACTACTTCCGCAATGCGCAAGCCGTGAGGGTCATTACAAGCTTTCTTTGTGCTCAAGAATTCAACAAGGTCTGCAATTTTGAAATAGCTAAGGTGATTTGGGACACGTTAAGAGAGGCTCATGAGGGGGCCGATGAGGTTACAGAAGTCAAGATGGATTTGTTGCAAGGGGAGTTAGAGCACTTTGTCATGCATGATGAAGAAACCGTGAGGCAAATGTATGATAGACTAATGGTCCTTGTATCTTCGAAGCACGGAATGCAATGATCACAAAGTGACAAAGAAGTTTCTTAGGGCTTTCACACCAAGGAACCCTACCCTTGCAACAATGATTAGAAGAGATGCAAAATTCAAGACCAAGACACCCAATCAACTTCTTGGAGAAATTCTCCATCAAGAGTTGGTTGAGAGAGATGTAGCCAAGTCACTTAGCCACAAGACGAGCAAGAATGTCGCACTCAATGCAAGCTCAAGTGACAAGGTTGAGTCAAGCCCCAAGGCCCTCAAGTCAAAGAAGGAAGGTTCAAGTGATGAAGGTTCTACCGATGAGGAAATGGCCTTGGTTTTGAGAAATTTTAAGAAGTTCATGAAGAAGAGATATTACAAGAAAGGTGGTGATAACAAGAAGAGGTCAGCATAAAAAAGATGCTATGAGTGTAAGGAGGTGGGCCATTACATTGCCGATTGACCACAATTGAAGAACAAAGAAAAGGAGGAGAAGAGTTACAAGGAGAAGAGCAAGGACTACAAAAAGAAATATCAAGGTCATGCTTATGTTGGTCAAGAGTAGGATTCTAGTCATGAAGACTCCAACCAAGAAGGGATGCAACTCTAGCCATACCCAAGTCATCAAGAAAGCTCTTCAACAACATCTCCGATGATGAAGATGACACTCCTTTTTGCCTCATGGCAAGAGGGACTAAGGTACAAGAATCATTCTCCTCTTCTTCCCAACCTTCCTCCACATCTAATGATGCACACAATGATTTGGATGATGAGGAAAAATAACATAGAGCTTACATGATGAAAGAATTTGGAAAGAACAGTTTTAAAGAAGTTAAAAGGCTTATGGAGAAATTGAAGAAAAAGAGGGAGTGTCTCGATAGGCAAGAAGACTTGGTCATCCTTGAAAAGTAGAGAAACCTTGCCTTAGAGAAGGCTATTTCCAAGGAAAAGGTGAAGGTTATAAAATTAGCCATTGATCTATCTCCAGCTAATGATTCAAATGAGAGGATGTCAGAGGAGAACACTTTGATAAATGAATCTATAGCTTCCCTAAAGGTCACTCATAGTGAAATTCAAGAAAGCTTCTCATGCTTAATGGTCAAATATAACGACCTTGAAGTTAACTATAGTGCTCTTTTGGAAAGCACCAAAACTAATTCCAAAGCACCTTTTGACTCCAATTTCTCCACAAATGAAGGGTGCTCAAAATATTATAAAATATATGTACAACCTTGTGTTACTAACATGGCTAAGCTAGAGAAGTTGATCCAAGCAAAGGATGCTCAACTAGAAGGGATGAACATGTTAGTGAAGCATGGATATGAAGGTAATGTCAAGCCCAAACCTAAGGTTAACTACAGACGGAAGATATCCTAACAAAAAGGATGGTCTTGGCCATTACAAGGGAGTCAAGGCAAATGACCAGAAGGTGGTCTAAGGTAAGGAATGTGTCATGTTCATCAAAGGAGCAAGACTTGAGGACTTGATGATGGCACACCCTAAAATATTTAATTTTAGGATGTGATTGTCATTTAGAATGTGTTCATCCATCTTTAGGTTTTTTCGAGAAGTTTCCAAATTTTTCTAGCAATTATTCTCTTTTTCCGTAGAGCTAAATCCATTTATTGGAAATTTCTAAGATCTTTTTCTCAAATTCCAAGTATTTTATTTGGATTCCTCATGTCCCAAATTATCTCCCGAGTTTTCCTCGGAATTTTTAGGATTCTTCTAGATATATTTTTTGTGGTTTAAAAGATTTATCTAGACTTTTCTAGATTTATTTTAAGCTTGAAAATATGTTTTGGAAAATGAATTCTTTCTCTTTTCATCTCGAGCTAGACTCAAATCGTTTATGGCCCAATCCGACCTAAATCCTAAGCCATAGAACCGTGCTGTTGAGCTCGACCACTGCTTTGATCTCGTCGTCTTTCGAGTTCCGCCATAAAAAAGTAGACTTCCTTCCCGAAGTTCAATTTCTCATCATAGTCGGACCGATCCGTGATATCACCATCCTGCTTTTTACTCTGTCATACCTGACACCCTTTAATGTCCATTCGAGTTTTCCATTCTCTAATCTTTCTCCCTGATCAAATCTCGCTCGAAATGAAATCGTATCTCGACTTCGACATTTTCTAGTGATACTTCGTTGTCATCAACGTCAGCTCTAGTGACTAGCACCATCGCTCTAAAAAAACCCTAGACCCAACTCAATCTCGGCCCAGCCGAGCATCCCTTACTTCCATCCGTCTTCCTCGGCACAGTGGCTAGCCAATCGCTCCTCTCTATTGTTGTTTCTCCCTATGAAATTGTGGTCCCACCTATCATGCCCTCCTTGTCGGTGCTTTACCGCCAAGCCCATCGAGGGATACCCCAGAGGTGGTGAGTTGTAGTTAGGTTGTCGCTGAGATTAGGAACTCGAAGGTGCAAGGAACACAAAGTTTAGACAGGTTCGGACCACCGAGAGCGTAATACCGTACGTCCTATGTGATGGTTTATATTGCCTTAGGTGTTGATCTGTTTGGAGGGGGTCCCTGCCCGCCCTAATATAGTTTGGGGGGACAGGGTTACATGGAAATCCTAGCCGGATACGAGCTTAGGAGTCCTACCCGAGTACTTTTCGGGTAGTTTCCTTCTATTCCGACTAGTTCTACTACGGTACAAGTAGTTACAATGGCGTAGGGTGTGGGCCATGTCCCACCCCTTATCCTAGAATATGTATGCCATGCGCGTTGTCCCGTGGCCCCAGGTGTGAAGAGCCCCTGAGCTCTTCGTAGTCGAGTACTGCAGGCTTTTGAGTCCTTTTGAAGACGTCTTCGAGTTCTCCCGAACTCCATCTTGAAGGTGTCTTCCGAGTACTTCCTTATCTGCATTGAGACTATGAGGTGCTCATGCCCCGAGTAGTTGTCAAGTCTCCTTTTATATGGGGTACGATTAAACTAGAACTCCATATGGAGTAGCCCTCGAGCCTTAGGTTGAATCGAAGAATCAGCCCGAGGGTCAAATTAGCCTTGAATCTTCTGTCCTTATCTTCAAGATTTAAAAAATAAGTTGCTGATGACACGTGTACCGCAGCCCCCGAGCCTTGAATCCAAATCCCCAAGGTTTGAAAAAAAGAATTCAAAGAATCGTGGCATGCAATATATGACGGTAAAGATTTGATGGTTAAGATGGGCAAATTGGTTTAGAAATTCAGAAACCGCTTTTTTCGGAATGAATTCCCTGAAAAAATGGTTAAACAAATAACTTCTCTAAAAAGCGCCCTAAATTACCGCTCAAATCAAACCTTTTTCTTTGAGTCAATGGATAGATAAGATCTCTGAGTTAAAAATTTAAAAAACCTCTTATGTCGGAATAAAATCCCTGAAATAATGGTTAGACAATTATCTTCCCGAGATAAATCTTCAAAAGCCTCTTAGATCGGGTTCTTCTACGAATCTTCCGAGTAGTTTTGCAGTGTTCAGCCTCCAAGCATCAGAGCTTAAATGTTCCGCCAAAAGCACGTTGAGTGCCCTGTCAAGCCCATCCCCCGCGCATGGGAGCTAGAGGAGTCGAGGTTGCTTACGGTGCGTAAAACTAGTTGGAAACTAGTAAACGCAGTATTATGGGAGCGAGGCCCTTTCAGTAAACTATGTGTAATACTAGTCGAGAACTAGTAAATGAAGTATTACTGGAAGTATGGGAGCGAGGCCCCTTCAGTAAACTACGCGTAGTACTAGTCGAGAACTAGTAAACGAAGTGTTACTGGAAGTATGGGAGTTAGGCTCCTTTAGTAAACTACACGTAGTACTAGACGAGAACTAGTAAACATAGTGTTACCTAAAGTATGGGAGCGAGGCCCCTTCAATAAACTACGCGAAGTACTAGTCGAGAACTAGAAAATAGAGTATTACGGGAAGTATGGGAGCGATGCCCCTTCAGTAAACTACGCGTAGTACTAATTAAAAACTAGTAAACGGAGTAGTACTGGAAGTGTGGGAGCGATGCCGCTTCAGTAAACTACACGTAGTACTAATTGAGAACTAGTAAACGAAGTAGTACAGGAAGTGTGGGAACGAGGCCCCTTCAGTGAACTACGCGTAGTACTAGTCGAGAACTAGTAAACATAGTAGTATTGGAAGTGTGGGAGCGATGCCCCTTCAGTAAACTATGCGTAGTACTAGTCGAGAACTAGTAAATGGAGTAGTACAGGAAGTATGGGAGCGAGGCCTCTTCAGTAAACTACACGTAGTACTAGTCGAGAACTAGTAAATGGAGTAGTACTGGAAGTGTGGGAGCGATGCCCTTGTAAACTACACGTAGTACTAGTCGAGAACTAGTAACGGAGTAGTACTGGAAGTAAACTAGTAAACTACGCTTCACTGCAGCTGACAACTTGGGATACAAGTTAGCTAAGGTGAAAACGGCGTAGGTTCTCAATATTCCAGGAGTTTGGGACCTCCTGGCCATTAGGGTACTGTAAGCGATACGACTCTGGTCCTGTAACCTTGAGCACGATGAAGGGTCCCTCCCATCGCGAATTAAGCTTGTGCAGCCCAGTCTCGTCCTGGATGCGGCAAAGGACCAAATCTCCAACGTTGAAAGATCTTTCTTGAACGTTCCAGTTGTGGTAACGACAGACGCCTTTTAAGTAGCAAGCCGACTGAACCAAAACATTGCGTCTGACTTCTTCTGCCGAGTCAAGTTCAAGATGTCTTGCGTCATCAGCCTCGCCCTCTTTGTACATCTCCAGTCGAGGAGATTGCCACATGACATCAGCCGGTAGTATAGCTTCAGACCCATAGACGAGAAAGAAAGGTGACTGTCCTGTGGCCTTGCTTGGTTGTGTGCGAAGCCCCCAGACTACTGACGAGATCCCATTGATCCATTTGCCTCCCTATCATGTCCAGGCCCCAGTATATCAACGGCAATGAAGGTGGTATGGTAATAAGGTTGGGGGTCGGGACGTGGGGCTGCTTGCATAAGAACTTGCAGTTTGTACACCGGTGAACGAGTGCTTCGGCATCTGCCAAAGCAGTCAGCCAGTAGAATGCGGATCTGAAGGCTTTCCCGACCAGCGTGCGTGAAGCAGCATGGTTTCCGCACGTGCCTTCGTGAATCTCCTAGAGTATTTCTCTGCCTTCCTCCGTGCGGACACACTTCATGAGTATGCATGATGCTGATCCATGCTTGTATAAGTTGTCCCCGACTAGAACGTACCCTTTGCTGCTCCTTAGGATGCGTGTGGCTTCGGCGCTTTTTGGGTCGACACCGGGAGGTAGTTTGTGCTCCTTGATGAAGTCGTGAAAAGTCAACCGCCAGTCGACCTCAAGCATCAAGACCTCTCAGTCGGGTTCTATTGGACCCTGAGCGATGGTGCTTTAATCTGGTGTCCTGATGGATGGGTGGTGCAACTTGTGGACGAAAACTCCCGGTGGGACATTAGCTCGATTGGAACCCAGTTTCGAGAGCACATCCGCTCCCATATTATTATCGCGAATAACATGGTGAATTTCCAGACCCGAGAACTTGTTCTCAAGCTTGCGTATTTCCGTGGCGTATGCGTCCATGGTGTCCTTGTTGATATCCCACTCTTTGTTGACTTGTTGGATCACTAGCAAGAAGTCACCGGAAAAAAGTAGTCGCTTGATGCCCAGAGAAACTGCGAGGCGTAGCCCGTGCAGTAGTGCCTCGTACTTGGCTTCGTTGTTTGAGACCTCAAATAGTATTTGGAATACATATTTGAGTTTTTCTCCTGTTGGACTGATGAAGAGTACTCCTGCGCCACCGCCTCCGAGCTTGAGCGAGCCGTCGAAGTACATCACCCAATGCTCTGGCAGGTTGGCTGGGGCTTCCACTTGGTTTTCTCGCCATTCTGCCATAAAGCCGACTAGTGCCTGCGACTTGATGGCAGTTCAGGGCTTGAAGTCGAGAGTAAGAGCCGCCAGTTCCACTGCTGTGGCAGAACCACCTGAATTAACCCAGCTCAAGTGCACTAACTATCATTCTTAAAGATGAACGGCTACCATGTGCCGAGTGATGTCTCGTACGGGCTTCATCGAGACATCATGTATCGTCGAGTAGTTTATCGTTGTTTTTCCGCAGCAATGAACTCTGAAGAACCCGTTTACTTTAAACTCTGAAGTACTCGTTTTACGAATTTCAACTTGGTCTGTAATAATAAATTTATGTTGAAACCTGTGATGTAAAATTTGTGGAATGTTGTATTCTCTGGGCTCACCTTCGTGTGAGTACTTTGTATGTGTTGTTTCGATCGGCAAACCCGTGGTTGTATCGGGAGGTTACCCGACAGACCTATGGATTACTCCGTTTTAAGTGCGAGTTAGCCCTGATTGCCCTCGTGGTGATGGTTAGCGCACTTGAGCCGGATTAATTCAGGTGGTTCTACCACAGCTGGCATCAGAGCCGAAATGCATACACCAGAGAATGCGACAAGACTTAAAAACTTGTTTTCATAAAATTTGACCAGAAAAATGCGTTTGCAAAATGCGTTGGTTCGTTAAGGATGGTACCTAGTTCGTAAAACCCTAGGGGGATTATGGGAAAGTTACTAGGTGGCTATCTAACTTATGTATATTATCAACTGACTTCCAGCACATTACTTTCTGTCAAAACTTACTTTTATGCACAACCGACCTTTAATTTCTGTAACGACACACTCATCGCTAAGGTAATATGGTAAGAATCCTCAGCCAACTGAGAGAGCTTGGGCTTCCTGTCGGTGATGCGAGCCGAACGCTGCCCTCAAGCAGTGGCCTACTTGAGGTGCTGCCAATATACCAACTATTAGTTGATTATATTGGGAGTAGAAGGTTTGGCGCAGGGTATGGCGATCGCTTTTCATGCCCCCGTCTCAAGACGGTACCCCCGTGAATACGCTATCTCGATAGCGTATGTTAACGGCGTCTGTACGGCGGGAATTGTACGAATGCCGTTTCTATAGTGAACGGTAATGGATGCGGACGCTTTCATGAGTGCTGGCATGAAAGTTTCAATAGATATATATACTCTATGAATTTTCTGCAGGTACACTAACCGCGATTACGATAAGTTAAAGAACGGTTAGAGAATTTTCGACTAGCTATTATAGTGAGAGACGTATTGTGTATGCTACGGAAACTAACTCCGTAAGACCAAAGCTATTTGGCAATTATTTTATTTTGTGAGGACGAATATGACATGCATGCATCATGACCATATAAATCTAAAATTGAAAATGCGATGCTTGAGAGTGGTAAGGTTCATGCGTGCGCAAGATTGTCTTACGTAAGGATTATCTAGCAATCTGTCTCTTTCTGTCGTGTCTGGAAAGATGAAATTGTTGAGCATAGAAAATGATCCCTTCTGAAGAAGCTCATGTCGAAAGTTTTGTTCCAAAAATTGTATTCCACCTCCTGTTTAAATATGAAAAATTCTGAACATATGGATAATGAGAAACAACAAAGACCTTGAGATGTCAGTTTTCTGTCCAAAATGAGCACTTCAGACACATAAATTTTTATGCCCTCTTACTACAGTTTTCTGCAAAAGTATTCAACACAAAACTTGTTGTAAATTTACTCAGGCAGCTACTGTTAAAATTTGGTAATTTTTGGCTGAGTAGATTTTCCCTGGTGAACGAAACATTGGCTCACTGTTCACTGAATTTTCTGGGTAGATAGTAAAGTAAAACCTTAAGAGAAAAACCATCTTAGAGCCTGATTTAGCTCTGGAGTTGACTAGCAAAGTTGTGCACAAATACCTTAGGAATGTTCTGGAAAAATTGGAGAATTTTTGGACAAGAACTGTTGAAGCTATGGCTATTTTAGCGCACTATCTAGAACCTATCCACTATGTTGTTCACAGTTTTTCACTATCTCACCCATTCGATTTTTTGTTCAGATGGCCGAGCCTGTTGCCATGATGGTGGATGAGGATGGATGCATTCACTCGCAGTGTCTCCACTGGGAGGGCTTTCCCTCTATCTTGTGGGATGTTCTGAGCACGGCGGGCTATCCAATTCCCCCACGTTACGCGGGACGGGAGTTTGCAGAGAATGGAGTTACCCAGTGCCGTGTTAACGTGACCATCTTTCTGCACCCACTACACCCGGAGTGGCCCGCCTTGGAGATTGATGCTGTTGGTCACCGTTTGGCCGATACTTGGGAGCTTGCTGCCATGAGGGCACTCACCACTTTGTGTGCGCAGCGCCCCGAGGTCATCACGCTCACTTCTATTGGCTTGTTTCTTGCTGCCCAGGACAACGACCCCTTTTGGATCAACAGAGTGCAACACTCTCAGTACTTGGTGGACTTTCACGCTCAGGAGACCATCGAGACCTCAGTGCGGTGCATGAATGCACTGTACTGACTCCAGGCTCTCCAGAGTCAAGCACTTGTGCAGCTCGCTGACCTTGCACAGGCCTATCACATAATGGCCAACAACAGAGATGAGCAGATTCAGGAGCTCAACAAGGATCTTGAGGATAGGGATGCTCGGATTGGTCAACTTTAGGGCCAAATTCAGGAGCACGACACTCTCATGGCCGAGAGAAATGACATGATAGATCAGTTGGAGGAGTAGCTCCATGATCTGAACCTTGAGTTGGAGGATGCGAATGAGCTCATTCAGTGCCACCATGGTCAGAATGCCCCTCACGATGTGGTGGCTATGGAGGAAGATGTTGAGGAGCCACAGGAGATTGACGGTGTTTCAAGCATGGACTTTGAGGGTGAAGCACCGCAGTCACCTCCGATGGGAGCTCACTCTCCTACTAGCAGCGAGTCGTCCGTCAACGACCTCGACGATTTCTAGTTGATGACCTAGAACGACTTTTGCATATACTCCTCGATAGTGTAGCCTAACTTTTGGCAAGTGTTGTAATAGGCTAACTAAGAGTTGAGTACCTCTTTAGAGATGAGTGCATCTCGACTATTGGATACTCTAATCGTGTAGGCCATAGCTAAAAACTTGGTGGTTTGATTGTGATGTTGGAAAGTAGTTGAATCTGCGATTGCAGAAACTGGTCGGAATTTTTACCCATGTCTCCTTACATTTCTGGGCTGAGTGTTGAATACCAAACTTGTCCTAAATTTTGTGATCTGGGTTCTCATAAAATTTCAGCACTATTGGATCTTGCTAGTTTGAGTTATAGGCAAGATACTATAACTCGTTCTGCTGAAAAACAGCCAAACCAGCGAAGCAAAGAGTGAATCTTTCGACCATCTTGGCCATCGATTTAGCGTCTGAATTGAATGCCAAAGTTGTACATTCTCTATCCATAAGAAGCCTGCAGTTATATTATTTGATTCTGGTGCATCACATAGCTTCATTAGTGCAAAATTTGGTGCAAAAGTAGGCTTGGATTTTTGTCACACAAAAAGGTCGTATATGATATCAACACCGGGTGGAAAAATTGCTTCCAACCAAATAATAAGACTGGTACCGATAAAATTGGGTAGTAAAATCATCAACACAGACCTTTTTGTCTTACCCCTTGAAAGGATAGATATTATTTTGGGTATAAATTGGATGGCTATGCACGGAGTCATACTAGACCTTTCTTCCCGAGCTGTTGAAATAAATTCACTAGTCACGGAGCCACTACCCTTTACCTACCATTCCGAAAGTGCACAAATTCTTGTGCTTTCGTGATGGAAGGAATCGAACTAGAGGATATTCAGTGGTATGTGAGTATGCCGATGTTTTTCCGGACGATTTGCCAGCAATGCCACCAGATAGGGATATTGAGTTCGTTATTGAACTGCAACCAGGCACTGCACCTATCTCCAAAAGACCCTATAGGATGCCATCTAAGGAATTGGCCGAACTAAAAATACAACTCCAAGAACTGCTAGACAAAGGTTTCATTCGTCCTAGCGCATCACCTTGGGGATGTCCAACCCTATTTGTAAAGAAAAAGGATGATAGTTTGAGGTTATGTGTTGACTACCGACCTCTCAATGCGGTGACCATTAAGAATAAATACCCACTTCCCCGCATTGATGTTCTCTTTGATCAATTATCTGGAGCTAGAGTTTTCTCAAAGATTGATCTTTGATTTGGATATCATCAGATAAAGATTCGTCCATGCAATATTTCTAAGACTGCCTTTTCCACACGATATGGACTAT
Organism: Panicum miliaceum; assembly: GCA_032594955.1. NCBI lineage: Eukaryota > Viridiplantae > Streptophyta > Magnoliopsida > Poales > Poaceae > Panicum > Panicum miliaceum. The sequence continues at coordinate 23,668,886 of CM064066.1, read as the reverse complement.
ATGAATTTTTGGTCATGTCCTTCGGTCTCACAAAGCTCCTACCTATTTCATGTATCTCATGAATTCGGTATTCATGCCCGAGCTCACAAATTCATCGTAGTTTTCATTGAAGACATCCTTATCTATTCTAAGAATGAGGAAGAGCACGCTAAGCACTTGCACATTGTTCTTCAGCGTCTCAGGGACCATCAGCTCTATGCTAAATTTTCTAAGTGCGAATTCTGGTTGAATAGTGTGAAATTCTTGGGTCACACAATTTTCAGCGAAGGCATAGCCGTTGACCCCAGCAAGGTACAAGAGGTGATGGATTTGAAGCCTCCTACCTATGTTCATCAAATTCGCAGTTTTCTTGGTTTAGCCGGTTACTATCGCCGTTTCATTCCGGATTTCTCCAGAATTGCTAAGCTTATGACTGAACTATTGAAAAAGGGAGTAAAGTTTGTGTGGGATGAGAAATGTGAAGAAGCTTTCCACACTCTTAGAGAACATTTGACTACAGCTCCTGTGTTAGCTCAACCCGATAACACCAAGCCGTTCGATGTTTACTGTGATGCATCTGGCACTGGTCTTGGATGTGTGCTTATGCAAGAAAATCGAGTTATTGCTTATGCCTCACGAGCCCTTCGGCCCCATAAGCAGAATTATCCGACCCATGATCTCGAATTAGCAGTAGTCATTCATGCTCTAAAATTATGGAGACATTATCTCATGGGCACTCATTGCAATATCTACACCGATCACAAAAGTCTCAAATATATCTTCACCCAAGCCCATCTGAATATGAGACAAAAAAGATGGCTAGAATTAATCAAGGATTATGATCTCGAGGTGCACTATCACCCAAGCAAGGCTAATGTAGTCGCGGATGCAATAAGCCGCAAGGCTCATTGCCATTGCCTATCAGTGGAAGTATATAATGAAACATTATGTGCGGAAATGAGGAAGCTTAGTTTGGAAATGATTCCCCAAGGCACTTTGAATCACATCTCAGTCGAGCCTACTATTCACGATCAAATCATCATGGCACAACTACATGATGAAGGTGTTAAGATCATCAAACAAAAACTCTCTCTTGGAGAAGAGAAGTATAAATGTTTCCACCAAGACCATAAGGGAATTCTATGGTTCGAAAGTCGCATAGTTGTTCCGAAGAATCATGAGCTCCGCAGACAAATTCTTGATGAGGCACATCTTTCCAAATTTTCTATTCACCCAGGCAGTAGCAAAATGTATCAAGATCTTAGGCAAAACTTCTGGTGGACTAGAATGAAAAGGGAAATTGCTAGATATGTCTCAAAATGTGACACAGGTCAGAGAGTAAAAGCTAGCCACTTGAAAGTAGCCGCTACACTTCAACCTTTGCCTATACCCTCCTGGAAATGGGAAGACATAAGTATGGATTTCATTGTTGGATTGCCGAGTACCGCATAGAAACATGATTCCATATGGGTTATCGTTGATAGGCTCACAAAGACGGCACATTTTCTTCCGGTGCACACCACCTATACTGCCAAGAAATATGCCGAGATTTATCTCGACCGCATTGTTTGCCTACATGGAGTACCGAAGACAATTATTTCCGATCGTGGTACTCAGTTTGTAGCACGCTTTTGGGAACAATTGCAAACATCTCTTGGTACTAAATTGATTCGAAGCTCCGCCTATCATCCTCAAACTGACGGACAAACTGAAAGAGTGAACCAAATTCTTGAGGATATGCTTAGAGCTTGCGTCATTCACTATGACAAGAATTGGGACAAATGCCTCTCCCTAGCAGAGTTCTCATATAACAATAGCTATCAAACGAGTTTGAAAATGGCACCATTTGAGGATTTGTACGGACGAAGGTGTCGAACTCCTTTGAGTTGGTCACAAACTGGAGAACGCAAAATATTTGGACCAGACTTGGTAATCGAGGCAGAAGAAAAAGTGTGAGTAATACAAGAAAATCTTAGAGTCACACAATCCAGGCAGAAGAGCTATTTCAACCGAAGAAGAAAGCCTCTGAGATTTGAAGTTGGTGACCACGTCTACCTTCAAGTTTCACCAACCAAGGGTGTACAACAATTCGGAGTCAAAGGAAAATTAGCTCCCCGTTATGTTGGTCCCTATGAAATCATCGAGAATCGTGGACCCGTAGCCTATAGACTACGACTGCCCCCTCAGCTTGCAGCCATCCATGATGTCTTTCACGTGTCTCAACTCAAGAACTGTGTTCGAGTTCCTACCGAGGTTGTTGAACAACAAGAAATATTGGTAGAGCCCGACCTCTCATATGTTGAGTACCCTATAAAAATCATGGATCAAAAAGAAAGAAGCACTAGAAGGAAAGTGATTAAAATGTATAAAATTCAATGGAATCATCACACTGAGGAAGAAGCCACATGGGAAACTAAAAGCTATTGTTGGCGCTAAAATCGGCTGGATAGGAATCGGCCGATGGGTCTTCAGCGTCGGACACACGACCCGGGAGAATCTGCTTAGCTCCTGTTCGGGTTATTGCCCTGGTGCGGTTCCCGTGGCGTGCCAGTCAATCTGACCTGCTGATTGACAAGGAAATAGAGTATTAAATTCCAGGCGCGTCGATCGGCTGGAGTTCCGATCTGTCCTGAGGAGCACGTCGGCGGCGAATCGGCCGATTTGCTGTAGAGATGATCGGCTATGGATCAGCCGATGATCGTCTGGTAATTGTAAAGAAAACTGCTGGAGCGATCTAGACGACTACTGCAAGGACAACACTTGAAATAGATCTGATCGGCTGTGAGATGATAAATCGAAGAAGAACAATGACGAAGCCGATTACCCTGATCTCAAGCTGGATAACTGGTGATAATACTAGAACAACAGGTAAAACTTGCAATTCTAGTAAATATCGATAACTGGTGAATAAATCCAAACGAAACCACAGCGATGCGCCCGTAGTTAAAGCTCGGATATTACTCGGTAAGCGGAACCTACCAATTGGCCGGAGATCAAGTTGATGCAGCCCTGCCAATCCGTACGAACTCGTGGAAAAAGAAAATATTGGCAAAGTCGCCGACTTGAAAGTAAATTGCTGTAAAAGTAGAAGTGTTGTTGTTGATTGATTGATTCCTTCATTGCAAGACCCTGACGACTCCTATTTATACCCTAAAGCTAGGACTCCTGATCGATCACGACTTGTTACAACCTTATTTAAAAAACAGGAAAACTACTATATCTATAAGAACTTTTAAAGGAAACGGACTCCCGCAGAATCTTCCGTCGCCGTTCCCTAATCCAATCAGGACTCCCTTCAATTGCTCCTTGACCGACTTGGCGTGCCCTGTTGACCAGCTTTTGACCAGGATCTTCTGGAATAATCCCATCCTGTTGGCATAGGCTGCGCCACCAATCGGCCGATTTCCAATTGTTACTTCAATCGGCCGATTCCTTTCTGTAGCTTTCAGATCTGCCGCATCGGCCAATCTTCTCCTCGTGACGCCGATTCAACACGTGTCAAAATCTGGCGTCAACACATGCCCCCCAGTTTCGGAGTAAAATATAACTTTTCCTTCGAAACTCTTTTCTTTAATTCTCTCCTCCGAAATGGGCGCAGTAAAAATCTCCTTCCGTTCCGCGGCACAATGATTGCAATCTCCTCGAACCAGGCGCGCAAAACGACCGCTCCCCTGGAACTCGTGTAGACGGCGCGGTAAAAATACCATCTTTGCCCTTGCTCTTCTGATCTCTCTTAAGTTCTGGCTTTCTCCGCCTCTCCTTCTCCACGAATCCAGCATTTTCTCCGTTGCATTACTGTTCGTCTTCCTCCAAGCTCCTTCGATTTCCAAGTGCTCCCCTTTTCCGGCAATCTCATCCGCGGCCTACTCCGACCCCCAATGGCGTCTCCATCGGCAACCACCCCATCTACAGAGGCTCCATCGGCTGCTCCTTTGGCGGCGGCGGCCCAATCGGCGGCTTCCCCAGCGGCGTCATCAGCGACGATAGTTTCCATCCCAGAGGTAAATGCTCGAAATTTTCCCCTTTTTGCCTTTCTACTGCTTCAGTATTTTCCGGATCCTTTCTTAGCTTCTTCCCTTTTTCCCTTTTTTAGGCACTTAGGCACAGAATCACCATTCCTCTCTCAGAATCCCCTGACCTTATCTGTCTCGAAATTTTCCCCTTTTTGCCTTTCTACTGCTTCAGTATTTTCCGGATCCTTTCTTAGCTTCTTCCCTTTTTCCCTTTTTTAGGCACTTAGGCACAGAATCACCATTCCTCTCTCAGAATCCCCTGACCTTATCTGTCTGGGCCCTATGGGAAGCCCTGATCCAATGGATCTAATCAGTTTAGAAACTCATAGGATCCCCTTTAAGCAGTCAGCCATGGATTTAGATCATTGGGTGGGCACTTTCAGATCCTGGCCGAATGAGACACCTGGGTGGAGAGAGTGGTACCAGAGGGTAGCCGGATCTTGGAAGGTTCAATGGGAAGAACTCAAAATCGGCCAATGCATAGACTTATCCCTATCTCAGATGGAAAGGAACGATCCTTTGGTTATGGCAGCCTCTTACTTCTGGTCCGATGCACTTAACGCATTCCTTTTTGGACACGGACCCATGACCCCGACCTTGGCCGATGTCCTGCTGCTGACCGGCCTAGATGTTTCCTCCGCCGATACGCCCTTCAATTATCTGTTCAAGCCATCTCATCGGCTGGAGACCAAAGGAATCGGCGGGTGGAAAGGATACATCAGTAAAAACATGAAGACAGGGACAGTCTCACAGAGGGAGCACACTGCCTTCTTGATGATGTGGCTGGAGAAACACTTCTTCTGTGGCAGAGTGGTCGGCCCCTCTTCCAACACTCAAGCTTTGGCAGAGTCTCTTGCACAAGGATCGGCCATCCCCCTCGGCAAACATTTGCTGGGATCGGCATACCATCTAATGCACCAAATCGGCGTTAAACTGTCGAAAGGAGAGCCGATAGGGAATCCAGGCGGTCCTTGGTGGTTCATCACCCTCTGGCTCAATCTACACATGAGCAAGGTCTCTCAGCAGCGGATAGAGACAAAGACCTTTCCCAACATCGAGTCAGAGGAGAATCCATCGGTCCGTCGCCGCTGCAGATCTTTTGGAGAAGCGGTATCGGCCTTTCCTGGCTGCCAATTCACTGCTACCTGGGTAGCTGAATATTTCAGATGTTTCTATAATGGACTTAGTGAGGAGATGATCATCTGGCATCCATATCAGACCGCAGAGCTGATTTTTGAATTGCCTGTATGCTTCGATTTCTCCACCCATACATTTGACAGAGAATTAATGGACGTCTTGATCAAGCCGGGAATTCTGCCGGCCAACTTCTTCTCAGCAAAGGACTCACCCACCTATGAGTTCTACTGCCCGTCGGCTGCAGCAAGGCAACTGGGTTTTGGCCAACTGCCGATTCGAGTCTACTTCGCCGGCCAAGCAAACTTCAGAGACGGACTAACTTCAAGTCTTGACTACAGCCGATTGTGCAATTTAGTACCCGACTCCAGCACCATTGAGTTGAACGGCTGGTCAGTTGCCTCTTTCGCCACCCAACAGTATAAATTATGGTGGGCAGAATGGAAGCAGCATCTTTTCTGTAAATCTCCATCAACTTACTGCAACATTCTGGACCCAGAGAACATCGACCCAAATGCAGCGGTATGTCCTTTTCTCCTTAGCCGATTTCAATGTTGCATTATCATCTCATTGTTAACTTATGTTTACCCCTTCAGTCTGAAAGCCATGTTCCCCCGATGCGGAGCCGAAGCGGCCGGCCGATTGATAGCCATCACCAATACACACCGTACCCACTCATCGGCTTCCATGCTCCATCTATTAGAGATATCTCCACTGGCCGATCAAGACGAGCGCCCAAAAGACCAACATAAAAGATAACCAGCCGTCGGGTGCGAGCTCGCATTGGATCGGCCGGTCAGGCGACAATAGCATCGGCTAAAATCTCCCGCATCGGATCGGCTAGCCAGATGGCAGCAGTATCGGCCGAGACTCCCCGTGTTGGATCGGCCGATCAAGTGGAGGTGATACTTGTGGCAGAACCACCTGAATTAATCCGGCTCAAGTGTATTAACCATCACCATTAAGGCATTCTCGGTTAACCTTACACTTTAAACGGAGTAATCCACTGGTCTGTCGGGTATAACCTCCCGATACAACCACGGTGAGCGGATCGAGCGCCATACATACAAACGCTCATACGACGATGAGCCCAGAGAATACCACATTCCAGCAAATATTACAACATTAGCATAAGTAGACCAAGTTTTGAGTTTAGAAAGCAAGTACTTCAATGATCATAAATAAGTTCTTCAGAGTTTAAGTTGCAGCGGAAATAAACGACGGAAACTACTCGACGATACAGAATGTCTCGATGAAGCCCGTACGAGACATCACTCGGCATTATCTCCGTTGGACGGGGGCGTATCCCATTCCACCGACCAACCAGGGGGAAGAGTGCAGGGCCAAGTCAAGCTAGCAATCATATCTTCGAAGGTCTCACCTGAAAACGAGCCACAAGCAAGGCTGAGTATGCTAATACTCAGCAAGACTTACCCATGTAGTGGAATCTACTCCACCGACTCTAGACATGCAAGGCTTTTTGGCTCAGGGGTTTGTTTTGCCGAAAAGCATCTACAAGTGGGTCCTTACTTTCAACTTTTAGCTCAAGATTCTAGTTTCGTTAACCATTCTAGATAAGCAGCTATCTAAATGCATACATGGTGAAGCATTAAATTTTTCATCCAACCAGTTCATTCATCCTCATTGTTCCTCTTCTTACTCTATGGGTAAAAATGGTTAAGCAGTCTCAATAGTCGTGAGAAACGGACGATTCGAATCGAATTTCTTAACCTTGCAAGGGAAACCCAAACACACGTCACGTGGTTACTCCCTAGAGTCACACGTGCAACTTTTCCCCTTTCTTTCCGGGTCGTGGATCGGGGCTACCCTCCGAGAGTACAAGAGCCCCACGCCACGGTTCGGCGCCGGGTCGTGACCACTCTCTGCACTCGCCATTTGCACATGGGACCGAAGTTCAAAGGGTAGGATGTCGTCCCCTTGCCGGGCCAATCAGGTACTTAAGCTTACTGATTCCCATAATCTCGGCATGTGTTTAGTACGTTCAAAGACTTAACCATCACTACCACACCCTGCGGCCTTAGTATTTTTCACTAGACAGACGGGCCTCAATCGTAACCATCGTTCCATAGCCCGTCCGTGTCCTTATGATTGCAGCGTGTAGTAGTCATTCAACTCCTATTTTCTCGCGAGTGACAGGAAATCACTCGACTTTTACCGGAGTCCTATTAGCACAGCATTCTATCGAAGCTTACGTCTAGTTTTCAAGCAAGGGTTCCTGATATCACGCAACTAAGTTTTCATTCAACTCCTATAAACTTAATGCACAAGCAAAGAGTAATAAGTTGCATAATTTCGGAAAGAATGGGTTATGCTCCGGGGCTTGCCTTCGCAGTTCCCTTGGGGCTCTTCCGAACTTGGGCTCGGGTCTTCAAGAGCTTCAGTTAGATTCGCTTGAGCTTCACGCTGCTCACTCTCGGACGCGGGCACCAGCTCGTAAGTTCCGTCGGCGAGAGTCGTCGATTCTACATGAATGCACAAGTTTAATTCGTGGAAATGGCAATCGATACGATTTGAGAGTAATTACTACAATGGATAGTTTCTGGTCATGAAATTCTTGATTTATGCACATCAGGGAAATATGCGCTTACTGTAAAATTTTCAGCCAATTTTATGTAACAGATTAATTATGAAAAATATATTACATAGTTGCTGTTAGATCCTTGTTCTTTTTGTACAGAACAATTGGTGCAACAACCGAGCCTAAGATTTTTACAGAGCTTTCACTTAAGCATGCAGAAGCTACTGTAATTTTTGTAGGATTTTTTATGCAGTATTCAGAGCATAGAAAATATGACATTCCACACCTAGACTATTCAAGGATTCGTTTTTACAGGACCCTACACAGGGTTTTCGTCCATGGAACTTTTTACACAGCAACCTCTACCACAGTGTGTCTTTTAGTAAAAAGTTGGGAATTTTCCAAGCTAAGATACCATTTTCTTGATTTAGTGTATTTTATTAGCACATAAATCAAATAAATAGGTTACTTTGAGCTAAAAAGTCTCCTAATTTTCCTCTGGCTTCTAGGTACCAATACATTAGCATAGAAAACGTTTCATTGGGTGATTCACCACCTAACTGCAGGGATAAAATATTTTACTTAAACATGGTATGGAACTAAGTTTAATAAACAGTAAAGCTAGAGATGGAATTTGGGCCTGATCTTTTTACACCGTCCTAAACATCAAGCAACTAACTCACTGACCAAAATTTAGAGTCAGCATTGCTCTACAACAGTGGGTACAAAATAAGTCCATTAAAGCTTCTATTTAATGTAGAGCAAAATATGTTGAGATTCTGAGAAACCTTTTTTTAACAAAAGTGGTAGAGTTTGTTCTGAGGATTCCAGAACAGTTGAGTTTGCATTTTTCTGAATTTTCTACGATTTTATACGAATTTACAAGTTCACTGAATTTGAATCTAGGTTTGAAACTTTCTTTTACAACTAGGTCCTTGAATCTTACGCGCAGACCCTTCTAAAGATTTGAATTCGTGCAATTGGGTCCTCGGGCGGCTCGGGTACGGCGGCCGGCCGAAATTCCGGCGAGGGGCTCGCCGGCGGCGAGGGGTGAGGGTCGGGGAAGGTTCAGGGGTGCGAGGGCTACCTCGTGGGGGTGTTGTTCAGGTGGGGGACGGCCGGGAAGGGCTCGCCGGCGTTGGAGCAGAGGCGGCGGCGGCGCGGCACGCGTCGAGGGCGGTGCTCCGGCGGGCTTGGGGCGGTGTGGTCCGGTCGGCGAGCTTCAGTGGCGCGTGGGGAAGCTGCTCAGGGGCTCGGCTTGGACGGAGGAGGTCGGGGTCGTGCTGTCCACGGCGAGCAGGGGCGGCGGCGGCGGCGGCAGCGCGGGCGGCGGTGCTCCGGCGGTCCTGGGCGGCGTTGGGTGGGTCGGCGAGCTTCGGTGGGGTGATGTAGTGGTGGCTGGGGGCTCAGTTTGGGCAGGGGGCGGCTGCGGAGGGCTGTCCACGGGCGGGCAGCGCTCGGCGGCGGCAATGGCGACGGCGAGGGCGTTCTGGGTGCTGGGGCTCGCGCGCGTGGCCGGGCGGGGCTTTTATAGGGGCCGGAGGGGGTGCGGAGGGGCCTGGGCGGCGCGCGGGGCGGGGCACGGCACGGTGCGCACTGGGCGCGGCGGGCGGCGGCAGAACGCCGGCGCGACGTGCGGCAGCACGGGCGCGGTGACTGGGCGGCCGAGATATGGCGTGGGCGCGAGAGATAGCGTGGCGCGCGGAGTGGTGGAGCAGCAGCTGCAGCGGCTCGGGCGGAGGGCGGGCGTGGCGACTGGCGGGGCGCGGGAGCCGGGGCGGCACGGCGGAGCGCGGCGACTGGGCGCGACGGGCGGCGGGCTGGGCGCGGCAGCGGCGTGCGCACGCGCGGTCGCTCACTGGGCTGCGCGGCGTGGGGAGGGGGCAAAGCCGGCCGTGGCGGGGTGGTGCGGCGGCCACTGGCCTGGCGCCTCGCGCCGGTCAGGCGTCGCCGGCCACCTGGCGCGCGGCGGTCGGGCGGGGAGGAGAGAGAGGGGGGGGGGGGGGGGGGGGGCGCGAGGGCCTGGATGCGAAAATTTGGAAAACTTCAGGGGGCTGGGTGCAAACAGAGCGTTTTCTCCTCTTTCTGATTTGAATTTCAAAAACTTTTGAACACGAAAGTTGTTCAAAATAAAAAGTTCTACAACTTTGGTTTCAGGCAAAATCTCATTTGGCTTATGGTTTGAAAGTTAAATTTAAAAGTTCGAAAGTAACCAAATGTGCTCAATTAAATTTGAATTCCAACTGAACTCGTTCTAATTCTTTCCACCCTTTCATTAGTTGGTTTAAGCATAGATTTAGGCTAATGACATTGATTTTGGAAATGTAATTACCAGGGTTGTCACAATACTCGCCGAGGCCTCAGGTCCTTTACCCCTACCAGTTGTCGAGACGGCCGATCCCCAAGTCACCGCCGAAGCCGGGGCTGCTGCAGCATCACTATTAGTAGAAGCTGTCCAGGTAACCTTATTTATCTCATATATTCCCCAAATCTTCTACTGACATCAATTCCATTCCTTTGCCAGGCTGCACAAGTTGTCCCACCGCAGTCCCCACAACTATCGGCCACGTCTCAAGTGGGGACTGAGATTATAGCAGCTCCTGTTGCCGAGGTACACGATCTCTTACCCTGCATCCTTAATATTTAGAAAACTTAACCAATTTTGATGCAGGTCGACTTGGGTACGCCGATTATAACTCCAGAGCAGGAATCGGCCGGGAAACCCACAGAGGTATGGCAAATTTCCATTACCATCTCATTTCATTTTCCCATAGTATTTTCACGGGAATTTATATCTTTCTCAGGAAGCTGGCCCAAGCGGAGCACTGATAACGATCGAATCTTCTTCTTCCGGCGAACCAAGTGCACCAGTCCCTGAAACAAGGGAAACACTTCCACCGGTGCAGGCAAGAGAGATTCGTTTCAAAGAGGTAACAATCTTACCATCAGAATCAGCCGATCTCCTTTCACCGCTTGCTTACCCTTCACTTTGTTCCCTTATAGGAGCAAGATACCCCCAACAATAGCATCTTTTCCTTTGCTGTCTCCTTGGCCGATGAAGAAGAAATCGCTTCACACGCAGTTCCATCGAGCTCTACCTCCGACGATGTCCGCTCTAAGCTCGAAAGCATTCATACTCTCCTCCAAGGTGACTTCGGCCGATTGGTGGAAGATGCATCGCCGATCCGACAACTTTTCAATGAGGTCAAAGATCACATCCCAGATGAAGTGTCGGAAGACTTGGGGTATGCTGCCTATTTAGAGGGCATGCAGATTCCGTTTTCCAGGGCGCTGCAACGTATGGCCGATCGTGCTCAGATGGCCAAAACTCAGGAGGAGGTCGACTCATACAAGCACCGGGCTCAGGAAGTACACCACAGAATCAACTTCCTCGAGAACTGCCATCCGGACATCGTCGGCGCAATAGATCGGCTGAAAAGGAGGAGAGCAGAACTAGCCAAGGAGATGGAACAGATAACCAAAGAGATAGCTGGTGAAGAGAAGAAGCTCCAAGAACTCCCAACCATGATCAGCGAGCTGAAGCAAGAAAGACAAAATCTGGCCCGTGAAACAATAAGGCTCCGTCGCCGCGTGTCAGAAGTTCCAGGATCGGCCGAAAATGATCAGAGAATAGTAGAATCGGCCGATCAAATTAGACGACGAGCGATTGTAGCCATAGATGTTTTCCTTGGGCTGTAAAAAATATGTTAAACATTATTGCTCCGTTAATGCCACTGCGCCGATTTGGTTTTGAACTGCTTTTTCAGTCTGCCTCGCATTTATGTACGCATTTATGCCAATAGGACGTGTTTCACCATCCATCTACCTCCTCTTCATTTATACGCAGACCGTTCACCATCTCTAGAGGCACACGCATCACTTATCTCTTCTTCTTCTTTTACTGTCCCAACTGAATGGCAAGATGTCTTGTTCGTCCTCTTCATCCTCCTCCTCTGTCAACCAGGTATGAACTCCCTCTCTACCTTTTTCTTAAGCATTTCAAATCGCTCCAATACTGGGTAACTCCTTTTATCTCTGTTTAGCCAAACCGTCTCAGCCCTGATCTAGAACGAGCGATAGAAATCATGCATTCAGAAGAGCCACTATCACAGGCAGACAGAAATCTGATAAGGACTCATGCTGAGGAACTCAGAGATCATGTCCGTGCCGCTATCCAGGAATATTCAGACCTCATAAGTGCTCATTTTTTGGCCCGCAAACGACTATCTTCCAACAAAAATTCTTCACTTCCTTGTAAAGCTACAACTGAAGTCGCCATGGAAGATCTGGAAGAGGAGAAGACCCGCCTGCTGAAAGAACTCTGCAACCAAGCTGAAACTGGAGCCACTGCAGAGGACTTGAAAGAGAAAAGGCTCACCCTCATGATAAAACTAGGTCGCATCGAGAGAGAAATCCAGCGTAGGCGTAATCAGTAGACACACCAGCATTTTTTATTCTAAGGGCTACTTCTACCATGTCGGCCATGTAATCTGTAATTTCCATTCAATAATGAATCCCAATATTTCTTTCACCAGATGTGTAGCCAGAAAACCGATGAGAAATCGGCCATGTTACCTTGACATATTTGCTGTAAGTTATGCGTCTACCCAAATGCTTGGATAGTACCTCTTCAGATATCGTCCATTTAAAGCTCTTGGGAATTCCTCTCCTTCGACTGTCTCCAGAATATATGCATTCCCAGGGGCACATCGGCCGATTCTATACGGCCCTTCCCAAGTGGGTGACCATTTACCGAATTTGGAATCTTTAGACCCTATCGGCAGCACCAACTTCCATACCAAATCCCCTTGAGAGAACTGCTTAACCTTGACCTTTTTGTCATACCATCTGGCCACCCTTTTCTTGTTTTCTTCTATACTAATTAGGGCTCTTAACCGTAAACCCGCCGAATCGTCAAGTTCGTCTTTCATGAGAAAGGAATAGTCATCGGCCGTTAACTGATCCTATAACGATATACGTCTTGACCCTGTCCTTATCTCCCATGGCAAGACCGCTTCATGACCATAAACCAAATGATAAGGGGATATTTTAGTGGCCCCATGACAAGCCATCCTGTACGCCCATAAAGATTCAGCCAAAGACATATGCCACTTCTTGGGTTGCTCTTCTATCTTCCTCTTGATTAGCTTGATTATCCCCTTGTTAGACGACTCTGCTTGGCCATTGGCTTGAGCATAGTATGGAGAAGAATTTAATAATTTAATCCCCATATTGGTGGCGAACTCTCCGAATTCTCCAGAAGTGAACATTGTCCCTTGATCAGTTGTGATGGTTTGAGGAATACCAAATCGATATATAATATGGCTCTTAACAAATTCAATCATATCGGTCGATGTCACGTTCCATAAAGGAACTGCCTCCACCCACTTAGTAAAATAATTTGTAGCCACCAATATGAACTTATGCCCTTTGCTAGATGGAGGATGAATCTGTCCGATGAGATCTATTCCCCAACCCCTAAACGGCCACGACTTAATTATCGGATTCATAGCCGATGCTGGTGCGCGCTGCACATTGCCAAACCTTTGACAGTCTTGGCATCCTTTGTAGTACCTGAAACAATCTTCAAGAATGGTCGGCCAATAATATCCATTGTTCCTGATCATCCATTTCATTTTATGAGCCGATTGATGAGCTCCACACACGCCTTCATGGATTTCTCCCATCAGAACCTTTGCCTCTTCTGTTCCCAGGCATTTGAGAAGAACTCCATCAATCGTCCGATAAAATAAATCATCTTCAAGCAACACATACTTTGTAGCCTGAAAACGTGTTCGTCGATTCACCTTTTGGGATGGATTTCTCAGGTAATCGGCGATATCCTTTCGCCAGTCGTCGGCCGCAAGCTCTAGCGACATCGCTCCCCGAATCGGCCGATATCCAGAAGCATGTTGGGCCAGTCTGTTGGCTTCTTCATTATAATTCCTGGGGATATGCTCAATTATCGCAGATTTGAATTCCTTCAAAAGTTGAAGACACTCCTCATAATAGATCCTCAAGATGTCATCCTTGCACTCAGATCGTCCCGTTAACTGATCCACAATGAGCATGGAGTCCCCAAAGATTTCGACTGCATCAGCTCTGACTTCCCTTAATAATTGGATGCCTTTCAGAACAGCTCGATATTCCGCCTGGTTATTAGTTGCAGAGGCTTCTATCGGCAGAGAGAAATCATAAGTTGCCCCCCGAGGCGACACAAGAACGATGCCGATTCCTGATCCGACCCCATATGAAGAACCATCAAAATATAGAGTCCATGGAACTGGTTCAACAGTGGCAATTTCTGGTCCGCAATGCTAAACTACGAAATCGGCCATCACTTGACCTTTGACGGCTTTGGCCGATTCATACCTTAAATCGAATTCTGACAGAGCCAAGATCCATTTCCCAATCCGCCCTTTCAAAATCGGCAATGATAGCATATACTTCACCACATCATCCTTGCACACGACTGTGCATTCTGCCGACAACAAATAGTGCCTGAGCTTAGTACATGAAAAGTACAAGCACAGGCATAGTCGCTCCACCGAGGAATATCTTGTTTCGGCGTCTAAAAGTCTTCTGCTGACATAGTATACCACTCGTTCTTTCCCTTCAAACTCCTGTACCAACGCCGATCCAATAGCCTGTTTATCAGCCGATAAATATAACTTGAACGGCTTACTAGGCTGTGGTGGAACTAATACCGGAGGTGAAACCAGATACTGCTTGATATTCTCCAGTGCCTTGCGCTGTCCTTCTCCCCATATGAATTCCTGGTCGGGCTTTAATTTCAACAGAGGGGTAAAAGCCTGAATACGTCCTGACAGATTGGATATGAATCTTCGGATGAAGTTGACTTTGCCGATGAGGGACTGTAGCTCAGTTTTATTCTGTGGGGCCACCACTTTGTTGATGGCGTCTATGGTCTGGCGGTTGACTTCTATCTCGCGCTCATGGACCATAAATCCTAAGAATTGCCCGGCCGACACGCCAAATGCACACTTGTTTGGGTTCGTCTTCAGCCCATGTTTCCTTGTGCACTCCAGCACTTCCTGTAAATCGGCCAGATGATCTTGGTGATCTTTTGACTTGACCACGACGTCATCTATATAAATTTCCACCGAAGAAACAATGAGCTTGTGGAAGATGTAGTTCATGGCCCGTTGGTATGTAGCGCCGGCGTTCTTCAAGCCGAAATTCATAACCACCCATTCAAATAAACCAAGATGGCCTGGGCACCTAAAAGCCGTTTTCGAAATATCTTCCTCGGCCATTAATATCTGATTGTATCCGGCATTCCCATCCATGAAGCTTATGACTTTGTGGCCTGCGGCGGCATCCACCAAGATATCGGCCGTTGGCATCGGATATCCATCCATCGGCGTAGCCTGATTTAAGTTCCTGAAATCGATGCACACACGCAATCTTCCATTCTTTTTGTATACAGGCACAATGTTAGAAATCCATTCGGCGTAGCGGCACTGCCGAATAAATCCTGCCTCAATCAACTTTGTAATCTCGGCCTTTATGTCAGGCAGAATCTTGGGGTTACACCGTCGTGCAAGTTGCTGATATGGCCGATATCCTGATTTTATAGGTAACCGGTGTTTAACAATAGACCGGTCCAGTCCTGGCATCTCATGGTATTCCCAAGCAAAGCAATCCTTGAACTCTTTTAATAAACTTATCAATTTACATTTGTACTCAGAATCCAAATTGGCACTAATGTACGTCGGCCTTGATTTGCTGCTATCTCCCAAATCTACCATCTCTAATAAATCGGCCGACGTAAACCCATGCCCAAGCTTCCCATCTTCTCGGACGAGCTGATCCATTTATTCTGAATCTTCAGAGCCGACTGCTTGGATCGGCTGTAGACCGAAATCGGACACTTTCAGGAAGTCAGTATCCCAAGTCCTGCCAGATATACACTTGACGTGCTCGCAGCTCCACTGTTGCGTGTCGGCCGCTGCAACGCTGTAGACTGAATCGGCAGCGACTATCTCCGTACTGTCGCTGACCCATTGCACAAGGCATTGATGCATAGTGGATGGGACACAACAGTTTGCGTGTATCCAGTCGCGACCAAGTAGCATATTATAGGACCCCTTGCCATTAATAACGAAGAAAGTAGTAGGGAGGGTCTTACTGCCGATGGTGAGGTCGACGCAGAGCGCTCCGCGGGCGGGTGACACGTTGCCTTCGAAATCCTTTAGCATCATGTCCGTCTTGGTGAGGTCATTATCGCCCTTGCCCAGCTTGCAGAACATGGCGTATGGCATGATGTTAACTGCCGCGCCTCCATCTACCAGTAATCTGGTGACGGGTCTCCCGTTGACATAGCCCTTGAGAAAAAGCGCTTTGAGGTGCTGCCGTTTTTCTTCTTCTGGTTTCTCAAACGTAGCCGTCATCGGCTCTAATACCAGTTGTGCCATTTGTTCTTCTTTTGTTCTTGTTACTTTATCTCTATCGTTGGGTGCCATGAACTCCATCGGCAGTATGAATACCATATCAATTTCGGCTGCCGATTCTTGGTTGTTCGTTTCCTGATCGTTTTTCTTTGGGCGCCAAACTCGAGATTTAACATTCCTTCTCTCTGGCACATGTCTTTGTTCTTCTTCTTGATGCTCCCACTGGCGTAGGCGTTGGATCCTTCGCTTTTGGGATCTGGATAGGCCATCGAGACACCACCTGGGATTCACCGGTTTGGCCGATGATCTGGCGTGTTCCCAATCTGGTTCCCTCCCTAGGGGATCTTCGTCTGATACCCTGTCATCGGCCATCTCTTCCAGCCGATCGTGTGCGCTGATTCTGCCCCCCAGTCCATCTCGCTGGCCGATCTTGCTTTTTGTCCTGCTGTACTGGTCAACTCTGCCCCCCAGCCGATCATGCACTGAAACGCGCCGTTCTTCGCGTCGATTTCTGTTGATCGGCTCTGATCCTCTGTCCCTAGAGTGTGGCCTCGGGCGATCGTTGCGGCTCAATCCGTTACACTCCGGACAGTTGTCGGCAGATGGCAATCTGATATCGTTCTCCCAGCAGTGGACGAAGAACGGACATTGCCAGTGATCTTCATGCCGGCGTATCGTCTCTTCCTGGTATCTTGCCTGTTCTTGCTGCTGCAGATATTTACTGAGTAAAAATTGGGAGGTGACGGGTTTGCGTGGTCGTTCTGGCACTCTTCTGTTCTTTCTGATTTCTTCCATCGTGATTTGCCTCCTGGGGTCGACAACGCCGCCTCTTCTCGCCGATTCTGACGTCAGCACCTTGGTTTGACTTGAGTTTCCTCCAGCGTTAACCGTGTTGGCCGGGAAGGGATGCTGATCTATCTTCATCGGCTTTGCCGATTTGGTTGGAGTTTCAAATTTAAGCCGCCCCTGTTCAATGGCTGATTGTATCTGCTGGCGGAAGACTTTACATTCATTTGTGTCATGAGAAGTAGCATTGTGCCACTTGCAGTATTTCATCTTCTTGAGTTGATCGGCCGTGGGGATGGTGTGATGTTGAGACAGCTTAATTTGCCCTTCCTGAAGCAGTAGATCAAAAATTTTATCAGCCTTTGACGTGTCAAAGCCGAATGTCTCTGGCTCCTTCTTGCCAAAGGGGCAAGATATTGGTTTTTTCCCTTTTACCCATTCTGCCAGGCTGATTTCTTCCTCCGCATCGGATTCAGAACCCTCCAAGTATGCCACCTTCTTTTGGAAGTTCCTCCGTTGTTCGAACGGTCGGACCTCTTGCCCTGACAATCGGTGGAAGATTTGGCTCAGGCTTTCAAACTCTTGGGCGGCATATCTCTCTTTGATTTGTGGCAAGAGGCCTTGGAAAGAGATATCGGCCAACTGTGCATCGGTCAGAGCCAGACTGTAGCATTTGTTCCTGATTTCTCTGAACCTCTGTATATACCCTATCACTGGTTCATCGCTCCTCTGCCTGAGGCTGGTCAAATCCGAGATCTTCATCTCGTGGACTCCTGCATAGAAGTACTTGTGGAATTGTTTCTCCAGATCGGCCCACGTGACGATAGAATTTGGCGGTAAAGTGGTGAACCACTGGAAGGCCGATCCGGACAGAGATGATGAAAATAAATGCACCCTCAGAGCATCTTGCGTGGCAGTTTCTCCGCACTGGATGATGAATCGGTTGATATGCTCCACAGTGGATGATAGTTGATGGCGAAACGAGTCCGCACCCCCTTCGTACGCCACTGCTGGCGCCGTGCCTCTGAATGCTTCCGCAGTGTTTGCCCCCCTGCCGATTTCTGTAAAAATCGGCTGATACTGGGAAACCGTCGGCCGGGCGGCCGGTTGGTATGGCACCTGAACCGAATAAGTGCCATGCCCGTTCGCTGGCTCGGGAAAATACGCTGTGGCTGACGTCCCCCAAGGCGCTGAGCTTGTAGGTAGCGTTTGCACGGAAGCCATCTGAACGGGTTGAAGCGGCGCTAGCGACGGGAGACATGGTGCACCGCTGTATCTTGGAGACGCCGGAGGTGGTGGAGAGCTGTACCCCTCGCGTTGCGTCAATATCGGCTAAGGAGCCGATTGGGATGTGTATGGTAGGCTTCTGGCTGGCAGAGTAGTTGGGGGGGCATATGCCGGTCCTTGATAGCCTTGAACGGTTCCGCTGGCCAGAGAGTTGACGACGGCGTTATACACCGTGTTGCTCATCACCGAGGATTGGTCGATGAATGCTTGATACACGGACTGTTGAATCATCTCTGACATCTTGCCCGAGTCCTCAGCAATGGTGATGTGGCGAGGCGCTAGGATAGGAGCCTTCTTGACTGCCTCCCCGCTTCTGGTACGACTGAACGACTGGAGGTACATCTTCTTGTAGTCTTCTAGATGTTTGGCCAGTTCTTCCCTCTGGTCGTCCTTGAGATCAGCTTCTGTGACCCCAATGATGTTGCTGTCGGAGATTTCTGCGTTCTTCGACATATGAGATCTTGGATGGTCCCACTGGGCGTGCCAAAAGTGTGTTGGCGCTAAAATCGGCCGGATAGGAATCGGCCGATGGGTCTTCAGCGTCGGACACACGACCCGGGAGAATCTGCTTAGCTCCTGTTCGGGTTATTGCCCTGGTGCGGTTCACGCGGCGTGCCAGTCAATCTGACCTGTTGATTGACAAGGAAATAGAGTATTAAATTCCAGGCGCATCGATCGGCGGCGGCGAATCGGCCGATTTGCCGTAGAGATGATCGGCTATGGATCAGCCGATGATCGTATGGTAATTGTAAAGAAAACTGCTAGAGCGATCTAGACGACTACTGCAAGGACAACACTTGAAATAGATCTGATCGGCTGTGAGATGATAAATCGAAGAAGAACAATGACGAAGCCGATTACCTTGATCTCAAGCTGGATAACTGGTGATAATACTAGAACAACAGGTAAAACTTGCAATTCTAGTAAATATCGATAACTGGTGAATAAATCCAAACGAAACCACAGCAATGCGCCCGTAGTTAAAGCTCGGATATTACTCGGTAAGCGGAACCTACCAATTGGCCGAAGATCAAGTTGATGCAGCCCTGCCAATCCGTACGAACTCGTGGAAAAAGAAAAATATTGGCGAAGTCGCCGACTTGAAAGTAAATTGCTGTAAAAGTAGAAGTGTTGTTGTTGATTGATTGATTCCTTCATTGCAAGACCCTGACGACTCCTATTTATACCCTAAAGCTAGGACTCCTGGTCGATCACGACTTGTTACGACCTTATTTAAAAAACAGGAAAACTACTATATCTATAAGAACTTTTAAAGGAAACAGACTCCCGCAGAATCTTCCGCCACCGTTCCCTAATCCAATCAGGACTCCCTTCAATTGCTCCTTGACCGACTTGGCGTGCCCTGTTGACCAGCTTTTGACCAGGATCTTCTGGAATAATCCCATCCTGTTGGCATAGGCTGCGCCACCAATCGGCCGATTTCCAATTGTTACTTCAATCGGCCGATTCCTTTCTGTAGCTTTCAGATCTGCCGCATCGGCCAATCTTCTCCTCCTGACGCCGATTCAACACGTGTCAAAATCTGGCATCAACAGCTATCTAAACCAAAATTTCCCCGGTTTTCTCAACTCAACCAAAGGTGTACACACTGTCCACACTAAGCTTATTGTCCGAATCTTGGGACGAGATTCTTTTAAGGGGGGAAGGTTGTGACACCTCAGGTGTTTAAATTACTAAACAAGTCTCATTAGAATAACAATATACTTAACTAACTAAGAAAAATTTAAAGGAAATAAATTATGAGTTGGTTTTGCTTGGATTTGAAAGTATGTGTATATGTGCATAAGTACATGTACTTTAATCAAACAAATTAAATAACTTTCACATCAAAGCAAATATGGCTATGAAATTGAGTAGGCACACCATAAGTGACATGATAAACAAAAGTCTAGTTGAAGCCTAGGAGAGAATACAAATTTTTGCCCAGGAAATGACGTGCCCTACGAATCAAACTTTTTGAGTTTTCAAATTAACTTTCAAACTAGAACTCAAATGAACTTTGGCCTGAAACCAAACTTTTGCAACTTTTCATTTTGAAAAACTTTCATGTTCATAGATTTTTGAGTTGCAACACAGAAAAGGGAGATAATTTTATTTTTACGACCGGACCCATGAAGTTCTTCCAATTTTTGCTTTTCAGTCCCTCCCTCACCTCCCCTCTCCCCTGCTCTGCCCGACCGCCGCGCAGCGGCCGTCCACCACCTGGCCGGCGCTAGGCACCAAGCCAATGGCTGCCGCACCCCTGCCGCATGCCAGCTCCCTCCCCCGCGCCGCGACCCTGCCCAGCCCGAGCGTGCCACGCGCGCGATGTCGTCGCCGGCACTCTGCTTGCCGCCCATCGCGGCCAATGCCGTGCCACCCGCGTCCGAGCCTCGCAGTCTAGCCCCGGCCCTCTCCCTCCCTCCTGCTGCCTACAAAAGGCAACACAAAGCCGCTCGCGCGCGCCCGGACTCACCAGAAGCTCCCCGCCGCTGCCATTGCCGTCGCCGTGCCAAGCTCGCCGTGGAGCTCACCTCTCCGGCCACCCATTGCCAGAGCTGAGCATCCAAACACCACCACACTGCCTCACCGAAGCTCACTACCCCACCAATCACCGCCTAGACCCGCCGGAGCAAGACCGCCACCAGCAACCACCGCCGCCGCCCCTGTCCATCGTGAGCACACCGCCTCCGACCCTCCTCCGCCCTAGCCAAGCCTCGGAACGGGTTCCCCTCGACGCCGCGAAGCTCACCGACCCGCCCCCGCAGGCTCTAGCTTGCCGGAGCATCATCGGCGATGTGCCGCACCGCAGCCACCCCCTGGTCCGCGCTGACGAGCCACCTCCAGCCATCCCCAACCCTGACCAAGGACCCCACAAGGTAGCTCTTGCCTCCCTGGTTCTCCCCGACCCTTTTTCCCTCGCCGCCGACGAGCCCCCTCACCGAAATTTGGCCGGCCGCCATGCCAGCGCTGCCCAGGGACCACTTTGCAACGATTGAAATCTTTAAAAGGGTCTGCACGCAAGTTTCCAGGGGCATATCAGCAAACTAGTGTTTTAACTTTAGTTTCAAAAACAACGAACTTGTAAAATTCATATAAAATCATAGAAATAGCGGAAAGATACAATCTCAACTGTTCTGGAATCTTTAGAAGAAAATCTACAACTTTTGTTACATGCATTTCTTCAGATGCTTGCTATATTTTTTTCTACATTAAATGGAAGGTTTAATAGCTTTTAATTGTGCCTATTGTTGTAAACCAGTGCTGAATCTGACTTTTGGACAGTGGCTTAGTTTCTTGATGTGTAGGCCAATGTAAAAATCTCAGGACCAAAACCCATCTCTAGCTAAAGTTTTTGTTAGACTTTGGTTGATGCCATAAATGGGTAGATTTAATTTCACCTACTGTTATATTGTGATTTATGTTGTGAAACTTTTCCAGAGCTGTTATATTGATGCCTAGATCCCACAAAAGTATTTAGGGACTTTTTACCTGTCTGTAACCACTTATGTAATTTTTGTGGAGGAAAAATGTATTAAATCAAAGTAATTAGTTTTTATGATTGGAAAATATTTATATTTTTTTACTATAGGATACTTTGGGTTAGAACATGCTGTATAAAAAGTTTGATACTCAGAAACCCTGTATAACATCATGTAGAAATAAATCTTTATTAAAATAGGTGTATCTTGTCCTATTTATTATGCTCTGTATCATGCACAATAAAATCTGAAAAATTTACAGTAACACATATATGGATAGATTAACACCCTATAAAAGTTTTATCATTAATACTTGCATGGTTCATTCTGTATAAAAATAACAAGGTTCTAGTAGTGGTTATGTATTATATTTATCAAAATTAATCTGCTGCACAAAAATTTCTGAAATTTTTACAGTGCTGTTGTCTCTGCATAATGTACTCTAAATAACAATTTCATCACCAGAAGTTACCTAGTCCAGAAGTTGTGTTTAATCCATGTTGTGCTTAGAAAATTTAGTTTCCAAAAGAACACAACCCCCCCCCCCCTTCTAATTAGTTGAAGTTATACTCTATTAATGATTGCCCAAGAAATCTTAACTAACTAACTTTACAACCAAATCTATGTTTTGTGGACTGCAACTTTATCGTGAAGAAAATAAATGTCATATACCATCACTACAACTCATACTTGTGCATTCATATAGAATCGACTACTCTCGCTGACGGAAAATACGAGCTGGTGCCCGAGTCCGAGAGTGAGCAGCATGAAGCTCAAGTGAATCTAACTGAAGTTTTCGAAGACCCGAACCGAAGTTTGGAAGAGCCCAAGGCTAGCTTTGCTCAGGAAGGCAAGCCCCGGAGCATGAACCCTATTTTTCTAAATTATGCAACTTATTACTCTATTTTACTTGTGCATTAAGTTTATAGGAGTTGAATGAAAACTTAGTTGCATGATCTTAGGTTCCTATGCTCTGAACACTAGAAATAAGGTTCCATAGAATGCTATGCTAATAGGACTCCGGTAAAAGTCGAGTGATTTCCTGTCACTTGCGAGAATATAGGAGTTGAATGTTTACTACATGCTGCAATCATAAGGCCGACGGACAGGGCTATGGTGCGATGTTTATGTTAATGATTGAGGCCCCGTCTGTTTAGTGAAAAATGCTAAGGCCGCAGTGTGTGGTAGTGGTGGTTAAGTCTTTGAACGTACTAACCACATGCCGAGAATATGGTAATCGGTAAGCTTCCGTACTGGATTGAACCGAGGCCGGAATATACTCCCCACCGTCTTGAATTCGTTCACATCTAGCTAATGGCGGGTGCATGTGCCGCCATGGCTCGACGTACCGTGGTCCATGGGGACGTGTGGCCTGTTCCGTGAAGCGGGAATTGAAGGGAAAAGTTGCATGTGTGACTCCGGGAGTAACCACGTGACATGTGTTTAGGTTTGCCTTGCAAGGTTAAGAAATTCGATTCGAATCGTCCGTTTCTCGCGGTTATTGAGACTGCTTAACCCTTTTACCACATAGAGTAAGAAGAGGAACAATGATGATGACTAATCTTATTGGATGCAAATTAATTCTTTCACCATGTATGATATTGGATAGTTGCTTACCTAGAATGGTTAAAGAAAACTAGAATCTGGAGCTAAAATTTGAAAGTAAGGACCTACTTGTATATGCTTTTCGGCAAAACAAACCCCTCAAGCCAAAAAGCCTTGCATGTCTAGAAGTGGGCTAAGTATATTCCACTAGTCGGGTAAGCCTTGCTGAGTATTAGTATACTCAGCCTTACTTGTGGCTTGTTTTCAGGTGATACTTTCGAGGATATGGTTGCTAGTTTGACTGGGCCGTGTACTCTTCCTCCCGGTTGGTCGGTGGAATGGGATGCATCCCCGGCCAATGATGATAATGCCGAGTGATGTCTCGTACGGGTTTCATCGAGACATCATGTATCGTCGAGTAGTTTATCGTTGTTTTTCTGCTGCAATGAACTCTGAAGAACCCGTTTACTTTAAACTCTAAAGTACTCGTTTTACGAATTCCAACTTGGTCTGTAATAATAAATTTATGTTGAAACCTGTGATGTAAATTTGTGGAATGTTGTATTCTCTAGGCTCACCTTCGTGTGAGTACTTTGTATGTGTTGTTTCAATCGGCAAACCCGTGGTTGTATCGGGAGGTTACCCGACAGACCTATGGATTACTCCGTTTGAAGTGCGAGTTAGCCCTGATTGCCCTCGTGGTGATGGTTAGCGCACTTGAGCCAGTTTAATTCAGGTGGTTCTACCATAGAGGGGCTCTCGTGGCTCGACTCAGATTCCTGGTGGGGTTCGCTAGGATTGGTGAGGAAGGGAGAGTTTCCTAGGAAGTTATCTAAGATTTCCTTTCCTTCCGTCAGAATTTTGTGCACGAACGGACCTCCAGCGGCGATGTCGAGTTCTAGGGCAGAGGTTATGTCTAAACCCATGCAAAAGATGTCTAATGATACATCATCAAGTATAGACAAACCTGGGCTTGATGCTAAAAGGTGTGAAAATCTAGCACATGCTGCACCTATGGACTCCTCTAATTTTTCAAATGCAAGAATGTCACTCTAGGGAGAAGTTAGGTGGGAAAGAGGAGAGAACGAGTGAGAGAAGTCATCTTGAAGCTTTTTCCAATCACCGTTCAAACTCTCCATGTTGTGAGTATACCATTGCTCCACCATCTCTGTGAGAGAGGAAGGAAACAACTTCCACCTCAAGGTTTCCTGTGTCATGCCTGGAATTACCAAGCACGAACACATTTCCTCGAACACTTGCAAATGATGATGGGGATCTTCATTCATAGCTCCGAAGAAGGGTCATTCCCGAACCAAGGAAATACAACTAGGGTGAAGTTCAAAGCCAGAAGTTATGATAGGCTTAGAAGAGGGTTGTGGCTCTAAGAACTCGCCCTGAATGGTTGAAAAGTATGGACAAGGACAACCTTTCACGAGTAGCGGAGGTGAAGATAGAGGTAAGGAAAAACAAAAGATACGAGGATCAGCTGGGTAGCGGGGATGAAGGTAGAGGTAAGGAAAAACAAGGGGTATGCTTTTTCTTGTTGAAAAGAAAAGTATAAAGATACGAGGATGAACTAGGTTTGAAGGTAATATAGCAATCGTTCCCCAGCAACGGTGCCAAAAATGCTTGTTGGTATTTCTTAACTTTCACAGGATAATCCGCAAGCGCATGGAGATACCGTTGTAGCACTTCACCCGTGAGTATTCAAGGGTATTGTATTTCCATGAGGAACGGAGGTACTAGCCTTCTAATTGGTTCGTCCAAGGACAAACAAGAGTAAAGTAGGCAAGGATAGAGACGATTCCTATGGCTTAAGGGTTCTGGTAAATATAGATTCAACCTCTACTTGCTTACTTCGGGCACCGGCTTACACCTGGTCTGCCAAGCGTATCCGGCTATTAGCTCTACGCCCAACCCGAACATGGGGGACTACAAGGGACGGGCAGGGCTATCACCACCTGCCACCTACCCCGACAGACCGTGGGGAAGGGTAGTAAACAAAGGTAACTTCAAGCCTAGACACCACATCTACACTATGGATTACTGCTTCTAGCCCCGGCAAACTCCGTCTTAAGACTCAAGTCCTTAAGCTAGAAACAACCGCTCAAGAGCGGACAATGATCCCGCAAGCAAGTAAAGAGTAAAACTTACTTAACCAAGAGACTCACCACCATAGGAGATCACGGACACTTACTTAGAAAGGAAGCACGAACTACCCCTCACTCTCTCCGTATTTCCTAAGCACTACAGAGGTAGGGCTTCGCCTTGGAGTGGAGCTCTTCTTCTTCTCTTGTGGTGTCTTGAATGGGGGACTCTCCTCCTCCTTATATAGTCCTCCAAGGTCGGTTTTTGGTGGGGTTATACATGGAAACCTTGTGAACCGCCTTGGGGAGAGACCGGGGGATCTTCCCGCCAAAACTAAGCGAGATGGGAGGCCGTCCAGGTTTGGCCGAACCTGGGGTTCGGCCGACCCCTGGTTACCGCCTCTCGCGTCGCCTTTCGTCCGGGACACTACCAGGTGGGTGCCCAATTGGGTACAGGGTGGTTGGCGGTAATTTTAGGTGGTTTCCTCCACTTTGTGGGCCCTTGAATCTGTGTGTTAGCCTCTAATTGGTTGGAGGTGTGTTTCTTGGCCTCTGGGGTCGAATTACTTCGGGATGTGGGCCCTCCAATTCTCGTGCTCGCATAGAATTCTTTGAAATGTACTTTTCCCTTTATTTGAGCATGGTTTTCCTTTGTTTGTAGGCGTGGTCCCTATAAATAGTGACTCGCCAAAACTTGTGGAAATGATTAGTATTAAACTCGTATCTTTAGTTTGGTGTTTATTATGATACTGCGTTCTGCAGCAGTTGACAATCAGATTTAGCACTTCTTTATCCATTTCTGTGAAGCCTTCTTCGGATAGAACCTCATTTCGACCTCTTCTGCTACCTCTTCCATCTCAAGCCACAGCCCAACAAGAGCACCATGTGTGAAGTTGGTGGTGCCGGGTTCCAATTGAGGCAGGGGATGAAAAAGAAGTACATGCCCTACAAATTTCCGACTAGTCTATCTGGGTGGAGGGAGCGGTGGTTCTACATTGGAAACCATCAGCCTCACTTCCCTAAAGGACCGCCGGGGCACTCAGGATCCACGGCGAGTGGACGATTCCATGCCGTGACATGAGCCAAATCGAGGATCTGCTCAGAATGATCAAGGAGCACAGAGATGCAGGAGTTACCTGAATATCGCTGATGTATACATGGCTGGGCAGGCGGATCCAACCACTGCAGAAGCGCATGCGCTTTGGCTTTGAGTACCTTGGCATCTTAGATCCGTCTCGGTTTTCTGCAGAACATATTGAGAAAGGTGAAGTCATGCTGCGAGTAAGCCGGGTGCTCATGGTTGCTGAAACCGTCCCATATGTGCCGAGCCTATACTCGGCGAAGAATCCTCCCAAACAGGTAGGGGTAAGTAGTCGTATCATTCCGTCAAGTACTTCTAATATCCTTAATCTATGTTTGTACTGATAAATCTTGAAATATTACTGCAGGATGATATAAATGTATATAGGAGCATGCCTCCAATGCCGGACATTGAACGTCCGAGCCATCTAATGCTGTCGGTGCTCGAAGCGTCCTGAATCTGTCGACCCACTGTTGATCCAGTGAGCAGGGAGGACGACGAGGGCACAGATGATGACCGCACCTTGACGGAGGTGATGAAGGGCAATAAAACAAAGACCTCCCAGGAAAGCCAGAACTCTCCTGTTGGTGACCCTTTGCCCAGTCACCCTAAGGGATCGAGGGCAATCACCAGGAAGCGCAAGGCTAATGCTTCGCCAGATGGCGATGAAGATGAGACACCCAGGAGAGTGCCCTTCCTTGATCTTACGAGTGTTTTTGGTTACTTTCTCATGGTGATTTTGACTAAGTTCTTCCCTTTCTTGAATCTTCAATTCTAGCTCCCCGAACCCCAAGCAAGCCAAGCAAAAGGTCGGGGAAGCAGTCGGGGATGATACTGTGAAGGGGCAAGATATACCCTCCATCACAGTGGACCCGTCAACAGGTCTTGCTGAAGCCACGCCAGGGCAAACACCGCCGTCGGCTGGCACCACAGCGATGGTGGCCGTCATGGTTGCCTCGTCGGGGCAGACCCCGCCCACGACTGGCACAACGGTGTCGACGAGTGCTTTAGATGCTGCCCCGGCACTTAAAGTACTCAAACAGAAAAAAATGGCAATGAAGAAGTCTGCACTGTAAGTATCCGAGTGCTTTCACTTGTATATTGTAGGTTTGTTGTCGTAAGGAACAAGTCTCATTGTTGTTCCTTGTGTGTAGGCCATCCTTTGCTCTAGGCTTGGAGCAGCGTGGCGATGCCGCGGAGGCTCCAGCCCCCGAGCCAGAGAATGCATTTGATGTTGCGGTTCCTGATACGGTGCCAGCGACCATAGGTGACATCCAGTCATTGGTGCTGCACGAGGCCCTAACCCCTGTTGGTGTTGAAACCGGCAGGACCGAAACAGGAGCCAAAGATGCATCCCCAAAGATGCTTGTAGGTGAGCCCATTGTGCCACCTCCTCCTGCAGGTAACAATCTACCTGTCGCCCGACTGCTTACGAGTTGCAAGGTGATAGGTAACCCGCAGCAGTAGCCTGCCCGTGGAGATCAAGGTGCTGCGGGTACTTCCTTAGGTGGAATCCTAGTGACTCCTTCTAAGTGGCAGTATGCCATCCCGGCTGACCTTATTGAAGATCCAATGCTGTCGTCGGTGACCTTGATAGAGTTTCAAAATACTTTCAAGGAATTGTATAAATTTTCAACGGTAACTGTCATGTACTGATGATATCTGACTTTGCCGACTAGTATTTGTTGTTCTGACCGCTTTTTCATGTCATACAGACCTTGCCAATCGATCCAGAATCAAGTGGGACAAACTTAGGGTAGTAGAAGATGGAGCCCGCCAGTTGAAGGAGAAAGACCGCCGGATTGGTGAGCAAACCATGAAAAATGTTGCGCTTTGGAATGAGTTGGACACCCTTAAGGAGGAGCGCACCCGGGAAGTCTGGCTCTTGAAGCAAGAGATACAGAATCTGTCAAACAAGAACAAAGCTCTGGCCAAAACTTACCAAGGTAACAATATGTCGACTGCTTTGCCTTGTTTCGGTGTATCCATGTATTTTATCTGAACTCATACAGGTACTTCTTCTTGTCGCTTGCCCGCAGAACTGATCAAAATTTTCCTGACGAGGAGGTTGACGCCAGTAATGAACCGTCCAAGAAACAGAGGCCTACCTCGTCTAGTGCTGCACCAAATGACCCGGGAACGTAAGAGGATCAAAGATCCTGATCTGCTGTAAGTATTAGAAGAAAGTGATTTACATAATAGACTGAATTTAAGCTTTTCACAGGTGGTTGGTGCTCACCCCTGTTCTTTCAGTTTGTTTTGTTTTCATCTGGAAATCACATGCGGCTACAAAAGGTGGTGGAATTCAAGGTGCTTCGAAACCTAAAGAATGGCATGGAAGACTTGTTCTGGGATCTTAATGAAACTCTCTGTGACAGGTCTTTCTGGTAGTTTGAAGTTTTTTGGCGGTGTAAACTGAATGAATTATATCCTGCGTTAGCTCTACCATGATTTATTTTGCGGTGCGAAGGACTGCACTCATAGGATGTGCCTTCATTCCGTTGGTGAATTGCCTGATATTTGTTAAATCAATTCGTTTCTGTACTCGAGCAAATTCGTTTGGAGAATTCGAGCACCTACTCCCTGCAAAGTTTATTTTAACATTGATGCCTTTCACGGCATTGAAAACGATTCAAATGTTCATCCTCTCTTACTTTGTACAATCACTCCAAAGAGATGACTTCTGCAACCGCTTTCTGTATCGTGTCGTGACCAGTCAAATCTTCAGCTAGCTAAGCGTGTGAACTCTGGAATAAACCTTTGGAGCTGGCAAGGGCGGGCCGATGCCGTGATCGCTTCTAATTTGTGTCCAACTACTCATTTCTCACAGGGTCACACGATCACACCTCGTGGCAAGTGGGGTAGGGTAAGCCATTCAAATTCTCGAATACGAAAAAAAAAATTCTCATTTCTCTCGTGGTCCAGACTTCAGATTTGACAAGGACGAATGGGCCCAGGGCCCAGTGCTGATGCTATACTTGCAATATCTTGGGCCGAGCAGAGGCCAAATCTTACTAAGGGCTGGTTTAAATGAAGAGTCCCATAAACTACGGGAAACCTATATAGCTTCTGAATGTTTTTCTTTATAAAACTACACTACCCTTAAAAATAATTCGTAGGAATGCCACATGTTTTTTTAGGCAGATCAAAAGGTAACCTGCTTCTACAAATGGAACGCGATTATTGTAGTATCCGACCCATCGGTAACGGCGTCACCCGCCCCTGAAAATAGCATTTCTAGTGGCGGGTGACGCCACCACCTATCTCTAAGGCTATTTCTAGGGGCGGGTGATAGCGTCATCCGCCCCTAAAAATATAAATTTTAGGGCGGGTGATGGCATATGACCTGCCCCTGCAAATAGGCTCACGCAAAAAGAAATTATAACTTTTTCATATGATCTCAGATGCAGTCAAACTTTATATCAAAATTGTAGAGATTAACGTGATCTAAAATTTTGTAGTCGATAATATTTTCATTTAAGGTCATTTAATGGTCCAAAAAATTATTATAAGTTATCTAATTTTAAAATCTAAAAGTTTTATTTTTTTTCAAACCTCCTCGGAAATAGAGTAGCTCCGTATCAAAGTTGTAGTAGTAGGATCTAAATTTTATAGTTTATACATTATTCATTTAAGATCTTTTAGAATTACAAGATCATTTAATAGTTATACCCTATATATGACTATGACTATATAGTATCTAATACAACTCAAATTATACTTTGAGATTTTCACAATCTTAACCTTTATATACACTGAAATATACTTGGTATCTTTTTTATCTATAGCTCACAATAATTAAGTGTAGAAGTTTTATTTTTTTGATTTATTTTGCTATATGTAAAGATTTAAATAAATTTTTGAAAAAAATAGAAAAATATTTTTAGGGGCGGGTGGTGGCGTCACCCGCCCCTAAAAACGGATTTCTAGGGGCGGGTGATGGTGTTACCCAACCCTAAAAATTAATTTTGGAGTTAATATAAAAGAATAGTATATCCTAAAGAGTTACACGTTACTGTATAGTGTGGTCGAGAGGAAAGTACAGGACTTGTGGTGGTGGCTGGTTGGCCGGAATATTTTTTCTTTTATATTTTGTTATTTTCAATTTTTTGTTTTTTATTTTCTGAAAATTAATTTTAGGTGCGGGTCATGGCATGATCCGCCTCTAGAAATCGATTTATAGGGACTCGCCGTGATCCACCCTTAGAAATCGATTTTCAGGGGCGGACGCATTATCCACCCCTACAAATAGCTATTTTTAGCTGCGGTAAGTAGAGGCGGGTACTGCACCCATCCGAAAATACATTTTTAACCGCCAAAAAACACTTTTCGTAGTAGTGCTAGTTACGTGCCCGTGTCCGTTGCAACGGATATCGAATAAATATGATAATATAGGACATGCACGATGGAACATATTTTTTCCGATCAATATCGATAGAGCATGTTCAGTATTATTGTTTTAAAGCCTACATATAGCTATTTCAAATTCACGATCAAAACTCAAATGTTATCATCCAATACCTGTACTTTGGACTTGTCCCATTAATATTTTGGGCATAATTCACCGGATGCTTCGTATTTTGGGCATAATTCTCTGCTCCAGACTCCGATTATAATAATCTTGTACTCTACGTAAAGCTTGTGAGATGCTCTACAATATTATCTATAAGTCTATCTCGTTATATCAGATTTTTAGTAGAGGATAAATGGCCAAACTCCGAGACAACTCTCGGATCATCCGGTGACCACTTTTCTAGTTCCATGGTTTGGTCATAATTTTACACTCTTCACTCGGTACTCCGATTTTATGAACTTAGACTCTACGGAAAGTTTGTGGAATACACTACAAGATTCTCCACAAATATAACCTGATTTGATCATTCAACTATAAATATTAATCGGACAAGTCCAATTCATTCCTCTCTTTGTTCCGGTTTTGGTGGTTTTCTTTGTATTGCATCCTTAGAACCTATTATAAAATTATACAAATATTCATTCTTGACACATATGTTAGTCTCAATGACTATATTATCACTCAATCACCAAAATCTCAAGTAACAATCTCGTGAGGCCATTTTCCTTACACAGATGAAGGGCACCTACACCACCTCCGATGCTCATTAGAGTATTTGGAGAGCACATGCTGAAGGCAAGCTGAAGTTTTTTGCTTGGTTGCTGGTACAAAGCAAAATACTAATTGCAGATAAGCTGGCGCTAAGAGGATGGCCCTGTGCCCCAATGCTGTGCACTTTGGGATCAAGTACCTGAGACTGCAGCACATCTTTGCTTGCATTGTAGCTATGCAAGAGAAGTTTGGCACCTGGTCAGAACTATGGGCAGGAGACACCATACCTAGCCTTTACCGACATTTTTTTATTTCAAAATGAACCAGGCAGAAGAGCTGCCAATTATATTAAAAAGAAGGAAAAATACGTCCAGACTGAGCACAACAACAACGACAACGACACCGGCTGGTTGTATTGAGACATCAACACAGCCACGTAACTCCACTCAACTCTATTCTACTCAACAAACAACCGGTTGGATTGTGACATCAACGCGGCCGTACCACTCCGCTCGACGACGGCAGCAAAGCCGAAGCCGAAACACTACCGCAGCACCACCCACAGTCCACACTCTTGTAGTCATCGAAACCTCAGGCGTGACCCTGCGTCAATAGAAATCAAATGAGGCGGACACCATCGCACCAGTAAGGCCACAACCATGTAGGACTCCTCGTCGCGGTGCCGCTGCAACATCGCGCTCCACCCGATGGAGTGAAAATCACCAGATCCGAGCCTCTCGTAGGCTGCCTCGCAGCCGCCACCACGACGACATAACATGCGGGGGCCTCGTCGCATCCTCCGTGGACTCCACCTCTCTCTCGTCGCCAAGAAAACACCGCGCACGGGTGCCTTGCCACGCCGACCACGGTACTCCACGTCCTGGATCCATTTCTTATATCACCGTCAGGGTGGTGAGTAAGGATGCCCCGCTCCCTAAGATCTGTATCAGAACAGCCAAGCCGTCGCCGTAGGTCGACTTCGCCTCGTCACTTCACCCTCGCACCTAACCACTGCTGCCATAGCAGCAAGCCAAGGAAGTCGCTTGCGCCGTCTTCTGACATTGTACCGCACCGGGTGGCCCCAGCTAAGCTAAGCAACCCGCCGCGGTCCGCTGCAAGCCTAGTCATCCCACGATGCCATTACCGCAAGCGCCGTCCTCCGACGCAGTCCCACGCCACACTGACCATTGCCAAGCAACGCCAGCCAGCACAATTCGCTGCAAGCAGCCAACCGGTAACCATGCGACAACCTCTAGCCGCCATAATGATAGCGATCGCCTACAAGTGGGCTTGGCAATACCCTTCCAGCTTGCCACGCGGCGAAATTGTTGACACCGGCTGAAACCGCCATGGACAATGGACCGGCAATGCCACAAACCGAGCTAGGTCTCTAGAGACGACGCCTCCAAGGAGGGCACGACGCCAAAAGCGCCACCGTCGCTCGTCCCGGATCTGGACAGGGTTTTCACCCAGAGAGTCCGGTGCAGTAGGGTTGTAGCTCCAAAATGACGCCCCCAACGGGGAAAACGACGTCCAAGGACGTTGTAATCATCCTACCGGCAAGGACGCTGGCAAGGGCTTTCGCCCAAAGCATCCCAACCCCACGCTGCAAGTGCATAGTGCGACATTCCCGCACCACAGCCACAACAGCCCTTCCAGGGCGAGCCGCCGCCGCGCCTCCACACGCCATGCTGCCGTAACTCGGCAAAATCGCTCCACACGCGGCCTCCCTTCCGCCGCACCTCCACCGCGACTGCCTCCTCCTCGCGGCCACCGGTGACGCAGGCCAGCTCACCGCAACTTAGCAGGGCACCCCCGCAACAGGTCCTCCCCGCACCCGCCAGCAGCCCTGCGCAGGCGGCATCGGCCCCGGTAGCCCGACGCGCGGGCCGAAGCCTGGTGTGGCGTGGCCCCTCCAGGCGGCACGCCAGCACCACCCCACGACGACGCCTCCCTGCGCCCACCAGCAGCTCATCGCAGGCAACGCGGACCCCCCAGGCGGCGCGGACTAGCACCACCCCGTGGCAGCTTCTAACCGCGCCCGCCAGATCCACACATCCGTTGCCGTCGTGCGGCCTCCTTTCCGCGCGCCTAGCCGCCGCACGTCCCGCGGCTGGCCACCACCGCACGCCCACCCACCATGGCCGAGCCCGCAGGTTACTCGCACATGAGCCGGTCACCACCTGCCAAGCCCACGAACGGCCACCAGCACCTCCTCCCGTCGTCGGATCTGGGCCCACTGGCGCTAGATCAGCCCCGACCACCGAGGTTCGCACCAGCCTCTCCGCGCCGTCCCACCCCAACCCGTGAGCCACGCTCCCGCTGAGATGCCCCGCCGTCGCCTTCCTCGCCGGCCGCCGGGCTCCCGGTGGCCTGCTTGGGCGACAGCGAGGAGAGGAGGAGCGGGCCGGGGGGGGGGGGGGGGGGGGGGTGGTGGGGGCTGGAGGCAGCGGCGCTAGGGAGCCCCCCGGTCGCCTAACGGGAGCGACGTGGGGGTTTGGGGGGTGGGGACGAAAGCACTATCCTCTATGCCTTCCAAGCTTCCTTGTTATGTCGCCGTTACCAACATTAGAGGAGACGTTAATTAGTGGAAAAGAATAATGGTGAATGAGAACTTTGGCGCCTTTTTCATCAAGCAACGGCGATTGACAACTTCAATAATCATATATATATACGGCGTGGAACATTTGGAAGGGGAGGAATCGAAGAGTCGTTCAAGGACAAATTCTGCAGCCGGTACAAGCACTAGAGCTGATCAAGGAGGAGGTCGGCCTGCAAGAAGGATGGCGTGTGGTAACCCTGAGCTGGGATCTTCTTCATCATGTATCTCCTACCTTTTCGAGCGACTTATTTGTTTTATGCAATAGAACCCTACTGTATTTTTAAATTCTCCTTCTCTTAAATAAATGAGCATCGCTCCTGCCTTTTATTCAAAAAAAAATGTATCTCGTCAAGTCATTCTGGCTCATGCCCAGGCTTCAGACACTCCAGAAAATTCATCATCAGTGCAAGGGCTTCTCTCTCATTTGTGTACTCTCTTTCATCTCCTAAAATAATGGAACCAAAGATCCTTAATTAATCGTATGGAAAATCATTGTTGGAAACAAACTCTGTATATGTGACTGTTGATCCAATCGCTTGTGTCAAAGCCACTACAATATCCTCCTTGTTGCTATAGCCAGCCGAACAGATCTGACGTCAAGTTCTTGACTTATTGGATCCTTCCGTGTGTTGAGCTACTTGGCAGTGCTCAATGTGTTGGCCCTTGTACAGGTGATGACTGGTGCTAACCTCTGCCAAGCAAGTCACCCGTATGCAATGGCAGCTAGCGCATCTCGTCCGGATCGGAGGTTGTCCATTCGTTCGTCTTTTCATCCGGAAAAAGAATCACACGCGCGCAGCGACAAAAACTTGCTAAAAAGTAGTAGCATGCTTTGACATTCGCCAGTGCAACGGCGCGCGCAAGCCTCGGCTCCGTCCAAACCGTTCACTCTCGCTCGCATCTGGTCTCGGACTCGCGGCGTCCACACATGTGTGCAGTGCAGCACACGGCCGGCTTGACGGCGACCAGTTTGCAGAGGTAGCACGTCGCTGCGATGCTCGACCGCTCCCCCTGGCCGCTAGCTATAGCCACATGTATATGTAGTACCCACCTCTTCTGTTGCCGCACTGAAACGTACGTGACACGACGCGCAGTACGATGATGGCGGCTACGCTCCACCACCGCCCGCCGTCGCCGGCTCCGCTCCCGTGTTCCACCGCCGGCCGGCCCCTCCGCGGCAGGTCGTTGTTGTCGACGACGCTGTGCGCGGTGTCGTCGTCGGCCGGGGGGGTCGACCAGGACGAGGGAGGCGGCGGTGGAGCGCATGCCGCGGCTGGCGCACAGGGAGGTCATGCTGGCGCTGGCGCGCCAGGCGGAGGCGCGCCTGGGCGGGCGGCTGCTGCCGTCGGATGTGCCCGGCGACGTGACCTGGTTCGGGGAGGACGGCGGCGCGGCCCTCGGCTCCGTCGACGTGCGACGGGGCGCGCCTGGCTCATCGGTACGCTTGACGCCGCCGCGCGTGTGCGCACGACGTGCACCATCATCACAATTGCATTTTTCCTCCACCTAGCTTGGTCCGTGCACCGTGTGCTCAAATGTTTTTATTTCGACGCGTCATGCAACTAGCTAGATGGATTGACCGAATATGTGTCGTGGCGCCGACCGTACCACACGTTCCTTCGATCCGTTGTTTCAACCAACACATTGATCTAGTTTCCAATGATAAGGTTGCCACGGCGCATATTTATAGATAGTTTAATTTGAGGATATCCACCGGCATATGCCCTATGTACGACTTATGAAAAAGTTATCCGACTTCATATAAAAAAGTTATAATTTCTTTTCAGCTTATTAAATGGGTCGGTTTTCATCACCAGAGATCTGCCATGATCCGACTGTGAAAATAGGCATTGTTATTACTATTGATTTGGCTTGATCCAGCAGCGGAAATGGTTATCACCACCAGTTGGAGCTCCACACCGTCGGTGAAAATCTACTTTTTTCCATTGTCACTTCCATACAAAACCGGCAGTCATAAGCCGTGTATAAAAATGTTTTGTGTAGTAGTGTTTGCATCAACAACTGTATGTAGTAACTGAATGAATAGTTTACTGCTGCATGAAATTTTGGTTACTCATTTTCAAGACCATATGACGAAATTTTTTGTGCCATGCATGTACAATACAAAAACTTCTATACCTAGTTCATCAACTTGTTTGGGTAGTAATATTTCTTAGACAGTACATGAATAATAGAATTTTGTATGTGTGTATTGGCCATGTGTGCTTACTATTTTTTACTGATCAGAATTTTTTCTGTTCTGCCCGAGTCCTGACAGTTTTCCTTTTATCAGTTTGGTCTCCACTCTCCACCATATAAGTGTGTGTGAGAGAGAGAGATACCTTCAGAGAATCTAAATGCTAGGTCAAATGGTCCATCAAATTGATATCATAAATGCTTTTCCTTTTTGCGAGGATGTTTAAGATTATTTGCTATATCTGTTTTTCTAGCACTGTCTTATGTGAGGATTAAAGTTGTGCCTCTTAATGCAGCTCGCAATTGTATTATTTTGGTAAAGTCAATGTTGATTGGTGCGTATGGACCAAATATATAGCGAAGCTCTTATTTTTTATGATAATTTATAAGATCTATTATGGTAAATAATTGAAGCCTCAATTAATAATGTAAGGGTTGAATCTTGCGCAGTGTGGCAAGAAAAATTGTGGTACTGCAAAAAAAAATTGTGGAAATTTGGTCAAGGGAATGAAGCCGGTGAGCATGTGTGCCAACTGCCAAGTATCTAGCTACTACTATTAGTACTGAAGTTGCACAATCAAGCTAATGTTGCTCTGTTTATTTGTCTTTGCAGATCGACTTGATGCTGGAAGCCTGGTTTCATCGCACGCTTCCAACTGGCAGCGCCGTCGACATCACCTCCCTCATCGTATTCCTCAACGGCACCACTGACGCGCCGCACTTCCTCATGGAGCTCATCCAGGGCGGCCCATCCTCCCTCGTCGTCCTCCTCGACCTCTTCCCACGCAGGGACCTCCCGCTCCACCCGGACTACATCGACAGGTACTACGGCGCCACCGGAATCGACAGCCATCGCCAGAGCATCGCGCGCATCCCTCAGGTCCGGCCGTACGTGTCGCCGTCGCTGCTGGTCCGGAGCCTGTGGTCACCGACGGCGGTCGTCGTGGACGTGCAGTGCGGGGAGGGAAATGAGTCAGTGCTCGAGGATATCGTGCTCGGCCAGCTTGCGAGCTCC
The DNA here is from genome assembly GCA_032594955.1 of Panicum miliaceum. NCBI lineage: Eukaryota > Viridiplantae > Streptophyta > Magnoliopsida > Poales > Poaceae > Panicum > Panicum miliaceum. The sequence goes on along the minus strand of CM064066.1, from coordinate 23,631,661 downwards.
GCCATGGCGGCTCTTGATGTCTGGCTCGAGCACTGTGCGGGGAGCCTGGTGGAGATGGACGCAGCGGAGAGGGAGAGCTTGGTGGCTAGGGACAAGATGATATCAACCACATCGGTGAAGCTTAACTTGTCTGCCAACCTGCCCAAGATGTTTGAGAATGATGTCGCGGATAGGGTAGTGGCGGAAATCAACAAAGCCTTCCTCGGGACAGTGTAGACTATATCCTCATCACTCTCTACTTTGGCTCCAACACAAGATTTAAACACATAAAAGAACTGAACTCATTAATTAGTTTGGTGGTTTAAATATACCCAATGCAAGATATCAGGTAATTTCTACAAATTTCAGCATAAAAAATTCTTTTTCTGCTCAGACTAGACTTGATCCGATCGCTTTCATCAAAGACAATAGGATTGGAACCTAGAGCGCAAAATTTTTGTATGGTAGAGATCGCAACACATAGAAAACCTAGTGCATATCTAGTTTTTAGTTTTTATATGTACTTGAAACCTTAGTTTTTAGAACACCTAGTTCACCCCCTCTCTTATGGTTTCACGGTCCTTTCAGCCATCTTACAGAAATGTTTAATTGCCACTTTAGGAATTGGGGAAACCTCCTTTCCTTTGAGGAGTGATGTTATGCTTCCACTCACCGGTTTCTTGCCAGTCTATTCATGTGGTGGTACCTTCTATGTTCTCAATGATGACCACTTTTTTCACCAGGATTGGTGGAATTTGCTCCCTTTGATGCGACAGACTTGGTGGAATTTGCTCTCTTTGAGGTGGCGGGCTTGACGGGCTTGGTTCCCTTTCGGATATTCGGGAAGGAGGTAGGCCCCTCTCCGGTGACTTTCGAGGACTATGACCCTTCTCGTCATATAACTCGCATTCTGATTCAAATAATTTGTAGCACTTCCGCCACGCCACAAAGCATCCAATGTTATCCTTTAGCAACTTGTCATCATCAACGGGGAAATCCAACTCACTGTACTGTAACTTAACTGCTCATAACAAGAACATCAAATGGTAACCTTGGCATAACCTTCAGGTAATGGGCAATCATGCAACATAACACCTTCACCGGTTGACTAAGCCTGACCTATGGTCACCTTCACATCAAAGATATGCGGCACGTATAGCTTGCAAGGTGTTGGTCTTGTGATCTTATCCACAAGAAAGGTGCTCCAACATCCTCGTCAGGCAGCACGATGCATCCCTACTCCGAACTAACCCTGGTGGACTTGCAAGAACTTGCCTAGCTTCTCCCGGTGGTGTGGGAGCACCCCAGCCAAATGATTCCCCAAGCTCTGCCCAGAACCTCTCATTCCGTTCGGATACTTCGGCATGGATAGCTTGTAAAGGACTATGCCGCTCGGCCTGTCTTGAGCATTCCTCCTCCCACGACTTTTGTACATGCCAAAATGTTCTTGGGAGGCAACCGCCTATGGAACATTGTTGTTCCCACATGTGCGTCCAGGGTGCTTTTTCTTTCCAAGTGCCCGAGTCAGCTTGTCATTCATCCTATCTAGCGTGAAAGCACCTTGAGCAGCAACATCGTGTGCTTCCAAAATCCTACATGCTAGATCCTCAGCAGCAGGATTATTGAAACTAAGGGAACCATCAAAGGTTGTAGTAAGCTCCCCTCCCTAGAAGATACCTCGCGGCCCAAGGATCCCACCCGTTTGTTTGGACTCTGGAATATAACATCACTCTGAACCAGCTGCTCTGCCTGTTGCTCCCACTCGTGTATTTTCCTAATGTGCCCACGAGCCGGCCTTATGGGGCTTATCATTTTTCTAAGAATTCTGAGAATTTGTGGCGCTACTGGCCTGTACCTCCTCCGACAACTTGTAACTGACAAACTCTTCCTAGAAAACATGTTGGTTCGGAAAATTCTTCCAATCTGGCTCAGTTTCATTCTTCACATGCTTGTTCAAGGTAAATTTAAAGTATCTGAATGAGTTGCCCGTGAGAAACAGTGCCCCGTGCCTTGCTAGTTCCTCCAAAACCTAATGGAAGATGAACTTATCTTTCAACTTGTCCCACTATATTGTTTGAGAGAGTCCGGTTCTGCCCAGGTCTTATCCTTCGCAGTCCAACACCTGTACCTGATGGGTATGTTTTCCCTCACTACCACCAAAATAGCAAACTTGTATGGCCTCATCACCGAGCTAGGAGCGATGAGCTTACCTAATTCATCGAGCTTGGTAATCAAAGGTCAACCCTTAGACATCTTATTCGGACCTCGCTTGGACCTACGGGTAGCTAACACCATGGTCTCTTCCTCAATCTGAGCTGGCACCTGCACAATAGACTGTACAATTATTTGCTGCAATTGACCCAATTAGAAAGCTCATAGATATGTAAAAAATTAATTACCACGCCAGTTTGGTCGAGGTTTAGGTACACAGAAGGGCTTCCATCCCCTTCTCCACCCTCACCACTAGCATGGGCCCCTCCATCATTCTCTGCATCATTTTCATCCTGTTTCCCATGACGAGACTTAAATCGTGAAAATCGCCCCATTATACTTGTATATGAGTAAGAATAGGATGCTAATCGTTCATAATAACATTATAATTGCCTAAGTTATACCTATATATGAGTAAGAATAGGATGCATCATTCTTACTGCATAAGTTATCACTTAATTGGATAATAGGTACAAATCACAATTTTTGACTGGGTGCATAGTTTTTTTACTCTTGAAAACAATGAATAGGAGTGGAAGTGCTTAATGGATATATAAGCCATCGATCTGAAATAGAATCTTTTATGATATGGAAGAGAGATGGAGAGAGATGCATGTGAGATAACGAGCCTTACAAGCTTAAATTCTAGTAACGATAATGCTAGCGTCAGGGTGTCTAACGCCAAAAACAAAAATTGGACTCCCTAACTCAATGCACTGATGTTGTGGGGGGAATTTTTTCACATAATTTTGTTAGCATAGGTATAAACTAATTTTGTAGTGGGAAAGGCATCCGACCTCGATGACGGATGTTACGGTGGACTTATTGCATGAATTTTTGTTGCGATTGGCATACGATGATTGCAGCACGAGTTTAAGTTGACTACTAATGTTGCGGTGGGAGTTTCAGTTGATTATTGATGTTGCAATAGTTGTTTTAAGATTGTTCGATGGGTCAATCTGCGATGTTGCAGTGCCACTTCAGTATGTTTGAAATGTGAGGTGATGTTGCAACAACTATTTTAGGATGTGTCAAACCCGGTGCCACAGGACTGTGCACATGGTATAGACTTTCTAGAATAAGGCATGGGGCATGTCCCATACCTTATACCTATTGTAAGCTACTCGGCCACGAGTAGGACTAGTCGGAATAGAAGGAAACTACCCGAGTAATACTCGGGTAGGTCTCCTAAGCTCGTATCTGGCTAGAATCTCTATAAATCTGTCCCCGCAAACTATATATGGGCAGGCAGGGACCCCCTCCAAACCAATCCACATCTAAGTCAATACAAACCACCACACATGACGTAGGGTATTACGCTCCTTATGGCCCGAACCTGCCTAAACCTTTGTGTTGCTTGCACCTTCGAGTTCTAGATCTCGGCGACACCTCACCTAAAACCTACCACCTTGGGGTATCCCTCGGGTGGCCATGGCGGTAAAACACTGACAGCTAGCGCGCCCGGTAGGGGACGTAATCGACGATCACCAGGCGAGTTCGATGGCATTGTTCAACTTCACCAACGCTGTGCTCGACGAGGGCACGACGTTCACCTTCGGCTCCTGGGTCTGCATCGCCAATGGCTCGGGTGGTTTTAACAGTCACCTCCCCAACACCAGGAAGTCGGAGGTATCTGCACCAACATCCTCTCGCGACATCGACAACCTCGTTGAGGATCTCTCCGAATTTCGACTTTCCGATCTAATCGAGAACTATGCAAGCCATCTCCGGGCAATCCCTCGTCCCTAATCGACGCCGGTGATTTAATCGCAGAAGTAGATCGGGTGGACTGCAATATCGCTGGGTGCATCAAGCTCGCAGAAGCTGCTCTTGAACGCCCTGGCGACATGGGCTCCTCGGCCTAGGATTGCTCCAAGACTCCTCAACGCCCTCTCGCCAGCGCAGATGACATCTTCTCCAGAATTTTCACGGATCCATCACTGATTGCATCAGGCTTGCGGAAGCCACCCTCCGTCCAAAGGAGCCAGAAATGACCGCAGTAGCATTAAACCTCCAATTCGAGAACTTCATCAACCAACTCGACAAAGTGCTATCCCCTGACCCAGTTAGGGAAATCAAACATGACTCCAAGTCCCTCTCCGCATTGGAGGAGGACTTGGACCGTCTACTACAACTCGGAGAAGGAGAAGCCACCGCGCGTCGGGGGGGGGGGGGGGGCATTTCGACAACTTCTCGGATTCTGATGACGATGCCACGCCTTTATTAGGCGGTCACCAAGGTCCGATGAAGACATCAACTCTAAAGAGCCCTGGGAGCTCCACCATTGAAGAGCGGCAAGAAGAAGGACCGCAAAGAAAGGAGACGAGACTACTCGAGGGATGATCTACGCAAAAATTAATACCCGATTTAAGGAGGTTTTCTAAGGGTCTTTAGGAGTTTGTTTGTACAACCATTGTTTTGGGATTACATCTCGAAACAAGGGGTTCTTTAAATTTGATCCTAAAAAGACCCCTTTTACCACTCAATCAGGGAATTAACTTGTGTCAAAATTCTTTCTTTCTGTTGGGCATTCTTTGACTCCTTTTGCCACGCAACTCCTGTCGGTGTTTAATCTCCAAGCCCACCGAGGGATACCCCCGAGGTGGTAGATTGTAGGTGGGGTGTCGCCGAGATCAGAAACTCAAAGGTGCAAGGAATACAAGATTTAGACAGGTTCGGGCCGCCGAGAGCGTAATACCCTACGTCCTGTGTGGTGGTTTGTATTGCCTTGGGTGTTGATATGTTTCGAGAGGGTCCCTGCCTGCCCTTATATAGTCTGGGGGGGACAGGGTTATGTGGAAATCCTAGCCAGATACGAGCTTAGGAGTCTTACCCGAGCACTAATCGGGTAGTTTCCTTCTGTTCCGACTAGTCATACTATGGTACGAGTAGTTACAACTGATGTAGGGCGTGGGCCATGTCCCATCCCTTATCCTATAATATGTACACCATGTGCGCATTCCCGTGGCCCTGGGTCTGACAAGCCCCCGAGCTCTTCGTAGTCGAGTACTGCAGGTTTCCGAGTACTTCTGAAGGCGTCTTCGAGTTTCTCCAAACTTCGTCTTGAAGGTGTCTTCCGAGTACTTCCTTGGCTGCATCGAGGCTGTGAGGTGCTCATGCTCCGAGTAGTTTTCAAGTCTTCTTTTATATGGGGTGCAATTAAACTCGTGCTCTTTTTTCACAATGAGATCCCTGAAAAAATGGTTAAACAAATAACTTTCCCAAAGTAACCCGAGATTACCGTTCAAAACAAATCTTATCCCATAAAAAACTCTTCGCATTCCACACAGTAAACTTGGGCCTGCCGCGGGTTATTTAACTGCGTGGTGACCTAGGATTTTACTCACCCTTTCACTTGTGCTTTTTACTGCTCGAGCCTTTCATCTTCCTCTGTCTCGCAGCCGCCACCACTTCTAGAGTTAGATCTAGGTCATTTGCGTTGCAAGAAATAGTCGCCCAGTTCATCCTTCTCCTCAAAAAGCCCTGCCCACCGCCTCTCTCATCGTAGCCCCCGAGTGTATGCGAGTGAAGCATCTCGTGACAACAAGGATGGCCGGCAACAAGCGAGGTGCCTCCAAGGGGAAAGGAAAGGAGTGTAAGGCCGCCACCACCGCCGGAGATGGGTGGAAACCAAGTAAGTGCTCCGAAGCTGATCTCCAGGCCCTCGTTGATGAGGGTCTTCTCTAGAGCAAAGAAGTCATCTAGTGGCGCCCTACCACTGGGGACGAAAGGCCATTTGAAGGAGTTGATGAGATTGTTCTGTTTCAATACTTCGTCGAGCGGGGATTAGCCCTCCCGAATTTTGACTTTTTCCGTGGTCTCCTCTTTTACTACAGAATCTAGTTGCATCATCTTAATCCCAACTCCATCCTTCACATTTCCATCTTTGTTCAGTTTTGTAAAGTATTCTTAGGAATAGAGCCGCACTTCAATCTCTTCATCTATCTTTTCCACCTCAAGTCCCAACCCAACGATAAGGTCCCGTACGAGGTCGGCGATGATGGGCTCCAACTGAGGCAAGGGATGGAGAAAAAAATACATCTCGTACAAATTCCCGAGTAGTTTGTCAGGTGGAGAGAGAAGTGGTTCTACATCGGAAACCACACGCCTTCCTTGCCAAAGAGGACCACGGGAGCACTGAAGATCATGCGCGAGTGGTCTAAACCCTACAGGGATGAAAGCCAGATCTCAGAATTGCTTGGTATGATAAAAAAATAGAGGGATGCGGGCGTTACTGGCATAGTGGTGATGTTCATGTGGATCGGTAGACGGATCCAGCCACTGCAGAAGCGGGCAAGGTTTGGCTTAGACTATCTTGGAATCTTAGACCCTTCTCAGTTTTCTGCAAAGCCGATTCAGCAATCAGATGCCGTAATCCGAGTGAGCCGGGTACTCATGTGAGAGGGAGCCCGCAACCACAGCAGCATGAACCTGTCGATCAAGGTGCTGTGAGTAGTTCAATAGTTGTAACTCCAACACAACCGTCAATTTTTGAGAGCGGCATCCCGTTGGAGCTCATCGATGACCCAATGGTCGTAAATGAATGGATGAAAGAGTTCAATGATTCATTCTGAGATTTGTTCCGTTTCTCCACGGTTAGTGCCCTGATCTATCCATATGTGTTGTTGTCGAGTAGTATTGCTTCTGAAACTTCTTAATGTCACACAGACCATGGCCAACCGATCCCGCATCAAGTCGGACAAATTGCGAGCCGTGGAGATCAAATTCCAGTAGTTGCAGACTAGGGAGCAAGAGATCGAAGCACAAGTAGCAAAAAATGCTAAGGTGCAGTGCAAACTGGATACCTTGAAGCTCGAGCACACCTGGGAGGTCTGTTTGCTGCGGAAAGAGATTGAAAATCTGAAGGTCAGAAATAGACTACAGGCCAAGTCATACCGAGGTAATACTCTGTCGACAGATTTATCCTTGCTTGTCACAATTGGAGAGTTGTGTCTAAACTTAGTAGAAGTGCTTCTCTGTCTCCTTTTGCTTGCAGAGCTTAATAATATCATAAGAAATAAGGATGATGAGATCACTTACTTGAAGTTGATTCGAGCCCTCCAAGATGCAGATGTACAACTCGTGGAGCGTATGACACGGATCAAGGAGTTGACCGCTGCAAAAGAGCAAAACAAGAAGAAACTTGAAGAGCTCAAGGGTGCTGCCCAGGTTGTAGTCGACATGGTGGATCCACCAGAAGAAAGGGTGGTGAGCAACAAGACGCTATTGGAGCGACTTCACGAGACCTCCCCAAAAATTTTCAGTTATGTATCAGAGACCACCAGGATCTACGTGGACCACATCCTAGGACTCTTTAAGTCCTATTGGCCCAAGGCCAACCTGGAGCCGCTAGCGACTGGGATGTGAAGCGGTAGCCTAGAAGGTAGTTGATAGCTTAGAACAGGAGTAGGTTCAGATGTGAAAACATTGAAAACTCTATCGTAGCTATGTACAACTGTAAATATATGTACTAGATGCTTGCCTGTTGATGTGTTCGGTGAGCTGACTCATAGAGTAGGACCAAAAAATTGTAGGACTTAGAAATAGTAGAGACGCACATATAGCGCTACCTAGAATGCAATGCCTCTGGAGGTAGTCAATGGTTGTGCGTTCAAAAGTTAAACCCAAACAGGGATGTAGACAAACTAGGGTGAAATCGCGTTGTGCGATGTCCTAGATTGTTTTGTAGGCATAGAAGCCAATCCAACTGTATCGTAGTAACTAGAGCCATTAATTCTGGTGAACTGTGTAGGGTAGTACTCGAAGTAGTCGGTAGTGTTCGTAGGTACTTAGTGCCTGGCGACCTGTAGGGCCGTTGCGAAGTAGTGGTGTCAAAAAGTACTCATGGCGTAGCCCCTAAGTATAATTGAAGACATATCGTAGTTAGCGTATTCTTTCAATGTTAGTACTCGTGGCTGCAGCCCCCGAATTCTTTCAATGTTGCTAAAGAAAAAGTAATCATTTTGAGACTGAATCAATTCTTTATTGATGACAAGATGCTGCGCTGCAGCTGACAACTTTGGATACAAGTTATCTAAGGGTAGAAACGGCGTAGGTGCTCGATATTCCAGGAGTTTGGGACTTCCTGGCCATTAGGATATTGTAAGCAATGCAACCCTAGTCTTGTAACCTTGAGCACGATGAAGGGCCCCTCCCATTGTGAGTTGAGCTTGTGCAGCCCAGTTTCATCTTGGATGCAACAAAGGTCCAAATCTCCATCATTGAAGGATCTTTCTTGAATGTTCCGGTCATGGTAACAATGAACGCCTTATAAGTAGCAGACCGACTGGAGCAGGACATTGCATCTGACTTCTTCAGCTGAGTCAAGTTTGAGATGTCTTGCATCATCGGCCTTGCCTTCTTCGTACATCTCCAGTCGTGGAGATTGCCACACGACATCAGCCGGTAGTATGGCTTCGAACCCATAGACGAGGTAGAAAGGTGACTGTCCTGTGGCTTTACTTGGTTGTGTGCAAAGCCCCCAGACTACTCATGAGATATCATGGATCTACTTGCCGCCCTTTTTGCTATTCTCTTCGTACAGTCTTTTCTTCAGTCCATCGAGGATCATGCCGTTGGCGCAGTCAACCTGGTCGTTGGCCCGCGGGTGAGCCACTGAGACATACTTGACCTCAATGGCGCTGCGCTCGCAGAATTCCTAGAATTCGTGCGAGTGGAAGTTGGATCTCAGATCCGTAATCATAGTGTTGGGGAAGCTGAATCGGTGCAGGATGTCGCAGATGAAGCTGACCACTCGATCTGCGGAGAGCTTTGTAATTGGTTTGTACTCGATCCACTTCGTAAACTTGTCGATGGCCACCAACATGTGAGTAAATCCTTCTGGCGCAGTTGTCAAGGGCCCTATCATATCCAGGCCTCAGCATGCAAACAACCATGAAGGTGGCATGGTGATGAGATTGTGAGTCGGGACATGGGGATGCCTGCTGAAAAACTAGTAGTTGGTACACCGGCGGACGAGTTCTTCGGCCTCTGCCAAAGCCGTCGGCTAGTAGAACCCAAATCTAAAAGCCTTCCCAACCAACGTGCGAGAAGCAGCATGGTTCCCACACATGCCTTCGTGGATCTCCTGGAGTATTTCTTTGCCTTCCTCAGCGTGGATACACTTCATGAGTATGCCTGAAGCTGATCAACGCTTGTATAGGTTGTCTCCAACTAGGACGTACCCTTTGCTCCGCCTTAAGATGCCTGCAGCCTCGACACTCTTCTTGTCAACGTCGGGGGGTAGTTTATGCTCCTTGATGAAGTCGATAGAGGTCACCCGCCAGTCAACCTCGATCATCATGACCTCTCGGTCGGGTTCTGTTGGACCTTGAATGATGGTGCTTTGATCTGGTATCTTTTTGGATGGGTGATGCAGCTCATGGACAAAAACTTCTGGTGGGACATTTGCTCGATCAGAGCCCAGCTTCTAGAGCACATTCGCCCCCACGTTGTTGTCGCGAATCACATGATGAATTTCTAGGCCCGAGAACTTGTTCTTGAGCTTGCGTATCTCTGCGACGTACACGTCCATGGTATCCTTGTTGATATCCCACTCCTTGTTGACTTGATGGACCAACAGCAAGGAGTCGCCGAAGACAAGTAGTCGCTTGATGATCAGAGAGACTGCCAGGCATAGCCCGTGCAGTAGTGCCTCGTACTCGGCATCGTTGTTTGAGACCTCAAATAGTATCTAAAATACATATTTGAGTTGTTCTCCTGTTGGACTGACGAAGAGTACTCCAGCGCCATCGCCTCCGAGCTTTAGTGAACCGTCGAAGTACATCACCCAATGCTCTGGCAGGTTGGCTGGAGCTTCCACTTGGTTTTCTCGCTATTCTGCCATGAAATTGACTAGTGCTTGCAAGTTGATGGCGGTGCGAGGCTTGAAGTCGAGAGTAAGAGCTCCCAGTTCCACTGCCCACTTGGAGATACGTCTAGTCGCATCCCGATTGTGGAGTATATCTGCCAATGGGAAATTAGTGACAACTGAGATCTTGTATTCGTCGAAGTAGTGGTGAAGCTTCCTGGAGGTGATGGGAATAGCTTAGAGTAGTTTCTGAATTGGCGGGTAATGAACCTTGGATTTAGAAAGGACTTCGCTGACAAAGTAGACTGGCCGCTCCACACCAAAGGCATGGCCTTCCTCCTAGCGTTCCACCACTATTGCCGTGCTGATGACGTGAGTAGTCGCGGTGATGTAGAGTAGCAGGTTGTGGAGCTGTGAGGATGGGGGGCGACTGCAGATGATGCTTGTGGTCTTCCAGTGCCTACTCCACCTCCTCGATCCAATGGAACTTGTCCTGTTGCTTTAGCAACTTGAAGAAAGGTAATCCCCGTTCTCCAAGTCGCAAGATGAATCTGTTCAGGGCCGCCATACACCCTGTGAGCTTCTGGACATTATTGATCGTCTGTGGAGCCCCCATGTCTGTAATGGCGGTGATCTTCTCCGGGTTTGCTTCAATTCCTCCGTGACTGACGATGAAACCGAGTAGTTTCCCTTGTGGTACGCCGAAGACGCACTTAGTCTAGTTGAGCTTCCACCGGAACTTGTGCAGGCTGCAGAAGGTTTCTTCGAGGTCGGAGATGAACTCGTCGTGGGTTCTGGTCTTGATGACCATGTCATCCCCGTAGGCTTCCACATTTTGATGTAGTTGGTCAACGAGGCATAACTGGATAGCCCATTGATAGGTGGCTCCGGCATTCTTCAGCCCAAAGGACATAGTTGTGTAGGCGTATGCACCGAACGGGGTGATGAACGCTGTCTTGATCTGATCTTCTTCCTTGAGGGCAATCTGATGGTAGCCGGAGTAGCAATCAAGGAAAGAGAGCAGGACGCAGCCAGCCGTGGAGTCAATGACTTGGTCAATGCGTGGGAGCGCGAAGGGGTCCTTCGGGCAGTGTCTATTGAGATCAGTGTAATCCACACACATCCTCCATTCATTATTATTCTTTTCCAAAACTAGTATAGGGTTAGCTAGCCACTCTGGGTGGTAGACTTGTTTAATAAAACCAACTGCGAGTAGTTTTGCTAACTCCTTCTTGATGGCCTCCCTCTTGTCTAGAGCAAAGCGTCGTAGTCATTGCTGCTTCGGAGTGGCTTTGGGTCGACTTTTAGGTAGCGCTCAATCAGCTCCTTGGGCACACCCGGCATATCTGCTGGTTTCCACGCAAATATGTCACGGTTGGCCCTAAGAAAACTGATGAGCACACTTTCCTATTTGGCACTCAAGCCGCCTCTGATAAAAGCTGTCTTGGATGGGTTGTCTTCTCGCAGCTGGATGGTCTTGATGCCGACGTCGCTGGGGTTGGGTTTTACCCTGGACTGGCTAGGTCTCTGATTGGAGACCTCCTGTGTCGGTGAGCTTCTATGCGGCCGCGAAGATTTCCGCCGAAGGTTCTTGCACACGTGATGTCGCGACGTACTCGATCGCCTCTTGGTCGCAGTCATACGACTTTTTCAAATCGCCATGGAGTGTGAGTACCCCTGTCTTGCCTGACATCTTGAGTAGCAAGTAAACGTAGTGAGGTACGGCCATGAACTTGGCCAGAGCCAGTCTGCTGAGGATGGCGTGGTATGATGATTCAAAGTCGGCCACCTCGAACTTGTCGTACTCCGTGTGGTAGTTGCCTTTGGTCTCAAAGGTAACTGGCAGGACCACCGAATCGAGTTGTGTAGCCGCATTCGCTGGGACGATACCGTAGATCGGAGCCTTGTTGGGGGTGAGCATCTTGGTGATGTCCAGCCCCATCTTCTTCAGTGTACTGGAGAAGAGCAGGTTGAGGCCGCTCCCGCCGTCTATGAGTAGTCGGGTCAACTGTGAGCCTGACACGACAGGATCTAAGACGAGCAGGAATTTTCCGGTCTCGGAGAAGCTGGTGCACTGATCCTCCCTAGAGAAGGAGATTGGGACCTCGCTGTATCTCAGAGGTTTCTGTATGGCCGGCTCGACAGAAAGGATCTCGTGTAGAGTCAACTTCCGCGCATGCTTCGAGCGGAAGCCGCCGTCTCCGCCGAAGATGACGTTGACAACGTTCTTTGGCTCTTGGAAATCTTTGGCCCCCGACTTGTCGCCCTCGTCGTCGTCCTCCTGATCCTTCCACTTGCAGTCTTGATCAGGGAGTGGAGCGTTGAGTGACTTGTGGAGGCTTACGCACTCGAAGAGCGAATGCTTGGACTTCAGGTGCATCGGGCATTGCTTGTGCAGGACTTTCTCAAACTGAATTTGATTGTTCCCCGACTTCTTGCCCCGCCGATTGCACTCAGCAGCTGCGACTTCGTGGTCTGGCTTGCGTTTTCGGGGGTTTCCCGAGTTGTTCCGCTGGCCCTTGTCGAAGTGGTTGTTGTTGTTGCCCAGCTTGTCGTTGTTGCGCTTGGGGAAGCGCTCATTCTCCTCATCCTCCTGGTCGACCCACCATGCCATCATGTCACAGAGCTCCACGACAGTAGACGGGGGATTGCGTCCGAAGTCGTGGCAAGTGTGCTTCGAGAAAAAAACCATTCTAGAAGCAGCGGATGACGTCCTCGTCAATGATGTTGGTGATGGTGGCTCACATCTCGAAGAAGCGCCGGGTGTAGGACCTCAGGATCTTGATCATCTCCTGCTTAACCTGGGACAAGTCATGACGAGTACCTGCTCGGATCATGGATCTTTGGAAGTTGTTGATGAAGGCCCTCTTGAGATCCTCCCAGCAGTCGATGGAGTTCAGCTTGAGGCTCTTTAGCCAAGTGAGAGGCACGGATTCCAATGCAACCGGGAAGTAGAGTGCCTTGGTAGAGTTGGATCCCCCTGACACATCGATGGCAACGGAGTAGCAGCGAATCCAATGGCATGGGTCTTGCTTACCGTCATACTTGGGGATGCCGACTGGTTTGAAGTCCTTGGGGTAGGAATGATCGGTGATGTTGGTGGTGAACCCGGGGAAGCGGTCACTATCGTCAGCAACGTGGTATCTGTCAGGTCGGTCCCTTCTCCTTGCCTCAATGACACGCCTCGTGTCATGACCATCATTGATCTTTTGCATTAGCTCAACCGTAGGAGCATTCTATAGGCTGGTCTCAGGCTGGGCTTCGCCCTAAGGCCTTAGGTTGTGCTGGCTGCGGGGTGGTCGCGGAGGTTGCTGCACCTCTTGGTCGATGTTGCGCCACACGGACTGCTGGCCTTGGCGATTGCCGTGGCCGCCCTTATTGTCCTGGTTGCGCTGGCGGTTGTCACGCCCCCGGGGTCTGAGTCCACCTCCGGGGGTGCGACTGGCCTATGCAGAGTCACCGTGACGCTCGGATCTCGAGAGGGTGTTCCGTGTCGAAGACAATGGATTTTGTTCATCGAGTTTCACGAGCGCGCGTTGGGTCAGGTATTGCAGCCTTTGCACCTGGGGGTTTGTCGGCAGTTGTTGAACTAGGAGTGCTGCCTCTGCAATGGCGCCGATCAGGGTGCGGTATTCCCGATCTTCGGCCGCGGCGAAGGCGTTGTTGAGGTGCAGCTTAGAGGGCTCCATGCCCTTCCAGTACACGAACCGGCCTTGCGGCATAGTAGTTATGGTCATACCCATGTGACTGCCCGAAAAGGATTCGGGATCGTCATTTGAATCCATGTAGTTGTCGAAGATAGGGGCCACCCGGCAAGCGGTGGCTCCCTCATATCCGATCTTGAGCAGATGATCTAAGTCCTCCAGGTTGGAGAGGGGCTCGAACCGCATAGCCTCCCGGTAGACCAAGGTGGCATTGCGTACCCTAAATGGGAATTGGGTACGGCCCTCCTCAGATTGGGTTGAGTCTGATCTGGGAAGTCCTGGTGCTGCACGAGTTGAAGTCGCGTCAAGAACGGACATCTTCTCGATCTCCCCAGCGAGATCGGGGAGTAGCATCTCGTCGAGTTTGTCGTTGAACTCATCGAGATCGCTGCATCGGGTTGTTGCAGTGGCCTCAGGTTTGTTGGTCTCGGCTAGGTGACTGTTGAAACCACCTGAGCCGTTGGCGACGCAGATCCAGGAGCCGAAGATGAAAGTTGTGCCCTCGTCAAGCATGATGCTAGTGAAGTCAAAAGTTGGCATCAAGTTCTCCGGTGGATGCTCGATGAACACCCCTACCTGGCACGCCGGCTGTCAGTGTTTAACCTCGAAGCCCACCGAGGGATACCCCAGAGGTGGTAGATTGTAGGTGAGCTGTTGCCGAGATCAGGAACTTGAAGAGGCAAGGAACACAATATTTAGACAGGTTCAGGCCGCCGAGAGCGTAATACCTTACATCCTGTGTGATGGTTTGTATTTCCTTGGGTGTTGATATGTTTCGAGGGGGTCCCTGCTTGCCCTTATATAGTCTGGGGGGACAGGATTACATGGAAATCCTAGCCAGATACGAGCTTTGGAGTCCTACCCGAGTACTACTCAGGTAGTTTCCTTCTGTTCTGACTAGTCCTACTATGGTACGAGTAGTTACAACTGATGTAAGGCATGGGCCATGTAACATCCCTTATCCTAGAATATGTACACCATGTGCGCAATCCCGTGGCCCCGGGTCTAACAACTCCGTCTGATATGCCCAATGAACTAGCTCAATTTCTCTTCTTTTCCAGCCGGTTCTCTTGCCACCTATTCCTCATGTCACGAGTCTCCTCAACAACCCTCGGTGGCTAAGGATAGGGCCTGCAGAGAGGGGCACAGGAAAAGGAAGATACGGACGAACTTCTCCAATGTCAGATCAGGAAACCATATCGCAGCCGAACCGCAAGACTACTAAAAATAGTCGCACAATTTGGCAAATGATTACGGAGTTCACCAATTAACCAAACGAGGCGTCCATGTCATCAACTCATAATCCCTGCAACACTCCGAGTACTAGTTATCAACTAGTACTATGCGCAGCCTATGTTACTGAAGGGGTACTTTACACCCATAGCTGCCAGTAACACTCCGAGTACCGGTTACCGACTAGTACCACAGGCAGAAGTTGTTGAAGGGGTACTTACACCCATATTTCCAATAACACTCCGACTACTAGTTCTCGACTCATACTGCGCGTTGCCTACGTTATTGAAGGGGTACTCACACCCATATTCCTGATAAGGGTACCGAATGCTAGTCAAACCATAGACGTGTTCCATCCGTATGACTATTATCTATAAAGCCATTTGCGCATTTTCTGACTAAATCGAGTGCTAGCCTACATGATTCAGCAGAATCAGTTGTGCCAAGTACTACGAGAACGTCGAAGAGGTCCTCACACCTACTCAACTCAAACAATCCAAAGTTTTGCACTATGCGAGTAAATCTTGATTCATTTAATTCCCTGTGCGGGACTATCCATCGAATGCCAACCTATCTACTACACTCAAAATCGTTGCATTCAGAGTAGCTCGACCTACGCGTCTTGAAATTTTTTCCTAAGTCCTAGGATCGTCAAGTACCCTGAGCACTCTGAACAAAACAACAAGCTGAAAATATCGCATATGATATATTTACATATACTTAGACAGATTGTTCATGACATGTTCTAAGGTTCCCTGCTATTTTTTGAGCCACAGGATCGACTTATTCAAGGTACTCTGCGAACTTCTCATCAGAGCAGTCCGCAGCTATATCATCAGCCAATGGACTCAAGTTTACTTTGGGCCAAAAAGATTTGACGAGCCCGAGGACATGCGCTACATGTCTTGGTGGTCTCTGCCGGATATCTTCTACGGCGCCTCGTGAAGGCGTTCCAGCAAACTCCTGTTATCAATCGCTCCTCTTCCGGAGGGTCCGCCATATCAACGACTACTCCCGCAGCACCTTCAACTTTTTGAGTTGTTTTTGCTTCAAGTTTTTCTCCTCGGCCATTGACTTGACCTGCTGCAGGCACTCCCTGAGTTGTTTGTTAGTATCTTCAAGCTTCTTTGTCAGGGTTTTTACTTCACCTGAACAACGATACAACAAATTCTTCATGTCAGTCAATAGCTTCTTCTACACTTTATTCAGCTCTGCAGGCAAAAATGGCAAGAAGAAGTATTCGTACAAATTCATATAGTACTTGGGAGAGTATTACCTCGGTGTGCCTCGGCCAGAGATCTGTTCTTTCCCTCCAGGTTTTCAATCTTCTTTCTGAGGAGCCAGACTTCTCTTGCGCGCTCTAGCTTGATTTAAAGCTAGTTCCACAGCTCGACATTCTTCATGATCTGCTCCCTAATTTGGTGGTCCTTGGCTTGCAATTGTGAAGGCCATCCTCAACAGCTCTTAGTTATCAGATTTTTCCCTGGATCGATTAGCCATTGTCTATGCAACAAGACAAATGGCTAGTCAAGAAAGCAAGATACTCACCAAAACATGTTACAACAAAGACCAGCGAGCATACCATGGAGAATTCTACCCAAACAAGGAAGTGCATCAAGACATCCGCAGTCAGCATTGGATCGTCAACAAGCTCCGTCGGGATAGCATATCGGGACTTAGGAGGTGTGACCAGAATTCTACCTGACGAAGTTCCCGTAGCGCCAGTTTCTTCAGCACTTGGCCTTTGCTGCGGAGTCCCTGCCACCTCACACATAGTAATTAGTCTCGCCTCTGGCAGAAAGGTACTCAGGGGCGGGGGCGATATAATCGGCTCACCTGATGAGATCTCGGGGCTTGTTCAACTACCCTGGGACAGATAATAGGAGAGGTCGAAGTGGGGTTCTATTCATAAGAAGGCCTCACAGAAATGAATGAAGATAGCATTGTGTAGAACAGAGTTGGGGTTGAGGTGATGGAGTTGAATTCCATAATGAAAAAGCAAGCCGCGCAGGAAATCACAAGTCGGAATGGCTAGCCCACGCTCGACAAAATGTTGGAATATAACAATTTCTTCGACTCCCTCATATGGCCTCACATCGCCAGTAGCAGGACGCCACTAGACAACTTCCTTGCTCTGAAGAAGACACTCATCTACTAAAGATTGGAGATCGGCTTCCGTGCACTTACTTTTCTTCCATGACTCGCAAGATGATGAAGCAGACTCGGATTCTTTTCCCTTCCCCTTTGTGGCGCCTTTCTTGCCGGCCATCCTCGATGTCACGAGTCTTTTCACTCGCATACGCTCGGGGGCTGAGGAGAGATTGGTAAAAGAGCACTCTGAAGAGGGAGGAACCTCTAGCGACTACTTTTTGTAAGGATGAGAAAGCAGAAAGGAGCTAGAGATGGTGTAGATCTAACTCTGGAAGTGGCGGTGGCTATGAAATAGAGGAAGATGAAAGGCTCAAGGCAGTAAAGGGGTGAGTAAACCCTGGGTTCACCACGTGGTTAAATAACCAGTAGCTGCTATTGTGGAAGGCCAACGGTCACTAAGCGGAAGCCGAAGACATTTTTTCGGGATAAGATTGGATTTGAGTGGTAATTTAGGGCTCTTTTCAGAAGTTATTTTTTTAACCATTTTTTAGGCATGTCATTTCGAAAAAAGAGGTTTTCGAATTTCTAAAGCAATTTGCCCATTTTAACCATCAACTCAAACTCATAACTTATTTTACAATGTATGCCACGACTTTTTGGATCCTTTCTCCAAACCTTGGAATTTGGATTCAAGACTCGGGGACTGCAGGACACGTGTCATCAATGGCTTATTTTTTGAATTTATTTGGAAGGTAAAGACTAGAAGATTCAAGACTAATTTGACCCTCAGCCTGATTCTTTAATTCAACCTAAGGCTCGGGGGCTACTCCATATGGAGTGTGAGTTTCATCGCACCCCATATAAAAGAAGACTACTCGGGGCATAAGCACCTCACATCCTCGAGGCAGCCAAGGAAGTACTCGGAAGACACCTTCAAGACAAAGTTCAGGAGAACTCAAAGACACCTTCAGAAGTACTCGGAAGCCTGCAGTACTCGGCTACGAAGAGCTCGGAGGCTTGTCAGACCCGGGGCCACGGGACTGTGCACATGGCATAGACTTTTTAGAATAAGGCATGGGGCATGTCCCATACCTTCGTGGGTTTTGGTTGATTAATGACATACACTTGTGGAACTAATGTTGTCTATGAGCATGATGAGTAGATATTACAGGTGATAGATGAATTATTATAAGGAGATGACTACCAAAAAGGAAATGAAAGTAGCAAAGCGAAGAATCATGAGGAGTTAATTTATTTATGTTTTGAAATTGGGTATAGGAATGTCGTACTATCAAGAGGGACATGAAATGTACTCGCTTTGCATATATAGAATTAGGTGCTCAAGATGATCTAACAAACCCATGAGAGAAACCTTTTCACTCACACATCACTTGGCATATCTTAGAAGTGCTAACTGCAGAATTTTCGGAATGTCCAGAAATTTTTTCGGAGTCTTCGGACATTTTGCTTTGTATGGAATGTTTACATGTCTCCGGGCATGTGCGGAGTCTCCGGAGGTTTCCGAAGTCTCTGAAGAAATCTTGGTAGTCTCCGGAACTTAATCCTGTAACAGCTATTTTTTGGGGGAAGGGGTATAAATATCCCTCATCCCCATAATTTACCTCTCTCCGACCTAACTCGCCTGCACTCACCCACTAAGCATTCAAGAGGCCCTCTTTACTCCCTATTTCATTCCAACTGAGATTTGGTGAGGGGATTGAAGGCAAATTGAGGTGAGAGCAAGTGAAAGTGCTAGTGAGCTGATTTCCCATCTCTTGAACACTCCGTTCTTTGTCAAGCCCTTGGATTTCATGTTTGTTACTCTTGGAGCTTCAAGATCCTAGCCGGCTAGGCGTTGCCCGTCGAGCACCCAAGCTTGTGGTGTGCCCCGGGAAGTTTGTACAACCTCCACGTTCTAGTAACTGACCTTAGCAACCTTGGGGCTGCTAAGGGGAGGCTTCATAGCTCAAGAAGTAAGTGTTCTTCTTGGGTGTCTCAACGGAGACGTAGGTTCCCTGTGCGGAACTTAACTTCGGGAAACAAATTTGTGATTTGTTGAAGTTCTTGTTCATCACTAGAATTCTAGAGTTTGCTCTCGATCTACTTATTGGAAATATTTTGATTGTAGGCAGTGGAGGCAAAAGGGTAGAAACAAGCCTACAAACCTTTGAATTCCTTCGATCTACTTTTGGTTGAGGTTTGATTGGTCGAGTTTGATTTCAGCTCATTTCTCCGGATTGTCCGGATATTTCTTCGGAATCTCTGGAAGTTGCAGAGATTCCGGACAAATATTCGGAAACTCCGAAGGTTATTGATAAATTTGTTTTAAGTGCTGTAAATTTTCAGTTTCGACTATTCACCCCCCTCTAGTCGACATCTAGATCCTTTCAATTGGTATCAGAACTTTGGTCTCTAGACAAAATCTTAACCACTTGGAGAATCGACATGTCAACCACACAAGAGGGAGATCCAACCGCCAAGGTTGACGATGAGCCAAAAGAGCAAAATGTTGACAACAAGAAGAAGGAGAAGGGAGAAGTAGAATCATCTGATGAGGACTACAACACAAAATTGGTAAAGGTAACCAAAAAGGGAAGTACCAAAACCTTCACTAAAATCCTTTTCAATTATGGTCGCTTAAATGGGTCTTCTCAAAGCGCATCGGTTAACCTAGGGAAGTGTGGCAGAACCACCTGAATAAATCCGGATCAAGTGCGCTAACCATCACCACGAGGGCAATCAGGGCTAACTCGCACTTCAAACGGAGTAATCCATAGGTCTGTCGGGTAACCTCCCGATACAACCACGGGTTTGCCGATCGAAACCACACATACAAAATACTCACACGAAGGTGAGCCCAGAGAATACAACATTCCACAAATTTTACATCACAGAGTTCCACATAAACTTATTATTACAGACCAAGTTCGAATTCGTAAAACAAAGTACTTCAGAGTTTAAAAGTAAACGAGTTCTTCAAAGTTCATTGCAGTGGAAAAACAACGATAAACTACTCGACGATACATGATGTCTCGATGAAGCCCATACGAGACATCACACGGCATTATCATCATTGGCCGGGGACCCATCCCATTCCACCGACCAACCAGGAGGAAGAGTACACGGCCAAGTCAAACTAGCAACCATGTTCTCAAAAGTATCACCTGAAAACAAGCCACAAGCAAGGCTGAGTATACTAATACTCAGCAAGGCTTACCAGACTAGTGAATATACTTAGCCGACTCCTAGACATGCAAGGTTTTTGGCTTGAGGGGTTAGTTTTGCCGAAAAGCATATACAAGTAGGTCCTTACTTTCAAATTTTAGCTCCAGATTCTAGTTTCCTTAACCATTCTTGGTAAGCAACTATCCAATATCATGCATGGTGGAAGAATTATTTTGCATCCAACAAGATTAATCGTCATCATTTTTCCTCTTCTTACTCTATGTGGTAAAACGGTCAAGCAGTCTCAATAACTGCGAGAAACGGACGATTCGAATCGAATTTCTTAACCTTGCAAGGGAAACCTAAACACACATCACGTGGTTACTCCCAGAGTCACACGTGCAACTTTTCCCCTTTCTTCCTGGGTTGTGGATCAGCGCCACCATCCGAGACTACAGAGCCCGGCTCTGTACCCACCATGTGCGCGCATGGAACCGAAGTTGAGATGGTGGGATGCTGTCCACTTGTCGGTCCGATTAGGTACTTAAGCTTACCGATTACCATATTCTCGGCATCTGGTTAGTACGTTCAAAGACTTAACCACCACTTCACACACTGCGGCCTTAGCATTTTTCACTAAACAGACGGGGCCTCAATCAACAACATATATATCGTACCAGAGCCCCGTCCATCGACCTTATGATTGCAGCATGTAGTAAACATTCAACTCCTATATTCTCGCGAGTGACAGGAAATCACTCGGCTTTTACCGGAGTCCTATTAGCATAGCATTCTACTGAACCTTACATCTAGTGTTCCGAGCATGGGTACCTAGGATCATGCAACTAAGTTCTCATTCAACTCCTATAAACTTAATGCACAAGTAAAGTAGAGTAATAAGTTGCATAAGTTTAGGAAAATAGGGTTCATGCTCCAGGGCTTGCCTTCTTGGGTAAAGCTAGCTTGGGGCTCGTCCGAACTTGGGCTCGGGTCTTCGAAAGCTTCAGTTAGATTTACTTGAGCTTCACGTTGCTCACTCTCGGACGCGGGTACCAGCTCGTACGTTCCATCGATGAGAGTAGTCGATTCTATATGAATGCACAAGTGTAAGTTATAGCGATGGTAATGACGATTATTTTCCTTCACAATAAAGTTGTAGTCCACAAGATATCGATTTGGTTGCGAAGTTACTGAGTTAAGATTTCTTTGGGCAATTGTTAATAGAGTATGACTTAAACTATTAACTTCATTAAACAAGAAGGGGGTTGTGCTATATTGGAAACTTAAAGCACAACATGGATTAAACACAACTTCTGAACTAGGTAACTTCTGGTGATGAAATTTTTATTTAGAGCACATTATGCAGAGACAAAAGCACTGTAAATTCAGACATTTTCACGCAGGTGAATAATTATAAAAAAGGTAAAACATAACCACTGCTAGAAGCTAGTTATTTTTATACAGAACAAACCATGAAATTATTGACATCAAAAATTTTACAGGGGGTTAAGATATCCAAATGTGAGTTACTGCAAATTTTTCAGATTTTACTGTGCAAGATACAAAGCATAATAAATAGGACAAGATACACCTAGTTTAATAAAGATTAATTTCTACAGGATGTTTTACAGGGTTTCTATGTATGAAACTTTTTATACAGCAAGAGCTACTCTAAAGTGTCCTTTAGTATAAAGTTGAATATTTTGCAAGCAAAGAAACTAATTACTTGAATTAGTGCAATTTTTTCTACTATAAAATTATATAAATAGATTACAGAAAGGAAAAAACTTCTAAACTTTTTCTCTGGTATTTAGGTTTTAATACAACAGTTTTAAAAAAGTTTCACCACATGAATCACAACGTAACAGCAGTTACAAATTAGTTTTATTACTTCATGCCATAAACAAGTTTTATTAAGAAGTTAAGTTGGAGATGGGTTCTAGCCCTAATATTTTTACACTAGCCTACAAATCAAGCAACCAATCTACTGTTAAATGTTCAGGTTTAGACTTTGTCTACAATGGGGAGTACATTTAAAGTCTATTAACATTCCATTTAATTTATATCAAGATTTAGCAAGCAATTGAAGAAAAGCATGTAACAAAAGTTGTAGATTTTCAACTAAAGATTCCAGAACACTTGAGTTTGTATTTTTCCGATTTTTCTATGATTTTACATGAATTTTACAAGTTCGTTGTTTTTGAATTCAAAGTTTAAACACAGGGATATGCCCCTGGAAACTTGCATGCAGACTCTTTTAAAGATTTCAATCATTGCAATGTGGTCCCTAGGTGGCGCTGGCATGGCGGCCGGCCAGATTCTGGCGAGGGGGCTCATCGGCGGCGAGGGAAAAAGGGTCGGGGAGATCCAGGGAGGTGAGAGCTACCTCGGGATGGCCTTGGTCGGGGTTGGGGGTGGCCGGAGGTGACTCGTCGGCGCGGAGCAGAAAGGCGGGGGTGGGGCGGAACGTCGGCGACGGTGCTCCGGCGAGGAGGGGAGGGTAGGGGCTCATCGATGAGCTTCGCGGCGTCGAGGGGAACCCGTTTCGAAGCTTGGCTGGGACGGAGGAGCTTCGGGGTGAGCTGTCCATGGAGCAGCAAGGAGCGGCGGCGGCACGGGCGGCGCTGGCGGTGCTTCGGCGGTTCTGGGAAATGATGGGTGGGGCAGTGAGCTGCGGTGGGGTGCTGTGGTGGTGGTGGGAGACTCAGCTCTGGCAAGGGGTGGCCGGAGAGGTGAGCTCCACGGTGAGCTGGGCACGACGGCGGTAATGGTGGTGACGGCGGCGTTCTGGTGTCTGGGCGCACGAGGGGGATTCAGTGCGGCCTTTTGTAGGCAGCAGAGAGGCGGGAGGAGGGGCGGGACTGGACTGCGAGGTGCGGGCGCGGGCGGCACGACGGAAGCGCGTGACTGGCCGCGGTGGGCGGCGAGCAGAGCCGGCGCGGTGTGCGGCGGGCGCGGGCAAGGGATTGGGCGCTGAGGATTTGGCGTGTGGAGCTGGAGATCACGCGGCGTGCAGGTTGGGCGACGAGCTACAGCAGCTGTCTTGCCAGGCGGCGAACGTGGCGACTGGCGGGACGCGGCGGAGACACGGGCACGACGCGACTTGCCCATTGGGCAGGGCGAGCGGCGAGCAGGGGCGCGCGGCGCCAGCGTGCGCGTGGCATGCACGGACTGGGGAGGAGCGCGTCGTGCGGGCGTGGCCAGGCATTGGCTTGGCGCCTAGCGCTGTCAGGCATCGCCGGCCAAGTGGCCTGCGGCGACTGCGCGGCGGGCGAGGGTCGGGCGAAGCGAAAGGGTCGGGCGAATGAAAGGGTCGGGCGAAACGCGAGGGTCGGGCGAGGCGGAGAAGAAGGGTCTGCAGCGAAATAGAAGAAAAGGCAGGACTGGTTTGCAAATCCAAGTGTTTCTCAAATTTTTGTGTTGCAACTCAAAAATCCTTCAACATGAAAGTTGTTCAAAATAAAAAGTTACACAAGTTTTGTTTCAGGCCAAAGTTCATTTGGGTTCTAGTTTAGAAGTTATTTTAAAAACTCATTTCGTTGAAACTTCTCTTAATTATTTATGCACCGTGTTAAGCTAAAGAGGCTTATTTCGTAATTTAAACACCTGAGGTGTTACAATGGGCTCCACTTTTGATCTACTTGGCTATTCCGATTCGGATTATGCCGGTTGCAAGGTAGATCGGAAGAGTACATCGGGGACTTGCCAATTTGTTGGACGGTCTCTAGTGTCTTGGAGTTTTAAGAAACAAAATTATGTTGCTCTTTCCACTGTCGAGGCCGAGTATGTTGCTACCAGTGCTTGTTGTGCGCAACTACTCTAGATGAGGTTCACCTTGAGCGACTTTGGTTGTAAGTTTAGTAAGATTCCACTCTTGTGTGACAATGAGAGTGCTATCAAGCTAGCTAACAATCCCGTGAACCACTCAAGAACCAAACACATAGACATAAGACACCACTTCTTGAGGGACCACAAGGCCAAAGGAGATATCGCTTTAAGCCATATGAGCACCGACAAGCAACTAGCCGATATCTTCACAAAACCACTTGATGAGCAAAGGTTTTGCACCTTGAGGAGTGAATTAAATATCTTGGATTCTCATAACTTAGCTTGACATCGTGTGCACATTTGTTTGCCACTAGGATAGATCTTTGCAAAACTTTCTTTTTCAAGTTGCTAGAAGTGTATTTTTGAGGAAAATATTGGATTTTGTATTTGCTTGCTTCAGACTATTGTTCCCATTGCTTGTATATTGGCTAGTCTTGAGCAAGTAAATCTCTCAGGTCATATAGAATTCTTAGAGAAAGTCTATTCTCCTTATGGATCAATCTTTAGACTCAAAAATCATCAAATATCAGCTCAGTTTTAGGGGGAGCGGAGACTCCGGGACTTTTTCCGGAAACTCCAAAATCTCCGGAGACTCCAAAGATTTCAGGGTATTTACTTTTACCCAGGGTGAAAGTGAACGGTTACTCTTTTATTTCACCCCGCCGCTTCTCTCTCTAGTTTCTCTCTCTAGACACCTCCTTTGGGCGATATTCGCCTTCCACCGTCAAAATCCTTCAAGTTTCGTCATGGAAGGCTCCTCCATTACAAGGGAACGCTGTGGAGGCCATGGTTTTGGTTTCTCAATCTTCGTTTTTGAATTTCAAGGTACCCTAATCTTATCTTCGCCCGATCTCTCAATGTAGGATGTTCTAGATAGTTTCCTTTGGATAGAACTACTCTATAAGATATCTAGTACTAGGATCTCAAGTTTCATTAGATTCCCATGGTGGATTGTTGTGTTTGACAATCTTTAGGGTTTGTGCTGCAAGTTCTGGAATCTACGGATGAATCTTTGTGTTCAGAGACTCCGAAGAAATGTCCAGAGACTCCGAACCTTGTGCATAAAACCTAAAGAGGACGTCAAGCCATTAATTCATTAATCCTATCTTGACTCCATATCTATCATCTCATGTTTAGGATGGGCAAAGACAGACGTCCCAGCATGGGTGGTGAATCCTCTAGGAGAACCAAGGCATGACATGATCCCAATCCACCAAGTTATGTTGAGGAAAGTGAAGAGGAAGAGGAAGATGAAGAAATTGAGGAAGTTCCTGAGCCTCAACCCAGAGGAGGAAGGGGTGGAAGAAGACCTTGAAAGGAGCCAGCTCGAGACTCAATATGCTCCTCACCCACAGTAGCCCCATAGGCAAGCTCTGTACATGATGAGATCAATGCCAGTGCCTAGGCCAGCTTCAAGACCTAATCCAAGAAAAAGAGGTGCAGCATATGAGATATGTCCAAGAACTCCAGATCGTCTTGTTGTAAAGTTTGGGTCAGATCAAACCAATTACCCACGTTGTCCAAGGAGAAGGCCACCAGGGACAGTAGAAGGATTCGCTCTGTAGCATCACGAGATTACTTCAACCAATCCATAACTATCAAGAACCAGAGGGCCATCAACGTGTATCGATATCACAAAAGTGAAGGACTTGAGAGAAGATTTTGGTGTGACTTCCATAAAGATTTCTATTCCTTAGTGATCATGTGGAAAGATGACGCTCCTATTGTGCCCATGAAGTACATTGATTGGGAGTATTTTGAGAATATGAATGATCCATCTGTGAATGCAGTCATTGCATAGTTTGAGGAGTACAAGCTTAGAGATCTCATGGGTTTCAAGTACAACTGAAACACGGAAATCATTTGCCAGTTCTACTGCTCTCTCTACTACAGTGCTAGTGATGCCACTTTCCATTGGACCATTGAGGGAGTGCATTATTGTGTTGACTATATGACCTTCTCTCGCATTCTTGGTCTTGGTTCTGAGCATGAAAAGTATGATCCCATTCATGTGGAGAGAAGGATCAAGTCACATGATGCCACATTCATGTTTTTCAACCCCATCTTGGCATGTGAGGGCAAGTCCGCATATTTGCAGCCGTACTACAAGTATGCAAATTTCATGATGAGGTGGACAATTGATCCCAAGAAAGGTGATTACACTGCGCTCAACTTCTATGCAGTGAATCTTTTGAACCGCATGGCTCCCGATGGAAGACCTTTCAATGCTTTTGACTTCATTTGGAATGAGCTAAGGCTAGTTATGGATGACTCAAGGAAACATTTGCCTTATGCTCCATACATGATGTACATGACTGAGAGGGTCACCAAGATCACCTTTCTGAAGGATGTCAAGCATGAGCCACTTCATCTTAGGCCTCGCAGTGAGATGCCTCCACGCTCATCTAAGCATCGTGGCTCTTCTAGCTTTGCTCCACTTGTTGATGACCCACCTCTTTGTGCTCCATCATATACTCCTAGTTCTTCACGTTGTTGGGGTAACGGCTCCATGGTCAAGGGAGTACTTCGCTCTATCTTTTGCATGTGCAAGACTATGGTCCGTGAAGTCAATGAGAATCGTCGTGACATTATTGAGATGAAGAGCGAGATGGGACTACCTTGTGACCCACACCATGAGCTCCCGGAGTTTGATGATCCTTATGCGGAATGGGATGCTAAAGACGCACAAGCTGCTAGAGAAGAGGAAGAACCCACTCCTGCTCCACCGACTCGGCCCTCTAGGACTGCACCCCGTTAGACCCGTTGTGCCCGTGATGAGGAAGAAAACACTGAGGAGGATGTTTCCTAGCAGTACTTTGAGCACGATGATGATGACGACGATGATGATGACGAGGAGGAGGATGACAACGAGTAAATGCTTTGGCTGCTGCCTTTCATTCCCTTTTTGGTGCTTGTTGCCAAAGGGGGAGTGAAAGAGATCAATTTTGTATCGCCGTCTTGTATCTTAAAACTTCATTTCAATTTCCTAGACTCATTTGTGTAAGACTATGTGGCTTGAAAACTTGTAATGCGTGGATTTTTGTGCTAGGATCTCGTTTGAACATTAAGTTATCAAGGACCTTTGCTAGTGTGATGATTTCGTTGTTTGATGACTTGTTTTTCTGTGAAATGGTAGATTCTTCGGAGAATCCAGAGAAATGTCCGGAAACTCCGCAGGTTGCGGAGACTCAGGGAGAATGTACCACTCCACTCTTCTTTGATCTTTTGAGTGCATAACATGTCATATTGCATCACACTTGCTTTGTTGCACACACATATGCACCCCACTACTGGATTGAAATGAATTCTTTCATATGTGTGCAATATTTGGCTTTTGTCCAAGTTATGAGATTGTATTCAAAGCAAGATGCACACAATAAGGGGAAGGCTTCATCTCATTTGGTTAATTCATAAATCATCTCATTTGGTTAATTCATGGGTACTTGTTTCACAGGTAGCACAGGTACTATATGTAGCTGATCCTGCAAAGAAGTCAAAGCACGTTGTCGTCCCTGGAAAACAAGATATCATAGGAGTTGATGGCATTGACGATGCGGAAAAATATAATCAATACGATGAAATGAACCTCTTCACGGACCTACTACAGAACATGAGAATTATAAAAGCAAGCATAAGAAAAGATGACAAGCCATGGGCACGCAAGGATGGAGAATCGAGAAATGTTACCGCTTAAATATGTAGCTTGTAAATTTTATTCAATTCCATGTCATCTCCCTAATATCTCGTGCATCCATGTATTCGGAATGAATTATATATATGAGACCTAATTATTTGTCATATTTTATCGACTTCTAGCTACTGTCTTGTGCATCAAGGTATAACACACACAAACAATTAAAAAATATGCATATATATTGAAACATGCTTGTCATTTTTATCGACTTCTATAAGTCACAATAGTCTTAGAGTACAAATTTCACATTTTTATTTATGTGTAATGGTATATTTCATGATTTAAATACAATTTCAGAATTAAAAAATTATTTTAAAAAAAGAAGATAATTTGTATGGGCGGGTGGGGACGTCACCCGCCCCTAAAAATAGATTTCCAGGGGCGAGTGGGCGCCCTAACCGCCCCTACAAATCAATTTCTAGGGGCGGGTGAGGCCCGCATCCGCCACTAGAAGTTATTTTCAAATTTAATCTGGAAAAGAGATTAAATTACAAAAAATAGCAAAACGCATTAAAAAAAGGTGAAACTTGTACCATGAGATTTTTGACCTGTAGAACAAGGAAAAAATATGCTAAGCATATTTCAGTACATATAATGCTTAAGAGTGTGAAAACCATAAAGTACGGCTTGAGTTGTATGACATAGTATTGTGGGTTAACTATATATTGTGTTTCCACACTTTTAACCTAAATATGCACTGAAATATGCTTTTCATATTTTTTTAAAGTTCTATAGGTCACAATAACCATAGTGTACAAGTTTCATTTTTTGGATGCATTTTGCTATATTTTATGATTCAAATCAATTTTCAGAATAAATTTGAAAAATTATTTGTAGGTTCAGGTGGGGTGTCATCCGCCCCTACAAATAGATTATAGATTTCAAGGGGTGGGTGGGCGCCCCACCCGCCCCTACAAATCGATTTCTTAGAAGCGGGTGAGGCCCCCACCGGCCCCTAGAAATGATTTTTGAATTTAATCTGGAAAGTAGATTAAATCATGAAAAATAGAAAAACATATAAAAAAAGGTGAAACTTGTGCCCTGAGATTATTTTGAATTGTAGAACAAGAAAAAAATATGCTAAGAATATTTCAGTACATGTAATGCTTAAGGGTGTGGAAACCATAAAGTATGGCTTGGCTTGAGTTGTATGAGATAGTAGTGTGGGTTAGCCATACAATATGGTTTCCACACTTTTAACCTAAATATGCACTGAAATATGCTTTTCATATTTTTTTAAAGTTCTATAGGTCACAATAATCATAGTGTACAAGTTTCACTTTTTTGGATATATTTGCTATATTTTATGATTTAAATGAATTTTTAGAATAAATTTGAAAATTATTTTTAGGGGCGGGTGGGGGTGTCACCCGTCCTTGGAAATAATTTGTAGGGGCGGGTGATGCCCCCACCCGCCCATGCTGGAAATCGATTTGTAGGGGCGGGTGGGGCACCCTATCCGTCCAGCATAACCCTCCTCATTCGGGTAGGGGCTCTAGGAGGTCCATAAAGTAGCCGAATTGTCTGGTGGCTCCTCTACCAGTCATGTGCGGTTCTCCTGATAGTGGCTTGGAGCCTAGAGCTGAGGATAATCATGCGTACGTGTATGAGTGTATAATATGAGTTGTATATCTAGATAGAAGTACATAAGTCCCAAGTAGCTAGCTTTCTTCTTCCTTTCTCCCTGCCTATGTCTTTGCTTGAGTTTGAGCTTGAGTAACTTGTGTGTCACACTACCTCATTATCCATATATTATCTTACCCCTATTTATGCAATTGAATATTCAACCAAGATTTGATTATCAACTTACCTATTCTATAACCGCCGCCTTCCCTACGGAAATATAAATATGACACCCGAGATTACTCACGGGTAAAATGCTACAACGGTATTCCGTGCGTTTGCGGATTTATCTGTAATGTAAGAAATACCACAAGGCATTTCTGGCACCATTGCTAGGGAATGATGATCCTAATGATGATGCTAAGAAACGCCAACAAGCATTTTTGTCGCCGTTGCCGGGGAAGGCACTGGTTAAAAGAATAGATAAAGTTCTTGATTAATCTCTTAGTTAGTATTCATTGTTTAAACATGCTAACTTAGCTTTGTTTTCTCTATCTCTCCGATGTGAAAAGAGGGTAGTGTATGACTGGTTTCGATCTGCGCAAAATTTCACTCTGGATCCGGATTCACTTTTGAGAAAAATTCGACCTCGTGTCGTACCTCCTCCGATATCACTCTCGACAGCTGAACCAGTCGTTATTGCTCCATCAACTTCCCACGCCATGGCCCAGAAGACGCTCCATGAATTATCTGCTCCCTCCGCTGACAATGTCTCAGCCGGGCCATCTATCAAACTGGAGTTGAAAATTTCGAGATCAAGACGGGTCTCATTACGATGGTGCAGGCCAGCCCATTCTGTGGCAAGGCCAATGAGGATGCCAGCGCACATCTCCAACAATTCCTGGAACTCTGCAGTACTTTCGTTATCAAGGGAATCACTCAGGATGCAATCCGACTCGGACTGTTTCTGTTTTATCTTCTGGGGAGAGCAAAATAGTGGTTTTATGCCAACAGAAGTCTAGTGGACACATGGGAAAAATGTACCAAGGCATTCCTCGCCAAATTCTTACCGATGGGCAAAACAAATGCTCTTCGAGGAAGAATCTCCAGTTTCCAGTAGGAGTCTAATGAGTCAATCTCTGAAGCATAGGAGAGGCTTCAGGAGTACATCCTCGCGTGTCCTCACCACCGGATGGACGATTGGCTTATTCTCCAGAATTTCTACAACGTGCTGACTCCAACGGCTCGCGACCACATCGACGCTGTTCCAGGTGATGCTTTCTTCTCGCTAACCATTGACAAGGCCAAAACTTTGATCGAGAAGATGGTGTTCAACCAAGGTTGGAACAATGAGCGTCTCCAACTACACAAGCGAAGCATGCACACCGTTAAGGAGACGGACATGCTGGCCGCTAAACTCGACCTTCTCCTGATGACACCGGTTTTTGGCATGTGTTTGGCAGACACTAAAGCAGGATTGGCCGATGAGGTGTCACAGCCGATGGTGAAAAATTGGCGCTGATGGTATACGTTAGCAAGATATCATGTAGAGTCCGAGTCTTGTGCGAGATATATTATTATAGGAGGGTTATTTCTTTTTAGTCAAGTTATATGATGTCATGATCGACTAGGACTTGTTAGCTTAGAGTATAAATATTGGCCTACGGGCTTGTAATTAGGGTTACACACAATCAATACAACAATTGCTTCTTTTCTATTGGCGATTCTGCCAAACCCTAGTTTTGTAGTTCTTTTGTTTCTTCAATGAGCTCTTCTGGCTGGCAGGGCTGCATCGCTTCAATCTCCAGCTTGCTAGTAAGTTCCGAGTTTTTCTGAGTAAATTAGGTCTTTGATTGACGGTGCATCGCTTCTTTCTCGATCTATTTATTCAATAGTTATCGATATTTGCTAGACTTTGCAAGGTTACGTTATCTAGTCTTGTCTTGTTTAGCTTTTATCATGGTTATCCAGCTTAGATTCGAAATATCAATCGGCTTTTAAATACAATTTCATGATACTGGTTAATTGTGTCAAGCATAGCCGATTCAATCTAGATCTAGGTGTTGCTTGCAGATCGTTGTTGATCAAATTAATACTATTCACAGCAAAATCGGTTGATCTTAGCCGATTGCTCATTGATTTGTATCGGATGTCTAGCCGATCCCCACCCCTTTTTTGAAGCACGATTCGGAACCACCAGCCGATATGTTCTCGTATTTGACGTTGCCTTATTCCTTGTCAATTGCAGGTCAAATTGACTGGCACGCCTTGCACCTACGCGAAGCTATTTGAAGCCTATGCTGGAGGAAAGCAAATCTCCCAGGTCCTCATGTGGGGTCACGCAGGAAACTATTTGTCGGTTTTTTGCGTCAACATCTCCTTAAGAAGATAGATGAACGTCCCCAAGACAAGGTTCCAATGCAAGCACTCCAAGCCTTAGATACTAACATGACGTGCGAGGTCTGTGGGAATGCCGGACACTCGGGGAATAACTGCCCCGAAACCCAAGAAGAAATCATGTCCATGAACAACAACAACGGGTTTCGTCCGCAAGGAGGTCAGGGGTGGCATGAATCGCGCCCCTACTACCAAGGAGGTAATGGTAACTCAAATTCATTTAATTTTAACCAACCTTCCTTGAGGGATCTTGTCTTAGGACAAGCAAAAGTTAATGAATCACTACAAAAGAAGCTGGCCGCCAATGGCAAATCTCTGGAGACCATTCAAGCAAAGATGGATGGAATCTCCTCAGCTATCAAGAATCGGCTGAGCTTCAACAAGATGTCAGAAACTCAATTAGCTCAGTTGGCTGTTTTTGTTCCCTCTGCTGAGACAGGGAAGATTCTGGAGCAACCGGCCTCCCTGGAAAGTGTTAATGCGGTGACCACCAGATGGGGTAAGCCATCACGTGGTTCAGCTTTCACTAACTATGCAGACAAGCTCGCACGCTCAAGGAGGGACCGCCGGGGCAATCTAGTAGCACCAAGGACAAAAGATCCAGGATACCTGGTGATTAGCTGCTCAATTTACGATTGTCACTTCGAGCAAGCCCTTTGCAACCTTGGAGCGAGCGTTAACATCATGCCCAAGGTAACATTTGAAAATCTATGTTATCCTGCTCTTTCCCCAACTTGTATGTGTGTGCAGCTGGCCGACTCGACGATCCGGTACCCCAAAGGGATAGTAAAGAACCTTCTAGTACAAGTCGAGGATTCCTTTATCTTTGTGGACTTCATAGTCCTTGACATGGAAGGGGACTTAGGAATATCGCTCATTCTCGGGTGACCATTCCTAAGAACGCTAGGGCCAGGATCGATGTTGGGGCAAGGAAGATTTACCTCCGCATCATGGGCAAAAAGATGATGTTCAGGTTCCAGACTAAGGAAGAACAGATGTACCTGATTCATCAAGATCATGAAGAAAACGGGTTGTGGGCAGAACCATGGCTCCAATCCGATGATCCATCACCCACGCCATCAAAATCAAGGAAGAACAAGAAGGTGTGGCGTAAGAAGAAGACGTCTCCGTCCTCAACCTCCTCTCCAGGTACGGATAAATGGACCTCAAGTGAAACAGGTATGGAGAGGGTCCTGCTCATCGGACCTTAAACCAAGAGCTAGCTTGGGGGAGGATCTCCGCCAAGTGAACTGTACCTTTACTGCTTTCAATAAAATAAAAATCATAAAAACAAACAATAATATTTTCTGCTTAAATTTTCCCTTCATATGCTTGGGAGATCTTGTTGACGCTCGTTACGGACCAATTTCGACCGTCGATTTGATTAAAAAATTGGGAAGAACTAGCATTTCTTACACGCATATTTATCTAGAATAATGTCATTTCAACATGTCCCTTGGAAATTAGTGCTATGCAGGAATTTGAGCAGAAATGGAGGGAAAACACACCCTTCAATCCAAGGCTAAAGTTATCGACCAATTAGAACGCATCGTTCAACCTCACATGGATCAAAGGGCCCACCAGGACATGCAACCACCTTAGCGCCTTAGGACAGCACCAAGCCGTGCACCAAAGACCCTAGGGCCCACCTGCCAGCCACTCAGCAAAGGTTGCGGTCGGTTGGGGGCAAGCCTGGTTCGGCCGAACTAGGTGGTTCGGCCAAACCAAGGCTAGCTCCACCGACTTAAAGCTTCCACATGGCACCTCTCCATTGCTCCTCCATGTCGGTTCCAGGTGATAGCACCTCATTTGCCGCCCGAGACACCCCGTGACACATCTATAAATATGAGGGGAGGGGCTCCTAAAGAAGACACACCTCAAGTTCCTCTCTCTCTTGCTTAGTCCATAGGATAGTGGAGTTTAGGCTGAAGTAGCTCTTCTTCGGGTTCCCGAGGTTACCTAGGGGTGTTCGGTATGGGTTTAGCTCTTCCTCTCCTTTGTAATTCTCGGATATCATTAATAGAGTTATCTTCTAGATTTATATATTCACATTGCGGTGTCAGACGTGTATGCTATGATTAGTTTATACTTGTACCTTATGCCTTGCATGATTAGAAGAGTAAATCTAGTGCCACGATAATGGTTCCTATATTCGTATGTTTGCTCTAGTGTGATGTTTGTCCATCCGGAGGGCAAGGGCTCCGCGCGGGGCACTAGAGTATCGCTAATTAATGCAGACGTGGTGTCTGGTTTAGTTAGTGTTGCCAGATGTGGCTCAATCCCATGGTTAGAGGAGGTAGACGGCAGGTGGTGACAGCCTTGTCCGTCCAGCGTATCCCTTCCCATTCGGGTAGTTGCAGTAGGAGGTCCATAAAGTAGCCGAGTTGGCTGGCGTCTCCTCTGCCAGTTATGTGCGGTTCTTCCGGTAGTGCCTGGGATCCCAGAGCTGAGGATAATCATGTGAATGTGTATGGGTGTATAGTATGAGCTGTATATCTAGATAGAAGTACATAAGTCCCGAGTAGCTAACTTTCTTGTTTCTTTCTCCCTGCCTATGTCTTTGCTTGAGTTTGAGCTTGAGTAACTTGTGTGTCACACTACCTCATTATCCATATATTATCTTACCCATATTTATGCAATTGAATACTCAATCAAGATTTGATCATCAACTTACCTATTCTATAACCGCCGCCTTCCCTACGGAAATATAAATACAACATCCGAGATTACTCACGGGTAAAATGCTACAACAGTATTCCGTGCACTTATGGATTTATATGTGAAATAAGAAATACCACACGGCGTTTCCAGCACCATTGCTAGCGAATGATGATCCTAGTGATGACGCTAAGAAACGCCAACACACAGCCATACCCGGTAGATTGCATATCCGTTACTACTCCTTACTTGTTGTTGTATCCGATCGGCAAAGCTGGGAAGACAAAGGAAGTTGCCAAGGCCCAGGTGTATCCGGGTGGGGGTTTGTTTGAGGGAAAACCGATCCCGCCCCTATATGCATGCGTACATGTGGAGCAACTCCTGAAATCAAGCTATGACGATAACGAGATAGACATCCCCACTGCAGATGGGAAGAGTTGCCTTGGAGAATGCGTCGGCAGTACTATTCTATGGCATAAACGAGATATGGTACTGCTTGATGCACAACCTATTGCTGCTCCAGATCGTACCTCGCCACCACCACAACAACAACAAGAAGGGGCAGCACCTAAGCATACTCCACCGACTCTGCCATCTCTACCGGCCGCGCCATCATCACCACCACCACGAGAGAGGGCAGCACTAGAGCATACTCTACCGGCCCCACCATCACCACCGCCACGAGGGTCATCACCACCGCCCCCGCTATCTCCACCGACTCAGGTTGCCCGATCATGAGAGCCATCACCACCGATCCCTCTATCACCATCGGCTCAGGTTGCCCGATCACGAGAGCATACTCCACCGGCTCCGCCAACGGCTCCGGCAAAGGCTCTGCAGTTGGTGCACCGAGTGATACGGGCTTTAGGGAACGATCCGGAAGGGAAAGACATTGCAGATTTATGGCACGCCACAAACAAAAAGGACAAGTCAAACGATAAGTCAAAAGCTAAGTCAAAGGATGATTCCAATTATGGTTCCAGCAGACGACGAGGCTTTTCCTTGCCCCGCACTAACACAAACTTCAAACAGGATGTTGGGCTTGATACACTTCTAGGTTTACCGGATTGTCCTCAAAGATTTGAGTACGGTAAACCATTTCTACCCGTGTGGGATATCACAAAGATTCCAAGTGAAATGCAGAGGATGCATAGTTGGCACCTGAGGGCATCTAGACTTGGGCTCCGTACCCTATGCGCTCCGTACCATCGGCAAGTATTCTGACTTCAAGGTCAGGGCATCATGGATGTCATGTTCGATTTTGAGACATCCGCAACATGTTCCGCCTCGATGAACTAGGCATCAAAATGGTTAGACTCTAGTGCATGTAAGTGCCTCATCAATATTAATATCTTGTATGTTATAGCCTTAATTACTATATATGTGAATCTTATTAATTGTCATACATTCAATTCTACAGGATGCAAACAAATAACGCTATTGTTTTAGGTGAAAGGAGGAGATATCTTGATCCTACAGCTATTTGCGAGACCAGGCACGCCGGGCCAAGTAAGTGGGTGGACGATGATGACATGCTAGCTAGGTGTAAAACGCCCGAGGAGAAGAATGAGGAACGAATATCATAGCACAGAGATGCCATGAAGAGGGTTGTGGTCTACATAGGGGTTATGATGGTAAACTGGCAAGACGTGACCGATACCATATATGTGCCATACCATATCAGGTAAGTCTAATTTCAATCTTTTGTTACAATATATACTTTCTCCGATTCATGGCTAAAAATTGTATACAATATTCTTGCAGAGGTCACTGGATTGCTTTTGTGATACAACTAAAGCTTGGAAGAGTTCTCGTATTGGACTCCTTGGATTGGCCAAAGAGTAGATACAATGATTTCTTATTCATCCTCAAAATGTTAGCGAATTTCTTATCTTCCATACGTATATCATAAAAATAAATATTTTTAAACTAACTTCTTATTTCTTTTTTTAAAAAAACAGAGCTTACGAGCACTACATTAAAAAAGAAGGTGCTCATCCCGCCGATAAAGATTCAGCAATGACTCTACACACAAACTTCCAGTGCCATAAGCAATCTGCAAATTCCGTGTACTACGGGTATTACATGTGCGAGCATATGAGGGTGCAAGGGAGATACACAATAGATCCTGAACGTAAGGAACTACTCTTTATTAGGGATAGATGTATATGTGTAGATTACTTTTGCGGCTATCTAACATTTGCTTAATTTTTCCGTGGATTAATTAATTGCAGATTCATCCAACAAGGAACATGAGGCACTCCATGAGAAACAACTTCAAGAAGTAGTAGCCGATTTATGTTGTTTCAATATGCATGAAGTGATCCACCCAGAAGGCATATTTTTTTCAAAAAGACCATAAATTAGCATTGGACCCTAAATACATTATTCTTCAACCAGCAACACCGTGCCGGCTCAAGTAGCATTGAAAAATAGAAGAAAAACATGTATTCAAGCAAGACTTTTAATGATTTACTCTAATGATGCACTGTAATATATATATATATGCTTTATTACTTTATGATTTAATTTTGTATGTGCAATTATTTATATTCATGAAACACATTCTATGTCTATCACTATAACATTCGATCGCGCACTTTCTTGATAGGTTAAAATTGGCAGAAAACAAAAATTTAAAAGGTAGCGGGAAACAGATTTGAAAAATTTAAATTCAAACCAGTAAAATTTTAAGCGGGAAGGATGTTTCCAGAGGCGGGACATGCCCTAACCCGCTCCTGGAAATCAATTTTTAGGGGTGGGTCATGGAGCAACCAGCCCCTGAAAACACCATTTACAGGGGCGGGTCACCCCATGACCCGTCCCTAGAAATCAGTTTTTCAGGGGCGGGTAAGCTACCCACCCTGCAAACAGATACTTTTAGCTGTCAGGGGCTGGTATAGCACACGCCCTATAAATATTGTTTTACAAGTTTCTAAAAACATTTTCTGTAGTGGTGTGTCCTCTCCGAAAGAAAAGTTCTTTGATCTCCATTAGTCCAGACCAAACTGGGAGTCCCCAGGCTGTTTAGTAACCTGTGCCAGAGTTTTGCAACTTAAATAGTTCCCTCGCGCCAAGCTCGGCACCCAGGGATTGGAGGTGACTAGACTCCTCCATCGCCCCCCGTGGAGCCTACTGCTTCATTCCATCCCGGCGCATTGCGCGACTGGATCGACCGACGCGGTGCTGTTTGATGCAGGTGTCGAAGCTAGGGCTCGGCTGCTTGGGGTTGACGGGCGCCTACAACCACCCGCTCGACGACGAGGCCGGCGCCGCTGTGGTCGCGCATGCCTTCCGCCGAGGTGTCACCTTCTTCGACACCTCCGACTACTACGGGCCCCCTCAACAACGAGATACTCCTCGCCAAAGTCTCTTCTTTCTCCTTCCTTCCTTCCTATTCCTCATTCTCGGCTTGCGGCGGCGACGTGGTATCGTCATGACATGCTAAAGCCATTGATGCCTGCGTGATGTCCAGGCGCTCAAGCAGTTGCCGCGGGAGCAGGTGCAGCTGGCCACCAAGTTCGGGCTGCGGCGGGAGGATGCCGGCGGCGCGTGGGGCGTCTGCAGCCGGCCGGAGTATGTGCGCGCCTGCTACGAGGCCCGCCTGCGCAGCTTCGGCCTCGACTACATCGACCTCTACTACCAGCACCGCGTGGACACCACCGTCCCCATCGAGGACACGGTCTGTAAACCCCTGACATTCTGCTTGCCTCCTGTTCGACGCTGTTGGTGTCGACTGTCCAAGTGTCCATTGCCAGCGCTCACCTCCGATGTGAGTTCCTGTCCTGACTCCTGATTGCTGCTGAGAGATTGCTGTAGGTTGGTGAGCTCAAGAAACTAGTGGAGGAGGGGAAGATCAGGTACATAGGGCTGTCAGAGGCGAGCCCCGACACGATAAGGCGCGCGCACGCCGTGCACCCCGTCTCCGCGGTGCAGATGGAGTGGTCTCTCTGGTCTCGCGACATAGAACCTGAGATTGTGCCACTATGCAGGTGAGTTCAGGTACTGGATCACATACACTGATACACTATCTATCTGGCACTCCTGAATCCTGATAGATATCAGATATGTACTGTGTGGACTCCAGAGAATTGGGAATTGGAATTTGTGCTTA
The DNA here is from genome assembly GCA_032594955.1 of Panicum miliaceum. Taxonomy (NCBI): domain Eukaryota; kingdom Viridiplantae; phylum Streptophyta; class Magnoliopsida; order Poales; family Poaceae; genus Panicum; species Panicum miliaceum. Next base: position 23,593,214 of record CM064066.1, on the reverse strand, counting down.
CAGTCCGATTGGTCGCAGGTTTTTCGGCGGAAGAGGCGTGACAGAAGTGCCTGCTGTATCTAATCTGGTAGTGATAAACATGTTATATTGTCTCTGGCTTGAAATGTTTTTATTTTTTGTTTCAGTACTATTTTTGTCCAGTGTACTTAGGTGATTAAGTGCTGGCCTTGTCAGCTTGGGTATCCAAGGTTTTTGGCAGAAAATCTAGAGAAGAACAAACAAATCTATCTCAAGACAGAAAACCTTGCCAAGAAGCATCAGTGCAGCTCTGCTCAGCTAGCTTTAGCCTGGGTTCTGCATCAAGGGGACGATGTGAAGGAACAGAAAAATATACATATGAAACAAATCATAGGACTCAACAACTCCAGCAGACCCTCTAAACAACCCCTATCTCAAATTTAGAGGGTTAAGAATGTTGCGAGTACTTAATCTGTCTTTGAGTAGAAGCTAGAAAAAACTTTGTGTTTATTCTGATAGCTGGAGTGCCAAAGCCAATTGTAGGTGGGGTGAAGTTATGCATGTCCCACAAGATGTTTGTAGGCTTTTTGTGAGAAGTGTGGATTACCCCAGATGTAAGTCCACACATCATCTTCAGTTGTTACCTGCTGATTGTTGACTCTAAGGTCCAGCGGTAACATTTGAGCATAAGCTTCTTCTGACAAGGGTAAATGAAAGAGGTAATGGAATGGCTCTGTGTTGATGACTTTTTTGTATGACAGCATTTTATTTTTGGCAAAAGAGTAGAGCTCCGGATAAAGATGTGAATTAACATGACCTGCCTATAAATCTGACCAAAAGTAACAGGTAGAGCCATCTTGTAAAATGACTGTAGCCATTCCTTTGTAGCTGTCCAGAAGTTTCAGATTATCTCTCCACCAAAAGGACCCCTTCTTTATGTGACTCAGCAACTTTCCATTTTGATAATGTTTTTCCCAAACCAAATGAACCCAGGGAGTATCAACTTTGTTAAAGAACTTGTGCAGATTCTTGAGCAAAAGAGATTCATTTTATGTCCGAAGATTGATTACTCCTAAACGTCCTTCTGACTTGGGTAAGCAGACCATAGACCAGGCAGCTTTAGGGGTTTTTTTATGGATCTATGTGGATCTGACAGTGAGGAAACTCTGGAACACCTGTTCTTTCTTTGTCCGTTAGCCACTGCCTGTTGGGGGATATACATGTACAGATGGAGGATTTTGATACGATTTTTGAGGTACTTGACAGCATCAAGGCACAACTTCATACCCCAATCTTCATGAATATTGTTATTCTTTTATGTTGGACTATTTGGACGACAAGAAACAATCTCAGTTTGCAGCCCTGCTTTCAGCGCTGCAGGGAGTCTTTCAAGAAGGAACTTGCCATGCTTCAGCATCGAGTGAAAACAAAACACAAAACACTGAATGGATAAGCTCCTTTGGCTAGTTCTTTTGGTCACCTGGATTTTTTTTCCTTTCGTTTTTTGTTTCATGAGACATCTAAGTAAAGAAACGCTCTTTTGTTATTTCAAATATATTTTTAATCAGTAGGGGGCTTGAACCCCTTCAGTTGCTTTAATAAAAATTTAGAGGGTTAAACAGTAAAGATGCACTTCGGCACGTTATCTACTAGCCCCTCTATTTTGGAGAGGTCTCCAAACCTCCTCCACCCTTCATTCCTAGGAGGTCTCTTGGAGTCCTAGGCTATTTCTAGACTTGAAGAAAATTTAGAAGTCCGAGAGACTATTGCTGGAGTTGCTAAAAAAAATATATATACATGGAACGATTCATATGACTTGCAGAAAAGAATATATACATAGCTAATTGGGAAATATCTTATGTTTAAGTACGCCAAAAACTAATTTATATACTAGAGGATTCGTACTAGAGGAGATCCAGCCGAATCGAGCAGATCTTCAATTTGGGTGTGTCACGCTGACGCTGATTCGTATCTTAATAACATCTCCGGCATCAACTGCACAGTTTCACTTTGCGTTGCGTTGAGAAAACCGTGTTGCGTGCCATGGATTTTTTTTGAAACGGATTTATTTTTTGAAACGGAGTTGCGTGTCATGAATTGAAGCATCTATAAACAGAGTGGGTAACTATTATAGTATTATTCAAACATCGTTGCTGTTCACTAATAAAGAATTCAGTGTATGTGGTAAGTGCCAAATCGATCAGATAGTGATCTGCGTAAATCAATCTCCAAAGACCAGAATTCAGAAGCAAAACTGGAGGAAACCACACTGCAGACACGCCATCAAACACAAAGGTTTCTAGGCAAAAGGGAGGGGAAGCAGAATTGGGAATCCAGGCTACAGATCGGAAAGAGAAATTAAGTTTAATGAGGGCGTGGTGCCTCAGATGAACGCTTAGGAAGTGCATATCACCATGCCTGTGCACCAGCACATTCATCCAGAATTCACCAGTTGCGCAAATCATCACAGGCACGCCAACCATCAGAAAGTGAGCAAAGAAGAGGGGAAAAAAGGAGAAGCATGCCAAATTCAGTTTCAGATCGATCTGGAGATGAAGCCATGCGAAATCCTCTCAGATCAATCTCGTGAAAATTCAATTGCAGCGTCAAAAGAAAAGAAACAGAGCGTAGGAGCAACTAAAACAACAATCGAACATAGATGCAGCCATGCAGAGCACTGGGGAACTGGAGCAGCAAACGAGAGATCGATCTGCAAGACCTCTGCCAAAAGGAGAAGAAAACTGGCCACATAGAAAAAGCAAGAAGCCAAACGTGATGGTAACTAGTACCGCCGCTGCCAACTGCGACCAAAGAAAGCAGGATTCCCAATGAGCGGCGGAGGGGCGGCGTTGGAAGGGTCAGGGTGCCCCATAAATAGCCTGGCGGCCGCGGGACACGGTGACGGACGGTTGCGATGACGATTTGTTCCGATCCGGCGAACGCGGACGGCAGGCGTGGACTCCTTCGAAGTCTGTGTCTTGGTTAGTCTTTATTTTATTTAAAAGTATCAATAGCATATTACTCATATCTCTTCTCAATACCAAAAAGTTATCCTTTTAGCAATGGAAGATGCTCCAGCAGATAACCAATTATATCACCAATATCAAAAAGCTTTTGATAATCTTCCAAATACATCTCCCTCTTGCTCAGATGTAGAGGGGTAGCTCCCTTCACCCTATGCATTGAGTAATCTGCTATAGCACTCACTGCCAAAAATAAAAAAGTGGTATTAGCAATGGAGAAAGAAAATTTATAAGATATATGAGATGAATAATCTGCTGGAGATGCTCTTAGATGATCTCCAACGGATTCCTATTCTCCGATCCAACTGCCATATTAGAAAAGTTTGTGTAAAAATTATACCTCAACAGATTTCCTTTCCATTTGCCAATAGTTATTGGGACAACAATAATCTACCCTAACTCTCCCAAATAGAGGGAGAGTTGAAGCTCTACCAATATATTAGTTTACTAAGCACTTCTAATAATTATGAAAGAATTATTGGAACATCTCATTAGATGGTTATTGTGAAAAATTTATTACAAAATGCTGGAGACGCTCTTAATAAATCTATCTGGATAGCGATTAGCTGAACTTAATAACCTAAACAATTTTGTATGACTTGTACAAATCTATCTCGATAGAGATTAGCTGAACTTAATAACCCAAACAATTTTGTATGATATGTACAAAGCTGGCACGAAGAGTTTATTCACCATGATCTAAATTCCTGAGTATATGAATTTAGGCCATGTAACAGTAGAGGAAATCTATTAGCCAAGGCAATAAAATAAGCAATCAAACACTATTCAAACTTTAAATTCTAGAAACAGAGACAAAACATGGCAAAGTACCTAATCATTCACCACATGAGCCCTTCTTTCGGACGATTCCGTGAGCCTTTTCTTTCACTGCACAATGCTGTTATAATAGCATGTGTCAACTTGATAACTAAGTCGTGAAATTTCAAAAAGGATTAAAGCAGTTTCATATTGGAGATTATTACTGTAGTAAAAAGCTTGCCGCAATCAATTTACAGCCTCAATTGATTTTCCTTTCCAGTATACATAACCATGGTTGCTTTTCTAGCTGTCTGAAACTCAAACTTTCAGTCACAGGAAATCCTGATTTTTAACTGCAGGGTGTGAGCCATCTATGACGCACGAAATCCTGATTTTCTAGCTGTCAACTCAATGTTTCAAACAAATGCATATGCACTATTACATGAAACAATTTGTTTTTGAAAACAATGAAGGCATCTTCCTACTAAAGTTACATGCAACGACATGAATGAAGTTATTGAATGCAATCCTACAAATGAATCCCTACATCCTGAAACTGAAAATGCTCTTCGTGGAAGGATTTCGGGCTTCTAGCAAACGTCAAGTGAGTCAATTTCTGAAGCATAGGAGATGCTTCAAGAATACATCCTATCGTGTCCACACTACGGGATAGACTAATGTCTCATTCTGCAGAACTTCTACAACGGGCTGACGCCGACAGCCCGTGACCACATCGACACTGCTGCAGGTGGTGCCTTCTTCTCGGTAACCATTGAGAGGGCTACAGCTTTGATCGAGAAGATGGTTTCCAACCAAAGTTGGAATGATGAACGTAACCAACCATGCCAGTGGGGCATGCACACCGTCAAGGAGACGGACATGCTAGCCGCTCAGCTTGACCTACTTCTCAAGAAGATGGATAAGAACAAGAAGCTATGGCCAGTGAAAAAGATTTAGCCGTCCTCAACCTCCTCTCCAGGTACAGACGAATCGACTTCAAGTTAAAAAGATAAAAGGAGGGTTCTGCTCATCGAACCTTAAACCAAGAGCTAGCATGAGGAGGATCTCCGCCAAGTAAATTTTATCTTTACTGCTTTCAATAAAAATAAAAACAACAAAAATATTTTTTGCTTAATTTTCCTTCCATATGCGCAGTAAGAATGCTCTAGTTTTCCTGAGTTGAAATGATGAATAATTGTTATGCCCTTGCTCGTCTGCTTTGCCTAGTCTTAAGCATAGTATTTTCCTGAGTTTGAGTTTGTTGGTTGTTTAAATCTTGTGACTATAGTTATGGTAGATGGAGCTTTACAATCTCTCTCTAAGTGAAACATGATATCCGGGGTCTTTGTTTTCAAAATAAGAAAAAGGGAAAGACAAGTTTCTCAATATTGCTAAAAGTCCTACCAGAGCCATATATCATACACATTGAAAATCCTATACATATGTTGCTTGCTATTTCATTGAGCTTTGCCAAATAGTTGTGACCCTAGTGAGATGCTTTTCATACTCTCTTGACCAAGATCACGCACACTCCTCATCCATTGCGAAATTCCTACACTAGAAATTAGCACACTCCATCCATCCACCGAATAAATACTCCATGCGTCTTACGATCTCTCTCTGGATACCTCTCAAAGAGATATGGCTATACCAAAGGAAAAGAAAGGCATGCCAAATAGCATGATTAAAAAAAAGAAGAGAAAAAGAGAAAAGGGGTAGCCACGTCCAAAGAAAAATAATAAAAGGAGAGGGAGATATACAAAAGGAGTACTCATAACACTATGCATCCACACACGTGCACATCTTGATCTTGGTGTATTACTTGTTTTCTTCATGGATCCACTCTTTGTCATTGCAAGATATGAGATACAGGTACGCCTCATCTCTTCCGTACTTTAAGCCCTACAAAAGCAGGAGGCAAGAAAATGTCCCGGTGAAGATTCATACACATTGAGCGATCCAAGAGATTCATTCGAGGAACTTGGTCTTGATTTTCAAAATTCAAAAGAAAACCTTTATTGCAATGAGCTTGAGTAACTTGTGTGTCATACTATCTTCGTATCCATATATTATCCTTACCCCTGTTTGTACAATTGAATATTCATCCAAGAATTAATCATCAACTTACCTATTCTATAACCGCCGCCTTCCCTGCAGAAATATAAATATGACACCCTGGAATACTCTTGGGTAAAATGCTACAACAGTATTTCATGCGCTTACGGATTTATCTGTGATGTAAGAAATACCAACAAAAGGAAACAAAAATGCTAAAGAATTGCTAGAAGTTACCTCCGGTACAAAGGTGGGAGTCGCCATTGAAGTGAAAATGGATCTACACCAAGATCAAGGAGGAGGTTGATGAAAGATAGCCGGGAGATTGCTGGTGGTAAAGACTAGATGACTGTGCGCAGGAGTTGCCGATGCCGGTGAGGATTGCCGACGGTGATGAAGGTGGAGCTCGAATGGATTCGCCGGCGAGAAGCTCTCGGGTTCCTTGGTTGAGAAGGTAGAAGTGAGAGCAAAATGGCTTGAGGTGGAAGATGATGGCGTGCGCATTTTTTTGTTGAGGATAAACCCAAGGTTCGGCCCAAAAATCGAGGAGCCACACGTGTGAAAATTGAAAAGACTGATCAGTAGATGGAGACCGAGGCACAATTCGAATCCGGCTCACAGCAAGAAATTATCATTGCTTGCACGAATTTCAGAATAAAATTATTTTATTCCAAAATTGGGGGCATGTGTTGACACCAAATATTGCAAGGATATTTATGGAAGGTTAGATCCGATGAAGAGTCCCGAAAGAAGCCGATGGGTGTTTTTGTTAAGAGCGGTCAGAGTTCTGGTCAAATTGGTGTGGATTCAATCAAAGACGATGATAGATGCAGTACAAATTGTACTGGGTGATGATGTCAGTAGAAAATTCCACGAGAGGATTTTCTTTTAAAGAGTCTTGTAAATATAGTAGTGTTTATTTCTTTTTCGTCAAGTTTAGTTTATCGTAATCGACTAGGAGTCTTTAGATTTAGAGTATAAATAGATGCAGTTAGGGTCATACATGGAATCAATCATCAATACAACTTTTCTCGGCTCATCGCCAAAATCCTAGGAGTAGCAGTAATGTAGCTTTTCTCGGCGACTTCTTCAATGAACAGGGCTGCATATTGTCTTGATCTCCAGTTTGCTGGTAAGTATCGTCTCTATCGGATGTTCTAGGTTTTAGCTACTGGCGCATCACTGCAGTTTTATCTAGTTATGTACCAATCAATTTTTTTTAAATCTTGCAAGGTTGTATCGTCCGATCTCTTGTTGGTTTTAATTGATTTAACAATTTACTGATTTCTATCAAGTTCTTATAAAGCTGCATCGTTCAATTTTTTACTAGTTCTTGATAGATTTCACAATTTATCATATCATTATTAGATCTATCAGCTTCATCATCAGCACACTTGTTGTCAAACTACCCATAGCCCACAGCAACATTGGTGGCTTTCTCCACCTTAAGCATGTGGGCCGTGGTTAATTTTGTTGTAGTGACAGCCACCTCCACCCAGAGTGCCAATGCCGCCAAGATGCACAGGTGGACCTCCATTGACTACTCCAACTTAAGCGTGTGGGTTGTGGTGTTGGCCACTTTGTACACCAATGCCTCGATGGCCATATCCATCTTGGCCGTGCTATGCACCATGGTGGGATCCTTCAACATGGAGATGAGGAGGACCAGCAGATCTGGTGGATAGAAGTATGATCTGGTGGGGGGGGGGTGGCAATAGTGGAGGTAGGAGCGGCGATGGCAGATCTGGTGGCGGAGGAATTGAGGAGGAGGAGGAGCCGTGGAGGTAGAGGAGCAATGGTGATGGATTTGGTGGCAGTGGAGGAGCGGAGGCAAATGTGATGGTGGCCGAATCGGAGGAGAAGTTACAAAGGTAGCATGTTGTCACTAGCAATTCCGAAGTTGGGGTGTCCTAGGGTCTGACGGAAGCATACCACTGTCAGTTACCAGCGCTCTTGGTTGTGGTGCTCAACAACCTTTGCCACGAGCACTGTCTAGTGGTCGCCATCACTTAACCAGTTGATCTCGACGTCCATGCCCTTACCATCGATCGATCTACTGGGCGGCTGGTCTGGTGTCATCGCCTCTACTTCAATTGCCTCTACAGTCGCCTCTGCGCTCTCGAATGATCTGCTCTAATCACATCTACTGATATCAACGAAATGCAAAATGGGGCTTATATTGACATTGATACTTGATGTTTCTACTTTCCTGACACGCTTGTAGTTAATTAGCAATGCGCGCTTGGGATTCCTGCTCAAACGCAATTGCGCATTTTTATTCTGGGACTAGCAGTCTGAAGAGCCTCCTTGACGTGGTGTCCACTTGTTTTCATGCAAAGCCTAGTCCTATTTTCCTTATCACTTAATTTACGCCTATTTTCCTCGTCACTTAATTCACGCCCAAAACATGTGATGCAAATCTGTCATCGGTTGATTTATTTCATTAAACTGTAACATCTGCTACTTCTGTAGATGTGTAAATTTGGGTGCGATTGGTTTTGCTTCACAGAATCTATTAGGTACAATAGAGAGACATTGAGGTTAACAAAAAAGCTCCCCTCCTCTCGGAAAGACAACAAATTTTACGATAAATTAGGAAGAAGGTAAAATGACCTTGCCTATCCCATTTATTAGCCATATTTCAGGCTCCATGTGCATATATTAAATGGGATAACAATGAAAGAATGACTTATTTTTAGGACGGAGAAAGAGTTGGTCTTGTTTAGGACCAATTCACTCTACCAAAATCTGCTCCACACAAAAACCTCTTACCATGGAGCAACTCCACGATATAGACCACAAATTGGATGTTTTTATGGATGATCGGTTGTACCCTTATGCTTTATATGTAGTAGTGTTGTTTAGCTGTAATTTAAGTAATGTGTTTAACTAATTTTGGTGAAAATATTTTAGAAACCATCTCAAATACACAAAAATTCCTAAAATCTGGAAAATACTTTACACATAAAAATTAGCATAATTTAAATAAATTTTAGTTTCAAACATGTAAGGGCTTTTGAGGTAAGAAAATTAAAATAGATCACACCTGAGCTCTACTTTACACATAAAAAACTAGTATAAATCTTAACGTCCTACTTGACTTGTCCACACAAGTTAATTAAAGTGCTCTTGATATATCGTGTCTACTTGATTTCATGCAAAAGTGTCACCTACCTTGATCCAATTGGACTAAAGCCAAATAGCACGACCTCATCAATAAGCAGCAACCGCATCACAAAGGCAGGAACAAGAGATGATTAATTTTACTAGATTGGTATTCCCCTTTCATACTTCAAATGACATATCTCGGCTTCTTATATAGGGTTAGTTTGGTAGGGCTCCGGCTTTGGCTGAAACGGCTCTGATTATGGATCCTTTGGTAGAGTGGCTTCGTTGGTGGAGCTAAAATCGTTTGAAAAAGGTTTCACAAAATATCTTCTGCCGTATTTTATAAAAGAATCAATGAATATTGTTAGTGTTAATAATTTTTACTTTCACTATTTGATAAGCAATCATTTCCTCCTTATCGTTTTGCATGACGTTCAAAAGCGCTACAAGATTCTCCACTGCTTATGCAATTCGTCTCTCGTCCTCTCCACTATGCCAATGGCAAGGACACTTTCGTACTTCCTCCATTTCAAATTATAAGTTATTTTGCTAAATTTAGACACATAGCTTTTGTTATACATCTAGATAAATATTATATCTAAATACATAACAAAAACTATGTATCTTGATCTGTCGAAACAATCTACAATTTGAAACTGAGGAAGTACTAATTGCAGAGACGGAAGGACCACGAATGAGTCACTATTTTTAACTCCGGCCCTCTAGTACAAAATCAGCTCCTGCTGCTTTGATGCTTCACATGAGGAGCCGTTTCTAGCGTCCTCATTTGGTATGGCTTCAGCTGGAGCCACCGCTCCAGCCCTACCAAAAGGGGCCATAAAGAGTCACTTAGTTGTTGTGTAGTAAATACCCTCTTCATTTTTATTTACATGTCATATTAAGTTTGTCCTAAGTCAAAGTTTGGTCAAATTTAATATTGTAAATGCTATTATTTTTTTCTATAAATTTAGTCAAAGTTGGCTAAATTTAACTTAGGACAAATCTAATACGATATGTAAATACAAACAAAGGGACGTTTCGTATTTAAATTTTGTCTGTTTCGTATTTAAATTTTGTTCTAAAAAATATTCTTTTAGCTTTGAGTGAGATCCATTAACTAAAACAATATCAAAAAATATATAAAGAAGCATATCGAGCCAATCAAACGTCTATTTTTCTAGTTCCAATATATATATATATTTATTTATAATCTAGATAATCAAATAAATAATACGATTTTTCAATCACAACTACTATAAATAATTAAAGAAAATAAAATTATTTTTTACTATTAGTAATTTGTTTAAAATTTTCTAAAAAAATAATCTTTTTAGGACGGAGATAGTATACCTAATCTTAATGGGCCTACAATACTGACAATCCAGCCCATACAACCTAGGAGGTCATGACTTTAATCCCTTGTTTTTAGCGTATAACATAACCATCATATAACGACTAAAACTTGACTGGACTCGACACAAATCTATCATCTAAAAACAAGTCTTTTACATCTTAGCTCATTTGCTTTTTATTTAGCTATTCGCACTTGCCTTTTTATTAGCTATTAAAATGAAAAATGAATCAAGACCCATTTTTATTTGCTGCTTAGATCTTCAAGTCCTCGTGGTCCCCATCCTGAAGCACAACAGCAAATCAGCTTCTTGTTTTTTTGAGTGGAACAGCGAATCAGCTTCTGTGAGCTCCCTGGCAGTCAACGTCAGACTGCAGAAGGAACGGCCCAATCCATGGCTGTATATGGGCTGGTCTTGTAGATGTGGTAGCCCATCGACCTACACGGCCTCACACGCTTCCAATGGCGCCAGCCGCATGGCCGCAAGAGTGTTCTAACCAGGGGATACGCGGTGCAAGCGTAGGAGAATGTGCGGAAGCAGACAATGATTCCTCACAAACATCAGGGTTTAACATGAAAAATCATCTGAAAATCAGAGTTTGACTTGACACTTTAATACAAAACCGAAATACATTTTGAGACTAATAAAACAGCCTTCAGTTTTGCACGTTCTACTTTAGCAAGGATATCAGCGTATACTTAAATACACATTCTACTTTCGCAAGGATATCAAAACTAATACCAGCCAAGGTAGTTCCCTCCATAACACGATGCAGCACTGGTCAGCAACATATGAAACAAAAGTACGGTTCGCTTTCACTTTCTGTAAAGCAGTGCCTTACCCCTGGCCTACCAAAAGGACACACAGGCACACAAATGAAAAAGGGAAAAAAAACGCAACACTATGTTCGCATTAGATGGTGCTAGAAGAAGTTACAAGCAACGGCCCATGTTCATGCAAGAAATCAGCTGCTGATGCAACAGCAGAGCAATCTGCAAATTCAAGGATCCGAACTAGGACAAATCAAGATCTGGACGGGCTAAGACATTACGAGATTGCTAATCAACAAAACTGCAGACGGCCAAAGATTCTGATGCAAGAAAACAGGTGAGTAAACGACGGGGAAATCAGACAGATTCAAGCGTGGGCGCGTGCCTCAGATGAACGCCTTTTGTGCATATCACCATGACTACGAACCAGCATACTCATGAACTCATCCAGAATTCAGCATCATCATTGGCATACCAGCCCCATGAGGTAGATCAAACTAAACTAGGTGACCAAAAAATTAAAGAGGCGAATAGTTTTCTGGGACAGAAAACGAAAGCCAAGAATCTATTCGTGAAAAAGTTGAGCGCAAAGAAAACAAAATCAAGATTCGCGCGTGCCTCAGTTGAACGCCTCAAGAAATCACTACTCACGCAAAGAATTCACCTTGATTGAATATCATCATTGGCACAGAATAAGAAAGGAGATTTCAGGAATCAAACAATCAATCTACACAAAAAAGAACCTTTTTTCTTCTCAAGAATCATCAGAGAGAATGTTGGTCGCAAAGATCAAACCGAGACTAAAGAGGTGAAAATAAAAGAAAACAAGGAGACGAATTTAAAGATCGATCTGGAGGTGAAGGCACGTAACAGGCCTTCCAGATCCAACTCAAGAATACAATCTGCAAGATACACATCACAAAAATCTCCAACTATTGCATCTCGAAATTGGGAAGAAAGTTGCCACTCACTTGCAGGCAGCAATCGGATCGCTTTATCTGTGGAGTGAAAAGAGAAAGATATTAAGAGCCGGATAGGGTTCCAATGTGGGTAGCGGAGGCGCCGCTCGGCTGGTCCTAAAATAGCTCGACCGCTATGGGATGGACGGCTGAGATTCCGCCTAGGCTCACCGTGTCGATCAGCCAGCAGGCCCATTTGTCCAGCGGCCGTGATCCTTTACCGATGGATGCGCACCACGCGAACCGTCCGGTGCACGGGCGCGGTACCGAAATAGAGGGCTGGGATTGTCTATTGGATGGGCTCACACCACCGCGATCCGCGCAAATGCCAAAGCTCCGGCCCAGGGTCCACCTATCCGCACATCCCTGTCTCTTCTCTACTACTAAAAAGGGATTAAGAGGGATCGTTCGTCATGATCCACGATCGTGCCTCCTTCCGTCGCGATCCCCCGCCGTCCCCCGACGTCGCCGGCGCGTTCCTCGCTCGACGTCGCTAATCCCCCGCGCCGGCGCCACCTCCTGCGGTTTCTAGGCAGTTTGTCTCGGATGAAGGTACGTGCCTGCTACCGCCGTCGCGATCAACTGCCGTCGCCATCTCATCTGGTTTTTGTTATGCATTGCAATTTGTTTGTTCCTGCAGCTGCTACCCTTTTGTTCAGTGTTTTGTTCAGTATTCTGCAGTTCTCTCTCTCTGAAATTCAGAAGCAAGTGCAGGGGCAGGTACTGGTTCCTTTGATTTTACAGCTCGGGCGTGATCTTGTTTCCTTTTTGTTCAGCAGCAAAAACAGCTCTCTGTATTTTTCTCTCTGTTAGTACAACCGGCCGACTGCAGCTCTGTTCTTTCTATGTTCTATACCTGCCTGTTCTTTTCATCCATTTTCTGCAGAAAGGGTCTCCGCGGCCTCGCGCAATGTCCGCTGCGTTGCTTCGATTGGGGAATGGAGGTGCTTGCCGCGGCAAGCTGTATGGGTGGCTTCCTGCTGCCTCCAGTGCCGATGTGCAATGGGTTGCCCATGGCAGCTGCCGCTGAGATGTTTAGCTTGGAGAGCGGCGCATCCAGACGCGGTTCGCGTGGGCGCCCAAGCGCACGGGTGCCATTCCCGTGCCTGTTTTGGGCCAATGAGGCAGTGTTTGCGGCGGCTGTTTGGAGCTCGATTTCTTCCGGTGCCCTCTGCTTTCTTTCTCCAGTTTCATTTTCCCCTCGGCATTCAGGTCTTCCATAGGTGTTGTATATATGCAGTATTGTCCCTTGTCTGGATACGTACGCTGAGGTGCATTAGTTTTTAGTAAGCAAATATATTGAATTACTTGCAGCCTTGCAGTTGGTATGATCATCTAGCCTGTGCCTGTCCACTGATTTCTGAGGCACTCATTGTTCTTATCATTGATCGTGGCTCTCTGAAATATTGTAATCCAGGAAATATTTTACTGAATATCGGATTTTCCAATCATAGGTGAAGTTCAGTTCAGTACAATTCCTGCTAGAATGATCCTCTGTTCGCTATTATTTCAAGAAATGCATCTTCTTTCTTTCTTTCTTTCTCTCTTTCTTGCGAGGGAACTACATCTTCTTTCTGAAGTGATGTAAAACAGACACAACTGTGGTCGTCTGGCTCTGATTTTCGCACACCTTTCTATTTAAACTGCGTGCTGCTTCTGGTCTCAACTAATATGGGGCTGATCTGCACGTTCGCCAGCCAGTGATAGGGCCTATCTTCCTGCCTTAATCTGTTTGTTTGCTTGTGTTGTTCCACTCGATTCGATTTGATTTATGGTGGGATCATTTATCAGTGGCAACAAAATTGCATGTCATTTGGTGTTGCGACCGGCAAAATTACAGCTTCTAGCATTGAGGTTCTACTGCTACGCGGACAACACCATCTACCCCAACGTTGAGGGTGTGCAAGTACTACGACTGTGGCAGACTCCTTGTATACTGGTAAATGCAGATGCAATTGGACTGCTTCCATGATACAGTAGAAATCAACAATGTATTGATTTCTACAACTTCATGGAGTAGAGATTGATTTCAATAACCTGGCAAAACAGTGGGTACCCTGTAAAAGACTAATGGATGAGTGATCATTAGAGTATGTTGGATGAATTTTGTGAAATTTGTTTTGGTTTGTGCTGAGTTAGCTCTAATAGATGGTGTCTAATCTGAAGTTTTTGTTGGTTTTATCCGGAAAAATAGTTGTTCGGCATTGGGGTTCATTTGTCAAGCCTTTATTGTTCATCTAGACTACGTGAGTGTTTGCAATCAATCCCGTTTTTAAATTGACTTTATAGTCCCTACATTTAGTACTTTTACATATTTTTTAGGGATGTCCACAAGAATCGTGAATCATCACATAGAACATGTGTCGTGCTATGACAAGTCAATATGAATTTGAAAACATGATGAATTGATGCGACATTTTTTATCCTACTCATGCAAAATAAAAAATAAAAGGTTGAATACAAGGTTGTTATTCCCGTAGCATGCACGGGCATTCATATAGTCCAAGTACAATGGCACCATTTCCTTTATGCTCTTCGCTAGCAGCGTGTTTGATAATTTAATGCACTTGCACCGTCAGAGCACCTCAGCCGATGCCAAAACATCAGATCAAAGTAGAGTTCTAATGCAATAAAGATATGTAGAATGGTCTAAGTTCTTGACATGTAACGTAAAGAGAGCAATATTGACACATACTCCTACTCTATAGTTTATCAATAACTCTGTACCAATCAATAGTTACATGAAGATAACATACAAAAATAGTAAGTGTTTGTAATAAAACATGGTCAGTGCATGTTTCATGGAAATTTTATCATCATTAAATAACATGTCATATAGGCAAAATAATGACATGGTATGGAACTGATGAAGAGAGAGAAGAGTTGGGTTTCATGGGAATGAAACTTGGTATACACAGTTACAGAGACTTTGAAACTGTAATGAAATCTGAACTAATTACATCATAACTTTTATTGATCCTGTATGTCCGTACATATTGTGCTAGTAAGTAATTTAGTTACAATTGCTAGTGGTTACACAATTCATGTCGCACATTTAATCTTAACTCCATACAAAAATTAAATGTTATGTCTAACAAATGAAATTGTGAAGTGAAACTATGCATTGTGACGGGCTATTTCATTCATTACCTTAAACCAGTAAAGATGATGTGGCATTCTAGAAAGTTGTGCAATGAAACTTTTCATTGATAGTGGCCCTCTAGGTTCCATCCGTTTTATTTAATTTTATTGTCCCCACTTGTCAGATTCTTCTGTTACTCATCTTATCCCCTTTTTTATGCTGTCCCAATAGGCGATGATATCTCTACAACTAAAAAGAATGAAGTGGGGACATTGACCCCTCTAGTGGGCCTGCCTTCTAATGAGTCTGCCTCTACCACCCCATCATCGAATCAGAAAAAATCGGAAACTCGCATGGAGCCTCCTTCTCCGCCACCTCAACAGCGGTTGGAGCTCGATCGTCCGGCCTCCCCCTCGCGCAAACCGCTTCACCTCCTCCGGCTGCCCTGCATCAGATTAGACTGCCTCCTCCTCTCAACCCGGTCCCTCACTAAGCTCCATAGTTTTTCCAATGCCGCTACGCTGCACGGCCTCCTCCACCTGACCTAGCCTGCCTGCCGCCGCTGTCCTTCCTCATCCAACTCCTACACATGCTACTCCAGTTGTTCCTCCCCGACTACCCCCTCGCTCTCGATCGCCTCTACACCCTCCTCTCCCCCGTTTGTGCCCAGCCCTTCGGCCTACCCCACGCTTCACCTGCTGCACTACCGACTGCGCGCTCGGTCGCACCGTACCGCTCCCACGCTCGTTGTCAGTGTTTTACTGCCAAGCTCACCGAGAGATACCCAAGGTGGTAGGTTTTAGGTGGGGTGTCACCGAGATCTGAAACTTGAAGGTGCAATGAACATAAGGGTTTATACAGGTTCGGGCCGCAAGCAGCGTAATACCCTACGTCCTGTGTGGTGGTTTGTATTGCCTTAGATGTGGATTCGTTTGGAGGGGGTCCCTGCCCGCCCTTATATATAGTCTGGGAGGACAAGGTTACAGGGATCCTAGCGAGATACGAGCTCAGAAGTCCTACCCGAGTACTACTCGGGTAGTTTCCTTTTGTTCCGACTAGTTCTACTCGTGTCCGAGTAGTTTAAAACAGGTATAAGTCATAGGACATGCCCCATCCCTTATTCTAGAAAATCTATGCCATATTTGCAGTCCCGTGGCACGGGTCTGACAAGCCCCCAAGCTCTTCGTAGCCAAGTACTGCAGGCTTCTGAGTACTTCCGAAGGCGTCTTCGAGTTCTGTTGAAACTCCAACTTGAAGGTGTCTTCCGAGTACTTCCTTGGCTGCCTCGAGGATGTGAGGTGCTCATGCTCCGAGTAGTCTTCTTTTATATGGGGTGCGATGAAACTCGCACTCCATATGGAGTAGTCCCAGAGCCTTAGGTTGAATCGAAGAATCAGGCTGAGGGTCAAATTAGTCTTGAATCTTCCGATCTTTATCTTTCAAATAAGTTGAAAAAATAAGCCATTAATGACACGTGTCCTGCAGCCCCCGAGCCTTGAATCCAAATCCCAAGGTCTGGAAAAAGGATCCAAGATATCGTGGCATGCGTCATAAAAGAATTTGAATTGATGGTTAAAATGGGCAAATTGGTTCAGAAATTCGAAAACCTATTTTTTTGGGATAACATCTATGAAAAAAATGGTTAAACAAATAACTTCCCCAAAGGAGCCCTAAATTACCGCTCAAATCCAATCGTATCCCGAAAAAATCTCTTCGGCTTCCGCTCAGTGACAGTTGGCCTTCCACAGCAGCAGCCGCTGGTTATTTAACGGTGTGGTGAACCTAGGGTTTACTCACCCCCTAATTGCCTTGAGCCTTTCGTCTTCCTCTAATTCATAGCCGCCGCCACTTCCAGAGTTAGATCTATACCATCTCCAACTCCCTTCTACTTCCTCATCCTTACAAAAAGTAGTCGCTAGAGGTTCCTCCCTCTCCAAAGTGCTCTTCTACCAGTCCTTCCTCAGCCCTCGAGCGTATGCGAGTGAAAAAACTCGTGACATCAAGGATAGTCGTCAAGAAAGGTGCCACATAGGGGAAGGGAAAAGAATTTGAGTCTGCTTCATCATCTTGCGAGTCATGAAAAAAATTAAGTGCACTAAAGCCGATCTCCAATCTTTAGTAGACTCTCGTCTTCTTCAGAGCAAGGAAATTGTCCAATGGCGTCCTGTAGCTGGCGATGTGAGGCCATATGAGGGAGTTGAGGAAATTGTTATATTCCAGCATTTTGTCGAGCATGGGCTAGCCATCCCGACTTGTGATTTCCTGCGCGGCTTTCTTTTCCATTATGGAATCCAACTCGATCACCTCAACCCCAACTCTATTCTTCACATTTCTATCTTCGTTCATTTCTGAGAGGCCTTCTTAGGAATAGAACACCACTTTAACCTCTTCTGTTATCTCTTTCATCTCAAACCACAACCCAGTGAAAAGAACATTACCGAGGTGGGTGGAGCCAGCCTTCAGTTGAGGCAAGGTATGGAGAGAAAATATATCCCATACAAATTCCCAACTAGTCTGTCTGGATAGAGAGAGTGCTGGTTTTACATCAGGAACCACAACTCGCAATTCCAGAGAGGACTACTAGGAATCCCAAGATTACTGGCAAGTGGACAGTGAGCCCCTGAGATATGTGTCAAGTCAACGATCTGCTTGAGAAAATCATGAAACTCAGAACAACGGGAGTCACTGGAGCTTCGGTAATGTATTCTTGGATCGGCCGGCGCATCCAGCCCTTGCAAAAGTGTGATCGGTTTGGCTTCAAGTACCTCAGATTCTCGGATCAATCTCGATTCACTGCAGAACGTATTCACCACGATGAAGCTGTGATGCGGGTGAGTGGAGTACTCTTGAATGCCAATACTATGCCTTATATTCTGAAGCTGTTCAGCGTAAGGAATCCTCCAAAACAGGTAAGGGTAAGTAGACATTTGCTTCTGTCGAGTACTTGTCATATTTTTGAATCTGAATTGTACTAACAGAGCTTGAATTCTTGTCATAGGATGATGTGAATGTCTATAGGAGCATGCCTTCCATGCCAGAAATTGATCGTTCGAGCCATACCCTGCCATCGACGCATCAACCACCCAAGATCTCCCGGCCTTCTTGAACCCAGTGAGTGAGGAGGAAGGTGAGGGAACTGACGATGGTCGCACCCTGGTAGAGGTGATCAAGAGTAAGAAGGTGAAGACCTCCCAAGAGGGCAGAAACTCTCCTGGTGGTGAGCTTTTGCCTAGCCACTAGAGTAAGCAGAGGGTCACCTTTCGAAAGTGCAAGGCTAGCGCCTCACCGGGTGGTGATGAATACAAAACACCCAAGTAAGTACTTTTCATGAACTTGTGAGTGCTTTTATTTGCAGATTTTGACTGATTTCTCCCTATTTATTGAATCTTCAATACTAGTTCCCCGAACCCCAAGGAGTCAAAGCGAAGGGTCGGGGAAGTAGTCGGGGATGATGCTGTGATAGGGCAAGACGTGCCCTCTGTTATAGTGGACCCATCATCAGAGTATGCCGGGGCCACGCCGGGGCAAGTGCCGTCCTCGGCTAACCCTATATTGCAAACAACTCCACTGACTGTCATACCGATGCAAGCGTTGCCCTTGATTGGCAAGTCAGCGATGTTGAGTGCTTTGGGTGCTGCTCCAGCGCCTAAAGCACTTAGGATAAAGAAAATTGGCTTCAATAAATCCTTGTTGTAAGTACTCGAGTACTTTCCAGACGTAGTTTGTAGGTTCGTAATGGTATGTATCAATCTGACCACTTGTTTGTGTGAAAGAAATCCTCTGCTCAAGGCTTGAAACAACCTGGTGGCGATGCGACTTGGCTAACCCCCGAGCAAGAGTTTGATGCTGCAGCGTTAATTGCGGTAGCTGCTGCTACTTGTGTTGAACCTCCACTACTGCCTGCAAAGTCTCTTGCACCCGATGCTACTGAAGTCGAGAAAAACAATTGCGGGTGCAGAGCGTGACGCTACGGAAGGTCCCAGGGTAGTTGAACCAGCCTCCGATATCCCATCAGGTGAGCCGATTATGCCACCCTCGCCAGCAAGTACCTTTCTGCCAGAGGCAAGACTAATTACCGTAGGTGAGGTGGTAGGTACTCCGCAGCAAAGGCCAAGTGTTGAAGAAACTAGCGGTGTGGGTACTTCGTCTGGTGAAATTCTGGTCACATCACCCAAATCCTGATATATTGTCCTTTGTTGTACTTCATCCTGGAGCTTGTTGACGATCCAATGCTGACTGCGGATGTCTTGAAGCACTTTCACGATACCTTTAAGGAGCTGTACAAATTCTCCACGGTATGCTTGTTGGTCTTTCTTGTAACGTGTTTTGAGGAGTACCTTGCCTTCATGACTAATCACTTATCTTGTTGCACAGACAATGGCCAATCAATCTAGGAAAAAATCCGACAAGCTGAAAGCTGTTGAATACGGCCTTCGTCAACTGCAAGCCAAAGATCGCCAAATTGAGGATCAGATCATGAAGAAAGTTGAGCTGCGGAACCAGCTTGATGCCATCAAGCTGGAGGGCGCAAGAGAGGTCTGGCTCCTCAAAAAGATTATTGAAAATTTGGAGGAGAAGAACAAATCCCTAGCCGAGGCACACCGAGGTAACACTCTCTTGAGTACTGCATGAGTTTGTACGAATACTTCTTCTTGCCATTTTTGCCCGCAGAGCCTGATAAAGTGTTAGAGTGTAAATAAGAGCTGTTGACTGACATGAAGAATGTGTTGTACTATTGTTCAGGTGAAGTCAAAACATTGATGAAGAAGCTTGAAGATACTGACAAACAACTCAGGGAGTGCCTGCAGCAGGTCAAGTCAATGGTCGAGGAGAAAAACTTGAAGCGGAAACAACTTGAAGAGCTTGAGGGTTCTGCATGAGTAGTGGTTGATATGGTGGAGCGATTGATAATAGGAGTTTGCTAGAATCCTTCGTGGGGCGTCGCAGAAGATATCCGGCTATCTTTCGGAGACCACCAAGACATATGTGGCGCATGTTCTCGGGCTCATCAAATCTTTTTGGCCCAAGGTGAACTTGAGTCTATTGGTCGATGGTATGGCTGCAAACTGCTATGATAAGAAGTTCGCAGAGTATCTTGAAGATGTCAGTCCTATGGCGCAAAAAATAGTAGGGAACCTAGAGCAGGATTAGATCATGTCATGAACAATATGTCAAAGTATATGTAAATATATCATGTGCGATAGTTTTTGCCTGTGGATTTGTTCAGAGTACCCAGGGTGCTTGATAATCTTAGGACTTTGGAAAAAGCTCGAGACGCATAGATCAAGCTACTTGGAATTCAACGATTCTGAGTGTAGTCGATAGGTTGGCGTTCGATGATTGGCCCCGTGCAGGGATGGAAGCGTATCAAGATTTACTCGCGTTGTGCGAAACTTTGAATTGCTTGAGTTGAGTAGGTGTGAGGACCTCTTCGACGTACTCGTAGTACATGGCGCAACTAATTCTGCTGAATCATATACGCTAGCACTTGATTTAGTCAGAAAATGTGCAGATAACTTTGCGACTTAGCCGACTTGGCTTATAGAAAGTAGTTGTTGACGCCAGATTTTGACACGTGTTGAATCGGCGTCAAGAGGAGAAGATTGGCCGATGCGGCAGATTTGAAGGCTACAGTAAGGAATCGGCCGATTGAGGTAACAGGTGGAAATCGTCCGATTGGTGATACAGCCTGCGCCAACAGGATGGGACTATTTCGGAGGGTCCTGGTCAAAAGTGGTCAACAGGGCACGCTAAGTCGGTCAAGGAGCAATTGAAGGGAATCCTGATTGGATTAGGGAACGGCGGCGGAAGATTCTGCGAGAGTCCGTTTCCTTTTGAAGTTCTTATAGATATAGTAGTTTTCCTGTTGTTTAAATAAGGTTGTAACAAGTCGTGATCAACCAGGAGTCTTAGTTTTAGGGTATAAATAGGAGTCGTCAGGGTCTTGCAAGGGAGATCAACACATCAATCAACAACAATATTTCTACTTTTCCAGCAATTTACTTTCAAGTCGGCGACTTCGCCAATATTGTTCTTCCTTCACGAGTTCGTACGGATTGGCAGGGCTGCATCAACCTGATCTCCGGCCAATTGGTTGGTTTCGTTTATCGAGTAATATCCGAGCTTTAACTACGGGCGCATCGCTGTGGTTTCGTTTGGATTTATTCACCAGTTATCGATATTTACTAGAATTGCAAGTTTTACCTGTTGTTCTGGTATTATCACTAGTTATCCATCTTGAAATCAGAGCAATCGGCTTCGTCATCGTTCTTCTTCGATTCATCATCTTACAGCCGATTAGATCTATTTCAAGTGTTGCCTCTGTAGTAATCGTTTAGATCGCTCCAGCAGTTTTCTTTACAATTACTACACGATTATCGGCTGATCCATAGCCGATCATCTTTACAGCAAATCGGCCGATTCGCCGCCGACGCGCTCCTCAGGATAGATCGGAACCCCAGCCGATCGACGCGCCTGGAATTTGATACTCTATTTCCTTGTCAATCAACAGGTCAGATTGACTGGCACGCCGCGCGAACTGCACCAGGGCGATAACCCGAACAGGAGCTAAGCAGATTCTCCCGGGTCGTGTGTCCGACGCTGAAGACCCATCGGCCGATTCCTATCCGGCCGATTTTAGCGCCAACACACTTTTGGCACGTCCGGTGGGACCATCCAAGATCTGATATGTCGAAGAACGCAGAAATCTCCGACAGCAACGTCATTGAGGTCACAGAAGCTGATCTCAAGGACGACCAGAGGGAAGAATTAGCCAAACATCTAGAAGATTACAAGAAGATGTACCTCCAGTCGTTCAGTCGTACCAGAAGCGGGGAGGCGGTCAAGAAGGCTCCTATTCTTGCTCCCCGCCACATCACTATTGCTGAGGACTCGGGCAAGATGTCAGAGATGATCCACCAGTCCGTTTATCAGGCATTCATCGACCAATCCTCAGTGATGACCAACACGGTGTATAACACCGTCGTCAGCTCTCTGGCCAGTGGAGCAGTCCAAGGCTATCAGGGACCAGCATATGCCCCGCCAACCACTCTGCCAGCCAGAAGCTTACCATACACGTCCCAATCGGCTCCTCTGCCGATATTGACGCAACGCGAGGGGTACAACTCTCCATTGCCCCCAGCGTCTCCAAGATACAGCGGTGCATCATGTCTCCCATCACAGACACCGCTTCAACCCGTTCAGATTGCTTCTGTGCAATCGCTGCCCACAAGCTTAGTACCTTGGGGAACATCGGCGACGACGTATTTTCCCGAGCCAGCGAACGGGTATGGAAGTTATTCAATCAAGGCGCCACACTAATCGGCCGCCCGGCCGACGGTTCCCCAGTATCAGCCGATCTCATCAGAAATCGGCAGGGGGGCAAGCGCTGTAGAAGCATTCAGAGGCGCGGCGCCAACGATGACGTACGATGGGGGGGGGGGCGGATTCACTTCGCCATCAACTATCGGCTGCTCAGCAAAATTCACCGATTCATCACCCAGCCGTGCCAGCTCTTCAGCACATGCCAGCACCGCGAACAGCTGTTCATCAGCAGCAGGTGGACTGGACAGCAAGAATAGAAGAAGTAATCCAGGATCAGTTTGGATTGAAGCCAAAAGTGCAAACTTACACCTACAAGACGCCATATCTGTCGGCCTATGACTTGCTGCCATTCCCGCACCGCTACAAAGTTCCTGATTTCACCAAGTTTTCAGGAACGGACGATACATCCACTGTAGAGCATATCAACCGATTCATCATCCAGTGCGGGGAGGCTGCCACGCAAGATGCTCTGAGGGTGCGCTTGTTTTCATCGTCTCTGTCCGGATCGGCCTTCCAGTGGTTCACCACCTTGCCGCAAAATTCTATTGTTACATGGGCCGATCTGGAGAAACAGTTCCACAAGTACTTCTACGCAGGAGTACATGAGATGAAGCTCTCAGATTTGACCAGCCTCAGGCAAAGGAGCGATGAACCAGCGATGGGATATATACAGAGGTTCAGAGAAGTCAGAAACAAATGCTACATTCCGGCTCTGACCGATGCACAGTTGGCCGATATCGCTTTTCAAGGCCTCTTGCCACAAATCAAAGAAAGATATGCTGCCCAAGAGTTTGAAAGCCTGAGCCAAATCGTCCACTGATTGTCAGGACAAGAGGTCTGACCATTTGAACAGCGGAGGACTTTCCAAAAGAAGGTGGCATACTTGGAAGGATCTGAATCCGATGGGGAAGAGGAAATCGGCCTGGCAGAATGGGTCAAAGGGAAAAAACCGATATCATGCCCTTTTGGGAAGAAGGAGCCAGAGACATTCGGCTTTGACACATCAAAGGCCGATAAAATTTTCGATTTATTGCTTCAGAATGGACAGATTAAGCTATCTCAGCATCACACCATCCCTTCAGCCGATCAACTTAAAAGGATGAAATACTGCAAGTGGCACAATGCCACTTCTCATGACACAAATGAATGCAAAGTCTTCCGTCAGCAGATATAATCGGCCATCGAGCAGGGGCGGCTTAAATTTGAGACTCCAGCTAAATCGGCAAAACCGATGAAGATAGATCAGCATCCCTTCCCGGCCAACATGGTTAATGCTGCAGGAAATTCAAGTCAAACCAAGGTGCTGACGTCAGAATCGGCGAGAAGAGGCGGCGTCGTTGATCCCAAGAGGCAGATCACGACGGAAGAAATCAAAAGGAACAGACGGGGGCCAGAACGACCACGCAAGCCCGTCACCTCCCAATTCTTACTCAGTAAGTATCGGCAGCACCAAGAACAAGCAAGATACCAGGAAGAGATGATACGCCGGCATGAAGATCACTGGCAATGTCCGTTCTTCATCCACTGCTGGGAGAACGACATCAGATTGCCGTCTGCCGATAACTGTCCGGAGTGTAACGGATTGAGCTGCAACGGTCACTCGAAGCTACACTCTAGGGACAGAGGATCAGAGCCGATTAGCAAAAATCGGCACGGACAAGAGGAACAGCGCGTTTCGGTGCATGATCGGCTGGGGGGCAGAGTTGACCAGTACCACCGGTCAAAAAGCAAGATCGGCCAGCGGGATGGACTGGGGGGCAGGATCAGCGCGCACGATCGGCTGGAAGAGATGGCCGATGACAGGGTATCAGACAAGGATCCCCTAGGAAGGGAACCAGATTGGGAACACGCCAGATCATCGGCCAAACCAGCAAATCCCAGGTGGTGTCCCAATGGCCTATCCAGATCCCAGAAGCGGAGGATCCAACGCCTACGCCAGTGGGAGCATCAAGAAGAAGAACAAAGGAAGGTGCCAGAGAAAAGAAATGTTAAGTCTCGAGTGTGGCGCCCAAAGAAAAATGATCAAGAAACAAGTAATCAAGAATCGGCAGCCGAAATCGATATGGTGTTCATACTGCCGATAGAGTTCATGGCGCCCAACGATCGAGACAAAGCGACAAGAACGGAGGAGGAACAAATGGCACAACTGGTGTTGGAGCCGATGACGGCTACGTTTGAGAAACCAGAAGAGGAAAAATGACAGCATCTTAAAGCGCTGTTTCTCAAAGGCTATGTCAACGGAAGACCCGTCACCAAATTACTAGTAGATGGAGGCGCTGCAATTAACATCATGCCGTATGCTATGTTCCGCAAGCTAGGCAAGGGCGATGAAGACCTCACCAAGACAGACATGATGCTGAAGGATTTCGAAGGCAACGTGTCACCCGCCCGTGGAGCGCTCTGCGTCGACCTCACCATCGGCAGTAAGACCCTCCCTACCACTTTTTTCATTATTAATGGCAAGGGGTCCTACAATATGCTGCTTGGTCGCGACTGGATACATGCAAACTGCTGTGTCCCATCTACAATGCATCAATGCCTTGTGCAATGGGTCGGCGACAGCACAGAGATAGTCGCTGCCGATTCTGTCTACAGCGTTGCAGCGGCCGACACGCAACAGTGGAGCTGCGAGCACGTCAAGTGTATATCTGGCAGGACTTGGGACACTGACTTCCTGAGAGTGTCCGATTTCGGTCTACAGCCGATCCAAGCAGTCGGCTCTGAAGATTCAGAATAAATGGATCAGCTCGTCCGAGAAGATGGGAAGCTTGGGCATGGGTTTACGTCGGCCGATCTATTGGAGATGGTAGATTTGGGAGATAGCAGCAAGTCAAGGCCGATGTACATTAGTGCTAATTTGAATCCTGAGTACAAATGTAAATTGATAAGTTTATTAAAAGAGTTCAAGGATTGCTTTGCTTGGGAGTATCATGAGATGCCAGGACTAGACCGGTTTATTGTTGAACACCGGTTACCTATAAAATCAGGATATCGGCCATATCAGCAACCTGCACGACGGTGTAACCCCAAGATTCTACCTGATATAAAGGCCGAAATTACAAAGTTGATTGAAGCAGGATTTATTCGGCAGTGCCGCTACGCCGAATGGATTTCTAATATTGTGCCCGTATACAAAAAGAATGGAAAGTTACGTGTGTGCATCGATTTCAGGAACTTAAATCAGGCTACACCAATGGATGGATATCCGATGCCAACGGCCGATATCTTGGTGGATGCTGCCGCAGGACACAAAGTCATAAGTTTCATGGATGGGAATGCGGGGTACAATCAGATATTAATGGCCGAAGAAGATATTCCGAAAACGGCTTTTATTTGCCCAGGTCATCTTGGTTTATTTGAATGGGTTGTTATGACTTTCGGGTTGAAGAACGCCGGCGCTACGTATCAACGGGCCATGAATTACATCTTCCACAAACTCATTGGTTCATCGGTGGAAATTTATATAGATGACGTCGTGATCAAGTCAAAAGGTCACCAAGACCATCTGGCTGATTTACAAGAAGTACTGGAATGTACAAGGAAACATGGGTTGAAGAAGAACCCAAATAAGTGTGCATTTGGTGTATCGGCTGGGCAATTCTTAGGATTCATGGTCCATGAGCGCGGGATAGAAGTCAACCGCAAGACCATAGACGCCATCAACAAAGTGGTGACCCCACAAAATAAAACTGAGCTACAGTCCCTCATCGGCAAGGTCAATTTTATCAGAAGATTCATATCCAACCTGTCAGGCTTTTACCCCTTTGTTGAAATTAAAGCCCGACCAGGAATTCATATGGGGAGAAGGGCAGCGCAAGGCACTGGAGAATATCAAGCAGTATCTGGTTTCACCTCCGGTATTGGTTCCACCACAGCCTGGTAAGCCGTTCAAGTTATATTTATCGGCTGATGAACAAGCTATTGGATCGGCGTTGGTACAGGAGTTTGAGGGAAAATAACGAGTGGTATACTACATCAGCAGAAGACTCTTATACGCCGAAACAAGATATTCCCCGGTGGAGCGGCTATGCTTGTGTTTATACTTCTCATGTACCAAGCTCAGGCACTATTTGTTATTGGCAAAATGCATAGTCGTATGCAAGGATCATGTGGTGAAGTATATGCTATCGTTGCCGATTTTGAAAGGACGGATTGGAAAATGGATCCTGACTTTGTCAGAATTCGACTTAAGGTACGAATCGGCCAAAGCTGTCAAAGGTCAAGTGATGGCCGATTTCGTAGTTCAGCATTGTAGACCAGAAATCGCCACTGTTGAACCAGTTTCATGGACTCTATATTTTGATGGTTCTTCGTGTGGGGTCGGATCAGGAATCGGTATTGTTCTTGTGTCGCCTCGGGGGGCAAGTTATAATTTCTCTCTGCCGATAGAAGCCTCCGCAACTAATAATCAGGCGGAATATCGAGCTGTTCTGAAAGGCATCCAATTATTAAGGGAAGTCAAAGCTGATGCAGTTGAAATTTTTGGAGATTCCATGCTCATTGTGGATCAGTTGACGGGACGATCTGAGTGCAGGGATGATATCTTGAGGATCTATTATGAGGATTGCCTTCAAGTTTTAAAAGAGTTCAAGTCTGCAATAATTGAGCATATCCCCAGAAATTACAATGAAGAGGCCAACAGACTGGCCCAACATGCTTCCGGGTATCGGCCGATTCAGGGAGCGATGACGCTAGAACTCGCGGCCGATGACTGGCGAAAGGAAATCGCCGATTACTTGGGAAATCCATCCCAAAAAGTGGATCGGCGAACACGTTTTCAGGCTACAAAATATGTGTTGCTTGAGGATGATTTGTTTTATCGGACGATTGATGGAGTTCTTCTCAAATGCTTGGGAACAGAAGAAGCAAAGGTTCTGATGGGAGAAATCCATGAGGGCGTGTGTGGAGCTCATCAATCGGCTCACAAAATGAAATGGATGATCCGGAACAATGGGTATTATTGGGCGACCATCCTTGAGGATTGTTTCAAGTACTACAAAGGATGCCAAGACTGTCAGAAGTTTGGCAATATACAACGCGCGCCAGCATCGGCTATGAATCCAATAATTAAGCCGTGGCCGTTCAGGGGTTGGGGAATAGATCTCATCGGACAGATTCATCCTCCATCAAGCAAAGGGCATAAGTTCATATTGGTGGCCACAGATTATTTTACTAAATGGGTGGAGGCAGTTCCTTTAAGGAACGTGACATCGGCCGATATGATTGAATTTGTTAAAAGCCATATTATTCATCGATTTGGTATTCCTCAAACCATCACAACTGATCAAGGGACAATGTTTACTTCTGGAGAATTCAGAGAATTCGCCGCCGATATGGGGATTAAATTATTAAACTCTTCTCCATACTATGCTCAAGCCAATGGCCAAGCAGAATCGTCTAATAAAGGGATAATCAAATTAATCAAGAGAAAGATAGAAGAGCAACCCAAGAAGTGGCATATGTCTTTGGCTGAATCTTTATGGGCATACAGGATGGCTTGTCATGGAGCCACTAAAATATCCCCTTATCAGTTAGTTTATGGTCATGAGGTGGTCTTGCCATGGGAGATAAGGACAGGGTCAAGACGTATATCGTTACAAGATCAGTTAACGGCCGATGACTACTCCTTTCTCATGAAAGATGAACTTGACGATTCGGCGGGTTTACGGTTGAGAGCCCTGATTAGTATAGAAGAAAACAAGAAAAGGGTGGCCAGATGGTATGACAAAAAAGTCAAAGTTAAACAGTTCTCTCAGGGAGATTTGGTATGGAAGTTGGTGCTGCCGATAGGATCCAAAGATCCCAAATTTGGTAAATGGTCACCTACTTGGGAAGGGCCGTATAGAATCGGCCTATGTGCCCCTGGGAATGCATATATTCTGGAGACAGTCGAAGGGGAAGAATTCCCAAGAGCTTTAAACGGGCGATATCTGAAGAGGTACTATCCAAGCATTTGGGTAGATGCATAACTCGCAATAAAATATATCAAGATAACATGGCCGATTTCTCATCGGTTTTTGTCTACACATCTGGTGAAGGAAACATTGGGATTCATTATTGGATGAAAATGACAGATTACATGGCCGACATGGTACAAGTCGCCCTTAGAATAAAAATACCAATGTGTCTACTGACTACACCTACGCTGGATTTCTCTCTCGATGCGACCCAGTTTTATCATAAGGGTGAGCCTTTTCTCTTTCGGGTCCTCTACAGTGGCTCCAGTTTCAGCTTGGTCGCAAAGTTCTTTCAGCAGGCGGGTTTTCTTCTCCTCCAGATCTTCCATGGCGACTTCAGTTTTGGCTTTACAAGGAAGTGGAGAACTTTTTTCGGAAGATGGTCGCTTGCGGACCAAAAAGTGAGCATCTATAAGGTCCGAGTATTCCTGGACAGCAACGGGGACATGATCTCTGAGTTCCTCAGCATGAGCTCTTATCAGATTTCTGTCTGCCTGTGATAGTGGCTCTTCTGAATGCATGATTTCTATCGCTCGTTCTAGACCGGGGCTGAGACGTTTCGGCTAAAACAGAAATAAAAGGGGTTACCCGGCATCAGAGTGATTGAGATGCTTGAGAGAAAGGCAGAAGAGGAGTTCATACCTGGTTGACAGAGGAAGAAGATGAAGAGGACGAAGAAGACATCTTGCCGTTCAGTTTAGGAAAATAAAAGAGGGAGAGAAGATAAGTGATGTGTATGACTCTGGAGACGGTGAATGGTTTACTTATAAATGAAGGGGAGATAGATGGATGGTGAGACACATCCTATCGGAGTAAATACATACATAAATGCAAAGCAGACTGAAGGAGCAGTTCAGAACCAAATCGGCGCAGTGACATTGAAGGAGCAATAAATGTTTAACATATTCTTTACGGCCCAAGGAAAGCGTCTATGGCTACAATAGCTTGTCGTCTAATCCGATCGGCCGAGTCTAGTACTCTCTGATCATCGTCGGCCGATCCTGGTACTTCTGACATACGGCAACGAAGCTTTATCGTTTCGCGGGCCAGATGCTGCCTTTCTTGCTTCAATTCACTGATGATGGATGGGAGTTCTTGGAGCTTCTTCTCTTCGGCAGCTATCTCTTTGGTTATCTGTTCCATCTCCTTGGCCAGTTCTGCTCTCCTCCGTTTCAGCCGATCTATTGCGCCGACGTTGTCCGGACGGCAGTTTTCAAGGAAGTTGATCCTGTGGTGTACTTCCTGAGTCCAGTGCTTGTATGAATCGACCTCGTCCTGAGTTTTTGCCATCTGAGCACGATCAGCCATATGGCGCAGCGCCCTGGAAACCGGAATCTGCATGCCCTCTATATAGGCAGCATACGCTAGATTTTCTGATACTTCTTCCGGGATTCGACCTTTGATCTCGTTGAAAAGTCATCGAATCGGCGATGCATCTTCTACCAATCGGCCGATGTCGTCTTGAAGGAGAGTGCGCATGCTTTCGAGCTTGGCGCGGACATCGTCGGAGGTGGAGCTCGATGGAATTGGGTGTGAAGCAATTTCTTCGTCATCGGCCAAGGAGACGGCAAAAGAGAAGATGCTGTTGTTGGGGGTGTCTTGCTCCTGTGAGGAAATAAAGTAAAGGGTAGGCAAGCAGTGAAAGGGAATCGACCGATTCTAATGGTAAGTTTGTTACCTCCTTAAAGCGAATTTCTCTTGCCTGCACCATCGGAAGTGTCTCCCTTGTCTCAAGGACTGGTACATTTGGCTCGTCGGAAGAGGAAGATTCAACGATTATTGGCGCTACACTTGGACCAGCTTCCTGAAAAGGACATAAAAGAAGATCCTGTGAATATGCTATGCGAAATTGAAGTATGATGGTGACAGAAATTTGCCATGCCTTTGTGGATCTCCCGGCCGATGCCTGTTGTGGGGTTGTAGTTGGCATACCCAAATCGGCCTGCATCAAGATCGGTTAAGTTTTCTGAGAATTAAGAATTTAAGGTAAGAGATCGTTTACCTCGATGATAGGAGCTGTTGGAGTCTCGGTTCCCACTTGGGACGTCGCCGATTGTTGCGGAGACTGCGGTGGGATGACTTGTGCAGCCTGGCAGAAGAATAGAATTGATGTCAGTGGAAGATTTGGAGAAATATATGAGATAAATAAGATTACCTGAACAGCTTCTACTAATAGTGATGCTGCAGCTGCCCCGACTTCAGCAGTGACTTGAGGATCGGCCATCTCGACAACCGGCAAAGATAAAGGAATTGGAGTCTCGGCTACTTGGTCGGCCGATCCGATGCGAGAAGTCTCGGCCGATACCACTGCCATCTGGCTGGCCGATCCAATACGGGGAATTTCAGCCGATGCTATTGCCGTTTGATCGGCCGATCCAATGCGAACTCGCACCCGACGGCTGGTTATCTTTGATGTTGGCCTTTTCGGTGCTCGCTTCGATCGGCCAGTGGAGATATCTTTGACAGTTGGAGCATGGAAGCCGATAAGTGGATACGGCGTGTATTGGTGATGACTATCAATCGGCCGGCCGCTTCAGCTCCGCATCGGAGGGATATGTCTTTCAGACTGAAGAGGTGAACATGAGTTAATAATAAGATGACAATGTAGAAAGAAATAGCATTGGAATCGGCTGAGAAAAAGGACATACCGCTGCATTTGGGTCAATATTCTCTGGGTCCAGAATGTTGCAGTAAGACGATGGAGATTTACAGAAAAGGTGTTGCTTCCATTCTGCCCACCATAATTTGAATTGCTGGGTGGCAAAAGAGGCAACTGACCAATTATTCAGGTCAATAGTACTGGAATCGGGTACTAGATCGCACAACCGACTGTAATCAAGACTTGAGGTCAGACCATCTCTGAATTTCGCCTGACCAGCGAAGTAGACCCGAATCGGCAGTTGGCCGAAACCCAGTTGCCTTGCCGCAGCCGATGGATTGTAGAATTCGTAGGTGGGAGAGTCCTTTCCTGAGAAGAAGTTGGCTGGCAGAATCCCCGGTTTGATCAAGACATCCATAAGCTCTCTGTCAAAAGTATGAGGGGAAAAGTCGTAGCATATGGGTAATTCGAAAATCGGCTCTACTGCCTGATATAGGTACCAGCTGATCGTTTCTTCACTAAGGCCATTGTAAAAACATCTGAAGTACTCAGCTGTGCGGGTAGCA
The DNA here is from genome assembly GCA_032594955.1 of Panicum miliaceum. Classification (NCBI taxonomy): domain Eukaryota; kingdom Viridiplantae; phylum Streptophyta; class Magnoliopsida; order Poales; family Poaceae; genus Panicum; species Panicum miliaceum. The sequence goes on along the minus strand of CM064066.1, from coordinate 23,561,703 downwards.
GTAAATTGGCAGCCGGGGAACGCCGATACCGCTTCTCCAAAAGATCTGCAGCGGCGACGGACTGATGGATTCTCCTCTGACTCGATATTGGGGAAGGTTTTTGTCTCTATCCGTTGCTGAGAAACCTTGCTCATGTGTAAATTGAGCCAGAGGGTGATGAACCACCAAGGACCACCAGGATTCCCGATCGCCTCCCCCTTCTACAGCTTGGTGCCGATTTGGTGCATCAGGTAATACACCGATCCCAGCAAATGTTTTCCAAGGGGGATAGCCGATCCTTGTGATAAAGCCTCTGCCAAAGCTTGAGTGTTTAAAGAGGGGCCAACTGCTCTGCCACAGAAGAAATGCTTTTCCAGCCACATCATCAAAAAGGCAGTATGCTCCCTCTGTGAAACTGTCCCGGTCTTCATGTTTTTGCTAATATATCCTTTCCACCCGCCAATTCCTTTGGTCTCCAGCCGATGTGATGGCTTGAACAGATAATTGGAAGGGGTATCGACGGAGGAGACATCGAGACCGGTCAACAGCAGAATATCGGCCAAGGTCGGGGTCATAGGTCCGTGTCCGAAAAGGAACGCATTAAGTGCATCGGACCAAAAATAAGAGGCTGCCATGATCAGAGGTTCGTTTCTTTCCATCTGTGACAAAGATAAGTCTATGCACTGGCCGATTTTTAGTTCTTCCCACTGAACCTTCCAAGATCCGGCTACCCTCTGGTACCATTCTCTCCACCCGGGTGTTTCATTTGGCCAGGATCTGAAAGTGCCTACCCAGTGATCTAAATCCATAGATGATTGCTTAAAAGGGATCCTATGGGTTTCTAAGCTGATCAGGTCCGTTGGATCGGGGTTTTCCATAGGGCCCAAACAGATGAGATCAGGGGATTCTAAGAGAGGAATAGTGATTCGGTGCCTAAGTGCCTAAAAAAGGGGAAAGGGGAAGAAACTGAGAGAGGGTCCGGAAAATACTGAAGCAGTAAAAAGGTGAAAAGGAGAAAATTTCGAGCATTTACCTCTGGGATGGAGGTAATCGTCGCCGATGAGACCGCTGGGGAAGCCGCCGATTGAGCCGCCTCCGCCGAAGGAGTTGCCGATGGAGCCTCTGTAGATGGAGCGGTCGCCGATGGTGACGCCATTGGGGGGTTGGAGCAGGCCGCGGATGAGATCGCCGGAAAGGGGGAAGCGCTTGGAGATCGAGAGAGCTTGGAGGAAGACGAACAGTGGTTCGATGGAAGAGAATGCTAGATTCGTGGGGAAGGATAGGCGGAGAAAGCCAGTACTTAAGAAAAATCAGGGAAGCGAGGGCAAAGATGGTATTTTTACCGTGCCGTCTACACGAGTTCCAGAGGAGCGGTCGTTTTGCGCGCTCGGTTCGAGGAAATTGCAATCATTGCGCCGCGGAACGGAAGGAGATTTTACTGCGCCCATTTCGGAGGAAAGGATTAAAGAAAGAGTTTCGAAATAAAAGTTATATTTTACTCCGAAACTGGGGGGCATGTGTTGACGCCAGATTTTGACACGTGTTGAATCGGCGTCAAGAGGAGAAGATTGGCTGATGCGGCAGATCTGAAGGCTACAATAAGGAATCGGCCGATTGAGGTAACAGGTGGAAATCGGCCGATTGGTGATACAGCCTGCGCCAACAGGATGGGACTATTTCGGAGGGTCCTGGTCAAAAGTGGTCAACAGGGCACGCTAAGTCGGTCAAGGAGCAATTGAAGGGAATCCTGATTGGATTAGGGAACGGCGGCGGAAGATTCTGCGGGAGTCCGTTTCCTTTTAAAGTTCTTATAGATATAGTAGTTTTCTTGTTGTTTAAATAAGGTTGTAACAAGTCGTGATCGACCAGGATTCCTAGTTTTAGGATATAAATAGGAGTCGTCAGGGTCTTGCAAGGGAGATCAACACATCAATCAACAACAATATTTCTACTTTTCCAGCAATTTACTTTCAAGTCGGCGACTTCGCCAATATTTTTCTTCCTTCACGAGTTCGTACTGATTGCCAGGGCTGCATCAACCTGATCTCCGGCCAATTGGTAGGTTTCGTTTATCGAGTAATATCCGAGCTTTAACTACGGGCGCATCGCTGTGGTTTCGTTTGGATTTATTCACCAGTTATCGATATTTACTAGAATTGCAAGTTTTACCTGTTGTTCTGGTATTATCACCAGTTATCCAGCTTGAAATCAGAGCAATTGGCTTCGTCATCGTTCTTCTTCGATTCATCATCTTACAGCCGATTAGATCTATTTCAAGTGTTGCCTCTGTAGTAATCGTTTAGATCGCTCTAGCAGTTTTCTTTGCAATTACTACACGATTATCGGTTGATCCATAGCCGATCATCTTTACAGCAAATCGGCCGATTCGCCGCCGACGCGTTCCTCAGGACAGATTGGAACTCCAGCTGATCGACGCGCCTAGAATTTAATACTTTATTTCCTTGTCAATCAACAGGTCAGATTAACTGGCACGCCGCGCGAACCGCACCAGGGCAATAACCCGAACAGGAGCTAAGCAGATTCTCCCGGGTCGTGTGTCCGACGCTGAAGACCATCGGCCGATTCCTATCCGGCCGATTTTAGCGCCAACAGTAGTCAAACGGATAGAACATGTCTATGGTTAGACTAGCATTCGGTATCCTTTTCTGGAATATGGGTGTGAGTACCCCTTCAATAATGTAGGCTGTGCATAGTACTAGTCGACAACCAGTACTCGGAGTGTTATTGAAGCTATGGGTGTAAGTACCCCTTCAGTAACTTTTGCCCGTGGTACTAGTCGGTAACCGATGCTTGGGGAGTTACCGGGATTTATGAGCAGTTGTCAAAGGCCCTATCATGTCCTGGCCCCGGCATGCAAATGGCCATGAAGGTGGTATTTTGATAAGGTTGTGAGCCGGATCATGAGGCTACTTGCTGAAGAACTGGCAGTTTGTGCACCGGCAAATGAGTGCTTCGACGTCTGCCAAAGCAGTCGGCCAGTAGAACCCAGATCTGAAAGCCTTTTCCGACTAGTGTGCGAGAAGCAGCATGGTTCCCGCACACGCCTTCGTGAATCTCCTGGAGTATCTCTCTACCTTCCTCCGTGCGAACACACTTCATGAGTATGCCTCATGCTGCTCCACGCTTGTATAAGTTGTCCCCAACTAGAACGTACCCTTTGCTGCGCCGTAGAATGCGTGTGGCCTCAACGCTTTTTGGGTCGACGCCGGGGGGTAATTTGTTCTTCTGGATGTAGTCGATAAACATCACCCGCCAGTCGACCTCGATCATCAAGACCTCTCGGTCGGGTTCCGTTGGACCCTGAGCGATGGTGCTTGGATCTGGTGTCTTGATGGATGGGTGATGCAACCAGTGAATGAATACTCCCGGTGGGACGTTAACTCGATCAGAGCCCAGTTTTGAGAGCACATCCGCTACCACATTGTTGTCGCAAATCACATGATGAATTTCCAGTCCCGAGAACTTGTTCTCGAGCTTGCATATTTCCGCAACGTACGCACTCTTTGTTGACTTGTTGGACCTTCATCAAGGAGTCCCACGACGTACGCTTGATGCCTAGAGAGACTGCCACGCGTAGCCCGTGCAATAGTGCCTCGTACTCGGCTTTGTTGTTGGAGACCTCAAATAGTATTTGGAACACATACTTGTGTTGTTCTCCTTTTGGACTAATGAAGAGTACTCCCGCGCCACCGCCTCCGAGCTTGAGTGAGTAGTCGAAGTACATGACCCAATGCTCTGGCTGGTTGGCTGGGGCTTCCACTTGGTTTTCTCGCAATTCCGCCATGAAATTGACTAGTGCCTGCGACTTGATGGCCGTCTGGGTCTTGAAGTCGAGGGTGAGAGCCCCCAGTTCCACTGCCCACTTGGAGATGCGCTCAGTGGCGTTCCGATTGTGGAGGATATCCGCTAATGGGAAATCAGTGACCACCGAGATGTTGTATGTGTCGAAGTAGTGGCAAAGCTTCCTGGAGGTGATGAGTATACTGTAGAGTAGTTTCTGAATTCTCGGGTAATGAACCTTGGATTTTGAAAGGACTTTGCTGATGAAGTAGACTGGCCGCTGCACGCCGAAGGCATGGCTTGCCTCTTGGCGTTCCACCATGATTGGCATTCTCACCTGGTTGTGGAGCCGTTAGGATGGGGGACGACTGCAAATGATGCTTGAGATCTTCCAGCGCCTGCTTCGCCTTCTCGGTCCACTAGAACTTGTCGTGGCACTTGAGCAATTTAAAGAAGGGTAATCCCCGTTCTCTAAGTCGCGAGAAAAATCTGTTCAGGGCCGCCATACAGCCTGTGAGCTTCTGGACATCCTTGATCGTCCGTGGAGCATCCATGTCTGTGATGGCGGTGATCTTCTCCGGGTTTGCTTCAATTCCTCGGTGACTAACGATGAAACTGAGTAGTTTTCATTGTGGCACGCCGATGACGCATTTGTTTGGGTTAAGCTTGCATCAAAACTTGCGTAAGCTGTTGAAGGTTTCCTCGAGATCAGGGATGAACTCGTCGTGGGCTCTGGTCTTGATGACCACGTCGTCCACGTAGGCTTCAACGTTGCGATGTAGCTGATCAGCAAGGCATAATTGGATGGCCTGCTGATAGGTGGCCCCTGCATTCTTCAACCCGAAGGACATGGTGGTGTAGGCATATGCTCCAACGGGGGTGATGAATGTTGTCTTGATCTGGTCTTCTTCCTTGAGAGCGATCTGGTGGTAACCCGAGTAGCCATCAAGGAAAGAGTGCAGGACGCAGCCAGCCGTAGAGTCGATGACTTGGTCGATGCGTGGGAGCGCGAAGGTACCCTTCGGGCAGTGTTTGTTGAGATCAGTGTAATCCACGCACATCCTCCATTCATTGTTGTTCTTTTTCAAGACTAGTATAGGGTTGGCTAACCACTCGGGGTGGTAGACTTCTTTAATGAAGCCAGCCGCGAGTAGTTTTGCTAGCTCCTTCTTGATGGCCTCCCTCTTGTCAGGAGTGAAGCGTCATAGTCGTTGCTTCTTTGGAGTGTCTTTGGGGTCGACTTTTAGGCAATACTCGATCAACTCCTTGGGCACCCCTGGCATATCCGCTGGTTTCCACGCGAATATGTCATGGTTAGCCCTAAGGAAGCTGACGAGCGCGCTTTCCTATTTGTCACTCAAGCCGCCTCCGATCAAAGCAGTCTTGGACGAGTCGCCTTCTTGCAGCTGGATGGCCTTGATGCCGACATCGCTAGGGTTGGGTTTTACCCTCGACTAGCTAGGCCTCTGGCTGGAGATCTCCATCTCTGAGTCAGTGAGCTTTTGCGAAAACTTGCGTAGAAGGTTCTGGCACGCGTGATGTCGCGGCGTACTTGACCGCCTCTTGGTCGTAGTCGTACGACTTCTTCAAGTCGCCGCAAAACGTGAGTACACCTATCTTGCCTGGCATCTTGAGTAGTAGGTAGACGTAGTGATGCACAGCCATGAATTTGGCCAATGCTGGTCTGCCAATGATGACGTGGTATGACGACTCGAAGTCAGCCACCTCGAACATTATGTACTCCATGCAGTAGTTTTCCTTCGTCCCAAAGGTGACTGGCAGGACCACTGAACCGAGTGGTGTAGCCATGTTTCCCGGGACGATGCCGTAGAACGGAGCTCTGCTAGGGGTGAGCATCTTGGAAATGTCCAGCCCCATCTTCTTCAAAGTACTCGCAAAGAGCAGGTTGAGGCCGCTCCCGTCGTCGATGAATACTCGGGTCAGCTGTGAGCCCACCACGACAGGATCTAGGACGAGCGGGAACTTTCCTAGCTCGGAGAAGCTGGTCCACTGATCATCCCTAGAAAAGGAGATCGGGACCTCGCTGTATCTCAAAGGCTTTGGTATGGCTGGCTCGACAGAGAGGATTTCGCGCAGGGTCAGCTTTTGCGCGCGCTTGAAGGGGAAGCCGACGTCTCCGCCGAAGATGACGTTGACGACTTTCTTCGGGTCTTGCAAGTCTTGAGCTCCCAACTTTTCACCCTCGTTGTCGTCCTCCTGATCCTTTCGCTTCCCATCTTGAGGAAGGGGTGACGCGTAGTTTGACTTTTGGAGGGTGACGCACTCGAAGAGCATATGCTGGGACCTCTGGTGCATCAGGCATTGTTTGTGCAGGACTTTTTCAAACTGAGCTTGATTGCTCCCCGGCTTCTTGCCCCGCGGATTGCGCTCAACAGCCGTGACTTCTTGGTCTGGCTTCGCTTTCGGGGATTCCCCGAGTTGTCCCGCTGGCCCTTGTCGAAGTGGTTGTTTTCGTTGCCTTGCTCGTCGTTGTTGTGCTTGGGGAAGCGATCGTTCTCCTCGTTCTTCTGGTCAGCCCACCATGCTATGATGTCGCACAGTTCCACGGCGGTAGTCGGGCGGTTGCGTCCGATGTTGTGGTACATGTGCTTCGAGAAGAGGCTGTTCTGGAAGCAGCGGATGACGTCCTCGTCGGTAATGTTGGTGATGGTGGCTCGCATTTCAAAGAAACACCGAGTGTAGGACCTCAGGGTCTCGTTCATCTCCTGCTTCACCTGGGACAAATCGTGACGAGTACCTGCTCAGATCATGGATCCTTGGAAGTTGTAGATGAAGGCCCGCTTGAGGTCCTCCAAAGAGTCGATGGATTTTAGTTTAAGGCTTTCAAGCCAAGTGAGGGGCGCTGATTCCAAGGCTACCGGGAATAGAGTGCCTTGGTGGAGTTGGATCCCCCTAAGACCTCGATGGCGACGGAGTAGTAGCGAATCCACTGGCGCGGGTCTTGCTTGCCATTGTTCTTGGGGATGCCGACTGGTTTGAAATCCTTGGGGTAGGATTTCTCGGTAATGTTGGAGGTGAAGGCGAGAAAGCCATCGTTATCGTCGTCATCGTCGTGGTATCTGTTGGGACGGTCCCTTCTCCTTGCCTTGATGATGCGTCACGCGTCATGGCCTTCATTGATCTTCTTCCTAAGATCAATCGTGGGAGCGTCCTGGAGGCTGGCCTCGGGTAGAGCTTCACCTTGAGGCCTTGCCTCGCGCCGGTTGCGAGGTGGGCGACTGGATTGTTGCACCTCTTGTTCGATGTTGCCACGCGCGGACTGCCAACCCTGGGGATTGCCATGGCCAACTGGATTGTCCTGGTTGCGCTGGCGATTGTCGTTCCTCCGATATCCGGGGCCAGCTCTAGGGGTGTGACTAGTCTGCGCAGTGTCACCATGGCGCTCAAATCTCGAGAGCATGTTTCGAGTTGAGGACACTGAGTGTTGCCCATCGAGTTGCACGAGCGCGCGTTGGGTTAGATACTGCAACCTTTGTATCTGGGGGTTGGGTGGTAGCTGTTGAGCTAGGAGCGCTGCTTCTGCAATGGCGCCAATTGGTGTGTGATACTCCCAATCTGCGGTTGCTGCGAAAGTGTTGTTAAGGTTCCATTGGTGCATTGGGTTGCGTGCATGGTTTTCCGCGTTCTGCCTGCGCTCGGCGCGCTTGGCGTTCTTCAACCGCCGAATCCTCCTGTGCTCCTCGTTCTCGTCCTGGGGGGTGTCCGTCGTACGCTCGTCGGCAGACATGTCCATGAGTAGTTCAGCGTCGTACTAGGACCCGGCTCGTCGTCGTCTGCAATGCAAAGGGAAGCCATGTTGATATGAGGTCAACCAGCCGGACCTCGGCAACCGCAATGTCCGACCCATCATCAACGATCGACACCGCGAACACGATGACGCCGAGCGGGAGCATCGTCGCCAATACGGCGAGGAGTATGGCCCACCCGGTGCTAACCGGGGAGGCCGGGCTCGCCATGGCAACACCGACCAGCGTCAACATAGACCTCAATAGGCTCCACTCAACCTCGACGATAACGCCACCGGGGATCTGGACAGATTCTCTGCCTTCTCTAACCAACTCCGTGGAGTCTCGTGGCCATCTACGTTCAAGCCAGTCGGTATCGACAAGTTCGACGGTGACTCCGACCCCAAGACGTGGCTGCGCACCTACAGCGTTACTCAACAACCCAGCGAAACCCTGCACGACTACACCAAGAGGTACTTCACCAACCGTAACATGATTTCGGATGTTGATCACAGGGACGTCATCCACTACTTCTACCAAGGGCTGCACAACATCGAGCTTTGGTGAAAGATGTTTGAGAGCAATCCCAAAGCCGTCTCCGAGATGATGGTCACCGTCAAGAAGCACGACGACATGGAGGATGCTGAGAAGGCGCACCGTCACAACAAGAACCGACGTCACTCCGACGACCGGCCCAAGAAGTGGCACGATGACTGTCAACGACCCGACGCTCGACCGCCTCGCCACAACTCCGGCAAGCACAACGACCGACCCAAGTCGTCCAAGCAGCAGGAGCGCAAGCGCGGCCCCGACAACACTGTCGTAGTCACGGATCGACCCAGACAGCGCACCTCCATCAACCAGGAGGAGCTGGATCGACTCCTCGACGGTAAGTGCCCTTGGCACAAGGACTCCAACCACACGGCGCGGGAGTGTCAAGCACTCCGCAACAGCGTGGCCCAGGATGTTCCCAAGCATCCCCGTTACGACGACCGTGACAGACCCAGCAGCTCCAAAACCTCCAGGGGTCGAGGACGCCGCAACGACTCACCCAGGAGAGATCGGGACAACCAAGGCGACAAGTCTCCAGCGGACTTCCAAGACGCGGATCGAGCGGTCAACTTCATCTTCGGTGGCTCCAGGGCCCCGAGGTGCCGACGTTGCTTCAAGCTTGATCAGCGCGAGGTCAACTCCCTGTTCCAGCATCCAATCGAACCTCTGCGTTGGTCCGAGGTCGCGATCACTTTCGATAGGCGCGATCACTGGATACACCTACCCAGCCCTGGCTCCTATCCACTCATGGTCAGCCCGGTGGTTAGCCAGGTGCGCCTCTCTGAGGTGCTCATCGATGGAGGCAGCGGCCTCAATATCATCTTCTCCAAGACACTGGAGAGCATGGGGTACGACATGACCTCCTTGGTTCCGACCTAGGAGGCCATCTATGGCATCATCCCCGGCTCGGGCTCGACTCCGGTCGGCCAGGTCACCCTCCTAGTCACCTTCGGCACTCGGGAGAACTACAGAACGGAGCACATCCACTTCGAGGTGGCCTCCTTCGAGACATCCTACCATGCCATCCTGGGAAGGCCCGCCCTCGCCAGGTTTATGGCCGTCCCACACCACACGTACCTTGTCCTCAAGATGCCTGCTCCCAACGGCGTGCTCTCCATCTTCGGCGACCTGCAGACTTCCCACTCTTGGGAGACCGAGAACATCAATATCTTGGAAGCACTTGAGAGGACCAAGAATGCCGTCATGATTGCCGAGTCGGCAAAGGAGATGCCTCTAGAGGACATCCCCATTCCGGCAAACGACTCGGCCATGGAGTCACAGCTGCAGCCCGGCTGCGCAACGAAGACCATTCTCCTCAAGGAGAACGACTCGGACAAGACCGCCCTCATCGGGGCGGACCTCGACAAAGCATAGGAAGACGCGCTCACCTCCTTCCTCCATGCCAATTGGGACATCTTCACATGGAAGCCCTCTGACATGCCTGGCGTTCCGAGGGAGGAGGCTGAGCACTCCTTGGATCTCGATGAGAAGCTGCGACCCATCAAGCAGCGACTCCGGCGCTTTGCTCAAGATCGGAAGGAGGCTATTAGGGTAGAAGTTACTCGGCTCCTAGCCGCAGGATTCATTCGTGAAGTCACACACCCTGATTGGCTGGCAAACCCAGTCCTTGTAAACAAGCAAAATGGTGAATGGAGAATGTGTGTTCACTATATGGATCTTAACCAGCATTGCCCTAAAGACCCTTTCCCTCTTCCTCGCATCGACCAAGTCGTTGACTCTACGGCCGGGTGCGTACTCCTCTCTTTTCTTGACTGTTACTCCGGGTACCATCAGATTGCCCTCAAGGAGTCGGATCAGGAAAAGACGTCGTCATCACGCCCTTCGGGGCATACTGCTACAACATCATGATGTTTGGTCTCAAAAACATGGGTGCTACGTATTAGAAGGCCATGCAGAGATGCCTCTAGGGGCAGATTGGCCGTAATATCGAAGCATATGTCGATGATGTTGTCATATAAAACAGGTCCTATGATCAGTTCTTAGCCGACCTAGTCGAAACATTTGAAAATCTCAGGAAATTCAAATGGAAGTTAAACCCACGCAAGTGTGTTTTCGGTGTCCCCTCAGGAAAGTTACTCGGCTTCATAGTCAGTAATCGAGGCATCGAAGCCAACCCCACCAAGGTCAATGCCATCATGAGAATGAAGCCCCCTCGGTGCAAGAAGGATGTGATAAAACTGACCGGGTGCATTGCGGTGCTGAGTCGATTCATCAGTTGACTCGGTGACAAGGGACTCCCCTTCTTCAAGTTGCTCCGTAAGGCGAACAAATCGTATGGAATGACAATGCCACTAGAGCTTTCAAGGAGCTCAAGGATTTCCTTACTAACCCACCAGTCCTCACAGCTCCAGAGCCCGATGAGAAGCTTCTCCTCTACATAGCCGCAACCACTCATGTGGTTAGTACCGTCCTGGTTGTCAAGCGAGACGAGCCAGGTCACGTCTACAAGGTGAAGCGACCCGTTTACTTTGTCAGCGAGGTACTCGGCGAGTCCAAGGTGCGCTACCCTCAAGTCTAGAAGCTCCTGTACGCAGTTCTCATCACGTCCACGAAGCTTCGGCATTACTTTCAAGCACACAGCGTCAGAGTCGTTTCCTCGTTTCCACTCAGCGACATCCTCCACAACCGCGATGCCAACGGCCGAGTCGTCAAATGGTCCATCGAGCTGGGCATGCTCAGCCTGCACTTCTCCCCTCAGTCCACGATCAAGTCTCAAGCCCTGGCTGACTTTGTGGCTGAGTGGACTGAGATACAGGATCCACCACCCGAGGAACGACCCGAGCATTGGACGATGTACTTCGACGGTACCCTCAACCTTGATGGAGCCGGCGCTGGAGTCCTACTCATCTCCCTAAAAGGCGAACAACTCAAGTACGTCCTCCAATTACTTTTCAAGGCCACTAACAACGCTGCTGAGTATGAAGCCCTCATTCACGGTCTCTGGATCACTACTTCGCTCGGCATCAAGCATCTCCTCGCCTATGGAGACTCCAAGGTTGTTATCCAACAAGTCAGCAAAGACTAGGACTGCACAAAGGAGAAGATGGATGCCTACTACAAGGAGATATGAAAATTGGAAGCCAGCTTCTACGGGTTGGAATTCCACCACGTCATCAGAGACTACAACGTCACGGCCGATGACCTCTTCAAGCTTGGCTCTAGCCGCGCTTTGGTCCCGGCCGGAGCCTTCGTCCAAGCCCTGAGACAACCCACAGTCCAGGTCGAGGAACCACCTCCCACCAAGCCAGACCTGGTGCCTGCTCAGGGCCAAGAGGTGTTGGTAATCGACTCCGACTGGCGCTCTCCCATCATCGACTTCCTCATCAACAACAAGTCCTCACCCGATAGAAAAGAACACGAGAAGCTCTCGCGATGAGCCACTAGCTACGTAGTCATCCGAACCGACTTGTTCAGGCACTCAGCCTCCTCAGGGACGTTGTCCATGTGCATCCCCCAAAGCGAAGGAGTGGCTCTACTTTAGGAACTCCACTCGGGCATCTGCGGTAACCACGCAGGCGCCTCAACCATAGTGGGAAAAGCGTTCAGATCCGGCTTCTACTGGCCTACTGCACTCGCTGACACACACGACATTGTAAAAAGGTGCTCAGGGTGCCAATTCTTTGCCAAGCAATAGCATGTTCCGGCTCAGGCTCTGCGAACGATTCCTTCTTCTTAGCCCTTCGCCTGCTGGGCCTCGACTCGGTCGGACCCCTCAAGACGGCGATAGGTGGCTATAATCACATATTTGTAGCCATCGACAAGTTCACCAAGTGGATTGAAGTCAAACCAGTCACGGCGACCACAACACTCAAGGCGGTTGAATTCATCCAGGAAATCTCCCATAGGTTCGGTGTGCCTAATAGGATCATCACTGACCTGGGTACATCGTTTACGGGAAGCGCATTCTGGGACCACTGCCTGGAGAACTGCATTGACGTCTACTATGCCTCCGTGGCTCACCCAAGGTGCAACGGCTAGGTCGAGTGTGCCAATGGCATGATCCTCCAGGGGCTCAAGGAGCGCATCTACGACCCACTTGAGAAGTTCGGTCCCAAGTGGATCCATGAACTACCACAAGTCGTTTGGGGCCTACGCACCCAGAAGAACCGGGCCACCGGCTACTCTCCCGCCTTCCTGGTCTATAGCTCGGAGGCCGTCCTCCTAAGTGACATAACCTTTGGGGCTCAACGCATCCAAAACTATGAGGTAGGCGAGGCGGAAATGACTCGGCACAATGACATCGACCTACTTGAAGAACACCGCGTCACAGCTGCCCTGCAGCACACACGTTACGAACAGCAGCTCAGATGCTATCACGACAGGAACGTGCAAGAGAGGGATTTCAACATAGGCGACATGGTCCTACGGCGAATCCAGTTTACTACTGGCGCACACAAGTTATCTTCCCCATGGGAAGGGCCCTTCATCGTCAGCGCAGTCATTGCCCCTAGCACCTATCGACTACAAAGAGAAGATGGCACGGATGTGGGCAACCCATGGAGCATCAAGCAAAAATTGGCACCCTGGGCACCTTTTCACGATGTTGTGGGCGTCAGCGAGTGCCATAGGCCAGTTAAAACCAGACCTGAATGCTTTGCCCACCATGGTAGAGGCGCCTGCGTGGTTGTCACAGATGCCCGAGCAGATGTCGTGCAGTAGAGCGACTCCTTCACTCTGAGCGATGCACTTGGACAGCGTCCCTGAGGAGGCCGAGTGCTTGAACAAGTCGGTGCCGATGACCACGTAGCTGGCAGCCCGTCGCGAGAGATTCTCATGTTCTTTTCTGTCGGGGGAGGACTTGTTATTTACGAGGAAGTCGATGATAGGAGAGCGCTAGTCGGAGTCGATCACCAACACTTCTTAGCCCTGAGCAGTAACCAAGTCTGGCTTGGTGGGGGGGGGGGGTTCTTCGACCTCGACCATGGGTCATCTCAAGGCTTGGACAAAGACTCCGGTTGGGACAAGGTCACGACTGGAGCCGAGCTTGGAGAGGACGTCAGCCGTGACGTTGTAGTCTCTAATGACGTGGTGGAACTCCAACCCGTGGAAGTTGGCTTCCAATTTTCGTATCTCCTTGCAGTAAGCGTCCATCTTCTCCTTTGTGCAGTCTCAATCTTTGTTGACTTGTTGGATAAAGACTTTGGAGTCTCTGTAGGCAAGGAGGCGCTTGATGCCGAGCGAAGCAGCGATCCGGAGACCGTGGATAAGGGTTTCATACTCAGCAGCGTTGTTAGTTGCCTTGAAAAGTAGTTGGAGGACGTACTTGAGTTGTTCGCCTTTTGGGAAGATGAGTAGAACTCCTGCGCCGGCTCCATCGAGATTAAGGGCGCCGTCGAAGTACATCTTCTAGTGTTCAGGTCGTTCCTCGGGTAGTGGGTCTTGTATCTCTGTCCACTCGGCCATGAAGTCAGGTAGAGCTTGAGACTTGATCGTGGACTGAGGGGAGAACTGCAGGCTGAGTGCACCCAGCTCGACGGACCACTTAACGACTCGGTCGTTTGCGTCACAGTTGTGGAGGATGTTGCCGAGGGGGAATGAGGAAACTACTCTGATGGTGTGTGCTTGGAAATAATGCCTCAGCTTCCTGGACGTGATGAGGATCGCATACAGGAGTTTTTGGACCTGAGGGTAGCGCACCTTGGACTCGCCGAGTACCTCGCTGACTGTTGGCGCTAAAATCGTCCGGATAGGAATCGGCTGATGGGTCTTCAGCGTCGGACACACGACCCGGGAGAATCTGCTTAGCTCCTGTTCGGGTTATCGCCCTGGTGCAGTTCGCGCAGCGTGCCAGTCAATCTGACCTGTTGATTGACAAGGAAATAGAGTATTAAATTCCAGGCGCGTCGATCGGCTGGGGTTCCGATCTATCCTGAGGAGCGCGTCGGCGGCGAATCGGCCGATTTGCTGTAGAGATGATCGGCTATGGATCAGTCGATGATCGTATAGTAATCGTAAAGAAAACTGCTGGAGCGATCTAGACGACTACTGCAAGGACAACACTTGAAATAGATCTAATCGGCTGTGAGATGATAAATCGAAGAAGAACAATGACGAAGCCGATTACCCTGATCTCAAGCTGGATAACTGGTGATAATACTAGAACAACAGGTAAAACTTGCAATTCTAGTAAATATCGATAACTGGTGAATAAATCCAAACGAAACCACAGCGATGCGCCCGTAGTTAAAGCTCGGATATTACTCGGTAAGCGGAACCTACCAATTGGCCGGAGATCAAGTTGATGCAGCCCTGCCAATCCGTACGAACTCGTGGAAAAAGAAAATATTGGCGAAGTCGCCGACTTGAAAGTAAATTGCTGGAAAAGTAGAAGTGTTGTTGTTGATTGATGTATTGATTGATTGATGTCTTTGCAAGACCCTGACGACTCCTATTTATACCCTAAAGCTAGGACTCCTGGTCGATCACGACTTGTTACAACCTTATTTAAAAAACAGGAAAAGTACTATATCTATAAGAACTTTTAAAGGAAACGGACTCCCGCAGAATCTTCCGCCGCCGTTCCCTAATCCAATCAGGACTCCCTTCAATTGCTCCTTGATCGACTTGGCGTGCCCTGTTGACCAGCTTTTGACCAGGATCTTCTGAAATAATCCCATCCTGTTGGCATAGGCTGCGCCACCAATCGACCGATTTCCAATTGTTACTTCAATCAGCCGATTCCTTTCTGTAGCTTTCAGATCTGCCGCATCGGCCAATCTTCTCCTCCTGACGCCGATTCAACACGTGTCAAAATCTGGCGTCAACACATGCCCCCCAGTTTCGGAGTAAAATATAACTTTTCCTTCGAAACTCTTTTCTTTAATCCTCTCCTCCGAAATGGGCACAGTAAAAATCTCCTTCTGTTCCGCGGCACAATGATTGCAATCTCCTCGAATCGGGCGCGCGAAACGACCGCTCCCCTGGAACTCGTGTAGACGGCGCGGTAAAAATACCATCTTTGCCCTTGATCACCTGATCTCTCTTAAGTTCTGGCTTTCTCCGCCTCTCCTTCTCCACGAATCCAGCATTTTCTCCGTCGCATTACTGTTCGTCTTCCTCCAAGCTCCTTCGATTTCCAAGTGCTCCCCTTTTCCGGCGATCTCATCTGCGGCCTACTCCGACCCCCAATGGCGTCTCCATCGGTGACCACCCCATCTACAGAGGCTCCATCGGCTGCTCCTTTGGCGGCGGCGGCCCAATCGGCGGCTTCCCCAGCGGCGTCATCAGCGACGATAGTTTCCATCCCAGAGGTAAATGCTCGAAATTTTCCTCTTTTTGCCATTCTACTGCTTCAGTATTTTCCGGACCCTTTCTTAGCTTCTTCCCTTTTTCCCTTTTTTAGGCACTTAGGCACAGAATCACCATTCCTCTCTCAGAATCCCCTGACCTTATCTGTCTGGGCCCTATGGGAAGCCCTGATCCAACGGATCTGATCAGTTTAGAAACTCATAGGATCCCCTTTAAGCAGTCAGCCATGGATTTAGATCATTGGGTGGGCACTTTCAGATCCTGGCCGAATGAGACACCCGGGTGGAGAGAGTGGTACCAGAGGGTAGCCGGGTCTTGGAAGGTTCAATGGGAAGAACTCAAAATCGGCCAATGCATAGACTTATCCCTGTCTCAGATGGAAAGGAACGAACCTTTGGTTATGGCAGCCTCTTACTTCTGGTCCGATGCACTTAACGCATTCCTTTTTGGACACGGACCCATGACCCCGACCTTGGCCGATGTCCTGCTGCTGACCGGCCTAGATGTTTCCTCCGCCGATACCCCCTTCAATTATCTGTTCAAGCCATCTCATCAGCTGGAGACCAAAGGAATCGGCGGGTGGAAAGGATACATCAGTAAAAACATGAAGACAGGGACAGTCTCACAGAGGGAGCACACTGCCTTCTTGATGATGTGGCTGGAGAAACACTTCTTTTGTGGCAGAGCGGTCGGCCCCTCTTCCAACACTCAAGCTTTGGCAGAGTCTCTTGCACAAGGATCGGCCATCCCCCTCGGCAAACATTTGCTGGGATCGGCATACCATCTGATGCACCAAATCGGCGTTAAGCTGTCGAAAGGAGAGCCGTTAGGGAATCCAGGCGGTCCTTGGTGGTTCATCACCCTCTGGCTCAATCTACACATGATCAAGGTCTCTCAGCAGTGGATAGAGACAAAGACCTTTCCCAACATCGAGTCAGAGGAGAATCCATCGGTCCATCGCCGCTGCAGATCTTTTGGAGAAGCGGTATCGGCCTTTCCTGGCTGCCAATTCACTGCTACCCGGGTAGCTGAATATTTCAGATGTTTCTATAATGGACTTAGTGAGGAGATGATCATCTGGCATCCATATCAGACCGCAGAGCCGATTTTTGAATTGCCTGTATGCTTCGATTTCTCCACCCATACATTTGACAGAGAATTAATGGACGTCTTGATCAAGCCGGGAATTCTGCCGGCCAACTTCTTCTCAGGAAAGGACTCACCCACCTATGAGTTCTACTGCCCGTCGGCTGCAGCAAGGCAACTGGGTTTTGGCCAACTCCCGATTCGAGTCTATTTCGCCGGCCAAGCAAAATTCAGAGACGGACTAACTTCAAGTCTTGACTACAGCCGATTGTGCGATTTAGTACCCGACTCCAGCACCATTGAGTTGAACGGCTGGTCAGTTGCCTCTTTCGCCACCCAACAGTATAAATTATGGTGGGCAGAATGGAAGCAACATCTTTTCTGTAAATCTCCATCAACTTACTGCAACATTCTGGACCCAGAGAACATCGACCCAAATGCAGCGGTATGTCCTTTTCTCCTTAGCCGATTTCAATGTTGCATTATCATCTCGTTGTTAACTTATGTTTACCCCTTCAGTCTGAAAGCCATGTTCCCCCGATGCGAAGCCGAAGCGGCCGGCCGATTGATAGCCATCACCAATACACACCGTACCCACTCATCGGCTTCCATGCTCCATCTATCAGAGATATCTCCACCGGCCGATCAAGACGAGCGCCCAAAAGACCAACATCAAAGATAACCAGCCGTCGGGTGCGAGCTCGCATTGGATCGGCCGGTCAGGCGACAATAGCATCGGCTGAAATCTCCCGCATCGGATCGGCTAGCCAGATGGCAGCAGTATCGGCCGAGACTCCCCGTGTTGGATCGGCCGATCAAGTGAAGGTGATACTCGCCGAGGCCTCAGGTCCTTTACCCCTACCAGTTGTCGAGACGGCCGATCCCCAAGTCACCGCCGAAGCCGGGGCCGCTGCAGCATCATTAGTAGAAGCTGTCCAGGTAACCTTATTTATCTCATATATTCCCAAAATCTTCTACTGACATCAATTCCATTCCTTTGCCAGGCTGCACAAGCTGTCCCACCGCAGTCCCCACAACTATCGGCCACGTCTCAAGTGGGGACTGAGATTACAGCAGCTCCTGTTGCCGAGGTACACGATCTCTTACCCTGCATCCTTAATATTTAGAAAACTTAACCAATTTTGATGCAGGTCGACTTGGGTACGCCGATTATAACTCCACAGCAGGAATCGGCCGAGAAACCCACAGAGGTATGGCAAATTTCCATTACCATCTCATTTCATTTTCCCATAGTATTTTCACGGGAATTTATATCTTTCTCAGGAAGCTGGCCCAAGCGGAGCACTGATAACGATCGAATCTTCTTCTTCCGGCGAACCAAGTGCACCAGTCCCTGAAACAAGGGAAACACTTCCACCGGCACAGGCAAGAGAAATTCGTTTCAAAGAGGTAACAATCTTACCATAAGAATCAGCCGATCTCCTTTCACCGCTTGCTTACCCTTCACTTTGTTCCCTTACAGGAGCAAGATACCCCCAACAATAGCATCTTTTCCTTTGCTGTCTCCTTGGCCGATGAAGAAGAAATCGCCTCACACGCAAATCCATCGAGCTCTACCTCCGACGATGTCCGCTCTAAGCTCGAAAGCATTCGTACTCTCCTCCAAGGTGACATCGGCCGATTGGTGGAAGATGCATCGCCGATCCGACAACTTTTCAATGAGGTCAAAGATCACATCCCGGATGAAGTGTCGGAAGACTTGGGGTATGCTGCCTATATAGAGGGCATGCAGATTCCGGTTTCCAGGGCACTGCAACGTATGGCCGATCGTGCTCAGATGGCAAAAACTTAGGAGGAGGTCGACTCATACAAGCACCGGGCTCAGGAAGTACACCACAGAATCAACTTCCTCGAGAACTGCCGTCCGGACATCGTCGGCGCAATATATCGGCTGAAAAGGAGGAGAGCAGAACTAGCCAAGGAGATGGAACAGATAACCAAAGAGATAGCTGCTGAAGAGAAGAAGCTCCAAGAACTCCCAACCATGATCAGCGAGCTGAAGCAAGAAAGACAAAATCTGGCCTGTGAAACAATAAGGCTCCGTCGCCGCATGTCAGAAGTTCCAGGATCGGCCGAAAATGATCAGAGAATAGTAGAATCGGCCGATCAAATTAGACGACGAGCGATTGTAGCCATAGATGCTTTCCTTGGGCTGTAAAAAATATGTTAAACATTATTGCTCCTTTAATGCCACTGCGCCGATTTGGTTTTGAACTGCTTTTTCAGTCTGCCTCGCATTTATGTACGCATTTATGCCAATAGGACGTGTTTCACCATCCATCTACCTCCTCTTCATTTATACGCAGACCGTTCACCATCTCTAGAGGCACACGCATCACTTATCTCTTCTTCTTCTTTTACTGTCCCAACTGAACGGCAAGATGTCTTGTTCGTCCTCTTCATCCTCCTCCTCTGTCAACCAGGTATGAACTCCCCCCCTACCTTTTTCTTAAGCATTTCAAATCGCTCCAATACTGGGTAACTCCTTTTATCTCTGTTTAGCCAAACCGTCTCAGCCCTGATCTAGAACGAGCGATAGAAATCATGCATTCAGAAGAGCCATTATCACAGGCAGACATAAATCTGATAAGGACTCATGCTGAGGAACTCAGAGATCATGTCCCTGCCGCTGTCCAGGAATATTCGGACCTCATAAGTGCTCATTTTTTGGCCCGCAAACGACTATCTTCCAACAAAAATTCTTCACTTCCTTGTAAAGCTACAACTGAAGTCGCCATGGAAGATCTGGAAGAGGAGAAGACCCGCCTGCTGAAAGAACTCTGCAACCAAGCTGAAACTGGAGCCACTGCAGAGGACTTGAAAGAGAAAAGGCTCACCCTCATGATAAAACTAGGTCGCATCGAGAGAGAAATCCAGCGTAGGCGTAATCAGTAGACACACCAGCATTTTTATTCTAAGGGCGATTTCTACCATGTCGGCCATGTAATCTGTAATTTCCATTCAATAATGAATCCCAATATTTCTTTCACCAGATGTGTAGCCAGAAAACCGATGAGAAATCGGTCATGTTACCTTGACATATTTGCTGTAAGTTATGCGTCTACCCAAATGCTTGGATAGTACCTCTTCAGATATCGTCCATTTAAAGCTCTTGGGAATTCCTCTCCTTCGACTGTCTCCAGAATATATGCATTCCCAGGGTCACATCGGCCGATTCTATACGGCCCTTCCAAAGTGGGTGACCATTTACCGAATTTGGAATCTTTAGACCCTATCGGCAGCACCAACTTCCATACCAAATCCCCTTGAGAGAACTGCTTAACCTTGACCTTTTTGTCATACCATCTGGCCACCCTTTTCTTGTTTTCTTCTATACTAATTAGGGCTCTTAACCGTAAACCCGCCGAATCGTCAAGTTCGTCTTTCATGAAAAAGGAATAGTCATCGGCCGTTAACTGATCCTGTAACGATATACGTCTTGACCCTGTCCTTATCTCCCATGGCAAGACCGCTTCATGACCATAAACCAAATGATAAGGGGATATTTTAGTGGCCCCATGACAAGCCATCCTGTACGCCCATAAAGATTCAGCCAAAGACATATGCCACTTCTTGGGTTGCTCTTCTATCCTTGATTAGCTTGATTATCCCCTTGTTAGACGACTCTGCTTGGCCATTCGCTTGAGCATAGTATGGAGAAGAATTTAATAATTTAATCCCCATATCGGCGGCGAACTCTCCGAATTCTCCAGAAGTGAACATTGTCCCTTGATCAGTTGTGATGGTTTGAGGAATACCAAATCGATATATAATATGACTTTTAACAAATTCAATCATATCGGCCGATGTCACGTTCCTTAAAGGAACTGCCTCCACCCACTTAGTAAAATAATCTGTAGCCACCAATATGAACTTATGCCCTTTGCTAGATGGAGGATGAATCTGTCCGATGAGATCTATTCCCCAACCCCTAAACGGCCACGACTTAATTATCGGATTCATAGCCGATGCTGGTGCGCGCTGCACATTGCCAAACCTCTGACAGTCTTGGCATCCTTTGTAGTACCTGAAACAATCTTCAAGAATGGTCGGCCAATAATATCCATTGTTCCTGATCATCCATTTCATTTTATGAGCCGATTGATGAGCTCCACACACGCCTTCATGGATTTCTCCCATCAGAACCTTTGCCTCTTCTGTTCCCAGGCATTTGAGAAGAACTCCATCAATCGTCCGATAAAATAAATCATCTTCAAGCAACACATACTTTGTAGCCTGAAAACGTGTTCGCCGATTCACCTTTTGGGATGGATTTCTCAGGTAATCGGCGATATCCTTTCGCCAGTCGTCGGCCGCAAGCTCTAGCGACATCGCTCCCCGAAACGGCCGATATCCAGAAGCATGTTGGGCCAGTCTGTTGGCTTCTTCATTATAATTCCTGGGGATATGCTCAATTATCGCAGATTTGAATTCCTTCAAAAGTTGAAGACACTCCTCATAATAGATCCTCAAGATGTCATCCTTGCACTCAGATCGTCCCGTTAACTGATCCACAATGAGCATGGAGTCCCCAAAGATTTTGACTGCATCAGCTCTGACTTCCCTTAATAATTGGATGCCTTTCAGAACAGCTCGATATTCCACCCGGTTATTAGTTGCAGAGGCTTCTATCGGCAGAGAGAAATCATAAGTTGCCCCCCGAGGTGACACAAGAACGATGCCGATTCCTGATCCGACCCCACATGAAGAACCATCAAAATATAGAGTCCATGGAACTGGTTCAACGGTGGCAATTTCTGGTCCGCAATACTGAACTACGAAATCGGCCATCACTTGACCCTTGATGGCTTTGGCCAATTCATACCTTAAATTGAATTCTGACAGAGCCAGGATCCATTTCCCAATCCGCCCTTTCAAAATCGGCAATGATAGCATATACTTCACCACATCATCCTTGCACCCGACTGTGCATTCTGCCGACAGCAAATAGTGCCTGAGCTTAGTACATGAAAAGTACAAGCACAGGCATAGTCGCTCCACCGAGGAATATCTTGTTTCGGCGTCTAAAAGTCTTCTGCTGACGTAGTATACCACTCGTTCTTTCCCTTCAAACTCCTGTACCAACGCCGATCCAATAGCCTGTTTATCAGCCGATAAATATAACTTGAACGGCTTACCAGGCTGTGGTGGAACTAATACCGGAGGTGAAACCAGATACTGCTTGATATTCTCCAGTGCCTTGCGCTGTCCTTCTCCCCATATGAATTCCTGGTCGGGCTTTAATTTCAACAGAGGGGTGAAAGCCTGAATACGTCCTGACAGATTGGATATGAATCTTCGGATGAAGTTGACTTTTCCGATGAGGGACTGTAGCTCAGTTTTATTCTGTGGGGCCACCACTTTGTTGATGGCGTCTATGGTCTTGCGGTTGACTTCTATCCCGCGCTCATGGACCATAAATCCTAAGAATTGCCCGGCCGACACGCCAAATGCACACTTGTTTGGGTTCATCTTCAGCCCATGTTTCCTTCTGCACTCCAGCACTTCCTGTAAATCGGCCAGATGATCTTGGTGACCTTTTGACTTGACCACGACGTCATCTATATAAATTTCCACCGAAGAACCAATGAGCTTGTGGAAGATGTAGTTCATGGCCCGTTGGTATGTAGCGCCGGCGTTCTTCAAGCCAAAAGTCATAACCACCCATACAAATAAACCAAGATGGCCTGGGCACCTAAAAGCCGTTTTCGAAATATCTTCCTCGGCCATTAATATCTGATTGTATCCGGCATTCCCATCCATGAAGCTTATGACTTTGTGGCCTGCGGCGGCATCCACCAAGATATCGGCCGTTGGCATCGGATATCCATCCATCGGCGTAGCCTGATTTAAGTTCCTGAAATCGATGCACACACGCAATCTTCCATTCTTTTTGTATACAGGCACAATGTTAGAAATCCATTCGGCGTAGCGGCACTGCCGAATAAATCCTGCCTCAATCAACTTTGTAATCTCGGCCTTTATGTCAGGCAGAATCTTGGGGTTACACCGTCGTGCAGGTTGCTGATATGGCCGATATCCTGATTTTATAGGTAACCGGTGTTCAACAATAGACCGGTCCAGTCCTGGCATCTCATGGTATTCCCAAGCAAAGCAATCCTTGAACTCTTTTAATAAACTTATCAATTTACATTTGTACTCAGAATCCAAATTGGCACTAATGTACGTCGGCCTTGATTTGCTGCTATCTCCCAAATCTACCATCTCTAATAAATCGGCCGACGTAAACCCATGCCCAAGCTTCCCATCTTCTCGGACGAGCTGATCCATTTATTCTGAATCTTCAGAGCCGACTGCTTGGATCGGCTGTACACCGAAATCGGACACTTTCAGGAAGTCAGTATCCCAAGTCCTGCCAGATATACACTTGACGTGCTCGCAGCTCCACTGTTGCGTGTCGGCCGCTGCAACGCTGTAGACTGAATCGGCAGCGACTATCTCCGTACTGTCGCCGACCCATTGCACAAGGCATTGATGCATAGTGGATGGGACACAGCAGTTCGCGTGTATCCAATCGCGACCAAGTAGCATATTATAGGACCCCTTGCCATTAATAACGAAGAAAGTAGTAGGGAGGGTCTTACTGCCGATGGTGAGGTCGACGCAGAGCGCTCCGCGGGCGGGTGACACGTTGCCTTCGAAATCCTTTAGCATCATGTCCGTCTTGGTGAGGTCATTATCGCCCTTGCCCAGCTTGCGGAACATGGCGTATGGCATGATGTTAACTGCCGCGCCTCCATCTACCAGTAATCTGGTGACGGGTCTCCCGTTGACATAGCCCTTGAGAAAAAGCGCTTTGAGATGCTGCCGTTTTTCTTCTTCTGGTTTCTCAAACGTAGCCGTCATCGGCTCTAATACCAGTTGTGCCATTTGTTCTTCTTCTGTTCTTGTTACTTTATCTCTATCGTTGGGTGCCATGAACTCCATCGGCAGTATGAATACCATATCAATTTCGGCTGCCGATTCTTGGTTGTTCGTTTCCTGATCGTTTTTCTTTGGGCGCCAAACTCGAGATTTAACATTCCTTCTCTCTGGCACATGTCTTTGTTCTTCTTCTTGATGCTCCCACTGGCATAGGCGTTGGATCCTTCGCTTTTGGGATCTGGATAGGCCATCGGGACACCACCTAGGATTCACCGGTTTAGCCGATGATCTGGCGTGTTCCCAATCTGGTTCCCTCCCTAGGGGATCTTCGTCTGATACCCTATCATCGGCCATCTCTTCCAGCCGATCGTGTGCGCTGATTCTGCCCCCAGTCCATCTCGCTGGCCGATCTTGCTTTTTGTCCTGCTGTACTGGTCAACTCTGCCCCCCAGCCGATCATGCACTGAAACGCGCCGTTCTTCACGCCGATTTCTGTTGATCGGCTCTGATCCTCTATCCCTAGAGTGTGGCCTCGGGCGATCGTTGCGGCTCAATCCGTTACACTCTGGACAGTTGTCGGCAGATGGCAATCTGATATCGTTCTCCCAGCAGTGGACGAAGAACGGACATTGCTAGTGATCTTCATGCCGGCGTATCGTCTCTTCCTGGTATCTTGCCTGTTCTTGCTGCTGCCGATATTTACTGAGTAAAAATTGGGAGGTGACGGGTTTGCGTGGTCGTTCTGGCCCTCGCCTGTTCTTTCTGATATCTTCCGTCGTGATCTGCCTCCTGGGGTCGACAGCGCCGCCTCTTCTCGCCGATTCTGACGTCAGCACCTTGGTTTGACTTGAGTTTCCTCCAGCGTTAACCGTGTTGGCCGGGAAGGGATGCTGATCTATCTTCATCGGCTTTGCCGATTTGGTTGGAGTTTCAAATTTAAGCCGCCCCTGTTCAATGGCCGATTGTATCTGCTGGCGGAAGATTTTACATTCATTTGTGTCATGAGAAGTAGCGTTGTGCCACTTGCAGTATTTCATCTTCTTGAGTTGATCGGCCGTGGGGATGCTGTGATGTTGAGACAGCTTAATTTGCCCTTCCTGAAGCAGTAGATCAAAAATTTTATCGGCCTTTGACGTGTCAAAGCCGAATGTCTCTGGCTCCTTCTTGCCAAAGGGGCAAGATATTGGTTTTTTCCCTTTTACCCATTCTGCCAGGCCAATTTCTTCCTCCGCATCGGATTCAGAACCCTCCAAGTATGCCACCTTCTTTTGGAAGTTCCTCCGCTGTTCGAACGGTCGGACCTCTAGCCCTGACAATCGGTGGACGATTTGGCTCAGGCTTTCAAACTCTTGGGCGGCATATCTCTCTTTGATTTGTGGCAAGAGGCCTTGGAAAGCGATATCGGCCAACTGTGCATCGGTCAGAGCCAGACTGTAGCATTTGTTCCTAATTTCTCTGAACCTCTGTATATACCCTGTCACTGGTTCATCGCTCCTCTGCCTGAGGCTGGTCAAATCCGAGATCTTCATCTCGTGGACTCCTGCATAGAAGTACTTGTGGAATTGTTTCTCCAGATCGGCCCACGTGACGATAGAATTTGGCGGTAAAGTGGTGAACCACTGGAAGGCCGATCCGGACAGAGATGATGAAAATAAACGCACCCTCAGAGCATCTTGCGTGGCAGCTTCTCCGCACTGGATGATGAATCGGTTGATATGCTCCACACTGGATGTGCCGTCCGTCCCTGAGAACTTGGTGAAATCAGAAACTTTGTAGCGGTGTGGGAACGGCAGCGAGTCATAGGCCGATGGATACGGCGTCTTGTAAGTAAAAGTTTGAACTTTCGGCTTCAGTCCAAACTGATCCTGGATTACTTCTGCTATTCTTGCCGTCCAGTCCACCTACTGCTGATGAGCAGTTGTTCGCGGCGCGGGCATATGCTGAAGGGCTGGTATGGCCGGGTGATGAGTCGGCGAATTTTGCCGAGCGGCCGATAGTTGATGGCGAAACGAGTCCGCACCCCCTTCGTACGCCACTGCTGGCGCCGTGCCTCTGAATGCTTCCGCAGTGTTTGCCCCCCTGCCGATTTCTGTAAAAATCGGGTGATACTGGGAAACCGTCGGCCGGGCGGCCGGTTGGTATGGCACCTGAACCGAATAAGTGCCATGCCCGTTCGCTGGCTCGGGAAAATACGCTGTGGCTGACGTCCCCCAAGGCACTGAGCTTGTAGGTAGCGTTTGCACGGAAGCCATCTGAACGGGTTGAAGCGGCGCTAGCGACGGGAGACATGGTGCACCGCTGTATCTTGGAGACGCCGGAGGTGGTGGAGAGCTGTACCCCTCACGTTGCGTCAATATCGGCTGAGGAGCCGATTGGGATTTGTATGGTAGGCTTCTGGCTGGCAGAGTAGTTGGGGGGGCATATGCCGGTCCCTGATAGCCTTGAACGGTTCCGCTGGCCAGAGAGTTGACGACGGCGTTATACACCGTGTTGCTCATCACCGAGGATTATTCGATGAATGCTTGATACACGGACTGTTGAATCATCTCTGACATCTTGCCCAAGTCCTCAGCAATGGTGATGTGGCGAGGCGCTAGGATAGGAGCCTTCTTGACTGCCTCCCCGCTTCTAGTACGACTGAACGACTGGAGGTACATCTTCTTGTAGTCTTCTAGATGTTTGGCCAGTTCTTCCCTCTGGTCGTCCTTGAGATCAGCTTCTGTGACCTCAATGACGTTGCTGTCGGAGATTTCTGCGTTCTTCGACATATCAGATCTTGGATGGTCCCACCAGGCGTGCCAAAAGTGTGTTGGCGCTAAAATTGTCCGGATAGGAATCGGCCGATGGGTCTTCAGCGTCGGACACACGACCCGGGAGAATCTACTTAGCTCCTGTTCGGGTTATCGCCCTGGTGCAGTTCGCGCGGCGTGCCTATCAATCTGACCTGTTGATTGACAAGGAAATAGAGTATTAAATTCCAGGCGCGTCGATCGGCTGGGGTTCCGATCTATCCTGAGGAGCGCGTCGGCGGCGAATCGGCCGATTTGCTGTAGAGATGATCGGCTATGGATCAGCCGATGATCGTATAGTAATCGTAAAGAAAACTGCTGGAGCGATCTAGACGACTACTGCAAGGACAACACTTGAAATAGATCTAATCGGCTGTGAGATGATAAATCGAAGAAGAACAATGACGAAGCCGATTACCCTGATCTCAAGCTGGATAACTGGTGATAATACTAGAACAACAGGTAAAACTTGCAATTCTAGTAAATATCGATAACTGGTGAATAAATCCAAACAAAACCACAGCGATGCACCCGTAGTTAAAGCTCGGATATTACTCGGTAAGCGGAACCTACCAATTGGCCGGAGATCAAGTTGATGCAGCCCTGCCAATCCGTACGAACTCGTGGAAAAAGAAAATATTGGCGAAGTCGCCGACTTGAAAGTAAATTGCTGGAAAAGTAGAAGTGTTGTTGTTGATTGATGTATTGATTGATTGATGTCTTTGCAAGACCCTGACGACTCCTATTTATACCCTAAAGCTAGGACTCCTGGTCGATCACGACTTGTTACAACCTTATTTAAAAAACAGGAAAAGTACTATATCTATAAGAACTTTTAAAGGAAACGGACTCCCGCAGAATCTTCCGCCGCCGTTCCCTAATCCAATCAGGACTCCCTTCAATTGCTCCTTGACCGACTTGGCGTGCCCTGTTGACCAGCTTTTGACCAGGATCTTCTGGAATAATCCCATCCTGTTGGCATAGGCTGCGCCACCAATCGGCCGATTTCCAATTGTTACTTCAATCGGCCGATTCCTTTTTGTAGCTTTCAGATCTGCCGCATCGGCCAATCTTCTCCTCCTGACGCCGATTCAACACGTGTCAAAATTTGGCGTTAACACTGACGAAGTAAATGGGTCGCTGCACCTTGTAAACATGACCTGGCTCGTCTCGCTCAACGACCAAGATGGTACTCACCATATGAGTGGTTGCCGCTATGTAGAGGAGGAGCTCCTCATCGGGCTCTGGATCCGTGAGGACCGGTGGGTTGGTGAGAAATTCCTTGAGCTCTTGGAAGGCTCTGGTAGCGTCGTCGTTCCATACGAACTTTTCTGCCTTGAGAAGCAGCTTGAAGAAGGGGAGTCCCTTGTCGCTGAGTTGACTGATGAATCGACTCAGGGCCGCCATGCATTCGGTCAGTTTCATTACGTCCTTCTTGCACCGAGGGGGCTTCATTCTCCTGATGGCGTTGACCTTGGTGGGGTTGGCTTCGATACCTCGATTACTGACTATGAAGCTGAGTAACTTTCTTGAGGGGACACCGAAAACACACTTGCGTGGGTTCAGCTTCCATTTGAATTTTCTGAGATTTTCAAATGTTTCGACTAGATCTGCTATGAACTGATCATAGGACCTGGTTTTTATTACTACGTCATCGATGTAAGCCTCGATGTTGCAGCCGATCTGCCCCGGTGGCAGCTCTTGATGGCTTTCTGATACATAGCACCCGCATTTTTAAGGCCAAACATCATGGTGTTGTACCAGTATGCCCCGAAGGGTGTGATGAATGATGTCTTCTCTTGATCCGACTCCTTGAGGGCGATCTGATGGTACCCGGAGTAGCAATCAAGGAACGAGTGGAGGACGCACCCGGCCGTAGAGTCAACGACATGGTTGGTGCGAGGAAGAGGGAACAAGTCTTTAGGGCAATGCTTGTTGAGATCTGTATAGTCAACACACATTCTCCATTCACCATTTTGCTTTTTCTACAAGGACTGGGTTTGCCAGCCATTCGGGGTGCATGATTTCACGAATGAATCCTGCAGCTAGGAGCCAAGTAACTTCTACCCTAATAGCCTCCTTTCGACCTTGAGCGAAGCGCCGGAGTCGCTGCTTGACGGGTTGCGCCTTTTCATCGAGATCCAAGGAGTGCTCAGCCTCCTCCCTCGGAACGCCTGGCATGTCAGAGGGCTTCTATGCAAAGATGTCCCAATTGGCGTGGAGGAAGGACGTGAGTGCGTCTTCCTATGCTTTGTCGAGGTCCGCCCCGATGAGGGCGGTCTTGTCTGGCTCATTCTCCCTGAGGAGGATGGTCTTCGTCGCGCAGCCAGGCTGCAGCTGTGACTCGGTGGCCGAGTCGTTTGCCGGGATGGGGATGTCCTCTGGAGGCATCGCCATTACTGACTCGGCGATCATGACGGCGTTCTTGGTCCTCTCAAGTGCTTCCGGGATATTGATGTTCTTGGTCTCACAGGAGTGGGAAGTTTGCAGGTCGCCATAGATGGAGAGCACACTGTTGGGAGCAAGCATCTTGAGGACAAGATACGTGTGGTGCGGAATGGCCATGAACCTGGAGAAGGCGGGCCTCCAAAGGATGGCATGGCACGATGTCTCGAAGGAAGGCACCTCGAAGTGGATGTGCTCCATCCTGTAGTTCTCCCGAGTGTTGAAGGTGACTGGGAGAGTAACCTGGCCAACCGGAGTCGAGCCTGAGCCGAGGATGATGCCGTAGAAAGCCTCCTGAATCGGAACCAAGGAGGTCATGTCATACCCCATGCTTTCCAGCGTCTTGGAGAAGATGATGTTGAGGCCGCTGCCTCCGTCGACGAGCACCTTGGAGAGGCGCACCTGGCTAACCACCGGGCTGACCACGAGTGGGTAGGAGCTAGGGCGGGGTAGGTGTATCCAGTGGTCGCGCCGATCAAATTTAATCACGACAACAGACCAGCGTAGGGGTTGTTGGAACACGAAGTTGACCTCGCGCTGATCAAGCTTGAGGCGACGTCGGCACCTTGTGGCCCTGGAGCCGCCAAAGATGAAGTTGACCGCCCGATCCGCCTCCTGGAAGTCCACTGGGGACTTGTCGCCTTGGTTGTCGCGATCTCGCCTGGGCGAGTCATTCTGGCGTCCTCGACCCCTGGAGGTTTTGGAGCTGCCGGGTTTGTCGCGATCGTCATAGCGAGGACGTTTGGGGTCGTCCTGGGCCACACTGTTGCGGAGTGCGTGACACTCCGGCGCCGTGTGGTTGGAGTCCTTGTGCCAGGGGCATTTGCCGTTGAGGAGTTAATCCAGCTCCTTCTGGTTGAGGGAGGTGCGCTGTCGGGGTCGATCTGCAACAGCGACGGTGTTGTCGGGGCCGCGCTTGCGCTCCTGCTGCTTGGACAACTCGGGTCGGTCGTTGTGCTGGCCAGAGTTGTGGCGAGGCGGTCGACCGTCGGGTCGTTGACGATCATCGTGTCGCTGCTTAGGCTATTCGTCGGAGTGATGCCAGTCCTTGTGGTGGCGATGCGCCTTCTCAGCGTCCTCCATGTCGGTGTGCTAGTTGACGACAACCATCATCTCGAAGACGATTTTGGGGTTGCTCTCGAACATCTTGCACCAAAGCTCGATGTTGTGCAGCCCTTGGTGGAAGTAGTGGATGACTTTCATGTCATCAACATCCGTAATCATGTTACGGTTGGTGAAGTACATCTTAGTGTAGTCGCGCAGGGATTCGCCGGGTTGCTGAGTGACGCTGCCCAGATCCCATCTACTTTTGGGACCCATGCATGAAGTCTGGAAGTGGTTGACGAAGGCGGTGTAGAGGTCCTACCAACTGTTGATGGAGCCAGAACGGAGTCCCTCGAGCCAGTTGAGAGCATGGCGACTCATCATGACCGGGAAGTAAGCCGCCATGATGTCGTTGTTGCCGCTCGCCGCCCGGACGGTGATGTTGTAGGTGCGCAGCCATGTCTTGGGGTTGGAGTCGCCATCGAACTTGTCGATGCCGACTGGCTTGAACGTGGAGGGCCACGAGACTCCGCGGGGTCGGTTGGAGAAGGCAGAGAAGCCGTCAAGGTCCCCGGTGATGTCATCATCGAGGTTGATCAAAGCCTGCTGGGGTCGGTGTGGACGCTGCTCGGCATTGCTGTGGCGAGCCCGACCTCCCCGGTTAGTACCGGGTGGGCCGTACTCCTCATCGTACTGGCGACGACGCTCCCGCTTAGCCTCATCACGTTCGCGGTGTCGATCGTTGATGACAGGTCGAACGTCGCGGTTGTGAAGGTTGGTGCGGAGATCTGGCTAGTTGACCTCGTTGCCATCATGGTGACAGGCTGTAGAGTGGTGAGAACTACTAGACTGGGCTCGTAGAGCCGAGTAGTCCTTCCTCAAGTGCTAGACCTGAGCAACAGCAACATGCAAATGAGTTCGAGCTCAGGTGAATGGGTTAGAGTCTCCAATACCTCGAATGAGACGGCCAGGTTGGCAGATGGGGTGGCGAAGACGTTCTAGCCGTCGCACTCGAGGACGAAGTCGTCGTTGAGGTTCCACGGGGTCGCCGGCGCGCGTCGGGGTGGAACCCGTGGGTTGCGATCTTCTTCAGCATGGTTGATGGCGACCTCGTTGGTGCATCGTGTTTGGCGGTTCTAGTTGCATTGGAGTCGTTGACGCTTCACCTTGTCATCCTCTCCTTCGACAGAAGCTTCGTCGGAGGAAACGACGGAGATCTCCTGCCGATCTGGAGAGCTCACAGGGTTGGGTGGGAGGGTGAAGAGGACCTCCTGGTAGCCAACTTGTGGTCCTATGACCGTGTCAAATCCGATCTGGTCAATGCTGGGTTGACTCAGGTCGGAAAGACGTAGCTTCTCCATCGAAGATCGGATCCGGTCCGAATAAACGGAGGAGGTGGAGCGGAGCCCGAATGGGGCCTTAGGGGCCGAGTCACGGGGATGGTGAAGAGCCGACTCCGCGAGCCCGATGCACAAGGCCAGGGAGGCATCGACTTGGTCCAAACCCGCAAGGATATCGTCGTTGTTGATGCGCGGGCGACGGGTCATCCACGAGGGGTTTTGGGCCTCATCCTCAATGGACAGGTCCTCCACCTGGTGCAGCACTGAGCTGGAGAGGGTCAGATCCGATCTGGAACCATGGAGGCTTTCTGTCTTAGAGACAGATGAGCTTGGCGACGAGCTCCTAGGAGAAGACATCTCTAGAAAGCTTCCAAAGATTATGGAGTGGCCGGTGGCGGCCTGGATCTGGAGCGTCACTTGCACGGAGAAGAAGACATCGGAGTTGGATGCCTACAAGTTCGCCAAGAGGACGCTGGAGATCCCCCTACCTAGCGCTTCAACTGTCGGATTTGCACTCCATCAAGTCTACCAAGGGTAGCCCCAAGCAATAGATTCGTAGGCGGGGTGGATCGGAGAGAGCCCATGAACTTGATGGTAACACAAAGACGCAGAGGTTTAGACAGGTTCGGGCCGCAAGGAGCGTACCCTACGTCTTGTGTTCGGGGGTTTGTATTAAGGTTTGTGGTATGAGCTGAATGAGATGGGTTCAATTCCCTATGGGTCCCCCCACGACCCCCTTATATATCCGAGCAGCCGTGGGTTACAAGTTAGGGTAAATTTACTCGGGTTTGTTACAAGGAATTCGATCGGTTGAGATACACAGGATCATTCCTATCTAGTTCGACCTAGATCTGACCTCGGGGGATCCTGCCCACCGTCCAGCCGAGTGCCTGTACGCAGGGTCGTTTATGCGAAGTCGTTTAACCGGGTAGCCATCTCCACTCGGCAGGGAGGTACCTGGGTCTACCTCCGTCAGTGATATTAGCTAGAAAAATGTTAGGTTGATCTCCCTTTCTCTCTAAAATTCCTAGTAATTAAAATTATGCATTGAATTAAGGATATAATGCTAGTGTGGAATATTTGGATTTTAATTGGATTTATTGCTCTACCATGTTTAAATTTGTTCGAATGATTTTTGTTTTAATTGTGTGGAATTTGGCCATTCAAACTAAATTCAAAAGCTAACTAAACCCCTAACTTAGACTCTAACCTTAACTCAGCCTGCTAATTTTGCCCGAGCCCCAGCCCGATGACACGCTAACAAAGCCGACTCGCTAACCACACCAGCCAGCTCAATCTCGATCGCTCTATGAATTCCACACTTTAATTATAACTTATTTCTCAAACTCTTCGATTGAATTAATTTTATTTGATTCAATTCTGAGAAGTAGTCTAGTCCATTTGCACTGAGTTTCGACGAAATAAATTGCTATCAATTTATTTCGTATGCTACAATTATTTTAGCCCAAACATGGCCCACTTGAGCCCATCTATCTAATCTAGCCCTAACCCTAACTACTTTTTATAAATACCCCCACTCCTCTCTCATCTCCGTTTCCTCCCAAGCAGTCGCCGCCACCCTCTTCTCTTTCATTTCCTCCACCGCAAGAAGCAAGGCACTGAGCTCTTCTTCCCCACCTGTGTTCTTTCTTTCCCACGAAGCAAGCTAGAGCACTAGCTCTTCTCTTCCTCTCTCTTCTTTCTTTTCCTCCACCTCAAGTACCAATCCACAATCAGCTGATTTTCTCTCTCTCCCTTGCGTCTTCCACCGCAAGCCAAGCGACCTCCTTCCTTGTTTGATTTCTCTTCCACCGAGCAATCAAGAAGCTACAACTTTGTTCCCATTCCTCTCTCCACGAGCAGGTCAGTGTTGGCATCCTTAGCCTTTACGAACTAATCCGCAAGCGTACGGATACTGATGTAGCTTTCACCAGGGAGTTTACCTGGGATATCGAATCCAAGGAACAGCAGACATTACCAATCCTAGAACTATTGAACCAGACCCACCTAAAGAGAGGAGTTAAGAGGGTAGAGGGCTTAACTTCAGTTAGCCAACTCGTTACCCAGATAACTAGAAGCTATACTAACTTGATCTGCTTCGGCGGCTGGGCCGGAAGAACCACAGACTGAGGGAGAAATGGGGGATCCAACACCCGAATGGACGGACAGGGCTATCACCACCTGCCGCCTACCACATCAGTTCCATGGGGTGAAACACAACCCAAGATAACTATCAAGCCTAAGCACCACGCTTCAACTATCAAGTTACTGACTTCCGCCTCACGTTAAGGCAAGAAGAAACCCCAAATGGCCAGGCTTGCTGAGTCACGCAGACAAGGGATCCCGCAAATCAAAGAAGTAAACCAACTAGGTACTGAAAGTAAAGAGAAGAACTAGCGAGACACTGAAGATAAACGAGGAACTTACTTTGATAATATTCCCTTGAGGTGGATACAAAGTAGATAAGGACCAAGAAAACCCCGGCTCCTTTCCTAGCTCGGCTCTTGCACAAGCTCTCACCTACACTCTCCCTATTCTACACTCGAACTGAAGCTACTAAGAATCTCACTTCACTCTTGGATGGTGTGTCTTACAAATGAGAAATGGAGCTCTATTTATAGCAGCTAGAGGTTGGTAACCGGTGAAAGGCGTCAAGACAACGCGACCTTGGTGGTTATCGTAGCTTCCACGCGAAGTTGAGCTTCAGAGGATGACAAGTGGGGCCGGCCAGGCCTGAGGATGGTGCCACTTGGCACCACCTTTTGCGTGGACGTCCCTGATCGCTTCCTGAGGTCGATAACAGTTGCTTTTTAGTTAAGCAACGGTTTAGGACATGCATGTGGGCCCTTTGATCTGTGTGTGAAGCCTTTCGGGTCCTCGGATCAAACCGACTTCAAGTGCATGATCCCTGATCCTCCTGGTTGTGCTTCCTTGCTCCTGGATCAGTGACGTGGCCAGAAGGGATAGAGCCAGGCCGGCTTGCCTAGGGTAGGCCGGCCGGCCTGGGATTTCTCCCAAATCGGCCCAATTTTGCACACTAAGTTCCTGAAATGATAAATGCAACAAAACTTGTGGAACTTGTTAGTGTGGTTAGTTTTAACTCAGATTGTCTTGTAAACCATGAAAACCGGAGAAATGTTGGCGGTCATCGAAATCGACCGCCAACACACCCCCACACCTAGACTTTTGCTCGTCCCGAGCAAAATAATTGAAATAGAACCCGGGGACTAAGCAAGTCTAGGGTCATGATCCTTAAAGAACTTTGAATATATTTCGGAGCTTGTTCCTCATACCTTGGATTCTAGGTGGCTAATGCCTTCTCTTCCACCTATTGATCTCCAGAACAAGTCATCGCAAAACTTGATTTCCCTTATTCTTTGTACTTGAAGGAATTCATTCGAAACTTCGAGGCATACTCTTGTTCACTCAAGGCACTCACTCGCTTAGGGCGAGGTACGGATCTTTTGACACCTCACACAATTCCTCCTACTTGTAAAGGTTGATATGAGGAGCGCGGGTAGGGTTTTATGGCACATTATGTATCTCCTCTGTTGCGAGTTCAAATATTTCATCTCAGAGAAACCATGTGTCCTGAAAAACTTAGTTACGTGCATGTGTCAACTGATTGTCCTTTGGTGGTAAGCACTCGAGCATCATCCATCTCCCCTTTTCTTTTTTTTCTTTTTTTTTGACTCAAGTCGGATGGTTTTCCTGACTCGGTTTCTTCTCTTTTAGGGGGATGGCGAGTTGCTTGAGGATCACACTCTTTTGGGACTTTCAAACTTTGAATGTGTACGTGAGTGACTACGAGTATCAGTGTGCACGGCAGTTCTCAAGCGGTGAAAATATTTGATCAAGCTCAATGGTACGGAAAGGCTATGTGGGGCTCAAAAGATTCTATCAAATATGTATGACTTTGGATGGGAATTGATAAGGCCAAGAGTTGCCTCTTTTCTCAGATGAATTCTCCAAGTCTTTGAACTCAGAAAATCAGTGTTTGCAAATCATTATATCATAGAAATCAATAAATAGAAGATCAGGCAATCCTAATCATATAGTTCCAAGGGTTAGAGTACTTTGCAAATGAAATAAAATCAATCATTCTTTGATTTTCATGCAAGGAATTCATCTCTTCCTGTTTGGTTTAATCTAATTTTAATTTGTTTAGCAGGAAAATAGATTTGAACCAAAGGCAGGAAGGACTGAGTTAAAGGGGTTGCAAACCGTGGTGACGATTGTTGATGCTTGATACGGACCACTTTTCGACCATCAAAACCTGCATAAACACTAGAATAGGGCTTTATCTAACAAATTCCACAAGTTCTGGTCAACTTCTGTATGCAGGCGATTACGGGATGAAATTGCAGGAAATGAGCATCAAAGATTCAAGGCGTAATTCCAGAATGCGCAAACAGGCATGGCAAAGGGCAAAAGAGTCCAACAAGGCAAAGAACCAGCCTCAACCAGGGCCCACTCACCTGCTAAGGACCTTAGGACCCACCTACGGACCACGTGGCAAAGGAAGAAGCTGGGCCGGGCCAAACCTGGTTCGGCCGACCTACCCAGATCGGCCGACCCCGAAAGGAGGGAACCGACTTACCTCTTCGACGTGGCGCTTCCTCATTGGTTGCTTAAGGCAGTTGAGGTAGGCTTCAGCTCGTTGCACGCCAGGAATACCTCTCACTCACCCCTATAAATATAAGGGGGGTGCTTCTAAAGAGGAAACACCTTCACATCCCTCTCAACTCCCTCTTGGAGTTTCTCTTGTGTTCATGAGCTCTAGGCTCATCTCTAGAAGTGATTAGAGTTAGGGAGAGAGTGGGAAGGAGTTTGGGGAAGTGCCGGGTTTGTCGGCACTCTTCTCCAACTTGTTCCTCGATGGATGCTTTTCAATCAAAGTAAGTGTTCGTACTTTCTTATGTCCTTAGTTTCTTAGTTAAGTTATAGTGCTAGCTTTTTAGTTGCTTAGCTGGATCAGTAGTTCACTTGTTTATAGTGGGAGCTTTAGTCTAAGGCCATAGGCTAGAGTAGTAACGATAGTGTAGACGTGGTGTCTAGACTAGACTTACCTGTTGGTTGTGCTATATCCCATGGTTAGATGAGGTAGGTAGCAGGTTGTGATAGCCCTGTCTATCCAGCGGAACCCTCCCCGTTCGGGTATATCCCAGTGCCATTACTAGAACTCACTAGTCTTGTTCTGTGGGAGGCTAGTAGCCCGAAGCCAGCAACTAGGATAGCTCTATCTTATCTTTGAAACCCAGCCATAGGAAACCTCTCTACCCTCACCTCTAGCGGGTGTGGTGTCCTTGGATAAACCTGAACCATAGATAAAGTACACACGTTCCTCAGTGGATACGATACCCTTGGAATACTTCTGGGTGAAAGCTACAACGGTATCCGTGCACTTGCGGATTTATTTTCGTGATGCTAGGAAACGTCAACAAGCTTTCTGGCGCCGTTGCCGGGGAACGGTTGCTACTTTCTCATCGAACCTAGTTCGCCCTCGTATCCTTTTCTTTTCTTTGATTCTATCTCTACCCCCGCTACCTATGGAGCAACTATCCATGTTTAAGCTCTCTGCACCCAAGAGTGAATTTTGCGAACCAGCCTCTTCATCTGATCCAATTCTTTCACCTGGTTACGAAATTCCCTCCGGATTCTTAAGCAAAGTTCAGAAAAGTACCTTCTCGGGATGGGGGAATGAAAATCCCTACCATCATCTGCGTGAATTCGAGCTAGTATGCTCGTGTCTGAAAATCTCAGGCATGACACATGAGACTCTGAAGTGGAAGTTGTTTCCCTTTTCTCTCATAGAAGAGGCGAAGCGATGGCACACGTCCAACGTAAGATTTGCAAAAGGGGATTGGAAGAAGTTGCGAAACCGATTTTTTCTCAGATTCTTTCCGATCGCTCATGTATGCGCCTTACGAGCAGAGATTCTGGCTTTCCATCAGAACTAGAAAGAATCCCTTGGTGCAGCGTGGGCCAGATTTTCCCTTCTGGTTGAATCTGGTCCTGACTTGTCTTTAACCAACCCCTTGTTGTTTCAACATTTGTATGCTGGACTGAACAAGGACGATGCACAGTACCTCGATAACGCAGCTGGAGGTTCGTTCTTGCACAAGAACTCAGTCGAAGGAAGAGAAATCCTCGACAAAATCTTAGAGAGAACTTCCTACATCTCTTACCTGGAACCACCTCAGGTAGAACAAGAGGTACCACCAGAGGAACCCGAGGCAGCCAAATCTAAGGCCATAGAACTCCAACCCTTAGATTCAACTCTCGTACCTTTTCCTAAACCAGAATCCGAAACACCAGAGGTAGAGGACCCTCTATCTTCGGAACTTGAGCATGGATTCGAGGAGGATCCCTTTGAAGATCTTGGCAACACCTCGAAGTATCCGTGCCAAAAGCGACCACCAGTCCCTGGCACTCCTCTAGAACCATATGAAAAGAACTACCTTTTAGAGACTATCAAGGAGTTGACAGCCGTAATGAGCAGCGAATGATCGATGGAAAGAGAGTCGAGCTCATCTCCGATTCAAATTAGCCACCCTTCTTCTCTCATCCGCTGCCGCATAAAGAATCAGGACGTGGACGCTCTCTATAATCCCGCCGTTGGGGCGAACATCATGTCCTACAAATTCACGCGCGCCTTCTTAGGAGGCGAAGCTCTAATCCCAACGGACAGGACCCTCATGGGGTCTTCAGGTTCCCTTACAGGAAGCAACAGGGTACTTCAGAAGGTGTCGGTGCGACACAACGACGTTAAGGTGAAACTAGATTTCCATGTGTTCGAAGTTCCCAACTTCGACATTCTTATCGGTCATCCAATCGTGAAGCTTTTCACGGACGTGCCAAATTCAGGAACCCTTAACATCAAGCTGGGGAAAGAAACCCTCTCTGTTTCTATCACTCGATCAGTAAATTCAGTGGTAGAGGTTTCCCCCACAGTAGAGCCAATTGAGGAGGTGCTGGACACTGACCCTCTAGATTCGTCAGAAATGGCCCTCGAAAAGGAAGCTGGAGAATTCATACAAGAAGAGGAAGATTCTGATGAAATCTTAGAGTTCAAGGAGTTCGAAGTCCCAGCCCGACCTCCAGTTGAGCCTAAACCCCTGTGATCATCAGTGACAAACTCTCAGAAGAGGAGACCTCAAAGCTCATCGCTATCTTAGAAAAGCATCGAGTTGTTCTTGGTTACGCCATCCAAGACCTCAAGGGCATTAGCCCTACTCTTTGCACTCATCGCATTCCCATAGATCCCGCTATGGCACCCTCCAGGGAGCCTCAACGCAGGTTGAACAATGAGATGCGTGAGGTGGTGAAGAAGGAGGTCCTGAAACTCCTACACGCCGGAATTATCTATCCAGTCCCGTATAGTGAGTGGGTGAGCCCAGTACAGGTAGTGCCCAAGAAAGGTGGTATGACGGTCGTGGAGAACAGCAAGAACGAGCTGATCCCACAACGAACCGTCACGGGATGGAGAATGTGTATTGACTACAGGAAGCTCAACAAGGCAACAAAGGAGGATCACTTTCCGCTTCCCTTCATCGACGAGATGGTCGAAAGGTTAGCAAAGCACTCCTACTTCTGTTTCCTTGATGGCTATTCTGGTTTTCATCAAATCCCAATCCATCCCGAGGACTAAAGCAAGACTACATTCACATGCCCTTATGGAACTTATGCGTACCGACGAATGCCTTTCGGGTTGTGTAATGCGCCCGCGTCATTCCAAAGGTGCATGATGTCCATCTTCTCGGACATGATTGAAGAAATTATGGAAGTCTTCATGGACGACTTCTAGGTTTACGGTAAAACCTTCGATCATTGCCTCAAGAATTTGGATAGGGTCTTGCAGAGATGCCAAGAGAAGGACCTGGTGCTAGATTGGGAGAAGTGTCACTTCATGGTCCATGAGGGCATTGTTCTTGGACATCTCATTTCCGAGAGAGGAATCGAGGTGGACATGGTGAAAATCGAAGTCATTGAATGACTTCCGCCTCCCACCAATGTGAAAGGAATCCGAAGTTTCTTAGGTCACGCAGGGTTCTACCGGTGCTTCATAGCTAATTTTTCCCATATTGCTAGACCCCTCACAAACCAGCTAGCTAAGGACACCCTTTCCAATTCGATGATGAGTGCCTAACAGCCTTTCACACACTCAAAAAGACACTCATCTCAGCTCCAATCATTCAACCCCTAGATTGGAAGCTTCCCTTTTGAGATCATGTGTGATGCTAGTAATTATACGGTGGGGGCCGTACTTGGACAAACTAAGGACAAGAAGCATCATGCGATCGCTTATGCGAGCAAGATACTAATAGAAGCTCAGCTTAATTATGCCACAACTAAAAAGAAGCTCCTGTCAGTTGTCTTTGCTATAGATAAATTTAGAGGGTGCAAAGGTTACTGTATACAACATGCCCGTCGTTCAACCTGCCGTGGAAGGCGCACGCGTTCCCAATCCTGTCTGACTCCAGCCCGTTGTACCTGACCGCGTCGGAGCCGCCGGCGCTGACAGCGGAGGAGGAGCAGCTCGCGCACGAGCGGCTGCTGGCGGTGTGCGATCGGGATCCGACGGCTGGAAGCAGCCCAGGCGGAGCGGGCGGCGCTGGGGTCAGCCGGCGGCGAGGTTTTGCGGTGGCGGGTGGCGCCGAGGTCGCCGGAGTACACCGAATCCGGTGCTCCGGGGCTCGGTTTCGCACAAGGAAAGGTCGAGAAGGGAGAGGGGAGCACGACGAAGATGATGGCGGGCTCGGGAAGGCGGTGCGGTGGCCGGGCCGGTGCGTGCCAGGGCGGCGTGCGGCTCGGGCCGGCGGAGCTCGCTTCGGCAAGCAATCGCGCGCGTGCTAGAGCGAGAAGGAGAGGGAGAAGGAGGTGGCGAGGGTCATTACCCTCACGCGGAGCTCCGGCGGCGCACGGACACCGAGGAGAAGCGGCGAGGCGGCAGATTGACGGTGCGGCCGAGCAAGACGACGACGACGGCGCGAGCGAGAGGGGGAACGAGGGAGCGAGAGAGGGGAGAGGCAGGGGACAGGGCGGGCTCGGGTGCGCCTTATGTAGGCCAAGGGAGGGGAGAGGGAAGGCCGGCGGCCAGGGGACGAAGGCGCTCGGGTGCCGACTGAGGGAGGAGGGAAGGCGAGGGGGTGGTGGCGGCCATTCAAGGCATTGAAGGCAGCGGTGGGCGCAGAGGGGGAGAGAGGCGAGCGGGCGCTGAGGACACGGACGGCCGGTGGCGCTTCGACTCGGTGGGGAGAGGAAGCGGCTGGAGGTAGGGAACGACCCTGACAGGTGGGGCCCACCTATCAGCGGTAGAGAGAGGGAGAAGGGGGCGGATCGGGCTGGGGCAGGCTAGGGTGAGTTGGGTCAAGCGGTGGGGTTTGGGCCGAGCAGGAAAGAAAGGGAGAGAGAGGAGAAGAGAGGGAGAGCTGGGCCGGGCCGACTGGGGAGAGTGTGAGAGAGAGATAGTGATGGCCAGATGAGTCTTTTTTTTTCTTAAATGGGGTGTTACAATCGACTGACTGCATTTTTTTACCAATAGACATAATTCGATATCAAATTTTAATATAAAAATGATATGCTCACAGTTATAATTAAATATGGGTATTATTAAATTTGAGAAGCTATAAAGTGACTAAAAAAATCTTTAATTCCTATTTGCCGACTGACTGTTCGACGTAGCAAATACAATCACCACCAACCAACCGCAAATTAGTAAATATAGATATCTTTACCAACTAATGGTTGCTTTGTAAACATAGAACCACTGACTGACTGTACGTCGGGGAGCTTTACTGACTGATATGTTGGATTTTTACCAAATGACGTTTGGTGCTAAGTTTTACCCATACTTAAGATTAAGATAATTGGGAAATAATATCAACCAGGTAGAATCATATAGATGTCACGCTAGGAACACCTTTGGTAACCCACATTAAACCACGGCGATCGTTGGCCTCGTTACACCACTCCCACCTCCTCCCCCTTCCCTCCCCGCCCATGGCTCCAACAACATCACCACCCCACCGCCACCGCCTACTCGCCGCCGCTACCGCCGCCCTCCTCCTCCTCCTCGCGCCCTCCTCCATGGCGGCGGAGACCCCCGTCTCCTTCTCCTTCCCGTCCTTCTCCCTCCGCAACCTCACCCTCCTCGGCGGGGCCTCGCTCCGCGCCGACTCCGTCTCGCTCGCTCCTCCCTCCTCCCACGCGCTCTTCCCGCTCCCGCTCCCGTTCCCACCCAACGCCTCCTTCTCCGCCTCCTTCCTCTTCACGGCGCCCGCCTCCGCGCGCCCCGTCTCGCGCCTCTCCTTCCTCCTCATCCCCGATCCGCTCACTGCCGGCGCCACCGTCAAAAACCGCTCCCTACCTCTCGAGGTCACCCTGGACGCGTCCAAGGGCCGCGTCTCCGCGTCCTCCTCCGGCGCGGAACTCGCCGGGAACTCCACCGGGGCCGTGAACCTGCGGAACGGCAACGGGGTCGGTTCCTGGGTCATCTACGACGCGCGCCGGGCGCGCCTCGAGGTGTTCCTCAGCCACGCGAGCGTGCGGCCCCGGACGCCCACGCTGGTCTTCGATGCCGCGGGCCTTGCCGCCCGCTTCGCCGAGTTCATGTTCGTTGGCCTCGAGGTGTCGTCGGACAATAACGCCATTAGCGACGGCGGCTTCGTCATCGAGAACTGGACCTTCCTGACGTCCGGGCTGCCAACCGTTGATCCGGTGTCCCGGCCTGCGCACAGCGCGTCCGACAGCGTCCGCAGCGTGCCCGCGTTGCCGGGGGTCACTACCGCCCGCAAAGGTGGGCACCGCAGGAAGCTGGTGATCGTATTGGGGCTTGCCATCCCCTTGCTTGTTGTGTTTCTTGTTGCAGTCACGGTGTTTGTGGTAATGTCTCTGAAGAAGTGGAGGTGGGATACTGCAGCACTTAACGAGGGCGTTGGGGCAAAGACAACAGGTAAGCCAAGACAATTCATGTACCAAGATCTCTTCTCGGCTACAAAGGGATTCGATCCCTCTATGGTGGTTGGCAGCGGTGGTTTCGGTACAGTTTACAAGGCAGTGTGCCCACACTCTGGGGTCACATACGCGGTGAAGCGGTCAAAGCAATCCAGGGAGAGCTACAATGAGTTCAGTGCTGAGCTTAGCATAATTGCTGCTGAAGCACCCCAATCTGGTACAGCTCCAAGGGTGGTGCACAGAGAGGGACGAGATGCTGCTTGTCTATGAGTTCATGTCAAATGGCAGCCTAGATGATGCTCTCCATTCTTGTTCAGGCAGAGAGCTTTATGTCACTCTCAACTAGTCTCAGCGGTACAATGTGGCTGTTGGCATCGCCTCTGCGGTGGCATACCTACATGAAGAACATGACAAGCAAGTGATCCACAGGGATATAAAGTCCAGTAACATACTTCTTGACTCATGGTTCAGTCCAAGGTTGGGAGATTTTAGGCTTGCGAGGTTAAAGGATCATGACACAAGCCCTCGATCGACCCTGGCAGCAGGGACTGTTGGGTACCTTGCACCTGAGTATCTCCAGATGGGTAAAGCTACAGAAAAGAGCGACATCTACAGCTATGGGGTTGTGCTTCTGGAGATCTGCACAGGCAAGTGGCCAATAGAGACAGAAACACCTGACAGTATGAACATGTTGAATGTTGTTGATTGGGTATGGAATTTGCACTCAAAAGGTAGGCTTTTGGATGCTGCAGACCCAAACCTGAGTGGGCAGTATGATAATGAGCAAATGTCTAGGCTACTTCTTTTAGGTTTGAGCTGTGTGAATCCATTTTCAGAAGAAAGACCTGTCATGAGGACAGTTCTAGGCATTCTCGAGGGCCAGAATGAGCAACTTCCTGTTCCAAGAAAGAAGCCGCTGCTTGTGTTTGTTTCAAATGCTCCTATTGATCTTGACGGAATTATTTCAGAGTGCAACCAGAGTACAATTTCAAGTGATCTGTATGAGCTGAAAATTGACCTAAACCCTAGGTAACAAAATCTCATTTCCAATTGGATAGTTCCAAAATAATATTAGCATACTTCTGATTTGTGCATTATTTTGTGAGCAATTGCTTCCATTTCATGTC
The DNA here is from genome assembly GCA_032594955.1 of Panicum miliaceum. Lineage (NCBI taxonomy): Eukaryota > Viridiplantae > Streptophyta > Magnoliopsida > Poales > Poaceae > Panicum > Panicum miliaceum. The sequence continues at coordinate 23,518,663 of CM064066.1, read as the reverse complement.
TTAGTCGAAATTATATTAGTATGTGAATGCAATCTAATGACTATCTCCAGAATTTGTCCAAATTCGTGTGAACATAACTTCTCTTTTAATTCCACGAAGTGATTTTCCAGTTCCCACTCTCAGCACTCCGCAGAAAACTGAAGTTCTGTGACTGCGGACACCTATTCCTACTTGAAAAGCAACTACTGATGCTTCTATGAAACATTAGACTTCTGTAGTCCTGCAGGATTTATATTAACGTGAATTAAAGTTATGAGTAACTTATCAGCTATCAAGGATGAGTTCTCAGAATGGATTTTTCTTTCCAGATATGGATTAACATCCACCTCACTTTAGCACACCAGTTGCCATTTAACGTTTCAACATTTGCACTGCCAAAATTTCTGATGGATGGAATGAGATTGTGCCACATTAAGCTGCTGCTTTGTGAGTTGTGAGTCCCTTAACAATTAAACAAGTTATTATTTTGTCTTCAAGGGTTAAAAGCAGGGTATCCCAAACAAAAGAACGCTAAGACCCTAAGAATATGTATTTAGCTGGATATGTTTTATATATCCCATTGCTCCAAATAGTATAATCACTTGATATATTCTCCACGGCGGATGTAACTACTATAATTACTTTAAATAATCATGTCTACTGCACATAAGTTAATGTAGTGCTAACAGATCTCATGGCCATTTGTCCAATCATGTTCTTATTTCCTAAAATTTTATCTTGCATGAAAAGGCCAGTCATATTCATCTTCTGTGTAGAGCTAACTCTATTGTTATCCGTGCCCATGAACCTTGAACTTTGAATATACAGGTAACTAACTGCTGAGGGACTATCATGTGAAGGACTCTGAAGTTTCTGCTGATAGCTTGTGAAGTCTGTAGATTCCAATATCCAGCTCTGAATGGAAATATGGTTACAATTTGATGAATTCCCAGGTCAGGTTTTGTATAGGCTTAAGACTCTCTCGACTTTGAACAATCATGCTGGATTCGACAGAGGACTACTCATGTGAAGAACTCTGAAGTTTTGCTGATAGCTTGTGAAGTTCGTAGATGTTGCTACTGAGATGTAAATCCTACCCTCGATGGAATGGTTTATAAGTTGATGAGTTCGTGTTGAACTTTGTATAGACTAACGCTCTAGACTTCAAATTGCAGCGCTGCATATAATGGAGAATATACAGTACCATGGACCACATGTTTGTACTTTGTAACACTGAGCAGGATATTCACCTGCACATTTGTAAAAAGCAGGCAGTCGATGTACGAGTTTCTCCTGGAGAAATTTCTTGACACATGCATCAATTCGCAGCTGTGTGCAAATTTGGCAACTGCAACAGTTTCTTGTGGAATTTCCTTACCACGTTTGATGGACGAAAAGAAGTTATATGCGCTTGCTTAAAATCTGTTGATTTGCTCATTCCTGGAATCTGGTCACGTGACTCTCTGGAAAACCTGCGAACAACTCTATGGATTCTAGGATTTGTCTGCTTTAGTCTCTCCTGTGGATCGTGTCCGTTTAGGATGCTGTTGTACAATTCACTTCTTCAGCTAGATACTCAACAACACTTAGCCTAATGTCCTTATGATCTGTTTTATTATATCCTATTCAAGATGCTTGTGTGTTAGCTTCATGTACAAAAAATTACCTCTTAAACCCAGCCGGACTTGCTCCCTCCATCCCTCTTGCTGTGGGGGCTAGATCTAGATGGTCCCCAAGCCATGAGAAGAGGCGTCGAAGAAGAGTAAGCCAACAGACAAGGAAATCCGGTAACCTGATATTGAGACTTCCCCTCAAGAATAACACCAAGGAGAGCTGCCCGTTATGTTAGAAACGAATAACCCAAAATACAACACTCCGAAGAGCAGAAAAGAAAAAAAAAGCGAACTAAAGCCAAACATACAAAATGACAACCAAAACAGAAACTAATATACTCTCTGGAGGGCCAGAGTCCCTTCAAAACAGATAAATGTTCACATAGAAAACCAAAGTTTTTTTTCTTAACTCTGTTTCTATTGCAAATGTCCCCAAAGTTCATTTAGAATTTAGACCCATCAAAATTCTGGCCAGACATAAACCATACTTGATGAGGACCAAGTTAGTTAAAACTAATATTCACTTCAAATTGTCAACATACATTTTTGATGTCACTGTAGCTCAGAAGAATTTTGAGCCGATTGGCCTCAACAATGAAACAGTAAAATAATCAACGATTAATCTGACTTGTTCCCATGAATGATCTAACAACATTAATGATCACTTTGAATGGCTGACGCTTCTGATGTACGAGAACAATGAGACTCAATTCACATGAAAGTGCAGCTATAATGGCCTCACAGCAGGCTCTGTATCCCCCATCAGGTCTGTTGAATTGCTGGTGCAGCAAACATGCTGTCATACAAGAACCAGTTGGCTGGTAAAAAACCCAGACATAGAATCTATAGTCATGTCTCATGTTGCCATTTTATGCCAGCACCACAACTTTGTAGGCGGCTGTGATTCATAATCTCTTATAGATGTGTTCGCTATGAGTGTTTGAGTTGACTTCGGCAACTTATTCGTCAGTGATCCTCTAGCAGGGTCTTTTATGTGCATCTTTATTTCTTTTCCCAATGCCCTATTCATCATCTCTTGATGCAGCAAAAGCTGCAGCTTTCTTGTTCCTGATAATTTTGCTTGCTGGGAAGTGAAGTCTTGCATACAGCGGTCTTGGTGCTCATGATGTCCTATCAAAGCCCCTCACACACACACAAAGCCTGCAGATGTGCGGAATAAATGTAAACATCTATTTTCACAAGTGAATACGTTAACGGTATCACCTCAATAAGGGAAAAGATGTTTTATGAATAGCAATCTACCCCATTACAGCTTGCTCCCAGAGTCCCTCCAGCTTGCAAGCATCAAATAATTGCCATTTGAGGCCCACACACCTTTCTTACAAATGCCCAGCAAATGTCGCTCACAAATGCACCAGAAATGTCTACTGATAACATGGCAAGCTAATATGAGTAGCTGATCAAAGCTGATTCAGTAGATTTGGTTCATGATGCTTTTACAAGCAAATTTTATTAGGCATGATGTATGCCACTACTACATATGCTATAAATTTGTTGAGATGATCTTTCGGGAAAGTAGACAAAAACTGAATTGTTTGTCCCTAACATCAGCATTTTTGTTACTAGCTCCAGCCATGAAAACTTGATACGAGTGTAACAATAAATAACATCTAACTCATTCATCTTTAACAAGAAACATGAAAGTGCTTAACAAATAAAATGCGCCACTATTGATTCGTAACTGTAGGTATCTGCTATCACCTACAACAGCGCCCCCTATTACGCAACAAACTAAAACTGCAAAAACTAAAAAGGTTTTATTTGTTATATATGTATAATACTAGTAGAAGAGATAGATGCTGCCAAAATAACAATAATGTTTATGCTACCAGCACCACTATCATTTTATATAAATGCTATCTATTAACTTGTTTATTTCGCTAGAGTAAAAACACAAACAGTTACATTATTACCTCTCCAAAAGCAATGTTGTATGCTTTCAGTTGATAGACCTGAAACATAAATACGTAAAGCATAAGTAATCGGACATCCTCAACATGGTGAAAATAACAAACCTCAGTTCCCCCATCAAACTGTTGGCTGCATACAATTAAAATAAAGTATCCATGTCTTAGCCCACAATCATGAGACCTGGGTGCTGATCCAGTGTACCTGTATGGACTGCTAATCTAAGTTACACGGATACGGATACGCGTATCAGTATCGAGGCCGATACGGATACGCGGATACGGCATTTTCCCAAAACCCACCGATACATTGATACATTTCAGATTTTTTTTAAAATAAATAAATAGAAACCAATGCATAGCAAAGTTCGCAACAATAAGAAATAGGTCAAAAGAATCTCCTCCGACATCCCACATTCTTGTTTCTCCTAGTCTCCTGTTTTGTATGATCCTTTTCCCTTGACATATGTCTCAGATTTGAGTGCACAAAGACCAAATCGTCATGTTAAATGAGTTTGGACATTTGGATTTATAACAATCGTGGCTGCAGATCATACACTACCACTAGCACTTGCACGAGCACCAGCACCAGCACTAGCACTGCTTGATGTAGCCATCTATAGAAAAAAGTAAGAAGCCAAGAACAGGTCACTGGATCAGAAAGACAGAAACGTGGATCGGGGAGGAGGAAATCAGAGAGGAAAAGAAACGAAAGGAAGAAATCAATCAAAAGGACGACGAGAATGGGAAACTCACCGGAGGTTGCAGCCGGCGCTCCTCCTTGCCAGCAGGAGGCGGTTCGTCGCCGGCGCCAGCGAGCGGCGGCGCTCGTGCGGGCGGGCGCCTGGTCGGGCGGCGCCTGCATGCGTGTCCGAGTGGGAGCGTGCTGTGCGATCTAGTGACCTGTTCTTGGCTTCTTACTTTCTTCTGTAGATGGCTACATCGAGCAGTGCTAGTGGATTGGGGAGGAGGAAATCAGAGAGCAAAAGAAATGAAAGGAAGAAATCAATCCAAAGAACGACGAGAACGGGAAACTCAGCGGAGGTTGCAGCCAGCACTCCTCCTTGCCGGCGGGAGGCGGTTCGTCGCCGGCGCAGGGGAGCGGCGGCGTTCGTGCGGGCGAGCGCCTGGTCGAGCGGCGCCTGCGTGCGTGTCCGAGTGCGAGCGTGCTGTGCGATCTAGTGACCTGTTCTTGGCTTCTTACTTTCTTTTGTAGATTGCTACATCGAGCAGTGCTAGTGGATCGGGGAGGAGGAAATCAGAGAGGAAAAGAAACAAAAGGAAGAAATCAATCCAAAGAACGACGAGAACGGGAAACTCAGCGGAGGTTGCAGCCAGCGCTCCTCCTTGCCGGCGGGAGGCGGTTCGTCGCCGGCGCAGGGGAGCGGCGGCGTTCGTGCGGGCGAGCGCCTGGTCGGGCGGCGCCTGCGTGCGTGTCCGAGTGCGAGCGTGCTGTGCGATCTAGTGACCTGTTCTTGGCTTCTTACTTTCTTTTGTAGATTGCTACATCGAGCAGTGCTAGTGGATCGGGGAGGAGGAAATCAGAGAGGAAAAGGAACAAAAGGAAGAAATCAATCCAAAGAACGACGAGAACGGGAAACTCAGCGGAGGTTGCAGCCAGCGCTCCTCCTTGCCGGTGGGAGGCAGTTCGTCGCCGGCGCTGGCGAGCGGCGGCGCTCGTGCGGGCGGGCGCCTGGTCGGGCGGCGCCTGCGTGCGTGTCCAAGTGCGAGCGTGCTGTGCAATCTAGTGACCTGTTCTTGGCTTCTTACTTTCTTCTGTAGATGGCTACATCGAGCAGTGCTAGTGGATCGTTGAGGAGGAAATCAGCGAGGAAAAGAAACGAAAGGAAGAAATCAATCCAAAGAACGACGAGAACGGAAACTCACCGGAGGTTGCAGCCAGCGCTCCTCCTTGCCGGCGGGAGGCGGTTCGTCGCTGGCGCCGGCGAGCGGCGGCGCTCGTGCGGGCGGGCGCCTGGTCGGGCGGCACATGCATGCGTGTCCGAGTGGGAGCGTGCTGTGCGATCTAGTGACCTGTTCTTGGCTTCTTACTTTCTTCTGTAGATGGCTACATCGAGCAGTGCTAGTGGATCGGGGAGGAGGAAATCAGAGAGGAAAAGAAACGAAAGGAAGAAATCAATCCAAAGGACGACGAGAACGGGAAACTCACCGGAGGTTGTAGCCAGCGCTCGGCCTTGCCGGCGGGAGGCGGTTCGTCAACGGCGCCGGCGAGCGGCGGCGCCCGTGCGGGCGGGTGCCTAGTCAGGCGGCGCCTGCGTGCGTGTCCGAGTGCGAGCGTGTTGTGCGATCTAGTGACCTGTTCTTGGCTTCTTACTTTCTTCTGTAGATGGCTACATCGAGCAGTGCTAGTGGATCGTTGAGGAGGAAATCAGCGAGGAAAAGAAACGAAAGGAAGAAATCAATCCAAAGGACGATGAGAGCGGGAAACTCACTGGAGGTTGCAGCCAGCGCTCCTCCTTGCCGGCGAGAGGCGGTTCGAAGCCGGCGCCGGCGAGCGACGGCGCTCATGCGGGCGGGCGCCTGGTCGGGCGGCGCCTGCGTGCGTGTCCGAGTGCGAGCGTGCTGTGCGATCTAGTGACCTGTTCATGGCTTCTTACTTTCGTCTGTAGATGGCTACATCGAGCAGTGCTAGTGGATCGGGGAGGAGGAAATCAGAGAGCAAAAGAAACGAAAGGAAGAAATCAATCCAAAGAACGACGAGAACGGGAAACTCAGCGGAGGTTGCAGCCTGCCCTCCTCCTTGCCGGCGTGAGGCGGTTCGTCGCCGGCGAGCGGCGGCGCTCGTGCGGGCGGGCGCCTGGTCGGGCGGCGCCTGCGTGCGTGTCCGAGTGCGAGTGTGCTGTGCGATCTAGTGACTTGTTCTTGGCTTCTTAGTTTCTTCTGTAGATGGCTACATCGAGCAGTGCTAGTGGATCGGGGAGGAGGAAATCAGAGAGCAAACGAAATGAAAGGAAGAAATCAATCCAAAGAACGACGAGAACGGGAAACTCAGCGGAGGTTGCAGCCAGCACTCCTCCTTGCCGGCGGGAGGCGGTTCGTCGCCAGCGCCGGCGAGCGGCAGCGCTCGTGTGGGCGGGCGCGTTGTCGGGCGGCGCCTGCGTGCGTGTCCGAGTGCGAGCGTGCTGTGCGATCTAGTGACCTGTTATTGGCTTCTTACTTTCTTTTGTAGATGGCTACATCGAGCAGTGCTAGTGGATCGGGGAGGAGGAAATCAGAGAGGAAAAGAAACGAAAGGAAGAAATCAATCCAAAGGACGATGAGAACGGGAAACTCACCGGAGGTTGCAGCCAGCGCTCCGCCTTGCCGGCGGGAGGCGGTTCGTCAACGGCGCCGGCGAGCGGCGACGCTCGTGCGGGCGGGTGCCTTGTCGGGCGGCGCCTGCATGCGTGTCCGAGTGCGAGCGTGCTCTACGATCTAGTGACCTGTTCTTGGCTTCTTACTTTCTTCTGTAGATGGCTACATCGAGCAGTGCTAGTGGATCGGGGAGGAGAACATCAGCGAGGAAAAGAAACGAAAGTGTTGACGCCAGATTTTGACACGTGTTAAATCGGCGTCGGGAGGAGAAGGTTGGCCGATGCGGCAGATCTAAAGGCTACAGTAAGGAATCGGCCGATTGAGGTAACAGTTGGAAATCGGCCGATTGGCGATGCAGCTTGCGCCAACAGGATGGGACTATTTTGGAGGGTCCTGGTCAAAAGTTGGTCAATAGAGCAACGCTAAGTCGGTCAAGGAGCAATTGAAATGAGTCCTGATTGGATTAGGAGACGGCGGCGGAAGATTCTGCGGGAGTCCGTTTCCTTGAAAAAATATTATAGATATAGTAGTTTTCCTATTTTTTAAATAAGGTTGTAACAAGTCGTAATCGACCAGGAGTCCTAGTCTTGGGGTATAAATAGGAGTCGTCAGGGTCTTGCAAAAAATATCAACACATCAATCAATAACAATACTTCTACTTTTTCAGCAATTTTCTTTCAAGTCGGCGACTTCGCCAATGCTTTTCTTCTTTCACGAGGTCGTACGGATTGGCAGGGCTGCATCAACTTGATCTCCGGCCAATTGGTAGGTTCCGCTTATCGAGTAATATCCGAGCTTTAACTACGGGCGCATCGCTGTGGTTTCGTTTGGATTTATTCACCAGTTATCGATATTTACTAGAATTGCAAGTTTTACCTGTTATTCTAGTATTATCACCAGTTATCCAGCTTGAGATCAGAGTAATCGACTTCGTCATCGTTCTTCTTCGATTCATCATCTTACAGCCGATTAGATCTATTTCAAGTGTTGCATCTGTAATAATTGTTTAGATCGCTCCAGCAGTTTTTTTTACAATTATTACGCGATTTCGGCTGATCCATAGCCGATCATCTTTACAGCAAATCGGCCGATTCGCCGACGCGCTCTTCAGGACAGATCGGAACTCCTGCCGATCGAAGCACCTGGAATTTAATACTTTATTTCCTTGTCAATCAACAGGTCAGATTGACTGGCACGCCGCGCGAACCGCACCAGGGCGATAACCCGAACAGGAGCTAAGCAGATTCTCCCGGGTCGTGTGTCCGACGCTGAAGACCATCGGCCGATTCTTGTCTGGCCGATTTTAGCGCCAACACACTTTTGGCACGCCCAGTGGGACCAATTCAAGATCTGATATGTCGAAGAATGCAGAAATCTCCGATAGCAACATCATTGAGGTCACAGAAGCGGATCTCAAGGACGACCAGAGGGAAGAATTAGCTAAACATCTAGAAGATTACAAGAAGATGTACCTTCAGTCGTTCAGTCGTACCAGAAGCGGGGAGGCTGTCAAGAAGGCTCCTATTCTAGTTCCCCGCCACATCACCATTGCTGAGGACTCGGGCAAGATGTCCGATATGATCCAACAGTCCGTCTACCAGGCATTCATTGACAATTCCTCAGTGATGACCAACACAGTGTATAACACCGTCATCAGCTCTCTGGCCAGCGGAGCAGTCCAAGGCTATCAGGGACCAGCGTATGCCCCGCCAATCACGCTGCCAGCTAGAAGCTTACCATGCACATCCCAATCGGCTCCTCAGCCGATATTGACGCAACGCGAGGGGCACAACACTCCGCTGCCTCCAGCGTCTCCAAAATACAGCGGCACATCATGTTTCCCATCACAGGCACCGCTTCAACCCGTCCAGATTGCTTCTGTGCAATCGCTACCCACAAGTTCAGTGCCCTGGGGGACATCAGCGACAATGGTTTTTCCCGAGCCAACAACTGGATACGGGAGTTATCCAATCCAGGCACCGCACCAATCGGTCGTCCGGCTGACGATCCCTCAGTATCAGCCAATCTCATCAGAAATCGGCAGGGGGGCAAGCGCTGTAGAAGCATTCAGAGGCGCGGCGCCAATGATGGCATATGATGGGGCGGCGGATTCACTTCGCCATCAATTATCAGCTGCTCAGCAAAATTCACCGCATGCTTCGATTCATCACCCAGCCGTGCCAGCTCTTCAACACATGCCCACGCCGCGAACAGTCGTTCATCAGCAGCAGGTGGACTGGACGGCAAGAATAGCAGAAGTGATCCAACACCAGTTTGGATTGAAGCCAAAAGTGCAGACTTACACCTACAAGACGCCATACCCATCGGCCTATGACTTGCTGCCGTTCCCACACCGCTACAAAGTTCCCGATTTCACCAAGTTTTCGGGGACGGACAATACATCTACTGTAGAGCACATCAACCGATTCATCATCCAGTGTGGGGAGGCTGCCACACAAGATGCTCTGAGGGTGTGTTTGTTTTCATCGTCTCTGTCCGGATCGGCCTTCCAGTGGTTCACCACCTTGCCACCAAATTCTATTGTTACGTGGGCCGATTTGGAAAAGCAGTTCCACAAGTACTTCTACGTAGGAGTACACGAGATGAAGCTCTCAAATTTGACCAGCCTCAGGCAGAGGAGCGATGAACCAGTAATGGGATATATACAGAGGTTCAGAGAAGTCAGGAACAAATGCTACAGTCTGGCTCTGACCGATGCACAGTTGGCCGATATCGCTTTCCAAGGCCTCCTACCACAAATCAAAGAAAGATATGTTGCGCAAGAGTTTGAAAGCCTAAGCCAGATCGTTCACCGATTGTCAAGACAGGAAGTCCGTCCGTTTGAACAGCGGAGGAATTTCCAAAAAGAAAGTGGCATACCTAGAAGGATCTGAATCCGATGGGGAGGAGGAAATCGGCCTGGCAGAATGGGTGAAAGGCAAAAAACCGATATCATGCCCTTTCAGAAAGAAAGAGCCAGAGACATTCGGCTTTGACACATCAAAGGCCGATAAAATTTTCGATTTATTGCTCCAGGAAGGACAGATTAAGCTATCTCAGCATCACACCATCCCTTCGGCCGATCAACTCAAGAAGATGAAATACTGCAAGTGGCACAACGCCATGTCTCATGATACGAATGAATGCAAAGTCTTCCGTCAGCAGATACAATCGGCCATCGAACAGGGGAGGCTTAAATTTGAAATCCCGGCTAAATCGGCAAAACCAATGAAGATAGATCAGCATCCCTTCCCGGCTAACATGGTTGACATCGGAGGAAATTCACGCCAAACCAAGGTGCTGACGTCAGAATCGACGAGAAGGGGCGGTGCCGTCGATCCCAGGAGGCAGATTACGGCGGAAGAGATCAGAAGGAACAGGCGGGGGCCAGAACGACCACGCAAACCCGTCACCTCCCAGTTCTTGCTCAGCAAATATCGGCAACAGCAAGAACAATCAAGATACCACGACGAGATGATACGCTGGCATGAAGATCATTGGCAATGTCCATTCTTCATCCATTGGTGGGAAAACGACATCAGATTGCCGTCTGCAGATAACTGTCCGGAGTGTAACGGATTGAGTTGCAACGATCGCGCGAGGTCGCACTCTAGGGACAAAGGATCAGAGCCGATCAGCAGAAATCGGCGCGGACAAAAAGAACAGCGAATTTCGGTGCATGATCGGCTGGGGGGCAGAGTTGACCAGTACCACCGGTCAAAAGGCAGGACCAACCAACAGGATGGACTGGGGGGCAGAATCAGCGTGCACGATCGGCTGGAAGAGATGGCTGATGACAGGGTGTCAGACGAGGAGCCCCTGGGAAGGGAACCAGATTGGGAACACGCCAGATCATCGACCAAACCAGTAAATCCCAGGTGGTGTCCCGATGGCCTATCCAGATCCCAGAAACGGAGGATCCAACGCCTACGCCAATGGGAGCATCAAGAGGAAGAACAGAAGCAGGTGCCAGAGAAAAGAAATGTTAAGTCTCGGGTGTGGCGCCCAAAGAAAAACGGTCAAGAGGCAGACAATCACGAATCGGCAGCTGACATCAACATGGTGTTCATATTGCCAATGGAATTCATGGCGCCTGACGATCGAGACAAAGCAACAAGAATGGAAGAACAGATGGCACAACTGGTGTTAGAGCCGATGACGGCTACTTTTGAGAAACCAGAAGAAGAAAAATGGCAACATCTTAAAGCGCTGTTTCTCAAAGGCTATGTTAACGGACGACCCGTCACCAGATTACTAGTAGATGGAGGTGCCGCAGTTAACATCATGCCGTATGCCATGTTTCGTAAGCTAGGCAAGGGCGACGAAGATCTCACCAAGACGGACATGATGCTGAAGGATTTCGAAGGCAACGTGTCTCCCGCCCGTGGAGCGCTCTGCGTCGACCTCACCATCGGCAGTAAGACCCTTCCTACCACCTTTTTCATAATTAATGGCAAGGGATCCTACAATATGCTGCTTGGTCGCGACTGGATACATGCAAACTGTTGTGTCCCATCTACAATGCATCAATGCCTCGTGCAATGGGTCGGCGACAGCACAGAGATAGTCACTGCCGATTCCGCCTACAGCGTTGCAGCGGCCGACACGCAATATTGGAGCTGCGAGCACGTCAAATGTATATCTGGCAGGACTTGGGACACTGACTTCCTGAAAGTGTCCGATTTCGGTCTACAGCCGATCCAAGCACTCGGTGCTGAAGATTCAGAATAGATGGATCAGCTTGTCCGAGAAGACGGGAAGCTTGGGCATGGATTTACGTCGGCCGATTTATTGGAGATGGTAGATTTGGGAGATAGCAGCAAATCAAGGCCGACGTATATTAGTGCTAATTTGGATCCTGAGTATAAATGTAAACTGATAAGTTTATTAAAAGAATTCAAGGATTGCTTTGCTTGGGAATATCACGAGATGCCAGGTCTAGACTGGTCCATTGTTGAACACCGGTTACCTATAAAATGAGGATATCGGCCATATCAGCAACCTGCACGACGGTGTAACTCCAAGATTCTACCTGATATAAAGGCCGAGATTACAAAGTTAATTGAAGCAAGATTTATTCGGCAGTGCCGCTACGCCGAATGGATTTCTAATATTGTGCCCGTATATAAAAAGAATGGAAAGTTGCGCGTGTGCATCGATTTCAGGAACTTAAATCAGGCCACGCCAATGGATGGATATCCGATGCCAACGGCCGATATCTTGGTAGATGCTGTCGCAGGACACAAAGTCATAAGTTTCATGGGTGAAAATGACAGAGTACATGGCCGACATGTTACAAGTCGCCCTTAGAATAAAAATACTGATACGTCTATTTATTACGCCTACTCTGGATTTCTCTCTCGACGCGACCTAGCTCTATCATAAGGCGGATCCTATTCTCCTTCGGGTCCTCTACAGTGGCTCCAGTCTCAGCTTGGTTGCAAAGTTCTATCAGGAGGCGGGTCTTCTTCTCCTCCAGATCCTCCATGGCAACTTCAGTCTTAACTTTACAAGGGAGTGGAGGATTTTTTTCAGAAGATGGTCGCTTACGGACCAAACAGTGAGCATCTATAAGGTCCCAACATTCTTGGACAACAGCGGGAACATGATCTCTGAGTTCCTCAGCATGAGCTCTTATCAGATCTTTGTCTGCCTGTGACAGTGGTTCGTCTGAATGCATGATTTCAATCGCTCGTTCTAGATCAGGGCTGAGACGCTTTGGCTAAACAGAGATAAAAGAGATTACCCAACATCAGAGCGATTGAGATGCTTAGGGGAAAGGCAGAGGAGAGTTCATACCTGGTTGACAGAGGAAGAAGATGAAGAGGACGAGGAAGACATCTTGCTGTTCAGTTTGGGACGGTAATGAGAGAAAGAGAAGACAAGTAATGCGTGTGCCTCTGGAGACGGTGAAGGGTCTACTTATAAAGGAAAGAGAGGTAGATGGATGGTGAGACACGTCCTATCAGAGTAAAAGCGTACATAAATGCAAAGCTGACTAAAGAAATAATTCAAGATCAAATCGGCGCAGTAGCATTGAAGGAGCAATAAATGTTTACAATATTCTTTACAGCCCAAGAAAAGCATCTATGGCCGCAATAGCTTGTCGCCTAATTTGATCGGCCGAGTCTAGTACTCTCTGGTCATCATCGGCCGATCCTGGAACTTCTGACACATGGCAACGAAGCCTTATCGTTTCACGGGCCAAGTGTTGTCTCTCTTGCTTCAGCTCACTGATGATGGATGGGAGTTCTTGAAGTTTCTTTTCTTCAGCGGCTATCTCTTTGGTTATCTGCTCCATCTCCTTGGCCAGCTCTGCTCTTCTCCGTTCGAGCCGATCTATCGTGCCGACGATGTCCGGGCGGCAGCTTTCGAGGAAGTTGATCTTTTGGTGTACCTCTTGAGTCCGGTGCTTGTATGAATCGGCCTCTTCCCGGGTTTTTGCCATCTGCGTGCGGTCGGCCATGTGGCGCAGCGCCCTGGAAACCGGAATCTGCATGTGCTCTATATAAGCAGCATGCGCCAAGTTTTCTGATGTTTCTTCCGGGAGTCGACCCTTGATATCATTGAAAATTCGTCGAATCGGCGAAGCGTCTTCTACCAATCGGCCGATGTCATCTTGAAGGAGAATACGCATGCTTTTGAGCTTGGCGCGGACATCATCGGAGGCAGAGCTCGACGAAATTGGGAGTGAAGCGATTTCCTCGTCATCAGGCAAGGAGACGGCAAAGGAGAAGATGCTGTTGTTAGGGGTGTCTTGCTCCTGTGGGGAAATAAAGAGAAGGGTTGGCAAGCAGTAAAAGGGAATCGGCCGATTCCAATGGTAAGTTTGTTACCTCCTTAAAACGAATTTCTCTTGCTTGCGACGGTGGAAGCGTCTCCCTTGTCTCGGGGGCTGGTGCAGTTGGATCGTCAGAAGAAGAAGATTAACCAATTATCAGTGCTCCGCTTGGACCAGCTTCCTCGAAAGACATGAAAAAGAGATCCTGATCGGTTAAGTTCTCTGAGAATTAAGAGATCAAGGTAAGAGATCATTTACCTCGACGGGAGGAGCTGCTGGAGTTTCGGCTTCCACTTGGGACGTAGCCGATTGCTGCGGAGACTGCGGTGGAATATCTTGTGCAGCCTGGCAGAGGGAGGGAGTTAATGTCAGTAGAAGACTTGAAGAATATATGAGATAAGTAAGATCACCTGAACAGCTTCTACTAGTAGTAATGCCGCAGCTGCCCCGACTTCAGCGGTGACTTGAGGATCGGCTATCTCGGCAGCTGGCAAGGGTAAAGGGATTGGAGTCTCGGCTGATGCCACCGCCGTCTGGTCGGCCGATCCGATACGAGGAGTCTCGGCCGATGCCACCGCCGTCTGGTCGGCCGATCCGATGCGGGCTCGCACTCGACGGCTTGTTATCTTCGAGGTTGGCCTTTCCGGTGCTCGTTTCGATCGGCCAGTGGAGATGTCCTTGATGCTTGGAGCATGGAAGCCGATAAGTGGATATGGTGTATATGGATGGTGACTATCTATCGGCCTGCCGCTTCGGCTCCGCATCGGAGGGACCTGGCTTTCAGACTAAGGAGATAAATGCGAGTTAATGATAAAATGAAAGTATGGAAAGAAATGGTATTGGAATCGGCTGGGAGAAAGGACATACCGCTGCATTTGGGTCAATATTTTCTGGATCCAGAATGTTGCAATAAATTGATGGAGATTTGCAGAAAAGGTATTGCTTCCATTCTGCCCACCATAATTTAAATTGCTGGGTGGCAAAAGAGGCAACTGACAAATTATTCAGATCAATAGTGCTAGAATCTGGCACTAGATCACACAGCCGATTGTAGTCAAGGCTTGAAGTCAGCCCATCTCTGAACTTCGCTTGACCGGCGAAGTAGACCCGAATCGGCAGTTGGCCAAAACCCAGTTGCCTTGCTGCAGCCGATGGATTGTAGAACTTATAGGTGGGAGAGTCCTTTCCTGAGTAGAAATTGGCTGGCAGAATCCCTGGCTTGATCAAGATATCCATAAGCTCCCTGTCAAAGGTATGAGTGGAGAAGTCGTAGCTCACGGGTAATTCGAAAATCGGCTCCACTGCTTGATACGGATACCAGCTGACGGTCTCTTCACTAAGGCCATTGTAAAGGCATCTGAAGTACTCAGCTGTACGGGTAGCAGTAAACTGACAGCCAGGGAAGGCCGATGCTACCAATCCGAAGGATCTGCAGCGTTGTCGGACGGATGGATTCTCCTCTGACTCGATGTTAGGGAAAGTTTTGGTCTCTATCCGTTTCTGAGAGACCTTGCTCATATATAAATTGAGCCATAGGGTGATGAACCACCAGGGACCGCCAGGGTTCCCAATCGGCTCCCTCTTCGACAGCTTAGTGCCAATTTGGTGCAACAGGAGATAGGCCGATCCTAGCAGATGTTTTCCAAGGGGGATGGCCGATCCTTGTGACAGAGCTTCTGCTAAAGCCTGAGTGTTAGAAGAAGGTCCAACTGCTCTGCCACAGAAAAAGTGCTTTTCTAGACACATCATCAGAAAAGCAGTATGCTCCCTCTCTGAAACTGTCCCGGTCTTCATATTTTTGCTAATATACCCCTTCACCCGCCGATTCCTTTGGTCTCTAGCCATTGTGATGGCTTAAACAGATAGTTAAAAGGGATATCGGTGGAGGAGATGTCGAGGCCGGTCAACAGCAGAACATCGGCCAAAGTCGGGGTCATGGGTCCATGTCCAAAGAGGAACGCATTGAGTGCATCGGACCAAAAATAAGAAGCTGCCATGACCAGAGGTTCATTTTTTTCCATCCGAGACAGAGATAGGTCTATGCACTAGCCGATTTTTTGTTCATCCCACTGAACCTTCCTAGATCTGGCTATTCTCTGGTACCATTCTCTCCAGCCGGGGGTTTCATTTGGCCAGGATCTAAAGGTACCTACCCACTGATCTAGGTCCATGGGCGATTGCTTGAACGGGACTCTATGAGTCTCTAGACTGATCAGGTCAGTTGGATCAGGGTTCCCCATAGGGCCTAAGCAGATAAGGTCAGGGGATTCTGAGAGGGGGATGGTGATTCGGTGCCTAAGTGCCTAAAAAGGGAGAAAAGGGGAAGAAACTGAGAAAAGATCCGGAAAATACTGAAGCAGTAGAGAAACGAAAGGGGAAAAATTTGAAGCATTTACCACTGGGATGGAGATCATCGTCGTCGATGGGGCTGCCAGAGGAGCCGCCGATTGGGCCACCGCCGCTGAAGGGATCGCCGATAGAGCTTCCGTGGATGGAGCGGTCGCCGATGGTGACGCCATTGGAAGGTTGGAGCAGGTCGCGGATGAGATCGCCGAAAGGGGGGAAGCGTTTGGAGATCGAGAAAGCTCGGAAGAAGACGAACAGTGGTTCGCTGGGAGAAAATGTTAGATTTGTGGGGAGGAGTAGGCGGAGAAGGCCAATACTTAAGGAAAACCGGGAAGGCAAGGGTAAAGACGGTATTCTTGCCGCGCCGTCTACACGAATTCCAGGGGAGCGGTCGTTTCGCGCGCTCGGTCCGAGGAAATTGCAATCATTGTGCCGCGGAACGGAAGGAGATTTTTACTGCGCCCGTTTCGGAGGAAAGGATTAAAGAAAGAGTTTTGAAGAAAAAGTTATGTTTTACTCCAAAACTGGGGGGCATGTGTTGATGCCAGATTTTGACACGTGTTAAATCGGCGTCGGGAGGAGAAGGTTGGCCGATGCGGCAGATCTAAAGGCTACAGTAAGGAATCGGCCGATTGAGGTAACAGTTGGAAATCGGCCGATTGGCGATGCAGCTTGCGCCAACAGGATGGGACTATTTCGGAGGGTCCTGGTCAAAAGTTGGTCAATAGAGCAACGCTAAGTCGGTCAAGGAGCAATTGAAAAGAGTCCTGATTGGATTAGGAGACGGCGGCGGAAGATTCTGCAGGAGTCCGTTTCCTTTAAAAAATATTATAGATATAGTAGTTTTCCCATTTTTTAAATAAGGTTGTAACAAGTCATAATCGACCAGGAGTCCTAGTCTTGGGGTATAAATAGGAGTCGTCAGGGTCTTGCAAAAAACATCAACACATCAATCAATAACAATACTTCTACTTTTTCAGCAATTTACTTTCAAGTCGGCGACTTCGCCAATACTTTTCTTCTTTCACGAGTTCGTACGGATTGGCAGGGCTGCATCAACTTGATCTCCGGCCAATTGGTAGGTTCCACTTATCGAGTAATATCCGAGCTTTAACTACGGGCGCATCGCTGTGGTTTCGTTTGGATTTATTCACCAGTTATCGATATTTACTAGAATTGCAAGTTTTACCTGTTATTCTAGTATTATCACCAGTTATCCACTTGAGATCAGAGTAATCGGCTTCGTCATCGTTCTTCTTCGATTCATCATCTTACAGCCGATTAGATCTATTTCAAGTGTTGCATCCGTAATAATTGTTTAGATTGCTCCAGCAGTTTTCTTTACAATTATTACGCGATTATCGGCTGATCCATAGCCGATCATCTTTACAGCAAATCGGCCGATTCGCCGACGCGCTCTTCAGGACAGATCGGAACTCCAGCCGATCGGAGCGCCTGGAATTTAATACTTTATTTCCTTGTCAATTAACACGTCAGATTGATTGGCACGCCGCGGGAACCGCACCAGGGCGATAACCTGAACAGGAGCTAAGCAGATTCTCCCGGGTCGTGTGTCCGACGCTGAAGACCATCGGCCGATTCCTGTCTGGCCGATTTTAGCGCCAACAAAAAGGAAGAAATCAATCCAAAGAACGACGAGAATGGAAACTCACCGGAGGTTGCAGCCAGCGCTCCTCCTTGCCGGCGGGAGGCGGTTCGTCGCCGGCGCCGGCGAGCGGCGGCGCTCGTGCGGGCGTGCGCCTGGTCGGGCGGCAGCTGCGTGCATGTCCGAGTGTGAGCGTGCTGTGCGATCTAGTGACCTGTTCTTGGCTTCTTACTTTCTTCTGTAGATGGCTACATCGAGCAGTGCTAGTGGATCGGGGAGGAGGAAATCAGAGAGGAAAAGGACTGAAAGGAAGAAATCAATCCAAAGGACGATGAGAACGGCAAACTCACTGGATGTTGCAGCCAGCGCTCCTCCTTGCCGGCGGGAGGCGGTTCGTCGCCGGCGCCGGTGAGCGGCGGCACTCGTGCGGGCGAGCGCCTGGTCGGAGGGCGCCTGCGTGCGTGTCCGTGTGCGAGCGTGCTGTGCGATCTAGTGACTTGTTCTTGGCTTCTTACTTTCTTCTGTAGATGGCTACATCGAGCAGTGCTAGTGGATCGGGGAGGAGGAAATCGGAGAGGAAAAGAAACGAAAGGAAGAAATCAATCCAAAGAACGACGAGAACGGGAAACTCACCGGAGGTTGCAGCTAGCGCCCCTCCTGGCCGGCGGGAGGCGGTTCGTCGCCGGCGCCGGCGAGCGGCGGCGCTCGTGCGGGCGGGCGCCTAGTCGGGCGGCGCCTGCGTGCGTGTCCGAGTGCGAGCATGCTGTGCGATCTAGTGACCTGTTATTGGCTTCTTACTTTCTTTTGTAGATGGCTACATTGAGCAGTGCTAGTAGATCGGGGAGGAGGAAATCAGAGAGGAAAAGAAACGAAAGTAAGAAATCAATCCAAAGGACGATGACAACGGGAAACTCACCGGAGGTTGCGGCCAGTGCTCCTCCTTGCCGGCGGGAGGCGGTTCGTCGCCGGCGCCGGCGAGCGGCGGCGCCCATGCGGGCGAGCGCCTGGTCGGGCAGCACCTGCGTGCGTGTCCGAGTGCGAGCGTGTTGTGCGATCTAGTGACCTGTTCTTGGCTTCTTAGTTTCTTCTGTAGATGGCTACATCGAGCAGTGCAAGTGGATCGGGGAGGAGGAAATCAGAGAGGAAAAGAAACGAAAGGAAGAAATCAATCCAAAGAACGACGAGAACGGGAAACTCAGCGGAGGTTGCAGCCAGCGCTCCTCCTTGCCGGCGGGAGGCGGTTCGTCGCCGGCGCTGGGGAGCGGCGGCGTTCGTGCGGGCGGGTGCCTTGTCGGGCGGCGCCTGCGTGCGTGTTCGAGTGCGAGCGTGCTGTGTGACCTAGTGACCTGTTGTTGGCTTCTTACTTTCTTTTGTAGATGGCTACATCGAGCAGTGCTAGTGGATCGGGGAGGAGGAAATCAGAGAGGAAAAGAAATGAAAGGAAGAAATCAATCCAAAGGACGATGAGAATGGGAAACTCACCGGAGGTTGCAGCCAGCGCTCCGCCTTGCCGGCGGGAGGCGGTTCGTCAACGGTGCCGGCGAGTGGCGGCGCCCGAGCGGGCGGGTGCCTAGTCGGGCGGCGCCTGCGTGCGTGTCCGAGTGCGAGCGTGCTGTGCGATCTAGTGACCTGTTCTTGGCTTCTTACTTTCTTCTGTAGATGGCTACATCGAGAAGTGCTAGTGGATCGGGGAGGAGGAAATCAGCGAGGAAAAGAAACGAAAGGAAGAAATCAATCCAAAGAACGATGAGAACGGAAACTCACCGGAGGTTGCAGCCAGCGCTCCTCCTTGCCGGCGGGAGGCGGTTCGTCGCCGGCGCCGGCGAGCGGCGGCGCTCGTGTGGGCGGGCGCCTGGTCGGGCGGCACTTTCGTGCGTGTCCGAGTGCGAGCGTGCTGTGCGATCTAGTGACCTGTTCTTGGCTTCTTACTTTCTTCTGTAGATGGCTACATCGAGCAGTGCTAGTGGATCGGGGAGGAGGAAATCAGAGAGGAAAAGAAACGAAAGGAAGAAATCAATCCAAAGGATGATGAGAACGGGAAACTCACCGGAGGTTGCAGCCAGCGCTCGGCCTAGCCGGCGGGAGGCGGTTCGTCAACGGCGCCGGCGAGCGGCGGCGCTCGTGCGTGCGGGTGCCGAGTCGCGCGGCGCCTGCGTGCGTGTCCGAGTGCGAGCGTGCTGTGCGATCTAGTGACCTGTTCTTGGCTTCTTACTCTCTTCTGTAGATGGCTACATCGAGCAGTGCTAGTGGATCGGGGAGGAGGAAATCAGAGAGGAAAAGAAACGAAAGGAAGAAATCAATCCAAAGGACGATGAGAACGGGAAACTCACCGGAGGTTGCAGCCAGCGCTCCTCCTTGCCGGCGGGAGGCGGTTCGTCGCCGGCGCCGGGGAGCGGCGGCGTTCATGCGGGCGGGCGCCTTGTCGGGCGGCGCCTGCGTGCGTGTCCGAGTGCGAGCGTGCTGTGTGATCTAGTGACCTGTTATTGGCTTCTTACTTTCTTTTGTAGATGGCTACATCGAGCAGTGCAAGTGGATCGGGGAGGAGGAAATCAGAGAGGAAAAGAAACGAAAGGAAGAAATCAATCCAAAGGACGATGAGAACGGGAAACTCAGCGGAGGTTGCAGCCAGCACTCCTCCTTGCCGGCGGGAGGCGGTTCGTCGCCGGCGCCGGTGAGCGGTGGCGCTGGTGTGGGCGGGCGCCTGGTCGGGCGGCGCCTGCGTGCGTGTCCGAGTGCGAGCGTGCTGTGCGATCTAGTGACCTGTTCTTGGCTTCTTACTTTCTTCTGTAGATGGCTACATCGAGCAGTGCTAGTGGATCGGGGAGGAGGAAATCAGAGAGCAAAAGAAACGAAAGGAAGAAATCAATCCAAAGGATGATGAGAACGGGAAACTCACCGGAGGTTGCAGCCAGCGCTCCGCCTAGCCGGCGGGAGGCGGTTCGTCAACGGCGCCGGCGAGCGGCGGCGCTCGTGTGGGTGGGCGCCTGGTCGGGCGGCGCCTGCGTGCGTGTCCGAGTGCGAGCGTGCTATGCGATCTAGTGACCTGTTATTGGCTTCTTACATTCTTTTGTAGATGGCTACATCGAGCAGTGCTAGTGGATCGGGGAGGAGGAAATCCGAGAGGAAAAGAAACGAAAGGAAGAAATCAATCCAAAGAAGGACGAGAACGGGAAACTCACCGAAGGTTGCAGCCAGCGCTCCGCCTTGCCGGCGGTAGGCGGTTCGGTGCCGGCGCCGGCGACCGGCGGCGCCCGTGCGGGCGGGTGCCTAGTCGGGCGGCGCCTGCGTGCGTGTCCGAGTGCGAGCGTGGTATGCGATCTAGTGACCTGTTATTGGCTTCTTACTTTCTTTTTTAGATGGCTACATTGAGCAGTGCTAGTGGATCGGGGAGGAGGAAATCAGAGAGGAAAAGAAAGAAACGAAAGGAAGAAATCAATCCAAAGGATGATGAGAACGGAAACTCACCGGAGGTTGCAGCCAGCGCTCCTCCTTGCCGGCGGGAGGCGGTTCGTCGCCGGCGCCGGCGAGCGGCGGCGCTCGTGCGGGCGGGCGCCTTGTCGGGCGGCACATGCGTGCGTGTCCGAGTGCGAGCGTGCTGTGCGATCTAGTGACCTGTTCTTGGCTTCTTACTTTCTTCTGTAGATGGCTACATCGAGCAGTGCTAGTGGATCGGGGAGGAGGAAATCACAGAGGAAAAGAAATGAAAGGAAGAAATCAATCCAAAGGATGATGAGAACGGGAAACTCACCGGAGGTTGCAGCCAGCGCTCCGCCTTGCCGGCGGGAGGCGGTTCGTCAACGGCGCCGGCGAGCGGCGGCGCTCGTGCGTGCGGGTGCCTAGTCGGGCGGCGCCTACGTGCGTGTCCGAGTGCGAGCGTGTTGTGCGATCTAGTGACCTGTTCTTGGCTTCTTACTCTCTTGTGTAGATGGCTACATCGAGCAGTGCTAGTGGATCTGGGAGGAGGAAATCAGAGAGGAAAAGAAACGAAAGGAAGAAATCAATCCAAAGGACGATGAGAACGGGAAACTCACCGGAGGTTGCAGCCAGCGCTCCTCTTTGCCGGCAGGAGGCGGTTCGTCGCCGGCGCCGGCGAGTGGCGGCGCTCGTGTGGGCAGGCGCCTGGTCGGGTGGCGCCTGCGTGCGTGTCCGTGTGCGAGCGTGCTGTGCGATCTAGTGACCTGTTCTTGGCTTCTTACTTTCTTCTATAGATGGCTACATCGAGCAGTGCTAGTGGATCGGGGAGGAGGAAATCGGAGACGAAAAGAAATGAAAGGAAGAAATCAATCCAAAGAACGACGAGAACGGGAAACTCACCGGAGTTTGCAGCTAGCGCTCCTCCTTGCCGGCGGGAGGCGGTTCGTCGCCGGAGCCGGCGAGCGGCGGCGCTCGTGCGGGTGGGCGCCTGGTCGGGCGGAGCCTGCGTGCGTGTCCGAGTGCGAGCATGCTGTGCGATCTAGTGACCTGTTATTGGCTTCTTACTTTCTTTTGTAGATGGCTACATTGAGCAGTGCTAGTGGATCGGGGAGGAGGAAATCAGAGAGGAAAAGAAACGAAAGTATGAAATCAATCCAAAGGACGATGAGAACGGGAAACTCACCGGAGGTTGCAGCCAGCGCTCCTCCTGGCCGGCGGGAGGCGGTTCGTCGCCGGCGCCGGCGAGCGGCGGCGTTCGTGCGGGTGGGAGCCTGGTCGGGTGGCGCCTGCGTGCGTGTCCGAGTGCGAGCGTGCTGTGCGATCTAGTGACCTGATCTTGGCTTCTTACTTTCTTCTGTAGATGGCTACATCGAGCAGTGCTAGTGGATCGGGGAGGAGGAAATCAGAGAGCAAAAGAAACGAAAGGAAGAAATCAATCCAAAGAACGACGAGAACGGGAAACTCAGCGGAGGTTGCAGCCAGCACTCCTCCTTGCCGGCGGGAGGCGGTTCGTCGCCGGCGCCGGCGAGCGGTGGCGCTGGTGTGGGCGGGCGCCTGGTCGGGCGGCGCCTGCGTGCGTGTCCGAGTGCGAGCGTGCTGTGCGATCTAGTGACCTGTTATTGGCTTCTTACTTTCTTTTGTAGATGGCTACATCGAGCAGTGCTAGTGGATCGGGGAGGAGGAAATCAGAGAGGAAAGGAAACGAAAGGAAGAAATCAATCCAAAGAATGACGAGAACGGGAAACTCACCGGAGGTTGCAGCCAGCGCTCCGCCTTGCCGGCGGTAGGCGGTTCGATGCCGGCGCCGGCGAGCGGCGGTGCTCGTGCGGGCGGGCGCCTGATCGGGCGGCGCCTGCGTGCGTGTCCGAGTGCGAGCGTGCTGTGCGATCTAGTGACCTGTTATTGGCTTCTTACTTTCTTTTTTAGATGGCTACATTGAGCAGTGCTAGTGGATCGGGGAGGAGGAAATCAGAGAGGAAAAGAAAGAAACGAAAGGAAGAAATCAATCCAAAGGATGATGAGAACGGAAACTCACCGGAGGTTGCAGCCAGCGCTCCTCCTTGCCGGCGGGAGGCGGTTCGTCGCCGGCGCCGGCGAGCGGCGGCGCTCGTGTGGGCGGGTGCCTGGTCGGGCGGCGCCTGCGTGCGTGTCCAAATGCAAGCGTGCTGTGCGATCTAGTGACCTGTTCTTGGCTTCTTACTTTCTTCTGTAGATGGCTACATCGAGCAGTGCTAGTGGATCGGGGAGGAGGAAATCAGAGAGGAAAAGAAACGAAAGGAAGAAATGAATCCAAAGGACGATGAGAACGGGAAACTCACCGGAGGCTGGAGTGCTACGTGGGCTGGGCCGTGTCCGAGAAATATGTAGATACGTGTCCGGCTCACGCATCGAATTACTCGCGATTTATTTTTTCCTCGATACTCCATGGACACGTACCACGCCGTATCCGCGCCGTATCCGTTTCGGATATGTAATGGACACGCGATAAGTGACCTCCTGCCGTGTCCGGGTAACAGAGCCGCTAATGCTTAAATAGTCATCAGTTGTAACAAGTTGATTTGAATTTTCCATCACTGCATTCTATTCAGTATTGGCAAGTGGGTTGTGGTTGCTTGCCAGTATATAACCACCGAGCATTTGGTCAGCTATCACTCCGTCGCTTGTATATGATCTTTCAAAACCTTGAGTTTGTGTCATTGGATATTCTGGCATTCCATAACCACTAAGGATCTGGCAATTGTTAAACCCTCATAAAATAATCAAGACTATGACAAAGATAACATAAAAGAGTGTCAACAGCAACAATTTTATTCTTATGTCTTTTACAAATAATAAATATTTCACCAGACGTCCTTTTGAAAAATCACAAGAATGTTTGTCCTTAAGTACAAAAGCATCGCATTTTTTATTAGAATATGCAGGAGAGTTGCGTCCAAAAACATCGTACTTAAAGTGCCATGCCGCAAGAATATCCAGTTGAGCCCATGTGTGCCCCCACTACTGCTCCTAAATAACCAGTCACTTTAAACCCCGCTCCCATCTAGACACAACAAAGTCTGTAAACGATACCGTTTTGCCTTTTCCCTACCTCATATAAAATAATATCTTCCAATGACCATCATGCCGTCAATTATTAGGTGAAACCCCCAGTTCCTGGGCGGATCAAAGGATCATATTTTTATCCCAGTCACCAGCCATCTCAGCAAGGCACCAAAACCACCAATAGCATTTGGTACAGCCAGAGACACAGCCAGGCTTCAAAGCACACAAACGTGGACACATGGATACATACAGTCAGCCCTAAAGAATAGCCCGATCGCCAATCCTGACCACATTAAACCCACCCCTGCTGAATACTCACAAGAAACGAACTCTGTTCCATTTCCATCCCTGTAAATTGCCCGCGGAACCTCCAAATGGTACAACCCCGAATTGATCATGGGATTCAGTCCAGGGGCGGACATGAGTGTACATTGTACACCCGATAATATTTTGCAAAAAAAAATCGAAGTTAGAGCGTATAATACATATGCATGTAATTGGGTCAGATCCAAATACAGATAAAATACATTAGGGTTTGGAGTGCTCGGTTTCGCACAGCGGGAAGGGGAGGGGAAGGGTGTACCTGGTGATTGCTTGTCGCTGGCGAAGGGCGCCTGGCGAAGTGCGGCGCCGCGCGCCCAGACATCGTCGCCAGGAAAGGGGCACGAGAGAGGGGAGGAGGTAAATGGGAGTGAGTTGAACAGGGAAGTCTGCTAGTGGCCTCGGGCATCAGAAACTTTTACACAAAATCGATCAGACAGACAGACACCCACACCACCGTATGGACTGACTTGAAATGGCTGGGAGCCTGGGACCAGCGCAAAAGCACAAGTGTTTTTTTTCTTGCACTATCTTTTGTCTTTTTTTCTAATCCCTGTTACTAGTACAAAAAACGTTTTTAGGGTTGGGTAAAACGACATTTTCAGGGGCGCGCGCGATACCCGTCAATGCTTCTCGCAGCTACAAATGCTATTTGCAGAGGCGGGGCACCCCATCACCCGCCCCTAAAATCCATTTTCAGGGGCAGGTACTCCATTACCCACCCCCGGAAATCCATTTTCAAGGGCGGGTCACCCCATCACCGGTCCTTGCAAACTATTTTCTAGGGGCGGGTGATGGCTTCAGCCGCCCCTAAAAATATCCTTCCCGCCAAAATTTTTGTACGTTTGTCCGGACATGTAATGGTGACACCACTAACTTTCCTATTAACATAGGCCTACATCAGGGGTCAGCATTGAGTCCTTATTTATTTGTCTTGGTGATGGATGAGGTCACAAGGGACATACAAGATGATATCCCTTGGTGTATGCTCTTTGCTAATGATGTGGTGCTGGTGGACGAGAGTAAAGAAGGGGTTAATAGGAAGTTAGAGCTGTGGAGACGCACGTTAGAGTCGAAAGGGTTTAGACTCAGTAGGATCAAGACCGAGTACATGATGTGCGATTTTAACGCGACTAGGCATGAGGATGGAGATGTTAGCCTCGATGGGCAAGTGGTGGCCCAGAAGGATACTTTTCGGTATATAGGATCGATGCTTCAAAAGGATGGCGATATTGATGAAGATGTTAGATATGGAATCCCAGCTGCCTGGTTGAAGTGACGTCAAGCTTCTGGCGTTCTATGTGACAGAAGGGTGCCACAAAAGTTAAAAGGTAAGTTCTATAGGACAGCGATTCGTCCGGCGATGTTATACGGTGCTGAATGTTGGCCTACAAGAAGACAACATGTCCAACAACTGAGTGTAGTAGAGATGCGGATGTTGCAGTAGTTTTGCGGGCACACACGAAGGGATAGAGTCCGGAACGAAGTTATTCGGAATAAAGTCGGGGTGGCACCAATTGAGGAGAAACTTACCCAACATCGATTGAGATGGTTTGGACATGTCCAACGGAGATCCCCTGAGGCGCCGGTGCGTAGTGGGGTTCTAAAGCAGGCCGAAAATGTAAAGAGAGGTAGAGGTAGACCTAAACTGACTTGGGACGAGTCAGTGAAGAGAGACCTTAAGGAGTGGAATATCTCCAAAGAGGTAGCTTTGGATAGGAGCGCTTGGAGACTCGCCATCCACGTACCTGAAGATCCGTGATCTTTGTTTTTTTATGGGTTTCATCTCTAACCTACCCCAACTTGCTTGGGACAGAAGGCTATGTTGTTGTTGTTGGTGGTGGTTCTCAATTAACCCATTTACATCCAACACTCAAATAACACTGTATATGCAATCAAATTATACAACCAGTTCCGACCTCAATAAGGAAAGAGCAAGGGTACATCCATGCTACTGTTCTTACAATAGTGCAAGTTCATACATCAATACTTTAGGTCTTAAGTTATTACAATAGTGCAAGTTCAAACCTATAAGAAAAGGGTAAAGGGTACAACCATGCATATTACATATTCATGCTCATCCGACCCACTTATATAGATATGGAAGATAGTTAAAGTCTCCAATCGTCCAGCCTAGAACTTCGTCAAAATAAGTTAAAGCACAGACAAATGCACTCTCCTCCGCTTGTCAATGATAGACACATATAGTACTATAAATATCGAACAATGGAGTGTTAAGCTGATTTGGTCCGTAGAAGGTGAGTTTTGCTTGAAACTTCAAACCTCCGGTGAAGAATGGTTCTCAACCCATGTAAGTTACATCCACCGATTCAATGATTTGATGCAGAATTGCCCAAAAGCTCATTGCCGCATAGGTAGTACCTTGGAGGAGATCCTAAAAGGTGATAATAACGTTATGAAAGTTGAAAGATGTAATATAACTAAAGTTAACAATGATAAAAATGAATATCTTATACCCTGTTATCTTGATTAAGCTGACAAAGCCTCTCAGCAGTCTGAATAACATTGCTTTCTCCCGCCTCGAACTGCTTTATTCGAAAATATGAAAAGACTGGCACAAAGTACCCATGATCCTGAAGCTGCTCTAGGCATGCCTCCACGGCTAGCCTCTCATAAGTTACCCGATTTGGTGCAACTCCACCCATTGCGGCAATTGAAACCATCGGGATGGCATCTCCTGGTGCCATCAAGGTGAAGTCTATGTTTCGAATAGGTACTTGAAAAGAGATATGTACTTGTTTGAAATGAGTTTGATGAACAACCTCAGTTTGCATTGCAGGAGTAGTACCACCCACAGCTTCGACAACATCTTTGAGCCATCTAATATTGTTGATAAGCTGCATTTTATGTAAGTAAATTTAGAAATTATTCATGTGTAGTAAAAAAATAATTAAAAGATGGAATGAATCTTACAACGTTGGGAATTGATCCACACATTCGATTGCCCAATGGCAAGCCAATGGTGCCGTAAAAGTGAAGTCCTGGACTATGAGGCAACGCGTCCTCAACCATGCCTCCACGGCCACCAAAACCACCGCGGCGACCGCCACCACGACGGCCACCACCACGGAACATTACTAGTTCGAATTGAGAGTACAAAATCAAGCAAATTTACTAACTCACTAACTGTAGTTAAATTTACATCTTTGAAATGGCATCTTTGAAATGAACAAAAAAGAACTAACTAATTCAAACAATATCGAATACACTTCTCATTTACTAACTAAATCACTAACTAGTGCGTGTTCACGCGCTAGAGTGTGTGTGCATTGAAATGGAAAAAAAAGAAAAAAAATCAAGAACATACTGGGAGGGGAGGAGGCGCGCGGAGGAGGCGCCGCCGAGGCCCACGGCCGTAGGTCCGCGGGAGGAGGCGCCGTCGGGACCCGCAGTCGTAGGTCCGCAGGAGGAGGCGCCGCCAAGACCCGCGGCCGTAAATCCGCGGGAGGAGGCGCGCGGGCTCGTGCGGGGAGGAGATTGTGACGGCGTGGGTAGGTGGCGGCATGGGGCGAGTAGGGCCGTGGCGGCGCGGGGCGATGTGGCAACGGCGCGGGGAGGAGCGGTGGCCGCGGCGGCTCGAGGCGAAATTTCGGCAGCCTGCCGGCGTCCTCCGCTTCAAATCGAAAATTTGTTCAAATCTCCGCCGCCGGTTCAATATGTAGAGAGGACATTTCTAGGGACGGATGGAGGCTTCACCCGCCCCTGCAAATTGAAAAATTATTTGTAGGGGCGGGTGGGGGTATCACCCGCCCCTAAAAATGTATTTCCAAGGGCGGGTGGCCCCGTCACCATTTTCAGGGGAGGTGATGGCGCCATCCGTCCCTAACGATGCATTTTCAGGGGCAGGTCAACTGCTACAATAACACCGCTCCTTTTGTAGGAACAGGTTATATTTTGACCCGTCCCTAGAAAAAAATAGGAGGTTGCTACAAATTATTTTTTATAGTGTATAAATCAATTTTGCAATGTCTAGAATTCAAGGCTACGGTGAGTTCCTTTCCATCTCACCCATTCGTTGCACCTGTGCATAATCGAACATCTCTTTTTTCTAAAGAACATACCTCAACACGTATTTTATTAAGAGAGAAGTAAGAAATGTTACAGAGCCGCAGCCGGTACAGAGGACCAGGCGGCAGAGACCTCAAACAAATAATCAAGCATCTCAAAATGTTGGATTCAGTTCCTTGATCTAATCTTCGATGTATAGGGCTTTTGGCTTGAAAGGAGTTATGATCGACCAGCTCATGAACACAACTCCTAAAACCAACCCGTACAGGCCATGCAGGCCAAGAAAATAAGAAGAGCGAATGCAACATTCGGATTTTGGTTATGGTTAACGTCATGTACATATGACTATGAATGTAATCCTCGGTGCTGCTTAAAGGTTGCTATAAGAGGGTGTCCAGGTCAAGATCTTTGTACTGAATTTTGTTTTTTCTATATCCAAACTCTTTTCATACCGTTAAATGACAGGCAGAGTTCCTGCTAATTTGGTTAAAAAAACCATGTATGAGAAGCATATTTTATTGTCAAAATTAAGATGGTTTAGTGATAATATTTATTTGTAGTTTATATTATGATAATTAAATAAAATATTAAAATACGGGTGTGATACTCGATTGTTTCAATTTTTTATGATTACATAACACGCCCCGCTCATCAAATACACTCTCTTTGTATTTCTCTTGCCGATTCGGCTTTTCTTTTAATTAATATGAGCATTAGTTCAGGATTTGTTATTGGTACATAATAAATGTATAGATAGATCCGTATACTAATATTCTGCATCATCCGATTCAATTCATCCAACCAAGCACACGGATGGGTTTACATCCAAAGAAACATAAGCATCCTAATACTATCTAAATAGTACATGACATAGCGAATAGATTATGCTCTATTCCACACCCTTCATGTAGTGGGCTGACCATCTGCACGCTCGCTATTCATCCACGTATACAATTACATGCGCATGGAGCCACGACAACATCTTTACCAATCAACACCGAGTGAACATAAGCATCAAAACATTACAACAACAACAACAAAAATATAGCCTTTTGTCCCAAATAAATTGGGGTAGGCTAGAGATGAAACCCATAAAAAAACAAAGATCACGGATCTTCAGGTACGTGGATGGTGAGTCTCCAAGTGCTCCTATCCAAAGCTACATCTTTAGAGATATTCCACTCCTTAAGGTCTCTCTTCACCGACTCGTCCCAAATCAGTTTAGGTCTACCTCTACCTTTCTTTACATTTTCGGCCTGCTTTAGAACTCCACTACGCACCGGCGCCTCAGAGGATCTCCGTTGGACATGTCCAAACCATCTCAATTGATGTCGGGTAAGTTTCTCCTCAATTGGTGCCAACTCGACTCTATCCCAAATAACTTCATTCCGGACTCTATCCCTTCGTGTGTGTGCCCGCAAAACCACCGCAACATCCGCATCTCTACTACACTCAGTTGTTGGACATGTCGTCTTTTTGTAGACCAACATTCAGCACCGTATAACATCGCCAGACGAATCGCTGTCTTATAGAACTTACCTTTTAACTTTTGTGGCGCCCTCCTATCACATAGGACGCCAGAAGCTTGACGCCACTTCAACCAGGCAGCTGAGATTCTATATCTAATATCTTCATCAATATCGCCATCCTTTTGAAGCATCGATCCTAAATATCAAAAAGTATCCTTATTTTATTTTCCACATATATATATATTTAATTAGGACGTAACTAGAATATAGAACCCAAGATCATGGGTTTAACAACAAAAGGACTTTGTCCAAGTTTTTAAGTCTCAAAAAACTTCAATAAAATACTGAATGCAAAAGGTCTTGATGGGTATTAGTTGCTTCAAAAGATCAATATGCAACTTTTTGTAAGTTGGTAGAAATATTCAGGATAACCATATAGCTATTGGAATTTTTTAGCCTAACAGATAAATCAGCAAGCTAGCATGCGGATACCGATATAGGTTTCACTAGAAAGTATTCCAAAGTATCGATTTCTACTGGGTGGAATGAGAAGTGTACTAATTTATGCTAGTTCATCTGGGGGATAAGAGTGGATGTGGATGACGACAAAAAGAATAGATAAAGAGTTGGAGGGTCGGGAGGATACTTGATAAGATGACTAGATACTCTCAATTGATTCAGCGATCATAGTCTCACTCGTCTTGCTTATGTAGGGTGAAATAGAGCACCGACCATAAAAAGGGATAAGAAGGGGATAAGAAGGAGCCGACTTCCGCCTAACACTCTTGTGATTTCCTACAGATCCAGCTGCTGTCACGTGGTGCAATACGTAGTTCGGATAAGGCTGTCACTTCCTAGTGGCTATCACAAGCAGTCCATTGGGCAGTAATTCTGGGTACTATTTAGCCTAGATACTATGTCTATACTATCAAGCACTACTCTACTCCAGCGCTAGAGTAAAGCACCCACTACTAAAGTAGTGAACAAAAAACTACTAAACAAAGATAAGTAAGAACTGATGCTCGATTAATCAAAGGGAACCTGAGTTATCAGACAAGACCTAGATATAATCACTCAAAGATGAAATTGCATCTGTCAATGTACAAAATGGAAGAGGGGCAGATACCTCCGGCTCCTCCTCTCCGGCATTCTCACCTCGCACATCTCCCTATTTTCTAAGTTTTCTAATGGAAATGCTTCGCTTCTTGGATCTTCTACTCTTGCATGTTTGTAATTAAGGTTGGTTCAGGATCAGAGGGTATTAGTAGACAAGCTGCAGAAGCGGTTGGGCGTGGGTCCGGGGCCGGTTGTACCTAGTGGATCGGCCGACCCTAGGATTTGCTGCCTTTATCCTCCAACGATTCAGATCAGCCCTTAGACATCGGTTTGATAACTATGCATGCCAAGGCGGTCCGGAGCCGAGGGAGCCAAATGAGGAGAGTCGGTCGTAACTGGCCACCTAGAAATGTCTGATGCACCATCTTAGCTTGTGGACGCTCGGAATTGTTCTTTGGGTCGGTCAACTTGTGAGTTTGGTGGAGTTTTATTTGTTTGGTGGGTCCATGGATCAAGGGGGTACACATGGGTACATTGTGACCTTCGTCCAACACTTAAGATTAACTATAGATGTGTGTTGGGGATGCCACCTTCAGATCCGCCTGAAGGCCACGAGCCGAAGGTCAAGAAGACTTTTAAGGTGGGTAACCCAGGGATGCACGGCTTCGAACGACCCGCCAAAGGGGTCTCTCCCGAAGGATCGACGAGATGAAGCCAAAGAAGATAACCTGGAGTCAACTAATCGCTCGAAGCCCCCACGAAGCGCGGACACCAAAGGCCAAGCGTCGAAGGGTTCTTCCTAAGAGGAGTCTGAGTTGGTGGGCATGATGAGCTGTAAAGAAGGTTTAGAGAGGAAATTACTGTATACCCACGGAATATTCGGAGAATATAGTGGTTGATGTGTAAAAAGGTGTAATAACGGAGAGGGTAGGTGAGCCGCCCCCTATAAATAGCCCTGTAACTGTAACTGTAACTGATGGGACGGTTGATCCTTATTGAATATTATACCGGTTTTCCACTCTGAAGGTGTTTTTGCATTTCTTGTCTGTGTTGGTGTGATTCTTGGGGCTGTTGTGGTGCTTCTTCACTCAGAAGGGTCCTCTCCACCAACAGTTTTGGCGCCCACCGTGGTTCGTTCCAACACACCGCATGGCACAGAAGAAGAAGGGCTCCAGCTCTTTGGCGAGGCAGACGGAGGACACTCAAGCCCTCATCATTGTGCCGGGGCAGAACCAGACAAGAACCGAAGACGTGGAAGTAGAGGACGTGGCGAATGGACAGTTTGAGGTCCATCTCGAAGGCATGGGAGTGCCAGCGGAGAACATCATGGCATACCGAAGAATCAAAGCCCGATTGGCTGAAGCAGCTGCAAGAGCACGTCAGGTCGCTCGAGCGGCACAGCCGTCAACATCCAACATGCAGACAAGGTCGAAGGGGACAGCGCCCGAAGGGGCCGAAGCCGAAGCCATGAAACAATATCGACAGCTGCAAGAAGATGAGATGCACTGTCAGCTGTTGCAACAACAGATACAAGAGAAGAGGAGGCTGCTGGAACATGTTTATTATCTAGAAGATGAAGATTCGCCAGCAACAGAGAGCCCACACCAAAGGCATCCTTAGGAACTGAAAGGACCTTAAGATGCCTAAGGGGGGGGGGGGTGAATAGGCTAATATGCAACTTTAAAACACTTTTAAAACAGTCAGCAACCCAAATATCCGGATATATGTCCGGATACTCCGGACTTGAGGTCCGGAGTTTCTGGATATTATATCCGGAATATCTGGGTATGAAAGTGTCCTTGTTCTTCTTTTTATCTTCCGGACAATCCGCAATGAAATGCCCAACTTTCTTGCAACCAAAACAAGCCTTATTTGATCTTCTTCTTGGTTCATACTTTTTCTTGTTCTTGCCACAGTTTTGGAAGATGCTCTTCCTAAGAACCCTTCTAAAGTTCTTGATGAAGAAAGCCATTTGCTCATCATCAAGCTCATCATCTTCATTATCACTAGAGTCATCATTCTTTGAGGATTGGGTAGTCTTTTCTTTGCCCTTTGATTTTTCTTGAAGAGCCAACACATTGTTCTTTGCTGCTTGCTCTTGGAGATCGGCCAAATCTTGATTGATCTTGAACCTCTTCAATTGATCATGATGAGCTTCTATTCTTCCAAGAACATTCTCGGCGGTGAAGTGTTTGAAACCCCTTTCAGCTCTTATCAAGCTAGGTAGTGTGATATCCCTAGCCATGTAGACGGTCAAGAGCTTGTCCACAATCTCACGATCACCACACTTGTTACCACCAAGTGATTTGATTTGATTTGCGATCTTCTTCATACGGTTGTACATTTCCTTCACTGTTTCATCTTTTCTCATGGAGAAAAGACTAAGCTCATCCTCCAAGGTCTTGATTCTTGATTCCCGAATCTTTCTTGATCCTTGATGATTTACTTGGAGTGTATCCCAAGCATCCTTTGCAGTGGGAGCATCTTCAATCTTGTCAAATTCTTTGGGACTCACGGAAGAGTGAAGAATGTTCAATGCTTGGTAGTTGCGTTGCAAAACATATGCTTGAACCGGTGTTGTAGTTTCATCTTCATCCGGAATCTCACAACCCACTTCTACAATCTCCCAAAGATCTTTGTGTATTGCACTCAAGTAACAAAAAATCTTTGTCTTCCATTGATTGTAGCCCGTCCCATCAAAATACGGGGGCTTTCCCATGTGAATTGAAGCATTCTCATCATTAGGAATTTGAAAGGTATAGTCATGAGAGACCCGATGATACTCAGCTTTCCTTTTTTCTTTTGAGGAGCTTCCTTTGTTTAAGGAGCGCGAAGGTCTTCTCTTATAATCGGTGTCGGAGTCATCATTTGACTGGATCACAACTTTGGTGTTGGACTTCTTCTTGTTGTTTCTTAATTTCTGTTTCTTCTGCCATGCCTTCCACTCAAGGTAAGACATTTCATCATCGGTTGTCTCCAATTTATCTTTTTCTTCCTCTTCATGTGAGTTGTTATGTTTCTTCCATTTGGAGCCACTTGAGGTGGAGACCTTGTTATCTTCTTTCTTTCCTTCTGAGGAGTTGGACTTCTCACTTTCATCCATCGGATTTGTGGGATCCTTTGGTGAAGTGTCACCCGACATCTTGATTCTCCGAGCGGTTAAGCCCTAAGATGGAGAACCTCGCTCTGATACCAATTGAAAGGACCTTAAGATGCCTTGAGGGGGAGTGAATAGGCTAATCTGCAACTTTAAAACACTTTTCAAATAGTCAGTAACCCAAATGTCCTGATACTCCGGATATTTGTCCGGATACTCCGGACTTGAGTAACAAACTTGAATCCACCGGCTTGACGAAGGCTAAGTGCTTAAAAGGATGGAATGGCAGCTCACTAGCACGGATTTCTTCTTTTGCAACACTCTCACTTGAATCCCTCAAGGAAATTTCTCAAGAAATGAAGAGAGGGAGTGAGAGAGCTCTTGAAAGGCTTGTGAGGCTGTTCAGCTCGAAAAATGGGCAAGAGAAAGCTGGCTGAAGGGGTATGGGGGGTATTTATACCCTCACTCACAAAAACTAGCCATTGGTGAAAGGTTACCCGGATACTCCGGGTATATGTCCGGATACTCCGGACATTGTTCCCGGACATTCCGGGCAGAGATCCAGAGACTACGCCGTTGGTGTAATTGTACCCGGATACTCCGGACATTGTTCCCGGACATTCCGGATAGAGACCCGGAGACTCCGGTTTTGGCAGAGACACTCTCAAAATATCATTTTGAAGTGGTTTTTTTGGCTCACAAGTATTTGTAGGGGTTCTCTTGAGCACTAGTTCTAAGTCAAAACCTAGAGATCAAAGTTCCTCTTGATAGTACGAGGTTCCTATACTCAAAAACAAAACAAAAGTCTACTCTTCGAGTAAATTTCAACCACCGCTTTTTCATTTCCTTTTGAGGGGTCGTACTTCATCATATGTTTTGCTTGTTCAATTTTAGCACCTGCACACATGCTAGATAACGAGATTAAACATACATGTGTTTTGTCATCTAAACACCAAAACCCACTTAGGGGCCTAGATATCTTTCAATCTCCCCCTTTTTGGTGATTGATGACAACTCACATATATTTCATTTGATAATCATAAAGATGTAAATTTCTAACATATAAAGAGCTCCCCCTTAATGTATGCCATGAACATGAATTTCAATTTGACTTCTCATATGTTAATATTGGCACATTAAGACAAAAACATGGAAACTCCTTATATATTCCATAGTGGGGTGAGCAAGTGTGTGACAAGGCAATGTGTGATGTAAATGACAGGATATGCACTCAAAAAGAACAAGTGCCAGCAGCGAAACCCGGAGTATCCGGGCTTGCTGCACAGAACACAGAAAAACAACAAGCACAATATTTCATATAAGTCAGACACTAACAAAAAGGTCTTAAAGGAGCTTGAAATAAGACATCTAAGCAGTTTTAAGCACAGAGTAGCACACATTACAAATTGTTCTCACACCACATAGTCCTTACATAAGAGATTTTTCAAGCGAAACAATAAGACGACATTAAGTTTGATACAAGCCCAAATGAGTACATAAATGACATTTTCACTCCCCCTTTGTCATCAAGTGCTAAAAAGGGAATGAAAAATAGAGATAAAATCTTCTACTCATCATCATCTTGGGCGCCATCATCGGAGGTATCCTCGTCGTCATCGGAGTCGGGGTGCTCGCGGTAGTCACGTGGCTCCTCTTCTTCGGTCTCCTCGTCTTCATCAAAGATTTTTTGACCACCGGGAGGAGAGCGGCGTGAGCGAGTAGGAGAACGAGTACGACGACGTCGGCGAGGAAGACGAGCATGAGCAGCAGTAATAGCAGCCTCATCCACGGCGTCCCACTCGGGAAAAGGATCATCAAACTGAGGTAGCCCATGATATGTATCCGCGGGGAGTCCCAAATGACTCTTGATCTCAATGATGTCACGACGGTTCTCATTCACCTCCGGAGTTACAGTCTTGCACATGCAGAAAATGATTATGAGCACCCTTTTGATGAAGGAATCATGGTGTCCATGGCGAGAGGAAGAGGCTCTCAGAAAAGATGGAGTGGGATCAAATCTAGGATTCCTTGTAGCACCGGCATGGAGAGGAGGCGCACGTGGTGCATCACCGGAACAAGGACGAATGTGTAGAGGCTCATGCTTACAATCCTTGGGAAATGTGATCTTTGCGACCCTTTCAATCATATACATGATATATGGAGGAGATGGCAAAAACTTCTTTGGATCATTCATTGTGCATCTTAGCTCATTCCAAATAAAATCCATGATGCAAAAGGGTCTTCCACCGGGCATGGTACGAGCAAGGAGATTGCATGCAAAGTAGCGGTGTGCCGTGGTTTCTCCATCCTTAGCATCAATAGTGGCACGGAAAAAGGAATTCATAGTGTAGTAGTAAGGTTGGAGAGTGCTTGCATTACCCGCTTCAGCTAAGATAGGATTGTAGAATAGAGCAGGCAATTGACTAGGCTTCAACTGATTCTCAACATGAATAGGGTCACGCTTCTCATCATTAGAGCCAAGTCCAAGAAGCCTTGAGAAAGTCATGTAGCCCACTCCATACTTGACTCCCTCGGTTGTCCAAAAGAAAGCAACTTTCCTTACATCATATTAGAGAGAGGAGTGGAATTGAGCAAAGATCTCCTTATTCCAATCATAATGGAAGCCCATGATGTCATAGAGACCAAATTCCTTGCACTTTGCAATTGCTTGATTGAAGAAGGGATCATTGATTCTCTCAAAGTACTCCCAATCCACATACTTGCAAGGAACAATGGGGGCCTTTCCCTTGTGCAAAACAACTGAGGAGTAGAAGTCTTGATGGAGTTGACACTAAAAATGCCTTTCTAATCCTTCACATTTTTCATACTTGTACACCTCCTCCTTGCGAGCATTTGAGAGAGCCACAACTTGCTTGTAGTAGTTCCTTCCCATTTGAATAGCAAATCCTTGCACAATTTGAGGATGAGAAAGCTTGGGGCAAGTGGGATACTGACGTTGATCGTTCGGAAAAACCACTTGCAGACGAGGAGGAGTGCGTGGACAAATGTCCCATGCAATGCCCCTGCAGGATGGATTAGCCCTGGACGGAGGATTTGGCATGCATGCCATCATGTAGGGGGTTTGACGTGGCGGAGGTGCTTGTGAACTGCTGCCTGCGGGTTCTTTGCCACGACGACGACGAGGTCGTAGTTCTCTTGGAGGAGGACTAGGATGGGAAACTTCTTCCTCTTGGATCTACGGATCATGGCGGCGCTTTTGCCGACGCTGACCAGATGGTTCTCCTGCACCAGCTCTCCCCATTGCCTTGACAGAAGTTGAATGCACGGGAAACTTCAAATCCAATGCCTCCCCGGAGTTTCCGGAGGGGAGATTGTCCTTCCTTCAAAGATTTGCAAGAGATGTGTGTTAGGAAGGTGAAAATCGCCCCTAGGGCGAGAGAGAAGGAGAGGAAAAGGAGAGGGCGGCGGCGTCGGTGAAAGAAAGAGGGAAAGAACGGTTCTAACCGACCCCTCCGCGGTAATATACTCAATATTTACCGACCGGAGCATCCGGACATATATCCGGAGTATCCGGGCTTGTCCGGAGTATCTGAGCATATGTCCGGAAGATCCGACTCCCCCTGGAACTGAGCAGAAATAGCATGAAGGATCTTGATAAGGTTTAATTTCGAGAATAAGGACTAGTGGCAAGAGGAAATTACTTCACTTGAGATCAGCTAGCAATCAAGCACAAGAACAATGATCTCAAGCAAGTAATATCAAAATCCAATCTTTTACAAAAGCAAAATTTTCACTCATTTATTTAGAACCATTTTGTTTTTGCAGTAACATCTAGTCTAAGAGCACTCAAATATGCACAAGAGTTCAAGCTAGGTTACGAGAATCCAAGATGTTTAGTTCACTTCTCAAAGCACAAAACCTTGACTCATCTAGAAGCTTAGTGCAGATATCGGCAAGTTGTCTGTCGGTGCTTACATGTCGTAAAGCAATATCTCCCTTAGCCTCATGATCCCGTAGAAAGTGATGCCGAATATCTATGTACTTTTTTTGGAGTGTTGTACTGGTTTGTTTGCTAGCTTGATTGCACTCTCATTGTCACACAAGAGAGGAATTGCATCAAAATGACAACCAAAGTCACTCAACGTTTGTCTCATCCACAAGAGTTGTGCACAACAAGCACCAGCGGCGACGTATTCATCCTCCGTCGTGGATAAGGCAACCAAGTTTTGCTTCTTAGAGCTCCAAGCTACTAGGGACTGCCCAAGAAATTGACAAGTCCCCGTAGTGCTCTTTCAGTCTACTTTGCAACCGGTATAATCCAAATCAGAATAGCCAAGTAAGTCAAAATGTGAGCCTTTGGAATACCACAAGCCAAGGTTATGAGTGAGGACCAAATATCTTAGGATTCTTTTAACCGCCATCAAATGACATTCTTTTGGATTAGCTTGAAATCTTGCACACTTGCACACACTAAGCATAATATCGGGCCTAGATGCACAAAGGTAAAGAAGAGATCCAATCATGGAGTGATATACCTTTTGATCCATGGTCTTGCCATCTTCATTTAGATCAAGATGTCCTTGAGTTGACATGGGAGTTTTGATGGGCTTGGCATTTTCCATGTCAAACTTCTTGAGCATTTCTTTGATGTACTTGGTTTGACTAATGAATGTGCCATCCTTGAGTTGTTCGATTTGAAATCCAAGGAAGAAGGTAAACTCGCCCATCATGGACATCTCGAATCTCTTTGTCATGATCCTACTAAAATCCTCACACCAAGACTTGTTAGTGGAACCAAATATAATGTCATCAACATATATTTGGCAGACAAAAATATCTTTATCAACTTTGCGAGTGAAGAGAGTAGGATCGGCTTTGCCTATTTCAAAATCTTTCCTTAAGAGAAAATCCTTAAGGCATTCATACCATGCTCTTGGGGCTTGCTTTAACCCATAGAGCGCCTTATGGAGCTTGTAGACGTGGTTTGGAAACTTGGGATCTTCAAAGCCCGATGGTTGCTCAACATACACCAATTCGGAGATTGGTCCATTAAGAAAAGCACTCTTCACGTCCATTTGATGTAGCTTGAAATCATGGTGAGTAGCATAGGCAAGCAAGATACAAATTAATTCAAGCCTAGCTGCGGGAGCATATGTCTCACCAAAATCCAAACCTTCGATTTGCGTGAACCCTTGAGCAACCAACCTTGCCTTGTTTCTTGTTACCATGCCATGTTCATCTTGTTTATTTCGAAAGACCCACTTGGTTCTGATCACGTTGTGCTTGGGTCTTTCAACTAAGGACCAGAATTCATTCCTTGTGAAGTTGTTTTGTTCTTCTTGCATAGCCATCACCCAATCCGGATCATAAAAAGCTTCATCTACCTTGAGAGGTTCCAAAGAGGAAATGAACGAGTAATGTTCACAAAAAGTAGCCAAACGAGAATGAGTTGTTACCCCTTTACTAATACCTCCAAGAATATTATCCACAAGATGATTCTTTTGAATGATTTGATGAACTATTGGATGAGGGATTGGGGCTTGATGTTGAATGGGTTCAACTTCTTTCTCTGCTTATGGTTGATCTTGAAGTGGAGTTGAGGGTTCATCTTCAGTGGCCCGGATAGTGCGGTCCTTTGTCCGGATATTCCGAACAGGAGACCCGGAGTCTCCGAACATCTATCCAGAGTATCCGGGATGCGCGGCGGAGGTTGTTGTGGATGGCCCATGAAACATCAACTCATCATCATTACCTTGATCCACTTGTTCTTGAGGCTTTATTTCACCAGTGGCTAGCTTCTTGATTGCTTTGCTTGATGGTTCTTCCATGCCTACAACAGTATCAACTTGCTCCTCTTGAGAGCCATTAGATTCATCAAATGTCACATCATATGTAACTTCAACAAAACTGGAGGTTTTGTTAAAGACATGATAGCCATGAGCATTTGAGGCATAACTAAGAAGAAAACCTTCATCAACTTTAGAAGCAAACTTAGATTTTTTGGGCTTCTTGTTAAGAATGAAGCACTTACTTCCAAAAACTCTAAAGTAAGACACGTTAGGCTTTTTACCAAGTAGAAACTCGTATGTCGTCTTGTTCAAGATCTTGTGTAGGTAGAGGCGGTTGATGGCATGACATGCCGTGTTGATTGCATCCGCCCAAAAATGATCTGGGATCTTGTATTCATCAAGCATTGTCCTTGCAGCTTCAATGAGAGTTCTATTTTTCCTCTCAACAATTCCATTTTGTTGAGGTGTGTATGGAACGGAGAACTCATGACCAATTCCCTCTTCATCGAGAAATTCTTCCATGTTGATGTTCTTGAATTCGGTGCCATTGTCACTTCTTACTCTTTTAATCTTGGTCTCAAATTCATTTTGTGCTCTTTTTGCAAACTTCTTGAATGTATCTTGCACTACGCTTTTATCATGCAAAAAGAATACCCAAGTGAAACGAGAATAATCATCAACAATGACAAAGCCATATTTGTTACCACCAATGCTTATGTAAGCCACCAGGCCAAAGAGATCCATGTGTAGTAGTTCAAATGGCTTGACGGTGGTGATGATGCTCTTTGATGGATGAGGAAATCCAACTTGCTTTCCGGCTTGGCACGCACTACAAACACGATCTTTCTCTAAAGAAACATTAGTTAGTCCAAGGATGTGATCCCCTTTTAGAAGCTTGTTGAGATTTTTCATCCCAACATGGGCTAGTCGACGATGCCACAACCAACCCAAGCTAGACTTTGCCACCAAACATGTGTCAAGTTGAGCCTTCTCTTGTGAAAAATCCACTAGACAGAGCTTTCCCTTGAGTACACCCTTGAAAGCAACGGAGTCATCGCTTCTCCTAATGACGGTCACACCCTCGTTAGTGAAGCCTGGGTCACAAAGTTGTGAAATGGACAACAAATTGTAACCAAGTGACTCAACCAAAAGAACTTTTGAGAGAGAAAATTTTGAGTTTAGAATGATGTTACCGGTGTCAAGTACTTCCCTTTTTCATTTCCGGCAATGTTATACAATGGTCTCCATTTGATGCTTTTAATGTGTTGAACATATTTCCTTCTCCGGTCATGTGATTTGTACATCCACTATCGACCACCCATGTTGACCCACCAGAGAAGTATCCCTACAAAACAAGATCACTCTTTCCTTTTAGGTAACCAACAATACTTGGATCCTAGAGTGTTAGTTATAAGCACTTTGGGCACCCACACATGGCTCTTTACCCTAGTGATCGGTAACCCACAAACTTTGCAACCACTTTACCACAGTGGTTCCTTGTTAGCACATAATCTGCATAAAAGGATACATGAGAGGATAATTCTTGTGTCTTGGAGTTGATTGTATTTGGGGCTTGGAACTTGTCTTGCCTTGATGATGATGCAACAATTTTGGCACCCTCATCACATGTAGTGCCTCCCTTGACAAAATTAGCATGACTTGTTCTTTGGATCTTACCATTTCCCTTGCGGACGAGAGTAGTCATGTTCACTAGACCTCCATTTGTTCCCAAGGTGGCCGTTTTGTTGTTCTTGACAAATGGGATAGTTTGAGGAGCACCTTGCTCATTCTTCCCAAGTCCCTTGCCTTTCTTAAATCCATACTTGTTCATGTATTTTGAACCAAACCCCTTGGTATGTCTCTCAAACTCACCTACCCTTGATGAGGAATTTGCCTTGGGGACTTGCTTATGAAGAGGTGCTTTTTCTTGAAATAGTTGAGTGAGTGTAGTAATCTCTTTCTTCATGACATTCATTTCAGCATAGTTAGTAGCACAAGTTTGAATATCAATGTTAAAACACCGTGCACAACCATTGCTTGTTGATGGACTAGAAGAATTCGATGTCTCATTATCTTTGGAGGAGCTTTCTAAAAGAGTGTTAAATTGAACTTCAAGTGCCGTGTGAATGGTTTGCAAGCTTGTTAAGCTTTCTTGAAGTTTTTCATTATCACTCTTCAAGTTGGCGTTAGTGCCTTTGACCAAGGAAAATTTCTTAGTCAAATCATTCACTTGCCCTTTTTCACTAGTGAGTGACTCTTCTACCTCAAGAAGTATGCCATCCTTGGTTTTGAGTGAGTCCAAAAGCTTCTTGTTTTCCTTCCTTTCATTGGTAAGGTTCTTTTCAAGAGCTTCGGATTTTTCTCTCTCAACCCTAAGCAATTCTTCTTGTGATTCAAGAGTCTCATCTAGTTCATCTAGTTTCATTATTAGTTTCATTATTCTAGTTGCAGCTCCTTTGCCAT
Source organism: Panicum miliaceum (assembly GCA_032594955.1). NCBI lineage: Eukaryota > Viridiplantae > Streptophyta > Magnoliopsida > Poales > Poaceae > Panicum > Panicum miliaceum. The sequence goes on along the minus strand of CM064066.1, from coordinate 23,476,454 downwards.
ATTGTTTAATAAGGTTAGCAACTTCATTTTCATCATCTAGTTCATCATCCGATGAGTTTGGAGATGTTACCTTTATGTTCTTTGCCATGAGGCACATGATTGGGTTTTGATCTTCGTCATCAATAAGATCTTCAAATAAGCTTGTAGAATGAGATGAAGATGTCTTGAATGCCATGGTTTCAACATCTTCATTGTCGGAGTCGCTCTCTTCAATTGAATCCCATTCTTGGCCAAGGTGAGCTTCACCGGAGTGCTTCTTGTACCTTGGCTTTTCTTTCTTGGATGAGCCCTCCTTTTAATCTTCTTTTTATCTTCCAGACAATCCGTAATGAAATGCCCAACTTTCTTGCAACAAAAACAAGCCTTATTTGATCTTCTTCTTGGTTCATACTTGTTCTTGTTCTTGCCATAGTTTCAGAAGATGCTCTTCCTAAGAACCCTTCTAAAGTTCTTGATGAAGAAAGCCATTTGCTCATCATCAAGCTCATCATCTTCATTGTCACTAGAGTCATCATTCTTTGAGGATTGGGTAGTCTTTTCTTTGCCCTTTGATTTTGCCTAAAGAGCCAACACATTGTTCTTTGTTGCTTGCTCTTCGAGATCGGACAAATCTTGATTGATCTTGAACCTCTTCAATTGATCATGATGAGCTTCTATTCTTCGAAGAACATTCTCGGCGGTGAAGTGTTTGAAACCCCTTTCAGCTCTTATCAAGCTAGGTAGTGTGATATCCCTAGCCATGTAGACGGTCAAGAGCTTGTCCACAATCTCACGATCACCACACTTGTTACCACCAAGTGATTTGATTTGATTTGCGATCTTCTTCATACGGTTGTACATTTCCTTCACTGTTTCATCTTTTCTCATGGACAAAATACTAAGCTCATCCTCCAAGGTCTTGATTCTTGATTCCCGAATCTTTCTTGATCCTTGATGATTTACTTGGAGTGTATCCCAAGCATCCTTTGCAGTGGGAGCATCTTCAATCTTGTCAAATTCTTCGGGACTCACGGAAGAGTGAAGAATGTTCAATGCTTGGTAGTTGCGTTGCAAAACATATGCTTGAACCGGTGTTGTAGTTTCATCTTCATCCGGAATCTCACAACCCACTTCTACAATCTCCCAAAGATCTTTGTGTATTGCACTCAAGTAACCAAACATCTTTGTCTTCCATTGATTGTAGCCCGTCCCATCAAAATACGGGGGCTTTCCCATGTGAATTGAAGCATTGTGATCATTAGGAATTTGAAAGGTATAGTCATGAGAGACCCGATGATACTCAGCTTTCCTTTTTTCTTTTGAGGAGCTCCCTTTGTTTGAGGAGCGCGAAGGTCTTCTCTTATAATCGGTGTCGGAGTCATCATTTGACTGGATCACAACTTTGGTGTTGGACTTCTTCTTGTTGTTTCTTAATTTCTGTTTCTTCTGCCATGCCTTCCGCTCAAGGTAAGACATTTCATCATCGGTTGTCTCCAATTTATCTTTTTCTTCCTCTTCATGTGAGTTGTTATGTTTCTTCCCTTTGGAGCCACTTGAGGTGGAGACCTTGTTATCTTCTGGCTTTCCTTCTGAGGAGTTGGACTTCTCACTTTCATCCATTGGATTTGTGGGATCCTTTGGTGAAGTGTCACCTGACATCTTGATTCTCCGAGCGGTTAAGCCCTAAGATGGAGAACCTTGCTCTGATACCAATTGAAAGGACCTTAAGATGCCTAGAGGGGGAGTGAATAGGCTAATCTGCAACTTTAAAACACTTTTCAAATAGTCAGTAACCCAAATGTCCTGATACTCCGTATATATGTCCGGATACTCCGGACTTGAGGTTCGGAGTTTCTGGATATTATATCCGTAATATCTGGGTATGAAATTTTAAAGATAAACACTAAACTACAGGTGTAGGAAATTTAGATCGAGTAAATTTGCAAGTACCAGGGGTTCCTTCTAAGTGTTTCTCACAAGCTGGTTCAAGCTAGAAGCTTGTAAATAAGTAGATCAAGCTCAAATCCTCGAAAGTTAGTCTCACAAGCAAATAGACAAAAGCTTAAGTAAAGAGTACACGGAGAGACAGATTTGTTTCCTGGAGTTCACTCCCAAATGAGCTACGACTCCGTTGAGGAAGAGTTCAACAGACGGTGCTCAAGAACTCCTATGCTCCTCACCCAAGGGCGAGACCAATGCTCAAGCCCAAGGTCATTTACTATGAGTTCCTCCAAGAGGAAAGATGATTACAAACTTCCCATGATGCTCACAACTTCAGCTGAGCATTCACAAGCACGCCTAGCCATCTAGGAGCTCAAAGCTCCAAGAGTAACAAACTTGAATCCACCGGCTTGACGAAGACTAAGTGCTTAAAAGGATGGAATGGCAGCTCAGTAGCACGGATTTCTTCTCTTGCAACACTCTCACTTGAATTCCTCAAGGAAATTTCTCAAGACATGAAGAGAGGGAGTGAGAGAGCTCTTGAAAGGCTTGTGAGGCTGTTCAGCTCGAAAAATAGGCATGAGAGAGCTGGCTGAAGGGTACGGGGGGTATTTATACCCTCACTCACAAAAACTAGCCATTGGCGAAAGGTTACCCGGATACTCCGGGTATATGTCCGGATACTCCGGACATTGTTCCCGGACATTCCGGGCAGAGACCCAGAGACTCCGCCGTTAGTGTAAGGGTACCCGGATACTCCGGGTATATGTCCGTATACTTCGGATATTGTTCCCAGACATTCCGGATAGAGACCCGGTGACTCCGGTTTTGGCAGAGACACTCTCAAAATATCATTTTGATGTTGTTTTTTTCGGCTCACAAGTATTTGTATGGGTTCTCTTAAGCACTAGTTCTAAGTCAAAACCTGCAGATCAAAGTCCCTCTTGATAGTACGGGGTTCCTATACTCAAAAACAAAACAAAAGTCTACTCTTCGAGTAAATTTCAACCACCGCTTTTTCATTTCCTTTTGAGGGGTCGTACTTCATCATATGTTTTGCTTGTTCAATTTTCGCACATGCACACATGCTAGATAACGAGATTAAAAGTGCATGTGTTTGTCATCTAAACACCAAAACCCACTTAGGGGCCTAGATATCTTTCAGGAACGCATGCGATCTGAGGTGGTAAGGCCGAAGGAGAGGACCATTCACATCGAAGACGGTCTAAATGAAGACTTCGGAGAAGTATACAGGCGCCGAAGAGAGCATCACAGGAGGCTGAGGCGGCGGGAGGACCCATGGACACCATTGACCGTCGAACTCGAAGAAGTGCCATGGCCGCATCGCTTCAATGCGACAACCTTGCCACAATATGATGGGGAATCAGACCCGAGGGAGTTTTTGCTCAAGTACGTAGCTGCCGTGGAGTCTAATGGTGGGGTTCCGCCATTAAAGCAAAAGCCTTCGTCATGGCAGTGAAAGGCTCGGCACAGCACTGGTACGCCAGCATCGCAGATTTTTTCATGGAGTCAGCTACGATCTAAGATGCTAACCAACTTCCGAGGGCTGAAGGTAGAGGACCTAACATCATGTGATTTCCTTAATTGCAAACAAGGAGAGAAGGAAACCCTACAAGAGTACATGCACCGCATCATCAAGCTGCGTGCCAAGGCTCTGAATGTGGCAGACTTGACTATCATCGAAGCAGCAATTGCTGGGCTGTGAATAGGCCCCTACGGTAAATATCTAGACAAATGCAAGCCGTGCACTATGGAAGAACTCTCGTTGTCATGCAAGAGTACTGCAGGTCCAATCGTGGAAGAAGGAGGAGGCTCGAAGCACTAAACCAGGAGAAGAAGGCAAGAACAAACCAGTGGTTGTAGCCGAAGCCCTAGCATGCGGACTAGCCGAAGCAGCAGAGCTAGAAGCCTGTGAACACAGTCTCAGGAGGCCAAGAGCAACATGATTTCCATGGCCCGTCAAACAGAGGAGGATGGAGCAGAAGAGGCGGCCGAGGGGGTCGAGGAGGTGGGGGTCCGAAGGTGACGGTTTGTTATTTTCACGGCAGAGACAAAGGGCACCGGACCAACGAATGCCCCATCGCTAAACAGAAGAAAGAAGAAATGGAGAAGCAATCTTCAGAGCCTCTGAAGTGAGTAAATTACACATAGGGGGGATAAAGCTGGGCCTTCGGCGGCACTCCCTTTATGGCCCATCACGTACCCAACTTTCAACTACAACCCCATGCCGTATGTGCCTCAGTACTTACCGCTGCCAGCCCCACCCGCCGTGCAGCCTGCATTGGCTCCTTCGGCGTATCATCACGGCTGGGCACGAAATGCATCTACCCAAGGCTACGACCTGATGAATTATCATCTCCCGCCAGCTTCGAAGGTAGAACGAGGTCAAGTGCCAGAATCATCTGCGGGTCTCCAAAGGTAAACAATTCCGGAGGACTAATGGTGAATGTAATCAACGCCATCTCCGGAGGCTCAAATGAGCCGGTGCACGAGACGGAGAGGCAAAGAAAAGACTACCTTTGGGCAGTAAATCATGTATGTGAAGGTAAACACTTTAGGACTTCGTGTTCTCACATCCTAATAACTTTCGCCCATACTTAAAGCTGAAGTTTTTCCCGCACAATGACCCATTAGTCCTCAGAGCAAACATTGGCAACAACTCAATCCATTTCTTTAGAAACGATGTGGGTAGAATTTTGGTGGATACAGGGAGCTTCATAGATATCATCACCTAGCGGTGCTTCATGCAAATGGGATTCACAGAGAAGGACTTGAAGAAGTCAGTGTACCCCTTGATAGGATTCAGGGGGAAGAAGATCGAAGCAGTGGAGAAAACAGATATAATGGTAACCTTCAGCCAAGCTGCAATAATGAGAACGGAGGTCATAACCTTTGACATTGTTGACATTCAGTACCCTTACAATGCCATCTTCAGAAGGAACATTATCAACAAGTTTGCAGCAGCCATACACCAGCCATATCTGTGCATGAAGATCCCTACCGCGCGGGGGGTGGGGGGGTGGGGGGTGGGGGTCCTATCTGTCTTCGGTAGCCAGGAAGAAGCCCGAAGGTGTGAAGACAACACATCACAGGCTTCAAAGAATGTGTGTGTCATAGATGAAAACCATGAAGAGCCCAAAGGGGCGACTGAGGGAGAAGCCCTAGAGGCAGGCGAAGGGTTGACACCAGCAGAGCACACTAAAAAGGTGCCTCTATGTGATAACATTCCAGACCGCATAGTGATCATTGGCAAGAGCTTGGAACAGCCCGAAGAAGAAAGACTGATACCGTTTCTTCATAACAATCAGGATGTCTTTGCTTGGTCTTCGGCTGATCTAAAGGGTGTTAGCAGGTATGTAATGGGGCATGTACTCAATGTAGACCCGAAATTGAAGCCCGTAAGGCAACGCCTTCGGACTATGTACGAAGAGAGGAAACAGGAGGTATAGGGCGAAGTCCAAAAATTGCTTGATGCAGGAGTGATACGTGAATTGGAGTTCTCTGATTGGCTAGCAAATGTAGTAATGGTGCCGAAGAAAAATGGCAAGTGGCTTGATCCATGGGGGCGTGTTGGCGGTCGATTTCTATGATTTTTACCGCCAACATTTCTCTGTATTTCATACTTTCATGGCCATAATCATGCTAAAACCATTAACCCTGATGAGTTCCACTAGTTTTGGTGATTATTTGATTTCAGGACCTCACTATCCAAAATTCGGCCAAATTGGGAGAAATCTTAGGCCGACCTACCTCTCCTAGGCCTGCCGGCCTGGCACTGTGGCCTTTCAGGCCCAAACTTCATATGCATGCACACAAGCACAAGTCCAAGCCATCCTGACTGGCACATCACAAAGAAATACATCCTACAGTCGAAAGGCTTGAGCCATGGATTGATGGACCCACATGCAGCGACTACCTTGGTCTTCAGGTTCAAAACCGTCTTCCTGGAGCACATGCACGTGTTGATCAACAAGTCGGTGCAACAGAGGGCTGAGAGGAGCCAGAGCCAGGCCGACTGGCCTTGACCAGGCCAGCAGGCCTCTAACTATCCAACCTCAAAGAGACGCAATAGTTACAGACCTCCGGCCTGCCTCTGCAACGCCACGTGTCCATCTTCATGTGGAAGTTATATCAACCGCCAACCTGCTTACAAGACAAGCTACGCTGCAAGAACCGACCTTGAAAGCCTATAAAAGGCAACCCACACCTCCATTCAAGACACACCATCCTTGTAAAAAAGAAGAGTCTTAGTGTTGTGCTCTACCTTAGTGTAGAATAGGGAGAGTGTGAGGTGAGAGCTTGGGTAAGATCCAAGCTAGGAGAGGTGCCGGGTTCCCTCGGTCCTATTCCAACTCTGTAGCCACCTTGGAGGAATAAAGCTTCTTTAAGAAGTTCCTCGTTTATTTTCAGTATCTCGCTAGTTCTTCTCTTTACTTTCAGTAGTTTGTTTATTTACTTCCTTTGATCTGCAGGATCCCTTGTCTGCGTGGGTAGCAAGTTCTATTCATTTGAGGTTTCTTCTAGCCTTAGTGCGAGCCGGAAGTCAGTAACTTGATAGTGTAGGCACGGTGCCTAGGCTAGACAGTTATCTTGGGTTGTGTTCCACCCCACAAAACTGTTGTGGTAGGCAGAAGGTGCTGACGGCCCTGTCCATACCTCGTAGTCCACCACGTTCGAGTTGCCGTTGGACTCCTCTCTCACCACTTTTTGAAGTCCTTCCTCTTCCAGCCGCCGAAGCAAATCAAGTTAGTGAGTAGCAAGTTATCTGGGTAACGAGTTGGCTAACTGAAGTTTGGCCCTCTACTCTCTTACCTCTTCTCCCCTAGTGGGTCCGGTTGAATAGTTGTAGGTCTGGTTGCGCTTATCATCCCTTGAATTCGATATCCCAAGTAAACTCCCTGGTGAAAGCTACATCGGTATCCGTGCACTTGCGGATTAGTTTGTATAGGCTAAGGAGTGCCAACAAGCTTTCTGGCACCGTTGCTGGAGAACGGTAGCAATACTAGTTTAGAGCTTTTTAGCCATACACTTTCCACACCGTTTCCACCTTACCACATGGAGTACGCCCCTAGTTATCCGGGTGTTCCATCTCACGAGTATTTGGAACCGCCTCCATCTTGCCACCCCATTTTATCTGGTGGTTATGAGATCCGTCCTAGTCTCATAGCCATGGGTCGTGCATAGTCCTTTTCTAGTAGAAAGGACGAATGTACCTATGCTCACGTGCAGGAATTTGAGGAGAATTGTTCTCTCTTACCATACCCGGTACGAATCAAAACACCCTACGGTGGAAGCTACTCCCGTTCTCTCTGACGGGGGAAGCGAAAGTTTGGTACAACCGAAAGGCAGGGAGAGCTGGAGGTGATTGGATAGAGTTGAAGGATGAGTTCTGCATATTCTTATTCCCTGTTACCAAAGTGTTGCTGCTTCGCATTCAACTACTATCATTCAAGCAAGGCGAAGAGTCACTTGGAGTAGTGTGGGAAAGATTCATGCAGATGGCAAATTCCGGACCACCTCACAGTATTTCGGAAGAGATGCTGATGCAACACTTCGTTGGTGGTCTTAATCCGGAGAGCACACATTTCATGAATGTTGCCTCTGAGGGATCCGTCATGTACAAGACAGTGGCTGAAGTAAGATCCATCCTGGAGAAGGTCCTTGATAGCACTCAGTACACAGGAGTCTTTGACGATCCGCCCGAGCCAACTGATCAGCCCAAAGAGAAGCAGCAAGTTTACACCCTATCAACTACATCCTCTCCACCTCCACCATACATAGAGGAAATCACTGAACCCACCAAGTCCACAGATTATGAGCCACTCATAGAAGATATGCCATTCATCCCTGATCTCTTCATAGAAGAAGAGTATATGGAACTCGGCAATGTTTCAGCCATACCGAAGGAGCACAAGTGCATATGCTCAAGATCTGAGGCGTTCTTTCCAGATGCCACACCGCAGATTGAGGGTCTTACTGCGATTATGAGCAAGGAATGGGCAGAGGAAGCAGAATCCAGCAGTAGCGTCATACAAATCTACTGCGATTTCATAATACTCCTATGCACTATTGGGGACACTGCACCGCAAGAAGTCTTTTACGATCCAAAAGTCAGGGTGAATGTGATGTCCAAAATGATGGCAGAACACATTGCACTAGAAGAGCCCCTAACATTCTCTCGTAAGCACCTGACGTGGATCGACGGCTAGATTATGGAGAGTAAAGGAATCCTTCGCGTTATGTCCCTAAAGATGGGGCATGACAAGATCTTCCTGGATTTTTACATCTTCGATATCCCTGAAGGTGAACAGTTCATCTTGATCGGATAGCCAATAGAGCCACTTGTCAACCCTAACAGAGACCGAGCAATCCTCGAGGTTAAGGTTGGCAAAGACAGAAGCCTAGTTCGTTCATGCAACACCATTGCAGAAGCTAGACAGAAGCAAGACCCAGTGGAAGAGGCGAGGAGCATATTCAAGAAGGGTTAACTCAACCCAATATTGAAGAAGATGCCATTCACTTCACCTAGGAAACGGATTCGGACGGCAAGAGTAAGCTTAAGGAAGAAGAGAAACCGCAACCTTCTCTTCCTGAGTTGAAGCCACTCCTAGTTTGAAGTATGCTTTCCTCCACAACAACAGAGGCACGCCAGTCGTCATCAGTGATAAGCTGACAGAGAGTGAGACTCGGCGACTCGCAGTCTTGGAGAAGTACCGATTCGTCAATGGATATTCTCTACAAGACTTGAAGGGGACCAGCCCCAACTTATGCACCCATCCATCCCTATGGAGCTGGACCATAAGCCGTCAAGAGAGCATCAGCGATGGCTTAATGATGCGATGAGGGAGAAAGAAAGAGGTTCTGAAGCTACTGCGCGCGGGCATCATCTACCCCATGCAAAACAGTGAGTGGGTCAGCCCAGTTCAAGTTGTTCCAAAGAAGGGAGGCATGACAGTAGTCTAGAATGAGAGAAATGAGGTCATACCTTAGTGGACAGTTACTGGATGGCAGATGTGCATCGATTACCGAATGCTCAACAAGGCTACCTGGAAAGATCACTTCCCTCTCCCCTTCACCGATGAGATGCTTGAACGGTTGGCAAAGTACTCATTCTTTTGCTACCTCGACGGATACTCTGGTTATCACCAAATTCCTATTCATCTAGAAGACTAAAGTAAGACTACCTTTACCTGTCCCTATGTCACGTTCGCCTACAGGCAAATGTCGTTTGGTCTTTGCAATGCACCTGCTTCATTTTAGAGGTGTATGATGGCAATCTTCTCTAACCTGATCGAGAACATCATGGAGGTATTCATGGATGACTTCTCAGTCTATGGCAAGAGCTTTGAGGAGTGCCTTGAGAATTTGGACAAAGTTCTCAAGAGGTGCCAAGAAACGCACTAAGTCCTTAATTGGGAGAAGTGCCACTTCATGGTTAGAGAAGGGATACTCTTCTGAAGGTCACTACAACCAGTCCATGGTATGTGTTGGCGCTAAAATCGGCCGGATAGAAATCGGCCGACGGTCTTCAGCGTCGGACACACGACCCGGGAGAATCTTCTTAGCTCCTGTTCGGGTTATCGTCCTGGTGCGGTTCGTGCGGCGTGCCAGTCAATCTGACCTGTTGATTGACAAGGAAATAGAGTATTAAATTCCAGGCGCGTCGATCGGCTGGGATTCCGATCTGTCCTGAGGAGCGCGTCGGCGGCGAATCGGCCGATTTGCTGTAGAGATGATCGGCTATGGATCAGCCGATAATCGTGTAGTAATTGTAAAGAAAACCACCGGAGCGATCTAAACAATTACTACAGAAGCAACACTTGAAATAGATTTGATCGGCTGTATGATAATAAATCGAAGAAGAACAATGACGAAGCCGATTACTCTGATCTCAAGCTGGATAACTGGTGATAATACTAGAATAACAGGTAAAACTTGCAATTCTAGTAAATATCGATAACTGGTGAATAAATCCAAACGAAACCACAGCGATGCGCCCGTAGTTAAAGCTCGGATATTACTCGGTAAGCGGAACCTACCAATTGGCCGGAGATCAAGTTGATGCAGCCCTACCAATCCGTACGAACTCGTGGAAGAAGAAAATATTGGCGAAGTCGCCGACTTGAAAGTAAATTGCTGGAAAAGTAGAAGTATTGTTGTTGATTGATGTGTTGATGTTTTCTCAAGACCCTGACGACTCCTATTTATACCCTAAAGCTAGGACTCCTGGTCGATCACGACTTGTTACAACCTTATTTAAACTACTATATCTATACGAACTTTAAAAGGAAACGGACTCCCGCAGAATCTTCCGCCGCCATTCCCTAATCCAATCAGGATTTCCTTCAATTGCTCCTCGACCGACTTAGCGTGCCCCCTTTGACCAACTTTTGACCAGGACCCTTTGAAATAGTCCCATCCTATTGGCGCATGCTGTATCACCAATCGGTCGATTTCCAACTGTTACCTCAATCGGCCGATTCCTTACTGTAGCCTTCGGAGCTGCCGCATCGGCAATCTTCTCCTCCTGACGCCGATTCAACACGTGTCAAAATCTGGCATCAACACATGCCCCCCAGTTTCGGAGTAAAATATAACTTTTCCTTCGAAACTCTTTCTTTAATCCTTTCCTCCGAAACGGGCGCAGTAAAATCCCCTTCCGTTCCGCGGCACAATGATTGCAATTTCCTCGAACCGAGCGCGCGAAACGACCGCTCCTCTGGAATTCGTGTAGACGGCGCGATAAAAATACCATCTTTGCCCTCGCTTCCCTGATTTTTCTTAAGTACTGGCTTTCTCCGCCTATCCTTCCCCACGAATCTAGCATTCTCTTCCATCGCACCACTGTTCGTCTTCCTCCCAGCTCTCTCGATCTCCAAGCGCTTCCCCCTTTCCGGCGATCTCATCCGCGGCTTGCTCCAACCCCTCCAATGGCGTCACCATCGGCGACCGCTCCATCTACAGAGGCTCCATCGGCAACTCCCTCAGCGGCGGCGGCCCAATCGGCGGCTTCCCCAGCGGTGTCATCGGCGACGATGGTCTCCATCCCAGAGGTAAATGTTCGAAATTTTTTCCTTTTCACCTTTTTACTGCTTCAGAATTTTCCGGACCCTCTCTCAGTTTCTTCCCCTTTCCCCTTTTTTAGGCACTTAGGCACCGAATCACTATTCCTCTCTCAGAATCCCCTGACCTCATCTGTTTGGGCCCTATGGGGAACCCCGACCCAACGGACCTGATCAGCTTAGAAACCCATAGGATCCCTTTTAAGCAATCATCTATGGATTTAGATCACTGGGTAGGCACTTTCAGATCCTGGCCAAATGAAACACCCGGGTGGAGAGAATGGTACCAGAGGGTAGCCGGATCTTGGAAGGTTCAGTGGGAAGAACTGAAAATCAGCCAGTGCATAGACTTATCCTTGTCTCAGATGGAAAGAAACGAACCTCTGGTCATGGCAGCCTCTTATTTTTGGTCCGATGCACTTAACGCGTTCCTTTTCGGACACGGACCCATGACCCCGACCTTGGCCGATGTTCTACTGCTGACCGGCCTCGATGTTTCCTCCGCCGATACCCCTTTCAATTATCTGTTCAAGCCATCTCATCGGCTGGAGACCAAAGGAATCGGCGGGTGGAAAGGATACATTAGTAAAAACATGAAGACCGGGACAGTCTCGCAGAGGGAGCATACTGCCTTCTTGATGATGTGGCTGGAGAAGCATTTCTTCTGTGGCAGAGCAGTCGGCCCCTCTTCAAACACTCAAGCTTTGGCAGAGGCTCTATCACAAGGATCGGCCATCCCCCTTGGAAAACATTTGCTGGGATCGGCGTACCATCTGATGCACCAAATCGGCATCAAACTGTCGAAGGGGGAGCCGATCGAGAACCTTGGTGGTCCTTGGTGGTTCATCACCCTCTGGCTCAATTTACACATGAGCAAGGTCTCTCAGCAACGGATAGAGACAAAGACCTTTCCCAATATCGAGTCAGAGGAGAATCCATTAGTCCGTCGCCGCTGCAGATCTTTTGGAGAAGCGGTATCGGCCTTCCCCGGCTGCCAATTCACTGCTACCCGTACAGCTAAATACTTCAGATGCTTTTACAATGGCCTTAGTGAAGAGATGATCAGCTGGCACCCATATCAGGCAGTGGAGCCAATTTTCGAATTGCCCCTATGTTACGATTTCTCCACTCATACCTTTGACAGAGAGCTAATGGATGTCTTGATCAAGCCGGGGATTCTGCCGGCCAATTTCTTCTCAGGAAAGGATTCACCCACCTACGAGTTCTACAATCCATCGGCTGCGGCAAGGCAACTGGGTTTTGGCCAACTACCGATTCGGGTTTACTTCGTCGGTCAGGCAAAATTCAGAGATGGACTGACCTCAAGTCTTGATTACAGCCCGCTGTGCGATCTGATACCCGATTCCAGTACCATTGACCTGAATAATTGGTCAGTTGCCTCTTTCGCCACCCAGCAGTTCAAATTATGGTGGGCAGAATGGAAGCAGCACCTTTTCTGTAAATCTCCATCGTCTTACTGCAACATTCTAGACCCAGAGAACATTGATCCAAATGCAACGTTATGTCCTTTTTCCTCAGCCGATTCCAATGTTATTTCTTTCCACATTATCATCTTGTTGTTAACTCATGTTCATCTCTTCAGTCTGAAAGCCATGTTCCTCCGATGCGGAGCCGAAGCGGCCGGCCGATTGATAGTCATCACCAATACACGCCGTATCCACTTATCGGCTTCCATGCTCCAACTGTCAAAGATATCTCCACTGGCCGATCAAGGCGAGCACCGAAAAGGCCAACATCAAAGATAACCAGCCGTCGGGTGTGAGCTCGTATTGGATCGGCCGATCAGATGGCAATAGCATCAGCTGAAGTCCCCCGCATCGGATCGGCCAGCCAGATGGCAGTGGTATCGGCTGAGACTTCTCGCATCGGATCGGCCGACCAAGTAGTGGTGACGCTAGCCGAGACTCCTTTACCTTTGCCGATTGTCGAGATGGCCGATCCCCAAGTCACTGCTGAAGTCGGAGCAGCTGCAGCATCGCTACTAGTAGAGGCTGTTCAGGTAATTCTACTTATCTCATATATTCTTTAAATCTTCTACTGACTTTAACTCTCTTCCCCTGCCAGGCTGCACAAGCTATCCCACCACAATCTCCGCAGCAATCGGCCACGTCCCAAGTGGGAACCGAGACTCCAGCAGCTCCTATCATCGAGGTAAACGATCTCTTACCTTAAATTCTTAATTCTCAGAACACTTAACCAATCTTGATGCAGGCCGATTTGGGTATACCAACTACAACCCCACAACAGGCATCGGCCGGGAGATCCACAGAGGCATGGCAAACTTCTGTCACCATCTCACTTCGATTTCCCATAGCATATTCACAGGATCTTCTTTTATGTCTTTTTCAGGAAGCTGGTCCAAGTGTAACGCCAATAATCGTTGAATCTTCCTCTTCTGATGAGCCAAATGTACCAGTCCCTGAGACAAGGGAAACACTTCCACCGGCGCAGGCAAGAGAAATCCGCTTTAAAGAGGTAACAATCTTACCATTAGAATCGGCTGATTTTCTTTCACCGCTTGCTTACCCTTTACTTTATTTCTTCATAGGAGCAAGATACCCCCAACAACAGCATCTTCTCTTTTGCTGTCTCCTTGGCCGATGACGAAGAAATCGCTTCAAATCCAATTCCATCGAGCTCCACCTCCGACGATGTCCGCGCCAAGCTCGAAAGCATGCGCACTCTCCTTCAAGACGACATCGGCCGATTGGTAGAAGATGCATCGCCGATTCGACGACTTTTCAACGAGATCAAAGGTCGAATCCCGGATGAAGTATCAGAAAATCTAGGGTATGCTGCCTAAATAGAGGGCATGCAGATTCCGGTTTCCAGGGCGCTGCGTCGTATGGCCGATCGTGCTTAGATGGTAAAAACTCAGGAGGAGGTCGATTCATACAAACACCGGACTCAGGAAGTACACCACAGGATCAACTTCCTCGAGAATTGCCGTCCGGACATCGTCGGCGCAATAGATCGGCTGAAACAGAGGAGAGCAGAACTGGCCAAGGAGATGGAACAGATAACCAAAGAGATAGCCGCTGAAGAGAAGAAGCTCCAAGAACTCCCATCCATCATCAGCGAGCTGAAGCAAGAAAGACAACATCTGGCCCGTGAAACAATAAGGCTCCGTCGCCGCGTGTCAGAAGTACCAGGATCGGCCGATGATGATCAGAGAGTACTAGACTCGGCCGATCAAATTAGACAACGAGTGATTGTAGCCATAGATGCTTTCCTTGGGTTGTAAAAAATATGTTAAACATTATTGCTCCTTTAATGTCACTGCACCGATTCGGTTCTGAACTGCTCCTTCAGTCTGCTTTGCATTTATGTATGTATTTACTCCGATAGGACGTGTCTCACCATCCATCTACCTCCTCTTCATTTATAAGCAGACCGTTCACCATCTCTAGAGGCACACGCATTACTTATCTCCTCTCCTTCTTTTACTGTCCCAAATTGAATGGCAAGATGTCTTCTTCGTCCTCCTCATCTTCTTCCTCTGTCAACCAGGTATGAACCCCCCCTCTGCCTTTCTCTTAAGCATCTCAACCGCTCCGATACTGGGTAACTCCTTTTATCTCTGTTTAGCCGAAACGTCTCAGCCCCGGTCTAGAACGAGCGATAGAAATCATGCATTCAGAAGAGCCACTATCACAGGCAGACAGAAATCTGATAAGAGCTCATGCTGAGGAACTCAGAGATCATGTCCCTGCCGCTGTCCAGGAATACTCGGACCTCATAGATGCTCATTTTTTGGTCCGCAAGCGACCATCTTCCGAAAAAAGTTCTTCACTTCCTTGTAAAGCCAAAACTGAAGTTGCCATGGAAGATCTGGAAGAGGAGAAGACCCGCCTGCTGAAAGAACTCTGCAACCAAGCTGAAACTGGAGCCACTGCAGAGGACCCGAAAGAGAAAAGGCTCACCCTTATGATAAAACTGGGTCGCATCGAGAGAGAAATCCAGCGTAGGCGTAATCAGTAGACACACCAGTATTTTTATTCTAAGGGCGACTTGTACCATGTCGGCCATGTAATCTGTAATTTCCATTCAATAATGAATCCCAATGTTTCCTTCACCAGATGTGTAGACAAAAACCGATGAGAAATCGGCCATGTTATCTTGATATATTTTGTTGCGAGCTATGCATCTACCCAAATGCTCGGATAGTACCTCTAAAGATATCGCCCATTTAAAGCTCTTGGGAATTCCTCTCCTTCGACTGTCTCCAGAATATATGCATTCCCAGGGGCACATCGGCCGATTCTATACGGCCCTTCCCAAGTGGGTGACCATTTACCGAATTTGGGATCTTTAGATCCTATCGGCAGCACCAACTTCCATACCAAATCTCCTTGAGAGAACTGTTTAACTTTGACTTTTTTGTCATACCATCTGGCCACCCTTTTCTTGTTTTCTTCTATACTAATCAGGGCTCTCAACCGTAAACCCGCCGAATCGTCAAGTTCATCTTTCATGAGAAAGGAATAGTCATCGGCCGTTAACTGATCTTGTAACGATATACGTCTTGACCCTGTCCTTATCTCCCATGGCAAGACCGCCTCATGACCATAAACCAACTGATAAGGGGATATTTTAGTGGCCCCATGACAAGCCATCCTGTACGCCCATAAAGATTCAGCCAAAGACATATGCCACTTCTTGGGTTGCTCTTCTATCTTCCTCTTGATTAGCTTGATTATCCCCTTGTTAGACGACTCTGCTTGGCCATTGGCTTGAGCATAGTATGGAGAAGAGTTCAATAATTTAATCCCCATATCGGCGGTGAACTCTCCGAATTCTCCAGAAGTGAACATTGTCCCTTGATCAGTTGTGATGGTTTGAGGAATACCAAATCGATATATAATATGGCTTTTAACAAATTCAATCATATCGGCCGATGTCACGTTCCTCAAAGGAACTGCCTCCACCCACTTAGTAAAATAATTTGTAGCCACCAATATGAACTTATGCCCTTTGCTTGATGGAGGATGAATCTGTCCGATGAGATCTATTCCTCAACCTCTGAACGGCCACGGCTTAATTATTGGATTCATAGCCGATACTGGCGCGCGCTGCACATTGCCAAACCTCTGACAGTCTTGGCATCCTTTGTAGTACTTGAAACAATCCTCAAGGATGGTCGGCCAGTAATATCTATCGTTCCGGATCATCCATTTCATTTTGTGAGCCGATTGATGAGCTCCACACACGCCTTCATGGATTTCTCCCATGAGAACCTTTGCCTCTTCTGTTCCCAGGCATTTGAGAAGAACTCCATCAATCGTCCGATAAAATAAATCATCCTCAAGCAACACATATTTTGTAGCCTGAAAACGTGTTCGCCGATCCATCTTTTGGGATGGATTTCTCAAGTAATCGGCGATCTCCTTCCGCCAGTCATCGGCCGCGAGCTCTTGCGTCATCGCTCCCTGAATCGGCCGATACCCAGAAGCATGTTGGGCCAGTCTGTTGGCTTCTTCATTATAATTCCTGGGGATATGCTCAATTATTGCAGACTTGAACTCTTTTAAAAGTTGAAGACAATCCTCATAATAAATCCTCAAGATATCATCCTTGCACTCAGATCGCCCCGTCAACTTATCCACAATGAGCATGGAATCCCCAAAAATTTCGACTGCATCAGCTCTGACTTCCCTTAATTATTGGATGCCTTTCAGAACAGCTCGATATTCCGCCTGGTTATTAGTTGCAGAGGCTTCTATCGGCAGAGAGAAATCATAACTTGCCCCCCGAGGCAACACAAGAACAATGCCGATTCCTGATCCGACCCCACACGAAGAACCATCAAAATATAGAGTCCATGGAACTGGTTCAACAGTGGTGATTTTTGGTCCACAATGCTGAACTACGAAAAATCGGCCATCACTTGACCTTTGACGGCTTTGGCCGATTCGTACCTTAAATCGAATTCTGACAAAGCCAGGATCCATTTTCCAATCCGCCCTTTCAAAATTGGCAATGATAGCATATACTTCACCACATCATCCTTGCACACGACTATGCATTCTGCCGATAGCAAATAGTGCCTGAGCTTGGTACATGAAAAGTACAAGCACAAGCATAGTCGCTCCATCGAGGAATATCTTGTTTCGGCGTCTAAAAGTCTTCTGCTGACGTAGTATACCACTCGTTCTTTCCCCTCAAACTCCTGTACCAACGCCGATCCAATAGCCTGTTCATCAGCCGATAAATATAACTTGAACGGCTTACCAGGCTGTGGTGGAACTAATACCGGAGCTGAAACCAGATACTGCTTGATATTCTCCAGTGCCTTGCGCTGTCCTTCTCCCCATATGAATTCCTGGTCGGGCTTTAATTTCAACAGAGGGGTCAAAGCCTGAATACGTCCTGACAGGTTGGATATGAATCTTCTGATGAAATTGACCTTGCCGATGAGGGACTGTAGTTCAGTTTTATTTTGTGGGGCCACCACTTTGTTGATGGCGTCTATGGTCTTGCGGTTGACTTCTATCCCGCGCTCATGGACCATAAATCCTAAGAATTGCCCGGCCGATACACCAAATGCACACTTGTTTGGGTTCATCTTCAACCCATGTTTCCTTGTGCACTCCAGTACTTCCTGTAAATCGGCCAGATGATCTTGGTGACCTTTTGACTTGACCACGACGTCATCTATATAAATTTCCACCGATGAACCAATGAGCTTGTGGAAGATGTAGTTCATGGCCCGTTGATATGTAGCGCCGGCGTTCTTCAACCCGAAAGTCATAACCACCCATTCAAATAAACCAAGATGACCTGGGCACCTGAAAGCCGTTTTCGAAATATCTTCCTCGGCCATTAATATCTGATTGTACCCGACATTCCCATCCATGAAACTTATGACTTTGTGGCCTGCGGCAGCATGCACCAAGATATCGGCCGTCGGCATCGGATATCCATCCATCGGCGTAGCCTGATTTAAGTTCCTGAAATCGACGCGCACACGTAATTTTCCATTCTTTTTGTATACAGGCACAATGTTAGAAATCCATTCGGCGTAGCGGCACTGCCGAATAAATCCTGCTTCAATCAACTTTGTAATCTCGGCCTTTATATCAGGTAGAATCTTGGGGTTACACTATCGTGCAGGTTGCTGATATGGCCGATATCCTGATTTTATAGGTAACCGGTGTTCAACAATAGACCGGTCTAGTCCTGGCATCTCATGATATTCCCAAGCCAAGCAATCCTTGAACTCTTTTAATAAACTTATCAATTTACATTTGTATTCAGGATCCAAATTGGCACTAATGTACGTCGGCCTTGATTTGCTGCTATCTCCCAAATCTACCATCTCTAATAAATCGGCCGACGTAAACCCATGCCCAAGCTTCCCATCTTTTCGGACGAGCTGATCCATTTATTCTGAATCTTCAGAGCCGACTGCTTGGATCGGCTGTAGACCGAAATCGGACACTTTCTGGAAGTCAGTGTCCCAAGTCCTGCCAGATATACACTTGACGTGCTCACAGCTCCACTGTTGTGTGTCGGCCGCTGCAACGCTGTAGACGGAATCGGCAGCGACTATCTCTATGCTGTCGCGGACCCATTGCACAAGGCATTGATGCATTGTAGATGGGACACAGCAGTTTGCGTGTATCCAGTCGCGACCAAGCAGCATATTGTAGGACCCCTTGCCATTAATAACGAAAAAGGTGGTAGGGAGGGTCTTACTGCCGATGGTGAGGTCGACGCAGAGCGCTCCACAGGCGGGTGACACGTTGCCTTCGAAATCCTTCAGCATCATGTCCGTCTTGGTGAGGTCTTCATCGCCCTTGCCCAGCTTGCGGAACATGGCATACGGCATGATGTTAATTGCAGCGCCTCCATCTACCAGTAATCTGGTGACGGGTCTTCCGTTGACATAGCCTTTGAGAAATAGCGCTTTAAGATGCTGTCGTTTTTCCTCTTCTGGTTTCTCAAACGTAGCCGTTATCGGCTCCAACACTAGTTGTGCCATTTGTTCCTCTTCGGTTCTTGTTATTTTATCCCGATCGTTGGGCGCCATGAACTCCATCGGCAGTATGAACACCATATCAATTTTGGATGCAGATTATTGGTTGTTTGCTTCTTGATCGTGTTTCTTTGGGCGCCACACTCGAGACTTGACATTTCTTTTTTCTGGCACCTGTCTCTGTTCTTCTTCTTGATGCTCCCACTGGCGTAGGCGTTGGATCCTCCGCTTCTGGGATCTGGATAAGCCATCGGGACACCACCTGGGATTTGCTGGTTTGGCCGATGATCTGGCGTGTTCCCAATCTGGTTCCCTTCCTAGGGGATCCTCTTCCGATACCCTGTCATCGGCCATTTCTTCCAGCCGATCGTGCGCGCTGATCCTGCCCCCCAGTCCATCCCGCTGGCCGATCTTGCTTTTTGACTGGTGGTACTGGTCAACTCTGCCCCCCAGCCGATCATGCACCGAAACGCGCTGTTCTTCTCGTCCGCGCCGATTTCTGCTGATCGGCTCTGATCCTCTGTCCCTAGAGTGGGGCCTCGGGCGATCGTTGCAGTTTAATCCGTTACACTCCGGACAGTTATCGACAGACGGCAATCTGATGTCGTTCTCCCAGCAGTGGATGAAGAACGGACATTGCCAATGATCTTCATGCCGGCGTATCGTCTCTTCCTGGAATCTTGCTCGTTCTTGCTGCTGCCGATACTTACTGAGTAAGAATTGGGAGGTGACGGGCTTTCGTGGTCGGTCTGGCCCCCGCCTGTTCCTTCTGATTTCTTCCGTCGTGATCTGCCTCCTGGGATCGACGGCGCCGCCTCTTCTCGCTGATTCTGACGTCAGCACCTTGGTTTGACTTGAATTTCCTCCAACGTTAACCGTGTTGGCCGGGAAGGGATGCTGATCTATCTTCATCGGCTTTGCCGATTTAGTTGGAGTTTCAAATTTAAGCCGCCCCTACTCGATGGCCGATTGTATCTACTGGCGGAAGACTTTGCATTCATTTGTATCATGAGAAGTAGCGTTGTGCCACTTGCAATACTTCATCTTCTTGAGTTGATCGGCCGTAGGGATGGTGTGATGTTGAGACAGCTTAATCTGTCCTTCCTGAAGCAATAAATCAAAATATTAATCGGCCTTTGACGTGTCAAAGCCGAACGTCTCTGGCTCCTTCTTCCCAAAAGGGCATGATATCGGTTTTTTCTCTTTGACCCATTCTGCCAGACCGATTTCTTCTTCCCCATCGGATTCAGATCCTTCCAAGTATGCTACCTCCTTTTGGAAGTTCCTCCGCTATTCAAACGGTCGGACCTCTTGTCCTAACAATCGGTGGACGATTTGGCTCAGGCTTTCAAACTCTTGGGCAGCATATCTTTCTTTGATTTGTGGCAAGAGGCCTTGGAAAGCGATATCGGCCAACTGTGCATCGGTCAGAGCCAGACTGTAGCATTTGTTCCTGATTTCCCTGAACCTCTGTATATATCCCATTACTGGTTCATCGCTCCTCTGCCTGAGGCTGGTCAAATCCGAGAGCTTCATCTCATGTACTCCTGCGTAGAAGTACTTGTGGAATTGTTTCTCCAGATCGGCCCATGTAACAATAGAATTTGGCGGCAAGGTGGTGAACCACTGGAAGGCCGATCCGGACAGAGACGATGAGGACAAACGCACCCTCAGAGCATCTTGCGTGGCAGCCTCCCCGCACTGGATGATGAATCGGTTGATATGCTCCACAGTGGATGTATCGTCCGTCCCTGAAAACTTGGTGAAATCAGGAACTTTGTAGCGGTGTGGGAACGGCAGCAAGTCATAGGCCGATGGATACGGCGTCTTGTAGGTGTAAGTTTGCACTTTTGGCTTCAATCCAAACTGATCTTGGATCACTTCTACTATTCTTGCTGTCCAGTCCACCTGTTGTTGATGGACAGCTGTTCGCGGCGCGGGCATGTGCTGAAGGGCTGGTACGGCTGGGTGATGAATCGGCGAATTTTGCTGAGCAGCCGATAGTTGATGGCGAAGCGAGTCCGCACCCCCATCGTATGTCATCGTTGGCGTCGTGCCCCTGAATGCTTCTACAGTGCTTGCCCCCCTGCCGATTTCTGATGAGATCGGCTGACACTGGGGGACCGTCGGCCGGGCGGCCGATTGATATGGCACTTGGATTGAATAACTTCCATACCCGTTCGTTGGCTCGGGAAAATACGTTGTCGCTGATGTTCCCCAAGGTGCTGAGCTTGTGGGCAGCGATTGCACAGAAGCAATCTGAACGGGTTGAAGCGGTGTCTCTGATGGGAGACATGGTGCACCGCTGTATCTTGGAGACGCCGGGGGCAATGGAGAGATGTACCCCTCGCGTTGCGTCAATATCGGCTGAGGAGCCGATTGGGACGTGTATGGTAAGCTTCTGGCTGGCAGCGTGGTTGGCGGGGCATATGCTAGTCCCTGATAACTTGGACTGCTCCGTTGGCCAGAGAACTGATGACGGCGTTATACACAGTGTTGGTCATCACTGAAGATTGGTCGATGAATGCCTGATAAACGGACTGTTGGATCATCTCTGACATCTTGCCCGAGTCCTCAGCAATGGTGATGTGGCGGGGAGCTAGAATAGGAGCTTTCTTGACCGCCTCCCCGCTTCTGGTACGACTGAACGACTGGAGGTACATCTTCTTGTAATCTTCTAGATGTTTGGCCAATTCTTCCCTCTGGTCGTCCTTGAGATCCGCTTCTGTGACCTCAATGATGTTGCTGTCGGAGATTTCTGCGTTCTTCGACATATCAGATCTTGGATGGTCCCACCGGGCGTGCCAAAAGTGTGTTGGCGCTAAAATCGGCCGGATAGAAATCGGCCGACGGTCTTCAGCGTCGGACACACGACCCGGGAGAATCTGCTTAGCTCCTGTTCGGGTTATCGCCCTGGTGCGGTTCGCGCGGCGTGCTAGTCAATCTGACCTGTTGATTGACAAGGAAATAGAGTATTAAATTCCAGGCGCGTCGATCGGCTGGGATTCCGATCTGTCCTGAGGAGCGCGTCGGCGGCGAATCGGCCGATTTGCTGTAGAGATGATCGGCTATGGATCAGCCGATAATCGTGTAGTAATTATAAAGAAAACCACCGGAGCGATCTAAACAATTACTACAGAAGCAACACTTGAAATAGATTTGATCGGCTGTATGATAATAAATCGAAGAAGAACAATGACGAAGCTGATTACTCTGATCTCAAGCTGGATAACTGGTGATAATACTAGAATAACAGGTAAAACTTGCAATTCTAGTAAATATCGATAACTGGTGAATAAATCCAAGTGAAACCACAGCGATGCGCCCGTAGTTAAAGCTCGGATATTACTCGGTAAGCGGAACCAACCAATTGGCCGGAGATCAAGTTGATGCAGCCCTACCAATCCGTACGAACTCGTGGAAGAAGAAAATATTGGCGAAGTCGCCGACTTGAAAGTAAATTGCTGGAAAAGTAGAAGTATTGTTGTTGATTGATGTGTTGATGTTTTCTCAAGACCCTGAGGACTCCTATTTATACCCTAAAGCTAGGACTCCTGGTCGATCACGACTTGTTACAACCTTATTTAAACTACTATATCTATACGAACTTTAAAAGGAAACGGACTCCCGCAGAATCTTCCGCCGCCGTTCCCTAATCCAATCAGGATTTCCTTCAATTGCTCCTCGACCGACTTAGCGTGCCCCCTTTGACCAACTTTTGACCAGGACCCTTCGAAATAGTCCCATCCTGTTGGCGCAGGCTGTATCACCAATCGGCTGATTTCCAACTGTTACCTCAATCGGCCGATTCCTTACTGTAGCCTTCGGAGCTGCCGCATCGGCCAATCTTCTCCTCCTGACGCCGATTCAACACGTGTCAAAATCTGGCGTCAACAGTATGCAAACTTATTAAATTACATGGTGACTGGATATATACCTCTAGGAGAAGATAGAAATAAGTTTATTCACCTCAGCAGATATCACCTATGGGATGACCCCTATCTATTCAAAGTCTGTGCTGATGGTTTACTCCACCGCTGCATCCCGCTATGTGAGACCCGCAAGATTCTGGAGTGTTGTCACTCCTCACCATATGGAGAGCATTATGGAGCATTCCGGACCCATGCTAAAGTTTGCCAGAGTGTATTCTTATGGCCAAACATGTATGGAGATGCTAAAGAGTTCGTGCGGCGATGCTCAAGATGGCAGAAACATGGGAATATCAATTCTCGAGACGCTATGCCACTGAAGAGCAACCTTCAGGTGGAGATCTTCGATGTATAGGGAATAGACTTCATGGGTCCTTTCCCATGTCAGAACAGTGTGCGTACATCTTTGTGGCAGTGGACTACGTGTCCAAATGGGTTGGAGCACTTCCCTGCGTTGCGTCCGACTCAAAGAACACGAAGAAAATGTTCCAGGAAATCATATTTCCTCGTTTTGGAGTTCCCCGAGTCGTGATTAGTGATGGAAGCTCACACTTCATTGATAAGACATTCAGGAAGTGTCTCAGAGAGTTGGGAGTAGATCACCAGATTGCAACTCCATACCATCCCTAGACGAGTGGCCAAGCAGAAACATCAAACAAGCAAATCAAGAACATTCTGCAGAAAACAGTGAATGTCATGGGGAAAGGATGGAAGAGCAAGTTACTCAAGGCACTCTGGGCTTATCGAACAGCTTTCAAGATGCCAATAGGAATGACACCATACCAATTGGTCTATGGCAAAACTTGCCATTTACCAGTGTAACGTGAGTTCAAATCCCACTGGGCGATCAAGAGGTGGAAAAAAGATCTCCAATCAGCCGGAGTTAAAAGGCAAATTCAATTGGCTGAATTGAATGAATGGAGGGAGAAGACCTACCACAGTTCCAAGCTATACAAGGAGCGGATGAAAATATGGCACGATAAGCAGATCAAGATCAAGCACTTCAAAGCGGGAGATAAGGTACAACTTTTTAACTCCCACATTCATTTGTTCGGTCATGGTAAGCTTAGAAGTAAGTGGGAAGGGCCTTACTTAGTAATTAACGTCGCCGATCACGACGCTATAACCCTCCAGGACGATGACGGGAATGTTTTCAAGGCCAATGGCCAACGATTGAAAATATTCCTTGAGCCCGAAATACCAGAACTCGAAGAAATAGACGTCTACGAGTTATCGAGCTAGAGTCCTCGCCTATGGTCATCGCCGGACCTTAAACGTGCCGTATCTTAGGCTAGATTTCTTCCCTTTCTTTTCTGTCCCTTTCTAGCTGGTTGTGCACCCAAGTGAGGGAGAGAAGCTTCAACAAAGCCGAGAGCCACACCTGACAAGGCGTCCAGCCTCCCCCAAGCCGGCCGGCTTGGCCCCAACCTCGTTTTAAATGTTCAAATTCAAATCGGGATCCTTTTTGAATTCCTGAGAGAATTGGATCAAGAAACATCCTCCTAACCCGAAAGGCTTCAGCTTCTTCTTCATCCCAAGCCTCTCACTTCCTCTCCACTTCCAAGTTTCAAACTTTCTGAGATCTCTAGCCGTGGCCTCGCAATACACCCCGACAATACCGAAATCGGTTACCAAGGCCAACGTTTCCCCTTCGGCACCCTCAAAATCCAATCAAAGCCGAGCTTTGTTGAGCAGCGTGCGCATCATCGAGCCATTTGCAATGGCAGACGTCCTCTCTTCGTCGCCTGACCAGAGGCAACAGCCTCAAGCCGGCCGGCCTCACCTTCGTGCTGCTCGCCTCCATCTCGCGGGAGGTCCCCCGCCAAGAGCCCAGGTGTGGGGGCCAACGCGTGCACTCGTGCGAAGACATCGACATGACCGACCACGGGGGTCCTTTCCCCTTGAAAGGTGATCGGCAAGCGCCTTTTGTCGTCCCCTTCGGGAGGGCGCGTTGAGCAGGTCGCCGCCCTGCAGATGGTGCCGCCCAAGTCGCCAGAGTACACTCCCGCCAGCCCGAGTCCGCCACGCCATCGCGTGCGCGAGCAGAAGGTGGGCATTAGGAAGGTCCTATCACCTCCTTTGGATCGTAAGGAGAGGGAGTTTGTTGACTCCTCCCCGGATTCGGTGAGGCGCACTCGTTTGCCACCACTAATCCGTGGCCCTCTAGAGATTTGGGCGTACACAGACAGCGACGAGGAGTAGGAGGAGGAGGAGGGTGCTGAGATCAAGGAGTTGAGAGAGCAGCTCGCCGCGCTCAAGTTAATGTCAACAATATGGATGAGCGAGTGGCCAAGTCGGAGATCGAGAGGATGGACCTTGATGAAAAGGTCGATACTCTTTGCAAGGCGATGTGCTCCAAGATCAAGTGCCTTTCCAAGGCAACCGGGAACGTGATGCATCCGGCCCAGGTGGGGTTGGCCGAGGCCCAATAAATTAAGGTTGCCCGGACCCCAACAGTTCTTAGGCATACCAATTCGGGGAAAGGCCCAATCTCGCTAAAAGACTAGTCCAATAGGGGAAGGGTGGCTCTCCCTTTTAAGGTGGCTTCCTCCTCCCAAGCTAAGCAAGGTGGAATTATTCAGAGGCTCACACGGTCGCCGGCCGACTACAACTGGGCCACTCGGCCCCATTTGTTGCGTCTTTGCCAGCGAGTAATAGTGGAGGATGTCCTCATCATTCCCACCCCCTTAAACAAGGGCCCAGCTCTGATACCAAATGATGCATCCGGCCCAGGTGGGGTTGGCCGAGGCCCAATAAATTAAGTTTGCCCGGACCCCAACAGTTCTTAGGCATACCAATTCGGGGAAAAGCCCAATCTCGCTAAAAGACTAGTCCAATAGGGGAAGGGTGGCTCTCCCTTTTAAGGTGGCTTCCTCCTCCCAAGCTAACCAAGGTGGGATTATTCAGAGGCTCACACGGTCGCCGCTCGACTACAACTGGGCCACTCGACCCCCTTTGTTGTGTCTTTGCCAGCGGGTAATAGTGGAGGATGTCCTAATCAGAACGAGGACCTTTACAGGGCCCCGGACCCGAGGGATTAGATTGGGTGATAGGCTAGATTAGTTTAGGTTATGTGCTGAATTTATTTCCCTTTTCAAATTTTTCTTTAAATCTTTTGTAGTCCAGCAGCACCTCCATTTTGAATTGAATAAAATAAAGTTTGTTTTGTTCATGTCATGCTTGAGTAGTTGGTGCACACTTGTGTGCCAAGCACACCCCTGTTCTGATGTTACACCAGGCCGGCTGGCCCCACTTGGCAACCACCTGCTGCACCTCACTGCACCACGGAGGTTTGTTGTGGCAGAACCGCCTGAATTAATCCGGCTCAAGTGCGCTAACCATCACCATACAGGCAATCCGGGCTAACCCGCACCTCAAATGGAGTAATTCATTGGTCCGTCGGGTAACATCACGATGCAACCACTGGAATTTCGATTGAAACAATGCATACATACAACCCACACAAAGGTGAGCCCAGAGATTACAACAATCCACAAATTTTACATCATAGAGTTCACATTAATTATTATTACAATTCAAGTTCAAATTCATAAATAAGTACTTTTAGAGTTCAACAGTGCCGCGGAAAATAAGAGGAAGTTCTAACAACGATACAAGATATCATGATAAAGCTCATACATGACATCATTCAGCGTTATCATCGTTGGCCGGGGACGCATCCCATTCCACCGACCAACTAGGAGGAAGAGTACACGGCCAAGTCAAACTAGCAACCATGTTCTCAAAGGTCTCACCTGAAAATAAAGCCACAAGCAAGGCTGAGTATACTAATACTTAACAAGGCTTACCCGACTAGTGGTATATACTTAGCCGACTCCTAGAGATGCAAGGCTTTTGGCTGAGGGTAGTTTTTGCCAAAAAAGCATCTAAGAGTCAGTCCTTGCTTTCAAGTTTTAGCATTAAGTTCTAGTTGATTAACCATTCTAGGTAAGTAACTATCCAAATGACGCATGGTGGAAATAATTAATTGAGCATCCAACCAGATTAATCATCATCATTATTCCTCTTCTCACTCTATGTGGTAAAAGGGTCAAGCGATCTCAATGGCCGCGAGAAACGGACGATTCTAATCGAATTTCTTAACCTTGTAAGGCAAACCTAAACACACGTCACGTGGTTACTCCCAGAGTCACACGTGCAAGTTTTCCCCTTTATTCCCGTCTCATGGAACGGGGCCAGCGCCCTCGGGTACAGAGCCGTGCTCTGCACTCACCATGTGGCCGCGTGGGAATGAAGTCAAGACGGTGGGGTGGTATGTTCCACGCCCCCGATTCAATCAGATACTTAACCTTACCGATTACCATATTCTCGGCATGTGGTTAGTACGTTTAAAAACTTAACCACCACTACCACACACCGCGACTTTAGCATTTTCGCTAAACAGACGGGGCCTCAATCATCAACAGAAATATCGTAACGTAGCCCTGTCCGTTGACCTTATGATTCCAACATAAGTAAAACAAGCAACTCCTATATCTCGCGAGTGACAGGAAATCACTCGACTTTTACCGGAGTCCTATTAGCATGGCAATCTAGCGACCGACACAGACTAGTGTTCATATCATAGGTACCTAGGATCATGCATCTAGGGTTTCAATTCACTCCTACAAACTTAATGCACAATACCATATATAAGTAAAAGTTGCATAAGTTTCAAGTATGTGTTATGCTCCGGGGCTTGCCTTCCTGAGCAGTGCTAGCCTTGGGCTCTTCCAAACTTCGTTCGGGTCTTCAACAACTTCAGTTAGATTAACTTGAGCTTCGCGCTGCTCACTCTCGGGCTCAGGCACCAACTTGTACGTTCCGTCGTCGAGAGGTAGTCTCTACAAGTAATGCATATGCATGAGTTATTTTGATGGTAAAGATTCATTGATTACATCACTATAAAGTTGTAAACCAACAAAACTCAAGTTAATTTGTAAAATATTTTATTTACATTTACTTGGGCAGTCATTTAGAGAGTATTAATTAACTTTGCTTACTTCAATAGGTGAAAAAGGTGTTTTCATAAGTTATTAACAAAACTCAAGTCATTTAGAGAGTATTAATTATCTTTTTCTCTACCCAACACAAGGCAACATGTGGTACTCTTTAACTAAAGCTAGACATAGGTTCTGTTATTGAAAAAAATTTTCAGAGATTTCCTAGTGACGAACTTACTGTAAAAATTTCAGTCATTTTTATGCAGTAGAAAAGTAATGTAAAAATAAAGTAAACACCTACTGCTAGAAAATAGATTCATTTATGAATATCAAACCATACAAGTAATGTGCTCAAAATTTTACAGAGAACTTAGCAACCTACAGACACACTACTGTGAATTTTTTAGATTTTATTGAGCAACTATCAGAGCACATAAAATAGAACAAAATAGATCTACATTACTCAAGATTCATTTTTATTGGCAGTTCTACTAAGCATCTGAACATCAAAATTTTCTAGTATGATTCTCTACCCACATAGAGCCTCTGGTAAAAGTTTCATATTTTTCCAAGCACAACAACTATTTATAGTGATTTAATGCATGTATTCATGGAAAAAATCAAAAGTGCATGCTAGACAGAAGTAACAAGTTCCAAACTTTTTCTGTAGTATCTATACAGTAAGGTAACAATACTGTAGAAGTTGCATCCTTATCCTAACTCTAGAACATGGCAAAAAAATAAATCTACCAAACTAGTGCATGAAACAAGATTTAGTAGCAACTATAGTTAGGGGACTGTTCTGGTCTTAAACTTTCTACACAAAGCTACTCATCTAAACACTAAGCCACTGCTCAAAAATTACCATCAGTACTTGCCTAGATTAAAAGATACATTCTTGATCTAAATAAACTAATATTTATTCTAGAGCAAGATTTATGAAGAAAATCAAGATGTTCGTGTAATGAAAGTTGTAGGTCTTGTTACATGAAAATCAGAAAAATTTAGTTTGTATTTTTATGATTTTTATATGATTTTTAGTGGATTTTACAAGTTGCAGATTCAAACCACATTACACAGCTTTGTGTCTTACGAATAGGTCCCTGGTTTTATGCACGGAGGGCCCTAAAAAGAATTTGGCGATTGCAACATAGTCCCTAGGCGCGGCTGCAATGGTTGAGGTGAAAATTCCAGGCGAGGGAGGGCTCTCCGGCGGTGGGACAGTGGTGGGGGAGCACAAGAAGATCAAGATCTACTTGTAGGTGGTCGTGGTGGGGTCAGAGATGGACGGAGGTGGGCTGCCGGCGTGAGCAGGGGCTCGCCGGCGGTGGCGGGCGGGCTCGACGGTGGCTGGGTCGGGGAGGTTTGGTGGGAGGTGGGGGAGCTCGCTGGGGGGTCAATTTGGGCGGAAGGAGGCTGGAGGTAGGGGGCTCCAGGGTGAGCTCGAGCAGTGGCGGTAATGGCGGCCGGCGATGGAGCTCGTGCGCGAGCAAGGATGGCCCAGGGTGGCTTTTATAGGCCAGCAAGAGAGGAAGAGGGAGTGGGGAGGCCGGTGGAGGGTGAGCGTAGCCATTAGGCGCCAGGGCGGTGCGCAGGGCGCCGGCGTGGCGTGCGGCCGGAGCAGCAACAGTGTTGGACGAGAGGGAATAAGTTTGTACTAGTGGATTGAAAACCTAGATGCATGATCCTAGGTACCTATGATATGAACACTAGTCTTTGTCCGTCGCTAGATTGCCATGCTAATAGGACTCCGGAAAAAGTCGAGTGATTTCCTGTCACTCGCGAGATATAGGAGTTGTTTGTTTTACTTATGTTGGAATCCTAAGGTCGACGGACAGGGCTACGTTACGATATTTCTGTTGATGATTGAGGCCCCGTCTGTTTAGCGAAAACGCTAACGTCGCAGTGTGTGTAGTGGTGGTTAAGTTTTTAAACGTACTAACCACATGCCGAGAATATGGTAATCGGTAAGCTTAAGTATCTGATTGAACCGGGGCGTGGAACATACCACCCCACCGTCCTGACTTCGTTCCCACGCGGCCACATGGTGAGTGCAGAGCGCGGATCTGTACTCGAGGGCGGTGGCCCTGTTCCATGAGACGGGAATAAAGGGGAAAAGTTGCACGTGTGACTCTGGGAGTAACCACGTGACGTGTGTTTAGGTTTGCCTAGCAAGGTTAAGAAATTTGATTCGAATCGTCCGTTTCTCGCGGCCATTGAGACCACTTGACCCTTCTACCACGTAGAGTAAGAAGAGGAATGATGATGATGATTAATCTGGTTGGATGCTCAATTAATTATTTCCACCATGCGTGATTTGGATAGTTGCTTATCTAGAATGGTTAATCAACTAGAACTTGATGCTAAAACTTGAAAGCAAGGACTACCTCTTAGATGCTTTTTGGCAAATACTACCCTCAGCCAAAAGCCTTGCATGTCTAGGAGTCGGCTAAGTATATACCACTAGTCGGGTAAGTCTTTCTGAGTATTAGTATACTCAGCCTTGCTTGTGGCTTTGTTTTCAAGTGAGATCTTTGAGGATATGGTTGCTAGTTTGACTTGGCCATGTACTCTTCCTCCTAGTTGGTCGATGGAATGGGATGCGTCCCGGGCCAACGATGATAACGTTGAGTGATGTCATGTATGAGCTTTATCATGATATCTTGTATCATCATTAGAACTTCCGTTTATTTTCCGTGGCACTATTGAACTCTGAAAGTACTTGTTTATGAATTCGAACATGAATTGTAATAATAATTAATGTGAACTCTATGATGTAAAATTTGTGGATTGTTGTAATCTCTGGGCTCACCTTCGTGTGTGTTGTATGTATGCATTGTTTCAATCGAAATTCCAGTGGTTGCATCGTGATGTTACCCGACAGACCAATGAATTACTTCGTTTGAGGTGCGGGTTAGCCAGGATTGCCTGTATGGTGATGGTTAGCGCACTTGAGCCGGATTAATTCAGCCAGTTCTGCCACAACAAACCTCTGTGGTGCAGTGAGGTGCAGCAGGTGGTTGCCAAGTGGGGCCAGCTGGCCTGGTGTAACATCAGAACAACGGTGTGGTTGGCACACAAGTGTGCACCAACTACTCAAGCATGACATGAACAAAGAAAACTTTATTTTATTCAATTCAAAAATGGAGGTGCTGCTGCACTACAAAAGATTGAAACCAAAATTTGAAAAGGGAAATAAATTCAGCACCTAACCTAAACTAATCTAGCCTATCACCCAATCTAATCCCTCGGGTCCGGGGCCCAGTAAAGGTCCTCGTTCCCGGTTGCCTTGGCAAGGTGCTTGATCTTGGAGCACATCGCCTTGCAAAGAGTATCAACCTTGTCATCAAGGTCCATCCTCTCGATCTCTGACTTGGCCACATGTCGAGAATCTGGTAATCGGTAAGTTTAAGTACCTAATTGAACCGGGGCGTGAAACATACCACCCCACCATCTTGACTTCGTTCCCATGCGGCCACATGGTTAGTGCAGAGCGCGGCTCTGTACTCGAGGGCGGTGGCCCTGTTCCATGAAACTAGAATAAAGGGGAAAAGTTGTACGTGTGGCTCTGGGAGTAACCACATGACGTGTATTTAGGTTTCCCTTGCAAGGTTAAGAAGTTCGATTCGAATCATCCGTTTCTCGTGGCCATTGAGACTGCTTGACTCTTTTACCATATAGAGTAAGAAGAGGAATACTGGTGATGATTAATCTGGTTGGATGCTCAATTAATTATTTTTACCATGTGTGATTCGGATAGTTGATTACCTAGAATGGTTAATCAACAAGAATTTGATGCTAAAACATGAAAGCAAGGACTCACTCTTAGATGCTTTTTGGCAAAAACAACCCTCAGCAAAAAGCGTTCCATGTCTAGGAGTTGGCTAAGTATATACCACTAGTCGAGTAAGTCTTGCTGAGTATTAGTATACTCAACCTTGGTTGTGGCTTTGTTTTCAAGTGAGACCTTTGAGGATATGGTTGCTAGTTTGACTTGGCCGTGTACTCTTCCTCCTGGTTGGTTGGTGGAATGGGATGCGTCCCTGGCCAACGATGATAACGCTGAATGATGTCATATATGAGCTTTATCATGATATCTTGTATCATCGGTAGAACTTCCGCTTATTTTCCGTGGCACAGTTGAACTCTGAAAGTACTTGTTTATGAATTCGAACTTGAATTGTAATAATAATTAATGTGAACTCTGTGATGTAAAATTTGTGGATTGTTGTAATCTCTGGGCTCACCTTCGTGTGGGTTGTACGTATGCATTGTTTCAATCGAAATTCCAGTGGTTGCATCGTGATGTTAGCGACAGATCAATGAATTACTCTGTTTGAAGTGCGGGTTAGCCCAGATTGCCTGTATGGTGATGGTTAGCGCACTTGAGCCAGATTAATTAAGGCAGTTCTGCCACAACAAACCTCTGTGGTGCAGTGAGGTGCAGCAGATGGTTGCCAAGTGGGGCCAGCCGGCTTGGTGTAACATAAGAACAGCGGTGTGGTTGGCACACAAGTGTGCACCAACTACTCAAGCATGACATGAACAAAGAAAACTTTATTTTATTCAATTCAAAAATGGAGGTGTTGCTGGACTACAAAAGATTGAAAGCAAAATTTGAAAAGGCAAATAAATTCAGCACCTAACCTAAACTAATCTAGCCTATCACCCAATCTAATCCCTCGGGTCCGGGGCCCTGTAAAGGTCCTCGTTCCCGGTTGCCTTGGCAAGGCGCTTGATCTTGGAGCACATCGCCTTGCAAAGAGTATTAACCTTGTCATCAAGGTCCATCCTCTCGATCTCCGACTTGGCCACATGTCGAGAATCTAGTAATCGGTAAGTTTAAGTACCTGATTGAACCGGGGCGTGAAACATACCACCCCACCATCTTGACTTCGTTCCCATGCAGCCACATGGTTAGTGCAGAGCGCGGCTCTGTACTCGAGGGCTGTGGCCCTGTTCCATGAAACTAGAATAAAGGGGAAAAGTTGCATGTGTGGCTCTGGGAGTAACCACGTGATGTGTATTTAGGTTTCCCTTGCAAGGTTAAGAAGTTCGATTCGAATCATCTGTTTGTCGCGGCCATTGAGACTGCTTGACTCTTTTACCATATAGAGTAAGAAGAGGAATACTAGTGATGATTAATCTGGTTGGATGCTCAATTAATTATTTTCACCATGCGTGATTTGGATAGTTTCTTTCCTAGAATGGTTAATCAACTAGAATTTGATGCTAAAACTTGAAAGCAAGGACTCACTCTTAGATGCTTTTTGGCAAAAACAACCCTCAGCCAAAAGCCTTCCATGTCTAGTAGTCGGCTAAGTATATACCACTAGTCGGGTAAGTCTTGCTGAGTATTAGTATACTCAACCTTGCTTGTGTCTTTGTTTTCATGTGAGACCTTTGAGGACATGGTTTCTAGTTTGACTTGGCCGTGTACTCTTCCTCCTGGTTGGTCGGTGGAATGGGATGCGTCCCCGGCCAATGATGCTAACGCTGAATGATGTCCTGTATGAGCTTTATCATGATATCTTGTATCATCGTTAGAACTTCCGCTTATTTTCCGCTGCACTAATGAACTCTGAAATTACTTGTTTATGAATTCGAACTTGAATTGTAATAATAATTAATGTGAACTTTTTTATGTAAAATTTGTGAACTTTTGTAATCTCTTGGCTCACCTTCGTGTGGGTTGTATGTATGCATTGTTTCAATCAAAATTCCAGTGGTTGCATCGAGATGTTATCCGACAGACCAATGAATTACTCCGTTTGAGGTGCGTGTTAGCCCGGATTACCTGTATGGTGATGGTTAGCGCACTTGAGCCATATTAATTCAGGCGATTTTGCCATATTTGTGACCCCTTTGACTTATCCCTTCCTAGATTTCATTCAAATTCACACTGGACTTGATGAAATTAACATTTGAATGAGGCACCTAGAAGGAGATGAAATGTTTACATGTTTATCAAAGGTACCTAAGTTTTTTCTAATGCATGCTATGTGCCTTTGGAACTTTATGATAGAATCACTTGATCTTTTGCTTATTGACCTTCATGATACAAGGACTTGTGAGACATGACGTTTCTGATTCAATGACTTGGAGAGATTTATTTTGAAAAAGGCAAAGTGAGGCAACTCTCATCCATTGCTCAACCTTACCAAAATCCGATCCAGAGCCATACACATACATGATATAGTTTGAACCCACATAGCTATATTTTACATCTTGAGCTTGATCAAACATTGTTGCCTCTTAAGACTTGTCATGCACCCTGGTACTTTGGTCATACACGTACACGTCCATCGAACAAAGTCCATCAAATGTGATTCTCAAGCAGCTCTTCATCCCCCTGAAAGAAAAAGAAAGTGAGTGAGAAACCGTCTTGCTCGAGTAAACAAAGAGAAGAGAGAGAGAGGGGAAAGATGAAAGAAGCTAGAGTCAAACACCACTCAAGGACATTCATCCTCCACATACACTTGCACTTGACCAAAGTCTATGGTTGACATGATCTCTCAAGGACAATTTGTTTGATTTTGCAACATAGATGGAAAAGATATGCATTTATCTATCCCTACCTTAAGCTCCAAATACAACCTTTCTAGAGGTAGGTGAGGCTTCATAAAGAGCCTTTGTGAGGATCAAACACCATGAGCAACTGAGTGACTTGAGAGAATGAGAGTATGCCTCCTAAATTTGAAAACTTTACAAAACTCTCAAAGTCCTAAGAAGAAGGAAGAACCATGCTCTCCATTGAGTTGTTCTGAGGATCAATAGGTGAAAGTGAAGGTATTAGCCACCAAGAATCCAAGGTATGAGGGAAAGCTTAGAAATAACTCTTATGCATGCTTTGGTTTCATGACCCTAGACTTTGCTTGATCCTCTAGATCTAATTCAACCCTTTTGCTCGGGATGAGCAAAGTCTAGGTGTGGGGGCGTGTTGGCAGTCGATTTCTATGATTTTTACCGCCAAAATTTCTCCGGATTACATACTTTCATGGCCATAATCATGCTAAAACCATTAACCCTGATGAGTTCCACTAGTTTTGGTGATTATTTGATTTCAGGATCTCACTATCCAAAATTCGACCAAATTGGGAGAAATCCCACGCCGATCAGCCTCTCCTTGGCCGGCTGGCCTGGCATTATGGCCTTTCAGGCCCAAACGTCATCTGCATGCACACCAACACAAGTCCAAGCCATCCTGACCAGCACATCACAAACAAATACATCCTACGGTCGAAAGGCTTGAGCCATGGATTGATGGACCCACATGTAGTGGCTACCTTGGTCTTCAGGCTCAAAACCGTCTTCCTGGAGCACATGCACGTGTTGATCAACAAGTCGATGCAACAAAGAGCTGAGAGGAGCCAGAGCTAGGCCGACTGGCCTTGATCAGGCCGGCCGGCCTCTAACTATCCAACCTCAAAGAGACACAATCATTACCGACCTTCACGAGTGATCAGGAGCATCCACAAGAAAGGCGGTTACATGTGGCAATTTCCTTAGGCCGGCCGGCCTAGGGGAGGTTAGCCGGCCTGCCTCTGCAACGCCATGTGTCCATCTTCGCGTGGAAGTTACATCAACCGCCATACCTGCTTACAAGACAAGCTACGCTGCAAGAACCGACCTTGAAAGCCTATAACAGGCAGCTCACACCTCCATTCAAGACACACCATCCTTGGAGAGAAGAAGAGTCTTAGTGTTGTCGCTCTACCTTAGTGTAGAATAGGGAGAGTGTGAGGTGAGAGCTTGGGTGAGAGCCAAGCTAGGAGAGGAGCCAGGTTCCCTCGGTCCTACTCCAACTCTGTAGCCACCTCTGAGGAATAAAGTTTCTTTAAGTAAGTTCCTCGTTTATCTTCAGTATCTCGCTAGTTCTTCTCTTTACTTTCAGTAATTTGTTTATTTACTTCCTTTGATCTGCGGGATCCCTTGTCTGCGTGGGTAGCAAGTTCTATCTATTTGGGATTTCTTCTAGCCTTAGCGCAAGGCGGAAGTCAGTAACTTGATAGTGTAGGTGCGGTGCCTAGGCTAGATAGTTATCTTGGGTTGTGTTCCACCCCACGGAACCGTTGTGGTAGGCGGCAGGTGGTGACAGCCATGTCCATCCCTTGTAGTCCACCTCGTTCGGGTGTTTTCATAGCAGTAGTAGCAGGATGCCGTTGGACTCCCCTCTCACCCCTTTCTGAAGTCCTTCCTCTTCTAGCCGCCAAAGCAGATCAAGTTAGTGAGTAGCAAGTTATCTGGGTAACGAGTTGGCTAACTAAAGTTAGGCCATCTACCCTCTTACCTCTCCTCCCCTAGTGGGTCCGGTTGAATAGTTCTAGGTCTGGTTGCGCTTATCGTTCCTTTGATTCGATATCCCCGGTAAACTCCCTTGTGAAAGCTACATCGGTATCTGTGTGCTTGCGGATTAGTTCGTATAGCCGAAGGAGTACCAACACCCAACTCCAAAGGTAGAGTTTTTATTGTATATTGCTTCATTCGGACCATCAGTCAGTACAACACTGGTCGAAGAGCGTAAGATCGAAGGCCTGCTCAAGCAGGTCCCCATTTACTTTGTATCCGAAGCCCTTAGTGGTTCCAAGCTCCTGTATTCAGAGATGGAGAAGATGGCATACGCAGTCGTGATGACAGCACGAAAGCTTTGTTATTACTTCCAGAGTTACAAAGTCATTGTGCCTACACCATAGCCCCTTCAGGACATGTTTGAGAACAGAGAGGCCTCCGGCAGTTGGCAAATGGGCCGCTCAGTTAGTAGAACATACCATCAGTTTCACCTCTCACAACGCAATCAAGTCGCAAGTGTTGGCAGACTTCATGGCAGATCGGACACCTTCGTCCGCAGAGCAAGAACAACCAACAATCGAAGTCATTTGGCAGCTTGAATGTGATGGGGCGTACTGTAGCAAGGGTGCATGGGCTTCGGCAGTACTAGTGGTTCGTTCGGGCACGAAGTTGAAGTATGCGGCTAGACTGGACTTCGAAGGGTGCACAAACAACGTAGCAGAATACGAAGGGTTGCTGCTTGGCCTTCGAAAAGAAAGGGCATTGGGAGTCCAAAGACTGTCGATCAAATCTGACTCCAAGCTGATCGCAGGTCATGTCGACAAGTCTTACAAAGCGCAGAAGCCGGAGGTGGTCAAATATTTGGCAGCAGTCAAAAGCATGGAAAAATATTTCTTGGGTTTTAGCGTCAGAAGTTACCCGAGGGCATATAACAAGGAAGCTAATCAGTTGGCAAAGGCAGGGGCAGAAAGAAACCCTTTGCCACCCGAAGTATTCCTTGAGACATTGAAGCACAGTTCAGTAAACACCAACGAAGCCCCAGTCAAATTCGTCAGCCCAATAAGCAGTGAAGATTGGAGGGCAACCATAATGGCTTTTCTTCGAGGACACTTTGTCCCGGAGGATGAGAAGGAGGAAAAAAAGATGGCCCTTCGGGCAAGAAACTATACCATAATCAATGAAGACTTATACCGAAGGGATGTGTGCGCACCACTCCTCAAGTGTATATCCAGAGAAGAAGGCCAAAGGCTCCTCAATGAAATACATTCGGGCATGTGTTCATCTTACATTGGCATGAGAGATTTGGTAGGCAAAGCATTCAGAGAGGGTTTTTATTGGCCTTCGGCAGTAGCGGATGCAGACGAAGTAGTCAGAACATGCCCTAATTGTCAAAAGCACGTTCATTACAGCAAATTCTCCCCAGACGAAGTAAATCTCATACCTCCGGTCTGGCCACTAGCACGATGGGGTATCGACATTGTTGGCCCTCTACCAACAGCTCTGGGAAATTACAAGTGCGCAACCGTTGCAGTAGAATATTTCACCAAGTGGGTGGAAGCAAAGCCCCTTCGGGACATCACACCAGGAGCCTTGCAAAAAATCTTCTGGCAAAATATTGTGTGCCGCTTTGGGGTTCTAAGGGAGGTAACAGTTGATAATGGCAAGCAGTTCGACTATGCATCCTTCAGAAGTTTCTGTGATTAGTTGGGGACGAAACTATGCTTTGCTTCGGTCTATCACCCGCAATCCAACGGAGCAGTCAAAAGAGCCAATGGCATTATTTTCACAGGCATCAAAAAGAATATCACGGAGAGCGAAAGGCAAATAGGTGGATGAATTGCCGAGGGTCATTTGGTCGCACAACACCACTAAATCATGAAAAACGCAGTTTTCACCCTTTAAGCTATTATACGGCGAAGAAGCCATGACTCCTGAAGAGATAAAGTTTCGCTCCTGGAAAACGGAGAACGCTACACTCGAAGATATGGCAGTAGCAGTTGACATAATTGAAACCGTGAAGCTGCAAGCAGCAGCGAACCTGACCAAGTATTAGGATGAAACCCAGAGGTGGAAAAATAAGAAAGTGAAGCCAAGAGAGATAAAGGAGGGTGATCTAGTCCTTCGCCGCATACCAAAGGGGAACACAAAAAGGCAAGATGAAAAGCAAATGGGAAGTACCATTCTTAGTGATGGAGATGGCAAGACCAGAGGCCCACAGACTATGAACGCTCGATGGGATTGACGACCCGTACTCTTGGAATAAGGAAATGCTTCAAAAATACTTTATATAGGAAAAATGTAAGAGCTGTCGGAGGATTGATAACCGAAGGGGCTCGTAGGAACATTTTTTGTATTTTCTTTTTTCTTTTCTCTTTTATTACCATTTTTTGTAACAAAAGATATATCCAAGGACCTGTACTCTTTTCCTCATGGGGGAAGCCTTCGTGGAGGCCATCATGGTCACCGAAGGTGTGAGGTTTTTAACGAGGCGGGGATCCTGTGTAACCCCTTGTGAAATATAAACAAGGATCCCCCAAGGAAAATGTGTACTCGATGGGGTGAAGTCGCGGAAGCAACTACCCACTTCCTTGAAGGGGGGTTGTCATCGGCGTGCAGCATTCAAGTAAATGCTGAGAAATAAGTGAGCACGAGACGACGAAGCAAAAACAGGGTCGCCACCCCTTCGCTTCACTTCACAAAATGAGAAAACGAAGCCCTTTCGAGCGTAAGGTCGAAGGCGTTCGTATGACTAAGAAACGAAGCCCTCTCGAGCAAAAGGCTGAAGGCGTTCGTATGACTAAGAAACGAAGCCCTCTCAAGCAAAAGGCCAAAGGCGTTCGTATGACTAAGAAATGAAACCCTCTCGAGCAAAAGGCCGAAGGCGTTCGTATGACTAAGAAATGAAGCCCTCTCAAGCAAAAGGCCGAAGGTGTTCGTATGACTAAGAAACGAAGCCCTCTCGAGCAAAAGGCCGAAGGCATTTGTATGACTAAGAAACCAAGCCCTCTCAAGCAAAAGGCCGAAAGCGTTCGTATGACTAAGAAACAAAGCCCTCTTGAGCAAAAGGCCGAAGGTGTTCGTATGAATAAGAAACGAAGCCCTCTCGAGCGAAAGGCCAAAGATGTTCGTATGGTTGAGAGGCGATGCCTTCTCAAGAAAAACGCCGGAGGCCTGCATAAACACAGAAATACCATCGACACCCTTACACCGCGATTAAGCAGGGGGGTGGCGCTTCGCAGCAATATTCCATACTTAATCATGTTGTCGGATCGTCGAAGGTATACGTAGTAATCAATATAACAAAATGTGTGAAATGCACCCAGCATACTTGTACATATGACAACAAATACAAGATCACAATGTTAGTTACAACGGAGGTCATCACACGAGAACAAAGCCCCTTCGTGACGATTACAAATTACACAGTGTACATCAACCGAGTGGTGATAGCTTATTACAAGCCACAACTAAACGAAGGCCTTACAGATT
Organism: Panicum miliaceum; assembly: GCA_032594955.1. Lineage (NCBI taxonomy): Eukaryota > Viridiplantae > Streptophyta > Magnoliopsida > Poales > Poaceae > Panicum > Panicum miliaceum. The sequence goes on along the minus strand of CM064066.1, from coordinate 23,436,802 downwards.
ACACATAGATAAATCTATTATGAACTACAAAGCAATATTTGCAGAAGCACGAGTAACCATTGTTCTTCATCGAATATGGCACCGTCAAGTTCATCTATTACTTTTCGAACAGCAACATCAAGGATATCATTGACTATGCGTCGAAGGGAATCTTCCGAAGGCATCCCGCAGCCGAAGACAGTGCTGAGTTAGGGATGTAATGGTTTCTTCTCTACAATCATTTTCAAAAATGGTACATGAACTCCAAGGAGCCGATTACATTTTCCACTAGATATGGTTTCGGCTCCTTTAGCCCCTCGGGCAAGGTATACAGCACAGATGAGCTGTACCTAACTCTTTGGATTTCACGGGCGAAGCGCATGATCAGCAAGGATCTTCACGCGTCTAATAGGGTCACGTTCGAGCTCAGTAAAGAAAGCTTTCGCGGCAACATTGCGTTTTTCATAACTATGAAGTTTGATAGTCCAAAATTCAGCAAAAGTGATAGAGGGATGCGCAGAATGGAACTTTGCCCAAGTTTCCCTAGTTACATAGAAGTCATCGCGATTCAGAGTGACAGGCAAAATACCTTCGGTAACTCGCGCATGTTCCATCGCAGGGTCCTGCGCTGGGCTGAAGGAGTTAGTATCAAAAGAACATTACAATCCCAGTAATAAGCACAGAATGTTCCATCAACCCCCCTCACAACTCTCCAACATTTGAAGGAGCATCGGGAGCATCATCATCAACATCGAGAGCCGCCTCGTCCTGGCCGACTTTGGCCTCAGCATGGGTAGGTCCATCGGTCTCCATAGGGACAGAGATCTTCGGGTCGAATGTAAGGCTCCCATGGTTGTGGAGAAATTCTTCAGCACAAGCTTCGGCTTTCAGTTGCAACTGCATGAAACAGTAGTGGCCGTTAGCGCTCGACACAGAAATGAACAACTAAACCCAACAATTGAACATGCATCCCCATACTTGTTTGCGTATATGAAGTCCTTCACGCTTGACAAGCTCAACACCCTTGCCTTTGAAAAATGATTCAACGAAGTTTTTAGCGATGTTCTTCGGCAGAGGAGGAAGGCTTTTAGGACGAATAGCCTGTTCCGAAGGCCATCCGAAGGAAGCACTCCAAAGGGTGCGAAGTTGAGCCTTTCAGATTGTCTAGGGGCTGTCGTGCTCAGATGGTAACAAGCTGCACACCGAAGCTGCCAGCGTTCATGCAGCGACGATGGCACTTAGATCTCCATAAAACTTGCTCCCGGCGTCCAGCATTGCGAGACAAGTACGAAGCAATTCAAAAAATTGGTTTACAACCAGGTCTTCGACAAGAAGATCTGGAGCGATAAGCCCATAGGCGAACATGAAAGCAGGCATTTCTCGGAGCATTGTCTCCATAGCAATGATGAGGGCTTTACATAGAACATTGTATTTACCTTTAACCTTCCGGCGCCTTTCGGTAGCCATCACGAGCTCGCCTTCACCTTGCCGACCTCCGCCTAGGATTTTTTGAGCTGATCTTCAAGGGTCTTCGATACCTCAATAGCCGAGTTGGCCTCGGTGCGAGCTAAAGCATGCTGTAACTTCTCAGACGCAAGTTCCTTCTCGAGGGCTGCCTTTTCTTGTTCCAGCTTGGCAATCTTCTCCTCAAGTGTGGCCATTTGGGACGAAGGGGAGCCGTCGGCTTCAATCTGGTGGGCGGCACAGCGCCGCGATATAAGGCTTCATGGCCAAGTCCCCGGCGCAGCAAAGCATGTTGGACACGCTAGTTTTCATCCGCTCCTTCTCCATCAGCGGAAGGCAAAATGATCCCCCCCCCCCCTCCCGCTTCAGTCAAGATCTGGCTCTCTCGGTCACTGCTCTCAATCTGAAGGCTCCCAAATTGTGCGGCCACCGATCAGTTTGGCTCCCGAAGCATTTAGCTCGGCAGCTAAAGCAATAGGATTCTCCGTGCTCATGAAGTAGGCGTCGCTTTCAGATTGAATGCCACTTCCTTCGGAGTCTTCGCTTCCAGCCGAAGCCTGATGAGCACTGGTGCCACCTAGGGCGGACTTGTTAGTAGCGGTTTGGAGCTCCCCTTCGCCGCTGCTGTTCGACGAGGATGATGAGTCGGAGCTAGAAGAGTGCAAAGAAGATCGTTGTGGGCTCAGCGTGACAATCTCGCAAGGCTTCACGATCAGAGTCGAGGAGTCAACAATTTCAACTCTCCCAAGCCCCTCCATGTCCTCATCACTCTCAAGCTCTTGCTCACTTAGCTCCACATTAACAGGTCTCCGGGTCAGCGAGCCTGCAGGAGGGGGTGATGCCACTAAGACAAGTGCAGCTGAAATGGGGTCTTGATCTTCGTCGGCAACATCTTCAGAACCCCCTTTAGATTGAAGGGAGGAGGTGGAAAACAAAGTCTCCGTGAAGCGTGCATGTTTCTGCCCACGGCCAGGCTTCACTCCACTCTTTCTTTTCTTCTCCTTTTCAAGGCGCAAAGTAGCAATACCGCTACCGCCACCTTCAGGCATCTTCGCGCTTGGGACAGATCGCTTGCTTCTCTTCTTACCTTCGGCAACCTTGTGCTTTGCGGCGGCAATCACGAAGGGGCTTTGACCCCGAAGGCTTGGGAAACGCGATTCGTGCGTGTCCCACCAAGTTTTTGCTTGATACATTTGTATTTGGCGGAGGTCTCCGGGCCGAGGATGTCGTCCGCTCGGCGTTCAATGGAGGCAAGAATAACCGCTATGTAAATGAAGCTAAGATAAGAAAAAAGAAAGCGAAGGCAGAAAAATGCAAAGTCCGAAGTAAGAGTGACTCTTACCTTCTTTTGACAACCCGAAACAGGAACCGAAGTCCGAAAAGGGAATCTTCTCGATGGCCTCTTTCCACGATGTGACAGACCAACCATCTTTTACGGGCCAACAATCACATGCAACAAACTCATCCGTAATGTTGCAAGTACCAAAGACCTTTGACACCTCGTGAAGCATGCTCTCGAAGGCTCGGTGTCCTCGGTCTCTTTGACATCCACGCTAGGGCAGGTGGCAGACAAATTCTGAATGTGTTTCACCACGAGGGGGTGAGTTCCAATCACAGAGTCGAGGGGAACTTTGTGGTAGAACCAGTACGAAGTCCAGTCCTCCCACTTGTTCCTGTAAGCAGTCACCGGACCAAAGACGAAGTTGCGGTAGATGAAGTTGTAACAGCCGTATTGAGCTTCACCTTCTTGGCCATCCTCAGCAGCTAGCGACACCACCTTCGGTTGAAAATGAACCTTACGGATGACTACGAAGCCTTCGGCAGATGGCTGAAAGCGACAGGTCTTGGCCAATCAGAAATACAAGTTCAAACGAACAAAAGAGTTTGGCGTCAACTGTGCATGTACATGCCATACAGGCGAAGGATCTCCACCAAACCGGGGTCCACCGCGAACTGGAGGCCCGCAACAAAGAAGTCACGGAAGACGACGACTTCATCATCATCCGGGTTGGCCGAAATCTCTTCACGCAGCGGGGCTCGGGCGTCGCCTTCGGCAAGCATACCCAAGCTCACCATGATAGCGACCAACCCTTCGGTCATCCTACTGTGGCCAACAACAGTCATAGGAGGAAGCTTCGGGCGATCAACCTTTGGAGCCATCGGTTTAGAGAGTAAGGCACGAGGATTTCGATGGCCGTGTTCAAGTGAAGTAGCAGCGCACGAAGAGTGTGAAAAGGGCGTTGGAAACTGGGAGACGGAGAGCTCCGAAGGGATTGAAGCAAGACAAGGCATAGCGACAATGACAAGACGCGGGACTTATATAGCCCAAGACACAACTCAGTGGTAGAAAGACAAAATTGCCCTTGCAAATATAGCCTTCATGTCACAATTACAACATAGTCCCAAGGCCAAGCAAGGGGCTTCACCGTTACCTTCCGCAACTGGTGTTTTTTTTATTTTGTTTTTTGATTATTTGCGGTTTTTTCTCAGATCTTTCCACATGTCAATGGCGTCGTGGCAAAATCTGAAGGGTGGCATTTCGGGTCGCGTTACACGCGTCAGTATCGAGGACTCAGGCCTCCCAAGGAAAGCCCTCATCCTCGAGGGGCTACTATTGGGGACGCCACCTTCGGATCCGCCCGAAGGCCACGAGCCGAAGGTCAAGAAGACTTTTAAGACAGGTAACCTAGGGATGCGCGACTTCGGACGACCCGCCGAAGGGGTCTCTCCTGAAGGGTCGACGAGGCGAAGCCCAAGCAAGATAACCTGGAGTCAACTAGTCTCCCAAAGCCCCGGCGAAGCGTGGAGACCGAAGGCCAAGCGTCGAAAGGTTCTCGCAAGAGGAGTCTGAGTTGGTGGGCGTGATGAGCTGTAAAGAAGATTTAGAGAGGAAATTACTGTATACCCTGAAATATTCGGATAATATAGTTGTTAAGGGGTAAAAAGGTGTAATAACGGAGAGGGTAGGTGAACTGCTTCCTATAAATAGCCCTGTAACTGATAAACGGTTGATCCCTATTGAATAGAATACTGCTTTTCCACTCCGAAGGTGTTTTTGCGTTTCTTGTCTGTGTTGGTGTGATTCATGGGGTTGTTGTGGTGCTTCTTCACTCCGAAAGGTACTCTCCACAAATAATGTATTTCGTTGCACGTGGGTGAAACTGAACCAATCTCCACGCTGTCAGCACCATATTATACTAGTGAGAATGTTATAAAATAATGCTATAAGTGATTAAAAGTATAACAAAATGATGATATTTTCACGATGATAGGTGACATGTCCGTTGACAACGAGACGCGTGTGGTGATCTCCTCGATCTTCAAATCTATTACTTAATATTTTTAAGATACTTATATGAATAAATTAAGTGTGCGCATTTATAGAGATAAGTGTATGTACGTGTTTACGAGTGTCTCCTCTGAGAAGAAAAATTGCAGGTGCCCGTATGTATTTCGTTTGACCTGGTCCGAGGTAGAGGATCGATCCTGCGGGCTGACCGGCGCCCGCGCCACTGACCCACCTGGCCACCCACGCGTCTGTCCGATCGACCCGGGTGGCCCGTCGAGACAGCCGCAGGCGCACGGGTTTGACCGCCCGACCCGAGCCGACCACCAGACCCACGTCCTCACCCGCGTGCGCGTTGCCACTGCTACCAGCAGGCTACCAGCAGACGATGAGACGAGTAAAATAAGACGGGGCATGAGACTGGTGCGCTCGGACCAGACGGCCAGAGACGCCAGCCAACCGAAGCCACTTCACCGACCGAGTCGCCCGTCCTGGGCCCGGACCGCGTCCGAGGGGCCGCGGGGCCCACACGCTCACTCCCCAGCTCTGCCTCCTCCCCTTTTCTTCCCCACCCCGGCCGGCGGCGGGCATCGCAGGCAAACTGACCCAGTCTGACACACTAGCAGCAACAGGCCACTCGTGCTCTCGCGGAAACAGTGGAAGCAGGCAAGCAGCCGCCGCCAGCAGAGCGAGGCGGGGAGCAGAGCATACCGGTGAGGCGAGCGCCCGGCGTCTTAAGCGAAGGCAAGCGCGGCTGATCTGATCCCTTCTTCCCTCCCGCTGCAGTCGCCAGGGGGTGAGTACAGCAGCAAGGGCATCGATCCGTTGCTCGTTCGTTAATCATTACCCCTGTGCTCTTCAGAATTCTACTCTGCTGCCCCGGTTCTTCCTAGCCTGGTTCCTTGATCCCGGTTTTGGTTGCGTCTGCGCGCAGAGGGAACGGGCCAACGGGGCCGCGGCCGCCATGGAGGAAGCGGGGAGAGGGACGGGCTGCGGCTTGCTCAAGGTCGTTGTGGCGCGCGGCCGCAGCCTCGCCATCAGGGACTTCACCTCCAGCGACCCGTACGTCATCGTCCGCGTCGCCGACACGGTGAGTTGAGTTACAAGAAAGGGGGGAACACTGTCTGTTCTTCCTCCTTCGGCGCTTAAATCACTAGCAGGGGCCTTTTGCTTTCGTCAACACAAACGAAGAAACGACGATCATGCTTGCTGAAACTAAAATGTGTTAATGTCTAGACAAACGAAGAAACGACAGAAGAGTTGTTTCTTGTCAAACCGACACTTGATATTATGCTGTTGGTGCGCTTCGGACCCTAATATCAGGCTAGATTGTGAGACATCTCTGCTTTTTCATTACATTGCATCATTACGTTGAATCAGCTTTCCTTGTTTTAGCAGCATGCTGACTTAGGTTCTGCTGGCTATTAGATAGATATAGTTGATTCAGCCTGACCTTTCCTGGACGAGAAGCATAAAAATGTCAAGTTAAAAACACATTTTTCAAAGTCCAACCACGTGTCATACTTGAGGTTTGATCGTTGTTTCAGTCTTCATTGGTCAATTGGCTACTTCTCTCCTCATTGGACAAGTGCGTATGATGCCCGATAAGTTAAGAAATCTTGAGAGAATTGAGAAGGTTGCAGCTAATTCCTTCCATGTATTTCTTTGAATTTTCTGTGAAGGCGCAAGTGTTTTTAAAATCATGACGACTGGTTCTGTGCATTATTTCGCTGAAATCCACTGACAAAATCTCAATGTTGACTTAATTGCCTGCAGAACATGCGGCTGACCTAAATTCCGCTTCTTTTTTACCATCCCGTCCAGCTATAGAGTCCAGACATTCAAAAGGTTAACTATGGAGGGTGCCAAACCCCCCACTCAAACCCTTCATTAGTTAATCATATCATGGTATTTTTTGTGAGTAAGACTGACAGTGACACTTGTGCCTTTTGTCTCTGTCAGTTGGAGCGCTTTTGAATTGTTTACTTATTCCTCTCCTTTTTTAAGTGGAAAACCTCCTTGTTGATCATGAACTATTTGGTGTCAACCTATACTGACTTATTCCTGGATCTCTTTTAGGGACATAGTTAACTTGATCGCACCTCTACAATTCAAATTTTCTGAGTACAAAGAATTAAACATGTGAAAGCCAATAGGATGCTATTGTCTTGAATGAAGTATGCATTTTGGATTAAGCAATCGGTAGTGCAAGCAAAACCAAGCTCGGATGGTGCGACATAAAGATGGTTTTCTTCTAGGCTTCTATCCAGCCCTACACCGGCCCATAAAATGGTCAGGCTAAATACTGTTCCAGCAAGTGGTCTGCAATATTTTTGTGTAGGTCGGCTCAAAGCTAATGAAGGGTTAGGCAATGTTCTACATATCTCCTCGGCTGATTATGGAAGCTGCAAATTCTCAAACAGTAGGTAGTATTTAGTTATACTAAATGGTCACTTTGACCTAGCAGTCAAGTTAGTTTGGTACTTACGAAACCTGTCAAATCAAGAGTGCATGGCTTGTTAGTTGTCTTTTCTTAATAAGTGTTTCTTCTGTGAGATCTGACAACCATTTCTTCCTTTCTTTCCTTTTTTTTCATTGGAACCTGCAGACTGCAAAGACAAAAGTCATCAACAGTTGCCTAAATCCAGTTTGGAATGAAGAGATGACATTCTTTATGAAAGAACCAGTAGGAGTCATCAAATTTGTAAGATTCTATTATATTTTACATGATGAATTTCTACTCACGCCAAAAGATCGTGTTCGACGTGCATTTTGAGATTTTGACCTATAGTTTCCTTGGGGACTTGTTTCATGTCCTTTTTTATATGAAATGACCTGTTGCACATCTGAAGAAATTTCTGTGGTTAATGTTTGATTTTACTCTTTGACTTTTGAACAAGAAATATGGTTATATCATTTGTCCACGTTGTACTCAGTACTACTCATAGTTGTTTAAGACATGCGACCATCGAACAAATACCACTTATCAGATACAGAGTAATACTTCCTCTAGTCAATTGAATGTCATTCTACATTGATAGGCGGAAATCTGCAGTACTGGTTTCTTGCCCCTTCTCTGTTTTTGCTCCATCATTTGCCCCCAAACTCTGCCTCCACCCTATGTAGATTGGATATCCACGTGAGTTCCTATCAGCATCTACAACTGCATTAATTTTCTGTTGACTGAACATTTGTCCGTGGAACCTTGTTTTCGCCTTATTGATAATAATGTGATGTGGCCAGTCTCATTTTACTGTTAACAAGAATAGTGACCTGACAACCAAATGTCAACTACAAGAACCACAACTACTGAACTCACTTCCTTGGACTCTAGTAAAGGACACAATCTATCACACCTTATTACGAAACTTTCGAAGCTGAAAGTGAAAATTATTGACCTAAATGATTGGTGTATCTAGTACACCATCTGTCCTAAATTATTTTTTGGATAAGGAATAATAAATATCCCGGCCTTTACATATCCAGCCATTATTACAAGAAAGAAAACTTTTGAATTATAGGTCATTTTGGTTTTTCTAAGTATGTGACTTTTAATATGCACCTAGATATATGCTATATATTTAGAGAAGTCAACGGTCTATAATTTGAAATGGAGGGAGTACTTAGCAACATTTTTAGGAGCTAGCTAGTAACAAGACATAGATTTATTTAGCATGAACAGAGCATCATTGTGCTGATCTTACCATTGCCATTACCATTGGCAGGAGGTGTTTGACTGGGACCGGTTCAAGTATGATGACAAGATGGGGCACGCCTTCCTGGACCTGCAGCCTGTGGCAGCAGCGACGAAGCTGCGGCGAGCGCTGCGGCTCACGGCAGGAGAAACCAAGCTCCGGAAGGTAGCCCCCGACGTCGACAACTGCCTGCTGTCCGACAGCTTCGTGATGTACTCCAATGGGGAGGTCGTGCTAGACGCCTGGCTGCGACTGCGTGACGTCGAGTCTGGCGAGCTGTTCATCACGGTTAAGTGGATCGAAGCTGAAAACACAAAATGATCACAACCCAGGAGACCATTAGCGTTGCATTTTACTTGCAACAGTAGATGAGATGACGTTGGTGTAGGGGTGCTTCTCTTGTTGTGCCCATATGTGATTTATCAGTGATATTTCTTCTTTCCTTTTGTGTGTTGTCTGACCTGAATGTAAATTTTCCACGGTTCTTAACAGAAGAAGTAGCGTCATGCTCGGAAAAAAAGTATGCCAAATGGGCATGTTCTGGTCTTTCTATGGTTTTTGAATTTTTATTTGCTGATGATGGATAATCCCAGTGACCTTTGAGCTTTGAGTGACAATGTTGATTGTTGATTACTATTTGATCAAGTGAGGAGGACGATTGATATGGATTTGGTTCAATCCGAAAGAAATCCTATGGATATATTTAGATGTAGACATAATACATACTGTGGCGGAACTGTACAATCCACGTTGCCGTTAGGTACCCAGCATCCAAACCCAAACCCATACCCGTTGTATTTGGGTAGGGTAGGGGATTACCCATCTAAACTTGGATACGGGTAGGGTAGACGCGGTAATACCCGTTTTAACTATACCCATCAATTTATACGCAGCTGCGATGTTCTCCGCGGCCTCGTCGCCATCAGCGTCATCTGAGTGCAGGACTGGCGGGAAGCGATTTTACCGAACGCATGTTCTCAGGGATGACTATCTAGACCGTTGATTCGAGCTCGAGTGGGATCCGCTGGCTCTGCAGCACCGTTTTGTTTAATATTTCTCTCACCTGCACCAAAAGCGACAGCGTATCTATACGCTGTACATACAGTGGTCCCCTTCCCATCCCTTCCCTTTCCCTTCCCTCTCGTTCCTCCACCTCCAGCAGCTCACCGCCGCCCATCGCTGGTCCTGCTTCTCCCAGAAAACTACAGCTGCCGACCGTCGACCGCCGCCGCCATTTTGCATCCTCAGTCCCTGCGCATACGCCGCCGCACGCCACTTGCATCTGCCGTCTCTGCTCTCTTTCGAGAGAACACGGTCGTCTCCGTCTCCGTCGATGCCCTTATCCCCTCCCTGTGCCGTCCTGCTTCCTTTCTCAGCGCTGTCGCTGCCGCAGCAACTCCGCGACGCCTTATTCTCTTCTTCGTCTCCATTTCCGCACCGCCGTTGTCCTCGTCTGGATCCGTGACGAGGTCTGATCCCCCGGCGGCGCACCCTCCACTCCGACAATGGCCGAGTGACACAACGGCTTTTGGATCCGCGGCGAGACGTGCTCCCCCGGCGGCACTGAGTCTTCCACATCGACATCGGCCGAGTGACACAACGGCTTCCTCCTGGGTACTGCTGACGTCCTCCTTGTGCCGCGACCCTCGACATGGCAGTTCCCTTGTGGGGTGACATCATCCACGGTCATGGTGAGCTCACAGCTCCCCTTGTCCTTCAGTCGTCCTTTTAGTTTCAAATTAGGCTGTTCTTTGTGATAAATAGGGATGGTTCTCACCGTACAGATGCGGGTTGGTTCCCAATTTGCTCCAGGTTATACCAGTGAAATATTCCAGTCGTCAGGGTTAATATTTATGCTTTTGAGAATTGGTGAATGACTGAATGAAGATTGTAGATGCTTGGGTTGCCTGTTGGCTTTAGCTAATTGGAGAATGACAGGAGAAGAGCAAATATGAAATGATATAAGGTAATTTAATGTTCCTGTGATGCTACTACTGCTTTTATAAATTACGCAGGTCTTATAAAGTTCATTGTATGAAATTGGCCTGGTTAATCATTCCTAAATTATCAGTAGATTAAATATTAGTAGTTCCGTATATCATGTCAAAGACTTGCATGCTTATTTAGTGGGCTTGACTATTGTAACTGAATGTTTAATGGGGCATGATTGTGAGGTGTCAGCACTATGTAGTCTATACAGGTTGTCGTAAGCGTCCGACCTTGTCTATTTATTGTCTGTATACAAGTTGAAATGCTTCATGTATGTTCATGACTTAACACTCTGATCTTGTCTGTATTCTGCACATATACCATTAAGATGCATTCACACTAGATGCACCATTTCCGGCTGCATTTGACTTTAGATGCTGGATACTTCCGAACTTTTGCTTTTAATCAGTGGGCTATACCTCCGAAGATTCGTAAAGGTAAAGCCCTTGTGCAACTGCAGATATGTTTCTTTCCAATAGCAGGCAGCGGCCAGCCATGTCCAATCTTCTTTCCTTTGTTATTTTGTTAATCTTCAAGTTATACTTCTTGTGCTCTCGTTTGATGAATTAGGTTTGCTTGTTTGGTTCATGTATGCGCTAGATCTGGCAGATCATCCAAAAAAACTGAACAAAAAGTTCTGTCCCACCCTAGAACGTATACCAAAAACCTGATTAGTTGTCTGTTCTTGTTGTGCCCAGCAATGGGGTAAGGGAGGTCTGCAGATTCTATTCCTGAACCTTTGTCTGGAGAAGTATTAAAACAAGGTGTTGTTGATGCATTTCAGTTATTGGAAAATTCAGAGAACAAGTAAGTTTATTCCTTCTATAATGTTACTGAAATTTGTAGCCAGCAGTGTGACTCCTTCGCTTGCTTTTGTAACAAAAATAATAACATATACATTTTTCATTTGTTTCCTTCTACCCTGTCGAAAAAGCGGTGTCTGTGAAGCTACTGGAACCTCTGAAGGGTCTTGTTTGCATTCAGCATGAGTATATCAGCTTTCGATGCATTTTTTTTTCAACTGTGATGCCGCCGCCGGAGAACAAAGATGTGGAACGGGAAGATCTGGAGTCCAAAGAAGAGAGAGAGAGGATAGAGCGGCGACGGAGAAGACAGAGAAGTGGAGCGGCGCAGGTCAGGTCCCAAAAATGAATAGTTTGGGGGCAGGTCGGGTTCACATATCGCAATACGCTCGAAGACAAATGCAATACAGACGGAATACGCGGAGGATAGCTTATCTGGCATGGATCTAGAGCGTAGAATGAACAGTGACGATAGACAGTTCCCGGAATGTACGTTCGGTAAGGCATTTACGGACTGGCGGGAGGTGGAGCGCGCTCGACCCTCCCCGCGCAACTACACAAGTCCTTCATCTATCGATCCAATCACGAGCTGACGAGCGCGTGCACCTTGCGCTTCGAGCGACGCATCAACACGGGCGCACGGGAGCACTAGCTAGTTGCATGATGAGCTGTTAGCCGTGTGAGTGCTGAGTTGAGAGCTTACCCATGGATTAGAGCTTTGCTACGGTACACCGAAATGACTGTAGACCGTTGATCTAATATTATATTATATCTTAGAAGGTAACAGTTTTAATATTTATTTTATATATTTTAAATCAGAAAATTAGATCTAACTTGCATGCACATTAGTTGAGATCTCAGATTTCTTTTTTTTTTTACGGGATGTGCCGGCCATGAGAATTAGATTGAGACAAGAAGCACGTCACATTATCAGCCTTCTTATTAGCATTAGTAATTGAATCATAAGCATGCACCTTCTTGGATACATAAAAGAGAGCAATATAAAAGGCTCGACATGTTTCTAGCCATTCATGACTACACATCATAGGTACGGTTATAAATGATGGGTAAACGGTACCAATCGGAACTAAGTTCTCAACCAATGGCAATTTTAATTTGAAGCAATACTATCCTCTGGTGGTACGCCCTTTTAGAAAAAATTGTAACACGAACACGCACGTAGATTGAACAACTTCGGAGGAGGAAGGGAGGGGCTCACGCCAGATTCTACCTAGGGATGAAAACAGTCAGAAATGATCGACGAAAGGCTCCATCACTTTCACTTTCATATTTTTCCATCGGAAATGAAAATGATGTGATATTATCGGAAACAAAAACGGCATCGGTATTACGGTAATTTTGGAAACGAAAATATACAATCGAGAACGCATTGATAACGATCGAAAACCATCGAAATGATATTTTAAAAATGATAAATATGTCAAACCATAGAGCACAACATTAACCATATGACTTGACACATTTTAATTTCATACACAAGTACTAATGGTTAAGATATTAATCTAAGTATCCATCCATCCATGACATATATCTCATTTCATAGTACTAAAAATTTAGACATTAATCCCACCATCCATAAAACGATCCATAACTCTATGAAGGAAAAAGTCTACTTTCCCTCCCTCAACTATCGCAAAAGTCTGATTTGCATCATAGAACTATCCGCGACCCGAACCTAACCCAACCCGACCTGACGGATGATCAGGTCTAGTTTGTTTTACAAACGGTTCAACCCAACCCCAACTATCAAAACCGTTTGTTTTACCTCCCTCGGCGCTTTTACAAGCAGTTTTTGCGTTTTTTCCCATAGATTTTTCTTTCTTATCTCCTTTTTCATTCAACTGAGGTAGCAAACGTGGATAAAAGATTAGGAAATTATGAAAATTGGCATAGTGGTAGAGGAGAGTACAGAGGACCCAATTTCACAAGTTCCTGAAGTTGAAACTCAAAAAAATTGAAATTTGAAATTTTGAAGTAAGAAAGAATTCATACTTGAATTTTTAAAGCATCAAGATGAGCTCCATATTTGACAAAATTTGAATTGTGCGATACATATTAGAGGTGCATCATTAGGGAATTTTTATGTGTATAGGTTCTATAGCAAAATTTTAAGTTTCTTAGGAAGGGTCAAATTTGAGCCAAATTTGATCCTTTTTTATTTATTTTCAAAGAATTTAAAATCTACTCAAGAATTTGTGAAAAATCTTGATTAGATTTTAAATTATGTGAAAATAAATAAGAAAGATAAAATTTGGCTCAAATTTGAACCTTCATAATGAACTTCAAATTTTGCTATAGAACCTATACTCACAAAAATTCCCTAATGATGTACCTCTAATATGTGTCACACATTTCAAATTTTGTCAAAGATGGAGCTCATCTTGACGCCTTAAAAATTCAATGAAGTTTGAATTCTTTCTTTCTTTAAAATTTTAAGTTTCAAATTTCTTTGGGTTTAAACTTCACAAATTTGCAAAATTGGGTTCTTTGTACCCTCCTCTACCACTATGCCAATTTTCATAATTTTTGAACCACGTTTGCTACCTCAATTGAGTGAAAAAGAGAGAAGGGAGAAAAATCTATGAAAAAACAATATAAAACCGGCTTGTAAAACCGCTGAGGGAGGTAAAACAAACGGTTTTTATAGTTGGGGGAACTCTATTCCCGGTTTTGTAGTTCAAGAACGAAAATCAAACTTTTGCGATGATTGAGGGAGAGAAAGTAGACTTTTTCCTTCTATGAATTCAGGTCGCTACGTTGTGATTTAGGGTTAGGATAAATGAGTCATGACTCTCTAAAATATAGATATGATATTCTAAAAATATAGATAGTGGGGTGTGCTGGTATTTTACGTAAATACGATATTTTTATCGGTAAAATACAGTAGAATACCGTAAAAATATGATATTTCTCAAAAATGATTGGAAGACGCTCAAATCATTTTCGTTTTCACTTTCATATTTTTTAACCATTTTCATTTTTTTGATAATTATTTTCATTTTCGTTTAGCCTTAAAAGTTGTTAAAATCTCAAAAATAATCCTCCAAAATCAGATATTATCATTTTTGTTTTCATCCCTAATTCTACCTGCATATGCCAGATTCTACATGCATGGCCGCATGCACGGTAACTGGCAGATTTGATCTGCATGGCGGCATGGTAAACTGAATAGCCGGTTATTTAATTATTTCAATTAATTAGTTTCTCATTTAAAATTCAAGAGTTCAGATTTATTTAATCTATTACCTCCTAAGAGGTAAAAGGAGTACCTTAGCAAAGCCCCATGGATTATCAATGCCCGTTGGGTAATTACCCACTCATTTGGGAATGGATAAATTGGGGATGGGTAATATGCGGGCATGGATGTGGGTAATGTACTTGAGCTGGCTTAAATTATCGAGTACAATTTAAGCCAGCTCAAGTACATTTGCCATCATTCTAGAATTGTCTGGCACGACACGCACATGAAATGGTGTAAAACCAGCAATCCATCACGTGTCCTTGGGGGCAAATCCGAACCATCCACCTTTTTACAATTTTATCTCATTCATACGTATAGGACCACTACACATAAGAAACAACTAGCAACATACACCAAAATATTTATAAAAATAATGTACAAGTATGTTATTACAAACCGTAAGAGTATGAGCTTCGGAGCAAAGGAAACATAAGCTGATCAAAGAAAGAGTTTAAAAGAAAGCACAGGCTAGACAGGGACAATACTGTTATAAATGCATAATTAAATAATAAATACAGATGTAACAGCAAAACTGTTCTGGGAAACGTATCGTGCCCAAAGATATGCTGCCTACACAAGCACGACTTCACTTCACTTCGTGGATGCTGCTTCTCTCGGTGTGCAACCCAACATAGCATGCAAAAACCTTCATATTGGGCTTGCATTTCTGCAAGAAAGGCCAATAAACCGTGAGTACAAGTACTCAACAAGGTTTATCTGACTACGGTATGTACTTACTCAACTTCAACGATATAACTACCTGATTTGTGCCTAGTTGATACACCTTTTTTGAAAGAGCTTACTAAGCTTGATCCTTAACTTTCATGTTTTAGCATTAAGTTGGTAGTACTTATGAAGAAACTAAATTTGCAAAAGTACTTAGCTAGAGCATTCAAGTTGCAAATGCAAAATATACATCATGATCTTAAGATTTCACTTATTTACAATATGATGCCGGAGAAGGAATGAGTGGTATTCATAATCAAGAAGTGCGGCGATCCAGGCTGAATTTACATCCCGCAGGAGAAACCTAAATCCTTGGGTAGACGAAAAATACATGCATGCCCCGATACAGTTGGTATGGTCCTCAACTTTTTACCGATTTGCCCCTTGTATGGCTAGTGTAATCCATAGCTTGTTGTACATTTCGGAAGAACTTTTAAGTCCTTCCACCCTTCCTTCCCGTTTGGCCCAGGATGGCTCCCTACGCCACTTTTAGGGCATACCTGGCACTCCACCCATTGGTTAGCACGGAGCGGGTGATGAGGAGTAATTCACTCGTCCCAAGGACTTAGCTTCTCCCAGGGCTGGTAGCCTTCCATCTCATGTAACCTTCTAGAGATGGTGAGGTCCTGGAGGAAGAAGATTGTTGCTTTGTTCTTATTAATGTTGCGTCCTCCAAGAGGACTGAGCCTGCTGGCTGTTGCTGGCCTTAGATACAACATGATCTTCCCGAGGTGTTCAAAAAGAGGACACCCCCCCCCCCCCCCCAAGCTCCGAGAGGGACCCTGACCCAGTGATGGAAATGGAATTTCCTAACAATAGCCCCCTTTACAGACTACTGTTAGGAAAAGCTAGTTCTAAGAGATAAAAGGTGTTGGGAGTCACTTAGAGTAGTTTAGATCTTTATTTTCCTTTGATCGTACTATAAAAGGGAAGTTTGGATTACAAGCTTGACCTAGATGAGCCTAGTGGTTAGGTGTGCTACATATATACTTGTGAAATTCTAGCACTAGGTAGCTCAAAGAAGGCATAGACAAGCGAACGGTCAAAGCTGAAAACTGAAAGGGCTTGAAAGGATAAATAAGGTTGAGTTGTTAACTTGCCTAGGTCACTGTGGCTTTCGAACCATTTTAGTAGGTGTAAAGCGGTGAACACTATTGGTTAAGCAATAATTGAGGTTGAGTCACCGTTTCATCAGGCGTAAGTTCTATGCCTCACCATTTTAGTCGGTGTAATTAGAGTTTCTAGAGAAACTCTCTTGTTGCAGTGTGACTATGCAATGAGATGGTGCCAGTGTGTATTGCAACGGTGTGCTGTTAGTGTTAGTGAACGTTGAAAGTGAGGTGAGAAAGGGTAATCAATTATATATTATGGTGACGCTTCTGTTGGCTGACCGTATCTGTCGGTGTACATTGCGTATGTGTACTTTAGGTGCAACAACTAGCATTTGGACATGGTCTATAAATACTTATCTCTTTCTCTATTTTAGCCCTCTTTCCATCTGGTGAAGTTGATAAGAATATTTAGAGGCCAAGAGCAAGCTTTGCACCAAAATTGATTGGAGAGCCTTTTAATTGAAGAGTAGCTTGTGTTGCTTGCTGCTCTCTGTGTTGTTGTTGTGTGTTCTCGCTTGTGTGTGCGTTTCTTCAATATTTCTCTATTTTTAGTCCTTTGTGCTCTTGTGTTGGTCAAGTTCTGTTTGGCTGCATCAAGTTTGTGTCTGTAACTGCTTTCTTGTTAATAAAAAGCGTGCTAGGGCACGGTCGCTAAAAAAAATAATTGAAGAGTAGCAAGTGTGCATCTACCCATCTCTTTGGTTTTTATAGGTCAAGTAAGAGTTTTTGCTTGTTACTCTTGGTGATCAGTATCACACCAGATGACTTGGTGGTGTTGGATCTTGGTGAGCTCTTAAGGAGGAGCCTTGTACAAAGCCCTAAACAGGTTGTGCTAGGTTTTGAATCTAGCTATGTGGCACTGGAGAATGGATGACCACTAGAAAACAGTTGATCCTTGCACGAATCAAGAAGAGCAATGCCCTTACACAAGTGCTTCAACGAGGATTGTGGCAAAACTGCCTGAATTAATCTGGCTTAAGTGCACTAACCATCACCATAGAGGAATTCCAGGCTAACACGCACTTAAAACGGAGTAAAACGACAGTCTGTCGGGTAACATCCCTATGCAACCACTGGAATTTCGATCGAAATAATGCATACATACAACCCACACGAAGGTGAGCCCAGATATTACAACAATCCACAAATTTTACATCATAGAGTTCAACATGAATTATTATTACAAACCAAGTTCGAATTCATGCATAAACAAGTATTTTCAGAGTTTAATAGTGCAGCGAAAAATAAACGATAGTTCTAACGACGATACAAGATATCATGATGAAGCCCGTACATGACATCATTCAGCGTTAACATCGTTTGCCGGGGACGGATCCCATTCCACCGATGAACCAGGAGGAAGCGTACACGGCCAAGTCAAACTAGCAACCATATCCTCAAAGGTCTCACCTGAAAACAAAGCCAGAAGCAAGGCTGAGTATACTAATACTCAGCAAGGCTTACCCGACTAGTGGTATATACTTAGCCGACTCCTAAACATGCAAGACTTTTGGATGAGGGTAGTTTTTGTCAAAAAGTATCTAAGAGTAAGTCCTTGCTTTCAAGTTTTAGCATCAAGTTCTAGTTGATTAACTATTATAGGTAAGCAATTATCCAAATCACACATGGTGGAAAATAATTAACTGAGCATCTAACCAGATTAATCATCATCATTGTTCCTCTTCTTACTCTTAACCTTGCAAGGGAAACCTAAACACACGTCACGTGGTTACTCACAGAGTCACACGTGCAACTTTTCCCCTTTCTTCCCGAGTTGTGGATCAAGGCCACCCCCCTCGAGTACAGAGGTCAACGAACCACGGTACGGCGTTGGGCCGTGGCTGCTCTTGCACTCACCATGTGCCCATGGGAACAAAGTCAAGAGGGTGAGGATACTGTCCACTTGTCGGTCCGATCAGGTACTTAAGCTTACCGATTACCATATTCTCGGCATGTGGTTAGTACGTTCAAAAACTTAACCATCACTACCACACACCGCGACCTTAACATTTTCGCTAAACAGATGGGGCTTCAATCATCAACAGGAATATCGTAACATAGCCCCCTCCATCAACCTTATGATTCCAACATAGGTAAAACAAGCAACTCCTATATCTCATGAGTGACAGGAAATCACTTGACTTTTACTGGAGTCCTATTAGCATGGCAATCTAGCGACTAACACAGACTAGTGTTCATATCATAGGTACTAGGATCATGCAACTAGGGTTTCAATCAACTCCTACAAACTTAATGCACAATACCATATATAAGTAAAAATTGCATAAGTTTAAAAGTAGGGGTTAGGCTCCGGGGCTTGCCTTCTTGAGCAAAACTAGTCGGGGGTTCCTCCGAACTTTGGTTCGGGTCTTCAACAACTTCAGTTAGATGAACGTGAGCATCATGCTGCTCACTCTCGGACTCGGGCACCAGCTCGTAGGTTCCGTCGGCGAGAGTCGTTGATTCTATATGAATGCACATGTATGAGTTGTTTTAATGGTACAAGATAAATACCTATTTCACTATAAAGTTGTCATTCAACAAAACTAAAGTTAAGTTGTCAAGCGCTTCATTTTCTTTTCCTTGGACAGTCATTTATCGAGTACTTATCTAGATTAACTAACTTCATTAAGGAGTGAGTGGTTTTGTCCTTCCATAAACGACCATTTTCAAAAGTAAGCATGGATTAAAACAAAACTACTCGTAGAGGTAGTTTTTGATGCTGAGATTTTTATGTAGAGCACATAAATTAAGTACAAACCCACTGTAAAATTTTTAGCAATTTTCATTTAGCAGATTAATCATGAAAAATACATTAAGTAGTTACTGCTAGGATCAAGATCTATTTATACAGAACAAACCATGCAAGAAATGATGCTCAACATTTTACTGAGTACTCCTAAACTTATGGTGAGTCTACTATAAATTTTTCAGATTTTAGTGTGCAAGATACACAGAGCATAGAAAATAAGTCAAGATACATCTACATTAATCAAGATTTGTTTCTACAGGTAGTTCCACAAGGTTTCTATATCTCAAACTTTTTCAACATGATAATATACTCAAAGGTAGTCTCTGGTTAAAATTTCATATTTTTCTAAGCACCAAAACTAGTTACTTTAATTTAATATGGTTTTTCCTAATTAAAAACATATGAGCAAGTTAGACAAAAGTAAAAGGTTCCAAACTTTATCCATAGCTTTTATGCATCAAAATTAGTCTACTGTAAAAGTTTCAACCCTAAAATATCTGTAGAACTGCATGAAAAAATAACTCTAGCAAAATAGCACATCAAACAAGATCCAACAAAAACTACTCGTACAGACATGTTCTAGCCTTGAAATTTCTACACAAGTCTTTAAAAGTAGATACTAGCTTACAGTCCAAATATCATTCACAGTACTATACTATATCAAGAGATAAATTTACGGGCCATTTAAAACAAGATTCATCTTAGCCCAGGTTATAGTTTGTAACTAGTCATTCATCTGTGCAAAAGTAGTCGGGTTCGTCAAGAGGGTCACAACAAATTTTATTTTGCATTTTTAGATTGATTTTACAAGTGACAGCCTCTTGAAACAAAAAGTACTCGGGTTCTCGCAGATAGGTCCCTGGATCTAGCAGAAAGGACCCTAAAAAGAACTTCGCGAGTGCAATGTAGTCCCTGGGCGGGGCTGCCATGGTTGGCGGTCAAATCCCGGCGAGGAAACTAGTTGGCGGCGAGGGGAAAAGGGTGGGGGAGCACGAGGAGGTCGAGGGGAACCTGTAGGTGTGCTCGGTTGGGGCTGGGGTGGCCGGAGTTGGGCTGCCGGCGGTGAGCAGAAGCTCCGCCGAGGTGCGGGCGACGGGCAGCGGTAGTCCGGCGAGGGAGGGCGGCATGGGGAAGTCGGGGAGAACCAACAGGTCGAGGGCGACCCGTTTAGAGCCTCGGTTTGGGCGGAGGAGGAGCGGAAAGTGGGGCTCGACGGCGAGGTCGAGTGGCGGCGTTAATGGCGGGGTGGTGGTGGTTCTCGGGCGCGTGTGAGCAGGGGCTTGGTGCAGCCCTTTTACAGGCGCACAGGGGGAGGATGAGGAGCTGGGCGCGACACAACGGAGGGAGGCGCAGCCGAGACAAGGTCGCGGCAAGGGCGCGGCGTCGCCGGCACGTTGTGGCTCGGCCGTCGGGAATCGACGGTCGCGTGGCGCGTGCGAGATGGCTGGGGCGGGATAGGGGGCGGGGCAAATCATCGGCAGTAGGCTCGGTCGGTGGCTGGTCGGGGCCCATTGGGGGTCGCGCCTTGGTGCGGCTTGCCGGGGCAGGCATCGTCGGCCAGGTGGCCGGCGGCCGCTGCCCCTCGACGTGATAGAACAGGGGAGGGGAGAGAAGAGAGAGGGAGAGAGAGAAGGGTTGGGACTCAAGTTAAATTTTCTCAAAATTTCGAACACAAACTTGAAAAAATCTAAACACAAAAGTTGTAGGGAATTTGAAAATCTACAACTTTTTTTTTAGCGCAAAGTTCATTTGAGCTACGGTTCAAAAGTTATTTTAAATTCAAGACTACTAGGATGGGAATTACTAGTCATTTCTTGTTTTAAATTTTGAATTTGCAAATGGGGTTTGCAGTACACGTTGCAGGTTACTAAAATATGAGTGTGTTTATATACTACATTTGTCATGAAATGTGGAGCATGAAAAGGTTATAAACACAAAAGAATAGAACTCACATACACGCATACATACACATGCACATGCACACACATAATTAAATGCATTGTTTTAATGATTCTAGGTTATTATGCATGATGCTATGTTTAGATTTTCTTGTTTAGGATTTTAAACACCTAGGGTGTTACAAGGACTAGGGAAGAGTACCAACTCTTCAATACCTTAGGAAACGATCAATATTCTAACTCTCTTTTTACTTTTCGCAATTTCAATTCCGAGAATTTCAGTGCTAGTATAAGGTTGGAACTAGGTTGCAAAATTTTAGAACGACTAGAATAGTATTACTTAGAATTAGGTATATGGTTGATTAATCTTGTTGATAGGTTTTAATTTTCATATATAAATTAACTTATATAAGTCTAATTCACCCCCATATTAGGCATATTAATTCTTTTACATGTATCTGCCGGTGATATGCCCAAGAGGCAATCATGCGTGGGCTAGATATTGATCCAAGAAGGATTTGAACCCTAATCGGCCTCCAGCGTGATAGTCCATTAGTGGGATCTATATAATGAGGGGCAGGGCTGTGGGCAGCCAATGCTCTTGCACCACAAACCCTAGTTGTCGTCGCCTCTCTTCTCCATGAAGCCCTAGCCGAGCGCGTGGTGCTAGCACACCGGTGACCGGCGTGTCAGACTCGGGCCCACGGGACTGCGCACATGGCCTACATCTAGCAGGATAAGGCGTGGGGCATGGCCCACACCCTACACCAGTTGTAACTACTCGTAGCGTAGTAGAACTACTCATACAATAGTAAAACTAGTTGGAGATAGTAGGAAACTACCCGGAAACCACTCGGGTAGGACTCTAGGGCTCGTATCCGACTAGGACTTCCATGTAACCCTGCCCCCCAGACTATATAAGGGTGGACAGAGACCCTCCTCGAGCAGGAGCATGAGGGACAACTCGGGCCTCATGCATCAGATTACCCGATCACCACCTAAGGCAATACAAACCACACAGGACGTAGGGTATTATGCTCTCGGCGGCCCGAACCTGTCTAAACTTTGTGTTCCTTACACCTTCGAGTTTTAGATCTCGGCGACACCCTACCTACAAACTCACCACCTCGGGGGTATCCCTCGGTGGGTGTGGCGGTAAAACACCGACAGCTGGCGCGCCAGGTAGGGGTGTTCATCAAGCATCTACTGGAGAACTCGATGACGTCTCTCAGCTTCACCAGCATCGTGCTCGACGAGGGCACAACTTTCATCTCCGGCTCCTGGATCTACGTCGCCAATGGCTTGGGTGGCTTCAACAGCCACCTAGCTGACTCCAGGAAGCCGGAGGCCTCTGCAACAACTCGATGCAGCGACCCCGACGACTTCATCGACAACCTCGACGAGTTGCTGCTCCTCGATCTACCCAGGCAGATCGAGAGGATCTTCGTTTTTGACACGACTTCAACTCGTGCTGCACCAGGACTACTCGGATTGGATTCAAACCAATCTGAGGAGGCTACGCAATCTAAGTCCCTCTCCGACTTGGAGGAGGACTTGGATCGTCTTCTCAAGATTCGAGGCGAGGGAGCCACCGCTTGTCGGGGGGCCCCCGTTTTCGACAACTACTTAGACTCAAACGAAGAGTACCCGTTAATACAAGTTGGAGCCGAGAAGGACTCGAGGATGAGGGAGCCACCACTCGACGGGAGGCCCCAGTTCTCAACAACCACTCGCAACCTGATGATTACCCCGAATCATTTTCTGGTAATCATCTGGGTTTAACCATAACATCTACGCCGCAAGGCCGTTTCGTGTACTGGAAGGGCCTAGAGCCCTCTGAGTTACTTGAATGCGACTCCCGCCTTGTGGCAGAATCCACCCTTCGGCGTATCAACCCCAGGAAGCCGAAAGATTTCAACTACTCTCCTCAACTTAAGCTCACATCACGAAATCAACGCGCTGCAGCGACGACGTCGACTACTTGACTCGCACTATAGTTACGACTGCTTCGACAACTCGGCTGCGCCAATGACAACTTCAATTACTCGTCTCGACTAGAAACTAGTCGGGGACAAGTCTTAAACCACTCGGCGACTAGCTCCGCACGGTCAACAACTAGTCGGAATCAGCTCCGACTAGTCGGCTTGGTCGGCAAATTGCCCACGGATCAAAGCTACGCTCCACCGCCTACTTTTTGTGCAACGCACACTCTCTCCATCGGCAAACTTGAAACCCCCAAACCATGTCCAGATTGGTTCGAGGCTGTTCAACCCAGGACCCTCTCCGCATTGGAAGAGGATTTGGATCATCTACTACCACTCGGAGAAGGAGAAGCCACCGCACGTCGGGGGCTATTGTTTCTGACAACTACTCGGATTCAGCTACTCATGTGACCCGAGGTCTGGTAAGGGGATCAGATTGGGTCTCTCAAATCAAGTCTACCACGATTCATTGCCACACCCGGCGAACTCCCTTTCAAGAAGGCAGACCCCTCCTCCCTTCCGACGATGAAGACGAGGGCCAAGTGGTACGGAGTGCCAAACGCTTCGCCCCCAATCGAGAAGTGCTCCTGATTCATGCCGACAAGGATTGTGAAGGCCTAGAGCGGGTCCAACTAGACGACTACAATGACTACCTCCTTGATCCACTCGACGAAGCCATGGACGTAACAATGGATAGTGAATCCCCAGCCAACATCAAGGTAGAAGACGCAGATGACATCCAGAAGGAACGCCGTAGGCTCATCAATGCGAAGCGCGCCCAACGCAGGCGCCGTGCAGTCGAGACGAACTAGCAGGGGAGCGGCAACCTCAGTGACTCCTCCACGGGCGACCTTCGCGCCATCATCAACGCTGGTCGGGACGCCCGCAATGTCATCATTGCTAGGCAGCAGGAGCGTGAAGAAGCGGAAGCCTACAGCCCAACCCACTATCAACTCCCTCTCGACTACCTGGAGACAACTCGAAAGCGCAAGCCAGAAGCTAGGGAACAATCCACTCGTAGAAAAAGACTCTCGGTTCGAAGGGACGATATGAGGCAGCCCTCCACGGGCAATGCCCATGGCACCCGAAGAGCAAGCATTCCGCGTATGAATGTCAAGCCCTTCGGAGGGCCCTGGGAGCTCCGCCAAAACTCCGAAGAAAGGCAACGGGACTACCCGACTAATGATTTATATATAAATTAAGTACCCGATTCAAGGAGATTTTCTGAGGGTCTTTTAGGTGTTTTCACTTATTTAAACAATTGTGTTGGGACTATATCTCGAAACAAGGGGTTCTGTACACCTAAAAGCACCCCCTTTTACCACTTAATCAGGGTCGCCATTTATGTTTATTACTCGGGTTAATCATGACTCCCTCACTAAACTTAGGGAACCCTGTCACAGCCGAACCATGCGACTGCCAAAAGTGGTCGCCTCGTTTGGCAATGACTAGTGGAACCCGTTAATTAGCCAATTAAAGCACCTACATGATTATCTATCAAACACTTCCAGTAACGCTCAGATTACTAGTCCACGACTAGTTTTCTATATTATTGAAGGGGCATTGCTCCCAAACTCCCAGTAACGCTCAGATTACTAGTTCTTGTCTAGTTTTCTATGTTACTGAAGGTGCCTTAATCCCAAACTTCCAGTAACACACCGTTTACTAGTTTCCAACTAGTATTACGCGTAGTTACCTAAGGGGACTTGCTCCCATACCACCTTGCCAACGGTCTTGCCAGAAATCAATTTTTCAGACCGGAAACATCCTGAAGCACCCGTACCACCTGCATGGATGTCAACCGTGCAATCGACGACTTGATCGACAACATGGAACCCCTCGAACCGAATCTGTCTCGGTCCGAGGTCCGGTACCCCAAGTTCTTCTCTTAGTTGGAGAAGGATTTGGATCATCTACCACAAGCCGGACAAGGATTTGGATCGTCTAACACAAGTCAGAGGAGGATTTGGATCGTCTACCACAAGTTGGAGGAGCATTTGGATCATCTACCATAAGTCGGAGGAGGACAAGCCACCCTCCATCATAGGGCTCCCATCCCTGCTGACTACTCGGACTTCATCAACAACGCACTACCCTTATCAAATGGCCACCAGGGCCTGATGTCGCCTCCAACTTGGTCGGGCGGGCTCGGGCATCGGATGGGCACAGAGTCCTCCAAGCTACCTGACCCCAGCCCACTTTTTTGCGCCATCAACCCCGACAACCTGTCGGGCCTAGAACCGTTCCAGGAAGGTAGGACCCTCGATTCCTCGACGACTATTTCGCCCTCGCGAGGGCACTCGGTGACCCACCGACGACTACTTCGACTACACAACTAGTCGGAAGCGGGAATCTCTCCTTTAGTGACTAGTTCGAATTGAATTCGACTAGTCGGGTCTCATCAACAAACCATCGCGGCTACATCAATGAGCGATACGGCTTCGTCGGCGGTCACCCATGAATCAAGATCAACAACTATCCATGCTCATCTGGTTTCTACGCTCAGGGGCTGGGCGCAACAAGGCGGCTGCCCACGGTAAGACTGATACCCGATTCAAGGAGGTTTTACGAAGATCTTTAGGGAACTTCTTTAACCATTGTCTAGAGTTTTATCTCGAAACAGGGGGTTTTCTCCCAAAGAATTCGTTCAACCACACGGTCAGGGAATCAGTAACTTAACCTGATTCAAGGAGGTTTTACGGAGGTCTTTAGGGAACTTGTTTAACCATTGTCCTGAGTTTTATCTCGAAACAAGGGGTTTTTCCAAAGAATTCGTTCAACCACTCGGTCAGGGAATCAAGGAATTTATCCAAAACAGCGCTAGTTCGTTCATCCATATTTTAGCACCGTACGACCTGTCTTGGCCCGCTCAAGCAATTCGTTCAGGCCAACCGAGACATCTTCGCATGGCATCCTACGACTTGTCTTGGCCCGCCCAAGGAATTCCTTCGGGCTAGCTGAGTCCTCTTCGCACAACAGCCACTTTCGTGACAACACAAGTGAAGGATTGCGTCATCACTTCCTTTGGGCAAACCGAGACATCATCGCATGGCAACATTCAACTTGTCTTGGCCCGCCCAAGGAACTGATCACCCCACATGAAGGACCTCGTCATCAATTCCTTTGGGCCAACTGTGACATTTCTGCACGTCAACATGTGAATTCTCATGGTCTGCCAAAGGAATCGACAGAAGCGACCAGCAATATTTATTTCTCCCTTGCTAATTGACTTCCAGGCTCCTTCACATATTTCGAGTACAACTCCATTTTACTGGTTTACGACTGGTATTACGCGCAAGTTTGCTGAAGGGGTCTCGATCCCATACTTCCTTTAACAGATTACTAGTTTCCGACTAGTATCCTTTGTTACTGAAGGAGCCTTGCTCCCATACTTCTAGTACAACTCTGTTTTACTAGTTTACGACTGGTATTATGCGCAAGTTTGCTGAAGCGGCCTCTCTCCCATAGATCCAGTAACGTTTAGACTACTAGTTTCCGACTAGTACTCTGTTACTGAAGGGGTCTCGCTCCCATATTTCCAGTATAACTCCATTTACTATTTCACGACTGGTATCTGTGCAAGTTTACTGAAGGAGCCTTGCTCCCATAGTTCCAGTAACGCTCAGACTACTAGTTTCCGACTAGCACTCTATGTTACTGAAGGGGTTTTGCTCCCATATTTCCAGTATAACTCCGTTTACTGGTTCACGACTGGTATCCATGCAAGTTTACTGAAGGGGCCTCGCTCCCATAGTTTCAGTAATGCTTAGATTACTAGTTTGCGACTAGTATTTTATGTTACTGAAGGGCTTTGATCCCATACTTCCAGTAACGCTCAGATTACTAGTTTTCGACTAGTACTCTATGTTACTGAAGGGGCCTCGCACCCATACTTCCAGTACAACTCCGTTTTACTGGTTTACGACTAGTATTACGCACAAGTTTGCTGAAGGGGCCTCGCTCCCATACTTCCGGTAATAGATTACTAGTTTCCGACTAGTATTCTATGTTACTAAAGGGGCTTTGCTCCCATACTTCCAGTAACACTCAGATTACTAGTTTTTGACTAGTACTCTATGTTCTATGTTACTGAAGGGGCCTCGCTCCCATACTTCCAGTATAACTCCGTTTACTGGTTCACAACTGGTATCCGTGCAAGTTTACTGAAGGGGCCTCGCTCCCATACTTCCAGTACAACTCCGTTCTACTGGTTTACGATCGGTATTACGCGCAAGTTTGCTGAAGGGGCCTCGCTCCCATACTTCCTTTAATAAATTACTAGTTTCCAACTAGTATGCTATGTTACTGAAGGGGCCTCGCACCCATACTTACAGTACAACTCCGTTTTACTGGTTTACGACTGGTATTACGGGTAGGTTTGCTGAAGGGGCCTCGCTCCCATACTTCCAGTAACAGACTACTAGTTTCTAATTAGTATCCTATGTTATTGAAGGGGCCTTGCTCCCATACTTTCAGTACAACTCCGTTTTACTGGTTTACGACTGGTATTATGCGCAAGTTTGCTGAAGGGGCCTCGCTCTCATTGATCCAGTAATGTTTAGACTAGTAGTTTCCGACTAGTACTCTATGTTACTGAAGGGGCGTCGCTGCCATATTTCCAGCATAACTCCATTTATTGGTTCAAGAGTGGTATCCGTGCAAGTTTACTGAAGGGGCCTCGCTCCTATAGTTCCAGAACGCTCAGATTACTAGTTTTTGACTAGTATTCTATGTTACTGAAGGGGCTTTGCTCCCATGCTTCCAGTAACGCTCAGATTACTAGTTTTTGACTAGTACTCTATGTTACTGAAGGGCCCTCGCTCCCATACTTCCAGTACAATTTCATTCTACTTGTTTACGATCGGTATTACGCGCAAGTTTGCTGAAGGGGCCTCGCTCCCATACTTTCAGTAATAGATTACTAGTTTTCGGCTAATATTCTATGTTACTGAAGAGGCTTTGCTCCCATACTTCCAGTAACGCTTCGTTTACTAGTTCTCGACTAGTTATACATGTAGTTTACTGCAAGGGCTTTGCTCACAACACGGTCTCATGTATATAAGTTACAACATGCTTTTTATGTTTACCTAGCAGGGGATCTGATCTGGACCGTGCTGTTGGGCGAGTCGGATTCAGCCCCGACTAGTTGGCTTCATTAACAATCACCAATGACTACTTCGACTTCGCGAGAATGTTCGACTACACGTCGTAGACTACAACGACTACTCGTTGGACTTGACTTCCACTAGTTGGTTTCATCAACAAATGTCAGCGACTACTTGACTTCGTGAAGAATGCACGGCGACACGCTGGCGACTACTCCGACTACTCGTCTCGCCTACAAAGCTAGTCGGAATCAATTCTGCTCGGTGACACGCTGGCGACTACTTCGACTACTCGTCTCGCCTACAAAACTAGTCGGAATCGACTCCAACTAGTCGGCTTCATCGACAGTTCAAGATTCAGCAGCAACTTGGCCAATGCCTAGGCTCGGGGGCTGGCGCCACCGACTACTAGGCATATACTATGCGACTCATCTAGCTCTCAAGCCCGGGGGCTGGATACTACATGGCTCTCAGCGAACAAGGTTTGATTTGAGCGGTAATTTAGGGCGCTATTTGGTGAAGTTATTTGTTTAACCAATTTTTCAGAGAAGTTATCCCGAAAAAAGTGGTTTTCAGATTTTTGAACCAATTTGCCCATCTTAACCATCAAATCTTTACCGTCATATATTGCATGCCACGATTCTTTGGATCCTTTATTCCAAAACTTGGGAATTTGGATTCAAGGCTCGGGGACTGCGGGACACGTGTCATCAGCAACTTATTTTTCAAATCTTTTGGAAGATAAGGACAGAAGACTCAAGACTACATTGACCCTCAGCCGATTCTACGAGTCAACCTAAGGCTCGGGGGCTACTCTATATGGAGTGCGAGTTCAATCGCACCCCATATAAAAGAAGACTTGACAACTACTCGGGGCATGAGCACCTCATAGCCTCGATGCAGCCAAGGAAGTACTCAGAAAACACCTTCAAGATGAAGTTCGGGAGAACTCAAAGACGCCTTCAGAAGTACTCGGACGCCTGCAGGACTCGACTACGAAGAGCTCGGGGGCTTGTCAGACCCGGGCCCATGGGACTGCGCACATGGCCTACATCTTGCAGTATAAGGGGTGGGGCATGGCCCATGCCCTACACCAGTTGTAAGTACTCGTAGCGTAGTAGAACTACTCATACAGTAGTAAAACTAGTCGGACACAGTAGGAAACTACCCGAGAAGTACTCGGGTAGGACTTCTAGGCTTGTACCCGACTAGGACTTCCATGTAAACCTGTCCCCCCAGACTATATAAGGGCGGACAGGGACCCCCTCCAAAAAGGGAATCACACAGGAGATCACCCGATCACCACCTAAGGAAATACAAACCACATAGGACGTAGGTTATTACGCTCTCGACGGCCTGAACCTGTCTAAACCTTATGTTCCTTGCACCTTCGAGTTCCTGATCTCGGCGACACCCTACCTACAAACTCACCACCTCGGGGGTATCACTCGGTGGACGTGGCAGAAAACACCAACACGACGTTCCCGCCCCGTACGTGTGGACTTTGAGGAGGCACTGCTGCGTTGTTGTGGTGCTGATCGGCGGGACAAGAAGGTGGAGCTGCAAGTTATTCGTTATTCAATATCTATGTATGTCTTGGATTCAGTAATTCAGAGATTCGTTATTCAGTATTTTTATGTGCATCCAGTTGATTTTCTCAAATTTTTTTGGGTGATTGGAGACTTAATGAACAACTATTTTCGTACATCCATTTGGGTTCAAAATTGCGGAGATGAAGATATTCAGTATTCTTATGTACATCCAGTAGCTCCCTCATTTTTTGTGGTGATTCAGGACTTCCACTAACACTTTTTTCGTACATTTGTTTTGGATTAAGTAGTGGAGTGATATTTCCATTCAGTATTTTTTATGTATATGTAGATTCAGTTATTCAGTACATGGATAATAATTTCTTTTACAAATTCAATAATCCAGAGCCAGAGTAATAAATATTTAGCAATCCAGTAATACATGTTCTGATGTAGCACTAGTCTGATCTTCCGATACTGATAGGTATAGTAAATTCGATTGGTGGAGTCTCAACGTTGGCGATCTGAGTTTCTAATCAGTCACAATTCCAATCTCTGCAACTGTTACACTGCTGCTCCATTGGTTATCAACCAATCACAACTCAATGACCTCGCCAAGAAGGTTTTTCCCTGCAAGCGAATCGAAGAACACAAGCAAGAAAGGATAAATGCGCAATCTAAAATTGCAGATGAATATGAATATGGGGTTCGAGCTCTGAACGCAAAAGGACTAATTGCCACAGTGGTGTAGACCAAGAACAGGACCCTGATTCACAGTAAAGGACTCGACATCACAGTTACAATGAACGATGTTTGTTTGTCGATGGAAAACTAGAACTAAACAAAATCCAAACTCTAATGTGGCAGCGACTACTGAGTTTATACCCAATAAGGACAAAGTTAGGGTTGAGGGAGACCCCCGGGGGGGGGGGGCGGGGGGGGCGCTCCCACAACATGGGCTTAAGGCCCGACACGATACAAAAGTCGTTAAGGCCCAAAACTGGTGATGCAGCAACTTGTTGTGGTCGTACAAGATGATCCACAAACTTTATGGAGCTAGGACCAGAACCAAAAGAAAGCTTCCGTCGTTAGCTTTCCAACGCATCAAAGAATGCCTTGTTGCGATGTCGTATGAGGGAGATGTGGCCGATTTCGTCCATGATGGTCTGTTGAATCCGAACCGAACGCGGAGTCCAAGTTGATGACGACTTGTAACTTGGCGAAGGACATGGCTCGTGCGTATCCACGTTGGTGATGTTCTCATCATCCTTCCCTTCTTGAATTGAAGTCGTCCTCAACTCCATCCCACCATCAAACTCCTACAAAAGGTTAGTGACAATAAGACATAAATTGCTAGACATAGGATTATGATCATGCTAAAACAAAATATGTTTGCAAAGCATGGTATGACATGGTGCTGCATCAATATAATTTTCAGCATTTAGAGATGTTTTAGCAATTAAAGCACCTCCCTTCAACTTAATCTCTTGGGATGTAGCACCAGATGGGTGTAAAGCATGATCATTCTTAGAAATTTCAGCAAGCTCTTTGTTATGTTTTACAATTTCAGCAAGTGTTAAGGGAAGTAAAATAATTTTCTTGCCCTTATATAGCAAAGTTTAGGTATTAGTTCTACCATGGTATAAAACATCAGTATCATAGTTCCATGGACGATCTAATAAAAGTGAACATGCTTCCATAGGTACAACATAGAAATCAGCATAATCATGATATGATATGAGCCGATGAAAAAGTGTATTCTTGATGATCGAGTTACCTTTGCCTTACCACTATTATTGAGCCATTTAAGGTGATAAGGTTTGGAATGAGCACTTGTGGTCAAGCCAAGTTTCTTAACCAAATCTAAACTAACCAAGTTGTTGCAGCTTCCACTATCAATTATTGTACGAACACGACAATCCTTGACAATGAGAAACGTGTGGAACAAATTATGGCGTTGCAACTTCTCCGATCCGTGCTCAATCTGTGTACTCAACACACACTGCACAAGAATAGATTTGTAACCCGCGGCAGCAGTCATAGGATCAATCGTCTCTCCTTCATTATCCGAATCTGCAACATGGTTAGCAGCAAGAGCCAAATCATCTTCAACGTTACTACCACTTACATATCCGCCATTATTGGTAGCAATGAATGCACGACGACTCAGGCAATCCTTCATGACGTGTCCCATGCCCTTGCAGCGGTGGCACACGATGTTAGTGGAGCAGCTCGTGCCAGTAGGAACAACCATCTTCTGCTATTGGTACCACACAGAAGGCACATTACTCACCTCGGAAGTTGGTGTAGTAGCAGGCGGTGTAGCTGGTGGCTTAGCAACAGGTGCCTTGGGCTTGTCGAGGTCGGAACACTGCGGAAAAGATCTTCTAGTGTTGGATCTGAAAGTCTGTTGTTGTTGTCGTCCATGTACTTCTCTTTTAGCTTTGACAGTGAGATGATACAATTGGCTGAACCTGGTCCATTCTTTATAATCAAGGATATCATGTATATCACGATGCAAACCACCAAAAAATCTAGCACAAGTACCCTGGTCATCCTCATGTATATTACAACGTGCTAAACCAATAATTAGCTCCTGATAATATTCCTATACTCCTTTGTCACCCTGAGTTAAAGTTTGCAACTTCAAACGCAAATCACATTGATAATAAGGAGGCACAAAGCGAGATTTCATACGTTGTTTTAAAGCATTCCAAGTCTGAGGTATAGCATTGGCATTGTTAGAAGTAGTGCAAAGATCATTCCACCAAAATAGAGCAAAACCAGTAAACTCACCAGTAGCAAGTCTAACTTTATGCTTAGCAGGAACTAAATGAGAATTAAATTTTTATTAAATAGCAAGTTCCCAATCTAAATAAGTTGGATCAGCATTACCAGCAAAGGAAATCATGGTAAATTTTGTTTTAGCAAAAGGATCATTATTACCATGATTTTGATTACCTCTCATATCATGACGATTACGCCGAAGACGGTCCACATTGCGGGAATCAGCATCAAGGTCATCATCATCATCATCGTCCTCCTCATCGACCCCATCATTAGGTGGTTGTTGTCGAGGCCGCCATGGAGGAGGCCGCTGTTCAACATGTTAAATCCGGGTGACCAGACTGTTAACAGTGTGTATCAACTCATCAAATTTTCCGTTGATGTAGGTGGTCATCAAGAAGCCTCGTAAGCTCGTTCCTGGACACACACTCATTGAAATCCGAAGGGGACTCCACTCCTTTCCCCGATCCTAACATTGTTAGAAGACAGCAAAAGACAAAACCAAGGTATTATCCCTATCAACTAACAGCTACCAGGTAGTGGTGAAAGCGCAATGCAATATCTCAAGCGGCTTACCACCGTCTTGCAAGTCTTCTTACCAAAAGATAACAGGGCGGCACAATCTGTTGTCAAGCTTAAGTGTAACAGCTGCAAGGTGAACCTGTACTAACAGAAATATATGTGTAGCTTTGGGTAGGCATAATATGACAGCGAGGAACAACAACGATCGAAAGCAGATTAGCAAAGTTCAATAAGTATCCAAAGTACTAGTCACAGTTGTTGGCTAAGAGATGTCCCTAGATATAGAACAACAAGTTCACACAGAGGACGATGGGCAGAACTCAAAGAACAGGCAACTCATGCAATTGTTTTTCTCTTTTCCCAAATTTTTTTTCCGGTCGTTGTTTTTTTGCAAATTTTTATTTTTTCAAATATTTTTTTGATATTTTTTCCAAATAGGAATTACACGAGATGGAGCCACAAAAAGTTTTAGCTTAAACAGAGGTAGGATGTGGAACACAAAAAAACAGGCACGTTCTCTAAAAAGCGTGCAGCAAATTTGGAGATTCGGTACTCCCATTTAGAAGGCGAATTTGGCAAATCTATGAACGGCAAATCCGGCGATTTCAAAAAAAAAATTCACCTCAATCCGAGTTATGAGTGAAAAGTTATGGCTATTTTAAGGAAGGGCCTCTGAATCAGTGTTTTTGTAGGTCAAAAACAAAGCAAAACACGTCGGCGCGACTAGGGCAAAGCATCCCTATTTGCCAACACAGAAACAAGGCTAAGCAAAGTATTTCAGCAAGCAAAAACCCTAGGGCAAAGCTTCCTTGGTGTATGCAGCAATAGCTATCGCCAGATGAAAGAAGGAGGGCTGCAATGCAAGGCGAAGAAACACAAGGTGGCTTGCAACCTATCTAGGGCTTGCGCGGCGAGAGTTCACACAAGGCGGCTAGCGAGGCAAGTCAAGTAATGTGAGGGCTCAATTTATTGTTTGGGTAAACGTGGATGGGATAGCGACGGAAACAAAAACAGCGATGGGCGATTGAACTACGACTACGAACACACTAAACCAGCAACAAGACTCAACCACGGACATAAACTCAACAAAGCGAATCTGAAACAAAATTGCAAATGCTAAAACAGGCGATAGGACAATGAAAAGTGAATTTTTTGGCTTTTTGTGGACTGTAGGTAATGAAAATGAGATGAATCTGAACGGAAACATGAAGATATACCTCACGGTTAACCTGAATCATGATACCACTTGATGTAGCACTGGCCCGATCTTCCGATAGGTATGGTAAATTCGATTGGTGGAGTCTCGATGTTGGCGATCCGGGCTTCTAATGAGTCACGATTCAAATCCTTGCAACCGTTACACCGCTGCTCTGTTGGTTATCAACCAATCACAACTCGATTGACCTCGTCAAGAAGGCTTTTCCCTGCAAGCAAGAAAGGATAAACGTGCAATCTAAAATTGCAGATGAATATGAATATGGGGTTCGAGCTCTAAACACAAAAGGACTAATCGCCATAGTTGGTGTTTTATCGCCACGCCCACCAAGGGATACCCCGAGGTGGTGAGTTTGTAGGTAGGGTGTCGCCGAGATCAGGAACTCGAAGATGCAAGGCACACAAGATTTAGACAGGTTCAGTCCGTCGAGAGCGTAATAACCTACATCTTTGTATTTCCTTAGGTGGTGATCGGGTGATCTCCTGTTTGGAGGGGGTCCCTGTCCACTCTTATATAGTCTGGGGGACGGGTTCACATGGAAGTCCTAGTCGGGTGCAAGCCCAGGAGTCCTACCCGAGCACTTTTCTGGTAGTTTCCTACCGTGTCCGACTAGTTCTACTACTGTATAAGTAGTCCTACTACACTACGAGTAGGTACAACAGATGTAGGGTGTGGGCCATGTCCCATCCCTTATCCTAGGAAAAGTACGCTATGTGCACAGTCCCGTGGGCCCGGGTCTGACAAGCCCCCAAGCTCTTCGTAGTCGAGTGCTGCAGGCGTCCGAGTACTTCTGAAGGCGTCTTCGAGTTCCTCCAAACTTCATCTTGAATGTGTCTTCCGAGTACTTCCTTGGCCGCATCGAGGCTACGAGGTGGTCATGCCCCGAGTAGTGGTCAAGTCTTCTTTTATATGGGGTGCGATTAAACTCGCACTATATATGGAGTAGCCCGTGAGCCTTAGGTTGACTCGTAGAATCGGGCTGAGGGTCAATTTAATCTTGAGTCTTCTGTCCTTATCTTCCAACAGATTTGAAAAATAAATCGCTGATGACACGTGTCCCGCAGCCCCCGAGCCTTGAATCCAAATCCCAAGTTTTGGAATAAAGGATCCAAAGAATTGTGGCATGCAATATATGACAGTAGTGATTTGATGGTTAAGATGGGCAAATCGGTTCAGTAAATTCGAAAACTTCTTTTTTCGGGAAGAATTCCCTGAAAAAATGGTTAAACAAATAACTTCTCCAAAAAAAGCCCGAAATTACCTCTCAAATTAGATCCTGTTTCCTGACTCAATGACTAAATAAGACCTCTGGGTAATAATCTGAAAAAATCTTTTTTCGGAATAAAATCCCTAAAATAATGGTTAACAATCATCTTCCCAAGATAAATCTTCAAAAGCCTTTTGAATCGGGAACTTCCGAGTAGTTTTATAGCGTTCAGCATTAAAGCATGAGAGCTGTCACTGAAAGCACGCTCAGTACCTTGTCGCATTCAGCCCCCGAGCCAGGGAGCTGGATGAGTAGAATAGTGTATACCTAGCAGTCGGTAGCGCCAGCCTCCGAGCCAAGGCAATGGCCAAGTTGTCGTTGGATCTGGAATCATTTGATGAAGCCGTCTAGCCGGAGTCGAGTCCGGCTAAATTTGTAAGCGAGACGAGTAGTCGAAGTATTCAAACAGGTATGGAACTAGCCGTAAACTAGTAAAACGCCTTTTTATGGGAGCGAGGCCCCTTCAATAACATAGGTTACTGGAAGTATGGGAGCGAGGCCCCTTCAGCAAACTTGCGCGTAATACCAGTCGTAAACCAGTAAAACAGAGTTATACTGGAAGTATGAGCGCGAGACCCTTTCAGTGACATAAGATACTGGTCGGAAACTAGTAATATGTTATTGGAAGTATGGGAACGAGGCCCCTTCAGCAAACTTGCGCGTAATACCAGTCGTAAACCAGTAAAACGGAGTTATACGGAAGTATGAGGGCAAGGCCATTTCAGTAACATCAGATACTAGTCGGAAACTAGTAATCTGTTACTGGAAGTATGGGAGCGAGGCCCCTTCAGCAAACCTACCCATAATACTAGTCGTAAACCAAAAAACCGGAGTTATACTGGAAGTATGAGCGCGAGGCCCCTTCAGTAACATAGGATACTAATCGGAAACTAGTAATCTATTACTGGAAGTATGGGAGCGAGGCCTCTTCAGAACACTTGCGCGTAATATCAGTCGTAAACCAGTAAAATGGAGTTATACTGGAAGTATTGATCTCCAGGCACCGTCATAAGATGACTTGGTTGATTAAGGATGAAAACGGCATACATGCTCGATATTCTAGGAATTAGGAACCTCCTGGCCATCAAGGTACTGTAAGCGATACGACCCAGAGCCTATAACTTTGTGCACGATGAAAGGCCCTTCCCATCGCGAGTTAAGCTCGTGTAAATCGGTGTCATCCTGGATTCATCGAAGAACCATATCTCCAACATTAAAAGAGCATCGTTGAACGTTCCAGTTGTGGTAACGACGGACACCTTGTAAGTAGCGGGCCAACTGGAACAAGACATTGCACCTGATTTCCTTAGCTGACCCGAGCTCGAGATGTCTTGCGGTGTCAGCCACGCCTTCTTCAAACATCTCCAGTCGAGGAGACTTCCACATCACGTCAGCTGGTAATATAGCTTCAGACCCGCATACGAGGAAGAAAGTTGACTGTCCTGTGGCTTTGCTTGGTTGTGTGCGAAGCCCCCAGACTACTGATGAGATCTCATCGATCCACTTGCCGCTCTTTTTGTTGTTCTTGTCATAGAGTTTTTTCTTCAATCCATCAAGAATCAAGCCGTTGGCGCGCTCAACCTGTCCGTTGGCCCGCGGGTGAGCTACTAAAATGTATTTGACTTCCATGGAACATCATTCACAGAAATCCCAGAACTGATGCGAGTGGAAATTGGATCCCAGGTCCGTAATGATGGTGTTAGGGAAGCCAGAACGGTGTAGGATGTCGCAGATGAAGATAACCACTCGATCTGAAGAGAGCGTTGTGATTGGCTTGTACTCGATCCACTTGGTAAACTTGTCGATGGCTACCAACACGTGTGTAAAACCACCCGGCGCAGTGGTCAGGGGCCCTATCATGTCCAAGCCCCAGCATGCAAACGTCCATGAAGGTGGTATGGTGATGAGGTTGTGAGCTGGGACATGGGGCTGTTTGTTGAAGAACTGGCAGTTTGTACACCGGCAAACGAGTGCTTCGGCATCTGCCAAAGCAGTCGACTAGTAGAAACCAGATCTAAAAGTCTTGCCAACTAGTGTGCGAGAAGCCGCGTGGTTCCCGCACACCCCTTCGTGAATCTCTTGGAGTATCTCTCCGCCCTCCTCCGTGTGGACACACTTCATGAGTATGCCTGACGCTGATCCACGCTTGTATAGATTACCCGCGACTAGAACGTACCCTTTACTACGCCTTAGGATGCGAGTAGCTTCAACGCTTTTTGGGTCGACACCCGGGGGGGTAGTTTGTGCTCCTGGATGTAGTCGATGAAGGTCACCCTCCAGTCGACCTCGATTATCAAGACCTCTCGGTCGGGTTCCTTTGGACCCTGAGCGATGGAATTTGAGTCTCATGCCTTGCTGGAAGGGTGATGCAACTCATGAACGAAAACTCCCGGTGGGATGTTAGCTCGATCAGAACCCAGTTTGGAGAGCACATCCGCTCCCACGTTGTTGTCGCGAATCACATGGTGGATTTCCAACCCCGAGAAGTTGTTCTCGAGCTTGCGTATCTCCATAACGTACGCATCCATGGTGTCCTTGTTGACGTCCCCCTCCTTGTTGACTTGTTGGACCACCAGTAAGGAGTCATCGTAGATGAGTAGTCCCTTGATGCCCAGAGAGAATGCCAAGCGTAGCCCATGCAATAATGCCTCATACTCGGCTTCGTTGTTAGAGACCTCAAATAGTATTTGGAACACGTACTTGAGTTGTTCTCCTCTTGGACTGATGAAAAGTACTCCCGCGCCACCGCCACAGAGCTTGAGTGAGCCATCAAAGTACATGACCCAATGCTCTGGCTGGTTGGCTGGGGCTTCCACTTGGTTTTCTTGCCACTCCACCATGAAATCGACTAGTGCCTGCGACTTGATGGCCGTCCGGGGCTTGAAGTCGAGGATGAGGGCCCCCAGCTCCACTGCCCACTTGAAGATGAGCCCGGTGGCATCCCAATTGTGGAGGATATCCGCCAATGGGAAGTCGGTAACCACCAAGATGTTGTATGCGTCAAAATAATGGCGAAGCTTCCTGGAGGTGATGAGTATACCGTAAAGTAGTTTCTGAATTATCGGGTAACGAACCTTGGATTCAGAAAGGACTTCGCTGATGAAGTAGACTGGTTGCTGCACCCCGAAGGCGTGGCCTTCCTCCTGGCGTTCCACCACGATTGCCGTACTGACGACGTGAGTAGTCGCGGTGGTGTAGAGTAGCAGGTTCTCGCCTGGTTGGGGAGCGCTAGGATGGGGGGCGTCTGCAAATGGTTCTTGAGATCTTGCAGCGGCTGCTTGGCCTCTTCGGTCCACTGGAACTTGTCGTGTCGCTTGAGCAATTTGAAGAAGGGTAGTCCCCGTTCTCCAAGTCGAGAGATGAATCTGTTCAAGGCTGTCATGCAGCCTGTGAGCTTCTGGACATCCTTGATCATCCGTGGAGCATCCATGGCCATGATGGCGGTGATCTTCTCCGGGTTTGCTTCAATTCCTCAGTGACTGACGATGAAACTGAGTAGTTTTCCTTGTGGCACGCCGAAGATGCACTTCGTTGGGTTAAGCTTCCAACAAAACTTGCGTAAACTGTTGAATGTTTCCTCGAGATCATTGATGAACTCGAAATGGGATCTGGTCTTGATGACAACATCGTCCACGTAAGCTTCAACGTTGCGATGTAGCTGGTCCGCAAGGCACAGTTTTATGGCCCATTGCTAGGTTGCTCCTGCGTTCTTCAACCGAATGACATTGTTGTGTATGCATATGCTCCAAAGGGGGTGATGAACGTCATTTTGATCTGATCTTCTTCCTTGAGAGCGATCTGGTGGTAACCCGAGTAGCAGTCGAGGAAGGAGAGCAGGACGCAGCTAGCCATAGAGTCAATGACCTGGTCGATGCGTGGGAGCGCGAAGGGATCTTTCGGGCAGTGTTTGTTGAGATCAGTATAATCCACACACATCCTCCATTCATTATTATTCTTTTTCAAGACTAGTACAGGGTTAGCTAACCACTCGGGGTGGTACACTTCTTTAATAAAATCAGCCGCGAGTAGTTTTGCTAGCTCTTTCTTGATGGCCTCCGCCTTGTCGGGGGTGAAGCATCGTAGTCGCTGCTTCTTCGGAGTGGCTTTAGGGTCAACTTTTAGGCAATGCTCAATCAACTCCTTGGGCACCCTTGGCATATCCGCTGGCTTCCATGAGAATATGTCTCGGTTAGCCCTAAGTAAGCTGACGCGCGCGCTTTCCTATTTATCACGCAAGCCACCCACGATCAAAGCAGTCTTGAACGGGTCACCTTCTTGAAGCTGGATGGCCTTGATGCCGATGTCGCTGGGGTTGGGTTTAACCCTCGACTGGTAAGGCCACTGGCTGGAGATCACCATCTCTAAGTCGGTAAGCTTCTGCGCAGCTGCGAGTACTTCTGCAAATGGCCCTGGCATGCGTGATGTTGTGGCGTACTCGATCGCCTCCTGGTCGCAGTCGTATGACTTCTTCAGATCGCCACGGAGCGTGAGTATGCCTGTCTTGCCTGGCATCTTGAGTAGCAGGTACACGTAGTGGGGCACGGCCATGAACTTGTCCAGTGCCGATCTGCCGAGGATGGCATGCTATGACGAGTCGAAGTCAGCCACCTCAAACTTGATGTACTCGGTGCGGTAGTTATCCTTCATCCCAAAGGTAACTGGCAGGACCACTGAGCCGAGTGGTGTAGCCGCGTTTCCCGGGATGATGTCGTAGAACGGAGCTTTGCTAGGGGTGAGCATCTTGGAGATGTCCAGGCCCATCTTCTTCATAGTACTCATGAAGAGCAAATTGAGGCCGCTCCCGCCATCGATGAGTACTCGGGTCAGCTGTGAGCCCGCCACGACAGGATCTAGAACGAGCGGGAATTTTCCTGGCTCGGAGAAGCTGGTTCATTGATCATCCATGGAGAAGGAGATCGGGACCTTGCTGTATCTCAGAGGCTTTTGCGTGGCCAGCTCTACAGAGAGGATTTCGCGTAGGGTCAACTTCTGCGCGCGCTTGGAGGGCAATCCAACGTCTCCGCCGAAGATGACGTTAACGACATTCTTCGGATCCTGGAAGTTCTAAGCCCCGACTTGTCACCCTCGTCTTCTTCCTCCTGGTCCTTTTGCTTTCCTGCTTGGGGAAGGGGTGGGGCATTGAGTGACTTGCGAAGGCTGACGCACAGTGACTTGCGGAGGCTGACGCACTCGAAGAGCATGTGTCGCGACTTCGGGTGCATCGGGCATTGTTTGTGCGAGACTTTCTCAAATTGTGTGTCATTGTTCCCCGACTTCTTGCCACGCGGATTGCGCTCAACGGCTGCGACTTCTTGGTCTGGCTTGCACTTTCAGGGGTTCCCGGAGTGGTTCCGCTGGCTCTTATCGAAGTGGTCGTTGCCATTGCCCTGCTTGTCGTTGTTGCACTTGGGGAAGCGGTCGTTCTCCTCGTCCTCCTGGTCAGCCCACCGTGCCATCATGGCACGTAACTCCACGGCAGTAGTCGGGCGATTGCGTCCGAAGTCATGGTACGTGTGCTTCGAGAAGAGCCCATTCTGGAAGCAGCGGGTGACATCCTTGTCGGTGATGTTGGTAACGGTGGTGCGCATATCGAAGAAACGCTGGGTGCAGGACCTCAGGATTTCGTTCATCTCTTGCTTCACCTGAGACAGATCGTGGTGAGTTCCCACTCTGCTTGGAAGTTGTCGATGAAGGCCCGCTTGAGGTCCTCGGAGGAGTCGATGGAGTTTGGCTTGAGACTCTCAAGCCAAGTGAGGGGCGCGGATTCCAAAGCTACCGGGAAGTAGAGAGCTTTGGTGGAGTTGGATCCCCCTGAAACCTCGATGGCAACGGAGTAGCATCGGATCCACTGGCGCGGGTCCTGCTTGATGAGGACATCACCACCAACGATACATCCACACCTACACCAGCATCTACTTCGCCAACACCACTTGGTCCTATTACTCACGCTCGTGCTCGTCGACTTACCCATCAAGTAAGTTCACTCTTAAGCTCAGGTTCATCATATTTAGAAAATGGAGACACGTGCACTCTTGTTTTACTCAGGAATAATGGAGTGGATCAAAAGGGAGAGGCATCGCGCAGGCTGGATTCGGACTGCAGGATAGACACGACTTGTGATGGCTGCCACGACTTCATCCGGACTTCGTTGTGGGTGTTCAAGTACTTTCTGGAAATCTTATCAAATATACTTTCCAATGGATCCAGAATCACCTTCATATCTGTTCAGAGTCAACCGCAATCTTCTATTTACTACAAAGTCCTTTTCAGCCCACGGTGCTGCGTCACCCTATTTTGGCCCAATGGACCATGTATCAAGTTGAGTCCAATTCGGACGCATCCTAGGGTTGGGATACGACCCCAGCACCCTTGTGGTCATTCTCCCACTTCCTTATACCCCTTAGCCGCCGCCAAGAACACTGGGGGGGTTTTGTTAGATGCAAGTTTAGCTTTTGCTACTTCCTTGTAAGCGCGTGTGCTGATCCAGCCACCCGTCCACTTGTTTTCGGAACCCCACCATATTTGAGATTCAGTTTGAGACCTTCAATTACATCTCATATTTTTATTACTTGTTCTACTTGTTCTTGCTAGTTATTTGATTGCTTGCAGGACGAGTGCCCTAGTGGCCGGGGTGTCGCGCTCCACAAGATCGCGGCAGCCATAGGAGGTGGTGTATAGGTTGCTAAGGCGCAGCATCCTTGGAAGGTTGTAGTCGGGCCGTGAACGTTGTATCCTCCATCAATCGAGTTATCCCACGCCTCTCATCAAAAGATCAGGAACAAACCCTAGCGGGTTCACATCTCTGCTTGACGTCGTACTTGGGGATTCCGACTAGTTTAAACACCTTGGGATAGGATTTTTTAGTGATGTTGGAGGTGAAGGCGGGGAAGCGGTCGTTGTCGTCGTCGTCCTGGTACCTGTCGGTATGGTCCCTTCTCCTTGCTTCGATAACACGCCGCGCGTCGCGGCCGTCATTGATCTTCTGCCTGAGGTTGATCGTGGCAGCGTCGTGAAGGCTGGCTTCGAGTGGATCTTGGCCTTGAGGCCTTGCGCCATGCTGGTTGCGAGGTTGACGAGTAGATTGTTGTACTTCTTGTTCAGTATTGCCACGCGCGGACTGGTGGCCCTTGTTGCGCTGGCGACTGTCGTTCCTCCGATTCCCGAGGCCTCCTTCGGGGGTGCGACTGACCAATGCAGTTTCACCATGGCGCTCAGATCTCGAGGGCAAGTTCCGAGTGGAAGACACCGGATGCTGTCGGTCGAGTTGCACGAGTGCACGCTGGGTTAGATACTGCACCCTTTGAATCTGAGGGTTGGGAGGTAATTGTTAGGCTAGGAGCGCTGCTTCTGCGATGGTGCCAATCGGTGTACGATACTCGCGATTCGCGGCTGCTGCAAAAGCGTTGTTGAGGTTCCTTTGGTACATTGGATTGTGAGCGCATTTTTCTGCGTTCCGCCTGCGCTGGGCGCGCTTGGCATTCTTCACCCGCCGGATACTTCGGTGCTCCTTGTTCTCGTCCTAGGAGGCGTCAGCTGTGGGGTCGTCGGCAGAGATGTCCGCGAGTTGCTCGTCATCGTACTCGGGACCTAGCTCATCGTCATCCGCGTTGCGAAGGGAGGCCTGTAGACTTGATGATCCGGCAAGTTGTTAGCCGTATGGTTGTACTGGAGTAGCTCTGTGCTACCGTCTCCCTCTTCCGCGATGGGAGAGAGAGGTTTGCCCTCCTGGAAGGGCAGTTCCTGCGTGAAGGCCACAAGGCGGGACTCGTAGTCAAGTAGTTCGGAGGGCTCTAAGCCCTTCCAGTACATGAAACGGCCTTGCGGCGTAGATGTTATGGTTAAACCCAGATGGTTGCCCAAAAACGATTCGTGGTAGCCATCGGGTTGCGAGTGGTTTTCAAGAGCAGGGGCCCCCCGACGGGCGGTGGCTCCCTCATCTCCGAGTCCTCCTCGGCTCTGGCTTGAAGGTGTAGTACTAAACGACGAGTACTCTTCGTTGGAGTCCGAGTAGTTGTCGAAAACGGGGCCCCCCCCGGCAAGTGGTGGCTCCCATGTCCTTAAGCTTGAGCAGCAGATCTAAGTCCTCCTCCAAGTCGGAGAGGGACTTAGATTGTGTGGTCCCCTCAGATCGGTTTGATCCTGATCCGACTAGTTCTGGTGCATCACGAGTGGAAGTCGCGTCGAAAATGGACATCTTTTTGATCTGCAGGGCCAGATCGGGGAGCAGCAACTCATCGAGGTTATCGATGAACTCATCGAGGTCGCTGCTTTGAGTTGATGAAGAGGTCTCCGGCTTCCTGGAGTCGACTAGGTGGCTGTTGAAGCCACCCAAGCCGTTGGTGATGCAGATCCAGGAACCGAAGTGAAAGTTGTGCCCTCGTCGAGCATGGCGCTAGTGAAGTTGAATGACGCCATCGAGTTCTCCGGTGGATCTCGATGAATACCACTACCTGGCGCTCCAGCTGTCGGTGTTTTACCGCCATGCCTACCGAGGGATACCCCCAAGGTGGTGAGTTTGTAGGTAGGGCGTCACCGAGATCAGGAACTCGAAGGTGCAAGGAACATAAGGTTTAGACAGGTTCGGGCCACCGAGAGCGTAATACCCTACGTCCTGCGTGGTTTGTATTTCCTTAGGTGGTGATCGGGTGATCTCCTGTTTGGATGGGGTCCCTGTCCACCCTTCTATAGTCTGGGGGGACGGGTTTACATGGAAGTCCTAGTCGGGTACAAGCTCAGGAGTCCTACCCGAGTACTTTTCGGGTAGTGTCCTACCGTGTCCGACTAGTTCCACTATTGTATGAGTAGTCCTACTACACTACGAGTAGTTACAACAGATGTAGGGCGTGGGCCATGTCTCATCCCTTATCCTAGGAAAAGTACGCTATGTGCACAGTCCCGTGGGCCCGGGTCTGACAGCCACAGTGGTGTAGAACAAGAACAGGGGCCTTGATTCACAACAAAAGGACTCGATGTTACAGTTACAATGAACGATGTATGTTTCTCGATGGAAAACTAGAACTAAACAAAACTCAAACTCTAATGTAACTCTAATGTGGCGGTGGCTACTGAGTTTATACCCAAGAAGGACGAAGCTAGGGTTTAGGGCGGGGGGGGGGGGGGGGGGGGGGGGCAACATGGGCTTAAGGCCTTACACGATACAAAGGCCGTTAAGGTTTAAAACTGGTGACGCGGCACCTTGTCGTGGTCATACAGGATGATCCACGAACCTTCTAGAGCTAGGATCAGAATCAAAAAAAAGTTTCCGTCGTTAGCTTTCCAACGCATCAAAGAACGCCTCGTTTTGATGTCGTATGGGGGAGATGTGGCCATTTCCGTTCAGAATGATCTGCTGAATCCGAACCGAACGCGGAGTCCAAATAACTCGTGCGTATCCACCTTGGTGATGTTCTCATCATGT
Source organism: Panicum miliaceum (assembly GCA_032594955.1). Taxonomy (NCBI): domain Eukaryota; kingdom Viridiplantae; phylum Streptophyta; class Magnoliopsida; order Poales; family Poaceae; genus Panicum; species Panicum miliaceum. Next base: position 23,392,010 of record CM064066.1, on the reverse strand, counting down.
TCTCATTCCAAATTCATCTCCTATGCATACGTAGATTCAGTTATTCAGTACATGTTATTTCTTTTACAAATTCAATAATCCGGAGCCATAGTAATAAATATTCAGCAATTCAGTAATACATGTTCTCATTCCAAATTCATCATCTTTGCATATGTAGATTCAGTAATATATAGATTCAGTTATTCCGTACATGCAAGCCCAGTAATTCTTTTACAAACTCATCCAGTAAATCCATAGAATTTTCCGTGATCCAGTAGTACCTATGCATATGTCTTGGATTATAAAATCCAGAGCCACAATGTTAAATATTCAGTAATCCAGTAATACATGTTCATCAACATTGCTGGGTCTTTCACCTTGTGCGCCCGTATACATTTCATCATGCACGTTGCAGGGACGAGCTTGTGGTTATGCTGAAGCACAATTCACGTAAAAAGGCACGCCGCCCATCCCCGCTGTTCTAGCACAAACCATTGCTTTTGCACCCATCATGCTTCGATGTGTTTGACGTCTTGTGGTCCATCCCCAACCTTCGACTTGTGCTTCCCCCTGGAATGAGCAATCGAATTCTTGTTCATTCTTCCTTATCCTGTTCTTTTTCGTAGGAAAACCATCAAGCTCGGCATACACTCTGTAGAACTCATATGCAGCATCCAATGAATCGAAGTTGACCTCATGAACTACTGAAAAAAATACTAGTCTACTGAATTACTAAAATACTAAGCTATTGAAATACTGAAAAATACAGGTGATTGAGAGAGCTTAATTAACTTAACAATACTGAACAATTTAGAAACTACTGAACTACTGGATCAAAAACAAAATACTAGACTACATAACTACATGAGATTGAATAGAGCTCAGCAACAAAAACTAGTGAAGCTAAAAAGATACTGAGCTCATCGAATTTTATATTCAGTAACTCAACACAATTTGAATAAACTAATTACCGAACCATCTAGAGACAGATAGTTTAAACCCTGGCGAAGCTTTCATAATTGCCCCCCCCCCCCCCCCCCCCCCCCCCAACATGCTTGTCGCGCTCCAAGAGCACGGTGGCACGCGCCACCGCTTGTTGCTCGCCGCCAAGGCAGGCTGCGCCGCCGCCTACCCACCCGCGGGCACGCGCGACGACCGCACCACGCACCACCGTGTGGCCCCGTGCGCCAGCTCTCCGCATGCCCGAGCACCTCCCACCGGGCCTGCTCCCCGAGGGTCAGCGGCGCCGCTCCCGCGGCCGCCCGAGCTCCCGCGCCTGGCTGCTCCTCGCGCCGCCGCCGCCTCCGCCCCTGCCAGCCCACCGATGGCCCGCGCGCCGCCGATTCCGGGAGGCCTCGCAAAATATATATAGTGACAGAACGGATCTGAATCAAGCTACCGTATTACTGAAATAATGTTAAAAAGGTGTCAGTAATCGCACGCAGGAATATTACGGAAAAATTTATTCAGCTGGGTACGGCTACATCTAGGATGTAGCACGTGTATATATATATATATATATATATATATATATATATATATACATGTATTATGTGTGTGTGTATATATTGCCAGGCAGCCTACCCTCCCAACCTCCAACCGCGCGCGCCCACCCGCGCGCCCTCACGGCCCACCCGCGCAAGGCCCGGACAGGCCACACACGCGGCGGCGGCAGGATCCGCAGGCGCGGGCGCGGCGCGGTGGCGGGACCCTAGGCGGCGCGGCGGCGGGAGCGGCGACAACGTGATGCTCAGGAGTCCCAGATGGCGGCGGGGTGATCCAGGCGGCGCGCCCTCATTCGCGCCCAACTCCTTCGCCCTCGAGTCCCCAGGCGCCCCCAGCGGCTGGCCCGACCGGGTGGGAGCGCGGCTCGGGCGCCCCCACCGAGCGAGCGCTGCTTGCCCGACCGGGCGGGAGCACCCGGGATCCACAGCCGGGGATCCGCAGCACCGCTCCCCTACGCGCCTAGCCCTCCCTCCCCTACGGTTCCTCGACGAGCGCGCCGTGCTCCAGTGAGCATCGCTCATTGTTTTTTTAATAATGTCCTCGCAATCCCCCCATACGAAATTGGTGTCCATGTATGTGGCAGTGTTTTGATCGATATGTATGTTCTATGGTTGGTATGTTGGAAATGGAGACACACTGATCCCATTGAGTTAGTGTTTAAACAAGCAACGGCACTGAAAAATTTGAGGGTAGAACAGTGCGAGGCATGCTCAATAACCAAAATAGAACACACATTTTTTGTCGGCAATTACTGAATGTTGATGCCCTAAATTGAGTAGTTAGGCTCCTAGTTTTGTTAGGATTTTAGTTCAGTAATTTGTTAGGTTTAGTAGTCCAGTATTTTTTCGATTACTGAGCACTAATGATCTGAACCGAGTAGGTAGTCTAGTAGTTCTGTAAGTCTTTTTCAGTTCAGTAATTTGTTATTTTGCAAGCACAACTATTCTTTTTGTTGCTTAGTTTCAGGCTCAGTACTATGTTATTTTCAGTAGTTGTGTTAGCATCTAGCATCAGTAATTTTCCAGTCACTACTGAACATTTCATGCTCTGAGTTAGTATAGTAGTTGTGTTAGCCTCCAGTATCAGTAATTCTTTTGTTAGGTTACCGACTCAGGAGTTAGTTTATTATTTATACGATCATTTAGTTTTAGTAGTTCAGTAGTTTATGTAGTGGCAGCTCAATTTTTGCCCTTCCTTTTCGGTTTCAGTAGTTCCATTAATAATTCAGTAATAGTTTAAGTAGTTCAGTATTTTTCAGCAGTTTCAGTATTTATTTTATTATTTTCTGCATTGTTGAACCTCGCCATCTTTTTGATCACGCAGTGTAGTCAATGCATTTTTTTTTACTTTTTATGGAGTTAGCCAGACAATTTATGCTAGTATAGTCAAGCAGTTCAGTAGTTTGTGCGTGCGCGTAGTTTCAGTAATTTTCTTATAGTGCTGTCAAAGGTATACATTGATGGAAGCTTTTTTTTATCTATAACAGGGGTGTAAATGCCAAGGGTTAAAATCAAAGGCGATCTTCCTAAAGGCATCAAAGGTATATCACTGGGGGATAGCTTTTTTAATTAGTAATTTGTTAGTTTTTGTAGATAGTCCAGTATTTTTTTTGGGATTGCCTAGCGCTGACGATCTGAACCGAGTAGTTAGTCTAGTAGTTCTGTATGCATTTTTCAGTTCAGTAATTTTGTTATTGCAAGCATAATTATTCTTTTTGTTGCTTAGTTTAGGTTCAGTACTATGTTATTTTCAGTAGTTGTGTTAGCATCTAGTATCAGTAATTTCCGATCATTACTGGACATTTGATGCTTTGAGTTAGTATAGTAGTTCAGTAGTCATTACTGAACTATTGGATGAAACAATGAAATACTAGACTACTGAACTACATGAGATTGAATAGAGCTTAGTAACAAAAACTACTGAAACTAAAGAAAAAACTGTTGAGCTCGTGCAATTTTTTATATTCAGTAACTCAACATAGTTTGAATAGGCTAATTACTGAACTATCTAGAGCTAGATACTGATCTCAATGGCTAAGAACAGAACCAATTACTGAATGTTGATGCTCTAAATTGAGTAGCTAGGCCAGTAGTTTTCTTGGGATTTAGTATTAGTAATTTCTTAGGTTTAGTAGTTAGTCCAGTATTTTTTTATTATTGAGCATTGACGATCTGAATTGAGTAGATTTGGATTCAGAATTCAGCCAATCATCTCATTAGTTGATTATTCACATGTTCAGTAATCACTACGCAAAAATACCGATTGTTGTCATGATTCTGACTTTTTTGTAGTAGCATCCATATGCCATTTTCAGTAATAGATGAAAATACAATTTGGCTGTTATTTTATCTCACCTGATACTCAATTTTGGCAATTCCTGCTCTAACAGCGGCCATTTACATGGAGCTTCATTTACTTTTGTTTTTCTTTTTCCTTCAGTAGTTTATCACAATAGTCGATCATTTTAGCATTTTGGTAGTCCAACCTATATGATTCAGTATAGTCCATCTCATCATGTTCTGTATTGCTGATCCATCTCAACATGTTTGGCACTCCTGATCCATCGAGTTCAGTAGTACTCCATCTAATCGTGTTTAGTATTCTCCTGGCTCCATTGAGTTCAGTAGTACTTAATAATATGTATTTCTGTTCATTAATATTTTTCTTGCTTTTTGGTGTCCAATCAAGGTGTTTTACCTCAGTAGCCCTGCAATATGTATTTGTTCAGTAATACCTATCTATATCTGATTTTTTTCAGTAATATACTTTCTTTTGTGTATGCCAGTAACATCAAGGTATATCTCAAGTAAACGCCAATTCTTCCTGATATGGGGTCATCCTACCGCCCTCGCTTGCGGTATATCTCAAGTAATCCCGTAATACTTACAAATATCAGTAGTCCCTCAATACCCCAGCGATACTTGCATATTTTTCAGTAATTCTCTGTAACCCAGTAGTAGTATGTAGCATTTAAGTTATTCTGAGTAAAGCAGTAACCTAGTAATTCAGTATCCTGCCGGTTTCACTCTGTTTTTCTCAGTGACCTTTTTCAGAGTTCTCAATGACACCCCTTTCCGACTCATCGTCTCATGCATATGACAGTGATAGTACTGAACTTCACAAGGGAGAGGGTTCCAAGTGAAGAGAAAGATACTTCATGTGTTTTTTGAAGGCTTTTTTATTTTGGAGGCTGCATGACATAGTTAATCGCAACTAATGTGTACATATGCATAATCACCGCCCAACTATATGTACATCATTGGATTCAGTAATCCAGTAATTATGTACATGTACTATTCAGTATTATGTACTTTTTTCCAGTAATTTCTCAGGTTTTTGGTGAATTGTTTTTCCAGTAACACACCATGTACATGCTCGGATTCAGTAATAGGGAGATCCAGTTATTCAGTATTTTCTTTTATATACATCCAGTATTTTTTTTCCTCATATTTTTGGTGACTGGGACTTCTCACCTACATTTTTTTTCATGGGATGGATTCAGTAATCCGAGATCCAGTTATTCAAAACTTTTCTGTACATTGGATGGATTCAGGATTCCGTGCAGACCAGTAATTATTGCAAATAGTTCATGTGTTTGGATTTAGTAACTAAGAGACTCAGTAATAAATATTCAGCAGATGCTTATATTCAGTAATCCAGTTATTCAGTATTATGTACATGAAGTAATATCTTCCAAATTCACCAACACCTTATTTTCATAAATCATTTTTCCAATCAACAATGGTGTACCTTCCAGATATTGAGTATTTTTTCAGATCCAGTAATGCTTATAAATATTATTAGGATTACTTGTATTACGCATTTTCTTCCAGTAATTTTTTAGGTTTTTGGTGGTTCATTTCTTTCAGTATCACACCATATACATGCTTGGATTCTGTAATAGGGAGATCCAGTACAAACAGTAATTTAGGAACATGTTATGACCAATGTAACGAGTAATCCAGTAATACAAGAGATCACCAGCAATGTACTTTTTTGTTTCTTCAAAAAACAACTAGACATGGTACATCAGTAATTTTAGTATTCCAGTAATTCGAGAAATCGTCATGTGCGTTGCAGGGACGAGCTTGTAGTTATGCTGAAGCACAATACATGGAAAAAGGCACGCCGTCCCATCCCCACTATTCTAGCACAAACCATTGCTTTTGCACCCATCATGCTTCGATGTGTTTGACGTCTTGCGGTCATCCCCAACCTTCAACTTGTGCTTCCTGTTTATTTCTTAACGTTCACGAAAGTGTACAGATATACCGTCGTAGCACTCCCAGAGAGTATGTTTACTTCGGGCACCGGTCTGACCCTGGTTTGCCAAGAATCTCCGGCTATTAGCTCTACTCCTAACCTAAACGTGAGAGAATTCAGTAAGCATAAAAGATTCATAGCGGACGGACAGGGCTATCACCACCTGCCGTCCACCCCTCAACATCGTGAGGCTCCACCTGCCGTCCACCCCTCAACATCTTGAGGCTCGCAACAAACAAAGGTAATCTAGGGCCTAAACACCATGTTTATACCGTCGACTACTACTCTAGCGCCGTACAGAGTTATTCCATCTTTATCAGGGGTACTCTACCAGAGCATCCGCTATAAGAACGGACGATGATCCCGTAAACGAATAACAACAAAAGAATAACTTTACCAAAAACTTTACCACTATAGATAAACTCAGGTACTTACTCAAATGGTTCGTACCTGATGAGGTACAAGGCAGAAAGAGAGGTCGACAAACCCGGCACTCCTCCACAATTATCCTCCCCCACTCCCTATCCTAATCCTACAAGTAGGCCCAAGGTGGAGTTCCTCTACATCTCTTCTTCTTCTCTTGTATCTTGCTGTGTGTTTGTGTGTGGTCTCCTCTCCTCCTTTTATAGTCCTCCAAGTCCTCCAAGGTCGATTCCCATGAGAATTATGTATGGAAACACTGTGAACCACCTTGGGGAAGCGTGGGGGTTACTTCCCGCCAAAACTGAGTGAGACGGGATGCCGTCTAGGTTCGGCCGAAACTGGGGTTCAGCCGACCCTTGGATGCCCCCTATGGCGACCCTAGGATGCCCCCTCTGGCGCCGCCTTTCGTCCAGCACACTGCCAGGTGGGTCCCCAAGTGGGTACATGGTGGTTGGCGGTAAGTTTAGGCGGTTTCCTCATGTTTGTGAGCCCTTAAATCCGTTTGCCAGCCTCTGATTGGTCGGATGTGTGTTTCTTGACCTCTTTGGTTGATTTGCTTCAAGATGTGGGCTCTCCAATTCTTGTTACTTTTCCCTTTATTTGAGCACGGTTTTCCTCTGCATGCAGACACGGTCTCGGTCTCCTATAAATAGTGATTCACCAAAACTCGTGGAATTGGTTAGAGATAAACACCTATATCTAATTTGGTGTTTGTTTTATCACTGTTCTTTACAAGGGTTGACGGTCAGATTTGGTACTTAAGGACCGTCAACGCTTCCCCCTCGGACGAGCAATCGAATTCTTGTCTATTCTTCCTTATCCTATTCTTTTTTATAGGAAAACCATCAAGCTTAGCGTACGCTCTGTAGAACTCATATGTAGCATCCAATGAATCAAAGTTGACCTCATGAACTACTGAAAAAATACTAGACTACTGAAATACTGAGAAATACAGATGATTGAGAGAACTTAATTAACCTAACAATACCGAACTATTTAAAAACTACTGAACTACTGGATCAAACAACAAAATACTAGACTACCGAACTACATGAGATTGAATAGAGCTCAGCAACAAAAACTAGTGAAACTAAAAAAAATACTGAGCTCATCGAATTTTATATTCAGTAACTCAACATACTTTGAATAGGCTAATTACTGAACTATCTAGAGCCACATACTTCAAGTGGTAAATGATGTAGTAATTTAAGTGTTAGAAAACTGCATATTAGTAATTTTGCTCCATATTTTCCATCAGTAATCCAAAGTTGGTCCAACCAATAGAAACTGTGGTACGTTGATTACTCACAAGTTTCAGTAGTAAATCTCATTTTGCACACAGGGTAGCGACAGATGCGCTCATCCGCATGAATACTTTCAGTACTTTTTCATTTCCATGTTTTAGAAATTCCATCTCACAACTTATTTTTCCCGGGATCCATCGTATAAGAAATTGAGTTCTTTAGAATTGATTCAGTTGCCCCAAGCCCCCCTATAACCTAGCTCTGTATCACTCAACCACAGGCCAAACTTGTTCTCCTGATATTCTTAGCACAAACCATTGCTTTGCAGCCATCTCGTTTCGATTCCTTCTCCCTCTTACAGTCATCCCTTGATGTTTTACTCTGATTCTCGTCCTGCAACCACAGTATTTCAGCAACCAACAACAAATCATTTAGTTCAGTAAATCACGTAGTACATTGGCACTAATTAAGCAACGCGCGAACATCACCAGTAATTCAGTAATCCATCCTTTCAGTAATTGTAAACCATCCTTTTCAATAGATCCCATAAGCTTCACTTGTCAATTAGGTTCAACAGTGCATTCCATATTTCCATCACCTTTTGGTTCAGTAATGCATAGCATCTTTTTAGTAATCATGCTTTTGGTTTAATATAGCATCCCATCAGCTTCAGTAATCCAAATTTACTCTCATGGTCTGCTAAGCTAAAATTTTAGCAAATATTTGCAGTTACTGGGATACATGGACTTATTTGTTCTGCTTCCATGCAAATCACTAGCAGGCAGTGGCAGTGGAGGCCCTCCTCTGTAACCCGGGGACACTTAATTTCAAATTACCAATTACCACGATAATCCGGTAAGAGCAATTGAAATTAGGCGTTGGGAAGAGAAATTACTGAGGGAGAGGAATTTGGCAGAACATTGAACTCACTGGCGTCAAAAATTAGGTGCCGTGAAGCGCAATTACAGGATCCCAGCGCGTTGCACCAAGCCACGCGTGCCGCTTTGCTCGCCGCCGGAATCTCGCGGCCGCTGCGCGCTGCCGCTGGCTTGGCTCCGCTTGCCCACTGCCGCTGGCCAACGCGCCCGCCCGCCAACGGATCCCGCCGCGCGCAGCCGCTGTCCGCCCGCGCGCCCGCCGCTGTCTTGTTCCGCCCGCGCACCCGCCGTTGGCCGATGGACGCAGCGCGCCCGCCGGCGCTGGATCCCGCGAGCGCCGCAGAAGGCAGCCGCTCCCGCGCGTGGGTGGGCTGGTTGGTTTGGGTGTTGGGTGTAGAATGCTATTCTACACCAAGCACACCCTCACCACCCAGCCCAGCCCCGTCCGCCCACCAGCCCACCAACTGTACCCCGGTCCACCTGTTCCAGCCCAGCCTGGTCACCCCACCCCCCACCCCCCACCCCTTCTTCTGCAGCACGGGACGGCGGGGGACAGCTAGCATTCTACACCCAACACCCAAACCAACCAGCCCACCCACCATCCTCCGGACCCGACCCGATCAGGCCACCGCCGAGGCCCACGGCCCATCCCGCAAGGCCAGTTACCCTGCCCCACACCCCCTCCCCAGTTGCCTCCCACCGATCCACACAGACCTAACCGCCTCGCAGGATTCGGCAGCGGCGGGCGGCGGCTGGATCCCAGGCGGCGCGCCGGCGGGATTCAAGGTGGACGGCGACGACGACGGGATTCAAGGCGGGCGGCGGCAGCTGCGGGATCCGCAGGCGGCGGCGGCATCTAGGGGGCTGCGGGTACGCGAGATCTCCGCCCGCACCCGCAGCACACGCCGTTCCACAAGCGGGAGGATGGCCTCCTCTAGCGGGGCTTCTCGCGCTGTCCCGAGCAGGGGAGCGCGACCTCCTCGAGCGGACGCTTCGCGCTGCCCCGCCTCGAGCGGGCGGGAGGGCGGCCGCCTCGTGCAGGGAGCGTGGCGGCTGAGCGGAGGCAGGAAAGGGGAGCGCCCCCAGCGGCGCGATTCGGCGGGCGGCACGTGGCCTGGCTGTGCGATTCGTGAGCAGCGGCGGCTTGGTTTGGGGGCGGTGGTGCTGGGAGGTTTGGCATCGCAGGCCTGGCTCGCTGCTCGCTGGTGGGGCCGCGGCATTTTCTGGTGAGCTCGTTTTGATCATGCATCGCCTCATCTTTTTCGATTAATCATGGTCATGGATGCTCGATTGATTGGAATTGGATGTTTTGGGATTTCGTGTTCAGTCAGATTTTCCCTTGTTACGCGTTGATTTTCATCCTGATGTGAAGCAGCAAAGGTGCGAAGAAATTAAGGTGAGATCAACGATACTGTGCACCCCTTATCCTCCATTACATTAGATCATGCATCCGTTTCAGTAGTTCTGTAACTTATGTTCGCTTTAGTTTTCAGTAGTTCAATAGTTTATGAGAGCGTTTAGTTTCATCATCCTTTTTTGTAATTCTAGTTTCAGTAGTTCAGTAGCTAGTCTAGTAGTTCTGTAAGCATTTTTCAGTTCAGTAATTTATTATTGCAAGCACAATTATTCTTTTTTTAGCTTAGTTTAGGCTCAGTGCTATGTTATTTTTCAGTAGTAATGCAGTAGTTGTGTTAGCATCTAGTATCAATAATTTCCAATCATTACTGAACATTTGATGGTTTGAGTTAGTATAGTAGTTCAGTAGTCATGAGATTAAATAGAGCTTAGTAACAAAAACTACTGAAACTAAACAAAACTACTGAGCTCGTGTAATTTTTATATTCAGTAACTCAACATAGTTTGAATAGGCTATTTACTGAACCATCTAGAGCCAGATACTGATCTCGACGGCTAAGAACAAAACCAAACCCCTGCGATAAACTACTGAACTCAATCACATGAGTTAGTACAGTAGTTGTGTTAGTATCTAGCAGGGGGCGACGCCACGATCACTCACCATGGTTCACAGGCACCAGGGTCCAAAACAAATTATAGTGTTATTGGCTGAAGTTTTGCTTGAAAATTTTGTGACCAGTATATAGATCACGAAGATCGGCACCAGGGTCTTCTCTGATCTAAGAGCCTCTCCCCTGGTATCTAGTATCAGTAATTTCTTTTGCTAGGTCAGTAGTACAATGGCTTTTTTCTTCTTAGGCTGAGTAATATTCCCAACACTACATTTTTTGTCGGCAATTACTAAATGTTTGAGTAATTATTCCAGTGGTATCAGTAATTTGTTAGGTTTAGTGGTTGGACCCGTATTTTTTTCGATTCTTGAGCACTGATGTAACACCTACGGTGTTAACTTTTTGCATTAGGCACTAAGCATGGTCATAAGCATTGTCATTAGTGTTAATCATGCATGCATAATTACATTTCAAATTTCATGTCATGACATACATACCAAATTAATTATGTGTGTGTAATCTTGCTAATTACGTGTTTAACCAATGTTTTAGGAACCAATGTTTACAAGTGTTTAGGCTGAAATTTTATCTATCTTTGAGCCATGGTAATAATTTATTTAGCCTAAAGACGTAACTTTTGGCCAATGTAAAACTTGTAGTCCAATGTTTGTACCTGTGCTTTAGTTGTTTTAAGAGTTGCGTAGTTAAAGTCGTCAATTATTGCAATCCTTTTGTCAACAAGGAATTTCAATGCTTCACTGTAAGCTCTTTGGAGCGCTTCGTAAGCATTACTCTTGAACTACATCTCCGACTGTTTCAACTACATCTCTGACTACTACGACTATATCTCGACTGCTTTTGGAAATGTATCAAACTGCAATTCCTTAGGTCTCTTCCGAAATTTCAGATTACCCTAAACTCAATGCATTGCTGATCACCGCGGTCTTACTGCATCCTTGGTTCATGTCGCAGACTCCCAAGTTGTAGGGTCCAAAGAATTGAAACTGGATCCAATAACTGACGAATGGAGAAATGGACAAAACATGAAGAGGCGTGAGGCTTATAGGAAGGATAAAGAGGACGCAACCAATAAGGAAAACAAGACAGGTACATGTGTTTATGCGCATTTCATTGAATTTTACACATTTTTTTAGTAAATTTCATTACTTGTCCTGGGCCGCAATCGAGCAACCCAGCTCAGTTGACAAATGTATCGGTGGGGAATGCATGGATCAAACTCACAATACTCCTAGCTCCGTCCATCCGACCATTGCATCAGGTTAGTGCAGGAAATAAGATCATGGTAATGAGAGATTGAAGTTGCTTATTTGTCAGATGATTTCAGTGAGTTTAGGTGAATTGGATTTTCTCACTGGTTCTAACTTTTGAAAAGTATCATATAAAACTGTTGTATTGAATTTGGACTTGATCACCCTGGTGATGCTCCTCTCGCACACGTACTTCTTATATGGTTGGTTTTCGAATACACTGCATATCGCTTCGACTGCATCTCCGACCGCTTCAACTACATCTCTAACTACTAGGACTATATCCCCGACTGCTTCAACTATACCTCCAACTACTACAACTCCATCTTTGACTACTTCGACTGCATCTCCGATTGCTTTAACTACATCTCTAACTATTGCGACTACATCTCCGACTGCTTCAGTGACACTTCCGACTACTACGACTACATCTTCGACTACTTAGACTTAGACTGCATCTCCGACTACTATGACTACATCTTCGACACTTTGACTACATTTTCGACTGCTTCAACTCCCAGCTCCGTCCATCCAACCATTGCATCAGGTTAGTGCAGGAAATTATAGGATCATGGTGATGAGAGATTGAAGTTGTTTATTTGTAAGATGATTTTAGTGAGTTTAGGTGAACTGGATTTTCTTACTGGTTCTAACAATTGAAAAGTATCGTATAAAATTTTGTTGTATTGAATTTGGACTTGATCACCTTGATGATGCTCCTCTCGCACACGTACTTCTTATATGGCAGGTCTTCGACTAGACTGCATCTGTGACTACTTCAACTGCATCTCTTACTGCTTCAACTACACCTTTGACTACTACGACTATATCTCCGGCTGCTTCAACTATACCTCCGACTACTACGACTACATCTTCGACTACACTGCATCTGTGACTACTTCGACTGCATCTCCGACCGCTTCAACTACATCTCTGACTACTACGACTATATTTCCGACTGCTTTAACTATATCTCCGACTACTATGACTACATCTTCAACTACACTATATCTTTGACTACTTTGACTGCATCTCCGACTACTTCAACTACATCTTCGACTGCTTCAGTTACACCTCCGACTACTCTTCGACTACTTAGACTGCATCTCTAACTACTACGACTACATCTTTGATACTTCAACTACATTTCTAACTGCTTCAACTATACCTTTGCACTGCTGCCTTTGCACTGTCATTGCGACGTGATTTGTCCGTGGTGAGCGCACAATGCACCCATTTCATCTTTGATCATTGATTTGTGAATATGTCTGAGCACTCCTATTTCATATTTGATCAATGATTTGTTTATTGCGTGTAAAATTATATTTGGGCACTTATAGTTATCTCGATCGTTAATGTGTACATTCATGAAAAAATAAAGTTTTGCCCGTAGCAACGCATCTAGTTTTGTTGAAATTGTGGATGGCATATAGATGAGAAGGATAAGGAGGAACAAAGAATAAGTAGGAGTAGCGGTGTTACAGGAACCTATTTATTATTTATTATAAGTAAAATATATTTATACATACTTCCGAAGAAAGGAGACGAACCTTGCTAGGCGGGAGACACCACTGGGCGGATCCCAAGGGGGTTTGTCCTGCGACAGTGACCGACGCGACGCTATACTGGAAAGGGCCCCTTCGGGGGTGCTATTTGTATAGGAAGTGTACCGAAAAAATCGCTGAATTTTTTCGGATGTCATTTCATGATTTCTAAAATCATGAAATAGCTCAGTTCGGGGGAATTTCAAAGGTTCCCCCCGAACCCCCTCCAAAACAAGTGGAATGGTTGATTAACTAGCTATTAGGATACTATATATATATATATATATATATATATATATGTGCGCGCGCGCATATATATGTCTATATATATATATAGACACACACATACTAATGCATACATTACATAGAGGGCAAGGTGCACACTGAAGCTACTGTATACAGGCACATTCACTCCCACACGTACAAGCTAGGTAGTTGCATTGGCGTATAAGCACAATGCGTTTCTATTACTTAAACTATTTTTGAAGCACTGCTTGAAGCTTCTATCTTCCTCTTGCGAAATTTATATCCTTTGTGTTCTCCTTGAATAGGTTTTTGACCGTGGAACCTGATTACTTCGTGAATTTCTGCTAACGAGCAAGCTACTTTGCTTAGTGAATCAGTTGGTGAAGGAGCACCATTGTAAATAATTCTGATTTTTTCTTCGTTATCCCACTGCCCTTTGTAATGCTTCACTGTTAAAGGTAGGAAGCCAGAGGTCTCCGTGCAAGTTGTAGTCAACATTGCATCTATTTTTTTGCATCCTTCTATTTTGAAATTCATTTCACTTTCCATCATGTCTTTGCTATTTTCAGAAAACATAAGAAATATTTCAGAAGAAAACAGTTGTGCTTTAGTCATTTCAAGAGCTGCGTAGTTAAAGTCGTCAATTATTGCAATCCTATTGTCAACAAGGAATTTCAATGCTTCGCTGTAAGCGCTTTGGAGTGCTTCGTAAGCATTATTCTTGAACTGTCCATAAAATTCTTTTGTTCCAGTTGCGCATAGGTCATCATCGTTAATCCCTAGCACAACTATTTTGCCGACGAAGCCATTACACTGAATTTCTATAGCTATTTCTTGTGTGATGGATAGTTTCATTCTTTCCGCATCTGCCTGGAAAATTTATTTTTTGTCTACGTGCACAGCGATAGGGTCCTGTCTTATTGAAGTATATGCATGATTAGTAACTGGGATAGCAATAGTCAATAATGAAAATGATTGCTGCTATTGTTAGAGGCACAACAGAAGGTGTTTGAAAGGGTAGTATTTGCTGCTTTACGCACCTTTTTAATGAATACTAGGACCTTTGCTTCAGCGTCGGTTGCAGCCATAGCTTTTACTTGATTGTAAACTGCGCTGCGAATGCAAAGACATTTGATCTTTTTTTGTGTGTAACTTGTGCCACATCTTGTGTCTATATATAGACTTTCCGTTGATGTGTACATGGTATGTGCCAGCATTCCCTAAATTTCAAAATACGTGTCGCTGTTGGGTAAAGCGAAGTGAAACGTGGCTTGATGTAGATGCTTCTACAGAGTGGTGATAGGTATGTGTGGTACAGTAAAAAAAAATTGGTCTACTTGATGAGCACGACAAAATTGGTCTGCGAATTTAGGTCGAAATAATTTGATGAAGCAAATATAACAATAATGGTTATCTGCAATGGGAAAGTGTGGTTTTGGTGCGTTTTGTGCAACACATAAGTATTGTAAATCGCTATGATAGTACCTGAATTAATGGATGGTTATTTTAGGAAGAAGCTGAACATGGAGAGGTAAATACATTGCTGCGTATGGCTAAGGTAGCTAATTGGCGAGGTACGAAAGATCAAAGAGAGTACAAGCTAAATAAAGCTGTAGAAGCAAGACAAAAGAAATGCCTGGGTAATCGAGATATATTACATAGTGGGCAGATTAGTTTGCTAGGACTTGTTCCATACAGCTAAGCTACATATCACAATATTGATCCAAGGCATCTAGCTAAACCTAGGACAGAGTTGCCTTGCAAGGTACTGACAACAAAGTAAGCCGCACAGAGATAAGGTATGCTAAATATTTACATTGTAGTTCCTGGAAATAGCACTGCTGGTGTGTAGACAGCTATGCTTAATTTCATATGCAAACACGAAATCTTCAGTAAGCAAAAGAGGTGTGGCTGCGGTAGTAATTCAGCAACTCCATACTGGCTTCGGCTGACGATAACAAAAGCCTTCAAGTGTTACCTGTTTTTTCCCAACAAGAAAGGTTAGTGGTTGCAGTATTTTCTTTTTGATGCTCCACTGAGGTAGTGTAGGCATCATATGTTTAAATGGAGAAGTAAAGAAGCATACCCTCTTCACTTATTCCTCTGAGAACGAGGCTGCTTTGAAGCGGTTTCCTTTGGATTTGCTGTCTCCTGGTACTCAGATGTTGCACTAAAGAAATCAGGAAAAAATGTTAACATAAATTAGGAAATAGAAGTTAGGTAGGGAAGAGTGTAATTTTTTGGTAACAAAGGCAACAAAATCTGACCTTGTAGAGGATGTATCGGTCGAAGAAGCTTCTTTTGATGTTTCAGCAGCTGATTTGGCTTTAGCGCTTCTAGACCGTTTAGGCAAATCGTGTTCTGACTCTTACAATAGTAAACGTTTAAAAGGGAAAAGAATATAGTATGAGGAATTTGTATAGGATTCTAAATATATTGCTCAAGTTAGTATGGAAGGAATAAAATGTATAAATGGAGGTATAACATTGGAACAAAAGTAAACTAAGTAGAGCGTATAGAAGCTAGCCTCTTCATCTGATTTGTTATCGTAAGTTAATCTTTTCCTTGCTGACTGAGGAGGCACATATTTTGAAGGTTTTCTACACAATGAAGGGAATCAAAAGAAATATTAGGTTATGAATAGGTTGTGCCATAATTATTTAAGTACAAGGCGTAACTTACGTGGCTGATGCATCTTTAATTGTTGTTTCTGCAGGGTTAGAACTTGGTCCTGGCGTGACCTGGTGAAATTTCAGAAGGATAATGAGATTTGAATGGCATAGGAGTACGGTAAAAATGAGCAGATTAATACGTGCACATACGTTTGGTTGTGGTACCTGCTCACTGGAAGTGCGCGGTGTTCAAATGCTGCTTTCATCTTGATCGGAAGACTGAATATGAATGCCTTGACTACGGCTGTTGCGCTAAGCAGATGGAGCAACTGAAGTGCCAATTCCAGATCGAGCAACCGAAGTGGCAGGCCTGATTTGTGGAATAACTCGCTGCCTTCCATGGTAGGCTAGAATCGAGTTCACCGTATACGATTTGTATTGTGTGTAGTAGCTTTGGTTCGTCATTGTGACTAGCATAGTTAGCTTCTGAGAAGCAATCCCTGCTACATCTGGTGGGAAGTCTTCATCACGTCTAGATGTTCGCATGACATTGTCAACAAGTTTGCCGACAAGGTGCTGAGCAAGATTACCAAAACAAATCATCTCTGCTTCTCCACTTCTCCTATGCTATCCGTTGCTACGAATAGAAGCTTGTACCTGAGCACATCCGAAGGGGAAAACAGTCGCACTTAATCCTCTTTTTTGAACTGAAAATAATTCTTATAGTAAAACATTGAAGTGAAGAAATCATTTACTTGTATTTATAATTAGTATGTGCACATTGATAGCATCAGTAACCGTTGCCTTCCGGATTGCATGATTTGCCGCATCTGCTGCACGATAGAAACCACCATGCCAAATCTGGAACCAACCTAGTGATTGTCACCGTGCATACACATCCATTTTTCTGCACATAAATATTAGGTTTCCTTTCAGTTATCTTAGTGCCCATATTAAAAATTTTAGAAGCTCGCACAAAGTATCATGGACACTGTAAATGCACTTTTAACTTACTGGAAATTCATATGGGTCTATATCTTGTAACTCAGCAAGACACTTAGCTTTGTGGAGGCTGCTGCGGGTTCTCTATATTCATGCGCCTCAACTGGATCCTTTCATTCTCAAACCTAATAGTTTGTATTTAATTAGTGGATTTCATATTTAGTTCAGTATGAAATAAGAGAAAGAAATAAATCAATAAGCATGGATGTTCACCTGTTCTGGAACTCAGCAGCTTCTAGGATATCAGGATCGAAGTACCATTTATTTGCAGAGCTGCAACTAATATAATCGTGGCCTGCATTTTGTAAACGAGAAGAAGAAATCAAGAGCATGCACACTATTTTGGAAGGAAACAAAAATTTTGCATGGAATGGTACATGCTGAAGTAAAGTACCTTTGTACGTTTTCATCAAACAACCAACAAAGAGAGCAAGAACTTGTTTTCCATTGTTTGCATTGCGAACCTCGTTGACATTGAATTGAGTTGCTCGTCGTCCCCACAATATCATGAGCATTTCAGCAGTGCTATATTGCACCACAAATAAGAATATAATAAGGTGACACATTTTTTTAAGGGATAAGGGGGACTGCAATTGTATTGAAAGCATAAATTAGCGGATACCTTGCATCCTTCACAATTAACTTTCTAGTCAGTACTGGATCTTCGTCATGGGCCAGCTGTACTGGGTGAAGATCACTAATTTCAGTAATAACAGCAAGAACATCTGCATGTGGAAACAAGAGGCAAATTAACACTTGTGTAGCAGTAACAGTGGGCATAGTTAGAGTAGACTAAATGCTGCATGTATGACAAATTCAAAATAGTTTACCTAAAAAAATTTTGATACTCCCCGCAAGAGCTGGAAGTTCTTCGAAAGGAGTTAAGTTGTAAACATATCGAGGGAAACCATTAGGAGGATCTCTTGCAACAGAAATTCTGGTGTGGTAAGTAAACTCAATCATATAACGTGCATCTACTGGCCTATAGAAAGTCTTAGAATTTGCGACTCTAAAGCGACTGATGATACAAATATTGTTTTGCTGAACTTGTGCATTGAAATTGTCCATTACAGCTAATGGAATTTCAGCATACATCGCATTTCCCTGCATGTAGAGAAAGCAGTTTCAAAGCTTAGTGTTGCTAAGATATATGAGAAGCAAACAATATGTTTGTGCAGTTGCTAAAATGGCTATGGTATGAGTAAAATGGCAATGGAATAGGAAGCAACAACCTGTGCAGGTGTACTTTGTACTACTTATTTTTAAAAGTAACCAAGGAAATGTGTTTTATTTGGTTGCAGAAACTAACTGTTTTCATCTATTATAATCAAAGATGTCCATCACATACCTCATGATCAGCAACGACAAGGTCAATATGCTGAATATTTTGATTGCCTGTAGGACCTCTATACTCCCATTTATTCACTACTCAAACACAGATTGCAGAGAACCGTTCACGAGGGTCAAGAGCAGGAAGCAGTGTGAAAGCCATTTTTAGAACTGCAACAAAGTGAAGCATATGTATCATTTAACTGAACAATGCAATATAGAATCTACAATTAAGATTTTCCGAAGCGTAATTACAAAGCAGCTACATCAGTGGCAGAAGGGAGTAGATGGCCAGAAGTAAGCAACCGTCTATGCTGCACTCATGTAGCCAAAAAATATTATGTGGGCATCTTCTAAAAAAGCGTATGTACTGCGGTACATGTGCTGGGGGAAAAAATTATGCTACACAAAGAGCAATATATTTAAGTCCATGGGTATATATATGAACAGAATTTAGCTGTATAGTAAAGGCTATAGATATTAGCATAAAGAGGTCTGCTTAATAGCAGAAAGGACCTCTTGATACACTATATTCTTAGTTATATCACTGGATTGGCCACTTTCATCTTCAATAAGAATTGATAAGCCTTTTTTGGAAGTAACTTGTGAAACTGCTACATATAGTTGCCCATGAGTAAAAATAATAGTTTGCAAATATAACCCAACATTTTGTAGAGTTTGTCCTTGACTTTTATTGATTGTCATAGCATAACAAATCATTATTGGATATTGTCTTCTTTCAAGAGCAAAAGACAATTTGGTATTCTTTAACGTTAGACTTAATTCTTGGAATCAACACTGTCTGTCAGACCCAAGCACACGGGACTGTCCACGTGGCACACTTCTCCTAGGATACGGGATGGGATATGGCCCACACCCTACAGCTGTTGTAACTACTCGTAATGCAGTAGGATTACTAGTACAGTAGTGAAACTAGTCGGACACGGTAGAAAACTACCCGAGAAGTATTCGGGTAGGACTCCTGGGCTTGTACCCGACTTGGACTTCCATGTATACTTGTCCCCTCAGACTATATAAGGGCGGACAGGGACCCCCTCAGGGACAATCACCATCAAAGGCAATACAAGCCACACAGGATGTAGGGTATTACGCTCTCGGCGGCTAGAACATGTCTAAACCTTGTGTTCCTTTGCACCTTCAAGTTCTTGATCTCGGCGACACCCTACCTACAAACTCACCACCTCGGGGGTATCCCTCAGTGGGTGTGGCGGTAAAACACTATCAGCTGGCGCGCCAGGTAGGGGTGTTCATCGAGCATCCACTGGAGAATTTGATGGCATCTTTCAACTTCACCAGCACTGTGCTCGACGAGGGCACAACTTTCATCTTCGGCTCCTGGATCTGCGTCGCCAACGGTTTGGGTGGCTTCAACAGCCACCTAGCCAACTCCAAGGAGCCGGAGGCCTCTTCATCAACTCTGAGCAGCAATCTGGACGAGTTCATCGCCAACCTTGATGATCTTTTGTTTCCCGATCTGGCCCAGCAGATCGAAAAGATGTTCGTTTTCAACGCGACTTCCACTCGTGACGCACCAGATCTAGTCGGGTCGGATTCAAACCAATCTGAAAAGACCTCACGATCCAAATCCCTCTCCGACTTGGAGGAGGATCTAGATCTGCTACTCAAGATCAAGCACGCGGGCGCCACCGCTTGCCGGGAGGCCCCCATCGTCGACATCTACTCGGATTCCGTCCAAGAGTACTCCCCGTGCAGTACTACACCTTCAAGCTGGATCCGGAAAGGACTCGGAGACGAGGGAGCCACCGCTCGTCCGGCCCCCGCCCTTGAAAACCACTCGCAACCTGACGGCCACACCGAATCTTTTTCGGGTAGCTTTCTAGGTTTAACCATCACTTGAACACCGCCAGGACGTTTCATATACTGGAAGGGCTTTGAGCCCTCCGAACTACTCGATTACGAGTCTCACCTTGTCTCCTTCACGCAGGAACTACCCTTCCAAGAGGGTAGACCTCTTTATCCTATCGCTGAAGAAGGAGAGAGTAGCACAGAGCTAGTTGAGTACAGCCTTAGGGCTAACCACTCGCCGGATCGTCAAGTCTGCATGGCTTCCCTTCGCAACGCGGAGGAAGACGAACTGGGCACCCAGTACGACAACAAACAACTCGCAAACGTCTCAGCCGATGAGCCCACAGCAGACGCTCCCCAAGATGAAGACGAGGAGCACTGAAGGATCCGGCGGGCAAAGAACGCCAAGAGCGCTCAACGCAGGCGCAACGCGTAGAACCGCGCCCGCGAACCAAGGGATCTCAACAACGCCTTTGCAGGAGTCGCGGATCGCGAGTACCGTACGCCGATTGGCGCCATCGCAGAAGCAGCACTCTTAGCTCAACAACTCCCATCCAATCCTCCGATACAAAGGCTGCAATACTTGACCCAGCGCGCGCTCGTGCAACTCGATGGGCAACATCCAGTGTCATCCACTCGGAATCAGCTCTCGAGATCTGAGCACCATGGTGATACCTTGGGCAGTCGCACCCCTGGAGGAGGCCACAAAGTCGGAGGAACGACAACCGCCAGCGCAATGAGGGCCACCCGTCCGCGCGTGGCAACAATGAACAAGAAGTACAACAACACCCTCGCAACCAGCGTGGGGCAAGGCACCACGGCCAAGATCCAGTTGAGGCCAACCTCTATGATGCTCCCATGGTTGACCTCAGGCAGGAAATCAACTAGGACCGCGGCTTGTTATTGAAGCGAGGAGAAGGGACCGTCCCGGCAGGTACCACGACGACGACAACAGCGACCGTTTCCCCGTCTTCACCACCAGCATCACCAACAAGTCCTACCCCAAGGACTTCAAACCAGTCGGAATCCCCAAGTATGACGGTAGGCAGGACCCGTGCTAGTGGCCTCGTTGCTACTCCGTCGCCATTGAAGTTTCAGGGGGATCCAACTCTACAATAGCTCTCTACTTCCCGGTGACTCTGTAGTCCGCACCCCTCACGTGGCTTGAAAGCCTCAAGCCAAACTCCATCGACTCGTGGGAGGACCTCAAGCAGGCCTTCATCGACAACTTCCAGGGATCCATGATCAGGGCAGGCACTCGCCACGACTTGTCCCAGGTGAAGTAGGAGATGAACGAGACCCTGAGGTCTTACACACGGCATTTCTTTGAGACGCGTGCCACCATCGCCAACATCACTGATGAGGACGTCATCCGTTGCTTCCAACACGGCCTCTTCTCGAAGAACACGAACCACGACTTCGGGCGCAACCGCCCGACTACTGCTGTGGAGCTGCGTGACATGATGGCAAGGTGGGCTGACCAGGAGGATGAGGAAAACGACCGCTTCCCCAAGCGCAACCACGACAAGCAAGGCAATGGCAATGACCACTTCGACAAAGCCAGCGGAACCACTCGGGGAACCACCATGAAGTTGCGGCTGTCGAGCGCAATCCGCGTGGCAAGAAGTCAGGGAACAACTACTCGAACTACGAGCAAGTCATGCATAAACAATGCTTGATACACCCAAAATCACGGCATACGCTCTTCGAGTGCGTCACCATCCGAAAATCACTCAATGCACCACCCCTCCCCCAAGCAGGAAAGCGAAAGGACATGGAGGATGACGAAGAAGGAGGTGACAAGTCGGGGGCTCAAGACTTCCAGGATCAGAAGAACGTCGTCAACGTCATCTTCGGCGAAGACGACGGATTCCTGTCCAAGCGCGCGCAGAAGCTAACCTTGCGCGAAATACTCTTTGTGGAGCCAGCCACGACAAGGCCTCTAAGATATAGTGAGGTCCTGATCTCCTTCTCCTTCTCCAGGGACGATCAATGGACCAGCTTCTCCGAGCTGGAAAAATTCCCGCTCATCCTAGACCCTGTCGTGGCGGGCTCACAGCTCACCCGAGTACTCATCGACGGCGGAAGCGGCCTCAACCTGCTTTTCGCGAGTACTCTCAAGAAGATGGGACTGGACATCTCCAAGATGCTCACTCCCAGCAAAGCCCCTTTCTATGGCATCATCTCGAGTAACGCGGCTACACCACTCGGGTCAGTGGTCCTGCCAGTCATCTTTGGGACAAAAGACAACTACCGCACCGAGTACATCAAGTTCGAGGTGGCGGATTTCGACTCATCATACCATGCCATCCTTGGCAGGCCGGCACTAGCCAAATTCATGGCCGTGCCCCATTATGTCTACCTGCTACTCAAGATGCCAGGCAAGACAGGTGTACTCACACCCCGTGGCGACCTGAAGATGTCGTATGACTGCGACCAGGAGGCGATCGAGTACGCCACGACTTCATGCGTGCCAGAGCCGTCTGCAGAAGTACTTGCAGCCGTGCTGAAGCTGACCAACACAGAGATGGAAATCTCCAACCAGCGGCCAAGCCAGTTGATGGGTAAACCCAACCCCAGCGACATCGGCATCAAGACCATCCAGCCGTAAGAAGGCGACTTGTCCAAAACCGCTTTGATCAGGAGCGGCTTAGGTGACACATAGGAAAGCGCACTCATCAACTTCCATAGGGCTAACCAGGACATATTCGTGTGGAAACCAGCGGATATGCTAGGGGTGCCCTAGGAGTTGATTGAGCATTGCCTAAAAGTCGACCCTAAAGCCACTCCGAGAAAGCAACGACTATGACGTTTCACCCCCGACAAGAGGGAGGCCATCAAGAAAGAGCAAGCAAAACTACTCGCGGCTGGTTTTATTTAAGACGTATACCACCCCGAGTGGTTAGCTAACCTTGCACTTGTACTGAAAAAGAATAATATTGAATGGAGGATGTGTGTGGATTATACGGATCTCAATAAACACTGCCCGAGGGACCCCATCGTGCTCCCACGCATCGATCAAGTCATCGACTCCAGGGCTAGCTGCGTCTTGCTCTCCTTCCTCAACTGCTACTCGGGCTAGCATCGGATAGCACTCAAGGAGGAAGACCAGATGAAAACGTCGTTCATCACCCCCTTTGGAGCATATGCTTATACTACAATATCTTTCGGGTTGAAGAATGCAGGAGCCACCTATCAACGGGCCATCCAACTGTGCCTTACAGACCAACTACACCGCAACGTTGAAGCTTACGTGGATGATATGGTCATCAAGACCAGATCCCACGATGAGTTCATCACTGATCTCGAGGAGACTTTCAACAGCTTGCGACGGTTTCGATGGAAGCTCAACCTGACAAAGTGCATCTTTGGCGTGCCTCAAGGCAAACTACTCGAGTTCATTGTCAATCACCGAGGGATCGAAGCAAATCCAGAAAAGATTAACGCCATCACAGCCATGGATGCTCCAAAGACGATCAAGGACGTCCAGAAGCTCACTGCTGCATGGCAGCTTTGAACCAATTCATCTCCCGACTTGGAGAAAGGGGACTACCCTTCTTCAAGTTGCTCAAGCACCACGACAAATTCAAATGGACCGAGGCAAACCAGGTGCTACAAGATCTCAAACATCACTTGCAGTTGCCACCCATCTTGACGGCTCCCCAACCAGGCGAGATCCTGCTACTCTACATCGCCGCGACTACTCACATTGTCATTACGGCAATCGTAGTTGAATGACAGGAAGAAGGCCATGCCTTTGGAGCGCAGCGACCAGTTTACTTCATCAGCGTAGTTCTCTCTGAATCTAAGGTTCGTTACCCGACGATTTAGAAAATACTTTACGGTATACTCATCACTTCCAGGAAGCTTCGCCACTACTTGGAGGCATACAATATCCTGGTGGTCTCCAACTTTCCATTGGCAAATATCCTCCACAATCGTGACGCTACCGGGCGCATCTCCATGCGGGCGGTGGAGCTGGGAGCCCTTACACTCGACTTCAAGCCCCGGATAGCCATCAAGTCGCAAGCACTAGTCGATTTAATGGCGGAGTAGCGAGGAAAACCAAGTGGAGGCCCCAACCAACCAGCCAGAGCATTGTGTCATGTACTTTGACGGTTCACTCAAGCTCGGTGGCGGTGGTGCGGGAGTACTTTTCATCAGTCCGAGAGGAGAACAGCTCAAGTACGTGTTTCAAATACTGTTTGAGGTCTCCAACAACGAGGCCGAGTACGAGGCATTGTTGCACGGGCTACGCCTGGCAATCTCCCTGGGCATCAAGTGACTACTCGTCTATGGCGACTCCTTACTGGTGGTTGAACAAGTAAACAAGGAGTGGGACATCAACAAG
This sequence comes from Panicum miliaceum, assembly GCA_032594955.1. Taxonomy (NCBI): domain Eukaryota; kingdom Viridiplantae; phylum Streptophyta; class Magnoliopsida; order Poales; family Poaceae; genus Panicum; species Panicum miliaceum. The sequence goes on along the minus strand of CM064066.1, from coordinate 23,367,571 downwards.
GACACCATGGATGCCTACGTCATGGAAATACGCAAGCTCCAGAAAAAGTTCTCGGGACTGGAAATCCACCATGTGGTTTGCGACAACAACGTGGGCGCGGACGTGCTCTCCAAGCTGGGTTCTGATCGAGCTAACGTCCCACCGGGAGTCTTCATCACGAGTTGCATCATCCTTCCATCAGGGCACCAGACTCAAGTTCCATCGCTCAGGGTCCCAAGGATCCCGATCGAGAGGTCTTGATGATCGAGGTTGACTGGAGGGTGACCTTCATCGACTACATCCAGGAGCACAAACTACCCCCTCGCGTCGACCCAAAAAGTGCTGAAGCTACTCGCATCCTACGGTGCAGCAAAGGGTACGTTCTAGTCGGGGGCAATCTATACAAGCGTGGATCGGCATTAGGCGTACTCATGAAGTGTGTCAGCGCGGAGGAGGGCAAAGAAATACTCCAAGAGATTCATGAAGGCGTGTGCGGGAACCACCCTGCTTCTCGCACACTAGTTGGCAAGGCGTTTAGATCTGGTCTCTACTGGCCGACTGCATTGGTAGATGCCGAAGCACTCGTTCGCCGGTGCACTAACTACCAATTCTTTGGCAGCCCCATGTTCCGGCTCATAACCTTATCACCATACCACCTTCATGGCCGTTTGCATGCTGGGGCTTGGATATGATTCGGCCTTTCACAACTGCGCTAGGAGGTTTCACACACGTGTTGGTGGCCATCGACAAGTTCACAAAGTGGATCAAGTACAAACCAATCGCAACGCTCACTGCTGATCGAGTGGTTACTTTCATCTGCGACATCTTACACCCCTTTGGCTTCCCCAACACTATTATCAAAGATTTGGGTTCCAATTTCCACTCACATCAATTGTTGGATTTCTGTGAACGAAGCTCCATTGAAGTCAAATATGTTTCGGTGCCTCATCCGCGGGCCAATGGCCAGGTTGAGCGTGCCAACGGCTTGACTCTAGATGGACTGAAGAAAAGACTTTATGATGAGAACAGCAAAAAGAGCGGCAAGTGGATCTACGAGATCTCATCAGTAGTCTGGGGTTTCGCACACAACCAAGCAAAGCCACAGGCCAGTCACCTATCTTTCTCGTATACGGATCTGAAGCCATATTACCAGCTGATGTGATGTGGAAGTCTCCACGACTAGAAATATTTGAAGAAGGCGAGGCTGACAGTGCAACACATCTTGAGCTTGACTCAGCTGACGAAATTCGATGCAATGCATTGTTGCAATCGGCCCGCTACTTACAAGGAGTTCGTCGTTACCACGATAGGAACGTTCAACGATGATCTTTCAATGTTGGAGATATGGTTCTTTGACGAATCTAGGATGATACTGGTCTACACAAGTTTAATTCACGATGGGAAGGACCTTTCATTGTGCACAAGGTCACAGGCCCTGGATCTTATCGATTATATTACTCGGATGGCCAGGAGGTACCAAATTCATGGAATATTGAACACCAACGTCGGTTTCATCCTTGATCAACTGGGAACATCTTCTATTGGTGCCTAGAAGTTGATACTACCAGTATATCTCCATTTTACCAGTTTACGACTGGTACTACGCGCAAGTTTACTGAAGAGGCCTCGCTCCCATACTTCCAGTACCTAATTACTAGTGTACGACTAGTCTCTTGGGTTACTGAAGGGCTTTTGTGCTAATACTTCCAGTACAACTCTGTTTTACTGGTTTACGAATGGTATCACGTGCAAGTTTGCTGAAGGGGCCTCGCTCCCTTATTTCGAGTGACATATTATTTGTTTTTGACTTGTACACTATGTTATTGAAGGGGCCTTGCTCCCATGACAAGAAGTTTACTAGTTTATGACTACCTCTGCACACGTGCGACTACTTCGACTACTTGTTTTGACTACAACCCTAGTCGGGATCGATTCCGAATACATGGCTCTGTCGACTGCTCCAACTCCAGCGGCTACTTGCCCAATGCCTGAATTCGGGGGCTAGTACCACCGTTCTGCTACGACTACTTTATGCTCACCATCTAGCTCCTGGCTCGGGGGCTTGATGCGACAAGGCACTCAATGTGGCTCAAGGGACAACTCTTATGCTTACAGGCTGTACGCTGTACAATTCCTCGACAATGCCCGATCCAAGAGGCTTTTTAAGATTTGTCTTGGGTATATGTTTCCTAACCATTATTTCAGGAATTTTATTCCGAAATAAGGGGTTTTATTCAAATTGTTACCAGGAGGTCTTATTTAGTCATTGGCTCAGGGCACAAAGATTGGTTTGATAGGTAATTTTGGGTGTTTTGTTGGGGCGTTATTTGTTTCATCATTTTTCTAGGGAACTCATCCCGGAAAAAGAGGTTTTCAAATTTACTACACCAATTTGCCTATGTTTACCATCAAATCTTTGCCGTCGTATATTGCATGCCACAACTCTTTGGATCCTTAATTCCAAACCTTGGGGATTTAGATTCAAGGCTCGGGGGCTGCGGGACACGTGTCATCGGCGGCCTATTTTTCAAATCCACTGGAAGATAAGGACAGGAGACTAAAAGATTGAATTGACCCTCGGCCTGATTCTACGAGTCAACCTAAGGCTCGGGGCCTACTCCATATGAAGTGCGAGTTTAAATCGCACCCCATACAAAGAAGACTGGACAACTACTCGGGGCATTAGTACCTCACAGCCTCAACGCAACCAAGGAAGTACTCAGAGGACACCTTCAAAAAAAAGTTCAGGAGGACTCAAAGACGCCTTCAGAAGTACTCGGACGCCTGCAGTACTTGACTACGAAGAGCTCGGGGGCTTGTCAGACCCGGGTACACAGGACTGTCCACGTGGCACACTTCTCCTAGGATACGGGATGGGACATGGCCCACGCCCTACATCTGTTGTAACTACTCGTAATGCAGTAGGATTACTCGTACAGTAGTTAGACTAATTAGATACGGTAAGAAACTACTTGAGAAGTACTCGAGTAGGACTTCTAGGCTTGTACCCGACTAAGACTTCCATGTAAACCTATCCCCCCAGTCTATATAAGGGTGGGCAGGGATCCCCTTGGGGACAATCATCATCAAAGGCAATCCAAACCACATAGGACGTAGGGTATTACGTTCTTAGCGGCCCAAACCTGTCTAAAACCTTATGTTCCTTTGCACCTTCAAGTTCCTGATCTCGGCGACACCCTACCTACAAACTCACCACTTCGGGGGTATCCCTCGGTAGGCGTGGCAGTAAAACACCGATAGGAAGGCACGCTTGTCAGCTTTCTTAGGGCCAACCGTGACATATTCGCGTGGAAACCAGCGGATATGCCAGGGGTGCCCAAGGAGTTGATCGAGCACTGCCTAAAAGTCGACCCTAAAGCCACTTCGAAGAAGCAACGACTACGACGCTTCGTCCCCGATAAGAGGGAGGCCATCAAGAAAGAGCTAGCAAAACTACTCGCGGCTGGTTTTATTAAAGAAGTGTACCACACCAAGTGGTTATCTAACCCTGTACTAGTCTTGAAAAAGAACAATAATGAATGGAGGATGTGTGTGGATTATACTGATCTCAACAAACACTGCCCGAAGGACCTCTTCGCGCTCCCACGCATCGACCAAGTCATCGACTCTACGGCTGGTTGCGTCTTGCTCTCCTTCCTCAACTGCTACTCGGGCTACCATCATATAGCTCTCAAAGAGGAAGATCAAATCAAAACAGCGTTCATCACCCCCCTTTGGAGCATACGCATACAGTACAATGTCATTCGGGTTGAAGAACGCAGGAGCCACCTACCAACGGGCCATCCAACTGTGCCTTGCGGACCAGCTACACCGCAAAGTTGAAGCTTGCGTGGATGATGTGGTTATCAAGACTAGATCCCACGACGAGTTCATCACTGATCTCGAGGAAACATTCAACAGCTTGCGACGGTTTCGGTGGAAGCTTAACCCAATGAAGTGCGTCTTTGGTGTGCCACAAGGAAAAACTACTCGAGTTCATTGTTAGTCACCGAGGAATTGAAGCAAACCCGGAGAAGATCAACGCCATCACAGCCATGGACGCTCCAAGGACGATAAAGGACGTCCAAAAGCTCACATGCTGCATGGCAGCTTTGAATCGATTCATATCCCGACTTGGAGAAAGGGGACTTCCCTTCTTCAAATTGCTCAAGCTCCACGACAAGTTCAAGTGGACCGAGGAGGCAAACCAGGTGCTGCAAAGATCTTAAGCACCACTTGCAGTCGCCACCCATCCTAACGGCTCCCCAACCAGGCGAGAATCTGCTACTCTACATCGCCGCGACTACTCACGTCGTTAGCACGGCAGTTGTGGTGGAACGTCAGGAGGAAGGCCACGCCTTTGAGGTGCAGCGACCAGTCTACTTCATCAGCGAAGTCCTCTCTGAATCTATGGTTCGTTACCCAATGATTCGGAAAATACTTTACGGTATACTCATCACTTCCAGGAAGCTTCGCCACTATTTCGACGTATACAATATCCTGGTGGTCTCCGACTTCCTATTGGCGGTTATCCTCCATAATCGGGACGCCACCGGGAGTTATCGTTCACGAGTTGCATCACCCTTCCATCAGGGCATTAGACTCAAGTTCCATCGCTTAGGGTCCCAAGGAACCCAACCGAGAGGTCTTGATGATCGAGGTCAACTGGAGGGTGGCCTTCATCGACTATATCCAGAAGCACAAACTACCCCCCGGCGTCGACCCAAAAAGCGCTGAAGCTAATCGCATCCTACGACGCAGCAAAGGGTATGTTCTAGTTGCGGGTAACCTGTACAAGCGTGGATCAGCATCAGGCATAGTCATGAAGTGTGTCAGCATGGAGGAGGGCAAAGAGATACTCCAAGAGATTCACGAAGGCGTGTGCGGGAACCACGTAGCTTCTCGCACACTAGTCGGCAAGGCGTTTCGATCTGGTTTCTACTGGCCGACTGCTTTGGCAGATGCCGAAGCACTCATTCGCCGGTGCACCAACTGCCAATTCTTTGGCAAACAGCCTCAAGTTCCGGCTCATAACCTCATCACTATACCACCCTCATGGCCGTTTGCATGCTGGGGCCTAGACATGATAGGGCCCTTAACAACTGCGCCAGGAGGTTTCACACACGTGTTGGTGGCCATCGACAAGTTTACCAAGTGGATCGAGTACAAGCCAATCGCAACACTCTCGGCAGATCGAGTGGTTACTTTCATCCGCAACATCTTTTTTTAATCGTTTTGGCTTCCCCAACACCATCATTACAGATTTGGGATCCAATTTTCACTCACATCAGTTCTGAGATTTCTGTGAACGCAGTTCCATTGAAGTCAAATATGTTTCAGTGGCTCACCCGCGGGCCAATGGCCAGGTTGAGCGTGCCAACGGCTTGATTCTTGATGGATTGAAGAAAAGACTCTATGACGAGAACAGAAAAAAGGGCGGCAAGTGGATCGATGAGATCTCATCAGTAGTCTAGGGGCTTCGCACACAACCAAGCAAAGCCACAGGACAGTCACCTTTCTTTCTCGTATACCGGTCTGAAGCTATATTACCAGCTGACATGATGTGGAAGTCTCCACGACTGGAGATGATTGAAGAAGGCGAGGCTGACACTGCAAGACATCTCGAGCTTGACTCAGCTGAGGAAATCCGATGCAACGTATTGTTCCAGTCGGCTCGCTACTTACAAGGAGCTCGTTGTTACCACGACAGGAACGTTTAACGGCGCTCTTTCAACGTTGGAGATATGGTTCTTCGACGAATCAGGATGATACCGGACTACACAAGCTTAACTCACGATGGGAAGGACCTTTCATTGTGCACAAGGTTACAGGCCTTGGATCTTATCGCTTACAGTATCCTGATGGCCAAGAGGTACCAACTTCTTGGAATATTGAGCATCTACGTTGTTTTCATCCTTGATCAACTAGGGACATCTTTTATTGATGCCTAGAGATGGATACTTCCAGTACAACTCCATTTTACCAGTTCACGACTGGTATTACGCGCAAGTTTGCTGAAGGGGCCTCGCTCCCATATTTCCAGTACCTAATTACTAGTTTCCGACTAGTTTCTTGGCTTATTGAAGGGGCTTTGTGCTCATACTTTCAGTTAACTATGTTTTACTGGTTTACGACTGGTACTACGCGCAAGTTTGCTGAAGAGGCCTCGCTCCCTTATTTCTAATAACATATTACTAGTTTTCAACTTGTACACTCTGTTATTGAAGGGGCCTCGCTCCCATGACAAGAAATTTACTAGTTTACGACAAGCTCTACACCTGTTTGACTACTTCGACTATTTGTCTTGACTACAACCCTAGTCGGGATCGACTCCGACCAGATGGCTTCATCGACTGTTCAAGCACCAACGGCTACTTGCTCGATGCCTGGGTTCGGGGGCTGACGTCACCGACTGCTTTCATCCTTGATCAAGGGACAGCTCTCATGCTTACATGCTGGATGCTATAAAACTACTCGACAATACCCGATCCAAGAGACTTTTTAAGATTTATCTTGGGTAGATGTTTGTTAACCATTATTTCAAGGATGTTATTCCAAAATAAGAGGTTTGTTCAAATTATTACCTAGAGGTCTTATTTAGTCATTGGCTCAGGGCACAAAGATCGATTTGAGAGGTAATTTTGGGTGTTTGTTGGGGATGTTATTTGTTTCACCATTTTTTCAGGGAATTACTCCCGGAAAAAGAGGTTTTCAAATTTACTACACCAATTTGCCCATGTTCACCATCAAATCTTTGCCGTCATTTATTGCATGCCATGATTCTTTGGATCCTTAATTCCAAAACTTTAGGGATTTGGATTCAAGGCTCGGGGGCTGCGGGACATGTGTGATCAACAACTTATTTTTCAAATCTGCTGGAAGATAAGGACAGAAGACTCAAGATTAAATTGACCCTCAGCCTGATTCTATGGGTCAACCTAAGGCTTGGGGGCTACTCTATATGGAGTGCGAGTTTAATCGCACCCCGTATAAAGAAGACTGGACAACTACTCGGGGCATGAGCACCTCACAGCCTCGATGTAGCCAAGGAAGTACTCGGAGGACACCATCAAGATGAAGTTCGGGAGAACTCGAAGACGCCTTTAGAAGTACTCGGACGCCTGCAGTACTCGGCTACGAAGAGCTTGGGGGCTTGTCAGACCCGGGCACACGGGACTGTCCACGTGGCTCACTTCTCCTAGGATACGGGATGCGACATGGCCCACGCCCTACATCTGTTGTAACTACTCGTAATGCAGTAGGATTACTAGTACAGTAGTGAAACTAGTCTGACATGGTAGGAAACTACCCGAGAAGTACTCAGATAGGACTCCTGGGCTTGTACCCGACTAGGACTTCCATGTAAACCTATCATTTCAGACTATATAAGGGCGGATAGGGACCCCTCGGGGACAATCACCATCAAAGGCAATACAAACCACACAGGACGTAGGGTATTACGCTCTCGGCGGCCCGAACCTGTCTAAACCTTATGTTCCTTTGCACCTTCAAGTTCCTGATCTCGGCGACACCCTACCTACAAACTCACCACCTCGGGGGTATCCCTCAACGGGCGTGGCGGTAAAACACCGATACTGTCTTTCCAGTATGTGTTCCTGTTATAATCTAAGCTTCTATAATCATGTCTCCCAAAGCTGTTATAATAAGTCTAGTCCCATTGCATAATCCCTCAGATTGATTCAAATTGCAAATTAACATAACAGGGACTCCTTTATTTAGTTTTAGTTTGTGACGTGGGAAATTGTTTCCATTTAAGGAATTCAGAAATTCAATAGGATATAAAAGGTCATATGACTCATGTTTTCCTGGAACCTTACCTACTTTGTCATGGCTTAAATACTGCTTTTCTTTAGAAGGTATTAACGACAAAATGTGCATATTAATCATATCAGATGCATCATTAGTTGGTGTAAAGATTGCTCATTCCCGGAGGTAACCTGCATCTGAATAGTTAACTTCTAAACCTGAATATACAGTCTAATTAGACACTGCAAATGATTTTCAGGTGGCCTAAGCAAAAATTCCTCTGGTATTTTAATCCAAGTGTCTTCCGGATCACTCTTGTGTGGTGTAGTTCTAATTTTGCCCTCACCAATGTCTAGGAGCCATTTACTAAAAGATTTGAACTCCTCATATTCAGTTGTATTCATTCCAGGGGATGCCAGCCTTGTATTTCTAGTTAAGTGCAATATAGTAGAAACATGCTGCCACAACGGCGAATTAATAATAGCTGCATTAACTATATCCATTCAAGAGCCACCTTCAATAACTGGCAAAAATTTTCTAAGATCACCGCCTAGTACATCAACCTTTCCTCCGAGTGGTATAGTTGATGCATTTTCAGAATGAAGTGCTAGCAAGTCACGAAAAGTTCTATCCAAGATTTCGAAAGCTCTTCTATGAGTCATCAACGCTTCATCCCAAATGACTAAAGATGTTTCTTCTATTAGTTCAGCAAGCATAGATCCTCTTTTGATATCGCATATTGTTCCTTCTTCTGTATCGCACGGTATTTTAAAACGAGAGCGAGCAGTGCGCCCACCCGGTAACAGCAATGAAGCAACTCCTGAAGAAGCAACTGTGAGAACAATTTTTTTTGAGCTCGTATGAATGTGACAATAGCATTCCATAGATAAGTCTTCCCAGTACCCCATAACCAGAAACAAAAAAGAACCCAGGTTTCTCCTTGACAGCAGCATCAGTAATAGATTTGAAAGTAAAGTTGCTCATCATTCAATGATGGAATATATTGCTCTGATTCACAAAGAAGTTCGGTTAAATCATATGCTAATTCCTCCTGAATAAGACGGTTACCATGGCATGTTTGCAATGAATTGTCTTCTAAGGTAAATTATATTCTCGAATTCGTGATCCATTTTTTGCAAATAGAAGTTCAAGGTCATCTAATAAGTAATCTTTAAGTTGACTCTCTGCCATTGTATGTTGCTGATTTCTCATAAAATTTCTAAATTGATATTGAATGTCATCAGCTAAAATCTTCCAAACCTTTTCAAAAAAAGCATATTCATCATTTAATTCACAGTATAAAAGCATTGTTACAAAAAGCTGTCTAAGCTGGGGAGAAGTAGCCCAAACAGCTGCCTCATCAAAAGCAGTGTGCCATTCTTTATCATCGCCGAGAAGGCCACGCGCACTACACGTCGATTTAAATGAAGGGAAAACAGTCCCATTTAAAGTTCGAATACCTTCGTATGAAGAAGAACCTTTAACGGTCAGTAATAACATCCTCAAATAGTACCGTTCACCAACAGATGGGTGAACGTAATATAGACGGCCGATTTTATAACCCAACTTTCAAGGTTCCCAAATGCGTGAAGATTCATTCCAGCACCACTTAGAAGGAAATTCACAATAAGTCAGTACTCTTGCACTTGAATATTTTTCATTTGCAACGAACCATTCCGTCAACGTAGTTTTTCGTAGAAATTCTTCACTGACTATATCAGCCATGTTAGCATCTTCTGGATAAACGATGTTATTTTCATTTGGCAAATGCACTGTAGACCTTTGCACAGGTGGAAAGTGTCTATGAATATCAAAACCAAAAACTCTCAAACATGCATCTTGTTCACAAATATAACGACACTCTAAATATTCTTTGACCTCATTCCTAGTTTCTGTTTTAGTATCATGAGGTGGTTGTTCAACAATTTGTAGTCGTCGTACATATATCTTTGCACGGTCAGGCCCTTTGGTTACATATTTAAACAAATATTTGATAAATATACCTTTGTTACACCATTCAACATTAATATGAGCTTAGAATTTCTTAAGAAACATATTGTATGGAACTATCCATCGATTATCTAAATTCACTCCTCCCTTGGTAATATGTCTTTAATTATCAGGTCTTTTGTATGTTGCAAATCCTTGATCATCAATAGTAGTTTGTTCTTGATATGATTTAGGGAATCCTTTGGAAAATTTTCTATTTTTCATACAAGGGTAAGAAGGATTTGCTGAATCACAAGGACCATGCACCATGTGTTCGGCAACTAATGCATATCCCAAAGGGTCCTCCTTTGGGTCAGGTATTTCAGCACTTATATAAGAATCTATGAAACCCACGGACGGGTGCAAAGTGTCAGCTGTAAGCCATAGAATAATATGCGCATGAGGAGGTCCACGTTTCTGAAATTCCACAGTGTGCAGCACTACGTTGAATAGAACAGAATTACTGATTTTTTAGATGAGAGGAAAATGGAAACAAAGAAAGCAATGAAAGAAGGCAATTGCAGCATTACGATTTAGAACAACTTAACTAACCTGCGTTAACCGGGCCAAAGCCATTGCCGCTTCTTATATCGTTCAATATCTCTTCAAGTTTCATGTTGTACACTCTAACCACAATATCAGCTCTGTCATTGGCTTTTTGACCAGGCTGAAAAATACCTTGAGCAATTTCCGGCCACTTAGAATTGCAAGTGAAAGTAACAAAAAAGTCAGGTGGACCAAAAACTCTACATATAGCCATTGCATCATGGTAGTTCTGAACCATGTAACGCCGTCCGCCAGTATGGGATGCTGGCAAAACGGTCAATTTCCCATTTCTGTGCCATCAACGCACCCTCAGCCTACGACATCAGCTATACCCTGGAGATTTTCAGTGCGCAACTTGGATTGATTTTTAATGATGTACCATAATCGGTTCTCATCGATGGCAGCTCGGGCATCTACTTTTATTTGGCTTGATAAAGCACCGTAGCATAAAAAGGGATTCGGCTGGCCAGTTCGATAGTGAAATTGGAACCGATAATAATCTTGCATAGTCATTTTAACCCGGGCTCTTACACGTGATGGATTTAAACCGCTGTAAAGCACTCCAACCTGGAAGTCGCGTTCACCAAATGGGAAAAGCAATAGATATTGGAGTGCCATATAAGCTGGGTGTAATGGAGATATGTGTTGAAGACCTCCAGGATGACTTTGTATAATTATATCCCGTTTAAATGTATCAGGGCAAAAATCTTCAACAACAAGCATCACGAGCTCATTAGTACTTGGTAAATTGTATTGCACAGGATCACCTTCTTTAGCTCCAATAATCCTAATTGTAAATTCTTCGTCGCCATGTTCAGATAATCTATCTCTAGCGAATCTGAATTTTTTGACGAAAGGATTGTTCTGATCCAACATTTTTAAAAGGGCTTCAATTGTATTTGGATCCAGAGAATTACAAGAGCCATCAGCAGATTCCAGAGATTGCATTCTATTTTGGATTTCATGGGTAGTGTCGTACACATATAGCTGTATAAATTTAGGAGGACTGTCATCGGATGGAATCAATGATCCAATTCGATGATGCACCTGGCCATTGATTTTGAAAACAGGTGGTCCTCGGCCATCGTTAACGGAATGATCAATATTTGCGCCCATAGATGTGAATGCAAATAAGCAGTTGTACTGTCTAATGTTCTTCCTAAATTTGTTGCATCAAGCATCACCATCAAACCTAGCTATAGATAATAATGGTTCAGGGCGTTCAGGAAAGGCAGGAATGCTAATTTCCCCCCGTTGCAACAGTTGTTATACACAATTCGATTTTGATGCGTGCAAGAGTCAGATTTATTCGTTCTTCAAACTAGAAAATCGCATTGCAGTAACGGCATTTATATTCTGGAGGGCCATAGCAAGAACGATCTCGGTACGATGCTTCTTTCCGCAAGATAACACTCAGCAACAAAGATCGAACAACAAAGTGCATCAAATACCAAAGTAAACGCAGAAATTATAAAAAGGAGAAAGAAGCTTCAGTAAGTAGCCGTTGGCAATTTAAGCTAGAGCATCAGATTTGGCAGCTCAAGGCAAAGCATACCTTTAAGCGCATCTACGTACTCTTGATTAAAATGCCCACACCCCAAAGAGTCGGCACAAGCATGTAAACCTTTTCCTACCAGTAGTAACCATCAGTTTGCAGTTTGGAACTAAAAAACAGATTAAATAATGAACCTTTAAACCATGTAACAATCGTTGGAAAACACCTGACGAAGCCAAGCGCTTCTCCTGCAGAAGTTTCATACGCTTACGGCGGCACTCAGCAGGGTCAGTCGCAAAAAGCATACGACTCCCCGTAGCATCTACGGCATGAGAAGAAAATTAATTTCTGATCTTCTAAACGTGCACTCTAGATAGCTGTAGTACTCTGTACATTCATATTGTCGCCTTGTAGACCGTGTAGATGACATAATCGAGGCAACTACAAAAAAAGAATTCAGCAGTCGAGGGCATACTATAGTAGGAAAGAATGAGCAACACTATAGAGAGAAGGACAAAAAAAATCAGGAAAGATGAGACATAAACATCCAAAGGCTACCCACAGTAACTCCAGTAAGCCTCACCTCGGTACAGTGCACCAAGCTTCGTACCAGTGTTTCTCTAATAGGATCTAAACTGATAGGTCTAAGCTATCAAATAAGAGCCGAGGAACACTTTATCTGGAAGAAAGTAAAACACGAAAATGAGAAGGAAAGCCGAAAAGAAAGATGAAGACGAAACGACAAGAAGCAATGCAATGAATAGCCATAGCCATTTTGAAAATAGGCTGGTAAATTACAGAAGCAACCAGTATTCAAGGAAGAATTATTGAATTCAACAACATAGTTTTACAAGGAAGCGCCAGCAACATACGTTACCGACTCTACATATACGCCTCCAATTGCAAAAATACATCTGCATATCGACGAAAGATACACTGAACAACAAGGCACTTAAAGTACAGTGAAGAAACAAGGCATAAATGCCAGAATATTTTACATAGAGTAGTTTGCTGATGAGCTTTGATGTGTAATGAAGAGTTTAGCAGGATAGGAACCGTTATAGCAAGGTTTATATGGCACTCTAGTGCCTCCCGCACTGTAATCACAATGCATTTGCAACGGCGTAGATGGCAGGAGTGCTTCAGCAATTTTTTTTTTGTAGAGAATCATCCCTTCAAGGCTGTAATCAGAAACCAAAGAGGCATATATGCACTGCAGGAAGCGAACAGCTTGTAAAGCAGCTTTTTCGTAACCAGCCGCCGCATTAGTCTGTGCATATCCCCAAAAGAAAATATGTTTATGCGAGGTGAATGGATTCATAGCAGGTAGTTCTATTTCAATTCCATAAAGGGCAGTGTTATCTTCAGTTATTTCACGGATTGTGAATACATAGGGTAATGAACATCGCATAGCCACAGATTGTAGCAGTGAAATATAACTGGCCCCAACGACGAACATGGCAACTTCAACTTCTTTGTTTTGTTTCTCAATCCTGTTTTGGGGAAATCCAGGAAATAATAAAAAAAAGGCGGAACCATGTAAGGAAAAAGCAGAGTAACAGGCAAAAGAAATAGAGGCTTTATCGCAACCTTGCAAAAACTACCACAGCCAGGAATGCATTTACAAAAGAGAAATTGAAGCGTCCGAGAAAAGTGCAGTGGCCAAACAGAGATATACAGACCAAAATAAGAAGCGCAAGATGCAAATAAGGAACAGAGGAAAATAAATGTAGCCTATCAGTAATCCTAAAAGAACACTGGGAAGCATTGTAAGGGCAAGTAGGACCAATTACCAAGCTAATATCTACGGCTGTAAGGGAAGAGAACAGGAATCTAAACAAAGTGCCACTGACTAAATTTTATATGGCTAATATGAGCCTAACCAAGATACACTTCCCCACAATAAAGGGAGACAGGGCTCCTTCTTGTAAACAGGCAGCACACCGAGGGGAAACAGGCGCCATTATAACGGCTAACCAATAGTGCAAGCAGTGCAACGTACACACAGAAGCATATACGCACTGGTTCTCGAGCATGAAAAGAGGAGCGATAAGCAACTCACTGGAACGATGAGCTAGGCCCCAAGTAGTTCCTGCAAATCTTGTTTCCCCCGCGTCAGCTAAGAGAAGGGGAAAAGAGATCAGTTCCAACAGCACTTAGAATAGTTTAACCAAACGTTATTGCCGAACTTTATGAATCGAAAGGGTGGAATAAACAAACCGAAGCACTCCAACGGCGAGAACCGAACTCAGAAGAGGTGAGCCAAGAAGTCACGCTCAGATCTGGAAAACAAACCGTGTCACCTTTGCATAGAGCAAGCTAGAAAAGAAGAACTTTGAAAGAGGACAACAGAAATTAGGAATCAATCTAAAAGAACAACAAGAATACAGAGGAGACATCGCTTTCATAGAGCACAAACAAAGGACAAGGAGCAGCCGGGAGAAGACAAAACCAAAAACAAGGAAACGGACAACAGAAATCAAATAGAAGCAAAGGAACATATAGACTCGGAGAATTTCACAGGCAGAACCAAAAAACAAGAGAGAACAACTAGGAACGGCGCAATGACAGAAGAAGCAACGACAGAAAAAGGGAAAGGAACACCATCGAAGCTTACCCGAGAAAGCGGAAGCGGAAAAAGAAAGGCCGATAAAGGCGAAGGCGAAGAGTTTTATTGGGAGCTCGCTTGCATCGCAAGAAGCCGAAGCGCGACACGCAGGTGCCACCAAGGCAAGAAAGGAGGCACGCGTCAACCGAGCGACAGCGGACACAGTACGCGTGGACCACGCATCGGCCGGGAGGAAAAAACCTAGTAGCTTTGCTTTTTACGCCGGAAGATCAGAATCGAGCTTTTTGCGGCGGAACATCAGAATCGAACAGACAACACTTCTACTGCTAATGTGGCCACACCGTGCATCCGCCGAGGGCGCCAACCTGGTAAAGGGAGATACCGTCTCATCATCCAGCCATTCTCAATCTCCCGCGGACTCTCCTACCAATCCTAATCTATTCCTTCTCCTCTGAATTTGCTTTCAATAGCACGGGACAGGAGGCGGAGCTGCACAAAAAGGAGACGAGCGCGGTACGAGGCGGAGTCGGAGGCAGACAAACTCTCCTACCAATCCTAATCTATTCCTTCTCCTCTGAATTCGCTTCCAACAACATGGGACTGGAGGCGGAGCTGCACAAAAAGGAGACGATTACGAGGTGGAGTCAGAGGCAGATAAGAAGAGGAGCACAAGTTCGGACCCACCTTTTATCGAAACAAGACGGACCAAAAGTTAATATACCGCACAGTTCTCTTTTTAGAAATAGATAAAGAAATATAATACTACGGAGCAACACCTTATCACTCTACTAGACATGTCTAACTACTCTTAACTAGTCGATCATTAATTGGCTCAGTCGACTATCCAATATAATGGAATTGATGCACTAAATCCGTATGTAATGACCAATTTTCTTGATTAATAATTATGGGTCGAGCTATTTAAAAACAATACCGCCAAAGAAAAAACAAGATCCTAATATGCCGTGAGTGTTTTTTAGCTCCAAATGACACTTGCATCCTTAATCTTCATACATATCTTTTACACTGTTACCATGTAAAACATGTAAAACGATTGGAGTCAAGAATACTAATAAGCCCATCATTATGATCTAATTTGATATTGCCTCCACAAAAACACTCATGTGATGTTGTTATCAATCACCAAAATCAAATTAGAAGTCTAGATACTTCAATGTCTAGAAGTCCTCGGGTGTGCCAACTATGCTGATAAGTTCGGCTCACTACCAAATTTGTATGGAGAAGTCTTGCTCACTACCTAATTTACTGTCAAAAAAATTGTGCCACCAAGTTTGTCTCACTACCAAATTTACGCAAGTTAGTTTGGCTTACTATCAAATTTAGCGTACTATCAAACTTACTATACGTTACAATTATTTGGAAACAACATAAGTAGTAGACAAATTCTTAGTCACCGCTAATTTTAACTTTCTTGCTCGGTAGCGATCTAGGTGAATGTTAATCTTATGTATTTCTTATATACGACTTCTTATTTTTCCTCTAATTATCTTTATTACATCAAACTAGTGTATCTAGAACAAACTAAATCTATATTGAATTGTTGAGTGAAGCTACCTTTGTCACTGCTAAGTGGTGATCTCTCGTAGAAAGATCTAAAGATGACAATGCAATTAGATATGATTATTATAGAATAAGAAAATCAAGTCAATACTCAACAATCGAAGAGAATGGAGGAAGGGTGTTTCGTTCAGCACATAAGTTGCATTTGATCAAATCTATGAGCTCGCCATAAACTAAGTTTGGACGAACGTGCTATTTGTAACATTTCATACCTATATACAAATCAAGCGTAAAAGGATATCTTCGATCAAGTAAAATTTAGGACATCAACAAATAATTATAAAATTATAATTCGTGTATTATGAATTTAGAGAAAAAATGATGGTTGCAGTAAAATTATAATTCGTGTATTATGATCTTCACCGTGCACCGTGGGAGTTGTGGGACTCGTTTAGCACATCATCATCACCGTCACATAAGCCCCGTCGCCGTACGCGTAGCAGCGCTCGTCTCGTCTCCTTTACCTCGCCTCCCCTCCTCAACCCTCTCTCGGTCCTGCGCAACGACACGCGCATCTCCCTCCCCCCGATACGATTCCTCCCCATTCTCTCCCCTGGCGATAGCTCCAGCGCCCCCCCAAAACCCTAACCGCCCGGCGCCTCGGCGGCGACTGCCGGAGGCGACGGCGTAGCGCTCTCAGGCGGAGGCGGACAGCGGCGGGTTGCCCCCCCTGCGGCTGCGGAGGCGGACGAGGCGGCGGAGGGCGTTGCCCCCCCCCCCCCCCCCCCCCCGGCGATGCGAATTGCGGGATGAAGCTCAAGCGGCGACGCGCGGTGGAAGTGGTACGCCGCCTCGGCCCACTCTTTTACCCTATTCCCACTCGATCGCCGCGATCTATGTGCCGATCGCCCTGATCGCGGCGGCCTGCGATTGCGAACGTATTAGGGTATTGCCCCGGGGTTTCTGCCGGTGTGGATTACCGCTCGTGGTGTCGATCCCTGTTCCGGAGGGAGAAGGTTTTTGTGGGTTTAGGATGTCGCTTGCCCAGGGTACTTTCGGTTTTTAGGGAATCACTGGGTTGACATCGTGGTTTTTGTAGTGTTCCGTGTATGCAAATCCTTGCAGCAACATTTTGCAGCTAGAATAAGAAGCTTTAGACCTCAATATAGATGCTCTGTAGTTCCGTGCTCATTGGAAGGCTGTATTTTTCTGATATCAAACTGTTTGATGCAATCTTAGTGGGGGCTCTTTGCTTTTAATGCTCGTCTTAGATCTGCAGTTGGCCAAACTTGTGTATGCAGAGTATTTAAGCCTGGATTTGTTCTAGTTTTCCTTTTTGTCGAACACCCCCAACAAAGAGAACATTTCCTTTCTTATGGTCAGGTGAAGTTGAGTTTGTAGTCACTTAGCGCAAACTGATGTCATGTACTTGTTTGACGAGATGAATTTTATGCTTGATATGACTATTATAGTTGAACACAAGGGCATAAATTTGGAAAGGTCCAAAGCAATTTCGATGTTCTGCTCTACATTGCTTAGATCTTTGAACATACCGCAGTACAGACTTACAAGAGCATGCAGTTTAGTAAACACAAATCCTTTTGTAATTGCTATTTGTTATGGTCCACGACTTTGGGCAGTGTTTAGAGGCAAAGATTCTTTGTTGTTTTTACGACATAAGTATACGATGTATTTGTGCAATGTTCAATCCATACTTGATTAGGAGAATCCCAACTGGTCGTAATGTGGAGTCCTAGACTTCGCTAGCTTTGACTTGGCTCTGATTGCAATTCCTACAATTTGCTAGCTTTGACTTGGCTTTGCTTGCAATTTGATATACGAAATTTTAAATTGAAGTCTCAACTTCTTTCCAATGACACATCAAGATTGGTTACTAAATCTGATGGGAGAATGAATTTTGTTTTCAAACCCCAATGAAAGTTAAGTGGGACATGGACATGGTATTTTACGAAACACTGGTGTGTATAAATTAGTTGCATTTTGTTTAGTGCTTTATTTTTACTATTAAACTAGCTTGAATTTGTGGACCCCTTTTCAAATTTTATACCTTTCACTAATGTACCTTTTTTTCATTTGCAGCCTCCAAATATAAAATCTTTCATCGAAAGTGTTACCGCTGTTCCTCTTGAGAATGTAGAACTGCCGCTGAAGGATTTTGCATGGGAATTTGACAAGGTTTGCACAGTGTAGCCCTTTTTTATTCTCTCTAACATATTCTGTGGTTATGTTATGAATTCTAATCTCTTGCTATCAAAATGTTGCAGGGGGATTTTCATCACTGGGTGGACCTTTTTAATCACTTTGATTCTTTCTTTGAGAGTTATATTAAATCAAGGAAAGATTTGCAGCTCGAAGATAATTTTCTTGATGTGGACCCCCCATTTCCTAGGGAAGCAGTCCTTCAAATTCTTCGAGTATCAAGAATAATCTTGGAAAATTGCACAAATAGACACTTCTATAGTTTCTTTGAGGTCAGTGCTTTTTCGCATGCCCTGTTTATCTGCAGGTCTTCACTTTTTTTTGCCTTTGTGTTCTTTTCTACTGCAAGAGCATAACTTCCTAGTTTCCTTCATCTGTATTAATATACTTCTAATCTACGTATTTTTTCTTCTCCTTGTTGTTTACAGCAGCACCTGTCTGCTCTTCTAGCATCTACAGATGCAGATATTGTTGAAGCAAGCTTGCAGACATTAATGGCATTTGTAAACAAATCAGTCGGGAAAAGCTCAATTCGCAGTACATCTCTGACTTCAAAGTTATTTGCCTTCTCTCAAGGTTGGGGTGGAAAAGAAGGTGGCCTTGGATTAATAGCGTGTTCTCTGCCCACTGTATCCGATCCAGTTTCCACTGAGGTTGGCTCCACTCTCCATTTCGAGTTTTATCGTGGTGCTGATAAATCAGATAAATCCCAGTCTCTAGATAACGAGAACAGGTTGGAAGTAATTCATTTATCGAATGTCAATACCAGCAAGGGGACAGATCTCGAAATATTCGACAAGTTGGTCAAGGATTACAGTGTGCCTCAAGCTTTAAGGTTCCCTCTTCTTACAAGATTGAGATTTGCAAGGGCATTTGACTCTTTGACATGTCGACGCCAATATATCTGTATCCGTTTGTATGCCTTTATTGTTCTTGTGCAAGCAGGCCATGATACTGAAGGTTTATCATCATTTTTGAACAATGAACCAGAATTCATTGATGAACTATTATCATTGCTTAGCTATGAGGATGATATACCAGAAAAAATTAGGATATTGGGAATCCTTTCACTGGTTGCACTGTGCCAAGATCGATCTCACCAGCCTACTGTATTGTCCTCGGTAACTTCTGGTGGACATCGCGGTATTCTTCCTAGTCTCATGCAGAAGGCAGTTGATTCTATCATCAGTGGTTCTATGAAATGGTCCATAATATTTGCTGAAGCTCTTCTCTCTCTTGTTTCTATGCTGGTATCATCAACCCCTGGTTCTCTAGCTCTTCAAGAAGCAGGCTTTATACCCACCATTTTACCTCTTCTCAAGGACACAAACACACAACATTTACACCTAGTTAGTACGGCAGTGCATGTCATTGAGAGCTTCCTGGATTATCACAATCCCTCTTCAGCATTGTTCAGAGATCTGGGCGGACTAGACGACACTATTGCACGGCTTAAGATAGAAGTATCACAGGTTGAGATTGGTTTGAAAAAAGTTGAAGAGTCTCAGCCAATCAATAAAGGAAAAGAGGTTGAAGGCTGTCCACCAGTGCCAGATATGCAGTCTTCATGTTCTGAAGCCTTGGTTTTATATAATAGGAAGAACTTAATGAAAGTTTTACTACGTACAATATCTCTGGCAACATATGTGCCTGGTAGCTCTGCTCGTGTGGATGGTTCTGAAGAGAATGTGTTGCCCCCATGTTTGTGTACAATTTTTAGGAGAGGCAAGGACTTTGGTGGTGGTGTTTTCTCACTTGCTGCAAATGTTATGAGCGATCTCATACATAGAGACCCAACATGCTATACTGTTCTTGATGCAGCTGGTTTGCCACAAGCATTTCTTGATGCCATAATGGATGGTGTACTTTACAACTCTGATGCAGTCTCGTGTATACCACAGTGTTTGGATGCATTATGTTTGAACAATAGTGGTCTTCAATTAGTCAAGGATCGCAATGCTTTAAGATGCTTTGTGAAAATCTTTACCTCCAGATCATATTTGAAAGCGCTTAGTGGGGACACAACAGGGGCCTTATCAAGTGGACTTGATGAATTAATGCGCCATGCATCATCATTACGTTCTTCCGGAGTTGACATGTTTATTGAAATCTTGAACACTGTTTCAAAAATTGGGTGTGGTGGAGACTCTAATTCCTGTACGGAATGTGATAATTCCTGTGCAGCTGTTCCGATGGACACTGATGTGGAGGGAGGTACAACACAGAATGAGAGTGTACCTTCTGAAGTGGGATGCTCAGGCAAAATGGTTGAGGCTCCTCTAGATGCTATGGCATCATCTTCCATTGATTTATTTCTTCCTGAGTGCATATGCAATGTTGCTCGTCTCCTTGAAACTGTTCTGCAGAATACTGATACTTGCAGGCTATTCATTGAGAAAAAAGGAATTGAGGCTGTTCTTCAACTGTTGAAGTTGCCAGTAATACCTGTATCTGTTTCAATTGGTCAGAATATATCTGTCGCATTTAAAAACTTCTCACCTCAACATTCTGTTTCTCTGGCAAGAGCAGTGTGCTTATTTCTTCGAGACCACCTTAAATTGACAAATGAACTGTTGTGTTCGATTTCTGGATCTAAGCTAACCGATAGTGAACCTGTGAAGCAATCAGCTCTCCTGAAAACACTTTGTACTCTTGAAGGGCTTTTGTCTCTTGCCAATTTTCTTCTGAAGGGAACTACTATTATGGTCTCAGAACTGGCTTTTGCAGATGCTGAGGTATTGAAGGAATTGGGGAAGGTTTATATTGAAGTGACATGGCATATCTCTTTACTCAGTGATGCCAAGGTGGATAAGCAGGAGTCAGATGAAGATGATGTACCTGGAGATGCTTCAATTTCTAATGCATCTGAAAGGGATAGTGATGATGACTCAAGTGCAGTACCAGTTGCAAGATATATGAATTCTATTTCCACGAGGGCTTCTTTATCACCCTGGAGTATGGAGCAAGATTTTGTATCAGCAGTCCGATCTGCTGCAAACATGCACCGCCATGGTCGGCACTCGCTATCAAGGATACGTGGGCGCCTAAGTGGAGTATTGGATGCAACACATACTGATTTGGATGGTCCTTATTCTCCAGCAGAGATCTCTAGGAGTCATGATGCTTCAAAGAAAAGCTCTGAAGTTATTATTTCTGAACTTCTGACAAAACTTGGCTACACCATGCGTTCCTTCCTCTCTACCCTTGTCAAAGGATTACCAGCTCGTCGTCGGGCTGACTCTAATCTTAGCCCAGCTTCAAGAAGTCTTGTGACTGCACTAGCACAACTTTTCCTTAGTGCTCTTGGTTACTCTGGACATTCTACCGCTGGCTTTGAGATGTCGTTATCTGTTAAATGCCGTTACCTTGGGAAGGTTGTGGAAGACATGGCTGTGCTTATGTTTGACAGCAGGCGTCGCTCATGCAATTCTGCACTTGTTAATAGTTTTTATGTGAATGGGACATTCAAGGAAGTTCTAACTACCTTTGAAGCCACCAGTCAGTTACTATGGACACTTCCTTTCTCAGTCCCTGCTGCTGGCACAGATCAAGGTTCCTCTATTGGTGAGAAGGCATCTCACAATTCCTGGCTTCTGGATACGTTACAGAGTTATTGTAAATTGCTGGAATATTATGTGAACTCTACTTTCTTATTGTTTCCATCCTCTTCTCATAATCAGCTTCTTGTCCAGCCTATTGTCACTGAGCTGTCAATTAATCTATTCCCTGTGCCTTCAGAGCCAGAATCATTTGTTCGTATGCTGCAATCTCAAGTTCTGGATGCAGTTCTTCCTGTTTGGAATCACACAATGTTTCCTGAATGCAGCCCGACTCTTGTTACCTCACTGGTCTCAATTATGAACAATATATGCTCTGCTGTTGGAGATCTGAAGCAAGGCCGCAATAGTGTCGGAGTGGCCAACCAGCGTGTTACTAGCCCCCCTCTTGATGAGTCAGCTATTGCTACAATTGTTGAAATGGGATTTTCAAGAGCTAGGGCAGAAGAAGCTCTGAGAAGCGTCAGAACTAACAGTGTGGAGATGGCAACTGATTGGTTGTTCAGCCATCCAGAAGAATTTGTTCAAGAAGATGTGCAGCTTGCACAGGCACTAGCTTTGTCACTTGGAACCTCCATTGAAACACCCAAGGAGGATGGAAGCGATAAGAATGATACAGCTACTGCTGAAGAAAAAAGTGTATTTGTGCTCCCTTTGGATGACATTCTCATTGTATCAACAAAGCTTTTCTGCTCTAGTGATTCCGCCATGACTTTCCCACTGACTGACCTTCTAGTGACACTATGCAACCGGAATAAGGGAGAATACCGACAACGGGTATTACTCTATCTTTTTGAGCAACTAAGATGTTTTTCGTCTGATGCCATGGTTGCTACAGGTGCTTTGTATTCTGTTGGCCATTTGTTAGCTTTGCTTCTGAGTGAAGACAGTGGCACACGTGAGATTGGTGCTGAAAATGGTGTCGTCACTCATGTTCTTAACATGTTAGAAAATCTTAAATCAAGGACAGACCAGACAGATCAGACTTGGAATTCTATCAGTGCATTGTTGCTTGTATTGGATAACATGCTACAATTTAATCCAAAGCTTAATACAGAAACAGCTGGTGGTGCATCCAAGTCAATTTCTGATGCATCCAGTGCTGACAGCAAGGCAAATCCAGCGCCACCTGATGGAAAGAAAACTGAAACTATGGATTCAGCAGACAATACAAGCGCTACTAATGTGTTCGAAAATATTTTGGGGAAACCTACTGGCTATTTGACTGATGAGGAGAGCCAAAAGGCACTGGTTTTCTGCTGTGAGTTTATCAAGAAACGTGTGCCAGCAACAGTTATGCAAGCTGTTCTTCAGCTCAGTGCCCGCTTGACAAAGACACATTCTCTTGCCGCTCAGTTCTTTGAAAATGGTGGCCTATCATCTCTGTTAAATCTCCCAAGCGCTTGCATCTTTCCTGGATTTGAGACCTTAGCATCTGCCATTGTGCGCCACCTCATTGAGGATCCTCAGACCTTGCAGAGTGCCATGGAATTGGAAATACGCCAGTCATTAATTAACCGTGGCAGTCGTACTCCACGCTCATTTCTGACAAATATGGCACCGCTGATATCTAGGGATCCTGTGATCTTCATGAGGGCTGTAACTTCAGTCTGCCAATTAGATTCTTCTGGAGGGAGAATGAATGTAGTCCTGTTGAAGGATAAGGAAAAAGACAGGGAGAAACAGAAAGTTCCTTCGACAGAAAGTAATGAGCCTGTTCAGATGGCAGCTGATATTAAGTCAGTTGATACACCAAACAGATGTTCACGGAGCCAAAAAAAGGTTCCTGCTAGTCTTTCTCAAGTGATCGATCAGCTTCTTGAGATCGTTATGAGCTATCCATCTGCAAGCAAAGAACAGGGGTTTGATGGTTACTCCCTGTTGACTCCAATGGATGTTGATGAACCAAACACTAAGGGAAAATCTAAGGTTGATGATGGCCAAGAGCTTGAGGGGGATGCCCTCTCTGAGAGATCTGCATTGCCGTCAAAGTTGGCATTTGTCCTTAAGTTGATGAGTGAGATACTCCTCATGTATGTGCATGCAGTAGGGATAATTCTGAAACGGGATACAGAGATATCACAGTCACGAAGTTGTGATCAAGGTGCAGGACACAGTGGTTTACTGCATCACATATTCTATCTGCTACTTCCACTCTCTTCGGTCAAATCTGCTGATGTCTCAGATGATTGGACAGGAGAGTTGTCTGAGAGAGCTTCCTGTTTCTTGGTAGCTTTGTGCTGCAGGTCTGCTGAAGGTCGTAGAAGGGTTATTTCTGAAATTGTGAAGGCATTTAACTATTTTATTGATTCAGCAAGCAGTACCTCCAGAGGATCTTTGATACCTGACAGAAAAGTTTTGGCTTTCTCTGAGCTGGTAAATTCAATATTGTCGCGGAATAGTCAGAGCAACTTACCTGTTCTTGGTTGCTCGCCTGATATTGCAAAACCTATGGTAGATGGTAGAATGGTACAATCTCTTTCTGGTTTGCTGAAAGTAATTGATCTGGACCATCCAGATGCTGCAAAGGTTGTCAACTTGATATTGAAGGCTTTGGATAGCCTCACCAGGACTGCTTACGCTAGTGATCAAGTTCTCAAGTCAGATCGATATACCAAGAACAGATTACCAGGGTCGCATGAACAAACACATGAAGCTGATGACAATATAATTCATGAGCAAAGCACAGATATCAGACATCATCATACTGACAGCATCATCCAATCTACAGGTCAACAAGTGCAAGAACTGTCTCATGTTGATGGGGACAATAACGAGAACCATGGCCAACCTGCTGAGCAAGAAATGGGAGTCGATCCAGTGGACAACAATTCTAGTGGTAATCCTCCAATGAATGGTGTGGAGTTCATGCGGGAGGAAACAATTCAAGGTAACGTTATGGCTCCTAGTACTGATGTTGGTTTGGCTTTCCCAGTGCAACATCAAGGTGATGATGAAATGGCTGATGAAGATGAGGATATTGGGGAGGAAGGTGAGGATGAAGATGAGGATGAGGATGATGAGGAAATAGCAGATGAGGGAGCTGGTTTGATGTCCATAGCTGACACAGATATCGAGGACCAGGAGAACAATGCTATTGGTGATGAATACAATGATGACCTGATGGATGAAGAGGATGATGATGACTTTCTTGAGAACCGTGTTATAGAAGTGAGATGGAGGGCGAGCTTGACTGGAATGGATCATCATCTGAGATATTCCAGGGGTCGTGCAGACTCAAGTGGTTTTATAGATATATCTTCCGAGTCATTTCATGGTGTGGGGATGGATGATTCATTTAATCTGCATCGTTCGTTCAGTCTTGAGCGCCGCCGCCAAAGTGGAAATAGGTCACTTCTTGATCGACCAAGGTCTGATGGAAATGCTTTTCTTCATCCACTGCTTGTCAGGCCAGCTCAGTCTAGGGAGGGAACTGGTTCGGCATGGCCCTCTGGTGGAACCTCATCGAGAGATTTTCACACACTATCTTTTGGTAATTCAGACATCCCCTTGTACATGTTAGATGCTGGGTTTCCACCAGAAACTGCTCCCCCAGTGTTTGGTGAGCGTGTTGTAAGTACTGCTCCACCACCATTGATAGATTTCTCACTTGGTATGGATTCCCTCCGAATTAGGCGGGGCCCTGGAGATAATCCATGGACTGATGATGGTCAACCACAGGCAGGTAATCATGCAGCTGCTATTGCTCAGGCAGTGGAGGATCAATTTGTGTCACAGTTATCTGTGGCTAGTAATTCAAATAATGCTCAGTTGCAGCCTGAACAGACTGGCAATGATGTGAATGCACACTTACCATCACCAGATACAGGAAATGCTGAACCTGTAGCAACCAATTCTCCTGCTCAACCTGTTGGTAATCCTCAGCAAGTTCATACTGTTAACCAAGAACCTGCTCCTGCAAATGATCGATTCTGTCCTACGAATGCGCAGGTAAATCAACAGGTTTTTGTTCAGGATAATTGCATTGAGGAAGCGGTACAGCAAACAGCAGCTGATGATCCTATACCTCAGAATGATGAAATAATGTCTGTTGCTGATACACAGCTTGGTGGTTGTCCTGAAAGAGATTCCTTATCTGGTAATCAAAGTCATGATCATATTATGCACAATGAGATTGAAGCACCTCAACAACTTCAGTTGAGTAGTGATCCTAGGGAAGCCCCATCTGATCTGGAGTCAAGCTGCCATGCACTTGTCACTTCTGCAAGTACTGCTCCTGAGCTGAGTGATGCTCATGTAGATTCTGCCGCAGATGCTGACATGAACAGTGTTGATATTGCTGAAAATGAAGTTGGGAACTCAGCTCCTGGTTCTGATGGCAATGATATGTCTTCTAGGAGACATGAAGAAGCTCATCAAGAGCCTCAGACAGAGCAACTAAATGCTAACAATGAGGTCTCTAGTGCTAATGAAATTGATCCCACATTTCTTGAAGCATTGCCTGAGGATCTTCGTGCGGAGGTCCTTGCTTCTCAGCAGAACCGTTCTGCCCCAGCTGCTTCATATACTCCACCAGCTGCAGAAGAAATAGATCCTGAGTTTTTGGCTGCTCTCCCACCAGACATACAAGCTGAGGTTCTAGCCCAGCAGCGAGCACAGAGGATTGCTCACTCTCAACCAGTTGGTCAGCCGGTAGATATGGATAATGCTTCAATTATAGCAACTTTCCCTCCTGATCTACGTGAAGAGGTAATGCTTCAATTATAGCTACTTTCCCTCCTTGTTTGTGTGAAGAGGTACATCTTACCACACAGCTCACTACTAATACTGATATGTTTTTACCACAGGTGCTTTTGACCTCATCAGAAGCAGTTCTGTCTGCCCTTCCTTCAGCTTTACTTGCTGAAGCTCAAATGCTACGGGACAGAGAATTGAGTCGATATCGTGCTAGAGGAAGCCTATTTGGTGGAAGCTACAGACTTGGAGGGAGGAGGCTGCCAGAAGATAATCAGACAGTTATAGACGGGGCTGTTGGTGTTACTATGGGTAGAAGGGTTATTTCTGCTTCACAAGGCAGTTCAAAGGGTAAAGATGTGGAAGGGACCCCACTTTTGGACTCAGATGCCCTGCGTGCACTTATTCGTCTTCTGCAGTTGGCTCAGGTAATGTCCTAATTGTGCACAGTATCTCAATAATTGTATTATTTTTCTTCGACTGAACTTTTCAACTTTCTTTGTAGTATCACCACATATGTGCTCTATTCTTGAATAGAGTGGCGTTGTGCATTCATCAGTAGTTATATGATGTAATATTGCATGCTTCTAAGCTTGCCATGCACAAGTTCCCAAAATTTAAATGAAATGATAAGAGACTTGCAAGTGGGGACCTCCCTGTAAAATTCTAAAACACACCCACAGAGGCCCTCACTCATTTCCGAGAAATGAAAGAAGGCACTGGCAAAAAACATTTTTATGAACTTTCTTACCAAAAGATCTGTTGCCAATATATTGATAGTGAAATTTTAATGAGCCAAATTATTCGCACGAGTTTACATTTGAAACAAACTGCACCAATTAAATGTTACGGAAAGGAGTTTTGCACCTGACATTTTCCTGTCTCTGAAAGATCAATATTATTGAAATCTGTAAATTGAGTAGAGATATATGGTAGATAACTATATTCATGTGCCATCTATGGGTAGTAGCATATTATTGGAAGCCTTGCAATACTTTCTGTTCTGTGTGAACATCCAGGAAAGAGTGGTCACAACGTAACCCAACAACCTTCGAAATCTGATGTTTTGATTCCTTCTAGACTACCGGAAAACAATAAAAGAATTAGATGGATTATGCACAAGAATGAGAAAAGGATGTCTTTTGCATAAAATACATCAACAAAGACTAGTATAAAAAAGTTACTAAATACATTTATTTGTTAAGTTTTTGTGCAGTTTTCCGTTAGCTTATTACATTTCAGCTACACTGGTTGACTATTTCACATCTTTGCAGCCACTCAGCAAAGGCCTTCTTCAAAGGCTTATGTTCAATCTGTGTGCACACAGTGTCACACGTCTTACCTTGGTTGGCCATCTGCTCGACATGATTAAACCTGAATCTGAGGGGCTTAGCATATCTGATTGCATGGCTACATACAGATTACATGGATGTCAGTGGAACATTGTTTACGCACAACCTTACTCTGCAAATGGTAATATGATCTCTCCCTCCCTCCTTCCCTCTTGTCTTTTTGTCATTTCTTAGAAAATCTTTGGTTCTCCGTAAAACTTGTTTTATATTGCTCCATTTTTTGTTCAGTATCTTATCCAATAATGTTATTTAGCACTTAAGCAACCTTTTACTTGCACTACCACTTTTCAGGTTTGCCTCCACTTGTGACACGGCGACTTCTTGAAATCCTGACATATCTTGCTTCTAACCATCCATCTGTTGCGGATCTTTTGGTCCATTTCAATCCTTCAGTTAGTTCAAACCGTTTGATATTACAGGACAGTAAAGAGGTATCTCAAGAAAATCCATCGTTGAAGATGAAGCAATCATCTTCAGAGGGTTATACACCTATTCTATTGTTTCTTAAGCTCCTAAACAAACCCTTATTTCTGCGCAGTCGAGTATACCTTGAGCAGGTATTTCTTGACACTGGTTTTGGTGTATGGTAGATCTTGGTTCACTTCTTAAAATATTTATCATGTCTTTTAATTTTGTCTCCAGGTGATGTGTTTGCTTGAAGTTGTGGTTAACAATGCTGTGTCCCAAATTGATTATCCACCTCGCTCTGCACAGATTGCTAACAGTTCAGGTGTTGAATTGGCTGATGGGGCACCGCCTCAAACACAGGTGGAACCATCTACTCTAGAACAAGGTCATATCCAGGATAATGACCAAAGCAAAGATGTTGAGGTCCCAGCGTCATGTGCTCGGCAGGATGTTAATGTGCATGCCATTCTTACTCAGCTTCCTGATGGTGACTTACATAATCTGTGCAATATTCTGGCACTTGAGGGGTTAGTTTTTGCCTTGCACTTTTTTTTACTTATTATTACATAACATGCACAGATGATGGTTTACTCTTCAGTATTAGATTCTGCATGTATTTCCTGTTGAATGCTTACAGATGCCTTACATAGTTTGCTTGATTGTTCATTTTCAAGGAGTAGGAATGTATGGAGTATGGGAGGGAAGTGGGCTGGGGAGAAAGTTTGCATGCATATCTTTCTTACAAACACTCAACTAGGTAGAGTAGAGAGAAGGCGGGCCAACTAGGTAGATAGGTGGACCCAAGGCTGACCAATGCGTAATCAGGATGCATAGAATCACTATGATAACCAAGCACCATAGGAAGATTTTTCCTTCTGTATATTTGTTTCTTAGCTTCAAGAATCCCTGTTTGGTAGAATGATACTTTAAGAACACATTGTTTCTTTTTTCCCTCTCTTGTGAAGTTGGTTGTCTTGCCACCTTTAACATCGGTCGTTATGCAGCAAGACTGGTCTTATGCAGTAAATCGCAACCAATCATTTTAATGTTAGTATACCCCTTACTCGAAAATACTCAAAGAATAAGGTTTTGTTTGGAAGTAAAACTGATTCATGTTATGTTGGGAGATCTTTTTGATTTCAGACTTCCGATATTTGAAAAATGTCATCCTTTCAGGGCTTCAGACATACTTACCTTTTTTTTTTGAAATATTCAGTCTTCCAGATAAAGTGTACTCGCTTGCTGCGGAGGTGGTGAAAAAATTGGCTAGTGTTGCCGCATCGCATCGGAAATTCTTTTCCATCGAGTTAGCTGGTGTTGCTCAGAGTTTAAGTTCTTCTGCAGTAGAGGAGCTTGTAACACTGAAGAACACTCAAATGCTTGGGCTCAGTACTTGTTCTATGGCCGGAGCTGCTATCTTGCGGGTACTGCAAGTCCTATCTACGTTGACATCAGATGTGATTGATAGTGGACATGAACAAGATATGGCACAGGAAGAGCAGTCCATTTTGTGGGATTTGAATGTTGGTCTTGAACCTTTGTGGCAAGAATTAAGTGATTGTATAAGTGCCACAGAGGCAAAACTTGTACACAATTCAACATTTGCTTCCCCTGCTCCATTGGTTGATGCTTTGGAAGTTGGTGCTTCGTCCTCTATTTCTCCACCACTTCCTCCAGGCACTCAACGCTTGCTGCCATTCATAGAATCGTTTTTTGTTCTCTGTGAGAAGCTTCAAGCAAATCAACCAGTTACACAATCAGATTACAATGTTACTGCTCATGAAGTGAAAGAATTAGCTGGAAGTTCATCGTCGCCTTCATTGAAGGCTGGTGGAATCTGCAATGTAACTTTTATAAGGGTTGCAGAAAAACATCGACGGCTACTCAATGTTTTCATTCGACAAAACCCAAGCTTACTAGAGAAGTCACTTTCTATGATGTTGAAAGTACCAAGGCTGATAGATTTTGACAACAAGCGTGCTTACTTCCGGTCACGCATCAGACAGCAACATGATCAGCATCTTTCAGCTCCTCTACGCATTAGTGTTCGCAGGGCTTATGTTTTGGAGGATTCATATAATCAGTTGAGATTACGTCGTACCCAGGACCTCAAAGGTCGCCTGACTGTGCAGTTTCAAGGAGAAGAGGGTATAGATGCTGGAGGACTTACTAGGGAGTGGTACCAATTGCTCTCACGAGTTATTTTTGACAAAGGAGCTCTTCTCTTCACCACAGTAGGAAACAATGCGACTTTCCAGCCTAATCCCAACTCTGTTTATCAAACAGAGCACCTTTCTTATTTCAAGTTTGTTGGTCGAGTGGTATTTTCTTGACACTGTCCTCAATAGTGTAATACTGCATCATTTGTTTTTTAACCCCTCTTCTGAGACCTAGTTATTTTCACAGGTTGCTAAAGCATTATTTGATGGCCAGTTGTTGGATGTCCACTTTACCCGTTCATTTTACAAACACATCCTGGGTGCTAAAGTAACATATCATGATATAGAGGCTATCGATCCTGATTACTACAAAAATTTGAAGTGGATGCTGGAGGTTTGGTTTCATTATCCACAATTTCGTTTGCTAAATTTATGTTGCTGTGTGTAATTCCTAAATCATGCCTTTTCTGAACAGAATGATGTAAGTGACCTTCCTGATTTAACATTCAGCATGGATCCTGACGAGGAAAAACATATTCTCTATGAGAAGACTGAGGTATGGAAAAGACATCATGGCTTAGCCGAGAACTTTTCTACTTGCCTCAGCTATTATCTTAGTTTTTTACTAAGGCTATTATCTTATTTGTGTTTTTAATAATTTTCCAATTCAGGTTACTGATTATGAGCTAAAACCTGGCGGAAGAAATATCAGGGTCACTGAGGAAACAAAGCAAGAATATGTTGACCTTGTAGCTGAACATATACTGACCACAGCAATTCGTCCTCAAATTAATGCTTTCCTTGAGGGCTTCACAGAGTTGGTTCCAAGGGACCTAATAGCCCTATTTAATGATAAAGAACTTGAACTACTGATCAGTGGTCTTCCTGAAATTGACCGTGAGTGGATTTCATCTATCAGATAATGCATCATCTTATTGCTTGTTTATTTGTTTCCTTCTGATTTTTATTGTGTTTCTCCTGCAGTGGATGATCTGAAGGCTAATGCGGAATATATCGGATATTCTGCTGCATCTCCTGTCATCCAGTGGTTCTGGGAAGTTGTTAAAGCATTCAGCAAGGAGGACATGGCCAGACTACTGCAGTTTGTTACTGGAACATCAAAGGTCAAAAGGCACTTGTGAAATTGTAGTTTCACATAAAATGTTTCATAATTGTGAGCAATATATTGGAGTAGAACTTCAATAGCCGCTTTTGGAATTTATTTCTGCAGGTACCGTTGGAAGGTTTCAAAGCACTACAAGGTATTTCTGGTCCCCAGAGATTTCAGATTCACAAGGCTTACGGAGCTCCAGACCGGCTTCCATCTGCTCATACATGGTAATATATCGATATGTTCATTTACTGCTTTTCACTTTTGCATTCTTTATGATGTCATATGTTCTTGTTTAGCAATTATTCTAAATGCACAATGAATATGCAGCTTTAACCAGTTGGACTTACCGGAATACACCTCAAAGGAGCAACTAGAAGAGCGCCTGCTTCTTGCCATTCATGAAGCTAGTGAAGGTTTTGGCTTTGGCTGATCTGTTCCTCCATGGAGTGCTAAAGAGTGCACTGGGTCATTGTTTTTCTGCTTGCCATGTACAGGTATGGGGGTGATTATTTCTTTGCCACATCTAATATTTTTCACACATTTTGGGGAATGCCCATGTCATGCCTATCCCTTGTTAGGGAAAAGGCCCAGCCCACGTGTCAGGCCCAGGGGCCTCTTTATAATTTTTCCTCCCCCCTCACCTATAATTTTTCCTCATTTGCTAGATTCATTTCTCTCTCTAAGTTCTTCCCCCCTCTTGTTAGGGCTAGATTCCTCACAACACACTCTATATGCCCAGTTTACAGTGTATTCAAGCTTCTGTATTTAGTATTACGAATCTAACTGATCCAAGTTTGTATTTTTGCCATCAATGCAATAGTTGGAAACACCTTGTGAGTCTGTGTTGATTTATTGAAAGAGCTTGTATAGAAACCTGAGGAGTTTATCCCATGGTTCTGTTAGTGTTATTTAGTGTTGTGACACATTGTCACACCTGTTGGTTGTTTCTAGGCCAAAAAGATGGGGATAATGTTTGTGCTAGGTACACGCAAAGTATTAATCATATGTCAACTTTAGTTTTCACTTTGAAGTATTCCAAGATATCAAATGCATCAGAAAGCAATGTTTCGGCTAACAATATGTTACTGTTGAAATAGTGATGGTAAGATAATATAATGAATTAAACTAATAAGATCTCCTGCCTAGTTGTAGATTCATTTCAACATGGACCAAATCAATCTAGGGACTAATTAGCATTGTTTTGTACTGGTGTGGACTTGTTTGTGTGCAGCTGCCTGTTAGGCCCATGGGACAGTCTCCATGGCCACTGGTGCTGTATACATTTGGGTCATCTTGCATGAACAGAGCCTACGTAGTTATTGCTCACACCAGGCTGTTGGTTGGTTTGTCACCCTAATTCTTAGATTAGATTGAGTTATCTATCTCCTTAATTCAAGAGAGAGCTTTCATAATGGTTAAGTCACCCCAGTTTATAATTCCCCTATTAGATGTTTCATAACTCCATGGTAGGATTTGAGAAATAGGTGAAAGAACTGTTTTTTTTGGAATATGTAGGAGAGCTACCTGTCGTTGCATTAAGATAGGAAAAAAGGGGGCTCATATAGAACTAACAATTTTTCCCATTCATATAAAAAAACAGTTTTCCCATTCAGAAGTGATATTGATGGTTGTGCCATTGGAGGTCGTGATTTTAATGGGGGTGATGCTGCTATAATCTAAACAAATGAGATAAACGTTTTTTTTTCGTATGGAGTAACCAGTCATTCTTTTGGTATTTATCATTCTGCTGCAACAGAGTTAATCCTAACTGCTATTCGCGGACCATTATGCAAGTATGCAACCCGAGACATCAATGGGCGTTAGTTCAGTTGGATGATTTCACATCCAGATAAGAAAAAATGTTGCGAGTTCGTGTTAACTTTAACGGAGAGTTTTAATGTGATGGTTTGAAATTATTTATTGAAAAAAAGGGGAAAGAAATAACTAAATTTGAACTGATATTGGATGCGACTCACAATTTTAATTTGAAGTGCTTTATCTATGTTTTCTAATCAGTGTTTCTTTTCCATAGTGAAAGAAAGAACTTCCGCATGCTGTTCTTTTGAAATAAAACATGAGCTACTCTTGATTCATTGGCATAGTGGACATAATCCTCCATGGATCTATGTCAATTTTTTGTTGAAACTAAGTTGTTAAAACGAGTCATTGAGTGTTTGAGAAAAAAAATGAGTCAATGAGCCTATTCATTTTGTAAACTAGTTGCTCGAGGTCAGGCCCCTATTGTCATGGATAGATAACCTAATTTTGACGCACTGGTCATGTCAAGGCTAGCTTATGCGACAGCAGCCCTGCAAGTGGTGTAGCGCAACCCTCATCTATTGAACACCAATTTCTCATATTTTATTTGATAGTTCTAAGCTTCTGGGTGAATATTTACTTTCAAGCATTTTGTATCCTGTTCAGATGTGCATTGGCTGATAACCAACAATTGATGACTGATTCTTTCTTCTGTTGTTTCCATGTATAATTGCTGGTTCCTCCTTAAAGATTTTGAAGGCAATTGAGATGGTCACAGATGCTATACATAACATAGATCGAGCCAAGGAGTGTTTTGGGAATATGCTCAGGGTGAAGTTGGGATCCAAAATTTTCTTGGAACAGTCAATCAGGATGTCGGGCGGGTACAGTAGGAGCAGAGCTCTGCGACAACAAGAAAGCTGATGTAACTAGCTTCCATTTGCCTTCAGTTAAAGAGTCGAATGTAAATTCGTTTAATGCTTCTTTTTACCAATCGTTCTGGTGATTTTTGTACTGCTTCCTCCGATTCTGGGAGCCAGGGCAGGTTCTGCAAATAAATAAGCCATCTGGTAATGCCATGACTCCATGTTTATTTAATCAGCTTTTTATGTGCATATTCTCTATTATTTTTGAAAAGCGCTTGTACTCTATTATAGCCTCGTGCAAAAATGGCTTGGAAGGTTCTGCAATCGAATGCCAGCTTTCAAGCTCCCAAACTTGAATACGAAGGTTCTGTAGTTGGAGTTTTCAGTCGATTTATTGATTGACTCTAAAGGTGATCATGATGGCGTTATTGATTGAATTCTATCAGTTGTTTGTATTGTCGACCTTCAGGTTGATTATCGTGATCCATGGACTATGGTTGGTTGCCTTCAGTTCTTGTGTCAGCTACAAAATCGGCTTTAAGGCCAACAAGTAACTGTACTTTCAAGAAATTTTGAAGACTGTTATGCGGTCATCCTCCTAACCACACTGGACTGTTTCCTTCTGTTTATGGGGTAGAGCTCCTTAAGCAACAATTTGCTGATTTGAGGTCTTCCAACTTCTAAGTTCGGCGCTCTTCCCCGACTTTTTACCTTGATAGATGTTACCTTTCTTCAGTGAGTATTCTTGTCTCTTGGTTAACTAAGTTCTATTCTTTACTTGCTTATGGGTTCATCATCCATCCTTGTGACACATGCACTGGTAGAAAGCCCCTGATAAAGATGGTAAACCCCTGATCGACAGTAGAGTAGTAATCGACAGTAGAGTAGTAATCGACAGTGTAGATGTGGTGTATATGTGGTAGAACCGTCCGAACTAATCCCGGCTTAAGTGCGGTAACCCTCACCATAGAGGCAATCCAGGCTAACACTACTTAAAACAGAGTAAAATGACAGTCTGTCGGGTAACATCCCGACGCGACCACTAGAATTTCGATTGAAACAATGCATACATACAACCCACACGAAGGTGAGCCCAGAGACTACAACAATCCATAATTTTTCACATCATAGAGTTAAACATGAATTATTATTACAAACCAAGTTCGAATTCATTCATAAATAAGTACTTTCAGAGTTTAATAGTGCAGCGGAAAATAGACGATAATTCTAACAAACAATACAAGATATCATGATGAAGCCCGTATATAATATCATTCAACGTTATCATCGTTGGCCGGGGACGTATCCCATTCTATCGACCAACCAGAAGGAAGAGTACACGGCAAGTCAAACTAGCAATATGTCCTCAAAGGTCTCACCTGAAAACAAAGCCACAAGCAAGGCTGAGTATACTAATACTCAGCAAGGCTTACCCGACTAGTGGTATACACTTAGCCGACTCCTAGACATGCAACGCTTTTGGCTGAGATTTGTTTTTGCCAAAAAGCATCTAAGAGTGAATCCTTGCTTTCAAATTTTAGCATCAAGTTCTAGTTGATTAACCATTCTAGATAAGCAACTATCCAAATCATACATGGTGGAAAATAATTAACTGAGCATCCAACCAACCAAATTAATCATCATTATTGTTCCTCTTCTTACTCTATGTGGTAAAACGGTTAAGCAGTCTCAATGGCCGCGAGAAACAGACGATTCGAATCGAATTTCATAACCTTGCAAGGGAAACCTAAACACATGTCACGTGGTTAATCACAGAGTTACACGTGCAACTTTTCCCCTTTATTCCCATTTCATGGATCAGGGCCACCGTCCTCGAGTAAAGAGGTCCACGAACCACGGTACGGCGCCGGGCCGTGGCTGCTCTTGCACTCACCATGTGCCCATGGGAACGGTGTCAAGACGGTGGGAGGTATGTCCACGCACCGGTTAGGTACTTAAGCTTACCGATTATCAAATTCTCGGCATGTGGCTAGTACGTTCAAAAACTTAACCACCACTACCACACACCACGACCTTAGCATTTTCGCTAAATAGACGGGGCCTCAATCATCAATAGGAATATCGTAACATAGCCCCGTCCGTTGACCTTACGATTCCAACATAGGTAAAACAAGCAACTCCTATATCTCGCGAGTGACAGAAAATCACTCGACTTTTACCGGAGTCCTATTAGCATGGCAATCTAGCTACCGACATATGCTAGTGTTCATATCATAGGTACTAGGATCATGCAACTATGATTTCAATCAACTCCTACAAACTTAATGCACAATATCATATATAAATAAAAGTTGCATAAGTTTAAAAAGTAAGGGTTATGCTCCGGGGCTTGCCTTCCTGAGGAAAGCTAGCCGTGGGCTCTTCCGAACTTTTGTTCGGGTCTTCAGCAACTTTAGTTAGATTAACTTGAGCTTCGCGCTGCTCACTCTCGGACTCTGGCACCAGCTCATAGGTTCCATCGGCGAGAGTCGTCGATTCTATATGAATGCATATGTATGAGTGGTTTTAAGGGTACAAGATAAATAACTTATTTCTCTATAAAGTTGTAATTCAACAAAACTCAAGTTAAGTTGTAAAGAACTTTATTTTCTTTTCCTAGGGCAGTCATTTATCGAGTAGTATCTGGATTTATTAACTTCATTAAGTAAGTGAGTGGTTTTGTCATTTCATAAACGGTCATTTTGCAAAAGTAAGCATGAATTACAACAAAACAATACGTATTGATAGTTTCTGGTGTTGAGATTTTTATGCAGAGCACATTACTTAAGTACAAACTTACTGTAAAATTTCCAACTATTTTGATTTAGCAGATTAATCATGAAAAATACATTAAACAGCTACTGCTAGGATCAAGATCCATTTATACAGAATAAACCATGCAAAAACTGGTGCTCAACATTTTACTGAGTACTCCTAAACTTATGGTGAGTCTACTGTAAATTTTTCAGGTTTTAGTGTGCAAGATACAAGGCATAGAAAATAAGTCAAGATACATCTACGTTAATCAAGATTTATTTCTACAGATAGTTCCACAAAGTTTCTATGTCTCAAACTTTTCCAACATGATAATCTACTCAAAGGTAGTCTCTCGTAAAAATTTCTTATTTTTCTAAGCACCAGAACTAGTTACTTTGATTTAGTGTAGTTTTTCTTAACTAAAAACATATGAGCAAGTTAGACAGAAGTAAAAAGTTCCAAACTTTGTGCATAGCATTTATGCATCAAGGTTACTCTACTGTAAAAAGTTTCAACCCTAACATATCAGTAGAACAGCATGAACAAATAACTCTAGCAAGATAGCACATCAAACAAGGTCCAACAAAACCTACTTGCAGAGATATGTTCTAGCCTTAAGATTTTTACACAAGTCTTAACAAGGAGAGACTAGCTTACAGTCCTAAAATCATCCACAGTAATGTTCTAGATCAAGAGATACATTTATGGGCTATTTTAAACAAGATTAATTTTAGATCAAGTTATAATTTGTAACTGGTCATCCGTCTGTGCAAAAGTTGTAGGATTCATCAAGAGGATCACAACAAATTTTAGTTTGCATTTTTATGATTTTTCTCTGATTTTAGATTGATTTTACAAGTGACAGACTCTTGAAAACAAAACTCGAGTTCTCGCAAATAGGTCCCTGGATCTAGCAGAAAGGACCCTAAAAAGAACTTGGCGATTGCAATGTAGTCCCTGGGCGGGGCTGGGTGTTTCGCGGCTGAAATCCAGCGAGAAAACTAGTCGGCAACGAGGGGAAAGGGGTGGGGGAGCACGAGGAGGTCGAGAGTAGGTGGGCTCGGTTGGGGCTGGGTTGGTCGGAGTTGGGCTGCCGGCGGTGGGCAGAAGCTCCGGCGAGATGTGGGCGGTGGGAGGCGTTGGTCCGGCGAGGGAGGGCGGCGTGGGGAAGTCAGGGAGTACCCGCAGGTCGAGGGCGACCCGTTTAGAGCCTTGCTTTGGGCGGAGGAGGAGCGGAAAGTGGGGCTCGACGGCGAGGTCGAGTGGCAACACTAATGGCGCAGTGGTGGTGGTACTCGGATGCGTGTGAGCGGGGACTCGGTGCAGCCCTTTTATAGGCGCATAGGGGGAGAAGGGGCTGGATGCGGCCAAGCTGAGGGAGGTGCGACCGGGACAAGGCCGCGGCAAGGGGCGGGATACGGGGCGCCGCAAATCACCGGCAGCAGGCCCGGTCGGTGGCTGGTCGCGGCTTGTTGGGGGTTGTGCCTTGGCGCGGCTCGTCGGCGTAGGGATGCCCCGCCGCGTGGCGGTGCTTCTCTGCCGGCCAGAGCAGAGCAGTGGAGGGGAGAGAAGAGAGAGGGAGGGAGAGAGAAAAGGGCCGGGATTCAAATTAAAGTTTCTCAAAATTTTGAACAGAAACTTGAAAAACTTTGAACATGAAAGTTGTAGGGAACTTGAAAATCTACAACTTTTGTTTTAGCCAAAATTTAATTTGAGCCAAGGTTTAAAAGTTATTTTAAATTCAAGACTACTAAGATTTGAATTACTAGTCATTTCTTGTGTTAAATTTTGAATTTGCAAATGGTGTGTATGGATGTGTGTATGTGAGATTTTATCCTTTTGTGTTTATAACCTTTCATGCTCCACTTTTCATGAAAAATGTAGCGCCAAAAGTGGCGCGTGTGAGTTGGTAAGGGCAGGATACGGGGCACGACAAATCGCCGGCGGTAGGCCCGGTCGGTGGCTGGTCGCGGCCCATTGGGGGTCGCGCCTTTGCGCGGCTCGCCGGCGCAGGGATGCCCCGCCGCGTGGCGGTACTTCTTTGCCGGCCAGAGCAGAGCAGGGGAGGGGAGAGAAGAGAGAGGGAGGGGAGAGAAGAGGGCTGGGATTCAAATTAAATTTTCTCAAAATTTTGAACAGAAACTTGAAAAACTTTGAACACCAAAGTTGTAGGGAATTTAAAAATCTACAACTTTTGTTTAGCCAAAAGTTCATTTGAGCCACGGTTGAAAGTTATTTTAAATTCAAGACTACTAGGATTTGAATTACTAGTCATTTCTTGTGTTAGGTTTTTAATTTGCAAATGGTGTGTATGGATGTGTGTATGTGAGATTGGTTCCTTTTGTGTTTATAAACTTTCATGCTCCACTTTTCATGACAAATGTAGCGCCAAAAGTGGCGCGTGCGAGTTGGCAGGGGCGGGATATAGGGTACGACAAATTGCCGACAGCAGGCCCAATCGGTGGCTGGTCGCGGCTCACCGGCGCA
Organism: Panicum miliaceum; assembly: GCA_032594955.1. Taxonomy (NCBI): domain Eukaryota; kingdom Viridiplantae; phylum Streptophyta; class Magnoliopsida; order Poales; family Poaceae; genus Panicum; species Panicum miliaceum. The sequence goes on along the minus strand of CM064066.1, from coordinate 23,328,332 downwards.
GGGATGCCCCGCCACGTGGCGGTGCTTCTTTGCCGGCCGGAGCAGAGCAGGGGAGGGGAGAGAGAGAGGAAGGGAGAGAGAAAAGGGTCAGGATTCAAATTAAATTTTCTTAAAATTTGGAACAAAAACTTGAAAAACTTTGAACACGAAAGTTGTAGGGAATTTGAAAATCTACAACTTTTGTTTTAGCCAAAAGTTCATTTGAGCCACGGTTTAATAGTTATTTTAAATTAGAAACTACTAGGATTTGAATTACTAGTCATTTCTTGTGTTAAATTTTGAATTTTCAAATGGTGTTTGAAGTACACTTCGTAAGGTACTAAAATATGATTGTGTTTTTATACTAAATTTTTCATGAAAAGTGGAGCATGAAAGGTTATAAACACAAAAGGAAGAAATCTCACATACACACATCCATACACATGCACATACACATTCATACACATGCATATGCACACACATAATTAGATTCATTGTTTCAAGGATTTTGGGTTATTATGCATGATGCTATGTTTTGATTTTTTTGCTTAGGGTTTTAAACACCTAGGGTGTTACATACCCCCGCTACCCATGAAAGGTTATCCTCGTCCATACCTTTCAACCATTCAGGGCAAGTTCTTAGAGCCATCCTCTTCTAAGCCAATCATAGGTTCTTGCTTTGAACTCCGTCCTGATTACATTGCCATGGTTCGGGAACAACCCTCCTCTGGTGCCGATAATTAAGATCCCCACGATCATTTGTGAGAGTTCGAGGAACTGTGTTCGTGCTTGATAATCCCAGTCATGACACATGAAACCTTTAGGTGGAAATTGTTTCCTTTCTGTTTGAAAGAGAGGGCAGAGCAATGGTACACCCACTACGTGGGGAGTGGGAATAAAGATTGGGGGAAGCTCCGAGATGACTTTTGTCACTCATTCTCTCGTTTATCCCTCATACCTTCTCCCTGGAGTGACATTCTTGCATTTAAGCAATCAGAAAAGGAGCCCCTAGGAGCACCATGGGCTAGATTTTCACGCCTTTTAACGCTTAGCCTAGGCTTGCCTTTACCCGATGAAGTGTCCTTGCACATCTTTTGCGCGGGTTTAGAAATAACCTCTTCACAAGACCTTGACATCGCTGCCGGATGTTCGTTTGCATACAAAACCCCAACGGAAGGAAAGAAAATCCTTGAGCATATCTTAGAAAAGCACACTTCCTCCATCGTAGTAACCAAACCCCTCCTGGAGAAAGCCATGTCATGCGTTGAGGAGTCCTCATCAGCCGAATCCAACCCCATACCTTCTCTAGATTCATCTGTTAAGCCGTCACTTGAACCACGAGTATCGAGGAAGGAGTAGTACTTCATCCTTCGGATTTCCCTATCGAATTCGATGATTATGGGAACACCTCGAACCACTTTCAACACAAGAAGCATACGGCACCTTCTCATTCTCATCCTTCCAATCTTTCTAAGAAGACTCTCCCCAGAAATGAACCACCAAAGGAATGGTTAATGGAAGTGAAACGCTCTTCCGAAGCAATTCGGATTCGTTCGTCTTCCAGAACATACCTTGTTCTATAAAGGGAATTGTCATAGAAGCCCTTCACGACCCCACTATCGAGGCTAGCATCATGTTCGAATTGCTAGCAGAAACCCTCTTGGGCAACACACCTCTAGCCCCTACTGACAAACTCTTCACAAGTCCCTTGGGACTTATCTTTGAATATCGTGGTATCGCAACAGTCGTGCCAATCATCATAGACAAAACCGAAGTGCGCTTAGATGTCCACATCTGTCCTATCATCGATTTTGATCTTCTGCTAGGCTACCCGTTAGAAGAACTCCTTGGTGCATCTCAAGGGAGCCTAGATGAAAATCTTAGGGAAACCGCTTCTGCCACGCTATCTCTTGCTTGGAAAATCCTATTGTGGCAGAACCGCCAAATTAATTCGGCTCAAGTGCACTAACCATCATCCATAATGGCCAAACGGCTACCATGCACTTCAAACGGAGTAATCCGACAGTCTGTTGGGTAATTCCCGATGCGACCACTGAATATTTCGATCAAAACAAAGCGTACACTTAACTCGCACGAAGGCAAGTTCAGAGATTACAAACTTTTACCTCACAAGTCTGACCATCATTTATTACAAGCTGAGTTCATCAAACAAGTACTTTAGAGTTCAAACATAGAAACTTTATTCAGAGTTTAAAAGCAGCGGAAAGAAAACACGATCATCTATCGTTGATTTGGATACCACGATGAAGCCTGTACGTGGCATCACTCAGCAAAGTTATCGTTGGCCGGGGACGGATCCCACTCCACGAACCAACCAGGCGGCAAGGTACAAGGCCAAGTCAAACCAGCTATCATTTCTTCAAAAGACACACCTAAAAACAATGCCACAAGCAAGGCTGAGTATACTACTACTCAGCAAGGCTTACCCGAGTATTGGTATGTAAATAACCGACTCCTAAGCATGCATGGCTCTAAGGATCTAGGTTTTCTTTTTGCTGAAAAGCAATAAAGAGTAAGTCCTTAATTTCATATTTTAGCTTTCAATATTCTTGTTCATTTAACCATTCTAAGTGAGCATCTATCTCTAACCAAACATGGTGGAAAACCAATCATAAAACATGTTTTATCATAGCCATGGTTCCTCTTGTTACTCTATGTGGCAGAAGTATTAAGCAGTCTCAATTACCGCGAGAAACAGACGATTCGAATCGAATTTCTTAACCTTGCAAAGCAAACCTAACACACACGCCTGGAGTACCGAAGGGTCACCCCAAGCGACTTTTCCCCTTTCTTTCCGGGTTGTGGATCAGGGTCACCCTCCCCGACTACAGAGCCACGCTCTGCACTCGTATGTGTATACGCATCTGAACTTCGTTCAAGTAGGGTGAAAGTAAAGTCCACTTGCCGGGCCAATCAGGTACTTAGCTTATCGAGTACCATATTTTCAACATGTGGTTAGTACGTTCAAACGCTTAAACACCACTACCACACATTGTGACCTTAGCATTTTTCTCTACTCAGACGGGGCCTCAACCATGAGCATCGTACCACAGCCCCGCCTGTCGACCTTATAGTTGCAGTATGTAGTAAAATCATTCAACTCGTATAGTTCTCGTGAGTGACAGGAACCACTCGACTTTTTTCGAACCTATTAGCCGAGCATCTACTCGAACTTCCAGTTCTAGTATTCATTACATACGTGCCTAGGATCATGCAGCTAGGGTTCCAATCAACTCCTATGAACTTAAATGCACAGGTAAAATGGAATAATAGTAGCATCATTTGAAATACTGCGATCATGCACCAGAGCTTGCCTTCTTGGGCAAAACTAGTCGGGGGTTCTTCCGAACTTTGGTTTGGGTCTTCAGCAACTTCAGTTGGATTAACTTGAGCTTCGCGCTGCTCACTCTCGGACTCGGGCACCGGCTTGTAGGTTCCGTCGGCGAGAGTAGTTGTTTATTTATGAATACACATGTATGAGTGCTTTTACTGGTACAAGATAAATAACTATTTCACTATAAAGTAGTCATTCAACAGAACTCAAGTTAAGTAGTCAAGCACCTCATTTTATTTTTCTTGGGCAGTTATTTATCGAGTACTTATCTGGATTAACTAACTTCATTAAGTAAGTGAGTGTTTTTGTCGTGTCGTAAACGGCCATTTTCAACAGTAAGCATGGATTAAACCAAACTACTCGTAGAGGCAGTTTCTGGGGTTAAGATTTTTATGCAGAGCACGTTACTTATGTACAAACTCACTGTAAAATTTTTAGCCATTTTCATTCAACAGGTTAATCATGAAAAATAGATTAAATAGCTACTGCTAGGATAAAGATCTATTTGTACAGAACAAACCATGGAAGAACTGGTACTCAACATTTTAATAAACAAACTTATTTGCATGAGTAGGCTACTGTAAATTTTGTAGATTTTTCCTATGCATGAATCAGAGGCTAAAATTCTAGTTTAAATGGATCTAGCATATAACAAAAGGTACTCAAACATCTAGTTGTGATTGGATTCAGTGCATGAAATTTTTATGACAGACTATACTCTTAGTACAAAAGCTACCAACAAATCTCATGAGCAGTTCTTTCCCGAAACTCTTGGAACAATTAAAAGGCATTTAAACTTGATTTAAATCTTCAGCTAAAATTATCTGGAAATAGTCCAGGATCCTTTTACAAAGTTGTAGATCTTAACTTAAGGAGTCCAGAACATTTTAGTTTGTATTTTTAGGATTTTTCTATGAATTGTTTTGCAATTTCAAAGTTCATAGATTGGTTTTCAAAGTTCTAGTTTTTGATTTACAAATGAGTCCGTGAGATTTTACGTAAATCTCTCTGGAAATATTGAAATCGAAACAAATGGGTCCTTTGTGCAGGGGAACGGCGGCGCCCAGCCAAATTTGGGCTACCAGGGTTGCCGGCGGCGAGGGGCGAAGGTGAAAGAGGCAAGAGGGGACCAAACTGTACCTTTTTGTGGCCTTGTGTGGGGGGAAGTGGTGGACCGAGGCGGCTCGCCGGCGTGGCACAGAGCCGGCGGAGGTTGCGGGTGGTGGTGGTGGCGCTCCGGTGAGGGAGAGGGCGCGGGGACCGGCCGTGCAGCCTCTGTGTGAGGCGGAGAAGGTGATGGGAGGGTTGGTTTGGACAATATGGGGGCGGAGCGGTGTGTCCACGCGCTTGTGGTGGCTCGCCGGAGTTGGGTTGGGGCGGCGAGCTCAGGGGCCTCGGGTGGGGCTTTTATAGGCGCGAGGGGGAGGATGGCGGCCTAGGCACGAGCTGCTGGGGAAGGTGTGACCAGGGGTTCCAAAACCGGGGGCATGGCTGCCTCGCTGTCGCTGACGAGGCTCGCCGTGGCGCCAGCAGCGCCCGCAGCAGGAAAATGCCGCCGCGTGGAGGCTTCCTGAGGCGGAGAGTGGGATTTTGTGGGCCAGCGGGGGATCTCCAGGGTGCTGACGGGTCCACATGGACGGGCGAGCTCAGTTGCGTCGGGGTGTGCTGGCCAGTTGGCCTGCCGGCGACGGGACATGGCAGAGGGAGGAGAGAGGAGGGAGAAGGTGAGGGACTTAAGCGCAAACACCAAAACCAACAGGGGTATGGGTGAAAAGGGAGCTAAAACCCATTCTTCCCAAGGTCAAATCAAAAACATTTGAATACCATTTTGTTCAACTTTTCAAGATATACATTTTCTCTTTTATGACTATGTTCATTTGAGCAATGTATAAAAAGTTATTTTGAATTTCCAAAACTAGTATTTAAAAGACATGTCATTTCATGTGAATTTTTGCACTTTTAGCCCTTGAGTTCAACTAGACTTTTGTTGCTCTTATTATGACAGATGTGCCATTAAATTTTTAGAGTCATTTGTGATCAACTTTGAAAGTTATAATTGTTTGTTTTCAAGGGTTCACATGTATATGCATATATACATATACACATATACGTTTGATTGAAAGGTAGATTTTGATAGGTTGTTATATACTTTAATTGCTCTTTTATGCCTGATTTCATGTTATGCATCTTTGTTTAGTCTTTTAGACACCCAGGGTGTCACAGCCAACCCCCTTAAAAAGAATCTCATCCCGAGATTCGGATAAATAACTAAATGTGAAAAGTGTGTACCTTGGATGGAATGAAGAAAACCAGGAAAATGTTGATTGAGATAACTTTCAGTTTCCCATGTGGCTTCTTCTTCAGTGTGATGGTTCCACTGAATTTTATACATTTTAATCGCCGCCCTTCGGGTACTTCTTTCCTTCTGGTCAAGGATTTTGATGGGTTGCTCAACATAAGAGATGTCTAGTTCCACCGTGATTTCTTTTTGCTTAACAATTTTAGCAGGAACTCTGACATATTTCTTTAGTTGAGAGATATGGAAAACGTCATGAATGGCTGCAAGTTGCGAAGGAAGTCGCACTCTACAGGCCATGGGTCCACATTTTTCAATGATTTCATAGGGACAAACATAACGAGGGGCTATCTTTATTTTCACTCCAAATCGTTGCACACCCTTGGTTGGTGAAACCCAAAGGTAGACATGATCACCAACATTGAATTTCAAGGGTTTTCTCCTCTTGTCAAAATAGCTCTTTTGTCTAGATTGGGCTGCTTTAAGATTTTCTTGGATAACTTTCACTTTTTCTTCTGTCCCGACTACCAAATCTGGTCCAAAGATTTTGCGCTCTCCAGGTTGTGACCAGCTCAATGGAGTTCGACACCTTCGACCATACAATGCCTCGAATGGTGCCATTTTTAGGCTTGCTTGATAGCTGTTGTTATATGAGAACTGTGCTAAAGATAAGCATTTGTCCCAATTATTGTCATAATGAATGACACAAGCTCTAAGCATGTCTTCGAGAATTTGATTTACTCTTTTGGTTTAGTCATCGGTCTGAGGATGATAAGCTGAGCTTCGGATGAGTTTGGTACCAAGAGATTCTTGCAATTGTTCCCAAAAGCGTGCTACGAATTGAGTGCCGCGATCAGAAATAATTGTCATTAGGACACCGTGTAGACAAACAATACGATCAAGATATATCTCTGCGTATCTCTTGGCATTATAAATGGTGTGTACGGGAATAAAATGAGCGGTCTTTGTAAGTCTATCAACAATAACCCATATAGAATCATGTTTCTGAGATGTATTGGGAAAACCAATAATGAAGTCCATACTGATGTCTTCCCATTTCCAGGATGGTATTGGCAGAGGTTGAAGTGTACCAGCTACTTTCAAGTGGCTAGCTTTCACTCGCTGACAAGTGTCACACTCTCCAACATATTGGGCAATTTCCCTCTTCATCCTGGTCCACCAGAAATTTTTTTTGAGGTTCTGATAAATTTTGCTACTGCCTGGATGAATAGAGAATTTGGAAAGATGTGATTCATCAAGAATGCGACTTTCAAACCATAAAACTATCATGTGATCCTGACGAAAATATTTGTACTTCTCCTCTCCTTGAGACAGTTTCTGCTTGATGATCTTAACTCCTCATCATGTAATTGTGTCATGATGATACGGTCATGAAGAGTGGGTTCAATAGAGATGTGATTCAAAGTTCCCTGAGGAATCATTTCCAACCTAAGTTTCCGTATTTCAAAGCATAACGTCTCATTGTATGATGAGGCAGATAGGCAATTGCAATGAGCCTTGCGGCTGAGTGCATCCGCTACTAGATTAGCTTTGCCTGGATGATAGTGCACCTCAAGATCATAATCTTTGATTAATTCCAACCATCATCTTTGTCTCATATTCAGGTCAGCTTGTGTGAATATATATTTGAGACTCTTATGATCGGTATAAATATTGCAATGGGTGCCCATAAGGTAGTGCCTCCAAATCTTGAGAGCGTGAATGATAGCTGCTAACTCAAGATCATGTCTTGGGTAATTCTTTTCATGGGACCGAAGTGCTCGTGAAGCGTAGGCAATAACCCGATTGTCTGGCATAAGTACACAACCCAAACCAGTACCAGAAGCGTTATAGTAAACGTCAAATGTCTTGGTATTGTCAGGTTGAGCTAAGACTGGGGCTGTAGTTAGTTGTGCTCTAAGGGTGTGGAAAGCATTTTCACAATCTTCATCCCACACAAATTTTACTCCTTTCTTCAACAGTTCAGTCATAGGTTTAGCAATTCTGGAGAAATCCAGAATGAAGCGGCGATAATAATCGGCTAAACCAAGAAAACTACGAATCTGATGAACGGAAGTGGGAGGTTTCCAATCCATCACCTCTTGATCTTTACTACGGTCAACTGAGATACCATTACTGGAGATAGTATGGCCCAAGAATTTCACACTATCCAACCAGAATTCACATTTGGAGAACTTAGCATATAACTGATGGTCTCTGAGGCGTTGGAGAACAATGTGCAAATGTTTAGCATGGTCCTTCTCATCCTTGGAATAAATAAGAATGTCGTCGATGAAAACCACGACAAACTTGTCAAGCTGCGGCGTAAAAAATGAATTCATGAGATACATGAAGTAGGCAAGGGCATTTGTGAGACCAAAAGACATAACTAAGTAATCATATAGTCCATATAGAGTGGAGAAAGCAGTCTTTGGAATATCACATGGTTGAATCTTGATTTGATGATAGCCCGAACGAAGATCAATCTTGGAGAAGATTTTTGCTCCAGTCCACTGATCGAAAAGAACATCAATGCGAGGAAGTGGATATTTGTTTTTGATTGTCACTGCATTGAGAGGCCGGTAGTCTACACATAACCTCAAACTATGATCTTTCTTCTTCACAAATAGGGCTAGGCAACCCCAAGGTGAAGCTCTTGGACGAATATAGCCTTTGTCTAGAAGTTCTTGAAATTGTATTTTTAATTCTGCTAATTCGTTGGGTAGCATTCGATAGGGTTGTTTAGAGATAGGTGCAGTGCCAGGCTGTAGTTCAATGACAAACTCTATATCCCGATCTGGTGGCATGCCTAGTAAGTCATCCGGGAAAACATCGGCATACTCACGTACCACCGGAATTTCTTCTATTTCGGAGTGGACCTCAATGAGAGCACATGAATTTGTGCATTCTCGGAAAGGCAAATATAGAGTAGTAGCTCCTTAGGTCGGGGAATTGATTTCAACGGCTCGGGAGGAAAGATCTAAGGTTACTCCATGCCGAGTCATCCAATCTACTCCCAAAATGATATCGATGCCTTCAAGTGCAAAGAGAATCAAGTCGGTTTTGATGATTTTGCTACCCAATTTAATTGGCACGTTTCTTATGAGTTGATTTGAAGCAATTTTACCGCCCGGTGTAGCTATCATATACGACCCTCTTGTGTGATAGAAATCCAATCCCACTTTTGCATCGAATTTTGCACTAATGAAACTATGTGATGCACCAGAGTCAAATAATATTACAACGGGCTTGCGGTGGATAGAAAATGTACCCGTCATTACTAGTGTGCCATCAGGAAGCTCTGCAAGGGTGGTGAAATTGATCCGCCCTCGCTTGACCTGAATAGTCTGTTTCTTGCCCTGGTTTCTGTTGTTGGTATTGGAGCCTTGGCTCTGAGCTTGCTATCCGGACTGAGGGCATTGTCGAAGAAAGTGAGTAGAACTCCCACAATTGAAACATCGGTTTGTGTTATTCTGGCAGGGTGGCTGCTGTATATTCGGCCTTGGGCCATTTGGCTGTGGAGTAGGGGGTGCCACACCCTGTTGCTGAGGGGGCCTGAAAATCCAATGCCCTGGCTGAGGGGCATTCTGAAGAGCTTTAGGTGCTGTATTCTGCACTAAACAATACCTCGGTGGCTGAGCACTCAAGGGTCCAGCTGGAGCCTTCCTCTTATTTTCCGCACGATGGGCCAAAATGCAATCCTCTTGGGTGATTGTCAAATTAACCAGCTCATTGTAAGTGTCCATTTTGATGGGATTTAGACGTTCCTTGAGCGTGGTATTAAGACCTCTGCGGAAACGATCACATTTCTTGGCATCCATGTCAGCATGGTAACCCGCATACTGAGAAATGTTGTTGAACGCCTGAGCGTACTGAAGTACAGTGCGGGTACCCTGAGTAAGAGACAGAAACTCATTGAGCTTTCTTTCCATCAATCCTTCTGGAATACGGTGTGCCCTAAATGCATTTTTAAACTCATCCCAGATGACGACATGGTCAGCCGGAAGCATTGCAAAATAGTTGTCCCACCATATACGTGCAATACCGTGAAGCTGTTGTGCAGCAAATCGAGCTTTGTTGGCTTCAGGACATGGCAGTGTCAATAAGGCAAACTTGGGTTCAATGGTACCAATCCAAGCGTCCGTATCTAATGGCTCCTCCGTCTTGTTAAACAGAGGGGGGGGGGGGGGTGCATTCCAAAGAATTCTGGGTAACCAGCAAATTGAGGTTGGGGTGCATTGTGCACACCCCGCTGCTGATGATGGGGTTGCTGCGCCTGAACAATCTGTCGAAGCAACTCGGTTTGAGCGGCCATCACGTCCGCTAGACTAGGTGGCGGCGGCGGCGTCTAACCTGCTGCTGCTAGCTCCGAACCCATCAAGATTGCCACGTGTTGCCTCAACCATCTGAAACATGGAGGTTTATCATCAGCAAAGGCTTTATAATTCTCCCATGATTCAAAAAGATAGTACGGGAAGATGTAGAACTTGAAAGGCTTGATACAATCGGGTGTGCGATCTGTGGCTGGTTATGAGAAATTTCATAACTCATGTTCTGTTTATCTGAACACTTACAAATGTTGGTGGTGATTCAGAAATTTAGTGGCCTAAAACTGTGGCAATCAATACAGCTTCGACTACTACATCTCCGACTACATTTCCGACTAACACGACTACAAATCCGACTACTATGGCTGCATCATCGACTACTTCGTCTACATTTTTGTATACCAGGACCACAACTCTGACTGCTACGGCTCCCTTATCGACTACATCGACTACATCTCCGACTGCATCGACTACAATACGGCTTCTTTGACTACATCGCCGACTGCTTCATTACATCTACAACTCCTTCGACTACATCTTCGACCGCTTCGATAACATCTACTACGACTTCAACTAAATCTTCGACTGCTTGAAATGTACCATCATCTGCTACGGCTATAGTTCAACTACACTGTATCTTCGACTACCTCGACTGCACATCCGACTGCTTCCTCCTTATCTCCGGCTACTACGACTATACCTCCGGCTGCTTCAACTATACCTCCGACTACTACAGCTTAAATTTTGACTGTACTGCAATTTTTGACTACTTGGACTGCTCTCCGACTGCATCAACTTTATCTCTAACTACTACGACTACGTCTCCGACTGCTTTAGTTGCATCTCTGTCTAGTACGACTACAACTTCGACTACACTGTATCTATGACTACTTCGACTGCATCTCCGACTGCCTCAGTTACACTTCCGTTTACTACGACTACATCATGGCCAACTTTTACTGTATCTCCGACCAGTATGACTACATTTGGGACACAACGACGACATTTCCGGCTGCTTGAGTGGCATTTCCGACTACTATGACTACATTTTCGACCACTTCGACTACATCTTCCACTGCTTCTCTGTTTTGGCCGTTTTCAAATGAACTACTGCATTATTGATTTCCAACTGCCTGCTAATATTCACATACATCCATCAAGTCCTTCTTTAAGGCCTACATACTTTCGAGTGTTCGAGCTTCTAGGCTACACTCCTTAAATCATGTGGTACTTAACTCTAAGCTAGCCTATTACCACCTGCCCAAAAGTTAGGATACACTAAGAGGAGTATATGCAGAAGTACTCCAAAGTCGTCGCCTAGTAGTCGTCAAGGTTGTTGACAGACGACTCGCTGCGCGCGGGGGAGTGAGGTCCCATCCGTGCGGGCTGTGGGGTTACACCCTCTATCTCCTCGGGCTCCTCATCACTGTCAACATCCATCACGTCCGGTGGGGCGTGAAGGTCTGCCTGCTGTGCATGATGCATGTCGATGTGCCCATTGGCGTCCTCCAACTCGATGTTGAGGTCATGGATCTGCTCCTCCAAAAACTCAATCATCGACTCGTGCTCACCCATGGTGATCTCAAGTGTCTGAACTTGGCCTTCAAGCTGGCTAATCCTAGCATCTCGATCACCAATCTCCTCACCCAAGTCCTGCATCTGCTTGTCCCTCAATCTAACTATCCACTGGAAGGACTGAGCAAGGTCTATCACCTGTGCAATCCCCTTACTCTGAAGGGCCTGCAAGCGGTAAAGTGCATTCATGCACCGGACTGAAAAGACTATGATCTTGATAGGAATCTGATCTACCAAGTGGCCTAGATGTGCCAAGCTGTCAAGCCATAGAGGGTCGCTCTCGCTGACTGCCGGAAATAGCCCAGCTGGAGCCAAGATCACCTCCAATGGGTGCTGCTCACAAAATTTGGTGAGCGCCTTCATTGATGCTGCTTCCCATGAGTCAATGAGGTGGTGTCCGACAACCTCGGTCTCGATAGCGAGCCACGCGGGGTTGAGTGGGTGCTGGGGAATGGTCATGCGCACACGGCACCGACGGACACCCGTCTCCATGAACTCCTGCCCCACATAAAGAGGCGGATTCGGGTACCCAACGACGCTCAACACGCCCCACAAGATGGAGGGGAAACCCTCCCAGTGCACGCACGCTGAGTGCGCTTGTCCTTTCTCGTCCACCACCATGAGAACTGGAACAGCCATCTGATTCAAAAAGATTAAAGGGTGATATAATGAAAACTGATGCTCAATCTAATAAATAGATTCTAGACAGTGCACTAAAATGAGCATAACTTCTGCAGGTGATGTGCAAAAATTCCCAAATTTTACCAGAGCATACCTAAGGTAATTGTGTACAACTTTGCTGGTCAACCCCAAAGCTAGATCAGACTCTTAGATAACTATGTCCTTACATTTCTGACTTACTGTCTAGTCTGAAATTCTAGAAAACAGAGGGCTAGCGTTTTGTAAATTTGGAAAAATCTATCTGGCCAAAAAATTACCAAATTTTAACACTAGGTTATTTACTCTATTTACAACAACTTTCGGGTTGAACTCCTATATTTAAGGTCATTTGTTATGGTTAATAAATTGAATTTCCTAGATTGGACAGTAAACAACAGGAACCTAGATGAACTTTGGTTAGTGATTTAGCTATTTTGGGGGTGAATTTTGTTCCAGTTCATCCATAACTCAATTTTTATTCGAATTTAAAGATATGCAGTATGCACGAGCTTTCGATCCTTAAAACTTCATAGTTGCCATTAGCTTGGCCTTACGGAGTTAATTCGGTGGCTTAATTTAGTACGTCTCTCCGTATAATAACTAGTTGAGCTCTCTTCATTCGTAACCTATCATACTCGTAGTTAGTGTACCCGCAGAAAAATCAAATAGATATATAAATTCTAATTTACATAGCCACCTTGTTATATTCCCATATTCCCATAGGGCTTTACGAGCTAGATATAATCCTTAATGAGTCCAACGCATTTTTCAAATATGAGTTTTGTGGTCATGTCTTATAAAACTTATTTTTAAGGTTTGTTGCATACTCTGGTCTATACTTTTCGCTCTGATACCAGCTGTGGTAGGCTCAAGTGCACTAACCATCATCCATAATGGCGAAACAGCTACCATGCACTTCAAACGGAGTAATCCGACAGTCTGTCGGGTAATTCCCGATGCGACCACTGAATATTTCGATCGAAACAAAGTGTACACTTAACTCGCACGAAGGCAAGTCCAGAGATTACAACATTTCATAGATTTTACATCACAAGTCTGATCATCATTTATTACCAGCCGAGTTCATAAAACAAGTACTTTAGAGTTCAAACATAGAAACTTTATTCAGAGTTTAAAAGCAGCGGAAAGAAAACACGATCATCTATCGTTGATTTGGATACCACGATCAATACTGTACGTGGCATCACTCAGCAAAGTTATCGTTGGCCGGGGATGGATCCCACTCCATGAACAAACCAGGCGGCAAGATACAAGGCCAAGTCAAACCAACTATCATTTCTTCAAAAGACACACCTGAAAATAATGCCACAAGCAAGGCTGAGTATACTACTACTCAGGAAGTCTTACCCGACTATTGGTATGTAAATAACCGACTGCTAAGCATGCACGACTCTAAGGATCTAGGTTTTCTTTTTGCTGAAAAGCAACAAAGAGTACGTCCTTAATTTCATATTTTAGCTTTCAATATTCTAGTTCATTTAACCATTCTAAGTGAGCATCTATCTCTAACCAAACATGGTGGAAACCATTAATCATCCAACATGTTTTATCATAGCCATGGTTCCTCTTGTTACTCTATGTGGCAGAAGTATTAAGCAGTCTTAATTACCACGAGAAACGGACGATTCGAATCGAATTTCTTAACCTTGCAAGGCAAACCTAACATACACGCCTCGAGTACCGAAGGGTAACCCCAAGCGACTTTTCCCCTTTCTTTCCGGGTTGTGGATCAGGGTCACCCTCCCCGACTACAGAGCCACGCTCTGCACTCGCATGTGTATACGCATCTGAACTTCGTTCAAGTAGGGTGAAAGTAAAGTCCACTTGCCGGGCCAATCAGGTACTTAGCTTATCGAGTACCATATTTTCGACATGTGGTTAGTACGTTCAAACGCTTAAACACCACTACGACACACTGCGACCTTAGCATTTTTCTCTACTCAGAAGGGGCCTCAACCATGAGCATCGTACCACAGCCCCGCGTGTCGACCTTATAGTTGTAGTATGTAGTAAAATCATTCAACTCCTACAGTTCTCGCGAGTGACAGGAATCACTCGACTTCTACCGAACCTATTAGCAGAGCATCTACTCGAACTTTCAGTTCTAGTATTCATTACATAGGTGCCTAGATAATGCAGCTAGGGTTCCAATCAACTCCTATGAACTTAAATGCACTAGTAAAAGGGAACAATAGTAGCATCATTTGAAATACTTGGATCATGCACCGGGGCTTGCCTTCTTGGGCAAAACTAGTCGGGGGTTCTTCCGAACTTTGGTTTGGGTCTTCAGCAACTTCAGTTAGATTAACTTGAGCTTCGCGCTGCTCACTCTCAAACTCGGGCACCAGCTCGTAGGTTCCGTCGGCGAGAGTCGTCGATTCTATATGAATGCACATGTATGAGTGGTTTTATTGGTACAAGATAAATAACTATTTCACTATAAAGTATCATTCAACAGAACTCAAGTTAAGTAGTCAAGCACTTCATTTTCGTTTCCTTGGGCAGTCATTTATTGAGTACTTATCTGGATTAACTAACTTCATTAAGTAACTGAGTGGTTTTGTCATGTCGTAAATGGCCATTTTCAACAGTAAGCATGGATTAAACCAAACTACTAGTAGCAGCAATTTCAAGGGTTAAGATTTTTATGCAGAGCACGTTACTTAAGTCCAAACTCACTGTAAAATTTTTAGCCATTTTCATTCAACAGGTTAATCATAAAAAATACATTAAACAACTACTGCTAGGATCAAGATCTATTTGTACAGAACAAACCATGCAAGAATTGGTGCTCAACATTTTACTGACCAAACTTACTTGCATGGCTACTGTAAATTTTGTAGATTTTTCCTATGAATGAATCAGAGGCTAAAATTCTAGTTGAAATGGATCTAGCATATAACAAAAGGTACTCAAACATCTAGTTGTGATTGGATTCAGTGCATGAAATTTTTATGACAAACTATACTCTTAGTACAGAAGTTACCATCCAAATCTCATGAGCAGTTCTTTCCTGAAACTCTTGGAACAATCAAAGGACATTTAAACTTGTTTAAATCTTCAGCTAAAATTATGTGGAAACAATCCAAGATCCTTTTACAAAGTTGTAGATCTTAACGTAAGGAGTCAAGAACATTTTAGTTTGTATTTTTAGGATTTTTTTGTGAATTTTTTTGCATTTTCAAAGTTCATAGATTGGTTTTCACTGTTCTAGTTTCTGGTTTACAAATGGGTCCCTAAGATTTTACGGAAATCTCTCTGTAAATATTGAAATCGAAGCAAATGGGTCCTTTGTGCAGGGGAACGGCGGCGGCCAGCCGAATTCTGGCGACCAGGGTTGACGGCGGTGAGGGGCGAAGGTGAAAGAGGCAAGAGGGGACCAAACCGTACGTGTTTGTGGCCTTGTGTGGGGGAAGTGGCGGAGCGAGGTGGCTCGCCGGCATGGCCAGAGTCGGCGGCGGTTGCGGGTGGTGGTGATGGCGCTCCGGTGAGGGAGAGGGCGCGAAGAAGGTGATGGGAGGGTTGGTTTGGACAATGTGGGGGCGGAGCGGTGCGTCCACACGCGGGTGGTCGCTCACCGGAGTTGGGTTGGGGCGGCGAGCTCAGGGGCCTCGGGTGGGGCTTTTATAGGTCCGAGAGGGAGGATGGCGGCCTGGGCATGAGCTGCTGGGGAAGGTGCGACCAGGGTTCCAAAACCGGGGGCGCGGCTGCCTCGCTGTCGCCTGCGAGGCTCGCCGGGGCGCCAGCAGCACCCGCGGCAGGAAAATCCGCCGTGTGGAGGCTTCCTAAGGGGAGAGCGGGATTTTGTGGGCCAGCGGGGGATCTCTTGGGTGCTGGCGGGTCCACATGGCCCGGCGGGCTCAGTTGCGGTTTGGGTGCACCGGCCAGCTGGCCTGCCGGCGATGGGACAGGGCAGAGGGAGGAGAGAGGAGGGAGAAGGTGAGGGACTTAAGCGCAAACAACAAAAACAACAGGGGTATGGGTGAAAAGGGAGCTAAAACTCATTCTTCCCAAGGCGAAATAAAAAGCATTTGAATACCATTTTTGTTTAAATTTTCAGGATATACATTTTCTCTTTTATGACTATGTTCATTTGAGCAATGTATAAAAACCTATTTTGAATTTCCAAAAACTGACATGTCATTTCATGTGAATTTTTGCACTTTTAGCCCTTGAGTTCAACTAGACTTTTGTTGCTATTGTTATGACAGATGTGCCATTAAATTTTTAGAGTCATTTGTCATCAACTTTGAAAGTTAAAAGGGTTTGTTTGCAAGGGTTCACAAGTATATGCATATATACATATACACATATACATTTGCTTGAAAGGTAGATTTTGATAGGTTGTTGTATACTTTTGTTGCTCTTTTATGCCTGATTTCATGTTATGGATCTTTATTTAGTCTTTTAGACAACTAGGGTGTCACACCTATGGCGATGCCTCATCCTAACCAAAACCCAGTCCAGATGGTGATGCGTGTATCTCCCCCGTTCACAACATCCGAGCCAACTTTTGTCGAGGGTGTGAAACCTTCTGCCCCCAAAGAAGACGACTTGGAAGACTTTTGTGAAAATGAACGACCATCATCACCCTCTATCGAGTTTTAGCCTCTTCTCGCTAGCCCCTTTTTCGTTGTTTTCGACAATGATCGAGAATCAACATCGGTCCTTCACGATGACTCTCTTGAGATGAAGATCATGGGCTACATAATTTAGTGAGGCGCTGACTCTTGAGCCTGAAGAGAAGGATTCCATAGATGAGCATGGGAGCTTCACCTTGAAACACTACCAAAACTATGCTCGTATAGCTTCCCTAAAGAGCTAGCCACGCTTTTGCTGGTATTTCTAAACGTTCATGAATAGAATCCGCAAGTGCATTGATATACAGCTGTAGCACTTCACCCAGAGAGTATTCAGGGTACCGTACATTTCTCAGGGAACGGCGGTGTAACGGTCTTCTAGATAATTTACCCAAGGAAAAGAGAAAAGATAGGATGGTCCTGGGTAGTGTGGTTGACTATGGATAGACACTCTTAGGAAAGATAAGCTTTGCTACTACTTGCTTGCCTCGGGCACCGGCTTACACCTGGTCTACCAAGCGTATCCGGCTATTAGCTCTATGCCCAACCCGAACGTGGGGGATTACAAGGGATGGATAGGGCTCTTATCACCTGCCGCCTACCCTGACAGACTGTGGGTAAGGGTAGCAAACAAAGGTAACTTCAAGCCTAGACACCACGTCTACGCTGTCGATTACTACTTCTAGCCCCGGCCAAACTCCGACTTAAGACTCAAGTCCTTAAGCTAGAAGCAACCGTACAAGAATGGACAATGATCTTGCAAGAGAATGATAACAAAGACTTAGGTTTAATAAGAACTCACCATCGTAGACGAACCCGAATACTTACTCAAAAGAGGTTTGTATCCACCGACGTACAAGTATAGAGGGAGGCTGACAACTCTAGCTCCCCTCCTGGACTTCTCTTCCACACACTCCCTATCCTACTCTACAAAGTAGCTCTAAAAGGTGGCGTCCTCCCTTCTCTTCTTCTCCAAAAATGGTGTGTTTTGTGTGAGGGGTGACCTCCTCCTTTTATACCACTCCAAGGGTGGTTCCCGGGTGAATTATACAAGGAAACCTTATAATTGTTGTGCCAAAGGCGGTGGATTCCTTCCCGCCAAACATGAGGGTGCCAGGACTCCGTCCATGTTTGGCCAACCCTAGGGGTCGGTCGACCCATGGGTGGGCCCTCCTGGCACCGCCTTTGGTTGGTGGCATGACAAGTGGGTCCAGAGCCTGATCCTTGGTGATTTCATTTTTGATACGTCGGTTTGTGGTGTCAGGTGGGCCCTTCTTTCCTTGAGAGTCAGGATGCGATCTTTTGGGCATTCTTCTATGTTCTTGTGCGTGATTTCTCTTGCATTTGCTCATCGGTGCCTGCATAACATACTTCACCAAAGCTTGTGGAAATGGTTAGATATAAGTCCCTATCTTCTATTTTTGTGATTGATTATTGTGTTTCTTGCTGTAGGAGATGACGATTATTTTGGTGATAAGGACCGTCAATAGCAGCCCCACACTTAGACCTTTGCTAGTCCTCGAGTAACGTTTGGGGACTAAGGTGTATGTAGCTCCTTGAAGATGAACCTGCATACAAGTTATTCCAAGCTTCCTCTAGTTCTAGTGAACTTTTGAGTGGCTACCATGCTGTCTTGGTTAGCTGAAGAATGGAAGAATCTGGACTTCAGGTTCCTAGCTCTTCTTATTTAGAAACTTGGATTCTTTTTTTGAAACAAAGGAATAGTCTTGCTCCTCAAATTATTCTCTCGAGTCACTCTTTTGAATTTTGATTATAAATTTGAATCCTCACCAAGGCAAAGTTGTTGCCTTCTTTTCTCCTATCATCTATTCAGGTTTATGTGGTTCTAAGGGTAGGAGTAAAGAGGCAAGCTTGCTGTGCTTTTATTGCTGAGTCAAAATCAAGATCCAAAAAAAACAAGTCATACTCTCTGGTCAAAATGTGCAAGTGTGTGGTGTTTGTGTGGGAACTCCTTTTTGTGGTTGACTCTCTCCTTTGTTTTTTGGTATGTGGGCTATCATTCTTCTCTTTTTTTTCTTGGACTTGCTTGTGTCCAAACCATGTTTTTGAGCTGCTTTTATTTCTTTCTTTTTTTTTCATTTTGCATAGCTCACATCTTTTTGCTGAGATAATTGGAGAGAGTCACCTCAAATGGAGCTTTTATTTGAATGATGGGTGTATGGATGGCATGATTTTTGTTTGCACAACTTCCAGTGTGGAAGTTAGCATGTATATGTGGAGTGTACATGACTTTGATCATGAGAGCATGAAAAGTTTCTAGCACGGGTCAAAGAGTTTGACAAAGTTCAAAGCAAATACAAGCTGCAGAATCAAGAGGTTTTGCATGATACTCAAACTTTGGCTTTGGTAGGAATTTATATTAATTGGAGGAAAAAGCTATTGAATTTTTATTTTTGTGAAAAAGAATTCCCAAGTACTTTGCAAGGAAGAGCAAGGTTCCATTCATCCAAGCATATCACATTAGTCAATTACTTAGAAAGCATGCGTTCCCTATGAAAATATTTGTTCACAAGCGCTAGGAAGATTGCGAGGAATAAAGAGTATGCAAATTTAATTCATGGTAGCACAAGGAGTGATGAAGCCCTTTAAATTGATTTCTTTAAATTTAAATTTATTTAGAGATTGAATTTATTTTTAAACAGGTTTAAATTTATTCAGAGATTGAATTTATTTTTAAACAGGGAGATAGGAGGGAGTGAAGCGCAAACCAACATGCTAGGCAAAGAAGAGGCTGGATGGCCTGCTTGGGGTTTCGGCCGACCTAGGGGGTCGGCCGACCCCTTTGTGGGCCCTCTAGCCTCTGGCTCAGTCGTGTGACTCGGTGTTGGTCTGTGCTTGCTATTTCGGAGATGTTTTCCCCCACACTTGTTTTTGTACCTGGTTTATTTGAGACAAAACAATCTAAAAGCAAATACTCTGTCGGTTTGAATACCGGGGAGTTCAAATATATTTATTGAATTCAAAATGGGGGCACATTACAATGAAAGGGAAATTAGGAAATAAAAATTCAGAAGGGAAATCAAACTGTGCTCGGAAAGATGGGAAGGCAAAGGATGTACCCTTAGGCGCCATCCTTCCCTACGGTCTTTGCCAAGTTGATCACCTTGGAGCAAAGACCACGACCGAGAGTCTCGTAGTCGTCCCTAAGGGACTTAAGGTCTAGTGCAAACTCCGCCACTTGGTCGCTTAGCTTCTTGTGCTCTCGACAAATCTCAATGATTGTCTTCTTGTGCTATTGGGGGTCTTCTCCTCGCTACTCTCATATTGCTCTAGGGGCCGTTTGATCGGAGGAGGTGAGCGATGCCTCCTAATCTTGCTACACGAGGGGGAAGATGCTAGTGACTTGGCCTGCTCCTTATCTTTCGGAGTCAGGGCCGGCTTTACACTCTTGTCGTGGCCACCAATGGGGGTACAGACTCCTACAACGCAGAAATGAGGCTTAGGTGTAGGACTATCAGGTGTGTAGGAGGGAGTGGTGTAATTGTGGCAGACGACATCGCCAGACTTGTTCTTCAAGGTGTACTCGTAGCGCTCTCCCGGCGCTAGGTGCGGCTCGTCATCGTCGTCATGAAACAGGCGCATAGCCACCAACTTCTTCAGGCTGAGAACGCCCGTTGTCGGCCTCTGGTACGGATGAGCGTGGCCTCCCTTACCCTTATGGGTACTAGAGGATCTGGTCGAGCGCTGGGAAAAATAGGGGGCCGAGGGGCCACCCCCCTGGTTCGGCCAAACCAAGGGGTGGGACGACCCCATCTTGGACTCATTCGGGGTCAAGTTCGGCCCCGATGCTGTCATGATGGCGAGAGGCATCTCCATGATCTCCTTGACCTCCTCCTCGGTGCAGGCATTGGCCATTGCTCGGTTTGCCGGCGAGGGCTCCCATTTGAGAGCGAAGGTGGAGACAGAACCGACGAACCGTATGACGGACTTGCCAGCCATGTGTAACAGCCAAAAATATAGGAAATAAAATTTTAAAATTTTTTTTATAAAAGCCACAAAATAAAATTATTGCATGCATCTTTCTTTTCTTTTTCTTCTCCCACTCTTTTCTTTCAGCCCGGCACAAATCTCTATCTCTTCTCCTTCTATTTTCTTTTCTTGGACTCGCGGCCCAACCTAGTCGGCCCAAATCCTTCTCTTCTCCATTTTCTTTTTCCTCTCTCTGCGGCCCAACCCGACGGCCCAACTCCGCCAGCCCAAAACGCCTTACTCTCCCTCACATCTCTTACACCGCCAGCTGGGTCCCACCTGTCGGCGCCCCCTCTCTTCCTTTCCTTTCTTCTTCCTCCCGGACCGCTACCCCTCCTTCCTTTTTCCGCCGCGACACTAGATGCGCCACGCCGTCGTCCGCGCTTCCCTCCCCTTTCCTTTTCCCTCCTCATCCCAAATCCAGATCGACTCCGCGCCGTCGACCGCGTCTCCTCTTTCCTTCCCCGCGACGCTGGCTGCCATACTGGCCGTGGTACGTGCTCCGCCCTTTCCTTCGTAGGCCGCCGCGTGAGCCACCGCCTTCTCTTTTCCCGGCCGCTCCGCCTCCTCTCCTCCCATATAAAACCCACGCCGGAGCCCCGCTTTGCACCCAGAGCCATCTTCAATCTCTTCTTCTACTCCGCACCGTCGCACGCCGCTGAAAATCGCACACCGGAGGAACGCCGCCGCCCCGTGTCGCCGCCTCTCCGTCGACTCGCCGTTCCTCTATTTCTCCAACGACTCCAACTCTCGCCGGAGATCCGCGAGGTGGTGAGTATCAAGCCGCCCCCGTTTCCCCCTCGCTCTCGCTCTGTCGTGCCCCAGCAATTTCTTGCCGGAGCTCTATTTCCGCCCGCCACCGTGGCCGCCGGTCTACAGTTGCCGCACGGTCGTCCCGTGACCACCCACACTTTCGCCGTGCCGCCCTCTAACTCCCCGGCATAACCCCAGCCTAAACCAAGCCTTGGAACACCGGATTCGGTGAACTCCGGCTGTCCGCCGCCGCTCTTGCTCGTCGCCGGCGCCCAGCGCAGCTGAGCGATTCGCCCGACCCTTTTACTCCGTCGAGCCGACCCTCGTTCCGCCGCCCGATCTGGATCTCACGGCTAGAACGAATCTGAGCCGCGCACGAGACGCCGCCTTCGCCCTACCCTCACCCTGCCGCTCGATCTAGATCTAACGGTTAGAACAGATCCGAGCCGTGTCCGATTCGCCCGACCCTTAACCCGCCGCTCGATTCTGGTCCAACGGACCAGATTCGTCCGACTCTAGCCGTCCCCGGAACCTTTGCAGAAAAACCCCTAGGCTTTCCAGGAATCAACCCGCAGTCCAGATCAGTAGAAAAATAATTAAAGTTGAGCCCTTTCTTTTTCTGTTCCGACCCCTGACCTTTCCAGAATTTGTACCCACCGTCCAGGACCGCTAGTTTGCACCCAGACCATCTGTTTAAGGTTTAATTATGTTTTAGCCCCTGATTTCTTCAGAATTAGCCCCTGGAAGTTCAAAACTCTCACAGCTAGGTCCCTGAATCACTGTTTTAGCCATATCTTCATCGTTTCAACTCCGAATTCAGCGATTCTTACGCTCACGCGATCCTTGCATCATGAACTACAAATTTAGCATCGTTTTACTTTCTGTTTGTACTGTTTGTTGTATTGTTTCTTATTGTTTGTGTATGCTTGTTTGTATGATCGCGTAGACAACGTGACGTTCGAGCAAAACCAAGAGCAAGTTTACGAGGAAGAGAATCAATTGCTGTTTGAGGAAGGCAAGTGGATTCCCCCCCTGCATATTCTATTTTATCCCAAGAACAACATGATAATTCACTTTACTTTAATGTTGCTTGCATAAACTTCATGGGTTACCTATACTAAGGACATACCTAGTCTTTTACCCAAAGCCTTGAAACACCTCGGTTTACTATTCATGTTGGGTAGACACGCTTAGTTGCAAACTTTGGGAAAGGTGTTGTTTACTCTTATGGCAATGTTGATCACGTTTCATAATGTTGTTATACCGCGTTAATTCAAGATCAACTTTGATTAATGGGAACATGGAGAACCACCCAAGTGAACAGTGCAACCACAAAGTCATATGGCTCTGACCTTAGCCAATTAATTAGATGTGTAATTAGCTGGTGGCCTTACCGAAAGGGCAAGGAGGGGGTCGGTGATAGGGGTCATAGCTCGGTCCTCTTGGGGTAGCTGCCTTTGCTAAGGAGCTGACCATTAGGGAGGTTTATGGACCACACTGCTACTGAAACTCTAGCCGGCTGCCTAGTTCTCGACATGTCTTTGTAAAGGCTTCGTAGTGTACCCTCGCCACTCACCTCGGAAGTGTTTAAGGGCCTTGCAAACCCGGGCGATTCAGGGGAACACGATTTGTGGGTAAAGTGTACAACCTCTGCAGAGTGTAAAACTGTTATAACAGCCGTACTCACGGTTAAGAGTGGCTTGGGCCCTCACATGATAATGAAACTTGAAGATTAATTAAATTGTGGTTCGTGGTTTATGTTCATGTTGATAGTATCTTTATGATTTTGCTAAAGTGGGATGGTATAAACTTAAACCTAGTTAATAGGTGCTTGCTAATAAATGCTTGACCAACTAAAAGTGCTCGCTGCTGCAAACCTTAGCCTATCCTTGATGGCCTTGCATATTCACCCCACTTGTTGAGTACCAACCATAAGAGTACTCACCCTTGCCCACTGCTGTTCAGAAGTAATTTTTTAGAGGAGAAGTTCGACGACTTCGAAAAGTTCTAGGCATTGCATTCACCAGTCATCGCCTGTGGAAGACGGAGTTGTTGCAGACTTCGTATAGGGTATATCGGTGTAACGTTTAAAGACCTTTGTGTCTCTTTTGTTCGGAGTGTAATATGGTTAAATACTTTATTTAGTTACTTTTTGAGCATTGTCTTTGATATATTACACTATTCCATCTATCATGTGTGTGTGAACATGATCCTGGCGCACACATGAGATGCATCTAGTTCTTTCAAGAATCGGGTGTGACAGAAGTGGTACAAGAGCTATGTTGACTGTAGGACGCTAGCCTAGATAGAAATGGTCGAAATTAAGGATTTATCTTCTAGCAAGCCATGTCAGCATAAAAAATTCCTTTGTGTCTATTTTATATTTCCGCATAAAAACCTATGTTTACATAAACCTTCTATTATTTTATTTCTTTAAAAAAATATATATATTCGGAGTTTTACTCCCGCTTTTTCAGATGGCCAGGACTTACCAGACTGTTCGCAAGTGCACCGGAGGTCGCCAGGTTCGCATTGCCCCAGCTGAGCCAGCTCCTCCCGCCCCAGTTCCAGCCCCTGTTGAAGAGGAGGAAGCTATGGAGGAGGAACCCGCGGAGGCCTACTACTTCGTGGATGGGGATGATGGCCGCATCATGGCAATTGATGAAGAAGAGAATCAGTTCACACCGCCAGCATCACCAGTTGTTGAGGCACCACCACCACCCCCAGATGTCCCTGCTCCAGCTCCCGCTCCAGCACCGGTCTCCGTTGGAGGAAGCCCGGGTAACTCCGGGGGTATTAATGATGGAAGAGATGATGACGAGGACAACGACAACAATGAAGACAACGACGATCAGGGTGATGATCTTCCAGGGACGAGGCAACTCTGCTGTGTTCGCACTTCGAACAGAGAGCCCGGTCACTTGTCTCTGGTGCTACAGGGTGTTCTGCAGGAGTTGGGCAACCACGTGAGACCCCACTACCACACGCACCACTACATCGACCCTGCGCTCGGCGACTACTAGCTCACTCGCGTCCATATCAGGATGGATACGGAGAGTGCCAGAGGCCGGAGGACTCTCACTGCGCACGACTCCGCTACACCCCATGCTACTTACGATGCCGCCGTCAGCAGCGCCGCCAGGAGAGCTCTATGGTCCATCTGCCACACCCATCGCCAGGAGCTTCAGAACATGGAGTATCGCCACCTTCCTTGCCACCTCAGTTGAACTGAGGAGAAGTGGTTACCCTAGGTGGAGATGATGAAGACCGCCTCAACAATCTTGCTCGAGTCACCTCCGCTCTCAACACTGGAGGCCCGACTTGAGGGAAGGACGCCACCACCTCCATAGCTGAATGAACCCCGCTTCCCCGCCCCGTCACCGCCCCGCAAGAAGCTTCGCCGCGGCGAACCCGGCTCCATAACTCGCCCCGAGGAATAGGCATCTAGGCTCTTAGGCTAGTATCTCTTAAAGTTCTCTCGTTAGAACCATTTTTACTTGAGAGGACGATGATGTAATAATGTTTGCTTGAGAACAAATGTTTGTTTTGTGTGCTTGGTTGGAAGCTTTAAGAATTGCTTGATATAATCTATCCATTAATATAAGTTGGAGTCCTTATAAATCCATATTTTGATAAGATCTTATCTTCTATCTACCTATATCAAGTACACCTGTCTTATCCTGGGTTTTTTCCCTAACGGTCAGATGGTAAACACCAGGATAGGTGGAAGAAAGGATATCCCTAGCACGAGGCGTGCTCACGTAGTCAACCGACAGAGTCAGTTGCCACCACCACCCAACCCAACAATGGAGCAATTCTTGGCAGCACAGATGCAAGTGTTGCAGAACCTCACTGCCACCATCCAAAACATACAAGCTCAGCAGAATCAGCAAGCGCCTCAACAAAACCAGCCACCAAGAGACAAACATAGAGAATTCATGAGCCACCACCCACCTACCTTTTCTCACTCAGTGGACCCCTTGGATGCTGATGACTGGTTGAAGGTCATCACTAAGAAGCTGGACATCACGCAATGCAGTGACCGTGAAAGGGTCCTGTATGCTGCACGACATCTGGAAGGTGCAGTCGCTGATTGGTGGGATGCTTTCACTGCTGCCCACGCCAATGCCAACACTATCACCTGGGAGGAGTTCAGAACCAACTTCCGCAGCCACCATATTCCAGCAGGACTAATGAACCTCGAGCAGAAGGAATTCCTGTCCCTGAAGCAAAGCAGCATGACTGTCAGCGAGTACCGGGACAAATTCACTCAGTTGTCTTGTTACGCACCCCATGAGGTGGATAGTGACGCGAAGAGGCAGGAGCGCTTCTTGGAAGGTCTGATAGGGCCGCTCAACTATCAGCTGCACAGTCACACCTTTCCAAACTTCCAGACTCTGCTAGACAAAGCCATTGGTCTGGAGAGCAAGCGCAAGGAGCTTGGGGAACACAAGCGAAAACTTCAGTCCCAGGGACAATCCAGCAGCAACACTCGTCCCCGCTACAGCACACCCCAGGGATTTCAGTCGCGCTTTGGAGGACAAGGCGGAGGATATCTGCAGAGTCAACAGAACCAACAAACTCCACAGCAGCCCCAATGCTTCAACCAGCAGACTCAGCGCAACTCCAACCCGCAACCGTACCGTTCAGGCTATGCCACAGGTGCACCAGTGCGGACAAACAATCCAGTCACACCGGTCCAACCCAACGGCTGTTTCAAATGTGGAGAACTGGGGCATTATGCTAACAACTGCCCGAAGCGTAACATGCAGACTCCTCAAAATCAGAGGAACAGTGGGCAGAGGCAGACTCCTCAGCAGCAGCAGCCGCGCAACAGCAACCAGATACCATTGGGCAACAGAGGTCAACAGAACTACGTGCGTGGAAGGGTGAATCATGTGGCTGCAGAAACAGCTGAAGAGGCTCCCGATGTTGTGCTCGGTACGTTCCCTGTTAATTTTGAACCTGCATCAATTTTATTTGACTCTGGAGCATCACATTCATTCATTACTGAGCAATTCGCCACAAGGCATAATTTACCAATGAACCCTATGAAACAAATACTTCTAGTAAGTTCCCCGGGCAAAGAATTGAAAGCTAGCCACTCATGCCCGAGGGTCAACATGAATATTATGGGGGTAGAATTCCTAGCCAACCTAATAGTCCTAAAGACTAGCGGCATTGATGTGATCCTTGGAATGGATTGGTTATCAGGATGTGATGGTGTCATTCAGTGTCGCAAGAGGTCAGTGCTCTTAACCAGCCCTCAAGGAGATAAAGTAGAGTTTGTGGCATCAGCTTCACCCAGTGGAGTTGGGACAGTGAACCAAATGAAGGGAATACCTCTAGAAGATATCAGAGTTGTCAGTGAGTACCTCGACGTCTTCCCGGAGGATTTACCAGGTATGCCACCCGTTCGTGATATTGGGTTCAGTATTGATCTTTTACCTGGTACAACACCTATCTCTAAAAGACCCTATAGAATGGATGTTAAGGATCTGAGTGAACTAAAGAAACAAATAGAAGAAATGTTAGTTAAAGGATTTATCCGTCCGAGCTCGTCCCCGTGGGGAGCACCCGTGATCTTTCTCGATAAGAAGGATGGCAGCAGAAGGATGTGTGTAGACTACAGGTCGCTGAATGATGTGACGATCAAGAATAAGTATCCACTGCCCAGAATTGAAGATTTGTTCGATCAGATGAGAGGAGCCAAGGTTTTCTCCAAGATTGATCTGAGATCAGGCTATCATCAGTTAAGGATCCGAACAGAGGATATACCCAAGATAGCCTTCACTACCAGATATGGTCTGTACGAGTTCATTGTGATGTCGTTTGGATTGACCAACGCTCCAGCGTACTTCATGTACCTGATGAACAAGGTTTTCATGGAATATCTTGACAAGTTTGTGGTTGTGTTCATTGATGACATCTTGGTGTATTCACAGAACGAGAAAGAACATGAAGAGCACTTGAGGATAGTGTTACAGAAACTCCGAGAGAATCAGTTATATGCCAAGCTGAGCAAATGTGACTTTTGGTTGAGAAAGGTTTCTTTCCTTGGACATGTTATCACAGATGGAGGAATTGCAGTAGATCCAAGTAAAGTTTATGATGTTCTAAATTGGAATCCACCGAAGTTTGTGCCTGAAATCAGAAGTTTCCTCGAACTTGCAGGTTACTACCGCAGATTTATTGAGGGATTCTCAAAGATTGTGAAACCCATGACTTCCTTGTTGGAAAAAGGGAAAGAATTTAATTGGGATGCGGCATGCCAGAAGTGTTTTGAAGAGCTGAAAACAAGATTGACCACTGCTCCTGTGTTGATAATGCCGGATATCCACAAAGGGTTTGATGTGTATTGCGATGCTTCTCGGATGGGTCTTTGATGTGTGTTAATGCAAGAAGGCAAAGTTGTGGCCTATGCTTCAAGGCAGTTGAGAAAGCATGAACAGAACTATCCTACCCATGACTTGGAATTGGCTGCCATCATGCACGCATTGAAGATTTGGAGGCACTGCATGATCGGAAACAAGTGTCAGATCTTCACGGACCATAAGAGTCTAAAGTACATCTTCACGCAACAGGACCTTAACCTGAGACAGCGCAGATGGCTAGAATTAATCAAAGACTATGATTTGGATATTCAGTATCATCCTGGCAAGGCAAATGTTGTGGCAGATGCCCTAAGCCGGAAAGGACAAGCTAATAGGATGATTGCTCGATTGATGCCTCAGGAATTATGTTGGGAGATGGCACGTTTGAACCTGGGAATTGTCACATAGGCGGAAGCCATGGCCATGGAGATGGAACCTACATTAGAACAAGAGATCAGAAAAGGGCAGTTGACAGATGCTAAGATCAAAGAGATCAAGATTGAAATTGGTTTAGGCAAGACTACGGATTTCACCGAAGATGAACAAGGAACTGTTTGGTTTAGAAAGAGGATCTGTGTACCTGAAATTGATCACCTTCGTGAACTTATTTTGAAGGAGGCACATGATTCCACTTATTCCATTCATCCTGGAAGTACCAAGATGTATCGAGACTTGAAAGAAAGGTACTGGTGGTATGGTTTGAAAAGAGATGTAGCAACTCACGTGGCTTTGTGTGATGTGTGCCAGAGAGTGAAAGCAGAACACCAGAGACCAGCAGGTTTACTCTAGCCATTGAATGTACCTGAATGGAAATGGGAAGAGATTGATATGGATTTCATTGTAGGGTTACCCCGTACTCGTGATGGTTACGACTCAATATGGGTTATTGTGGACAGATTGACAAAAGTAGCACATTTCATCCCGGTCAAAACAACATACACTGGAGCCAAGTTAGCAGAACTGTACATGTCACGAATTGTGTGTTTGCATGGTGTTCCAAAGAAGATAGTGTCTGATCGAGGTACTCAGTTCACGTTGCGTTTTTGGCAGAAATTACATGAATCCATGGATATAAAGCTCAATTTCAGTTCCGCATATCATCCACAAATAGATGGTCAGACTGAGCGAACGAATCAAGTATTAGAGGATATGTTGAGAGCATGTGCCCTCAAGCATGGAGGTAGTTGGGATAAAAGCTTGCCATATGCAGAGTTCTCCTACAATAACAGTTATCAAGCAAGTCTCAAGATGGCCCCATTTGAAGCATTATATGTTAGAAAATGTAGGACACCATTGTATTGGAATCAGACAGGAGAAAGTCAGGTTTTTGGACCAGAGATTCTTCAAGAAGCGGATAGACAAGTCCAAATAATCCGGGATAATCTCAAGACTGCTCAGTCACGACAGAAAATTTATGCTGACACACGAAGGAGGGAATTGACATTTGAAGTTGGAGATTTTGTGTATTTGAAGGTATCACCCGTCAGGGGTTTACGTAGATTCAAAGTGAAAGGAAAGTTCTCACCGTGTTATATTGGTCCTTTTCAGATCCTGGAAAGGAAAGGTGAAGTGGCATATCAATTGGAGTTACCAGCACGATTGTCAGATGTCCATGATGTGTTTCACGTATCACAGCTAAAGAAATGTTTGAGAGTGCCTGAGGAGTAGTTACCGCTGGAGGAACTTGATGTACAAGAAGATTTGACTTAATCAGAGCATCCGGTTAGAATCTTGGAAACATCTCAGAGGGTTACTCGGAACAAGGTGATCGAAATGTGCAAAGTACAGTGGAGTCACCACTCAGAGGATGAGGCTACTTGGGAAACAGAAGATGAACTGATTGCAGAATTCCCTCACCTGTTCCCTAATCCTTCCAAATCTCGAGGACGAGATTCTCTTTAAGGGGGGTAGGTTTTGTAACACCCAAAAATATAGGAAATAAAATTTTAAAAACATTTTTATAAAAGCCACAAAATAAAATTATTGCATGCATCTTTCTTTTCTTTTTCTTCTCCCACTCTTTTCTTTCAGCCCGGCCCAAATCTCTATCTCTTCTCCTTCTATTTTCTTTTCTTCTACTCGCGGCCCAACCTAGTCAGCCCAAATCCTTCTCTTCTCCTTTTTCTTTTTCCTCTCTCTGCGGCCCAACCCCGCGGCCCAACTCCGCCAGCCCAAAATGCCTTACTCTCCCTCACCTCTCTTACACCGCCAGCTGGGTCCCACCTGTCGGCGCCCCCTCTCTTCCTTTCCTTTCTTCTTCCTCCCGCACCGCTCCCCCTCCTTCCGTTTTCCACCGCGACACCACATGCGCCACGCCGTCGTCCGCGCTTCCCTCCCCTTTCCTTTTTCCTCCTCATCTCGAATCCAGATCGACTCCGCGCCGTCGCCCACGTCTCCTCTTTCCTTCCCTGCGACACTGGCTGCAATACTGGCTGCGGTACGTGCTCCGCCCTTTCCTTCGCTGGCCGCCGCGTGAGCCGCCGCCTTCTCTTTTCCCGGCCGCTCCGCCTCCTCTCCTCCCCTATAAATCCCACACCGGAGCCCCGCTTTGCACCCAGAGCCATCTTCAATCTCTTCTTCTACTCTGCACCATCGCACGCCGTTGGAAATCGCACACCGGAGGAACGCCGCTGCCCCGTGTCGCCGCCTCTCCGTCGACTCGCCGTTCCTCTGTTTCTCCAACAACTCCAACTCTCGCCGGATATCCGCGAGGTGGTGAGCATCAAGCCGCTCCCGTTTCCCCCTCTCTCTCGCTCTGTCGTGCCCCAGCAATTTCTCACCGGAGCTCTGTTTCCGCCCGCCGCCGTGGCCACCGGTCTACGGTCGCCGCACGGTCGTCCCGTGACCACCCACACTTTTGCCGTGCCGCCCTCTAACTCCCCGGCATAACCCCAGCCTGAACCAAGCCCCGAAACACCGGATTCGGTGAACTCCGACCGTCTGCCGCCGCTCTTGCTCACTGCCGGCGCCCAGCGCAGCTGAGCGATTCGCCCGACCCTTTTACTCCGTCGAGCGGACCCTCGTTCCGCCGCCCGATCTGGATCTCACGGCTAGAACGAATCTGAGCCGCGCATGAGACGCTGCCTTCGCCCGACCCTCACCGTGTCGCTCGATCTAGGTCTAACGGTCAGAACAGATCCGAGCCTTGTCCGATTCGCCCGACCCTTAACCTGCTGCTCGATTCTGATCCAACGGACCAGATTCGTCCGACCCTAGACATCCCCGGAACCTTTGCAGAAAAACCCCTACGCTTTCCAGGAATCAACCCGCAGTCCAGATCAGTAGAAAAATAATTAAAGTTGAGCCCTTTCTTTTTCTGTTCCGACCCCTGACCTTTCCAGAATTTGTACCCGCCGTCCAGGACCTCTAGTTTTGCACCCAGACCCTCTGTTTAAGGTTTAATTATGTTTTAGCCCCCGATTTCTTCTGATTTAGCCCCTGGAAGTTCAAAATTCTCGTAGTTAGGTCCCTGAATCACTATTTTAGCCATATCTTCATCGTTTCAACTGCGATTTCAATGATTCTTGCGCTCACGTGATCCTTGCATCATGAACTACAACTTTAGCATCTTTTTACTTTCTGTTTTGTTTCTTATTTGTTTGTGTATGCTTGTTTGTATGATCGCGTAGACAACGTGACGTTCGAGCAAAACCAAGAGCAAGTTTACGAGGAAGAGAATCAATTGCTGTTTGATGAAGGCAACTTTACTTTAATGTTGCTTGCATAAACTTGATGGGTTACCTATACTAAGGACATACCTAGTCTTTTACCCAAAGCCTTGAAACACCTGGGTTTACTAATCATGTTGGGTAGACACGCTTAGTTGCAAACTTTGGGAAAGGTGTTGGTTTACTCTTATGGCAATGTTGATCACGTTTCATAATGTTGTTATACCGCGTTAATTCAAGATCAACTTTGATTAATGGGAACATGGAGAACCACCCAAGTGAACAGTGCAACCACAAAGTCATACGGCTCTGACCTTAGCCAATTAATTAGATGTGTAGTTAGCTGGTGGCCTTACCGAAAGGGCAAGGAGGGGGTCGGTGATAGGGGTCATAGCCCGGTCCTCTTGGGGTAGCTGCCTTTGCTAAGGAGCTGACCATTAGGGAGGTTTATGGACCACACTGCTACTGAAACTCTAGCGGGCTGTCTAGCTCTCGACATGTCTTTGTAAAGGCTTCGTAGTGTACCCTGGCAAACCTAGGCGATTCAGGGGAACACGATTTGTGGGTAAAGTGTACAACCTCTGCAGAGTGTAAAACTGTTATAACAGCCGTACTCACGGTTAAGAGTAGCTTGTACCCTCACATGATAATGAAACTTGAAGATTAATTAAATTGTGGTTCGTGGTTTATGTTCATGTTGATGGTATCTTTATGATTTTGCTAAAGTGGGATGGTATAAACTTAAACCTAGTTAATAGGTGCTTGCTAATAAATGCTTGACCAACTAAAAGTGCTCGCTGCTGCAAACCTTAGCCTATCCTTGATGGCCTTGCATATTCACCCCACTTGTTGAGTACCAACCATAAGAGTACTCACCCTTGCCCACTGCTGTTCAGAAGTAATTTTTTAGAGGAGAAGTTCGACGACTTCGAAAAGTTCTAGGCATTGCATTCACCAGTCATCGCCTGTGGAAGACGGAGTTGTTGCAGACTTCGTATAGGGTATATCGGTGTAACGTTTAAAGACCTTTGTGTCTCTTTTGTTCGGAGTGTAATATGGTTAAATACTTTATTTAGTTACTTTTTGAGCATTGTCTTTGATATATTACACTATTCCATCTATCATGTGTGTGTGAACATGATCCTGGCGCACACATGAGATGCATCTGGTTCTTTCAAGAATCGCATGTGATACCATGGTGGTGTAGAAGGTTTGAGGAGGAGAAGGGATGGAGGAGAAAAGAGATTGAAGTGAAGAGAAATGGAGGAGGAGAGGTGCAATTTAAAGATGAGAAGCTGTCAGGGATAGATCCCCAGGTACCCGCAAGGAAAAAGATGTCGGACTCCTACTAGGATTCCTCTGTAATCCTACTAGGAGTCGACCCTGTAATCCTACTAGGACTCCTACCTTTTAACCGACTAGTAACCCGCCCCTGGAATATATAAAGGAGGGAAGGGGTACCTAGATCGGGAGACTCAACAGAGAAACACCCAAGCGCAGAGCGCAATATACAATACCCCCAACAAGATGTAGGGTATTATGCTACTTTGGCGGCCCGAAGCTATCTAAATCCGTGTCTCGTGTCCTCGCTTTTACCGTCAAGCTCCAGGTCCGGCGATCCCCCAAAGTGATAAAACAACGATAGAAGCTTCAAATTCGTTTGTAACTTTCAAAGAATTAGAGTGGCCACAGAAGGAAACTCAAGAGTTGTTTGCGTGACCTGCTTGCAAAAGATAGGGGCCAACGGCTCCATGGTGGGGTTGGCCGAGCTAGGGGGTCGGCCGAACCACCACGGGCTCCTCTGGGCCCACGGCTCCTCTCATGGGCTTAGGAGGATGAGGTGTTCGTGATCCAAAAGGGTTGGGTACTCATTTTGGTTTACAAGATGTAGTTTATTGAAATCAACCAAATTTATAACATCTATTACTTCATTTAAATAAGAGAGTGTGATAAAAACTTTTAAACGGTGACCATTTACCTTGGATACCTTACCTTCATCGTCTTGGATCCTAATCGCTGTTGACGCTCATTACGAACAAATTTTGACCATCAATTTGATCAAAAAATTGGGAGAACTAACATTTCTTGCACGTATATTTATTCAAAATAATATCAATTCCACATGTCCCTTGGAAAATAGTGCTATGCAGGATTTTGAGCAGAAATGGAGGGAAAACACACCTTTAAATCCAAGGCACAAAACACCGACCAATCACGAGCAAGCACGAGGATTGAAGGACCCACATGACAGCCTAAACATACCTCAAGAGCAAGGAAACACACTCTCCATCCAAGGCAACACCTCTCCGACCAATCAGAATATGCCGTTCAGCCTCCCATGGATCAAAGGGCCCACTAGAGCATGCAACCAACATAGGACTGCGCCAACTCATCCACCACCAACCTAAGGACCTTTGAAGCCACCCTGCCAAAGGCGGTTAAAGTGGTTGGGCCAAACTTTTGGTTCGACCGAATCACTCTAGCGCCGCCTCACCTCCATCTTCCATGTGGCAGCTCCTCATCACTCACCAACGTCGGTTCCAGGTGACTTCAGCTATTTTCTCGGCCAAAGCACCTCTGGACAAGGCTATAAATATGAGGAGAGGCGCTCCTAAATGAGACACATCCACGTTGCTCTCTCTTGCTCTCTCAAGGTTATACACGAGCTCTAGGATTATTTTAGAAGTGCAGAGCTACCTAAGCGGTGTTAGAAAATAGGGAGAGAATGAGGGGAAGTTGGGGAAGTGCCAGGTTTGTCGGCACTCTTCTCCAGCTTGTACCTCGACAGATGCTTATCAATCAAAGTAAGTGTTTTTGACTTCCTTGCTTTGTGCTTTTGTTTCTTAGTTAAGTAATAGTTCTAGTTCCTTAGTTGTTTACTGGATCAATAGTTCACTAGTTAGTGGGTGCTCTAGTCTAAGGCCAAAGGCTAGATTTAGTGAAAGACGGTATAGACGTGGTGTCTAGACTAGACTTTATTTACCTATTGGTTGTGGTATATCCCATGGTTAGATGAGGTAGGCGGCAGATGGTGACAGTGTTGTCCATCCAGCGTAATCGTCCCCCTTCAAGTATATCCCAGTGCCGTAATACAGGAGCAAATCTTGTCTTATCCAGGAGAACCAGTAGCCCAAAGTAAACAATTAGGACAGTTCTATATTATCTTTGACCGTAAGCCTTTGGAATCCTCTCTACCCCTTTCCTCGAGCCAGTATAGTGTCCTTGGACGAATGAGAACCTCGGAGAATATACAAATGTTCCTCAGTGGATACGATACCCTGGAATACTTTTGGGTGAAAGCTACAACGTTATCTGTACGCTTGCAGATTTATTTGTGATCGTTATAATACCCAACAATCGCCTCGTGTGGAGATGTGTCGATGACGGTGTATGGTCCTATCCATTTGTTGCGCAGTTTTCCGTGCCCAAAGAGCTTTAGCCTAGGACTAAACAGAAGCACCTTGTCTCCAACCTAAAATTCCTTGGGCCTGATTTGCTTGTCGTGCCATCTTTCGGTTCTGTCTTTGTATATTTTGGCATTATGGTATAACTTTTCTCTCCATTCCTCTAACTGGGACAGCTGGATCATTTTGTTCCTTCCTGATAGTTTACTGTCCATGTTCCAAGTACGAATGGCCTCGTGGGCTCTGTGCTCGAGTTCCACCGGTAAATGGCATGATTTTCCATAAACCAGCTGATATGGTGACATGCCTATGCAGGTTTTGAAAGCTGTCCGGTATGCCCAGAGTGCATCAGGTTGCTTGTTCTTCCATCCTTTCCCGATTTCATGTACTGTTTTCTGCAGATTGTTTTTGATCTGCTTGTTGGATGTTTCTGCTTGGCCGCTTGTTTGTGGATGGTATGGAGTTGCGATGTTGTGCTCTGCCCCAAGCTCCCTCGAAAAGCTCCAGAATGTCTTGTCAATGAAGTGAGACCCTCTGTCACTTATAACCATCCTGGGAGCTCCAAATCGTGGGAAGATGATCTTGTGGAACATTTTGCAGGCATGCTTGGCATCTGCAGCTCTGCATGGTAGTGCTTCCATGACCTGAAGGTTGAAGTTGAGAAGCATTTCATCACGAAAGGTGATGCCACCGTGCATCTGGCATCTCCTACATCTTCGGATGAACTCTTGGGTGTCCTCACACGTTGACGGCCAGTAGAATCCACTTTGCCATATCTTCGCCTGGGTGCGAAATACACCAAAGTGGCCTCCATACAGTGCAGTGTGGCACTTCTCAAGGATTTGGTACCCTTCAGCTGTCGGGATGCATCTTCTAAGCAGACCATTGTTGTGTACCTTGTAAAGGTATGGGTCATCCCATAGGTGGTGTCTGCTCTTGACAAAAGTTTCTTTTTATTTTCTCCAGGTGGTACTTAACCTGAAACCATAAAATTCACAATGTTTGCGTACCACGGGTTGGAGTCTGTTACCTTCAACAACATTTCGTCACGTAGGAAATCGTTGATGTGAAGATCCTACGTGTTAGAGATAGGCATACGCAACAAATGATCGGCAACAGTATTTTCTACTCCTTTCTCATCTTTGATTTCTAAGTCAAATTCTTGGAGTAGCAATATCCATCTTAGTAAACGAGGTTTAGCATCTTTCTTGGTGAGCAAGTATTTCAATGCAGCATGATCAGTAAAAGCGATAACCTTTGCACCAACCAAGTAAGATCTAAACTTATCGATTGCAAAAACAACAGCCAGGAGTTCTTTTTCAGTGGTTTCATAGTTTAATTGAGTCCCTGTCAAGGTTTTACTTGCATAAGCGATTGCATGATGCTTTTTATATTTGGTTTGGCCAAGGACCACCCCAATAGCATAATCACTCGCATCACACATTATTTCAAAGGGAAGCGTCCAATCAGGGGGTTGAATGATTGGAGCTGAAAGGAGTGCTTCTTTTATAATATGAAAAGATTTTAAACAGTCATCGGTAAACTCAAAAGGCGCGTCCTTAGCTAGGAGGTTCGTGAGAGGTCTAGCAATCTAAGAGAAGTCCTTAATGAACCACCGATAGAACCTCGCGTGACCTAGTAAGCTACGGACCCCTTTTATATTCAGCGGAGGTGGGAGCTTTTCTATGACTTCAATCTTGGCTCTGTTCACCTCAATTCCCCTCTCGGACACAAGGTACCCGTGCATGATGCCTTCTTGGACCATGAAATGGCACTTTTCCCAATTTAGTACCGGGTCCTTTTCTTGGCACCTCTGCAAAACCTTGTCCAAATTCTGGAGACAATGATCGAAGGTTTTCCCATAAACGAAGAAATCATCCATGAAGACCTCCATAATCTCTTCAATCATGTCGGAGAAGATTGACATCATGCACCTCTAGAATGATGTGGGTGCATTGCAAAGCCCAAATGACATCCTTCGGTAATCATACGTTCCAAAGGGGCAAATGAAAGTGGTTTTGCTCTGCTCGTCAGGGTGGATGGGGATTTGGTGATAACCCGAATACCCATCAAGGAAACAAAAGAAAGAGTGCTTCGCTAGCCGCTCTAACATTTCATCAATGAAGGGCAACGGGAAGTGATCTTTCTCATTGCCGAGTTGAGCATACGGCAATCTATGCACATTCTCCACCCTATGACGGTTCACTGTGGGATCAGCTTGTTCTTACTATTCTGAACGACCCTCATTCCTCCTTTCTGTGGCACTACCTGAATGGGGCTCACCAACTCGCTATGAGGCACGGGATAGATTATCCCAGTGTGTAGAAGCTTGAGAACCTCCTTCTTGATGACCTCTCTCATCGCATTATTCAGCCTACGCTGAGGCTCCCTAGAAGGTGTGCTGGCTGGGTCTATAGGGATGCGTCAAGTGCAGAGAGTAGGGATAATTCCCTTAAGGTCCTGGAGTGAGTAGCCGAAGACAAGTCTATGCTTTTCTAAGACGGCTAACAGCTTGGATGTCTCCTTTCCAGAAAGTCTAACACTAATGATGACGGGAGACTTTGTGTCACCATTCAAGAAAGCATAGCGAAGGCCAGAAGGAAGGGGCTTCAATTTGATGGGTGGTTGTGTTGGTCGTTCATGAGTTGGGTGATCACGAGTTTCTTCCGAAGCATCCACTTCTTGGATGAAAAGTTCAACGTCTTTTTCTATGGATGACTCAAAAGGTTCAAAAGGTGAAATGGCCATCACTTCCTCCATCGGCTCTAACAGGGGGAGATGCTCAGCCAAAGAGTTGTTGGTTCATGAGATTGGAATCAAAAAGATGTCTCTCCCCAGTTTCATATCAAGGGTTCCTAGCGTGGGAGCTTCTAGGAACACTTTCTCAAAGGGGTGCCCGATTAAAATGTCGAAGTCATGGACATCAAACACATGAAAATCAAGGGCGACATCAAAGTCAACGTGACGTAAAAGTACGTCATGAATTATCCCGATTCCCTCTGGGATGGGTCCTGGCGCATTCTGAAGGGTTTTCTTGGTTGGAGCCAAAGGGTGCTCACCTAAATGCGTGAACGCAAAGGATGCAGATATGATATTCGTTCCAACCTTGGGATTGTAAAGGATTTTCCCCAAAGTCTCTTGAATATGGCATTGAATGGTTGAGGGGGCAAAGATCTGAAGTGTTTTAGAAGATAGCTCTCCCTCTGTACCTACTCGCTGCTCTTGAAAGCGGCTAGGTCTCTGACCGTCTCTTTAAGGAAAGCCTTATTGAGAGGTTCAGTAGGACCAACTGGAGGTGTTTCCGAAATCTTCGAATAAATCTTCCTTGAATTCAAAGGGACACTCTGGAGGTTGAATTTCTTCTTCCTCCAGAGTTCCTGGTTTGGGGGAAGGCTCGGTGGTTGAGTTTGGGTAGGTTAGAAGTAAAGGTGCTGACTCAAACAGCAGGGCTTCCTCGTGGCTTGAAGGCTCTACTACCAAGAGAGACTCGGTGAAGGAGGTGTTCTCTAGGATGCGATCTGGAAGGGCTTCTCCTTCGGCAGTGGTTTTGTGTGTGGAAGATTCTCCGGCAGTGATATCAAGCTGTAGGGAAGACTCCTTGCTAAGCCGTAACCAAAAGTGTTGAAGCAACACATGGTCGGGTATAGACATGTTTGGGCTAGCATGGGTTAGCTGAAAGAACCTAGCCCAGGCTGCACATAAGGTTTCCTTCTCATCCTGACGAAAGTCGAGGATCTCTTTCCGTAGGGAAGCAATGCGAGAAATAGGGAAGAACGCAAGATAGAACCTGCCCCTTAGCTCATCCCACTCTCTGTTTACCTTCCCTACATTATGGGTGTACCATTGCTTCGCTCTCTCATCAAGGGAAAAAGGAAATAACTTCCACCGAAGTGTTTCTTGTGCCATCCCCGCAATGGTTAGGCGCAAGCATAGTTGCTCGAACTCTCATAGGTGGTGGTAGGGATTTTTGTCGTTGAAACCTTGGGCTTGGAAGATTTTGGTGGCTCTAAGAACTCGCCCTTGGGAGCAGAAAGTTTTTGGATAGAAATGTGCTCCATGGTAAGAAAAGGATAAAAGAAAGAGAAAGGTAAAAAGAAATGATACACGGGCAAACTAGGTTTGAGGACAACTACAACAACTGTTCCCCGGCAATGGCGCCAGAAATGCTTGTTGGTATTTCTTAATGTTCACGATTATAATCCGCAAGCACACGGATATACCGTAATAGCCCTTCACCCGGTGAGTATTCAGGGTATCGTACATTTCTCAAGGAACGGCGGTGTAACGGTCTTCTAGCTAGTTTACCCAAGGAAAAGAGAAAAGATAGGATGGTCTTGGGTAGTTGAGGTTGGCTAAGGATAGAGACTCTTAATAAAGTAAGCTTAGCTACTACTCGCTTGCTTCAGGCACCGGCTTACACCTGTCCTGCCAAGCGTATCCGGCTATTAGCTCTACGCCCAACCCGAACGTGGGGGACTACAAGGGACGGATAGGGCTGTCACCACCTGCCGCCTACACCGACAGACCGTGGGGAAGGGTAGCAAACAACGGTAACTTCAAGCCTAGACACCACATCTACGCTATCGATTACTACTTCTAGCCCCGGCCAGACTCCTTAAGACTCAAGTCCTTAAGCTAGAAACAACCGTTCAAGAATGGACAATGATCCCGCAAGCGAATGATAACAAAGACTTAGCTTTAATATGAACTCACCACCATAGATGAACCCGAATACTTACTGAAAACAGGTTCGTATCCGCCAAGGTACAAGTAGAGGGAGGTCGATAACTCCGGCTCTCCTCCTGGACTTCTCCTCCACAGACTCCCTAACCTACTCTACTAAGTAGCTCTAAAAGGTGGAGTCCTCCCTTCTATTCTTCTTCTCCAAAATGGTGTGTTTTGTGTGAGGGGTGACCTCCTCCTTTTATACCACTCCAAGGGTGGTTCCCGGGCAAATTATACAAGGAAACCTTGATAACCCATGTGCCAAAGGCGGTGGAGTCCTTCGCGCTAAACCTGAGGGTGCTAGGACCCCATCCAGGTTTGGCCGACCTTTCGGGTCAGCTGTAACACCCAAAATATAGGAGCTAAAATTTCTAAAGGTATTTTCATAAAAATCATAAATTAAAATTGTGCATGCATCTTTATTTCTTTCTTCTCCTATTCTTTCTTTCAGCCCAGCCCAATTCCTTTTCTTCTTCTTTATCGTTTCCGCGGCCGACTCAGTGGCCGATTTCCTTCCCCGACCCTTGTTTTCACCGACAGCTGGGACCCACCTGTCGGCGCCTTCTTCTTCTCTCTTCCTTCCTTACCCAGAGTCCAGAACGACTCCGTGCTGTCGTTCGTGTCCCGTCTTCTTTCTTTCTTCTCATCCCGAGTCCTGATCGATCCCGCAGCATCGCCTTTCTACTCCCGGCCGATCCGCCCCTATAAAATCCTGCCAAAGCCCTGCTTTGCAACCCACGCCAAACTCAAATCTTTCCCTCTACTGAACCTTGTCTCGTGTCGTTGGAAGTTGCGCCTCGGAGGAACGCCGCCGACCCGTGTCGCCGATTCTCCGTCGACTCGCCGATCTGCAGCTCCCCTGCCGTCTTCAACTCTCGCCAGAGCTCCGCAAGTTGGTGAGCATTAAGCCAACCAGATTTCCCTCCCTCTCTCTTGCTCCGCCGCCCACCAGATTGCTCGCCGGACCCCTATTTCTGCCCGCCGCCATGGCCGCCAGTTTACAGCCGCCGCACAGCCAACCTGTACCCACCCTCACCTTCACCGTACCGCCCACTCACTCCCCGGCATGAACCTAGCTTGAATTGAGCCCCGGAACACCGGAATTGGTGAAGCTCCGGCCGTCCGCCGCAGCACTCGCTCACCGCCGATGCCCAGTAAAAACTCCGCCTCGCCCGACCCTTTTCGTTCTGTCGAGCCGACCCTTCCTCTACCGCTCGATCTATATCTAACGGCCAGAATCAATCTTCACTTTACACGGCCGATTTACCCGACCCACTCTTTACTCAGCCGATTCGCCCGACCCTTAATCCGCCGATTCGTCTGATCCGCTGCCGATTCTAATCCAACGGACCAGATTCACCCGACCCTAGCCGTTCCCGAAACTTTTGCAGGAAGATCCCTAAGTTTTCCAGGAATTGACCCGCAGTCCAGATCAGTAGAAAATAATTAGAGTTGAGCCCTTTTCTTCTTCTGTCCCGACCC
Organism: Panicum miliaceum; assembly: GCA_032594955.1. Lineage (NCBI taxonomy): Eukaryota > Viridiplantae > Streptophyta > Magnoliopsida > Poales > Poaceae > Panicum > Panicum miliaceum. Next base: position 23,287,142 of record CM064066.1, on the reverse strand, counting down.
CTGACTTTTCTAGAATTAGAACCCGCCGTCCAGAACCTATAGTTTTGCACCCGACCCTCTGTATCAGGATTTATTATGTTTTAGCCCCTGAATTCTTCAGATCTAACCTCAGGAGACTCAAAACTCTAGCAGTTAGGTCCCCAGATCACTGTTTTAACCATATCTTCATCGTTTCAATTCCGATTTCAGCGATTCTTGAGCCCACGCGATCTTTGCATCATGAACTACAACTTTAGCATCTTTTCACCCTCGGTTTGTACTGTTTGTTGTATTGTTCCTTATTTGTTTGTGTGATCACGTAGACAACGTGACGTTCGAGCAAAATCAAGAGCAAGCTTACGAGGAAGAGAATTAGGAGTTGCTTGACGAAGGCAAGTGGATTTCCCCCTCTGCATATTCTGTTTGATCCCAACAACTGCATGAAAATTCACTTTACTTTATTGTTGCTTGCATAAAATTGATGGGATTACCTATGCTAAGGACATACCTAGTCTTTTACCCCAAACCTTGAAACACCTGGGTTTACTACTTTGTTGGGTAGTTACGCTTATTTGAAAACTTTGGGATTGGTATTGGTTTACTCTTTTGTTAATGTGGATCACGTTTCGTATTGTGGTATTATCGCATAAGTTCAAGATCGACTTTGTTTAATGGGAACATGGAGAACCACCCAAGTAAACAGTGCAACCACAAAGTCACATGGCTCTGACCTTAGCCAATTAATTAGATGTGTAGTTTGCTGGTGGCCTTACCGAAAGGACAAGGAGGGGGTCGGTGATAGGGGTCATAGCCCGGTCCTCTTGGGGTAGCTGCCTTGGCTAAGGAGCTGACCATTAGGGAGGTTTATGGACCACACTGCTACTGAAACTCTAGCGGGCTGCATAGCTCTCGACATGTCTTTGTAAAGGCTTCGTAGTGTACCCTCGCCACTCACCTCGGAAGTGTTTAAGGGCCTTGCAAACCCGGGCGATTCAGGGAAACACGATTTGTGGGTAAAGTGTACAACCTCTGCAGAGTGTAAAACTATTATAACAGCCGTACTCACGGTTGAAAGTGGCTTGGACCCTCACATGATAATGAAACTTGAAGATTAATTAAATTGTGGTTCATGGTTTATGTTATGGTTGATGGTACTGTTATGATTTTGCTAAAGTGGGATTGGTATAAACTTAAACCTAGTTAATAGATGCTTGCTAATAAATATTTGACCAACTAAAAGCAACCGCTGCTGCAAACCCTAGTCTATCCTTGATGGCCTTGCATTTTCACCCCACTTGCTGAGTACCAACCATAAGAGTACTCACCCTTGCCCCCTGCTGTTCAGAAGTTAACTTTGAAGAGGAGATCTTCGACAACTTCGAGGAGTTCTAGGTCCTGCGTTCACCAGTCATCGCCTGTGGAAGACGGAGTTGCTGAAGACTTCGTATAGGGTATAACGGTTTATCGTTTAAAGATATTTGTGTCTCACTTATACGGAGTGTAATATTGTTAAATACTTTATTTAGTTACTTTTGAGCATTGTCTTTGATATATATTACACTTTCCGTCTACCATATGTGTGTGAACGAGATCCTGGCACACATATGAGATGCATCTGGTTCTTTCTAGAATCGGGTGTGACAGAAGTGGTATCAGAGCTATGTTGACTGTAGGACGCTAGCCTAGATAGAAATGGTCGAAATTAATGATTTATCTTCTAGAAACCCATATCAGCATCAAAAATTCCTGTTATATTTCCACATAAAAACCTATGTTTACATAAACCTTCTATCATTTTCCTTTTTAAACAAAAATATCCTGAATCTTACTCCCACTCTGCCAGATGGTCAGAATTTACCAAACTGCTCGCAAGCGCACCGGAGGTCGCCAAGTTCGCATTGCCCCAACTGAACCAACTTCTCCTACCCCAGTCCCAGCCCCTGTTGAAGAGGAGGAAGCCACGGAGGAAGAACCCGAGGAAGTCTATTACTTCGTGGATGGTGAAGATGGCCGCATCATGGCAGTTGATGAAGAAGGAAACCAGTTCACACCACCGGCATCACCAGTCATTGAGAGATCGCCACCACCCTTAGCTGTCCCTGCTCCAGCCCCCTCCCCAGCACCGGTTGACGCTGAAGGAAACCCGAGTAACTTCGAAGATATTAGAAGGGACGATGACGAGGACAACAACAACGATGAAAACAACGATGATCAGAGTGATGAAACTCCAGGGATGAGGCAACTTTGCTGTGTTCGCACTTCGGACAGAGAACCCGGCCACTTGTTTTTGGTGCTACAAGGTGTTCTTCAAGAGTTGGGCAACCACGTGAGACCTCACTACCACACGCATCACTACACCGACCCTGCGCTCGGCGACTACTACCTCTCCCGCGTCCACATCAGGATGGAAAGTGCCAGAGGCCTGAGGACCCTTACTGCACACGACTCCACCACACCCCACACTACATATGACGCCGCCGTCAGCAGTGCCGCCAGGAGAGCTCTATGGTCCATCTGCCACACCTACCGTCAGGAGCTTCAGAACACGGAGTGTCGCCACCTTCCCCATCGTCTCAGTGGAACTGAAGAAACCATGATCACTCTAGGTGAAGATAATGAAGACCGCCTCAACACTCTTGCTCGAGTCACCGCCGCTCTCAACACTGAGCTGGAAAGCGTCATCACTGAGCTGGACGATACTCAGGACAAGCTACTGGAGGCCCATGAAAAGATCCGCAGGCTGGAAGCTCGACTAGAGAGAAGAGCGCCGCCACCCCCACAGATGGATGAACCCCGCTTCCCCGCGTTGTCGCCACCCCGCAAGAAGCTTCGTCGCGGCGAACCCGGCTCTATAACTCGCCCGAGGAATAGGCACTTAGGCTCTTAGGCTAGAATCTTTTGAAGTCTCGTTAGAATCATTTTCTTTTGGGAGGACGACGATGTAATGATTGTTTGAGAACAAATGTTTGCTTTGAGTGCTATAAGAATTGCTTGATATAATATATACATTAATATCAGTTGGAGTCTTATAAATCCATATTTTGTTAAGGTATTATTTTCTATCTCTAGTACACCTGTCTTATCCTGGGTTTATTCCCTAACGGTCAGATGGTGAACACCAGGACAGGTGGAGGACAGAATATCCCTAGCTCTAGGCATGCCCGCGTAGTCAACCGACAGAGTCAGTTGCCACCACCGCCCAACCCAACAATGGAGCAATTCTTGGCAGCACAGATGCAGGTGTTGCAGAACCTCACTACCACCATCCAGAACATACAAGCTCAGCAGAATCAGCAGGCACCACAGCAAAACCCGCCACCTAGAGACAAACACAGAGAATTCATGAGCCACCACCCTCCTACCTTTTCTCACTCTGTGGACCCCTTGGACGCTGTTGATTGGTTGAAGGTCATCACCAAGAAGCTGGACATCACACAATGCAGTGACCGTGAAAGGGTCCTGTATGCTGCAGGACGTCTGGAAGGTGCAGCCGCTGATTGGTGGGATGCTTTCACTGCTGCCCACGCCAACGCCAACACTATCACCTGGGAGGAGTTTAGAACCAACTTCCGCAGCCACCATATCCCAGCAGGACTAATGAAGCTCAAACAGAAGGAGTTCCTGAACCTGAAGCAAGGTAGCATGACTGTCAGTGAGTACCGGGACAAATTCACTCAGTTGTCTCGATACGCGCCCCATGAGGTGGATAGTGACGCAAAGAGGCAGGAGCGCTTCTTGGAAGGTCTGATAGGGCCGCTCAACTATCAGCTGCATAGTCACACTTTCCCAAACTTCCAAACTCTGCTAGACAAAGCCATTGGTTTGGAGAGCAAGCGCAAGGAGCTTGGGGAACACAAGCGAAAACTTCAGTCCCAGGGACAATCCAGCAGCAACACCCGACCCCGCTACAGCACACCCCAAGGATATCAGTCACGCTTTGGAGGACAAGGTGGAGGATATCAGCAGAGTCAACAGAATCAACGAACTCCACAGCAGCCTCAACGCTACAATCAGCAGACTCAGCGCAACTCCAACCCGCAACCGTACCATCCAGGCTATGCCACAGGTGCACCAGTGCGGACCAACAATCCAGTCACCCCGGTCCAACCTAACGGATGTTTCAAATGTGGAGAATTGGGTCATTACGCCAACAACTGCCCGAAGCGTAATGCGCGAACTCCTCAGAATCAGAGGAACAGTGGACAAAGGCAGACTCCTCAGCAGCAGCAGCCGCGCAACAGCAACCAGACACCACTGGGCAACAGAAGACAACAGAACTGTATGCGCGGAAAGGTGAATCATGTGGCTGCAGAAACTGCTGAAGAGGCTCCCGACGTTGTGCTCGGTACGTTCCTTGTCAATTCTGAACCTGCATCAGTTTTATTGGATTCTGGAGCATCGCATTCATTCATTACTGAGCAATTTGCTGCAAAACATAATTTACCAATGAGCCCTATGAAACAAATATTACTAGTAAGCTCCCCGGGCAAGGAGTTGAAAGCCAGCCACTTATGCCCAAGGGTCAGCATGAATATTATGGGGATAGAATTCCTAGCCAATCTAATAGTCCTAAAGACTAACAGCATCGATGTGATCCTCGGAATGGATTGGTTATCAGGATGTGATGGTGTTATTCAGTGTCGCAAGAGATCAGTGCTCTTGACCAGTCCTCAAGGAGATAAAATAGAGTTTGTGGCATCAGCTTTGCCCAGTGCAGTTGGGACCGTGAACCAAATGAAGGGAATGCCTCTAGAGGACATCAGAGTTATCAGTGAGTATTCCGACGTTTTCCCGGAAGATTTACCAGGTATGCCACCTGTTCGTGACATTGAGTTCAGTATTGATCTTTTACCTGGTACTGCACCTATCTCTAAAAGACCCTATAGAATGGACGTTAAGGATCTAAGTGAACTAAAGAAACAAATAGAAGAGATGTTAGCTAAAGGATTTATCCGTCCTAGCTCATCCCCGTGGGGAGCACCTGTGATCTTTGTCGATAAGAAAGATGGCAGCAGAAGGATGTGTGTAGACTACAGGTCGCTGAACGACGTGACAATCAAGAATAAGTACCCACTGCCCCGGATTGAAGATTTGTTTGATCAGATGAGAGGTGCCAAGGTTTTCTCCAAGATTGATCTGAGATCAGGATACCATCAGCTAAGGATCCGACCGGAGGATGTACCCAAGACAGCCTTCACTACCAGATATGGTCTTTACGAGTTTACTGTGATGTCGTTTGGATTGACCAACGCACCAGCATACTTCATGTACCTGATGAACAAGGTTTTCGTGGAATACCTTGACAAGTTTGTGGTTGTGTTCATTGATGACATCTTGGTGTATTCACAGAACGAGGAAGAACATGAAGAGCACTTGAGGATAGTGTTACAGAAACTCCGAGAGAATCAGTTATATGCCAAGCTGAGCAAATGTGATTTTTGGTTGAGAGAAGTTTCTTTCCTTGGACATGTTATCACAGATGGAGGAATTGCAGTAGACCCAAGTAAAGTTCAAGATGTTCTGAATTGGAATCCACCGAAGACTGTGCCTGAAATCAGAAGTTTTCTCGGACTTGCAGGCTACTACCGCAGATTTATTAAAGGCTTCTCAAAGATCGTGAAACCTATGACTTCTCTGTTGGAGAAAGGGAAAGAATTTAATTGGGATGGTACATGCCAGAAGTGTTTTGAAGAGCTGTAAACAAGATTAATCACGGCCCCTGTGTTGATAATGTCAGATATCCACAAAGGGTTTGACGTGTATTGCGACGCTTCACGAATGGGTCTTGGATGTGTGTTAATGCAAGAAGGCAAAGTTGTGGCATATGCTTCAAGATAGTTGAGAAAGCATGAGCAGAACTATCCTACCCATGACTTGGAATTGGCTGCCGTCGTGCACGCATTGAAGATTTGGAGGCACTACATGATCGGAAACAAGTGTCAGATCTTCACGGACCATAAGAGTCTGAAGTACATCTTCACGCAACAGGATCTTAACTTAAGACAACGAAGATGGCTAGAATTAATCAAGGACTATGATTTGGATATTCAGTATCATCCTGGCAAGGCTAATGTTGTGGCAGACGCCCTAAGCCGGAAAGGACAAGCCAATACGATGATTGCTCGCTTGATGCCTCAAGAATTATGTTGGGAGATGGCACGTTTGAATCTGCGAATTGTCACTCATGCGAAAACCATAACTATGGAGATGGAACCGACATTAGAACAAGAGATCAGAAAAGGACAGTTGACAGATGCTAAGATCAAAGAGATCAAGATTTAAATTGGTTTAGGCAAGACTAAGGACTTCACCGAAAATGGACAAGGAACTGTTTGGTTCAGAAAGAGGATCTGTGTACCTGAAATTGATCACCTTCGTGAGCTTATTTTGAAGGAAGCACATGATTCCGCTTATTCCATTCATCCTGGAAGTACCAAAATGTATCAAGACTTGAAAGAAAGGTACTGGTGGTATGGTTTGAAAAGAGACGTAGCAACTCACGTAGCTTTGTGTGATGTGTGCCAGAGAGTAAAAGTAGAACACCAGAGACCAGCAGGTTTACTCCAGCCATTGAAAGTACCTGAATGGAAATGGGAAAAAATTGGTATGGATTTCATTGTAGGGTTACCCCGTACTCGTGATGGTTACGACTCGATATGGGTTATTGTGGACAGATTTACAAAAGTCGCACATTTCATCCCTGTCAAAACAACCTACACTGGAGCCAAGTTCGCAGAACTGTACATGTCACGAATTGTGTGTCTGCACGGTGTTCCAAAGAAGATAGTGTCTGATCGAGGTACTCAGTTCACGTCGCGTTTCTGGCAGAAATTACATGCATCCATGGATACAAAGCTCAATTTCAGTTCTGCATACCATCCGCAAATAGATGGTCAGACTGAGCGAACAAATCAAGTATTAGAGGATATGTTGAGAGCATGTGCCCTAAAGCATGGAGGTAGTTGGGATAAAAGTTTGCCATATGCAGAATTCTCCTACAACAACAGTTATCAAGCAAGTCTCAAGATGGCCCCATTTGAAGCATTATACGGAAGAAAGTGCAGGACACCCCTGTATTGGAATCAGATAGGAGAAAGTCAAGTTTTTGGACCAGAGATTCTTCAAGAAGCGGATAGACAAGTCCAGATAATCCGAGAAAATCTCAAGACTGCCCAGTCACGACAGAAAAGTTATGCCGATACACGAAGAAGGGAATTGACATTTGAAGTTGGAGACTTTGTGTATTTGAAGGTATCACCCATCAGAGGTTTACGTAGATTCAAAGTAAAAGGAAAGTTGTCACCACGTTACATTAGTCCTTTTCAGATCCTGGAAAGGAAAGGTGAAGTGGCATATCAATTGGAGTTACCGGCACGATTGTCAGATGTCCATGATGTGTTCCATGTATCACAGTTAAAGAAATGTTTGAGAGTGCCAGAGGAGCAAATACCGTTGGAGGAACTTGATGTGCAAGAAGATTTAACTTATGCAGAGCATCCGATTAGAATTTTGGAAACATCTAAGAGGGTTACACGGAACAAGGTAATCAAAATGTGCAGAGTACAGTGGAGTCACCACTCAGAAGATGAGGCTACTTGGGAAAGAGAAGATGAACTGATGGTAGAATTCCCTCAGCTGTTCCCTAGTCCTTCCTAATCTCGAGGACGAGATTCTTTTAAGGGGGGTAGGTTTTGTAACACCCAAAATATAGGAGCTAAAATTTCTAAAGGTATTTTCATAAAAATCATAAATTAAAATTGTGCATGCATCTTTATTTCTTTCTTCACCTATTCTTTCTTTCAGCCCAGCCCAATTCCTTTTCTTCTTCTTTATCGTTTCCGCGGCCGACTCAGTGGCCGATTTCCTTCCCCGACCCTTGTTTTCACCGACAGCTGGGACCCACCTGTCGGCGCCTTCTTCTTCTCTCTTCCTTCCTTACCCAGAGTCCAGAACGACTCCGTGCTGTCGTTCGTGTCCCGTCTTCTTTCTTTCTTCTCATCCCGAGTCCTGATCGATCCCGCAGCATCGCCTTCCTACTCACGCCAAAGCCCCGCTTTGCAACCCACGCCAAACTCAAATCTTTCCCTCTACTGAACCTTGTCACGTGTCGTTGGAAGTTGCGCCTCGGAGGAACGCCGCCGACCCGTGTCGCCGATTCTCCGTCGACTCGCCGATCTGCAGCTCCCCTGCCGTCTTCAACTCTCGCCAGAGCTCCGCAAGTTGGTGAGCATTAAGCCAACCAGATTTCCCTCCCTCTCTCTTGCTCCGCTGCCCACCAGATTGCTCGCCGGACCCCTATTTCTGCCCGCCGCCATGGCCGCCAGTTTACAGCCGCCGCACAGCCAACCTGTACCCACCCTCACCTTCACCGTACCGCCCACTCACTCCCCGGCATGAACCTAGCTTGAATTGAACCCCGGAACACCGGAATTGGTGAAGCTCCGGCCGTCCGCCGCAGCACTCGCTCACCGCCGATGCCCAGTAAAAACTCCGCCTCCCCCGACCCTTTTCGTTTTGTCGAGCCGACCCTTCCTCTACCGCTCGATCTAGATCTAACGGCCAGAATCAATCTTCACTTTACACGGCCGATTTACCCGACCCACTCTTTACTCAGCCGATTCGCCCGACCCTTAATCCGCCGATTCGTCTGATCCGCTGCCGATTCTAATCCAACGGACCAGATTCACCCGACCCTAGCCGTTCCCGAAACTTTTGCAGGAAGATCCCTAAGTTTTCCAGGAATTGACCCGCAGTCCAGATCAGTAGAAAATAATTAGAGTTGAGCCCTTTTCTTCTTCTGTCCCGACCCCTGACTTTTCTAGAATTAGAACCCGCCGTCCAGAACCTATAGTTTTGCACCCGACCCTCTGTATAAGGATTTATTATGTTTTAGCCCCTGAATTCTTCAGATCTAACCTCAGGAGACTCAAAACTCTAGCAGTTAGGTCCCCAGATCACTGTTTTAACCATATCTTCATCGTTTCAATTCCGATTTCAGCGATTCTTGAGCCCACGCGATCTTTGCATCATGAACTACAACTTTAGCATCTTTTCACCCTCGGTTTGTACTGTTTGTTGTATTGTTCCTTATTTGTTTGTGTATGCTTGTTTGTGTGATCGCGTAGACAACGTGACGTTCGAGCAAAATCAAGAGCAAGCTTACGAGGAAGAGAATCAGCAGTTGCTTGACGAAGGCAAGTGGATTTCCCCCTCTGCATATTCTGTTTGATCCCAACAACTGCATGAAAATTCACTTTACTTTATTGTTGCTTGCATAAAATTGATGGGATTACCTATGCTAAGGACATACCTAGTCTTTTACCCCAAACCTTGAAACACCTGGGTTTACTACTTTGTTGGGTAGTTACGCTTAGTTGCAATCTTTGGGATTGGTATTGGTTTACTCTTTTGTTAATGTGGATCACGTTTCGTATTGTGGTATTATCGCATAAGTTCAAGATCGACTTTGTTTAATGGGAACATGGAGAACCACCCAAGTAAACAGTGCAACCACAAAGTCACATGGCTCTGACCTTAGCCAATTAATTAGATGTGTAGTTTGCTGGTGGCCTTACCGAAAGGACAAGGAGGGAGTCGGTGATAGGGGTCATAGCCCGGTCCTCTTGGGGTAGCTGCCTTGGCTAAGGAGCTGACCATTAGGGAGGTTTATGGACCACACTGCTACTGAAACTCTAGCGGGCTGCCTAGCTCTCGACATGTCTTTGTAAAGGCTTCGTAGTGTACCCTCGCCACTCACCTCGGAAGTGTTTAAGGGCCTTGCAAACCCGGGCGATTCAGGGAAACACGATTTGTGGGTAAAGTGTACAACCTCTGCAGAGTGTAAAACTATTATAACAGCCGTACTCACGGTTAAGAGTGGCTTGGACCCTCACATGATAATGAAACTTGAAGATTAATTAAATTGTGGTTCATGTTTTATGTTATGGTTGATGGTACTGTTATGATTTTGCTAAAGTGGGATTGGTATAAACTTAAACCTAGTTAATAGATGCTTGCTAATAAATATTTGACCAACTAAAAGCAACCGCTGCTGCAAACCCTAGTCTATCCTTGATGGCCTTGCATTTTCACCCCACTTGCTGAGTACCAACCATAAGAGTACTCACCCTTGCCCCCTGCTGTTCAGAAGTTAACTTTGAAGAGGAGATCTTCGACGACTTCGAGGATTTCTAGGTCCTGCGTTCACCAGTCATCGCCTGTGGAAGACGGAGTTGCTGAAGACTTCGTATAGGGTATAACGGTTTATCGTTTAAAGACATTTGTGTCTCACTTATACGGAGTGTAATATTGTTAAATACTTTATTTAGTTACTTTTGAGCATTGTCTTTGATATATATTACACTTTCCGTCTACCATATGTGTGTGAACGAGATCCTGGCACACATATGAGATGCATCTGGTTCTTTCTAGAATCGGGTGTGACATCAGCCGACCCCTGTTTCGGCCCTCCTGGCATTGCCTTTAGTTGGTGGCATGATAGGTGGGTCCAGAGCCTAATCCTTGGTGATTTCCTCTTTGATACGTCGGTTTGTGCTGTTAGGTGGGCCCTTCTTTCCTTGAGAGACACAGGATGTGATCTTCTTCGCATTCTTCTGTGGTCTTGTGCGTGTTTTCTCTTGTTTTTGCTCATGGGTGCCTGCATAACATACTTCACCAAAGCTTTTGGAAATGGTTAGATATAAGTCCCTATATTCTATTTTGGTGATTGATTATTGTGCTTCTTGCTGCCGGAGTTGACGGTTATTTTGGTGATAAGGACCGTCAACAACTTTGCACCGCGAGTACATTAAAGGACTAAAACCACCCTAAAGTCCTCCCTTGCAAAATATTTAGATGGATGGTTGTAGATGCTTATGTTTACCATAAGCATTGCAACTTTTGTGGACGCACTGTGGCACTAACCTTGCAGCTAAAGCTTTAATGACACATCATCATCCGGTGGTGATAGGGGAACCCTATCAAAGCTGCAAGAAGAAATTCCCCATGGTCGAGCTTGTGACCATAAACAAAGCACTGCCGGGAGATAGCTCGAATTATCATAGAAAAGAAAACTTTCTTTCGAAGCAATAAAATCAAGAACATGTTTTTAGGATAGTGTGTACCTTTAGGTATTTTTGGTCGCTAACCATTTAAGATTAAGATTAAAAAGAATGAGGAACATGCAATGCCTGAGAACATGGGAGCTGCTCCAGCTGTACACTTTGTAATCTTTGTGTATGGAACACACTCTATAGGAGAGTGTTAGTATTTCTTAACATTCACGAATAGAATCCACAAATGCACGGATATACCGTTGTAGCAATTCACTCGGAGAGTATTCAGGGTATCGTATATTTCTCAGGGAACGGAGGTGTAACGGTCTCCTAGGTAGTTTACCCAATGAAAAGGAAGAAGATAGGATGGTCCTGGTAGTGTGGTTGACTAAGGATAGAGACTCTCAGGAAAGATAAGCTTAGCTACTACTCGTTTATTTCGAGCACTGGTTTACACCTGGTCTGCCAAGTGCCTCCGGCTATTAGCTCTACGCCCAACCCGAACATAGAGGGATACTAGGGACGAACAGAGCTGTCACCACCTGCCACCTACCTCTCAGACTGTGGGGAAGGGTAGCAAACAAAGGTAATGATGAAGACATCACCAAGGTGAATACGCTCGAGCCATGGCTTTCGCCAAGTTACAAGTCGTCATCAACTTGGACTCCGCGTTCGGTTCGGATTCAGCAGACCACCTCGGACGGAATCGGCCACAACTCCCTCACACGACATCGAAATGCGTTGGAAAGGTAACAATGAAAGATTTTTTTTGATTTTGGTCCTAGCTCAAGAACGTTCAACGTGGATCATTCTGTGTGACCACGACAAGGTGCTGCATCACCTATTTTAGGCCAAGTTAGCCTTTGTATCGTGTCGGGCCTTAAGCTCATGTTGTGGGTGCCCCCCTGTCGCTCCCAACCCTAGGTCGTCCCCTTTCTGCTATAAACTCAGTAGCCATTGCCATATTAGGGTTTGGGTTTTGTTTAGTTCTAGTTTTTCATTGAGAAACAAACTTCTTTCATTGTAACTGTGACGTCGAGTCCTTTTGCTGTGAATCAAGGCCCCTGTTCTTGTTCTTCACCACTATGGCGATTAGTCCTTTTGTGATCCGAGCTTGAACCCCATACTTGTCTTCACTTCATACTCATCTGCAATTTCAGATTGCATGTTTATACTTTCTTGCTTGTGTTCTTCGATTCACTTGCAAGGAACAGCCTTTTTGGTGAGGTCAATCAAGTTGTGCTTGGTTGATAACCAACGGAGCAGCGGTGTAACGGTTGCAGGGGTTCAAATCATGACTGATTAGAAGCCCGGATCGCCAATGTCGAGACTCTACCAATCGAATTTACCATACCAATCGGAAGATCGGGCCAGTGCTACATCAAGTGGTATCAGGATTTAGGATAACCGTGAGGTATACCTTCGTGTTCCTTTTTAGATTCATCTCGTTTGCATTATCTACAGTCCACAAAAAGCCAAAAAAATTACACATTCCGCTATCCTATAAGCATTTGCAATTTCATTTTAGATTTGCTTTGTCAAGTTTGTGTCCGTGGTCGAGTCGTTGTTGCTGGTTTAGTGTGTTCGTAGTCATAGTCCAATCGCCTGACACTATTATTGTTTCCTCCGCTATCCCATCCACCTTTACCCAAACAACAAGTCGAGCCCTCACATTACTTGACTTGCCACCTCTAGCCGCCTTGTGTGAACTCTCACCGCGCAAGCCCTAGATAGGTTGCAAACCGCCCTATGTTTTTCGCCTTGCATCGCAGCCTTTCTTGTTTCATCCAGCGATACCTATTGCTGCATACACCAGGGAAGCTTTTCCATAGGGTGTTTCGCTTGCTGAGATGCTTGGCTCAGCCATGTTTCTGTGTTGGCAAACAGGGACGCTTTGCCCTAGCTGCGCCGACATGTTCTGCCTTGTTTTTGCCCTCCAAAAACCCTGATTCGGAGGCCCTTCCTTAAAACATGCATAACTTTTCGCTCGTAACTCGGATTGATGCAAACTTTTCCTTGAAATCGTGTGAAATTTAATTTTGCACCTGAATTTCCCCTGCTTTGCCGGGTTTGCCATTCACAGATTTGAGAAATTCGCCTTCTAAGTGGGAGTACTCAAGGCCCAAAATTGCTGCACGCTTTTCAGAGAATGTGCATGATTTTCTGTAGACCACATCTTAATTCCGTTTAAGCTGAAACTTTTTGTGGTTCCATCTTGTGTGATCCCTGTTCGGAGAAATATATAAAAACAATAGTTGAAAAAAATAAAAAAGTTGCAAAAAAACAACAACCAGAGGAGAAATCAGGGAAAAAGAGAAAAACAATTGCGTGAGTTGTTGGTTGCTTGTTCTTTAAGTCTTTTTCATTGTTTCTTGTTCCAACTTGTTGTGCTACGCCTAGACACACCTCTTAGCCAGCAATATGACTAGTACTTTGGATACTTATTGAACTTTGCTAATCTGCTTTCGATAATTGATGTGTCCTTGCTATCATATTGTGGAGGTTCACCTTGCAACTGTTACACTCAATCTTTAGAACATATTGTACCATCCTGTTAGCTTTGGTAAGAACACTTGCAAGATGGTGGTAAGCCGCTTGAGATATTGCACTCTGCTTTCACCATCACCCAATACCTGTTAGTTGATAGGGATAATACCTTGCTGTTGTCTTTTGCTGTCATCTAACCATGTTAGGATCAGAGAAAGGAATGGAGTCTCCTTCGGACTTCAATGAGTGTGTGTGTGTGTCCAAGGATGAGCTTACGAGGCTTCTTGACGATGAGCGCACTTACATCAATGAGAAATTTGAGGAGATGATGAAAACTGTTAACAATCTGGTCACCCGGATTAAACATGTTGAACAACGGCCTCCTCCACGACGGCCCCGACATCAACCACCGGAGGGTAAGGAGGAAGAGGACGATGATGCCGACCATGATGCTGATGCACGCGATGCTCGTCTTCGGCGTAATCGTCATGGTATGGGAGGTAATCATAATCGTAGTAATATGTAACACCCTACGTGTGTAAATGCTAAGGAAAAGATCTACAACATGACATCCTGCATAATGACCAACAAAAGTTTGAACAATGCATTCTTATATGTATGCATGCATGTGCATGTGCATGTGTATATGTGCAGTTATGCTTAGCATAGGATGCTAGCGCACTTTTACAGACTCAACTTGGCATGCCTAATAAAATGTATCAACACATCCCTCTTTTAATGCTCTACAAAGTTGCTATAGAAGACAAGTCCCAAATTTTGAAATTTCACACATGAAATGATGCTAGTTCAGAGTTTAAAATTTATTTTCTTTATAAACTGAACTTTTGGCCAATATAAAACTTGTAGACAATTGTACTCCTTTGTGGTGTCTTTTATTTTTAGTAAAAACTTTGTTTAGTGGTTCAAAACTACAGTCAAAATCCAGTCAAACCCCCATTTGAATTCGTTTTGAGCTGAATTTAAATTCAGCTTTGACCCCTCTTTGTACCATTTTATCACTCAAATTGTTGCTCAAATGAACTCTTACCCGTACTCAATGTTGTAGATCTTCTATTCTTCTACAACTTTCATTTTGGCCGTTTTTCAAGTTTCTATATGAAATTTGGAGAAAAATTGCAGTCAACTCCGTTTGACCTCGTCCTTCTTTCTCTCGTTTTCTTCTCTGTGCCTCCTCCCTACCGAAACAGGCAGCACAGCCACGACGCTAGGCACCAAGGCCGCGGCCGACAGCACAATCACCCTCCCCGGCGAATCCCTCCCTTGCCCAGCTCGCACGCGCCACGCGACACCGGATTCCTGCCGCCGCTTCACGACAAGGCAGCGACGCCGAGGGCCTGTCCCCTGCCCCAGCGCCCAATGGCCCAGGCTTGCTTCGCCCTGCCCGCACCCAGCCCCTCCCCTCTCCCCTCGCTCGGCTATAAAAGGGCCAGCGCCCCTCCTCTGCTCGCGCCCGACCTCCTCTGCTCGCGCAGAGCTGCTCCGCCGTCGCCATTGCCGTGCATCCACCCCCTCCACGATTACCCCCACCTCCGAACATCCTCCACCCAAGCTGAGCCCCTGAACGGATTTCCCTTGGCCTATTGAAGCTTTCCGGCTCGACCCCATTGACCCCGCTCACTGCCGGAGCGCCGCCCGTACCACCGCCGGAGCTACTGCTCTCGCCGCCGAGCACCCTCCGGCAGCCCCCAGCCCCAACCAAGCACACCCCCGGGGAGCCCTCGCCTACCTCGTGATCACCCACCCCTTTCCCCTCGCCGCCAGAGAGCCTCCTCGCTGGATTTCGGCAAGAAACCGCCGCAGCCACGTCCGGGGACTATATTGCAATCGCCAAGTTCATTTTAGGGTGTTTTGTGAAAAATTTAGGGACCTGCTCATAAGACTAAAGCTGGGTAAATGTGGTTTGAATCTGCAAATTGTAAAATATGTTAAAAATTGTAGAAACATCATAAAATTATAAACTGAAATGATCTGAGTTCCTTGTGACAATATCTACAACTTTTGCATAGGACCTTGATCAGATTCAAAATAAATTCTGGTCTAGCATAAATGTTAGTTTTATTAGCTTTTAAATGTAACTCATGTTCTAGGATAGTTCTGTGCATGAGTTTTGGAAAGTAGACTAGTATGTAGATGTTGATGCTTGTGTAAACATTTCACGGCTAGCAAAGGTCTCTAGATATAGTTATTGTTAAATCTATTCTCATGCTCAAGTTTGTTAGATGTACTTGTTCATGATGTTGTACTGTAGATTTGAGGGTGAAGTTTTTTCAGTAGTATCTCTTTGATTCAGAAATTCTATGGTAAAATGTTGAGACACATTCCTACTATCTAGCATGCTCATTTGATTTTATCAATGAATAAAAGCTTTAAATCAAAATAAATAGTTTCTGTGCTGAGAAAATTTTGATATTTTGACCAGAGAACATGTTTGGGTAGCAAACCATTCTAGAAGAATTTGATGTTTAAATGCTTACTAGAACTACCAATAAAAATGAATCTTGAAATATGTAGAATTGTTTTGTTCTATTTTGTCTGCTCTAATAGTTTCACAATAAAATCTGAAAAATTCATAGTAGGATCTCTATACTATTCTGTGCACCTTGTAAAAGTTTGAGCTACATTACTTATTTGGTTTGAGCTGCACAAATGGATCTAGATTCTAGCAGTAGTTGTTTAATCTATTTTTAGTGATTAATCGGCTGCATGAAAATGGTTGAAAACTTTACAGTGAGTTTGCTC
The DNA here is from genome assembly GCA_032594955.1 of Panicum miliaceum. NCBI lineage: Eukaryota > Viridiplantae > Streptophyta > Magnoliopsida > Poales > Poaceae > Panicum > Panicum miliaceum. Next base: position 23,270,862 of record CM064066.1, on the reverse strand, counting down.
TTAAGTAAAGTGCTCTGCATAAAATTTCACCTCTAGAAACTATCCCTAGTAGCTGTTATGAATAATCCATGTTGCTTTTGAAAAATAGCATTTTATAAAATGACAATTCCCCACTTAATGAAGTTAGTTAGTTTAAGTTATACTCGGTAAAACGATTGTCCAAGAAAATATAAATAAAATACTTTACAACTTAACTTACGTATTGTTGGATTACAACTTTATAGTGAAATAATCAATAAATCTTATCATCAAAATAACGCGAACCTATGCATTCATATAGAATCGACGACTCTCGCCGACGGAACCTACGAGCTGGTGCCGGAGCCCGAGAGCGAGCAGCGCGATGCTCAAATCAATCTAACTGAAGTCATCGAAGACCCGAACCAAAGTTCGAAAGAGCCCAAGGCTAGCACTGCTCAGGAAGGCAAGCCCCGGAGCATAAACCCTATTTTCGATGTAAGCAATGTTATTACTTCTATGTATTTGTGCATAATACCTATGATGTGAACACTAGTGTGTGCCGGTCGCTAGATTGTCACGCTAATAGGACTCCGGTAATAGTCGAGTGATTTCCTATCACTCGCGAGATATAGGAGTTGTTTGTTTACTTATGTTGGAATCATAAGGTCGACGGACGGGGCTATGTTACGATATTGCTTTTGACGGTTGAGGTCCCTTCTGTATAGAGAAAATGGCTAAGGTCGCAATGTGTGGTAGTGGTGGTCAAGTTTTTGAACGTACTAACCACATGCCGAGAATATAGTAATCGGTAAGCTTAACTATCTGATTGAACCGGGGCGTGGAACATACCACCCCACCGTCTTGACTTTGTTCCCATGTAGCCACATGGTGAGTGCAGAGCGCGGCTCTGTACACGAGGGCGGTGACCCTGTTCCACGAAATGGGAATAAAGGGGAAAAGTCGCACGTGTGACTCTAGGAGTAACCACTTGACGTGTGCTTAGGTTTGCCTTGCAAAATTAAGAAATTCGATTCGAATCGTCCGTTTCTCGCGGCCATTGAGACTGCTTGACCCTTTTACGATTTAGAGTAAGAAGAGAAAGAATGATGATGATGATTAATACTGTTGTATGTTTAATTAATTCTTTCCACCATGTGTGATGTTGGATAGTTGATCATCTAGAATGGTTAATGAACTAGAACTTGATGCTAAAACTTGAAAATAAGGACTCACTCTTAGTTGCTTTTTGGCAAAACAAACCCCTCAAGCCAAAAGTGTTGCATGTCTAGGGGTCGGCTAAGTATATTCCACTAGTCGGGTAAGCCTTGCTGAGTATTAGTATACTCAACCTTGCTTGTGGCTTTGTTTTCAGGTGAGACCTTTGAGGACATGGTTGCTAGTTTGACTTGGCCATGTACTCTTCCTCCTGGTTGGTCGGCGGAATGGGATGCGTTCCCGGCCAACGATGATCTCGCTAAGTGATATCATGTATGGGCTTTATCATGATATCTTGTATCATCATTAGAACTTCAGCTTATTTTCCGCTGCATTGTTGAACTATGAAAGTACATGTTTATGAATATTTTCGAACTTGGTTTGTAATAATAATTCCTGTTGAACTCGGTGATGTAAAATTTGTAGATTGTTGTAATTTCTGGGCTCACCTTCATGTGGGTGGGTATGTATGCACTGTTTGGATCAAAATTCTAGTGATTGCATCGGGATGTTACGCGACAGACTATCATTTTACTCCGTTTTAAGTGCGTGTTAGCCCGGATTGCCTCTATGGTGATGGTTAGCACACTTAAGCTGGATTAATTCAGGCGGTTCTGCCACAACTGGTATCAGAGCCAAAATTCATACACCAGAGAGTACAACAAGCCTTAAACAAATGTTTCATAAAACTTGACGAAAAAATCGTGTTTGAAAAATACGTTGGTTCGTTAAGGATGACGCCTAGTTCGTAAAGCCCTAGGGGATGATGGGAAGTAACTAGGTGGCTATCTTAACTATATTATATATAACTTACTTCCATCACATTATGTTCTGTCAAAACTTACTTTTCTGAACAACCAACGTTTAATTTCTGTAACCACACACTCATCGCTAAGGTAAGAAGGTAAGGATCCTCAGTCAACTGAGAGAGCTTGACCCTCACGTTGGTGACGCGAACCAAACGCTGCCCTCAAAGCAGTGGCTTACTTGAGGTGCTGCCATTATACCAACTATTCATTGATTATATTGGGAGTAAAATATGCTGCACGTACGGTGGCTTCGATGTACGGACGTCCCATAAGGCGATTTATACGGGAAGTGAATACATTACCCCGGTAATGTATGAAGCATTGTCCATGCAGTGTTGAATGCATGTATGCCGCTACTATAGTGAGCGGTAATGTATGGGGACGCTTTCGTGAGTGCCCGCACGAAAGGATCAATTTATATTCTGTCAATCTTCTGCAGGTAGACAAACCGCTATTACGTTAAGCTAAGAATGGTTAGAAAAAATTCTGCTAGTTAATATAAGGAGAGACGTATTATGTAAGCCACTGAAACCAACTACGTAAGACCAAAGTTATTTGGCAATTTTTTTGTTTTGTGAGGAGGAATAGGACGTGCATTCGTCATGATCATATCTGAAATTGAAAAACAATGCTTGTGCGTTGATTGAGAGTGGTAAGGTTCATGCGTGCACAAGATCATTTCACATATGGTCTATCTAGAAATCTGTCTTTTCTACCATATCTAGATAGATGAATTAATTATAATTATAAAATTACCTTATCTATGGAAAAGTTTAATAATAAAGATGTTTCAAACATTATATCCTACCTTCTGTTAAAATTTGAGAATCTTTGGGCAAGTACTCAGTGAGAAACACTAGAAATCTTGACACATTAGTTTTCTGCCTGTTTTGAGCACTTCGGGATTTTTCAACCCTCTTAGAGAAGTTTTCTGCAGAAATGTTCAACACAAAACTTGTTGTAAACTTTATCAAGAACCTACTGTTACAAAACACTAATTAAGGGAAACACTAGCTCTCTGTCCACTGAAAATTTGGGTCGATAGTAAGGGAAAACTTTAAGGATATGACCATTTTAGAGTCTAATCTATCCCAAGTGTTGACTAGCAAAGTTGTGCAAAATTGTCATAGGGATGTTCAGGTGAATCTTGAGAATTTTTGGATTAATAAATTTGGAGTTATGGAGTTTTAAATTTGCTTCCAAGAATATTGGACATCCATTGTCCAGTTCACATCCTACGGCAGGATTGGGTCAAAAATTTTTTTACCCCTTGAAGATGATTCTTCTGGGCAACAAGTTGAATAACAAAGCTGTCAGTAATTTTATGATCTAAAGGCTCACGAACGTTTAGCACCATTGGACGACCATATTTAGAATTATAGGCAAAACACTCTAGCTCGGTCTGCTGAAAAATAGTCAACACAGAGAGGCAAGAACTGAATTTTTTCGATATTCTTAAATAGAGATTTAGTCTCTGAGTTGAATACCAAACTTGTTCCTTATTAAATGAACTAAATTCTGGCAAAATCTCGAGCGCATTGGATAAGCAAAATTGGAGTTATGATCATTTTACTAAATCTCTGTCCTTCTGAAATTCTAGGTATGTCTGATCCGAACTTTTAAGAATTCGAACCTCTTAGAGTAAAATCAGTTCTTCCACATGATACCAATCTTGTAGAAACCTATATCAGGAACACTCTGGTGAAGTTTGGAAGTTTTTTTTTGTAACACCCAAAAAAATAGGAAATAAAATTTTAAAAATATTTTTTTTATAAAAGTCACAAAATAAAAATTGTGCATGCATCTTTATTTCTTTTTCTTCTCCCACTCTTTTCTTTCAGCCCAGCCCAAACTTCTCTCTCTTTTCCTTCTATTTTTCTCTTCTCACGGCCCAACCTAGTCGGCCCAATCCTTCTCTTCTTCTTTTTCTTTTTTCCTTCCCCGCGGCCCAACTCCGCTAGCCCAATCCGCCTTACTCACCCTCACCTCTCTCTCACCGCCAGTTGGGTCCCACCTGTCGGCGCCCCCTCTCTTCCTTTCCTTTCTTCTTCCTTGCGCACCGCTTCCCCTCTTTCCTTTTTCCGCCGCGACGCCAGACGCGCCGCGCCGTCGTCTGCGCCTCCCTCCCCTTTCCTTTTTCTCCTCACCCCGAATCCAGATCGACTCCACGCCGTCGCCCGCGTCTCCTCCTTCCATCCCCACGACGCTGGCTGCCATACTGGCCACGGTACGCGCTCCACCCTTTCCTTCGCAGGCCGCCGCGTGAGCCACCGCCTTCTTTTTTCCTAGCCGCTCCGCCTCCTCTCCTCCCCTATAAAACCAACGCCGGAGCCCCGCTTTGCACCCAGAGCCATCTTCAATCTCTTCCTCTACTCCACACCGTCGCACGCCGCTGGAAATCGCACACCGGAGGAACACCGCCGCCCCGTGTCGCCGCCTCTCCGTCGACTCGCCGTTCCTCTGTTTCTCCAACGACTCCAACTCTTGCCGGAGATCCGCGAGTTGGTGAGTGTCAAGCCGCCCCCATTTCCCCCTCTCTCTCGCTCTGTCGTGCCCCGGCAATTTCTCGCCGGAGCTCTGTTTCCGCCCGCCGCCATGGGCGCCGGTCTATGATCGCCGCACGGTCGTCCTGTGACCACCCACACTTTCACCGTGCCGCCCTCTAACTCCCCGGCATAACCCCAGCCTGAACCAAGCCCCGGAACACCGGATTCGGTGAACTCCGGCCATCCACCGCCGGCGCCCAGCGCAGCTGAGCGATTCGCCCGACCCTTTTACTCCGTCGAGCCGACCCTCGTTCCACCGCCCGATCTGGATCTCACGGCTAGAACGAATCTGAGCCGCGCACGAGACGCCGCCTTCGCCCGACCCTCACCCTGCCGCTCGATCTAGATCTAACGGTCAGAACAGATCCGAGGCGTGTCCGATTCGCCCGACCCTTAACCCGCCGCCCGATTCTGATCCAACGGACCAGATTCGTCCGACCCTAGCCGTCCCTGGAACCCTTGCAGAAAAACCCCTAGGCTTTCCAGGAATCAACCCGCAGTCCAGATCAGTAGAAAAATAATTAAAGTTGAGCCCTTTCTTTTTCTGTTCCGACCCCTGACCTTTCCAGAATTTGTACCCGCCGTCCAGGACCACTAGTTTTGCACCCAGACCCTCTGTTTAAGGTTTAATTATGTTTTAGCCCCTGATTTCTTCAGAATTTGCCCCTGGAAGTTTAAAACTCTCGCAGTTAGGTCCCTGAATCACTGTTTTAGCCATATCTTCATCGTTTCAACTCCGAATTCAGCGATTCTTGCGCTCACGCGATCCTTGCATCATGAACTACAATTTTTTACTTTCTGTTTGTACTGTTTGTTGTATTGTTTCTTATTTGTTTGTGTATGCTTGTTTGTCTGATCGCGTAGACAACGTGACGTACGAGCAAAACCAAGAGCAAGTTTACGTGGAAGAGAGTCAATTGCTGTTTGAGGAAGGCAAGTGGATTCCCCCCCTGCATATTCTATTTTATCCCAACAACAACATGATAATTCACTTTATTTTAATGTTGCTTGCATAAACTTGATGGGTTACCTATACTAAGGACATACCTAGTCTTTTACCCAAAGCCTTGAAACACCTGGGTTTACTATTCATGTTGGGTAGACACGCTTAGTTGCAAACTTTGGGAAAGGTGTTGGTTTACTCTTATGGTAATGTTGATCACGTTTCATAATGTTGTTATACCGCGTTAATTCAAAATCAACTTTGATTAATGGGAACGTGGAGAACCACCCAAGTGAACAGTGCAACCACAAAGTCATATGGCTCTGACCTTAGCCAATTAATTAGATGTGTAGTTAGCTGGTGGCCTTACCAAAAGGGCAAGGAGGGGGTCGGTGATAGGGGTCATAGCCCGGTCCTCTTGGGGTAGCTGCCTTTGCTAAGGAGCTGACCATTAGGGACATTTATGGACCACACTGCTACTGAAACTCTAGCGGGCTGCCTAGCTCTCGACATGTCTTTGTAAAGGCTTCGTAGTGTACCCTCGCCACTCACCTCAGAAATGTTTAAGGGCCTTGCAAACCCGGGCGATTCAGGGGAACACGATTTGTGGGTAAAGTGTACAACCTCTGCAGAGTGTAAAACTGTTATAACAGCCGTACTCACGGTTAAGAGTGGCTTGGACCCTCACATGATAATGAAACCTGAAGATTAATTAAATTGTGGTTCGTGGTTTATGTTCATGTTGATGGTATCTTTATGATTTTGCTAAAGTGGGATGGTATAAACTTAAACCTAGTTAATAGGTGCTTGCTAATAAATGCTTGACCAACTAAAAGTGCTCGCTGCTGCAAACCTTAGCCTATCCTTGATGGCCTTGCATATTCACCCCACTTGCTGAGTACCAACCATAAGAGTACTCACCCTTGCCCACTGCTATTCATAAGAGAACTTTGAAGAGGAGAACTTCGACGACTTCGAGGAGTTCTAGGCATTGCGTTCACCAGTCATCGCCTGTGGAAGACGGAGTTGTTGCAGACTTCGTATAGGGTATATCGGTGTAACGTTTAAAGACCTTTGTGTCTCTTTTATTTTGAGTGTAATATTGTTAAATACTTTATTTAGTTACTTATTGGGCATTGTCTTTGATATATTACACTTTTCCGTCTATCATGTGTGTGTGAACATGATCCTGGCGCACACATGAGATGCATCTGGTTCTTTCAAGAATCGGGTGTGACATTTTTGACATCAACTCTTTAAGTTATAGCTGATCTATTGCACTGTCCAGAACCGGTTTTATCATCTTGCTCACAAGTTTTTCCCATACTCCACAACTTTGGTCATTTCTTCAGATAGCCGACCCTGTCTAGGGGAAAAACGTGTCCTCTACCTCCTGTATAAATTTGAGAATATGTTGCCTTCTCAGCTTCGAGTCATGATCAGTTTTGTGTCGCTCAGTTTTCTGAATTTTCAGAATGAGCACCTGACAGTCCACACACTTTTAGCCCATCTTTGAGTTTGAATCTGGTAAGGTACTAAATGATGAAGTTGTGCTAACTTAACCACCTATGTCCCGGTAAAATCTGGGAGAATTTTTGGATAACTAGTTTGCAGGATATGACTTTTCATTGGAGGTTGAGATAAAATTTAAAAGGATGTTGGCAGGGATCCAAACAACAAGCCTGGCTCCCTAGTTAGCATATCAAGGATGAGTAAAAGTGTCTCCCTTGGACAAGTTAGAGGAAATCTCATTTGCCCTTCTTGCTCATATAATTTTTTTTTGAAAACTAAAAATGGGCATAGAAACAATAGATTATCATGCATGATCATTACTGCAACATTCATGCATTGCACGTAGCTATATTATTGCTCTATGCATGGTTATTGCATTACCATTGATAAATCATATTCATCTTGGGGCTCCGTCTTAGTTAACATCATATGGATCTGGGAAGGATTTGTGATTTTCACCTGACTCTCTATCTTCCTTTCTAGACGTGCGCATTATTTGAGTTTCTATGTTTTTACCTTGTGGTGGTGTTTGTCACTTGACCTATGGTGCCGCGATGGGACCTAGGGCCTCGTGTGTGTTGCAGCCATACGCTTGTGCCACTAGGGGTGAGCTGGTATCTTGGTACGTGAGTGTAACTCCACGACAATCTATTTTTCGCACCTGAATATTGTGTTGATTTGAGTTCTGATTCGGGCCAACAGAATTAGTGAGTACATGCATAACTTTCTGGGTCGCTAGCATTGCAACATGTGCACCATATGCCCACATGCATGTTCATCATGCCATATACATACGACACCGTGCGCATAAACCATGTGCACCATCTGTTATACATCATGACCTGCACATCATCAACCTGACATCATGACAAAATGCATCACGCCATGTGCATCATTTCATCGATGCATGGGTCATCTCATCCATGCATTGCATATCGCAAACAGACATCCCAGGGGTGCACTACCTCACTACAACAACACATCTGCACCATAAGTTGCCACATTGTATCATCAATCTCATGGCATGTTGGCATTTCCATAATACATCATGGCATTGAACAAGTGTACATCTTTCTCAAACAAGTATCAAGTCCATTAAATAAAAGAACTTTGAGCAAGAATTTCTTGAGACAACATTGCTTATGCCACATAATAAGATCTCAGGACGAGAAAAGAAATGCCTCAAGTTGTAGTAGAGTTGATCCTATCATTTTCCATGCTACGCATGTGCCTGTGCAATTATTCTTTAAGAATATCCAATTGATGATCACCACTCTTTGGGTTATTGAGTGGGATAAAACTCTGATCCTAAATGGGTTGTCCAACCCTCTTTGTGAAGAAAAAGGATGAGAGCTTGAGGTTGTGTGTGGACTACCGACCTCTAAATGCGGTGAATATCAAAGTTACATATCCACTAACCCGCATTGATATTCTCTTTGATCAACTAGCCGGCGCTAGAGTCTTTTCAAAAATTGACCTTCGCTCTGGATATCATCAGATTAAAATCTGTCCAAGTGACATTCCTAAGACTGCTTTCTCCACACGATACGGACTCTACGAGTACCTAGTCATATCTTTCGGGCTCACAAATGCTCCTGCCTACTTCATGTATCTCATGAATTCGGTATTCATGCCCAAACTTGACAAGTTTGTTGTGATATTCATTGACGACATCCTGATATATTCCAAAAATGAGGAAGAGCATGCGGAACACCTGCGCATTGTTCTCCAACGTCTCAGAGACCATCAGCTCTATGCTAAGTTTTCCAAGTGTGAATTCTGGGTGGATAGTGTACAATTTTTGGGCCACACTATTTCCAGCGAAGGCATAGCCATTAATCCTAGCAAAGTACAAGAGGTGATGGATTGGAAACCTCTCACCTCTGTACATCAGATTTGCAGTTTTCTTGGATTAGCTGGTTATTATTGCTGCTTTATTTCGGACTTCTCCAGAATTTCTAAACCTATGACTGAACTATTGAAGAAAGGAGTAAAGTTTGTGTGGAGCAAGAAATGTGAAAAAGCTTTCCACACTCTTCCAGAACACCTGACTACAACCCCAATCTTAGCTCAACCTGATAACACCAAGCCATTCGATGTTTATTGTGACGCATTTGGTACTGGTCTTGGTTGCGTGCTTATGCAAGACAATTGAATCATTGCATATGCTTCACGAGCTCTTCGACCTCATGAACAGAATTATCCAACACATGATCTCGAGTTAGCAGCGGTCATTCATGCTTTAAAGATTTGGAGACATTATCTTATTGGCACTCATTGCAATATCTACACTGATCACAAAAGTCTCAAATATATCTTCACCCAAGCTGATCTAAATATGAGACAAAGAAGATGGTTGGAATTGATCAAAGATTATGATCTTGAGGTGCACTATCACCCAGGAAAGACTAATGTAGTCGCAGATGCGCTAAGCCGCAAGGCTCATTGCAATTGCTTGTCCGCAGAATTCTATAATGGAACGTTATGTCATGAGATGAGGAAACTTAATTTGGAAATGATTCCCCAAGGCACTCTAAACCACATTTCCATTGAACCAACCCTCTATGATCAAATCATCATGGCACAATTACATGATGAAGGTGTTAAAATCATCAAGCGAAAACTCTCTCAAGGAGAGGAGAAGTATAAATGTTTTCGCCAAGACCATAATGGGGTTCTATGGTTTGAAAGTCGCATAGTCGTTCCAAAGAATCATGAGCTCCGAAAGCAAATTCTTTACTAAGCCCACCTTTCCAAATTTTCTATTCATCCGGGTAGTAGCAAAATGTATCAAGATCTTAGGCAGAACTTCTGGTGGACTAGAATGAAAAGAGAAATCGCTAAATATGTCTCAGAATGTGACACATGTCAGAGAGTGAAAGTTAGCCACTTGAAAGTAGCCGGTACACTTCAACCTTTGCCTATACCATCATGGAAATGGGAAGATATAAGTACGGATTTCATTGTTGGATTGCCCCACACCTCCCAAAAGCACGATTCCATATGGGTTATCATGGATAGACTCACAAAGACGGCACACTTTATTCCGGTACACACTACCTATACTGCCAAGAAATATGCCGAGATTTACCTCAATCGCATCGTTTGCTTACATGGAGTACCCAAGATGATTATTTCAGATCATGGTGCTCAATTCGTAGCACGTTTTTGGGAACATTTGCAAGTTTCTCTTGACACCAAACTAAATTGAAGCTCAGCTTATCATCCTCAAATGGATGGGCAAACCGAGAGAGTAAATCAAGTACTCGAAGACATGCTTAGAGCTTGTGTCATCCATTATTACAAAAGTTAGGATAAATGTTTACCTCTAGCAGAGTTCTCTACAACAATAGCTATCAAGCAAGTTTGAAAATGGCACCGTTTGAGGCCTTGTATGGTCGAAGGTGTCGAGCTCCTTTGAGTTGGTCCCAAACTGGAGAACGCAAGTTGTTTGGACCAGACTTGGTAATCAAAGCAGATGAGAAAGTGAGGGCAATACAAGAAAATCTTAGAGCCGCACAGTCTAGACAAAAGAGCTATTTTGATAAGAGAAGAAAGTCCTTGCAGTTTGAAGTGGTGATCATGTCTACCTTCGGGTTTCACCAACCAAGGGTGTACAACAATTCGGAGTGAGAGGAAAGTTAGCTCCCCGATATGTTGGTCCTTATGAAATCACTGAAATTTGTGGACCCGTGGCCTATAGAGTGCGACTACCCCTCATCTTGTAGCCATCCATGATATCTTTCTTGTCTCTCAACTCAAGAGGTGTATCCGATTTCTCGCTGAAATTGTTGAACAACAAGAAATATGGGTAGAACCGGATCTATCTTACGGGGAATATCCAGTTAAGATTCTCGACACCAAAGAAAGAGTCACTGGACGAAAGGTTATAAAGAAATGTACAAAATCCAGTGGAGTCACCATACGGAAGAAGAAGCCACTTGGGAAACCGAAAGCTATCTAAACCAAAATTTCTACGATTTTCTAAATTCACACAAAGGTACACGCACTTTCCGCACTAAGCTACTTATCCGAATCATGGGATAAGATTCTTTTTGAGAGGGAAGGCTGTAACACCCTACATGTTTAAATGCTAAGGAAAAGATTTAACATGACATCATGCATAATGACCAAGAAAAATTTGAACAATGCATTCTTATATGTATGCATGAAAGTGCATGTGCATGTGTATATGTGCAGTTATGCTTAGTATAGGATGCTAGTGTACTTTTTCATACTCAACGTGGCATGCCTAATGAAATGTACCAACACATCCCTCTTTTAATGCTCTACAAAGTTGCTATAGAAGACAAGTCCCAAATTTTGAAATTTCACACATGAAATGATGCTGTCTTAGTTCAGAGTTTAAAATTTATTTTCTTTATAAACTGAACTTTTGGCCAATATAAAACTTGTAGACAAATATATGTACTCCTTTGTGGTGTGTTTTATTTTTAGAAAAAAACTTTGTTTAGTGGTTCGACACTACAGTCAAAATGCAGTCAAACCCCCATTTGACTTCCTTTTGAGCTGAATTTAAATTCAGCTTTGATCCCTCTTTGTACCATTTTATCTATCAAACCGTTGCTCAAATGAACTCTTACCCAAAATCAATGATGTAGATCTTTTCTTCCTCTAGAACTTTTGTTTCGGCCGCTTTTCAAGTTTCCATATGAAATTTGGAGAAAATCGCAATCAACTCTGTTTGACCTCGGCCTTCTTTCTCTCTCTTTCTTCTCTCTGCCTCCTCCCGACCGAAACAGGCAGCACCGCCACCTGGCCGTCGATGCCTGGCCAGCGCTAGGAGCCAAGGCCGCGGCCCCCGACCGGCTGCTGCCGCCGGCCCGACACCACAATCCTCCTCCACGGTGAATCGCTCACCTGCCCAACTCGCACGTGCCATGCGATGCCAGATTCCTGCCGTCGCTCCACGACGAGGCATCCATGCCGAGTGCCTATACCCTACCCCAACGCCCAATGGCCTGGGCTTGCTTCGCCCTGCCCGTACCGAGCCCCTCCCCTCTCCCCTCGCTCGACTATAAAAGGGCTAGCGCCCCTCCTCTGCTCGTGCCCGACCTCCTCCGCTCGCGCAGAGTTGCTCCGCCGTCCGAGCTGAGCCCCACCTCCACGATGACCCCCTCCTCCGAGCCTCCTCTGCCCAAGCTGAGCCCCTGAACAAAATTTGCTCGGCCTCCTGAAGCTTTCCGTCCTGGCCTCATCGACCCCACTCTCTAGAGCTCGCTGGAGCACCGACCGCACCACTGCCGGAGCTACTGCTCTCGCTGCCGACCACCCTCCGGCTGCCCCTAGCCCCAACCAAGCACACCCCCGGGTAGCCCTCGCCTCCCTCGTGCTCACCCACCCCTTTCCCCTCACCGCCGGCGAGCCTCCTCACTGGATTCCGGCAAGAAACCACCGCAGCCATGTCCAGGGACTACATTGCAATCGCCAACTTCATTTTAGGGTGTCTTGTGAAAAATCCAGGTATCTGCTCATAAGACTAAATCTTGGTAGATGTGGTTTGAATCTGCAACTTGTAAAATGCATTAAAAATTGTAGAAACATCATAAAAATATAAATTAAAATTCTTTCAGTTACTTGTGACAATATCTACAACTTTTGTACAGGACCTTGATCAGATTATGAATAAATTTTGGTCTAGCATAAATGTTAGTTTTATTAGCTTTTAAATGTAACTCATGTTCTAGGCTAGTTCTGTGCATGAGTTTTGGACAGTAGACTAGTATGTAGATGTTGGTGCTTGTGTAAACATTTCAGGGCTAGCAAAGGTCTCTAGATATAGTTCTTGTTAAATCTTATCCCATGCTCTAGTTTGTTAGATGTACTTGTTCATGATGTTGTACTACAGATTTGAGGGTGAAGTTTTTACAGTAGTATGTCCTTGGTTCAAAAATGCTATGGTAAAATGTTGAGATACATTGCTACTGTCTAGCAAGCTCATTTGATTTTGTCAATGAATAAAATCTTTAAATCAAAATAAATAGTTCCTCTGCTGAGAAAATTTTGATATTTTCACCAGAGAACATGTTTGGGTAGCAAACTATTCTAGAAGAATTTGAAGTTCAGATGCTTAATAGAACTGCCAATAAAAATGAATCTTGAAATATGTAGATCTGTTTTATTCTATTTTGTATGCTCTGATAGTTGCACAATAAACTCTGGAAAATTCATAGTAGGATATCTATAGTCTTGTGAAAACCCTGCAAAAGTTTGAGCAACATCACTTACTTGGTTTGAGCTGCACAAATGGATCTATATTCTAGCAGTAGCTGTTTACTCTATTTTTATTGATTAATCTGCTGCATGGAAATGGTTGAAAATTTTACAGTGTGTTTGCTCTTAAGTAATGTTCTCTGCACAAAAATATCACCTCCAGAAACTATCCCTAGTAGCTCTTATGAATAATCCATGTTGCTTTTGAAAAATAGCATTTTATAAAAACAATCCCCCACTTACTTAATGAAGTTAGTTAGTTTAAGTTATACTCGTTAAATGATTTCCCAAGAAAATATAAATAAAATATTTTACAACTTAACTTAAGTTTAGTTGGATTATAATGTTATAGTGAAATACTAAATAAATCTTATCATCAAAATAACGTGAACCTATGCATTCATATAGAATCGACGACTCTCGCTGACGGAACCTACAAGCTGGTGCCGAAGCCCGAGAGTGAGCAGCGCGAAGCTTAGATCAATCTAACAGAAGTCATCGAAGACGCGAACCAAAGTTTGGAAGAGCCCAAGGCTAGCACTGCTTACAAAGGCAAGCCCCGGGGCATAAACCCTATTTTCGATATAAGCAATGTTATTACTTCTATGTATTTGTGCATTTAAGTTTATAGGCGTTTATTGAAACCTTAGCTGCATGATCCTAGGAACCTATGATGTGAACACTAGTCTGTGCCGGTCGCTAGATTGCCATGGTAATAGGACCGGGGCGTGGAACATACCACCCCACCGTCTTGACTTCGTTCCCATGCGGCCACATGGTGAGTGCAGAGTGCGGTTCTGTACTCGAGGGCGGTGGCCTTGTTCCGCGAAATGGGAATAAAGAGGAAAAGTCTCACGTGTGACTCTGGGAGTAACCACGTGACGTGTGTTTAGGTTTGCCTTGCAAGGTTAAGAAATTCGATTCGAATCGTTTGTTTATCGCGCCCATTGAGACTGCTTGACCCTTTTACCACTTAGAGTAAGAAGAGGCACAATGATGATGATGATTAATATTGTTGTATGTTCCATTAATTCTTTCCACCATGTGTGATGTTGGATAGTTGCTCATCTAGAATGGTTAATGAACTAGAACTTGATGCTAAAACTTGAAAACAAAGACTCACTCTTAGTTGCATTTTGGCAAAACAAACCCCTCAAGCCGAAAGCCTAGCATGTCTAGGGGTCGGCTAAGTATATTCCACTAGTCGGGTAAGCCTTGCTAAGTATTAGTATACTCAGCCTTGCTTGTGGCTTTATTTTCAGGTGAGACCTTTGAGGACATGGTTGCTAGTTTGACTTGGCCATGTACTCTTCCTCCTGGTTGGTCAGTGGAATGGGATGCATCCCCGGCCAACGTGATCGCGTTGAGTGATGTCATGCATGGGCTTTATCATGATATCTTGTATCGTCGTTAGAACTTCCGCTTATTTTCCGCTGCACTGTTGAACTCTGAAAGTACATGTTTATGAATATTTTCAAACTTGGTTTGTAATAATAATTCTTGTTGAACTCTGTGATGTAAAATTTGTGGATTGTTGTAATCTTTGGGCACACCTTCGTGTGGGTTGTTTGTATGCATTGTTTCGATCGATATTCCAGTGGTTGCATCAGGATGTTACCCTATAGACTGTCGTTTTACTCCGTTTTAAGTGCGTGTTAGCCCGAATTGCCTCTATGGCGATGGTTAGCGCACTTAAGTGGATTAATTCAGGCGGTTCTACCAGATAATAATGATCCTTTTGCTAAAATAAAGTTTACCATGGTTCCTTTTGCTGGTACTGCTGATCCTGAGACATATTTAGATTGGGAACTTGCTGTTGAACAAAAGTTTAATTCTCATTTGGTTCCTACGGAGCATAGAGTTAGACTTGCTACTAGTGAATTTACTAGTTTTGCTCTATTTTGGTGGAATGATCTTTGCACTGCTCCTAACAATGCCAATGTTATACCTCAGACTTGGAATGCTTCAAAATAACGTATGAAATCTCAATTTGTGCCTTCTTATTATCAACATGATTTGCATTTAAAGTTGTAAACTTTAAATCATGATGATAAAGGGGTAGAGGAATATTATTAGGAGCTCATTATTGGTTTAGCATGTTGTAACATACATGAGGATGACCAGGATACTTGTGCTAGATTTTTTTGTGGTTTGCATCATGATATACAGGATATCCTTGATTATAAAGAGTGGACTAGGTTCAGCCAATTGTATCATCTTTCTTTTAAAGCTAAAAAAGAAGTAAAGGGACGTCGACAACAACAGACTTTCAGGTCCAACACTGGAAGATCCTTTTCGAAGCATTCCGACCTCAACCAGCCCAAGGCGCCTATTGCTAAGCCACCAGCGACACCACCTGCTACTA
Source organism: Panicum miliaceum (assembly GCA_032594955.1). Taxonomy (NCBI): domain Eukaryota; kingdom Viridiplantae; phylum Streptophyta; class Magnoliopsida; order Poales; family Poaceae; genus Panicum; species Panicum miliaceum. The sequence continues at coordinate 23,255,277 of CM064066.1, read as the reverse complement.
CACCTACTCTACCGCCCGAGGTAAGTAATGCGTCTTCTGTGCAGTCCCAACAATAGAAGAAGGTTGCTCCTCCTGTTGCTTCATTGAGCCGCTCCACCAACATCGTGTGCCACCGATGCAAGGGCATAGGACACGTCATGAAGGATTGTTCGAGTTGTCCTGCATTCATTGCTACCAATAATGGAAGGTACGTAAGTGCTAGTGATGTTGAGGATGATTTGGCTCTTGCTGCTAACCATGTTGCAGATTCGGATAGTGAAGGAGAGGCCATTAATCCTATGACTGCTGCTGCGGGTTACAAATCTATTATTGTGCAGCGTGTATTGAGTACACCGGTTGAGCACAAACCGAAGAAGTTACAACGCCATAATTTGTTCAATATGTTCCTCATTGTCAAGGATTGTCGTGTTTGTGCAATAATTGATAGTGGGAGCTGCAACAACTTGGTTAGTTTAGATTTGGTAAAAAATCTTGGCTTGACCACACGTGCTCACCCGAAAACTTATCACCTCGAATGGTTTAACAATATTGGTAAGGCAAAGGTAACTCGGTCAGCAAGAATACACATTTTCATTAGTTCATATCATGATTATGCTGATTTTTATGTTGTACCTATGCAAGCATGTTTGCTTTTATTAGATCGTCCATGGGAATATGATACTGATGCTTTACACCATGGTAGAACTAATACATATACTTTGATGCATAAGGGCAAGAAAATTGTTTTACTTCCCTTAACACCTGCTGAAATTGTAAAATATGACAAAGAGCTTGCTGAAATTTCTATGAATGATCATACTTTGCACCCTTCTGATGCTACATCGTAAGAGATTAAGTTGAAAGGAGGTTCTTTACTTGCTAAAACATCTCTTAATGCTGAAAATTATGTTGATGCAGCACCATGTCGTACCATGCTTTGCAGACATGTTTTGCTTTCATATGATCCTACTCCTATGTCTAGCAAATTGCGTCCTGCTACCACTAACCTTTCGCAGGAGTTTGATGGTGGGATGGCGTCGAGGATGACTCCAATTCAAGAAGAGGAGGATGATGAGGACATCACCAAGGTGGATACGCACGAGTCATGGCTTTCGCCAAGTTACAAGTCGTCATCAACTTGGACTCCGCGTTCGGCTCAGATTCAGCAGACCACCCTAGACGGAATCGGCCACAACTCCCTCATACGACATTGAAACAAGGCATTCCTTGATGTCCAGAACGTTCATGGATCATTCTGTGTGACCACAACAAGGTGTTGTGGCCCCTATTTTGGGCCAAGTTTACCTTTGTATCGTGTCGGGCCTTAAACCCATGTTGTGGGCGCCCGCCTGGTCGCCCCCAACACTAGGTCATCCCCTTTCTGCTATAAACTCAGTAGCCGCCGCCACATTAGGGTTCGGGTTTTGTTTAGTTCTAGTTTTTCATTAAGAAACAGACTTCTTCCATTGTAACTGTGACTTCGAGTCCTTTTGTTGTGAATCAAGGCCCCCGTTCTTGTTCTTCACCACTGTGGCGATTAGTCCTTTTGTGATCCGAGCTTGACCCCATACTTGTCTTTGCTTCATACTCATCTACACTTTTAAGTTGTGTGTTTATACTTTCTTGCTTGTGTTCTTCGATTCGCTTGCAGGGAATAGCCTTTTTGTTGAGGTCAATAATGTTGTGCTTGGTTGGTAACCAATGGAGCAGCGGTGTAACGGTTGCAGGGGTTTGAATTGTGACTGATTAGAAGCCTAGATCACCAGTGTCAAGACTCCAACAACTGAATTTACCATACCAATAGTGTGACAACCCTGGTAAAATTACATTTCTAAAATCAATGTCATCAGCCTAACCCTATGCTTAACCAACTAATAAAAGGGTGAAAAGAATTAGAACGAGTTAAGCTGAAATTCAAATTGAATTTGGGCACATTTGGATACTTTTGAATTTTTAAATTAACTTTCAAACCATAAGCCAAATGAGATGTTGCCTGAAACCAAACTTATAGAACTTTTTATTCTGAACAACTTTCATGTTCAAAAGTTTTTGAAATTCAAATTAGAAAGAGGAGAAAACGCCCTGTTTGCACCCAGCCCCCTGAAGTTTTTCAAATTCTCACAATCAGGCCCCTCGCTCCCCCCCCTCTCTCTCCTCCCCGCCCGACCGCGCGCCAGGTGGCCGGCGACGCCTGACCGGCGCGAGGCGCCAGGCCAGTGGCCGCCGCGCCACTCCCCCACGCCCGGCTTTGCCCCCTCCCCACGCCGCGCTGCCCAGTACCCGCCCGCGCGTGCGCACGCTGCTGCCGCGCCCCGCCTCGCCGCCCGCCGCGCCCAACCACCGCGACGCGCCGTGCCACCCCGGCTGCCGCGCCCCGCCCGTCGCTGCGTCTGCCCTCCGCCCGAGCCGCTGCAGCAGCCCCTTACCCACTCCGCGCGCCGCGCTATCTCCTCTCTACCACGCCAAATCTCCGCCCGCCAGTAGCTCGCGCCCGCCCGCCGCGCGCCGCGCCGGCGTTCTACTGCCGCCCGCCGTGGCCAGTGCCGCGCCGTGCCGTGCCTCCGCCCCGCGCGTCGCCCAGACACCCCCACTCCCTCCTGCCCCTATAAAAGCTGCGCCCCCGGCCGCCCGCGTGAGCCACCGCAGCCCGAACGCCTCGCCGCCGCCATTGCCGCCACCGAGCGCCGCCCGCCCGTGGACAGCCCTCCACCGCCGCCCCCTGCCCAAATTGAAGCGCCAGCCACCACTACATCACCACACCGAAGCTCGCCGACCCACCCAACGCCGCCCAGAACCACCGTAGCGCCGCCGCCCGCGCTGCCGCCGCCGCCGCCGCCCCTGCTCGCCGTGGACAGCTCAACCCCGACCTCCTCCGTCCAAGCCAAGCCCCTGAGCAGCTTCCCCACGCGCCACTGAAGCTCGCAGACCGGACCAGACCGCCCCAAGCCTGCCGGAGCACCGCCGTCGACGCGTGCCGCGCCGCCGCCGCCTCTACTCCAACGCCGGCGAGCCCTTCCCGGCCGTCCCCCACCTGAACAACATCCCCACGAGGTAGCCCTCGCACCCCTGAACCTTCCCCGACCCTCACCCCTCGCCGCCGGCGAGCCCCTCGCCGGAATTTCGGCCGGCCGCCGTACCCGAGCCGCTCGAGGACCCAATTGCAAGAATTTAAATCTTTAGAAGGGTCTGCGCGTAAGATTCAAGGACCCAGTTGTAAAAGAAAGTTTCAAATCTAGATTCAAATTCAGTGAAATTGTAAAATTCGTATAAAATCGTAGAAAATTCAGAAAAATGCAAACTCAACTGTTCTGGAATCCTTAGAATAAACTCTACAACTTTTGTTACAAAAAGTTTCTCAGATTCTCCACGTGTTTTGCTCTACCTTAAATAGAAGCTTTAATGAACTTATTTTGTACCCACTGTTGTAAACCAGTGCTGCCCCTAAACTTTGGGCAGTAAGCTAGTTGCTTGATGTTTAGGGCTGTGTAAAAAGATCAGGCCCAAATTCAACCTCTAGCTGCACTGTTTATTAAACTTAGTTTCATACCATGATTAGGTAGAATATTTTTATCCCTACTGTTAGGTTATGAATCACCTAATGAAACTTTTTCTGTACTAGTGTATTGGTACCTAGATGCCAGAGAAAAATTGGGAGACTTTCTATCTCACAGGAACCTATTTATTTGATTTGTGTGCTAATAACATACATTAAATCAAGAAAATAGTATCTTAGCTTGTAAAATTCTCAAATTTTTACTAGGAGATACTCAATGGTAGAGGTTGTTGCGTAAAACGTTTCATGGACAAAAACCCTGTGGATGGTCCTGTAAAAATAAATCCTTGAATAACCTAGGTGTGTAATGTCATATTTTCTATGCCATGAAAACTGCATAATAAATCCTACAAAAATTACAGTAGCTCCTGCATGCTTAAATGAAAGCTCTGTAACAATCTTAGACTCAGTTGTTACACCATTTGTTCTGTACAAAAAGAACAATGATCTAACAGCCACTATGTAATATATTTTTCATAATTAATCTGCTACATGAAATTGTCTGAAAGTTTTACAGTAAGCACATATTTCCCTGCTGTGCCTAAATCCAAAGTTTCATGACCAGAAACTATCCACTATAGTAATTACACTTAAATCATGTCGATTACCATTACCACGACTTAAACTTGTGCATTCATGTAGAATCGACGACTCTCGCCGACGGAACTTACGAGCCGGTGCCCGCGTCCGAGAGTGAGCAGCGTGAAGCTCAAGTGAATCTAACTAAAGCTCTTGAAGACCCGAGCCCAAATTCGGAAGAGCCCCAAGCTAACTTTTCGCAAGAAGGCAAGCCCCGGAGCATAACCCATTTCTTTCCTAAATTATGCAACTCATTACTCTCTGCTTGTGCATTAAGTTTATAGGAGTTGAATGAAAACTTAGATGCATGATGTTAGGAACCCATGCTTGAAAACTAGACGTAAGGTTCGATAGAATGCTGTGCTAATAGGACTCCGGTAAAAGCCGAGTGATTTCCTGTCACTCGCGAGAAAATAGGAGTTGAATGCTTACTACACGCTGCAATCATAAGGACACGGACGGGCTATGGAACGATGGTTACGATTGAGGCCCGTCTGTCTAGTGAAAAATGCTAAGGCCGCAGGGTGTGGTAGTGATGGTTAAGTCTTTGAACGTACTAAACACATGCCGAGATTATGGGAATCGGTAAGCTTAAGTACCTGATTGGCCCGGCAAGGGGACGGCATCCTACCCTTTGAACTTCGGTCCCATGTGCATATGGCGAGTGCAGAGAGTGGTCACGACCCGGCGCCGAACCGTGGCGTGGGGCTCTTGTACTCTCGGAGGGTAGCCCCGATCCACGACCCGGAAAGAAAGGGGAAAAGTTGCACGTGTGACTCTAGGGAGTAACCACGTGACGTGTGTTTGGGTTTCCCTTGCAAGGTTAAGAAATTCGATTCGAATCGTCCGTTTCTCACGGCTATTGAGACTGCTTAACCATTTTTACCCACAGAGTAAGAAGAGGAACAATGAGGATGAATGAACTGGTTGGATGAAAATTTAATGCTTCACCATGTATGCTTTTGGATAGCTGCTTATCTAGAATGGTTAACGGAACTAGAATCTTGAGCTAAAAATTGAAAGTAAGGACCCACTTGTAGAAGCTTTTCGGCAAAACAAACCCCTGAGCCAAAAGCCTTGCATATCTAGAGTCGGTGGAGTAGATTCCACTACTCGGGTAAGTCTTGCTGAGTATTAGTATACTCAGCCTTGCTTGTGGCTCGTTTTCAGGTGAGACCTTCGAAGACATGATTGCTAGCTTGTCTTGGCCCTGCACTCTTCCCCCAAGTTGGTCGGTGGAATGGGATACGCCCCCGTCCAACAGAGATAATGCCGAGTGATGTCTCGTACGGGCTTCATCGAGACATCCTTATCATCGAGTAGCTTTCGTTGTTTTATTTTCCGCTGCAACTTAAACTCTGAAGAACGTCTTAGTATGATCATTGAAGTATTTGGTTTCTAAACTCCAAACTTGGTCTGTAATATTTACTTATGTTAATGTTGTAATATTTGCTGGAATGTGGTATTCTCTGGGCTCATCGTCGCATGAGCATTTGTATGTACGGCATTCGATCCGCCCTACCGTGGTTGTATCGGGAGGTTATACCCGACAGACCAGTGGATTACTCCGTTTGAAGTGTAAGGTTAACTGAGATTGCCTTAATGGTGATGGTTAATACACTTGAGCCGGATTAATTCAGGTGGTTCTGCCACAGCTAGGAAGATCGGGATCGTGCTACATCAGGTAACTTCAAGCCTAGACACCACATCTACACCACGTGGAGGGATATTAGGGATGAACAGGGCTGTCACTACCTGCTGCCTACCTCTCAGACCGTGGGGAAGGGTAGCAAACAAAGCTAACTTCAAGCCTAGACACAACGTCTACGCTATCGATTACTACTTCTAGCCCCGGCTAGACTCCGTCTTAAGCTAGAAACAACCATTCAAGAACGGACAATGATCCCACAAGCGAATGATAACAAAGACTTAGCTTTAATAAGACTAGGCGAATAGCAAGGCTAGGTCATACACACGGTTAGTGTGTAGGAACCATGGGCCTTGGTGGCATGATCCGTTAGCACAATGCTTTAGATTGGAGGCACAAAGTACATCTCCTTTGTGCATGCGAGCAAGTGCCAATCGGAGTGGAGCAGCAAATGCTTAGAAAGGAAGAGGAGCATTCCTCTTGCTTTATGCGCGCAGGAGCTGCTAGAGCGAAGCTGCGCAAAGCTGGGAGTGGATGAGGATTATGACAAGGCTTTGCAAGTGCGCGCGAGAGCAGGGTTGGGTGGAGCTACGCGGCGAAATGTTTTCTGCTGAAGGATAATGCCACAACTTGAAGGCTCGTACACATGGCGGCCTGTGATTCATGTAGAGCTTGCTGGCTCATTCTCACTCTCTTCCTCTCTTTTTTTTTAATTTATATTTTTCTCTCTCCCTCTCTTTTTCTTTGCTTTTTCTCTTTTCTCTTTTTCTTTTTTTGTTTTTTCTTTCTTTTTTCCTTTTTTTCTTTTTTCTCATTTTTTTTGATGAAACAGAACTGGCACCATCTTGAAACCACGATAAACTTCGGTATGAGTGGATCTTTTTGACAAGACTCACCACATCCTCCCCCCGCACTTGGACTTTTGTGTAAAAGTCAAGTGTACGTGCAATGTCGGGGTCTCCCTTCGAGTGTGTTCCATCACCGAAGAGCATCAAGGTGTGCTGTTGATGCGACTCCCATATTTTTGAGCATCGTATGTCCCCTGTTCTTCTTAATCTTAACATGCAATGGTCAGGGGCAAGAATACACAAAGGTGCATACTATCCTGAAAGCATGTCTTGCTTTTATTGAAAAAGAAGAAGTTTTTTTATGATAATCCGGGCTATCTCCCGGCAGTGCTTTGGTTATGGTCGCAAGCTCGACCATGGGGGATTCATCCTGCAGCTATTAATGGCGATGTAGTTCCGGGCCTCATCATTGTTTGTTGATTTAACATCATCGTTCAAGCTGCAAGGTTAG